>CM073591.1:15048086-16500586 GCA_037074705.1 Zhengitettix transpicula
CTGTCGAAGGCTTCCTTATTTTTGGGGGAATAATTTCCATTTATTACATATTGAAAGGTGAATAAATTCAAAATCGAGTATTGCAGCCTTTGAACAAATCACGACAACCATTATTATTCTCGTTTCCCGGAAATCAATGAGTTTAAGTTTAAAATCCTCACCGCATCATGTTCCCCAGATTTAGATCATTCAAATTGTTTTTCATCTTTGCAAAATTGGAATATAAAAATAATAATTGCCGAGTGGTAAAAGATTCGGCAACAATGAAGTCTGCGGTTGCTATGGAGCTCGATGGTTTCATTACCTATCGTTGTCTCTGTCTTCAATCAATCCATTTCAATGTTATGTTGTATATTGATTTCTTATATTATTTACGATCGACTGCCGGTGCTTCCCGGGATGTCTTAATGATACTCAGCGACATCCATAACGTCGGATTTGACTCCAATCTCGGCTGTTTTAGTGTTAATTGTCTGTGACGCTGTTCCACTCCCACCCCCCTAAGGGCGCTCCCTTCCCATGACGAAAGGGGTTAAATTTAAACCAAATTTAACATCGATGGGGAAAATTGTATCAAAGACACTACGTTGAGAAATAAATATATTTTTCCCCCCAGTAGTGTTTGAACGAGTCTGTCGTGGCAACACTGCGACTGCTACGGAATAGACACGCTGACGTCACCTGTGCCGCAAGTTCACAAAGTTGGTTGTCAAGTATGTAAATGCTATTTTCCGCCCTTAGCTGCACTTGTTTCTTTTCTATCCACCCCCCTGCAGTCTGCAGCCGCATCTCTCTCGTGAATGTGATTTTATGAGTGATATTCTAGTCACAAAGACCTCGCTGATGACGCTGTGAGTGGGGCGCGGAGATGCAGCAAGGAGCCACGAGGAACGCTTCAAAGGAGAAAATACAGCCTTATCCTATCAAAAGTAGTCACACTAGACAAAATATTTGCGGATGAAGCTGACCATGACGGTAATAACCGTCTCTCTGTTTACGAATATATTAGATTCGTTATAAAGGTTTTCACAGTTTATTCTAATTTAAGTATTTTCAGATTTATCGTCTTTGATCTCCGTCTTTATGTTCCTTAATTTCTGAATTAGCTTCTTATCATTTTGTAGATGATATTGTATCATTTATATATTATTATCAATTTTTATATTTTATTATTTGTGTTTTTTCCTTACTTATGAGACTTTCCTATGCCTTGATATTAATCTTTGTTTGTTTACTTATCTACTCCTTTAATGGTTTTACGTATTGACCGTTTCCTTATTTAAGTTTTACGTATTTTCGTTTAAAATTATTTTTTTACTCGAGTTTTTTTTCTATTTTTTTTCAACCTTTTTTATGTAATTATAATTTTTATGTTTCTTGTAATTATTTCACTGTTGTAATTTCTCATTTATATATATATATATATATATATATATACATATATACACATTTAATCTTGGTGCCCGCCGTTGCATGGGTTGTCATAATTAAACTCAGCGACATCCATAATCCCGGATTTGCCTCCAATTTCGTTTTTTTTGCGTTATTTTTAGATAACCACCCTCTAACACGTAAGGGTGCAACCTCAAACACATATACGGGCAGAAAAAATATCTGGAAAAAATATATATCAATCTCATTGACCACGAAAATTATTTATCCGACGCAAATATCGGCCGTTTGAGTGTGTTTGAAAAGTTCCACCCCCCGTCCTTACCCTCAAATTGTTTGTTTCCGTTTCGAAAGGAACGCCTGTACAAGGTTGGGTCGAAATTGCTTCAAGCGTTTAGATTTTTATGCGAAACACACACACATCTTAAAACAAACTGTTTTTGTGTCGGATAAATATTTTTTTCGGGTTGAATGATATTGATGGTGTTTTTCCCGATGTTTTCTGTGTATAAATTCAACACCTTTCTTCGTGGGAAGGGAGCACCCTTAGGGGGTGGGAGTGGAAGAGTGTTACACAAAAATAACACTAAAACAGCCGAGATTGGAATCAAATCCGACGTTATGGATGGCGCTGAGTATCATTAAGACATCCCGGGAAGCACCGGCAGTCGATCGTGAATAATATAACAAATCAATCTATCTATATAATAAAAAAGGATGTATATTTGTATGTATGTATGTATGTATTTACGTTGTTCTTTATACAAATTTTATCGCGTGGACAGAATTCAACAAAAATTGGTATATATATTCTGCCAAAATCGAGAGCCGGTACTGTGGGGGTGAGAAACCCCTAGAACAAACGTGGAAATAATTATAATTGAAATAAGTTACGAATTAGTGTTAAATTACTGCGCGAGACGATGACGTCATAAGTTTTCAAGACATTGACGCATCCTAAATATAGTTCTGTATTTCGTAATGAAATAAAGCAGAAATATTTTGATTGAATAAAAAGTAAAATTTTTTCCAGTATTACTCCATCGAATAGTAATAAAAAACGAAACATTTTACCATCCTTGCGCAAAGTTAATTTGGAATAGTTAATTATCCCGCTATCTTTGATAAAGCCAATATGGCGCCTTATAGTACATTCAAATATGTGTCGGCCGAGATTTTAAAGTTTCATAATATAACGTACTATTGTATCCTGTATAATATTTCAGAAGATAATAAGATTTGTCTAACGTACGACTGCTGAATTATGTGTTTGTAACTATAAAAGTATTGAAAATGACGTACGGAACTCCGAAAGTTTTTATGGTCGTTATTCAATTAATGCACCATCAGTCAAAGGTATGTACAGAAATAGGAACATTTAAATTGAATTAAAAGTACAATTAATTATACTTTACGCAACGTATTTCTATAAATTTGTATAAATGTAAACAAATTATTGCGTGCAATTTGTGTCGTGAAACAAAAATTTGAGGTTAGGATAGCAGTATTTGTTTTCCATTTTTGGGAACGACGTTATAGATGTACAATTTCTTAGAAATGAAGTAAAGCAGGAATATTTTGATTGAATAATAAGTATAATTAAATCTACCAATACCAAATCGAGTGATAAATGAAATTCATTATGAAAGGTTATACAATCCATTGCATTAATTAATTTTCTTTTAAATAACTTGACTTTTGACGTGGAATATTTAACGGGATCAGGGACCAAGATGTTGCCCAATTATATCTTGCAATACGCACTGGAAGATACATAGAATTATGATAAAAACAATACTTAAATGTTCAAAATTGATATTTTTTATTGAAGATAGCGTATTTCGTAACGTTTTGCATTAATTTTATACAATGCTACCAACTGCAGATTGCTAAAACCACCAAGTAGTTTATTTTCAGATGGAAAAATTATATGTCTACAAATTTAATAATTGTTTTAAATGTAATTGGTCGATTTTTGCGTGCAATAAATACTTTTTGATTATCGCACAATTGTGGGGGTGGTCATCTTCTGACATGTAAAAACGGCTGTTATATTTGGTCAATGAGTCCAACCCCCTTCGGCATCGGAGGTGAGCACATTTAGGGTTAGGGTTCGAGGAGCGTTACATAAAAATAGCGCAAAAGCAACCGAAATTTGAGTGTATCGGGGGGTTATGGATAAATGACATCTCGGGCAACACCGGGCACCCAGCTAGTATACTATATAACAATGGAATGGATAGATTGAAGACAGAGATAATGGTAGGTGATGAAACGTAAATTTAAACTAATAGACAATATAAGATAACGGTAAGAAACCATTGTTATTCGTACATTTAAAATTTCCTTCCTGTCCATCGTCCAATATAGGGAGTGGTAACCCCCCACAGTGTTCTTTTCCGTGTCGTGAGTAACGAGTATAAAATTTGATTGAAATTACACCACGCGTTTAAATTTTTTATATGGACATTCAGACATGCACACAAACATCCAATTTTATTTATTAGATAATTTACATACAGATAACAATAAAGGTGTATACAATAGAATAATGGAATGGATAGAGTGAAGATGAATGGATGGAAATTTAGTGAAAGGTAAAATAAGAAATTTAATAAAGAATATAAGACAGCGATAAGAATGTTAAAAAAACAGCGATTATAATTGTAGTTCCAAACAAAAATTACCAATGTTTGTTACTCCTTTACTTCATTCGACGAGCCGGACGCCATATTTTCATCTCCAAAGGGTTTCGTGTTCCGCGATAACGACGTGAAATATGCACGGAGAGTTGAAAGCAACTCTTAATAAATTTCATGCTTTCCCCGGGAGCCATTACAAATGGAGATTTCAGATTAAAACAATTGTAATGGTCATTGTGTGGAGGGAGAGAGAGAAATTCAACGGGCGCCATGAAATATCACATTACATTCGTATAAGTCATGCAGCAAAGCAATTTACCTTACTACCACCACTGTGAAACAAAATGACCCCGTTGAGAAGTAATCTGTCTCTCTCTCCACGGTGATTTATAAGAACTGTTAATAGTCTTAGAGTCAGTCCCATGTAGCAAGAGTGGCCTTTTGTCAACTCACTAGTGCAATTGTGTCTCTCTGGGCTCTCACTTGTATTCTGCACCTGAAGAGAGGAACAATGCTTCGAGAAACGCTGTGTGGTATTTATATTATCACTTCTTTTGTCTGTATTTGGCGGTCTTTATTATTACAAAGAAAATATGTGGGAAAAAATCGGTGTTTTGTTGTTATTACATAAAAATAAACTAATCTTTAATTCGTGGTGAATAACATATTGTAATATATTTCCCGGATTGTCATAATTAAACTCAGCGATATCCATAACCCCGGATTCGACTCCAATCTCTGTTTCTTTTGTGTTACTTTTAAGTAAAGTCGCTCCACCCCCATTCCTACATTTGCTACCCCTTTGATAGGGGTTGAAATTATACCAAAAAAAAAGTATCTAGAGAAACGCTATCGACCTCATTAACCCCGAAAAAGTGTCTTTGGACACGTTTTAACGAGTTTAAAAAATTCCACCCCCGTCCCAGGGGGTTAAACGGGCAATTTTTATTGTCATAATAAATAAACTCGGCAATATTCATTACCGCAGATTTGATTTCAATCTCGGTTGTTTTCACGATATTTTTATGTAACGCCCCTCCACGCCCATCCCTAAAGATGCTTCGTTCCAATGCCAAAAGGGGTTGAAATTATACACATAAATATGTGGAGAAACGCTATCAATCTCATTGACTAACAAAAAGTTTCTTTGGACAAATATATCGGCCGTTTTAACGTGTTTGAAAAATTCCATCCCCGTCCCAGGGGTTCAACGGGCAAATATAATGTCATAATTAAACTCAGCGACATCCATAAGCCGGATTTGACTCCAAATCTCTGTTGCTTTCGCGTCATTTTCTTTTAACGACACTCCACCTCAATCCGCAAGGGTGCCTCCCCTCCCTCCCATGCCATGCCGATGGGGGTTGAAATTATACTCAATCTAATATCAGGAGAAACACTATCAATCTGATTGACTCGAAAAAATATTTTCCTGAAGCCAATAACAGCCGTGCTAGGATGTTTGGAAATTTCCATCCCCGCCCCTGCGGGTGGTAGTCGTGTTTAACCTCCACAGTGTTTGTTTCCGGTCCTCAAGGAACACGTGGTCGAAATTTTGGTTAAATTTGCTCCACGGATATAGATTTGTATGAGGATCATGCACGCATACGTACATACACACAAATGAACAGACTGTTTTATTTATTAGAAGAAGAAAATTCAGGTTTGTAACCGTCATGATCCGGAATTTAATTTTTCCGTCACCTGGTGGCAGAACCTTGTATGAGAGATACGAAGGTGCTACCTTTGGGAATGCCTTCTCTTCTCTCTGGTTTTTGAACTAAGGTTCCTACATGCCGAGGCACCTCAGCCTGTTCTGAGAGGTGTATGTTCCGGGGTCACAGACCTTGGTCATACGGTAAGAGTTGTCTGCTATTCCCATTGGAATAGTCGGCCAACTGCATCCTAAACTGGTCGAGGAATGGAGAAGGGAGTGCTGCGTCCCCACAGCAAATTCCTCTCCTGCTACCGGAAGGGCGTGGGACAAGTACCCAATGCTCGACCTACCTGATGCAGGTTTTTCTAGGGTTTTCCCTGCATTACTTTTAGGCGAATGCCGGGTAGTATCCTTAAACTATAGCCCAGGGTCCTTAGTTAATCCTTGGCTACCTTCCTCTACCCTTCCGCATCCCCCCTTTCAAATCCCATCCTATGCTATTAAAGGGGAGTTGCCACCATGTGCATTACCCTCATGTAGCCTGTTACCCTAAATTAAAAATTGTTCGCCATGGTGAGGAATGGTGTTAATCTATTCTCTCTGGGGTCGAATAAAGTAAAAAAGGCCTTGATCAGTGTTTAGTCACATGTTTATTCAGAGACTATTTTAAACAATTGACTTACCATTGGTTGCTTTTTATAATAAAACCCAAAGAGATTCTACACATAATGTGAGACATATTATATACGTGTGGAGCAACTCCCCAGAGATAACATCTTTAACGACTTGACGCAACAACGGAATGAGAAATATAGCCATATAATTTTTTTTTATCTCCCACCATTAAAACCGAGGAACTATTTCTCGCCTTGTCATAACGTGTCATCATATTTCCTGATCTCATTCGACACGTCGTCACGAAGGTTGCGGTTTTACTTTGGCGAAACAGCGGAAACGACGAACTGCAGCTCGCGGATCTCGTTTGAATCCGGGTTCGTCGGTTTATGGAAAATAAAGTTTTGTGAAAATCGAAGGGTAAATAAACGTCATTTGGAATGAAACTTCAAGTTCAATGTCAGGAATAAAGGAGGTGTGACTCACGTGGTTGTAGGACCTCCATTAGGAATCTCTGTTACTTCCAAAATATTTTATTGGGTTATATATTTTTATATAAGAATATATTGCATTACTATGGAATTACTAAAACCTTCAGACTAGGTAATTTCAATCATAGCGTGAAGAAATCCTAAGTGGGGCTAATTATTCAATCTTATAGCGGGATAAATGAGAATCGAGATTCCACAAGGTTCTATCTTTGACCCAGGATTCTATCTAAAGAAATCTCAATCACAGACACAGAGTGAAGCTGAAGAATCCTTCCAAGCATCTATTTAATAAACTTATATATATATATATATATATATATATATATATATTGTAATGAAAAACAAGTAGGCTTTAATTAAATTAAAGAATTTGCCCCACGTTGGGCGCCATTTATGTAATACTAGCTGTATGCCCGGCGTTATCCGTGTCTTATTTATATAAACCCGAAAAAGAATTTAATTCTATATTAATCTTTCGTCAAGAAGACACAACCTAAATCTAACTATTCCTAGTTTCGTACATAATTTCGACCAATCGTGCTTTAATTGAACAGCTATAAAATACATGACCCGGAATTTAATTTTTCCGTCTCCTGGTGTCAGAACCTTGTAGGAGAGATACGAAGGGGATGCCTTCTCCTCTCTCTGGTTTTTGAACTAAGGTTCCTACATGCCGAGGCACCTCAGCCTGTTCTGAGAGGTGTTTGTTTCCGGGGTCACAGACCTTGGTCATACCGTAAGAGTTGTCTGTTATTCCCATTTGAATAGTCGGCCAACTGCCTCCTTAACTGCACGAGGCAGTTATTGCATCAATCTCAACAAACATACCTCCGAATTTCTTTACCAATACATAAATATACTCCTTGAATATTGCAGTCTTCAGACATTACGAAAGATTGAATTTATGAAATTGTTAGCTATATTCACAATGTAACGAAATGGACGCCATTTTGGAATCACTAAACATGGCGACGAAAATTAACTTACATTTTCCGCAACGATTGTAAAGTATTTTGTATTGTTTTTTATTGTCACTGGATAGAATTATACTTTTATTCAATGAAAATATTTATGCTTCATTTCATTACGGAAAAATCGAACTAGTTCGTCGCGTAGTAACGTCTCTCTCTGTCGCGTGACGTCATGATATATCGGCGCGCAGTAATTTATCACTTAATGATCACTTTTTAAAATTATAATTCTTTTCACATTTAAGCTAGCGGTTTCTCAACCTGTCAGTACCATTTCTCGTGTTTTCAAGAATACGTGTACCAATTTTTGTTGCATTTTGTCCACGAGTTAAAATTTGTATAGAGTTTAACGAAAATACATACATACATACAAATATACAGCCATTTTTATTATATAGATTTAAAATGAAAGGGTAATTGAATGAAAAGATTATAAAAATTAACATACAAAATATTTTATTATCAATTTTTGGCTTCCAAAATTAAAAAAAAACCAATTACAATCAAAATTTAATATGTCTTATCTCAGGGCCTTCACTGGTTTTTTTAATTATGACTCGATAAATGTATAATTTGACTATTAACAATTCAAAATATAAAAAAAATTAACCTAAAAACAATATGAAATATAAGTGGAATGAAAGCTGAACTAAATGAACGCTGAACGAAATCTGACTCTACCCCTTTTAATTATAGTTTACCAATGTATCAAAGTTATGTTACTTACGGACCGTCGGTCTGGTATCAGAACCAATTTTACCTCGTTCGGACACTTTTTCAAATTTGAATTATTTAATATCAGGCCTTGGTTTTCACTGATTCTACACTTCACTTTAAAATTTGGCAACATTGGCTGTATTTCGTTGACTGCTCCGCTCCACAATCATTTACCAATGTTCTCCTGGATTAATTTCTCCACGAAAATTTTGGAAAGTTCTATTCTGACGAAAACTGCTCTTACTTTCCAATATTTACGCTGCAATCCTTCCGTGAATGTTTTACTTTGTATTAATTCACAACTTTAACTGGTAATACATTAACGACGTCTAGTCTCTGCTCAAGTTTTATTACTTGTTCTGCTCCTCGAAATGTTTCTCCGCCAACTAACTGTCGTAGTGCCTCCCGAGTTTTAGCTCGCATTTCCATTTCGGCTTTTCATCAAAGCAACGGAGCTCAGCGCTATTGTCGCTTTTGGTCGCTCAAATACCGCTAACATTAATTTATTCGCTAACAATTTAAATTAATTAAATTCAATTAATGGCTTCATTAATTGGCATTAAAATATATATATATATATATATATATATATATATATATATATATATATTCTGACGAATGAGAAATGAGAGTTTTTTAAACTTTGTTAATTTTAATAAATTCTTCTTTTCTTCTGTCTTAAACTTTCCTGATGTGTATTTATTTACTATTTTTCTTATTAGTCAGAATAAATATTTATATACATCATTATTAATTAAGTCACGATAAACGTTTCACACCAACCTTCAACGAGCATCATTAGTGGGATAAAATAGTGGAATAACAGGCAAAACGAAGTTTGATAATATAAAGACCACACAACGTTTCTAAGAATCGTGAAACTTGAGGTTTTAATCACCTGACGAAAGGCGCAAAGGATTTTAGAAAAATTGAGTGTGTGTTATTTTAGGCCGGCCAAGGGGAGAAGCGTAATGGTCAGTTCCAGGTTGGACTCGACCGAGGATGGACGTGCTCCAAATAGATTACAAAGATTGATAAACCACGCCTTGAAAGTGACCTACGTCTCATGTTCGATTAAATAAAATTATGAAAGATTAAAAAGTTGTTTTGGTGATTTTATCCCAAAAATTACCTGGCGCCCAAACATGAATAATCAACGAAAAATCGGAAGAAGGGTAGCGGAGCGGCTACAATATATATATATATATATATATAGTAAACGAGGCACTTAGACCTGTTTTGAGAGTTGTATGATCCGGTATCGCAGATCTTGGGCATACGGTAAGAGTTGTTCTCTGTTCCCGTTGGAACGGTGAGCCAGCTGCCTCCTAAACTGGTCGAGGCACGGAGAAGGGAATGCTGCGTCCCCACAGCAAACTCCTCTCCCGCTATCGGAAGGGCGTGGGACAAGTACCCAATGACCTACCTGCCTTAGGTTTTCCTCTGCATCACTCTTAAGCCAATGCCGGGTAGGATCCTTAACCATTGCCTACCTTCGTGTACCCTTCCTCATCCCCGCTTTCAAATCCCTTCCTATGCTATTATAGGGGATGTTGCCAGCACGTGGATGTAGCCTACTACTCTCCAAACCCAAAACCCATTGGAATTTATCTCAAGATAAATTAAAAATAATGAAATTTATGACTGATATTTTCAAATGAACTTCGTTATTATCTATGTTTCATCTCTAACTGTACAATTTTTTATCTTTGATTCCTGACGTCTGTGTGATCTGTGGAATACGACTACATCTAGTCTTTGTGTTAATATAAAACGTGGGGTACCAGAATTACAATTCCTTGAACCCAAGCTATTTTTATCTTTGGTCCCAAAGGCTTTGGATCTCATTATATTATGAAATAAACAACTTGGAAGTTTTATGTTACCCTTAATTTTTTAAAAAAAGACTCGCAATCGGCGCGAATTCGCTTCCTGAACTAAACTCCTCCATATTTCTAATTAAGGGTACGGGGTGAAATAAACGCAATCGCTTCGCAGTACATCGGGGTAGTTTTCCAAGTTCCACATCTATCTGGTGGCTGAGATATTTCTCATCCCCACCCACATCCATAATTCACTCCTCAAGAGAGCAACCACAGGTTTTCGAGAGTTTCGTAAATATTCCAATACACGTATCTCGAGCAAAGAGCAGCAACCACCCTCTACCTGCCTCTGCGATCACGGACGAGTTAAATTGTAAATGACATGAAATGCTCCTTGAATCGTGAAAGGAGTATTAAATAAATTATTTCGTGGTATCAAAATGAAAATGCTTCGTTTCTTATTCTCGCGCCCATTTTGGGTCTAGACCGGTGTTTAAAAATCCCAGCTAACTAATACAGGTTTTCTCTCCGTTTTTGAACTAAGGTTCCCACAAGCCGGGGCACCTCGGCCTGTTCTGAGAGGTTTATGTTCCGGGGTCACAGACCTTGGGCATACGGTAAGAGTTGTTCCTTGTTCCCATTGGAACAGTCGGCCAGCTGCCTCCTAAACTGGTCGAGGCACGGAGAAGGGAATGCTGCGTCCCCTCAGCAAACTCCTCTCCAGCTATCGGAAGGGCGTGGGACAAGTACCCAATGACTGACCTACCTCATGCAGGTTTTTCTACGGTTTTTCCTGCATCACTTTTTAGGCGAATTGCCGGGTAGGATCCTTAAACCATAGCTTAGGGTCGTAGTTAACCCTTGGCTACCTCCCGTTACATTTCTGCACCACCCTTTCACTCCTTTTCATATGCTATAAGAGGGGAGTTGCAACCATGTGGATTACCCTCATGTAGCCTGGCTAGACCTTCAAAAAAATATATTTTTTAAGGTAACAGGCTACATGAGGGTAATCCACGTGGTGGAAACTCCTCTTTAATAGCATAGGAAGGGATGTGGAAGGGTAGAGGAAGGTACCCAAGGGTTAACTAGGGCCCCCGGAAAATATTTCAAGCTTCCAACCCGGCATTCGCCTAAGAATAATGCAAGACAAACCCTAGAAAGCCTGGACAAGGTAGGTCGGGCATTTGGTACTTGTCCCACGCCCTTCCGATGGCGGGTGAGGGGTTTGCTGTGGGGTCACAGCTTTCCCCTCGCCGTACCTCGACCGGTTTAGGAGGCAGCTGGCCGACTATTCCAACGGGAATAGCGGACAACTCTTACCGTATGCCCAAGGTCTGTGACCCCTGAACATACACCTCTCAAAACTGATCGAGGTACCTCGGCATGTGGTAACCTTATTTAAAAAACCAGAGAGATGTGAAGGCATCCCCAAAGGTAGCCTCCGCCAGAGCTCTCTGGGAAGGTTCACCTGCGAGAGAATTCTATTGCAGGCTTCCTTCGTCCTCAAAAAAAAAAGAACTTACTTGTACAAAAGGAAAAATTGTTGGTATAAGCCTGCAAGTGCTATTCTCTCGCAGAGAGCTCTAGAGGGGGCTATCTTTGGGGATGCCTCCTCCTCTCTCTACGTTTTTGAACTATTGTTCCCACAAGCCGAGAGGTGTATGATGTTCCAGAGTCGCAGATCTTGGGCATACGGTAAGAGTTGTCCGCTGTTCCTATTGGAACACTCGTCCAGCTGCCTTCTTTGCTGCTCAAGGCAAGGAGTCATTAATGCTGCGTCCCCACAACGGAAGGGGTTGGACATGTACCCAGTGCCCGACCTGAACGATCAGACCTTTCAGTGTTGTCAACTAACTAGTGCAGCGCAGTTGTGTCTCGGTTTCTGTTTCTTGCAGACACGGCCTTCGTACTCCGGGGTCTGGACAGGCCAAGCAAGAGCAAGAAGAGTGAAACAAATTATTATTCTGTTGTTTCAATTTCACTTGTAGAAATACTGAGAACTGGCGTTGATGTAATTCCCCCGATGGCTCACGCAGACGAAGGTCAGCCCCTCCGAGTTTCACTGTTTATCCAGCCTTCCTGATCTCCTTGGATCATCGTCTGTTGTTTCACAACCCCTTCGATAAAATAAAACTGTGACCACGGTCAACTCAAGAATCAAATGTCATCGCGTTTCAAAACCACACGGAGACAACGGGCGGCCATTTAAAGTTATTGTAAAAGGGGACGTAGACTATGGACGAAACAAAAAAAATACCCGTGCGTCTTGTTTGAAGCTTCAACTGTAATGTAAATATGGGGTCGTTAACGCATGATCAAATTTTATAAACGATAAAAACAAATTAGTCAAGAAAAACTTGAGCTACAACAGTCGTGCTTAAGATCACAAAGTTGAGTGTAGTTGAATATTTAACTGAGGATTTTTTACGTAGGAAATTACTTTTTTTTGACAGGGGGAAGATGGTTATATTGAGTCAGTAACATTTTCAGGATTGCCTGAAAAAAACAAAGGTGTCTGCGACGCGGCATCCAGGAAGCCTCTGGTGTATGTTTACAGCCTCTTAATCCCAGGGGAGATTAGATTAGTCAAACATCAAAGAGGCTCGTGACTAGGTCAAGAAAATAAATAAAATAGTAAAGAAGAAGAGGAAGAAATGACGTTGGCTGAGGTAAAGGGGACGAGATAACGTGGATTCGAGCCAAATAAATAAAAACCCAGCAGGTTTTTTTATCGCTGTGTTATTTTGTAGAAAATTTTTTTACGAACCGAACTAGGAATTAAGGAAACTGAGTCGAAATGGTAATAATAATTACCGCGACATTCCTTTAAGTAGGAAGGTTAAAATGAAAACCTTTACGTCTGATTGAAAATTAATGATAGGAAATGTAGCCAAATACAGACATAAGAAGAGAGAATATAAACACCACACAACGTTTCCGGAAACCTTGTTCCTTTCTTCAGGTGCCGAAAAAAAAACACGCAAGAGCCTAGAGAGAGACAACCGTACGAGTCAGTTGACTAGTGCAGATACGAAATTTAATAAATGAATTATGATTATTATGTCACAGAAGTTTTTCCAATCAGTATGTCCCCAGGGAAAAATTAAATCCAGACGAAAAAGACCGATGATACAATAAATGTTTGTAAAATTTATGTGTTTTTTCTTTAATAGCATTGATTTTGATTAAAATATTCTATATTCGTCAAAAACTTTAATTATTTATAGTAAATAAAACCTAATTAAAAATTATGCATTCCTTTTTTTTAGGGTAACAGGCTACATGAGGGTAATCCACGTTGGGCAACTCCCCTTTAATAGCAAGGGAAGGGATTTGAAAGGGCGGGATTCGGAAGGGTAGAGGAAGGTATCCAAGGGTTAACTAGGGGCCCCCGGGGTATATTTTAAGGATCCTACCCGGCATTCGCCTAAAGAAATGCAGAACAAACCCTAGGAAAACCTTCATCGGGTAGGTCGGCCATTGGGTCCTTGTCCCACGTCCTTCCCAAGATGGTGGAAGAGGGGTTTTGATGTGCTACCGCAGCATTCCCTTCTCCGTACCTCGACTAGTTTAGGAGGCAGCTGGCCGAGTGTTCCAATGGGAACAGCGAACAACTTTTACCGTATATCCAAGGTCTGTGACCCGGAAAAATTTGCCTCTCGAGACAGGCCAAAGGGCCTCGGCTTGTGGGAACCTTAGTTCATAAACGGAGAGAGGAAAAGGCATCCTTTTCGGGGGAAAGGTGTAGACAGGCTATGTAAATAGAAATCCAAATAGTGGCAACTCCCCTCTTATAGCATAAGAAAGGGATTTGAAAGGGAGGATGTGGAAGGGTAGAGGAAGGTAGCCAAGGGTTAACTAGTGTCCCCGGCCTATAGTTTAAGGATCCTACCCGGCAATTCGCCTAAAAGTAATGCAGGACAAACCCTAGAAAATCCTACATCAGGTAGGTCGGGCATTGGGTACTTGTCCCACGCCCTTCATGTGGCGTCAGAGGGGATTTGATGTGGGGGACGCAGCATTCCCTTATCCTGGCCTCGACCAGTTTAGGAGGCAGCTATCCGACTGTTCCAATGGGAACAGAGAACAACTCTTACCGTATGCACAAGGTCTGTGACCCCCGAAACATACACCTCTCAAAACAGGACGAGGTGTCTCGGCTTGTGGAAACCTTAGTTCAAAAACGGAGAGAGGAGAAGGCATCCCCAAAGGTAGCTCCTTCGTATCTCTCCTACAAGGTTCTGCCTGCGAGAGAACATCCCTCGCAGGTACTGCCTGCGAGAGAATAGCCCTCGCAGGAGATGTCAGAGTTATGCATTCCTACTGACATCAGGATATTTAAAGTATCGGTTTTAGAAATAGTCTAGGACAGACGAGGCTATTTTTCTAAGTCAGTCACTCGATGGCGCGTGGTGAAAAACAAAATGGCGTGGGTAAACAAGAAACTGTCGTGGATTTCTCCCGAGTATATATATATATATATATATGTTGTATAAGATTAACGAACGACTTTTGCGAAGATGCGAGACGAAGTTCCGCGAGCGCCCGCCGCTGGAGCCCGCGGCGCTGCGTTCGCCGGCCGAGAGTGAGGAGGCGCGCACTCGCCGTCTGTCTGTCAGTGTGTCAGTGGCGGAGCAGGAGCGCAGTGGCTAGTGTGCGTGTCAGTGACAGTGTCAGTGAATCGTCGCCGGTATGCCAGCCATCGCGAGGCATCGGACTGCGGATCTCGGCTAACAGCTCGTAAAAGGTCAGACACTACTATTTTTTTTAAAAAAAAAAAATTACTTCCCCGGCCATTTTCTCCCCCCAGGAATTATACAGTTTACGAGGAAATTCATCAGGAAACAACAGAGACACGGTTTTCCATTTACGTCTACAGGCAAGTTACGAGACTCGTTCTGACTCCTTTCGATTCGGAAAGGACTTTAAAAAATAACAAACATAATGAACTTTCCTCTATCGAACGACTTTTTCCGGTTATCATCCCCCTGAACTTGTTATTCAATTATTTAAAAAATAAAACTATAAAAAGGGGTTAATTTATTTTCGCTGAGTGGTGATGTAGTAATAACGTGGTCATCTTTTTTAAGCCAACCCCTTCATTAACTGAAAATGAAAAAATAAAACGTTAAATAAATTTCCCATTTTATATTTTGCAATTTAGGAAAAAAATAATGAGAGCCCGAAAACGTCACGAGCAACTTTGACAGGGGCTTTAGCCCTACTTTTTCATACAATCGATTAATTTAGTTATTGCCTAAAAAAACTGCAGTCAGCATCAAGTAATAAAACAAGATACAGATAATATGTAATTAAAATTCTAATTTTGGGTTCCATTGAAAAAATTCGGTTAATTAATAGAATTAATTTTCAATTAACCTATTTTTTAAAAAAAAAAATTGAGACTTTGAACAGATTTAATCCTATGGAATGTGCATCCTTGTGTAATTGATTAAATTCCTGGAATTATTTTCTATCGTTTGCATAATATGTTTTCTTATATAACAATTTGTGTGTTTTACAGATTTTTACATTGGTTTTATTATTATTATTAGATAATTAGTAGATCTCTATTTCGCCCGGGAGAATTCATCCCCTGGGCCAACATTTCTTATGACTTATTCTCTATAATTGATTGCTTCCATATTTTGTCGGGGGGGGGTTGGTATATTTTTACTAAACATATACTTATAGCCCCCTTCCACCCCCCCTTTAAAAACTAAAACACTGTAGTTTGAATGAAATCCATATTTGAAATTTTTTAATAAGCAAATGGTGGCCGTTGGAACTCGCGTTGAATGGAATAGTCGTTAAAATGAATTTTTATGATATATATATATATATATTTTTTTCTGTTCTTGTCTGTTTAGAGACTGTCCTCTTTCTTTAAAAAATCATCTTTCTCAAGGTCGGTTTACTATCGGCCCTTCCCGCGATTAATTCGCCATGATGTCTTGGTCATCCTCGTGACCTTTCACGTGACGGTTCATCCTTAATGTTGGGTTTTGAAATTGCGAATTAGTTTTACAACTGCACAAGATAGTTTTAAAAAAGTAAATCAAGACCGGTCCTGGGGGTTGTGGTGGTGGTGGGGGGGGGGGCAATAAGACGGGGTTGGGGAACTGACGGATGATTAATCTTCAGGTAGCCACAGTTCTGATTAAATTGAAATTCTTTAACATATTTTTTTTTTCTTCCAAAACTCGTTACATTGGTGGCAGCGACGACCTTGGAGAAAGTTTTTCGTCCGTTTCGGAGAGGGTTGAAGTGGCCACATTGTCTTATTTACTCGCCCTCCCCAGGTTCTAAAGTGCAACGTTGACTTCCGGGCCATTTTTATTCCAACTGTGCTACTCTCTTCAACAGGGTGGGATGGGGGAACGTTGCATCGTGACGTCGTGAAAAATAAATCATTAATCGCAATGTAAACAGAGGTTTAAAGAAGTTATTTTTATCCACGCTCGCACGAAAGCTTGACTGAAATTTTTCAGGATAATGAGGGTGGAATTTCTTGGACTGCAATGGGCTGTTAGACCCTAAGTTTTTTTAAAAAATATCGAACCTGGTGCCTCATGGGACGGAAAAAGGTGTTTGTAATTCCTTTAAACTATTTATTTCAGTAAATTTAAATGTCACCGCGGGGTTTCGAAATAGTGTAATTCTCATCTTAACAGCCTCACGTCGTCATTTGGGAATTTGAAACGCATAACACCGTATATTTTAGACTGCGTCCTCACAGCAAACCCCTCTCCCGCTATCGGAAGGGCGTGGGACAAGTACCCAATGCCCGACTTACCTGATGCTAGTTTTTCTAGGGTTTTCCCTGCATTACTTTTAGGCGAATGCCGGGTAGGATCCTTAAAATGTAGCCCGGGGGGCTTAGTTAACCCTTGGCTACCTTTTTCTACCCTTCCGCATCCTCCCTTTCAAATCCCTTCCTATGCTATTAAAGGGGAGTTGCCACCATGTGGATTAGCCTCATGTAGCCTGTTGCCCTAAAAAAAACAAATAATTAATTTCTTAACAAATAATTGAATACTATTTTCCCCTAATTGTCGTATTAGTAGACACTGACTGTTTAATATTCAATGGAATATCCAAGGTTAGTTCGAAACGGGGGTGTCTAATTTTGTTAGTCACCGAGTGAGTGTTATAAAGCAAACTTTTTTTAGGGCAACAGGCTACATGAGGGTAATCCACATGGTGACAACTCCCCTTTAATAGAATAGGAATGGATTTGAAAGGGGGGATGCGGAAGGGTAGAGGAAGGTAGCCAAGGGTTAACTAGGGCCCTTGGGCTATACTTTAAGGATCCTACCCGGCATTCGCCTAAAGAAATGCAGGAAAAACCTTAGGAAAACCTGCATCGGGTAGGTCAGGCATTGGGTATTTGTCCCACGCCCTTCCGACAGCGGGAGAGGAGAACAGAGTTTTTTTTTTTTTTTTTTTTTTGGGTAATAGGCTACATGAGGGTAATCCACGTTCTGGCAACTCCCCTTTAATAGCATAGGAAGGGACTTGAAAGGGGGGATGCGGTAAGGTAGAAGAAGGCAGCCAAGGGTTAACTAGGGCCCCCGGGCTATGGTTTAAGGATCCTACCCGGCAATTGGCCTAAAAGTGATGCAGGGAAAAACCCTAGAAAACCTGCATCAGGTAGGTCGGGCATTTGGTACTTGTCCCACGCCCTTCCGGTAGCGGGAGAGGAGTTTGCTGTGGGGTCGCAGCATTCCCTTCTCCGTGTCTCGACCAGTTTAGGAGGCAGCTGGCCGACTACTCCAATAGGAATAGCGGACAACTCTTACCGTATGCCCAACGTCTGCGACCCCGGAACATACACCTCTCAAAACTGGCCGAGTTGCCTCGGCATGTGGGAACCTTAGTTCAAAACAGAGAGGAAAAGGCATACCCAAAGGTAGCCCCTTCGTATCTCTCGTAAAAGGTTTACCTGCGAGAAAATCCCTCGCAGGTGATATATATAATGAGAACAGAGTTTTTATTTTATTTTTTATTTTTAGGGCAACAGGCTACTTGAGGGTAATCCACTATGGGCAACTCCCCTTTAATAGCATAGGAAGGGATTTGAAAGGGGGGATGCGGAAGGGTAGTGGAAGGTAGCCAAGGGTTAACTAGGGGCCCCCGGGCTATGGTTTAAGGATACTACTCGGCATTCGCCTAAAGAAATGCAGGGAAACCCTAGAAAAACCTGCATCGGGTAGGTCGGGCATTTGGTACTTGTCCCACGCCCTTTCGATGACGGGAGAGGAGTTTGCTGTGGGGACGCAGCTTACCCCTCGCCATGCCTTGGCCTGTTTAGGAGGCAGCTGGCCGACTATTCCAATAGGAATAGCGGACAACTCTTGCCGTATGCCCAAGGTCTGCGACCCCGGAACATACACCTCTCAAAACAGACCAAGGTGCCTCGGCATGTGGGAACCTTAGTTCAAAAAAACCAGAGAGATGTGAGAGCATCCCCAAAGGTAGCCCCCGCCAGAGCTCTCTGGGAAGGTTTACCTGCGAGAAATCCTCTCGCAGGCTTACTTCCCGCCTACTTGAGAACAGAGAACTGTTACGGGACGTTTATAAAAAAAAATTTCATATACGTCTGAAAGAGACAGTTTTAATTATTAAAATATTTGAAAATCAGGACCTTTACAGTTCAGGGTAAATGATAAAATAAGATAAATAGTTCACAGAAATGGCATAAAAACATTTTATTTAACCTCCGTCAAACAAAAATGGTGTCGTAACCGAATCATTTTGCAATAAGCCCAGACAATGCGTGATTTAATTAAGTAAAAATTATTTTAAAGGCAAAATTTGAGAAGGTTGACAAATATCGTAAATTAAATAAAAGGAAATTAATGCAATGAGAACGTTTAGTACAAACATAGAAATTACTAAAAATCAGAATATTTATTTACGGAACTATTGTTCAACTATATATTGGTAGAATAGTCTTACGAAATTATTATGTCTTAAAGGAAAATATCATTTATAATATATAATCAATTATTATTTACATAATCAAACCAATCAATAACCAAATTCGACTTTCGACATTATGGTTACTTAATCTTCGATCTAGAAGCTCTAGAGGGATCCATAAAATTCAATTAAATCAACCGCAATCAATATCTGTTACTTAAAAATAAAACTTAATTCATTTGACCAACGTTCAGGTTGCACCGATGGGATTTTCATTAATGCTTTAGCACAATATTTTTTTTTATAATTATGGTTTGTAAATTGGTTTGGTAAATTTATTCTTGCAATATGAGACGGTTATTTTATCCTCTAGACACTTTTATTAGTTTTTCAATTAAAATATCGTTTCTACATTGTCTTGATATCATTATGATTGTCGTGCAAAACCAACTGTTTTATATGGGATGTTGTTTGGTCATGTTTTTCCGTTGTCTAAAAGGGTAGAAAGGATTATTTATCCCTTTCAAACAATATTCCAAATAATTGACTGGATAATGATGAAAAAAAATATCAGTAAAATGTAATTACTTTTTATAATCCGTATATAATATTATCAATAAATAATTTGACGACGTTTCGACGTCTGATAGGATATTTTCAGGTTGGAAAATTTAATTTTAATAATGCGTGCTTTAAAAATAAATTTTCGGTTGCAACATGCAACGCACCAGAAACTCGCCTCTAAATTTTTTTTATGGTTGGATTTTACACAAAAATTATTAAATTTTCCATCCTGAAGGTGTCCCCTAAATGTGGACGAAACGTCGGATTTTTTTTTTTTTGTTAAACATCAATTTTCCCCGAATTATATTAAGTTGTTTAAAATCGGGGAGGATAAAAAGAAGTGTGAGTAATTTTCAACCCCCGATGGCTTCTACGATAAAGGGGGGTCTGGTTTTCACATTCGTTGACGCGTGTGTCCAGGGTTGTTTTTTTTCCAGTAAAACAAATATATTGCCGGGGTTTAAAGAGTGGAGTTGATATCATCTGAAGATGATGGCAGTGATCGTCATAGAAACGTTGTACGACCTCAACGGGTTTACCCTGGTGGGAAAGCCGAATAGACTATAACAGAACAGGAGAAGAAGAATAGGGGTATATTTTTTTTCACCAAAAACATTTTACGTTTTAGATGAACCCCCAAGAATTCTTGTTCCACAAGCTATTTAATGATATCATAATGAGAGCTTTGGAAAGTAATAATCAAATTAAAATTAATTGTTTGATAATTAAAAACTAATTTAGTTGGAAACCTGCGTAACCAATAAATTACCACGTTTATTAATATCTATGGTTGAATTAATTTTTATTTTAAAATATGAACAAATTATCTATTAATTTCTATGTTCACAATCAAGCTTTGTAGACATAAGTTCTCTTTGGATTTTTTTTTTCCAAAGTGCGTCTATATAAGTAGATTCGCTTTTGTTTTTTGCGCGCCATTTATCTTGGGGTCTCTTCAGCGGAAATGCAAGGAGAATATTGTTTTTACTTACTCCTTAAATATGAGGCTGTCTTGTGTTATCTTTCCTGTTTCTGATTGGTGGTGGTGGTGGTTGGAAATATCGACGAAACCGCTGGTGGAACGTGTGTAAGTGTTTAAAGAACATATTTTAGAATAAGAAAAAACAAGTGTGTGTGTCAAGGAAGTTAAATCACCCACAGAACTGAGTTTTCCACAAATTAACGAGGTTTTTTTACCCGTTTGCGGATTAAACTGTACGGTTTTTTTCCTTTTTATTTATAATACGCGGTCTCTATTCGGGATACTAACATACAAAAAAAAGCGGGCCAGCGGTCTTCCGTATCTTCTACTGTGAACTCTGACCTTCGAAACCCCGCCGGACTACTGTAGAATACAGAATCTATCGCAAATGTTTATGGACATGGTTAAATTCATTACCGGAAGCGAATTTTCGGTTTATTTGCCTTTACTTAAACTTTGTTTCCTTAGTTTGTTTTATTTCTCGTGCTGTATTCTTCCCCGTGAGGTCACTAGGACTGTCGCATTGTCAATTTAAACACGACCTACACTGAATTACGATTATTATGGCTGCTCATATTGTTTTATTGCCCCCCCCCCAATTTTTTTTTGTGCTGGGGGATGGAGAAAGTATTGGGAATGTAGTGATCCCTGTTCCTTCATCTCAACGGTTACCCTGAATAGATTTGCAGAGGGAAACTGGAAGGGTTGTGGAATTCAGCCAAGTCTCTCTTTATTTTTTTGTTGTTGTTGTTGGTATCGTGGCCCGTGGTGGCAGCAGCTTTAAATATCCTTTAAAAAAATTTCGGAACGAGGACCAAAGGTCGTTCTGCAAACATTTAACATTAGTAACAGGTCATTCGATATCATTTATTAAAATATCGGACAACAATAACGGACCTAGACAAGAACGGACCTAGACAAGAACGGACCTAGACAAGAACGGACCTAGACAAGAACGGACCTAGACAAGAACGGACCTAGACAAGAACGGACCTAGACAAGAACGGACCTAGACAAGAACGGACCTAGACAAGAACGGACCTAGACAAGAACGGACCTAGACAAGAACGGACCTAGACAAGAACGGACCTAGACAAGAACGGACCTAGACAAGAACCCTGTGGTACACACCTGACGCTGCTTGACTACTGCAGGATATAATTGTCCCTCAGTCTTCAGACATTACGAAAGATTAAATTCTTAGCTAGATTCACAATGTAAACAAATAGTCGCCATATTGGAGTCACTAAACATGGCGACCAAAATTAACTTACATTTTCCTGCAAGGATCGTTAAGTATTTCGTATTGCTTTTTATCATCATTCGATGGAGTATCGCTGGATAAAATTATACTTTTTATTTAATGAAAATATTTCTGCTTCATTTCATTACGGAAAAAGGAACTATTCCCCCGTGTTCGTCGCGTAGTAACGTCTCTCTCTGTCTCGCGTGTGTGACGTCACGGTCTCTTGGCGCGCAGTAATTGAACACTTAATGAGCACGTTTTTTTTAATTATAATTATTTTCACATTTGTTCTAGGGGGTTCCTCACCCCCCACACAGTACCGTTTCTCCTGTTTTGAAGAATATGTATACACATTTTTGTTGAAATCTGTTCACTCGTTTATATTTGTATAGGGATTAACGTAAATACATACATACATACATACATCGTTTTTTATTACATAGATGTAATCTAGAATAAACTGAGAGGTTTATTTTTCACATTACTCGTGTAACTAACGTGTATAAAGTTGGTCAAGGGTGATGAGTACGGTAGTCGTCGACTTGTTGGAGGGGGGAGGGGGTTTCCCCTCGTGGGTCATTCGTTGAGTAACGTTGTTGGTTTCGAAGTTGTCGTATTCCTCGCCTCTTCACGAGGTACAAAGGTCAAATCCATGGTGTTTATGTAAACAGTCCCGTACCTGCACAAAATCGATGCGTACGTCATCCTCTCGGAGTTTCATTTAAAGGGTGAGCGTTTCCTATATCAGTATTCGGTGCAGGTCTGATTGGAAAATAAAACTGTGAATCTGTGCATTGGATAAAAATTAAACCCTTCATTCTTACACTCGTTGTCGCTTCTTAATTTATTTTTATTTTTCATCAGAAATTTACCTAGTTTTCCACTATTATTTCTGAACATTTCATTCGGTTAACATTTCATTCGGTTAACATTTCATTCGGTTAACATTTATCACGCTTCACTTACACAAATCCTGCTTATCTCTGCTCTACTTTAAATACCTACTCTACATTCTTCAAACATAATTTATCTAATCTGTCTTTGGAGAGTCTCCGTTCTCAGGTGTATTCAGTGGATAAATATCTTTTGAATACCTAATCGTTGTTAAAATGTCCTGGTAGGTAAACACCCTTCTATATACCCCCCCCCCCTAAAAAATACCACCTTGAAATGTAGATAAATTATTCTATTTATATTTAAACAGTTCTATATTTATATATATACACACACAACGGCACGCGGATATACAGATCTAATGATATAGTGTTCCCAACAGAAATACTTAATTTTGTTCATTCTACCATTTTTATTTTTTCTGTTCGAAACCTGATGTATTTACGCTGAAATAAAACGTGCTAAAAAGGTATAGTACATCCTAGACGGTCCAAAAAATGTAATTATTTTTTTACACCACGATAAACACCCCAAAAAAATTAATTAAAAGAGATAAAATGGTCTATGCCACACAAAAAAAACAATTTTTTTTAATTTTAGGAGCACCGTGGAGCAAATAAATATTTTCAGAAAAGCATTAAAAATGTATAAAATGAAAGACACGGAAAATGTTTACCAGACAAAAAAAATCATTCACCATATCCGTTTCAATCTTTTATTGAAGATGGTAATTTTTAAACGAATTCTGATAAAGTAATCGTTTCGTTGAAACGTCGCGGTTGTTCGTTACTCGTGAGAAACCCCAAGAACTCTTTCTGCAGCAACTACACCGGTAATAATTTTTTAACCATGGTTAAATTCTTTTTTTAAAAAAAAAACTGCTGAGATTTAAATTAATAAGTCTTAAAGTATAAATGGATAAATTTAAAGAAGTTTAATTCAGTATACTATTAATAATTATGTAAATACATATTATGACTGTTCAGAAAAGTAATAAATAAATAAACATCCACCAATTTTAAATCAGAAAAAAATAATTTATTATTGTAAAATTAAACAACTTATAGAATGAGCTGTCTATAATTTTTTTTTAAAAAAAACTTGAACCTCATGAAGTCTCAAAATAAGCGATGAAACGTTGTTCAATTTTACAATAATAATTTTTTTCTGACTGAATTGGCAGATGTTTTATTTATTTACAATTAATAACATTTATAATCATTATTAATGAGAACTCTGTTTATTAACCAATTATTTATTTTTAAAAAAACGACGTTTCGTTCTCTTCTTGGACGTCTTCAGATTTAATGTATCATTAAAATTCATTTGAAAACATTGGAAATAATTGTGAATAATTGTTATTAATAACATACGTTAATATTTTCTTAGTTATTTTGTTAATAATTGTTTTTAATAATCATATTAATTTTGGTTAATAATTGTCATTGACATCAATTATAAACTTGATTATTAAACCTTTTTCACTCGAGGACTCCGCAGCGGAGCCATTTAAAATGTGTCTTCAAGCTCGAGGGCTTCGCTACGGAGCCCTCGAATGTTAAGGGTTAATTAGATTTTAACAATTATTTTTTATTAATAATAATGTTAGTAACTTAATTATTACAATTATTAGCATAATTTCGTTAATACCTTAATTATTTACAATTATTAGCATAATTCTGTTAATAACTTAATTATTTACAATTATTAGCATAATTCCCTTAATAACTTTATTATTTATCATTATTAGCACAATTCTGTTAATAACTAAATCATTTACAATTATTAGCATAATTCCGTTAATAATTTCAAAATTGTTGATTAAACTAAATTACGATGCAACGTCGTTTATTTAAATTTTCGTTAATAAACATAACCTTCTGAATTAAGGCCGTATAATTATTTATTTCAATTATCAGTGGTATTAAATGTAATTTTTAAGGCTCAGCTGTTGATTTAAACCCAAAATTTCTCATGAAAAATCTCATGAACGTATATAAAGTTAATGAACTATATTTGGCGTTGGCCGGTTGTAATTGAAAGTTGACACCGTACCGTTATTTTTTTCTCCCCTGGATCTACTTCGTCCGTTGACCCAGTTGTGCATTTATCCAGATCCTTGGACCGTGGGCTTCTTCACGGCCAAGGGCAGGAGGAGAGGGGGGGGGGGATGCAAAAATGAGACGTCGCCATGTCTGGGACTCCGTAGACGTGACTATATATTTTGAATGTTTGAAGTTGTTTACTGTCATCTTGCGTAAAATCGACCTCGTAATCTAGTTCCATGTGTTTTTAACACTTTTCGTCCGAACTGGTCCACACTGACCATCCCAACTATTTGCTGAACTATGTTTTCAATAAAGATATTTTTTTCAACAAAAGACAATGATTTTTTCTAGTTTTTTCTTCACCTATGACAAGCTGCTGTATATCAAATCATCCTGATTTGGGTGATTTTCCCTGGCTCCGGTATGCTTCATGGCCCACAGCCGCTCCAATTTTTCCGTATTTTCCAAATAATATGGTCGAGAAAACGCACCCCCGAGGGAAAACTTGTTAAGCGTGTCGCTAAAAAATTCCAAAATGGCGTCGCGTTCATTTTCCAGGTTGGTAGACGTCTCTGATACCAAAAAAAATGTGCGTGAGGTGGTTGTGATCGACATTTATAGTATAACTCGCAATAACTATAATTTTTTTTAAAAAAAATTATAATGTTGCAATAGTTAATTAGGCCATTAGCTGAGGCACCTCGGCCTGTTTAGGGAGGTGTATGTTCCCGGGTCTCAGACCTTGGGCATACGGTAAGAGTTGTCCGTTATTCCTATTGGAATAGTCGGCCAGCTGCCTCCTAAACTAGTCAAGGCACGGCGAGGGAAAAGCTGCGACCCCACAGCAAACCCCTCTCCCGCCATCCAGGGAAGGGCGTGGGACAAGTACCAAATGCCCGACCTGCCTGATGCTGGTTTTTATAGGGTTTGTCCTGCATTTCTTTAGGCGAATGCCGGGAAGGATACTTAAACTATAGCCCGGGGGCCCTAGGTAACCCTTGGCTACCGTCCTCCACCCTTCCGCATCCTCACTTTCAAATCCCTTTCCTATGCTATAGAGGGGAGTTGCCATTATGTGGATTACCCTGTACATAGCCTGTCTACACCCAGAAAAAAAAGGCCATTAATTGTTTGGACTTAAAATTTGAATTGTTTGATAAATCCATTATAGCGGTAAGGCGAGCAGAGCAACAATAGCTCTGAGCTCTGTTGCTTTGAGAAAATGCCGAAATGGAAAAGCGCGCTCAAACTCGAGAGCACTAGGATAGTTGAGTTGGCGGAGAAACATTACGAGGAGCAGAACAAGAAATATAACTTGAGCAGAGACTAGACGTCGTTAATGTATAACTAGTTAAAGTTGTGAATTAATACAAAGTAAATCATTCACGGAAGTATTGCAGCGTAAATATTGGAAAGTAAGAGCAGTTTTAGTCAGAATAGAACTTTCCAAAATCTTCATGGAGAAATTAATCAAGGAGAGCATTGGTAAATTATTGTGGAGCGGAGCAGTCAAGGAAATACAGCCAATGTTGCCAAATTTTAAAGTGAAGTGTAGAATCAGTGAAAACCAAGGCCTGATATTAAATAATTCAAGGGTGTAAAAGTGTCGGAACGAGGTAAAATTGATTGTTCTGTACCAGACCCACGGTCCGTAAGTAACATAATTTTGAATAATACTGTGAACGGTAATTAAAGGATAAAGTCAGATTTCGTTCCCTTTTAATTGTCAATCAAAGTTAATTTCTTTACTTTTTAATTTCTTTCATTCTATCGACATGCTGTTTAGGTAAATTGTGAACTGTTTTGTTAATAAGATTTTAAATCAAATTTTTTGCGTTAATTATCAAACCCAGTGGAGGCCCTGAGATATAAAAAGTTTGATTGTAATTGTTTTTGGGTTTGAAGCCACAAAGTGATAATAAATTATATTTAATTTGTAAATTTTTGATTATCTTTTCATTTAATAAAAGCCTACCTGTTGATTATTACATAAATGGCTTCCACAACGTGGGGCAAATTAATTAAACGACAATTAAACCTGTTGATTATTACATAAATGTCTTCCACAACGTGGGGCTAATTAAATTATTACCTGGTGGTTATTACAATAATTTTATCACTATGACTTTGGATGATCCAAAAACTCCACAACAATCGTTACATGCGAGAAATGCATTTAAACCTACTTGGAACCGCCTCCAGTCATCATCACTTACCCTCAAGAAACCGAATACTGGAACGTTAACTGGTAGATTTAGCTAATGGTTAAATTTGTAGAAGTCAACAATCAATAACCAGAATAGTGACAGTCTAATACCCTCACCATACTGGTAATAAGGCACGAGAAATTCCACTACGTGATATAAATTTGCAGTGCATTACAATATCGCCACCGTGACGTCATGCAGTGATCACAAAACGACGACGATGATGAAGTGACCACGAAAAGCGAGGTCCAGTCAACGTGCAAAACATGTTGTAAAATCCCCTCTAAATCGAGTCGTGAAAGACTCAATCACCGCAGAGTAAAAAAAAATACATACATATACGAGTTAAATTGTAAAGTGAGCCAACAGCAAACACGTGATGATGATCTTGTCGTAAAAGTCCTAATCCGATCGCTCAGTCTACCACCGTCCGATATTTGATCAACAACAACGACGACGACGACTACAACAACATTTCAAAGTTGCGGCGTAGCGACCGACGTCGTATAACCTTTCATTCACCAAAACAACGTGTCGTAAAAAAATGTATATATTTTTTTACGACGCCATTTAGATAAGCGGTGAAAAAGTCTCCCGGATCACTCGCATTTCTGATTCAGCTTCGCTTCGGTCATCGGAGGCTGTAAACAGATATATTTTTTTTATCTGTACCAGAGAAATTAAAAATACCTTCATGTCCATTTTTTTGGATACAATAATTTTTTTTAAAAAAAATATTCCTCAATGTCCTTGATCATTGAAAACAAATTGAAATGAAACAATTATTCACTTTCAAAAACTATTTTATAGAAAACATGTTTTGTCGTAAACTCAAATTTCAGTTGTTTATATAAAAAAATCCTTTTCAGTTTTAGTCAACCGACTAGTTCAGTTGTGTCCCTCTAGGCTCTTCTTAGCACCTGAGGAAAGGTGACAAGGATCCCAGAAACGTTGTGGTATTTATATTATCACTTCTTTTGTCTGTATTTGGCTATGTTTCTTATTATTAAGATTTATAAAATCAATTGTAAACAGAACTAAATTTGGGTTCACTGCCACTAATATTAAATATAATAATTGTATAATCGTAAAAATTAGGCAAAACCTAATAAAAAGACTGCGTTGTCTTCGCACAATTTAAATTCAAGACAAATATTATGGTGATATAAAAATTTTATTGTACGGAAAATGGTTCTCAATCCCTGATATCTGTTCAGAAACTAGTATTTCCCCCCACACACATCCCTGCGTTCCTCTCCTTATTAAATTTTCAGAGAACGTTTTTCTTTTACCATACATAATTTGTGGGGTTATAAAAACCTAAAATGTCAGTATTAAAATTATTCTAATTTGATTAATAAATAGCTGAAGAACAGAAGAAAGAAAAAATTAAATGATAAAAATTAATAGCACACTTCATCGTTCCCGCATTTCCTTTGTTGCTTGCGTCAGGAGATTCAGAAACGCTAGAGCGACCGCTGATGACGACACACACTGGAGCACAAACAAGGTGAAGAACTCCAGATGCAAAGTGGGGGTCAGCGTCACGGCCAATGTCGAGGTTCAAAGTATCGGTTAATTTCAGTGAAGTTAGATTTAATAAGAACTATTTCTGATATATAATTCATGGCTGCTGTAAACAACTAAGATCTTAGCGTTTAGCCAATCAAATAAATGTTTGGAGACTGCAGATTGTTTATCAACGGGAAATTGAATAACGAATATAGTCTTTCTCGGTGTAGAGAATGAATAAAGTCCTCTACGGCTTTTAACCGAGTAAACAATTGCATTCGCGACGTTTCGACGACGTTCACTGCTGCCATCGTCTTCTAGCAATAGAATTGCTGGCATGTGAACGTCATCGAAACGTCACGAATACAATTGTTTACTCAGTTAAAAGCAGTAGAAGAACTTTATTCAATTGGAAGTTTGTTATTGGACACGTGTTCTTTTATACGCGTATTTAAGTGATCTGTTAGTCTGACCAATGTAGCAGGAATTACGATTCAGAGCAAGAAATTTTGTAAACTGCACATTGTGTGCTGTAGGTGTCAAGGGAGGGGGGGATGTCATTGAGGATTTTTTTTTAATCAACACGGAAAATATATTAGTGGATCTGTAATAAAGGATGAATAATTGATATTATAAAAAAAATATTGGATTGACCTTGAGTCGTAAAACGTTTGTAATAATGGAGAATGATTACAAAAACTTTGGTTTTGTTTACTTCTAGCAAAGAAAGAAAATGATCATTTGTCTGGTGATTACAGCAACAATGAGTGGTCTCAGATCCAAATGACAATCAACAATGGCCCTCGTGGGAAAAATCCCGGAAAAATGGTTAAAACTTTGTTTGGGGGATGAAATTTTCTATATTAACGGATTGAAAAACTAGAACATTTGAATTTTCCCATCACTAGTGATTATTTTGAGTGTTCTAAAGATAGCGAGGAAGATCAATTGAGGAATTACGGACCTGAAGTTTCTTTTTTCTTTTATGAAAAACCTTATTTGATTAATAAAAGTGAAATTTCCAATTTCTATTACAAATTTTACGTCTGAAAGATTATCGACTTCACACTTTGAAGTTAGTGACGCTGATGATCCTCGACATGCTTTTTATTTTCTTCCACTCGGAAGCTATTTGTGGCGAACTGCAATCTGATGATTGGAATAAGAAAGGAAACGCACGCCAGCGGGAGGAAGAAAAAGAAACCGAGAGAGAGGAAAAGGAGAACTTGGCTTGGTCTTGTATTGCGACGAACATTAGCCTAATTAGATTGAAGAAGAAAACCCGGGTGAAACAATGATTTCCTCAATTCAATTTCCTGTCGTCCGTCGGTTCATTTTCTTAGGAGGGATTCAGTTTTAATAAGGTTTTTGTGGTCTTACAAATAAACCCTTATAATGTTTTTTTTAAAAAAAAAGTTTTCTGTAGAAGGAAAAACTCATTTGAATTAAGAAAATTGAATTTAACGTTAATCCATTCGGAATATAATGTGAAAATTTTTCTTACTATTTTAAAAGATATAAAAATGATGATAAATATATTTTTGACCTTTTACAGACACTTTATTTTATTTAGACACTAAGAACGTTTCGATATATGTCCGTATCATCTTCAGGGTTTCTTCAAAATAATTATAACATCTTCAGGTTTCATTCTAAATTATTAAAATTATAAACTGAACCTGATTGAAGTTATAATTATAATAATTTAGAAGAAAAAAAAACCTGAAGAAGTTAAAATACCGTTTATTCGGTGCATTTATTTTCAAATAACGTTTCGATTCGTATTTTTAAGTTCTTAAATTTTTTTACTTTACTGAAAAGTAAAACTTGAAATTTTAAACTTTCAGTGAGAATTGAATTCTTTTGGATAAACTGATCATAAAATACATTTTATTCTATATAAGACTCTAAACTAAATCGGGGTTGTGTTGCTGTAACACATTATTCAGTATCTCATGATTATAAAATTATTTATAAATATATTGAAAACACACTTAATTACCCTTGTCTCATTTTATTAACAACCATGGAAAATAATAAGCTGGAAGGATTAATTATCTTGATGACTGCTTGCTAATAAATATCCATGGAGAAAATTATTTAGACTCTCAGCTGCAATTCTTGCTCCTTTAATTGCATTATCTTTAATTTGTGCCGAGCTCAAAAAAATAGCGGAAAATTTCGTAATAATTATGCAGAGGTTCTTAATCAGTTTCCAGCTTAATTTCCGAGAGTACTTAGAGAATGGCTAAGGATTAATTATTATTTAGCGTTCTGTCTTCTGACAGATCCGAGAAGTTGTTCTGAAAATTTATCTCTGCATTTAAACGAATATTTTCTTTTACCTGTCTTTCATGTCGTCTTCCTTCCAGGTCCTATACAATAATTCATATTTGATTTGCCCCTTTCATGACGTCACGCAATAAACAGCTCATGATTCAGTGTCCAGTTCGCTTTTTTTCCTCTGCGGACCTGTTCTGTGTGACGTTCAATGAGGTCTCGAGTAACATCTCTGATATAATAACCTTTGAATATCACAGGCAAGCTTGGCCATTATTTATTGCCACAACCACAGTCTAATATTACATTCACGACAATACGCTTCCACGACCTCCGAAGCACCTTCCATTGACGACAATACTCTTCCACGACCACCGCGGAATAATCCATTGACGACATTGCTCTTCCACGACCACCGCGGAATATTACATTTTCGACAATGCTCTTTCAAGACCACCGCGGAATAATCCATTGACGACAATGCTCTTCCACGATTACCGCGGAATAATCCATTGACGACAATGCTCTTCCACGATTACCGCGGAATAATCCATTGACGACAATACTCTTCCACGACCACCGCGGAATAATCCATTGACGACATTGCTCTTCCACGACCACCGCGGAATATTACATTTTCGACAATGCTCTTTCAAGACCACCGCGGAATAATCCATTGACGACATTGCTCTTCCACGACCACCGCGGAATATTACATTTTCGACAATGCTCTTTCAAGACCACCGCGGAATATTACATTTTCGACAATGCTCTTTCAAGACCACCGCGGAATAATCCATTGACGACAATGCTCTTCCACGATTACCGCGGAATAATCCATTGACGACAATGCTCTTCCACGACCACCGCGGAATAATCCATTGACGACATTGCTCTTCCACGACCACCGCGGAATATTACATTTTCGACAATGCTCTTTCAAGACCAGCGAGTAATAATCCATTGACGACATTGCTCTTCCACGACCACCGCGGAATATTACATTTTCGACAATGCTCTTTCAAGACCACCGCGGAATATTACATTTTCGACAATGCTCTTTCAAGACCACCGCGGAATAATCCATTGACGACAATGCTCTTCCACGATTACCGCGGAATAATCCATTGACGACAATGCTCTTCCACGACCACCGCGGAATATTACATTTTCGACAATGCTCTTTCAAGACCACCGCGGAATATTCCATTGACGACAATGCTCTTCCACGATCACCGCGGAAAAATCCATTGATGACAATGCTCTTCCACGATCACCGCGGAATATTCCATTGACGACAATGCTCTTCCACGACCACCGTGGAATCTTCCAGTGACGACAATGCTCTTCCACGACCACCGCGGATAAATATGCTCTTCATGATTTTTCTTCTTTTGGCCTCCATGCAATTTTGCTCTCGACCCAATAGAAATGAATTACTAGCTTCTCGGTCCGTTAAACTTTGATTTATCCAATCCTGAAGGTGTTCTACTCAACATGGATGGAGAGACAGTTCTAAAAATTATAAAAATAGGCCCAGACCTCGATATCTAACTTGAGTTATAACTATATCCTTTGTAAGTCTTATAAAAATGAACTATATTTCTCAGTTGATTATTAACGATCTTACCGAATCGATGAGGCGCTGATTTAAATGTTTCCAAACGCGACCCCGACCATATTTACAGTTTGATTGAGAGACATATTTGTCGCGGAGCGGTTATTCCTCGATGTTGAGGACGTGGTGTCCCTGTCGGTGTCCCGGAAGTCGGAGCCCAAAGCACGGACGACTACGACAACGACACGATGGAGGTGTCCCGTTGAGGATCCCCTTTGAAAGGAGACACAACAAGACACCGTTCGCTTCGCCGCGGGAATTCCTTGGACAAGGTCGCGGTGCGCCTCTTCTGGTGTTGCTGCGTAATTCTGGGTCAATACGCCAGATTTCATGCTCGAGACTAACGGTCTTCAGGGATCGGCACCACACAAAAGGATCTTCCTATTCAGTTTCCCATGGTTCATTCTATAATTTTCCGTGGCTTTGAAGCTACTGCACGTAACAGCACTAACAAACTTATGCTGTGAGCAGTCAGTCTGACAAAAACCAGATCTGGTGTCCATTTTCCAAGATGCGCCTGTGAATTAAGGAGCAAAGAATTTCCATGTAATTTGGCTCTTACCTAAAACTGCGGCTAAATCTCTCCATAGAATCCTTAAGTTGGCTTTCGGTGTCAAGCTTTCCAGTATATAGAAAAAAACCATTTGAGTGGTTTAAGCGTTTCAGAGATGGCTACCGTGAAACTCTGCGGGCACGTTCTGGGCACAAGAAACCATCTTTATGCCTCAGTAACTCGGTAAAAGTTCGCCGGTGTTCTTCAAGGCTCTAGACAGGTCATTCATGACGTTTGTAACTGACCTTCAACACACTAAGGAATTCAAAAATGCCTTCAGTATTCACCCCCGGATCTTAATATCCTCCATGAAATAAAAATCCATTTGATAGTACGACGATTTTACTTGGTAGAAGAGATTCGAGTGAGGACCTCAACCAATTGACACAAGGAAACGTGCCTCGTTGACAAGCAAAGGGTGGAACTCAAGTACTTAAGAAAGTATCCCAAAGTTTCCTGTCGTCCTGGCATCTGGATGAACGGATAATGCACATTCTTCCGTCATTGTCTGGGAATACTTGGCAAGAACTGCTTAGAAGATCTAAAGAGAAAGCGACGGACTAACGGATAGAACATGAAAAGAAGAAATCTGTTCGGCCTAAAGATAAAACTACGGTATGCCACGGTGCAAATTTCTCAGTTGAAACCGACCGTGGAGGGACCAGATCTCTCCAAAACGTCAACAACTTTTAGGCAACAAAAGGCATTTTTTAAGGTGACAACCGGAAAGTGTAGAGGTTAATCTGACTACGGTGCCACAGGACAGCATCCTTGGCCCCTTTATTATACGTCTTATACACTTCCGACTTGCCAACCTCAATGGACGTAAGCACAAGTACCTTTGCTGATGATACAGCAATACTGTCAACATACACAGACCCTGATTCCGCATCACAGAAACTTCAAGAACATCTACAAAAAATAGAGACCTGGCTAAAAAGGTGGAAAATAAAAGTAAATGCATCGAAATCATCCCATATAACATTTACCCTTAAAAAGGAACATTGTCCTATAGTAAAGCTTAATCAAGATGAAATTCCAAAAGCAGAATCAGTAAAATATCTTGGTCTTCACTTAGACACCAAACTGAAATGGAGGGATCACATCAATAAAAATAATAAAGCAAATAGAATTAAAAACTAAATTATTAAACTGGCTGATTGGACGATATGGACGTACGGAACAGAACTCTGGGGATGTGCAGCCAAGTCTCACATCGCTATTATGCAACGAGTACAATAAAAAATCCTCCGCACTGTTACAAATGCTCCCTGGTATGTATCCAACTTCAGTTTACATACTGACCTCAATACACCATAGCAGACGTCTTCAAAGATAAAAATCGTAAAAACCATAATAAAACTTCAACCCCGTCCCAATCGACTACCAGAGCCGTTACTACAACCAACTCACAACCGAAGACTGAAGAGACGCTGGCCGATAGACTGCAATAGAAACTGAGGTGGCGTTTTTGGACCCTCCTCACCTCTCCACGACATCAGGACAAGACACTTTTATTAGATTGTACATGTTATCAAATTAGATTAAAGATCATATGTAATCTGATTGCTAATAAAAATCTATTAAAAAAAATAAAATATGTAAACAACTGGCCGACAATGGGTGAACAAGAGATTGGTCGATTTTAGTTGATCAGTCGATTTGTGAAGAGGTGGATTGTTGGATGATTGTTTCCTCTTGATGGTGACCGATGACGGTTCAGGAGGCAGTTTCTTGGATTTACTTTGGGAAGCATTACAAGTACATAAACATATATAAAAACCAGTTCTTCATCTATCGAGCTCTGAGAAAAATTTCTGCTTCAAGTATTGAGCGTTTACATAATTTTTTTAAAATCTGTTGTAGACGGAAAAACTTTGAATAATAAGGTTTATTACAGTTTATTATTATTTTGTACAGACTGGAATTTTATATAATTTTGTTAAAAAACACTTACAATTGTTTAGTTTTTTTAGCTTTTTTCATAAAAACGATAAATGCCTGTATGTATTATATTATTAATATTATAAATAATTAAACCCTTTTTAGTATAGTCTCACAAAAATTTTATATCAATGTATATTACATTAAAAGTGTCAGGATTTTAAAATAGTCCGTCAGGAGTTTCCTGTTTATTCTAATCGTATTCGTCTGTAAAATTATTAAATAGAACATTGGAATAAAATTATGTATATATATAAAAATATTGTAATACCCCACTTTTATTATATTAAACACGTTATTAAATTTTATCAACAAAACAATTTTATTAATCTAGAATACATTTTAATAAATCAGACTCTGTACCCCTCACGACGAATTCCTCCAAACAACAAACTCTGCTGGCAGACAGATTTCCACGACGAAACTCCTACCGACTGTTGATGACTGATGTCCCAGTGATTACTCTCGGCCACCTAGCTTGGCCTACCATCCGATGATCTCTCCTGACGACTCTAAAACTGCCTCTTGAATGAATAAAACTCCTATTTATTTCGGCCACCTTAACTTGGCCTACCATCCGATGATCTCTCCTGACGTCTGCTGACTCGAACTTCACTCTCCTAGGACTTTCTCGTACAGATTCTGCTACCACACTCCACGTCCATCACCTTCTATCTCTCACGTCCAACTCGTCTGAGGTCTCCTGTCCAACTACTCCGCGTCCATCTCCTGTGAGATCTCCCGTCCAACTGATCTCGAGGTCTCCTGTCCTCCTCCTTTTATCTGCTTCCCCCTCTCCAGAATATTCCCTTGTTTTCACAGCTTTTGAGTTTCCACGTTCGCCAAACACACACCAACTGTTGGCTTTCTCCCGCTCCGAGAGCCACTCAATACAATTAAAATAAACGTTTCCTTTTAATATAATTGGATGTCCAGCAAACTTCTGTCATTATACCTTCAGGGTTCCATCCAGATGTCTGTCAAAACCATTAGCTCTAAGAGCCGCTAAACTTGCAATTATAGTCCTCCCATTCTCTACGAACCGCTTATCCATCATTTTATTATTATCTTTTTTAATATACAAACCACTCAAGAATCCCCAGTATGAGTTGGTAAACAAATCTGATGAAATGAGAACAAAATTAATGTCCTTCTTAACTGGGTATTACAATATATATTAATATATTACGTCACAGAGATTTAATTATATTTTATGTACCTTGTAATTTAATTAAAATTATTTCTTTAAGGCCAACTTTTTCTGACGTGGTTTTGTATGACATCCTATTGATAACAATAGGGTTAAAAGTATATTGAGGCATTATCATATCACAACTATTCCTGGAGTTTTGTCAGCCATGTCTACACATTATGTGTGTCTCCTTGCAAATTCGGTACATTAAGTGGTTAAACCTATGTGTTACAGGATGAATTAACTCGGGATTCCAACCGGGTAGCGTAGTTTAGTAAACACAACGTTTCGATGGCTTGCACCGCCATCTTCTTCAGGCGAAGATCCATCGTAACGTTGTGTTTACTAAACTACGCTACCCGGTTGGAATCCCGAGAAAACGTCATCCAGTAACTACACCGGGAAAAACCTACGTTCCTTATTCTATGTGTTACAATTTTTTTTTTTCGTGTCTGCATGAATAATTGTGATTCTGTGTTGGTGGTTTTTTTTCCCTGATTGTTTAAATGTTGCATTCTATCACCTTTGATGGTACATTCTCCTCTTCTCAAATTTTCGTCGAGCAACAATTCGGTTCCTCTTCGAAATACGACCGGCATTTCGCTGAAACGAAGCAGTCGAGGAACGTTGTCTGAATCAGGTTGTCAAACCTCACCGCACAGTGGCGCCGCGTCTCGTCTAGGATCGCGTCTTACCATACTCGACCTATAAAATTAAGAGGTAAATTGCAGCAGAGGAGCCCGACGAGTTCTGGAAGAATGAAGTCTGTCGTGGATCTGATGCAATCATCCTCCTCCTCCTCCGCAGTGTGCAGTTTGTGGTAAAGCGAGATTACTGTCGCTGCTGGAAGAGGCTCGTCACTTCCAAATAAAAATTAGTGGAAGCTGAACTTGAAGAATCAGAAATGTATAAATCACTCTGACGTTTAAATTACGATCAATTTGCCTGCGATAAGGTGAAACTGTAATTGAAAAATACAAACCTCCCAAAATTATAACGCAGTATATCAAATCGTGAATCCAACACGAGTCTATCCGCAGTCAAACAGAAACATGTAATTGCGGCTTCGTAATTTATGGTTTCGAATGACGCGCATCCCAAAGAGGAATATTTCGCATGCTGCAATTATTAAGAGAGTCGAGGAATCTTTCGCTCCCGGCAAATATTTCCTCGTCACGACCGTGCGGATTATTTCGCACTTCAAAGAATCTACCATTAGCAGTGGAATATTCCGCACTCCACAATATTCTTCATCAAAAGACGCGGAATATTCCGCTCTCGACAATATTATTCTATAACAAACCTTAGAATATATACTGAATGTTTTACGGTATAGATAAAATCCTCTTGGGTTTCTAGTTGGATAATTTCATCGAAAACACGCGACGTTTGGTCTTCCGTTGAAGTCCTCGAAACGTCGCGATGTTTCGACAAACTTAACCACTTGGAATCACGACAGAATATCATCAAACAGCGGAATATTCCGCACTCCACAATATTCAAAATTAAACAGCGGAATATTTCGCACTCCTCAATATTATTCATCAAACAGCGGAATATTCCGCACTCCTCAATATTATTCTTTAAACAGCGGAATATTTCGCACTCCTCAATATTATTCATCAAACAGCGGAATATTTCGCACTCCTCAATATTATTCATCAAACAGCGGAATATTCCGCACTCCTCAATATTATTCATCAAACAGCGGAATATTTCGCACTCCTCAATATTATTCATCAAACAGCGGAATATTCCGCACTCCTCAATATTATTCTTTAAACAGCGGAATATTCCGCACTCCACAATATTCTTCATCAAACAGCGTATTATTCCGTTCTCGAGAATATTAATCTGTAAAACGAAGGATAATATTCCGCTCTCGATAATATTATTCTATAACAAACCTTAGAATATATACTGAAGGTTTAACGGTATAGATAAAATCCTCTTGGGTTTCTAGTTGGGTAAGTTAATTGAAAACACGCGACGTTTTGGTCTTCTGTTGAAGTCATCGAAACGTCGCGATGTTTCGACAAACTTAACCACTTGGAATCACGACAGAATATCATCAAACAGCGGAATATTCCGCACTCCACAATATTGTCCCATTTAAAAAAATCGTGGAATATTTCGCACTGTGTAATTTTCCTTCACCAGTAGACGCGGAATATTCCGCGTTCGCGTAAAGATTTCGCTAAACATCAGACTCGTAATATTGCCTTCGAGAAATATTCATTCATAAGACCTGAAACAAAAAAATAGGTAATTGTCCGTTATTTCATGTTGCATAAGGTAAAGGAGAAGTTTGAAAAGGGGTGGAAAATGTTTAATCCAAACTGGACTGTTGAAACGAACAGTATCTCTCAGTAAGTTTTTCCTCTGGTTGAAATTGAATTACAATATTTTTCCTGTCTGCATATTTTTCACAATTATACCAAAATTTCTAGATAAAACGGTGACTGATGACTGTGTTACTTTATAGTTTTTCACTCCGTATGAAGTTAAAATACAAAAATTTCAAGTAGTTTTGAGGTGAGAAGGGGAAGAAAGTATTACGTAGGAGAAACAAAAATGTTTAACGCATCGTTCCGAACAGTGACTCTGTATATATCTTTCAGATATCTAATTTCACTTTTAACTCTCGAGGGTAAGAAGTTTTCCCTCCGCTTTAGACTTCAAGCGAAGATTCAAAGGGTTCCGGATGGGCAATGATCGTGTTTTGCAGCGTCGTCCGTGCTGAAGAAATTTTCTACTTCTTCTCGTCGTAGAAACGTCGCTGAAAAATTCACCAATCTAATTTTTTTTTACAGCAATGTCAAAAGAATATTTTTTTTACTTTTCTGCCCTATTAAAAGGACTAATTGTACTAATGAGTCTAGAAATTTAATACACCGAAATATATATATATATATATATATATATATATATATATATTGTAATAAACAACAATTGAGCTTTAATTATTTAATTTGAAGAGTTTGAAGAATTTACCTCTCGTTGAAGCGCCAAAATGTAATAATTAAATGGGAGACTTTTTATTAAATGAAAAGATCGAAATTAACCAACAAAATATTTATTTATTTTGTGGCAACAAAAGATGATTACAAACACAAAATTTGACATCTCTCTCTCTCTCTCTCAAGGCCTTGACTGGGGTTTGATAATGGACACAACAAATTGATTTTAAAATCTTATTAACAAACAGTTCACATTTACCTAACAATATGTCGATAGAAATAAATTAAAAGAAAAGAAATTAACTTAGATTGACAATTAAAAGAGAACGAAATCTGACCTCATCCTTTAATTACGTTTACAATTGATCATTAGTTTGGTTTTGTTACTTACATCTGTCCAGCTGGTTCCAGCATTCCTTTTAGTTTCGGAAGTTCACTATGGCAAGATTATACACTGATTCTAGAAGTCGACTCACAGGCTTTACATTATTGAAGTCAAAATTGACAGTAACTCGGATGATCCTCCTGAAAGTCAGCTATCTGATGTCTGCTTGCCTTCCTTGGCTGGCTATAGACGTAAACTCTCTTAGACTTTCCTGGCTGGCTGTATACGTAAAAACTGCTCGCTTCCTTCCCTGGCTAGCTATAGACGTAAACTGCTTTTACTTAACGATATTTACGATGTAATGCTTCCGTGAATGTTTTTACTTTGTCTTAAATTCACAACTTTGTTTAATAGTACTTTAACGATGTCTAGTCTCTGCTCTAGTATTATTCGTTCCGTCCTCTGAAATGTCCCGCCACTAACTCACAGTTATATTACTTGTTCTGCTCCTCACGATGTTGTTTTTCCGCAAACTGAACTCCTAGTTCCCCCGAGTTTTAGCGCGCATACGCCATTTTTGACTTTTCGACAAAGCAAAGTGAGCTCGCTTCTCTCATTTTTGCTTTGTTCGATCAGGCCGCTGTAATGGATTTCTCAAACAATTCAAATTTTATGTCCAAACAATTAATGGCCTAATTAATTGGCATTACAATATATATATATATATATATATATATATATATATATATATATATGTAATCTTGCTGTTTCGAAAAATCGTGACCTTTGCACTGTGATGTTAATTAACAGCTTGGTACAAGAACTACGTGAACTGAAATTAAAAATAAATGATTAGTTTTCATTTCTCAAACTCGATCAATGTAACGCATTTTCTTAGGACATTTGTAATTTTTTGTAAAGTTACCCAATTCTGATGCTAAATTATCATCGACAGATCATGACGTCAATATGCCTGATACAAAGGCCTCTATTTATCTAGAAAACGTTTTATTTACGCATTTCTCTATTCACTTGTTTGAGACCTATAAATATTTTTTCCCCCCTATATCAGTGTATATCGGAGTAAAGCCTCGACGTCGAAGGTCACGTTGCCATCATAGTGGTTGTGTTCCCTATTTTCAGTTTTTCCTTGGTGCTCGCCGATAAAGGCCGTCGGGTAAAACGCGATGGTAGCCGCGATAAAGCAGTTTCGTTGTACATTCCTCCGTCGCCTCCCCGCAGCGAACGACCAGGGTCAGAGGGCGTCTCGAATCCACTCGAGAATCCACAAACAGCGCCAGGATCCATCCTCCTGCCCATCATCAGTCATCGTCGTACCTCGCTGGTCAATCCAGTACCCGTAAACATCCGCCACACATCTCCAATTATCAGCTGGGGCCCGCGGAATAATCCGCTGTCGGCAAAAGTAATTTTTATCACTATATTGGATCGTCAGCAGCGGAATATTCCGCTGTCGGCAAAATCCTTTCCATAACATCCATATAACAACAATGTTTGACGGATGTTAATACAATATTTTTGCAATATATAAAAAAGATGTATAATACTCCTAATTCATCGTACACCTTAAGAAGGCCTGTGCTAAGGACGAAACGTTATGTACTTGTATTTTTTTAATAATTTGTTGTGACTTGTGCGCGGTTAATTATAATTATTAAATATACATTTTCATTTATGTAACCCTCGTTCCGGTTTTGAAGTTTGATGAAATATGTAATGAATAAATTATCGTGTGTGCCACTGTCTATGATAGAAGGATTATGAGAGGGCTGAAGAACGAAGAAAGATTTATCCTACGTTTCGAACAGTATAAACTTGGTCCGTCTTCAGGAAATAGGTTTGAGAATCAGAGCAGAGTCCGAAAACTCCTCCGCGTCTGAGGCCTCATTTGCCGACAGTCTAGAATAAGTTGAATTGATTTCGGTAACGAATGGTTGGTGGGCCTCTTGTGCCAAGTTCTTATTCTTAACCGTTTTCCTTGAAGATGAATAATGTCATACTGTTCGAAACGTAGGATCATTATTTCTACCATAGACAGTGAAATACCCCGATAATTTCTTCACTAAATATTCTGTAACATTTGCTTCAAGTCATACATGGTTTTTGTTGTCCGATTTGTCAGTCTCATCAGGAACCTTTCAAATACGTTTTCAACTCTCACGCCAATGTTTTATTTTTTAAACTCCCCCCTCAATAATTAGTAATAGGATATTTCCATTCATTCCACAATTTTCTTTCTGCTCGCCAGGTTTTTTTTTCTTCTTAGCCGCCGAAGTCGCAGCTCCACGTCACAATTATTTTTTTCTTTTTCGTTTCTCCGTGCTTAATCTTCCAGAAACTTTTCTTGGCACTTTAACGCAATGTTGTAAAAGTGAAAGGTCGCACTTCTTGCAAAATAATTAATCATATAATTTTTTTTGTGTGTATTCTCGCTGATTTATTTTTCAGCTCTCCTTTTTTTTGTAACACGAACCTCTTTCACTTCTTTCCAACCAATAGGATTCAACTTTAAATAGTGTACGACGGCTTTATTGCTAAACCTGTTTTTATTTTTGTCTGAAATTTTTCACACGCAGTTGTTGGTTTAATTGGTGTTTATTTTGCTTTAGTATGGCCTCTTACTCCGAAACACTTTACCGGGTGCCATCAGCAGCAATCGACTACAATTGGTTAATTTGTTCATTCCGCAGCAAAAAAAAATCAAATTAATTACAGAATGGGTATATTAAAATTTTCTGAGAGAGCTAGTCTGTGAGGGCTATTCTCTCGCAGGCAGAACCCTGTATGAGAGACACGAAGGGGCTACCTTTGGGGATGCCTTTTCCTCTCCGTTTTAGAATTAAGGTTTCCACAAGCCGAGGCACCTCGTCCTGTTTTGAGAGGTGTATGTTCCGGGGTCACAGACCTTGGGCATACGGTAAGAGTTGTTCGCTGTTCCCATTGGAACAGTCGGCCAGCTGTCTCCTAAACTGGTCGAGGTACGGTGAAGGGAATGCTGCGAACCCACAGAAAACTCTTCTACCACTATCGGAAGGGCGTGGGACAAGTACCCAATGGCCGACCTACCTGATGTAGGTTTTTCTAGGGTTTTCCCTGCATTACTTTTAGACGAATGCCGGGTAGGATCCTTAAACTATAGCCCGGGGGCCCTAGTTAACCCTTGGCTACCTTCCTCTACCCTTCCGCAGATGACATTGTATTAATCAGCAGATCAGCCCAAGAATTACAATTAAGGTTCACCCAATTAGAACAGGAAGGAGCTGAGGTGCGACGAATTCAGAATAGCAGCATGGGAAAGAAAAATCCTACGAAGAATTTATGGGGCTAAGTATGAAACTGAGGAATGGAGAATCAGAACTAACAAAGAACTCGATGGTGATCCCCAAATTGTGAGCTTCATAAGGAGTGCAAGACTTAGATGGGCAGGGCATGTGGAAAAGAGTGAGGAGGTAACCGTACTACAAAGAATATAGAAAGGAAAACCAGGAGGAAGAAGGTGTGTAGGCAGACTTAGAAAGAAATGGGTGGAGAATGTAGAGGAAGATATGAAGGAGTTGGACATAAGAGGATGGAGGAGGAAAGCAAGAGATAGAAGAGAGTGGGCTACGATAGTGAAGCAGGCTCTAGCCTGCAAGGGCTGTAACGCCAGGGTGTATGTATGTATAAGCCTGTAACCCTTAAAAAAAGCACGTTTATTCCCCCTCACTCCTCGCGTTCCATTTGTGAATTTTCTTCTGTGATTGGCAAGAATTTAATTTAATTTAATAAATAAATGCTTTCAATAAAACTTAGAAAGCGAATAAACTGATTATAAGAAAAGAATCTATATAGGGTCGGGAATCGAACCTAGGAAGACTGTTTGACACGATTATCACCTGGGTCCGTTCCCGTTGTCCTGCGCCAAGGCTTCTCTATCCTTATCTGCTATTTTTTTCCGAGATACTTTTCATGTGTTCTGCTGAAATGACCTTCATAAAATAGTAGCACCTGTTCACTATTCTAGTCTGTAGGGAATTAAATAAACAGCTGGTATCCACAACTGTCTCTATATTCTTTCCGTATTATCCTATTTCTGCCCCGTATGTCAGCCGCTGAACCAACCGAGTGCAAGATAGTGTTAATCTCTTTAGTTGGCTGCCGCGTCCTAGTTCCGTTCACGTTGGGTTTCCGTATTTGATGACGACTGCAAATACTAGTTAGCCGGAAGCCCGTGAATCATGTTTGCCCGCGGTCTCCGTCCCCAGAGTCGCCCTAAATCAGGCTACTTGATGAGTGAGATTAGCAAACACGTGGCCATCTCTAATTCATAGGCCATTGGGCCGCGGGATTGAACGACACTCAACGCCGCGCAGCGCCGTCCAATTAATGCGTCAGATCAGCCAGCTTAATTAGTACAAGAATCCCAGCAGGTAGAAAAAAGGGGAGTCTGGAACCCGAGAGCGGCGGCACAAATAAGAACAAATTTAAGAGTCACTGGATTGATGAGGTTCTTCATGTTCTACACTAATCTTAATTCTTGCCACGTATATCAATATTTCATTTATACTGAAACGTCTCTCATTAACTCAGACGAATTTTTTTCTTCTCAAGATAACAACACACGCATTATTTTCTCTTTAGACGATCCATCCCGACCGGAAAGTGGTAAAACAATTTTTTTTTGAACACGGTCCATCAAGTCACGCTCAAACAATTAATTTTACTAATTGATGAAATGTGTATTTACAATTTAACAGTATTCCAAATAAATCACATCTATCAATCCTTAATCATTCAATATCATTCACGATAAGGATACAAAAAGGGAAAAGACACTGTCCCAAATAATGAGTTTAATTGCTAATTCAAGTAATTTAAAATAAAAATAATTCGAATTCATTATAATCATATTTTAAAAATGTTGAATTAATAATTCTAGTCGTATGTAAAATGCTGTTAGGCTATATTTTACAAAACTCGCTTACAAGTAGCATTCCTCTCTCAACCTAAGGACGAACTTCTTTTCTGCCGTTCCAACACTATTCTGGACTGGTTCTTATCTCCCGCATATTTTTAGGCAAGCTCAATTTTTCAGATAAATGTTTGCCTCCCTCAAATTTTCGGTCCATAATTTGCATTCCTCACAATTATTGGTACAAAGGTTGTCTCCCACACCATTTTTGAACAAAAAATTGTCTCCCACGCAATTTTTGAACAAAAAATTGTCTCCCACGCCTTTTTTGAACAAAAAATTGTCTCCCACGCCATTTATGAACAAAAAATTGTCTCCCGCACCATTTTTGAACAAACAATTGTCTCCCGCACCATTTTTGAACAAACAATTGTCTCCGGCACGATTTTTGAACAAGAAATTGTCTCTGACACCATTTTTGAACAAGAAATTGTCTCAGGCACCATTTTTGAACAAGAAATTGTCTCCGGCACCATTTTTGAACAAGAAATTGTCTCCGGCACCATTTTTGAACAAGAAATTGTCTCCGGCACCATTTTTGAACAATAAATTGTCTCCGGCACCATTTTTGAACAAGAAATTGTCTCCGGCACCATTTTTGAACAAGAAATTGTCTCCGGCACCATTTTTGAACAATAAATTGTCTCCGGCACCATTTTTGAACAATAAATTGTCTCCGGCACCATTTTTGAACAAGAAATTGTCTCCGGCACCATTTTTGAACAAAGAGTTGAATCCCACTGAAATTTTGGGCAAAGGATTGTCTCCGACAGAAATTTAGGGCAAAAGTTTGTTGTACGCAATTTATATGTGCGTGTATGTGGTTAATCATATACAGTTTAAGAAAATGTAATGAAGTAAAAGTTACTAAAATTTTCGGGTTTTAATGGGCCATAAATTTTCGAGAAATATATCTTCAGATTTAAAAGTTATAAATATTTTAAAAAATTTGTTCATATCGATTATGCTGTCTGCGTATATGACTACAATATCGGCTGCTGACATCACCAAATTAATGTACATAAAGAATCCGAGTAATGTAGACCATAAAAAGGTTTTAACGTCAAGAAGAAAGTGAATGAAGGTGACGTATTGACGCAGGTCCACGCTGCCGTGTACACCCCTGCACGTGACGACACTCCTACGTCTCATGGTCCTGACTCATTGTCAATTGACCCTCAATATTTGCAGGTTCATCGCCTGACTTCCTTGGAAAGGAAGACACCAGCCGGCGGAACAGAGAAATGGCGGAACTCTCCCGCATAGCTGAGGCTAAATTATTCGCCCACGTACGTCTTACTCCTCGCAGCAAGAGTTACCACAATCGCTTACGTCATCCTCCTGCTGCTGAAGACAACGAGCTGTTATTATCGAGTGCGCAGCGTAAAAACTTTAATTGACGTGCTGCGAGGAAAGGAAACGAAAGGAAAGGAAAGGTGGTACTTGAGTCGGCGAAGGTATGCAGTCGTCGTCGACGTCGTGGAACTACTGTCGTCGTTCGCTCACACGAAGCTTTCGACACGCAACTCTTCTCTCTGCGGCTGCGTTTGCGTGTGTGTGTGTGTGTGTGTGTCTGCGTGCGCAATACTCACCTGCAAACCCGGCCCTGGAATAATGGAGGTTGCGGTACGACCCAATTGACACATCAGGACCTTCACGTCAGCGCAATGATGTACCGTGGAAGAAAAGCGACGAGTGGACTAATCAGGGGGAAGGAGGAACAACACACGCGGACCAAATTTCAACATTTTAACTACGTTCTCTGCATTTTGACTCGGTTCCACTTTTATTTATCGACTTGGTGAACGCCTTCTCTGTCTTCAGTATCGAAAATGGTTGAGAAACATTCCTCTGGATGTCTCTTCGGCTGATCTTTACACTAAACCTGCATGGTCTGGTATTTTCATCATCAAACCGACGACAACGTTGCTCACCAGCTCATTAAAATACGTCACGTCCCTCAACACCATTTATGGTAAAATAAAAATATCGGTTAACGTATTCCCATATATTAAGAGACGGTATTAAAGGTACCAATTTTACGCTTTTTTATCTATACTGATAACTATTTGTTTGGTACTATATCTTTAATTTACTGAAGTCATCGGATTCGACTTGTGACGTTCGGGAAATCAAACTACTAAGCTTATTATCATGTCACATGATTGTCTGGAGAAATATGGCGTTCTTTCATAACGCTGGTGAAGATTACGAAAATATAATGCATGTAAAATTATGATCCTGTGGTGTATACCCTGTTGTACAGACTGTATGAAATATACAATCGTTTAATTACACGGATGTATCTTTTACGTTCACATAAAAACTCTGGGTTTAAATTGGAAAACTATTAAGAAGACAAAGTTTTTTTTCCTTAATTTAATTAAAATCAAGACAAGGCCACTTTATTTTTTTGACTCATGTGCCTTACGATGAAATTAAAGAGAATACACACGAATATAGAATTCCTTTATCAATTTCTGTGTAGATAACATTGATAATTAACATAACATAATCATATTCCGTGGAACCCTTGAACGAATCCAAGCTTCCAAGATGTGGAATGACTAAAAACAGTTATACAAAGTCTTACAACATTATTTAATAGGCTGATGTTACGTCTAAAATCACCTTGCTGACTATTTACATTTGGTTACTGTAATGCGGTCAATAATAAACTGCAATACGGTTGGCAACACTGACAAATTGTGTCGCCTTTGACCCAAATGGAAGATCGTTGATATTTGGGTCTTCAGTGATTGATTTGAATTTGTTCAATTAAATTTTAATAAAAAAACGTTCTACAGTTTTAATATATATGGTATTACAACGACATTATCTGAAAAATATATAGACACCATAAATTGGCGCCCAACGTTGGGGCTCGAGAAGAAACTCCAATCTTTTAATTGTGCTGTTTATATATTATTTTTTTTGTATTCAGTACAAGGCAAAGTTGATATTGTTAAGATCCGAGTATACAAAAGAAACCATAGATATGGAAACAGCACATAACATTCTTAGAGATCTTCAAATTCCTATACAGAATAGGAGTGGTTAACTAAAAAATGTGGCTAGTACATTTTGAAAATTGGTTAGTTTCATTTCTGAACTGTGTAATATTAATTACTTGTTACGGACGTTTCGTGAATTTTACATTAATAAAATCCTTCACCAAATTTTACATCTTTAAAGAAAATTACATTTAAAATACATAATCCAATAATTTTATATGAGTATGCAAAAATAAAAATCTTATCATTAACCCTACATGAATATTTAAAAAAAAATTAATTAAATTAAACCAATATCTTACTTTCTCATTAGGGGATTGGTTGCATTTGGCTTTATGATTTCTTTAACCCAAACGTATATTTTAATCTACATCCCAAGGTCTGCGAGGGCTATTCTCTCGCAGGCAATACCTGCGAGGGATGTTCTCTCGCAGGCAGAACTTTATAGGAGAGATACGAAGGGGGCTACCTTTTGGGAATGCCTTTTCCTCTCAGTTTTTGAACTAAGGTTCCCACAAGCCGAGGCACCTCGGGCTGTTCTGAGAGGTGTATGTTCCGGGGTCACAGACCTTTGGCATACGGTAAGAGTTGTCCGCTATTCCTATTGGAATAGTCGGCCAGCTGCCTCCTAAACTGATTGAGGCACGGAGAAGGGGATGCTGCGTCCCCACAAAAAACTCCTCTCCCGCTGTCGGAAGGGCGTGGGACAAGTTTCCAATGCCCGCCTACCTGATTCAGGTTTTTCTAGGGTTGTCCCTGCATTACTTTAGGCGAATGCCGGGTAGGATCCTTAAAATATAGCCCCGGAGCCCTAGATAACCATTGGCTTCCTTCATCTCCCTTCCGCATCCCCCCTTTCAAATCCCTTCCTATGCTATTAAAGGGGAGTTGCCACTATGTGGATTACCCTCATGTAGCCTGTTGCCCTAAAAAAAATCAATCTACATGATCTAGAAAGAAACTTCTATTTTTCAACTAAATCAACACAATATCATTATTAAAAACTTGAAAATAAATTCAATGTTTAGATTGTGGAGATGGGATTTTTTTTATAAAAAATGCTATTATATTTATGATCTGTAAATGGTGGTCTGGTAAAATCATCCTGTAAGAAACCATCCTAAAAAATTATACTGTATTGTTTCAATTTTCTTGATAATTTTATTAGTGAAGGGGTGACCAAACTATATTAATATTGGTTTAACCAACGATTCATATGAATTTTTTTTTCTCTTGATTCAAATTTTTCTACTTATGATACGAGCTCCCGAGATGACGTCAGCGATCCTTCCTTCGGAATTTCTTGATGTTCAGTATTCAATTCCTCGATATCGGCAAGTTCGTACTGCTACAGGTACGCAACACTCTCTCTCGTGCAGGTGCGTGTATTCCAGATGCAACAGGCGACCTTGCGCTGATCGATAGCGCTTCTCTTCGTCTCTGTGGCGTCATTAAAACAAGGTCCCACATGCGCATAACTCTGGAGCACTTCACTTTAAAAGCCTACAAGCGGACGCTTGTCTCCTTTTTCATTAGAAATTTGTTTCCCCGGTATTTGACGCTTTCTTAAGAACCTCTGCTTTCAGTCCAACGTAACCTCGAACCGCTGTTTTATGACTACCTTTTGCATCTGAATGAGGTATTGTAGGATCCAAAATATTTCACCTACCAATCAAAATGATGATTTATCGCCAAATTAAGTCAGAAAAAAATTATTAAATAGTGGTTTAAATCTATTTTTTTAAAAAAATTGACTGTTTGTATGTGTAACATACGCACATATATAGAAACAAATAAAACGCGTGGAGCACTTTCGACACCCCATTTTTGAACAAGAAACAAACACTGTGCGGGGGTAAGACACATCAACCGCTCCTGGTTGAACGGGGGGTGAAAATTTTCAAACATGATAAAACGGTCGATATATTGTGTCGAACAAATTATTAAAAGCCACACAACGTTTCATCCCGACAGTTTGGGACCACTTCAGGTGTTAAAAAATACCGTTAATTTTACTTTTAACTTTCATATATATATATATATATATATATATATATATATATATACATATATATATATATTGTAATAAATACCTTGATAGGGTTTATTAAATGAATCAATTAACACAAAAAAAAATCATTCAAATTTGAATGATAGTTAGCCACACGTTGAAGACGCCATTTATGTAATGATTAATAAGGTGCTCTTAATTAATAGGAATAATTAACAAAATAATATATTTAAAAATTTATTGTTGATAATTACACATTATAGCCCTGCTAAGCCCTGCCGAATTCCATCAATTTAACAAACAAATATTTTATTTTTAATTTATTAATTCGCTGTGTTCTATGAAAATAGAGCTTTATAATTTTACAATCATTTACGTTGAATTTCTCATTACCTCAGGGTCACCACTGGGTTTGATAGGAAGAACAAATACAATAAGCTAAAACATTAACAATCCATAACTCATTGAAGTTAACGGAATACAATATTAAATACAAAAGTAAAAGAAAACGAATGGAAAGAAAAACGCGAACTAAATCTGACTATACCCTTTAATTAAGGTTTACAGTCATTAATAATTGTTTTGCACTCACGACAGTGCTACTGGTAGTAGTTCGGACTCTTGTAGCTTGAAGTCAACACACACTAAACAGGCCATTATACACTGATTCTACACACACGGTAGTTGCTCTGGATCTCTGCTATCCTGGAACCTGGATCATCTCACCCTCAGCCAGTTGCCGGACGTAGATCTCCTCAAAGTCTCTCTATGCGAAAATTAGTTCAGTTTGTGAAGCAAAACTTCTGCTTCAAAACTGCGATTTTTATGAGTCTCTCCGTCAAAACTGTTTACTTGCGTTTTATATAAACTATCGTGTCTCGCCGGTTGACCTCCTAGATAACACTATTCATGCTTTTAGGTTAGCAAATTTTACTGTGTTATTACTTTAAGTGGACCGTTCTGTCTCGTATCTCCGTGCAGACTGACTGTTCTCCAAGCGCGGAGGTTTTCCAGTTTCCATTGTTAAACAAAGGAAAAACACCCCGCCTTGATTGTCGCCTTTACGCATTCGTACCGCTTACAATTTAATTATTAAAAACACTTAATATCCTGTTTAATTGGTATTACAATATATGTAACTAAAAATAAATTATAAAACTGTTTTTACTTACAATAATCTTAATTATTATAAGATAAATTAACGACAACTCTTTTTTTTAAACATTTTACAATATTTTATTCAACACAAGGCGCTTCAGCGACTTGTTTTTATGAAGCTGAATGAAATATTTAAAAATTCCTGTAAAAAGAGTCATGAATTTATTTAATTTGAACTTAACAATAAATAACAAGTTAAGTCAAATAATGATGATAATTGTAATTTCCAAACCTATAATTGAAATATTAATATATACTCACCAGTTGAAAATAAAAACTTAATAAATTTTTATATTAAAAATACTTTAAAAAAATCGTGGAAATATATAATTAAAGGCAGAGTCTGCTTATAAAATGGCGTCCGTAAAGAATAATCGATAATAAACTTATATATTAAAAATATTTCAAAATATCGTGGAAATATATAATTAAACGCAGAGTCTGCTTATATAAAATGGCGTCCATATAGAATAATCGATAAACAAAGTCTAAGCGTTTAGTGAAATCTATGTAAAATATAAAAGGCAATATATTTTTCACCAACTACAACAGATCATATGTTTATTTGTCTTATCCGAATTTGTCCATTCAGTTGTTAATATTTTACCAGTCCAAGTCGTCCGTTGACACTCATGACTGCAGTCATTGCAGGTTGTGTGACTGAAAATTTTTCCTTACTGTTGTCGTGGGAATTCATTTTTTTCCCCTTTTCTGACTTCTATGATGACGTAATGAATTTTTTTATGTAAAAAAACTTAAAATTTACTATTAAAAAAATACCCAGTTACAGTGATTAAGTAATGAAGAAGTAACGAGTGTTATTGCTAAATAATTGACAATATTTTTGGGAGAGTTAAATTACTGTAAGTCTAAAATACGAAATTGACAAATTCTCAACACTCCAAAAAATTATTTTAATGCGTCACTTCCAGATTCGTGATCCTGACGAGATTTTTTTTTGGGGGGGTGGGGAGGGGAGCTTCGACGACTGTGGTCCTAAAATTCGTGGTTGGGTAAAAAAAAAAAAAGTTGACATAATTAATTGTTCAATCTCCATGGACTGGCTGTAACTACTCTGAATACACTCTGTACTCTTAATAACTACTGTCCTTCTACCAGGTTATTCATGTCCATTGTCCGCTTTGATAACGATGCGGTTAATGAACGCCCCACCCCCACCCCCCAAAAACTACTCTGAATACACTCAGACAATTAACTCTGTACTCTTAATAACTACTGTCCTTCTACCAGGTTATTCATGTCCATTGTCCGCTTTGATAACGATGCGGTTAATGAACCCCCCCCCCTGCACCCCCCCGAAAACTACTCTGAAAACTCTCAGACAATTTACTCTGTACTCTTAATAACTACTGTCCTTCTACCAGGTTATTCATATCTATTTTTCACTTTGATAACGATGTGGTTAATGAACGTCACACCCCCACCCCATCCCCACCCCACCCCCCCCCCCAACCTCCAAAAAAATTTTTTTTCAGGTTAATTAATTTCGCCTAGTTTATATTTTTGGAGGAGAAGTACGCTGTTAACTCTTTGCGATATCACTCTCGCTAATAATGCCTAAGAAACAGTTTAGCTCCGCTTTCACCTTATTGTCGGCTATTATGTGCGGATCTACGAGCAGGCGAGTTTCTTCAGAAACCCCCGTGGACAACTTCCGCCTCTTGCGATAGTTGTTGGTACTAAACTACATCCGTGGCTTTGTCTCCAAATGTCATTCATTGATGAATATTAGCGAAATGTCTCTTTTAAGTGGTGAGATTTTCCGATCTTCAACGTCCGTTCACTCCGTCGTTGTACGTTACGAGAGTGATAACGTCACGTCCGTGTCGGCAAATAAGCGTCAGAGTTATTTCTGCACATCAGAACAGAGTATTTGAATGTTGTTGGTGGTCAGTTCCGGCGTGGCGGCCTTCGGTGAGCCTTTAACACTTCTTTGACGGAGGAAGATTCCACACAGCCATTATCACCGAATCTTTCGCCCTAATTGGTCTGAATATTAACAACATATCTGCGGCGTGGAACATGCAAATGAGGCATTTGTAGTCAGACGCGCCCTCCCAAGTAGCAGAAGGGAGAAATAAATTCCTTCGCCCCGACATTGGTTTTTTAATAAGGGCCACGGTTCAGACGGGGGTAAAAACAAAAAAAACTACCGGTGTACGGCGTCTAAATTATATTAGATTTAATTTAACATCTTACTATCAACTTTATTAACAAGGAAAAACAGTTTCTCATTTTTCCTATGAGAGAAGTGCAGAATACTAATTTTTTACATTTACGAAATCACTGCATCATGTGTTGTAATGTGGTATACGTTGGTGTGAGTGAGAACTTATAGGTAAAGCCAACGGAAGCTTGAACCGAAATTTTACACAATTGTTGGGTCAAGAAAACAGAGAAGTAAAAAATATATATTACAAATAATTTATTTCATTGCTTTCTTTGCTTACATTTTTCCCAATTTTTTACTTTCTTTTTTCCTACGTAGTTCATATACTTAGTTTCCTGTACGTTATTTCCTTATTTTCCTTACCTTTCTTATTCTTTTTTCCTTCATTTCTTCCGTTTCTTTCTTCGCTCCATTACTTTCTTCCCTTCCATACTTTATTCCCTACCTTCCTTATCTCCCTTCTTTACTTCCTTTTCTCGTTACTTACATACTTTTATAATGTTTTACATTATTTTCTGACTTATTTTGTTCTTTCTTCACATTCATTTATACTTACTTTCTTTCCTTCTTTATTTTTCTACGTTATTTCCTTTCTTTTCCTTTCTTATTATCCTTTCTTCGTTTCTAACTTCCCCTTCCTTTCCTCTTTACTTAAATTTTTACTTTATTGCCTGCTTCCTTTTTCACATAATTTTTACTTACTTTCCTTCCTGCATTACTTCTGGACGATATTTGTTTTCATCAGTTGTTAATTATTCTTCCTTTCCCACCTTACGTCTTTTCCTTTCCATACCTTCCTCCCTTCCTCATTACTTATATTTTTACTTTATTTCCTTACTTCCTTTTCTACTTCCATCTTCACATACCGCTTTTCCTTTATTTTCACCTCCTTTACTGCTTTACGTCATTTCCTTTCTTTAGTTGCTTATTTTACTTCCTTCGTCTTTCACTTTTCTTTACGTTCCTTCATTACATTTACTCTTTGCTTACATTTTTACTTTCTTTTCTTAATTTCCTTCCTTATTCACTTCACATAATTTCCTTGCATTGTTTCTTTTCTAGTTTTACTTATTTTCCTGACTTTTCTTTTTAATTTTTCCCTTAATTTCCTTCCTTCATTTTCTTTTTAATTTTTCCCTTAATTTCCTTCCTTCATTTTCTTTTTATTTTATTTCCTCTACCTAATTCACTTTTTTACACAATTCCCCTGTACTTTTTCCTTTGTGTACGTGCTTACATTCCATCCCTCCCTCCATCCTTCCTCTCTTATTTTAAATTTTATTTTTATTTACTTTCGTTCCCCCCCTTTTCAGCTGTTTCTTTAAATTATTTTCTTGCATATTCCCTTACCTATTTTCGTTTCATTCTATGTTGGTCTATCCCTTTTTTCGTTTTAATTTCTCCCCTTAGCTTCTGTCCGTCCTTCCACCCTTCATTCATTTTCTCGAACTGCATTTATTTTATTTCCCTAGTTACTTTCCTTCCTTCATTTTTTGTACTTTCTTATGTTGCTTTATAACCGTATATTTTACACCGTTCTCTACTCAGGCTCTTTCAATATTTGCTCTTTCAAACGGACGATTCCGCCCATTAAAATCTATTGTACATGTGTATTCTTTTATTAATGTGTACGTTGCTTCTCAAATATTTTATGAGAGACCATCCAATGCAATTACAATTTTTTGTCAGAGGTAACAGCTGTCTGCTTTTTCTTAAAAAAAAAAAGAATTCCCCTTAGGTTGTTTAAGTGAATATTTGCCGACCCCTTTAAGCAGTCCCTATTACTGCAGATGTCTGCGTGGACCTGCCTTGCCTCTCTCCATCTTCCTCCGGTCCCAAATCTCAGTAATGCGAGTAGCGCGCGCTCGGAGCCTTGGAAATTCGAGAGCTGCCACAAAGGAGATCGGTTACTCGACTCCGGTTGTTTTCTTCATCCACGTTATATTCTAAGCTAAATGTAGCATAAAATATATACGGAAACGCAAGCGGCTGCACCACGCACGAGCGCGCCATCTACACACTACACGAAACATAATATACAAAAGGAGGGAGTCGGCGGAAACTTAGTTGCTTTGAAGAAATTTCTTAACGGTTGTTTGCATCCCGCTGCCGACCTCAACCCCCCCCCCCGAAAAAAATATAGTTTCGGTGTTTAGAATAATTAAACTACTAAGAATACCAGGTAAATACTTGGTATTGTGTTGGAATCGTGACCATCGGCTTTGCTACTTCTTAACAGAGATTTTCCGTTGATGTGTTACAACGTAATGTAAAGTAAATATAATACCGAATACAAATATATATGTTATACCTTTAAATAGTAATAATTATGATTATTAGGACTAATTTAAAGCGCAGACACAAGATTACCGGAAACCAATTAAAGAAAAAATAGGGGTTAATTATTAATCTAGACGTTTTCATTTGATTTTATGTGATTTTGGATATAATTTCATTTAAATAATAAGCAGGGGGAAAAAAATAACAGTAGAAATAAATACTTAAATGAAACTAACGTTGTAGGACATATTCCAGAGATATTCCTTACCGCATTTCGCCAATATTTTTCAATTATATTTTTCAAAAGAATTAATATCACTCTAATGAGTGATGCATTTTATTTCCATTTTACATAATATCCGTCTATTTTTGTGGTAAATAAAATACTATTACAACAACTACGAGAAAAAAACATTTTCCGACACTAATTACACGCTGAACAATTCATTACATTTTTTTTTGTCTTACGATCTTTGGTGGTTACGTGTATACAGAAACAAGCTTGCCAATATAAGGTAAACAAATTTCACTAAACACTTCTACTTCCTGCGAATAGAAACGGAAGCGGCACGGTTGATAAATTAATTACGACCATTTATTTTTATTTCGATAATCCCTAAGATTGCTTAATAACTGTTTAGTAATTTTACAGTCTGAATATACTACCTGAATTATATATTATACGAAAATTCTACAGCAGGATTGTATGTGACGAAATTAAGAAAACTTTTCGATTCGAGATAATCGAAATTTTTTTAAATCTCCTCAAATTTATTTGTGAAAAAAAAATTAATTAAAGGGGTTGAAAATGTAACAGTAGTTGAAATAATAATGATAATAAAACTCGTAATAATAATAATACACGAAATAATTATAGTGAAACTGATTGTAATATTAATTGAAATAATAATATTGCTAGATGTTACGTAAAAAAATATGTAAACATACAAAATATGTATGTCACTAATGACCGATAGGTTAATGCGACTAGAAATCGTTAGTAAATAATGTTCGGAATAATAATATTTGTAATAATAATGTTTGTAATAATAATTATCGGAATAATATAGTTTGTAATAGTATAGTTTGTAATAGTATAGTTTGTAATAGTATAGTTTGTAATAGTATAGTTTGTAATAGTATAGTTTGTAATAGTATAGTTTGTAATAGTATAGTTTGTAATAGTATAGTTTGTAATAGTATAGTTTGTAATAGTATAGTTTGTAATAGTATAGTTTGTAATAGTATAGTTTGTAATAGTATAGTTTGTAATAGTATAGTTTGTAATAGTATAGTTTGTAATAGTATAGTTTGTAATAGTATAGTTTGTAATAGTATAGTTTGTAATAGTATAGTTTGTAATAGTATAGTTTGTAATAGTATAGTTTGTAATAGTATAGTTTGTAATAATAAGAATAAGAAGAAGAAGAAGAAAAACAACCAAATACAGACAAAAAAAGTGATGATATAAGTACCCCCACAGCGTTTCTAGAAACCTTGTTACTTTCGTCAGATACCAAAAATAAAAACATATGAGCCTAGAGCGACACAACTGCACAAATCACTTGACAAAACTCTCGTAATATTCGTAATATTAAAAATTGATTATATTTATAATAATCGAATTAATAAAATTCGTAATAATATAATAATAATAATTTTTGTAATAAGTTTTTGTAATATTTTTCGTAATAATATTAATAAGAATACTAGTAACATTAATACTACTCGCCTTAATAATAGTCGTAATAATGATAATAATAATAATACTCGCAATATAAAAATAATAATAGTCGAAATAATTCTAGCAATTGTCGAAATAATAAAAATAATAGTCGAAATAATAAAAATAGTAGTCGAAATAATTGTAGCAATAGTCTTAATAATTCTAGCAATAGTCGAAATAATAGTTGAAATAATTCTAGTAATAGTCGAAATAATAAAAATAATAGTTGAAATAATTCTAGCAATAGTCGAAATAATAAAAATAAGAGTCGAAATAATAAAAATAAGAGTCGAAATAATAAAAATAAGAGTCGAAATAATAAAAATAAGAGTCGAAATAATAAAAATAAGAGTCGAAATAATAAAAATAAGAGTCGAAATAATAAAAATAAGAGTCGAAATAATAAAAATAAGAGTCGAAATAATAAAAATAAGAGTCGAAATAATAAAAATAAGAGTCGAAATAATAAAAATAAGAGTCGAAATAATAAAAATAAGAGTCGAAATAATAAAAATAAGAGTCGAAATAATAAAAATAAGAGTCGAAATAATAAAAATAAGAGTCGAAATAATAAAAATAAGAGTCGAAATAATAAAAATAAGAGTCGAAATAATAAAAATAAGAGTCGAAATAATAAAAATAAGAGTCGAAATAATAAAAATAAGAGTCGAAATAATAAAAATAAGAGTCGAAATAATAAAAATAAGAGTCGAAATAATAAAAATAAGAGTCGAAATAATAAAAATAAGAGTCGAAATAATTGTAGCAATAGTCGAAATAATTGTAGCAATAGTCGAAATAATTGTAGCAATAGTCGAAATAATTGTAGCAATAGTCGAAATAATTGTAGCAATAGTCGAAATAATTGTAGCAATAGTCGAAATAATTGTAGCAATAGTCGAAATAATTGTAGCAATAGTCGAAATAATTGTAGCAATAGTCGAAATAATTGTAGCAATAGTCGAAATAATTGTAGCAATAGTCGAAATAATTGTAGCAATAGTCGAAATAATTGTAGCAATAGTCGAAATAATTGTAGCAATAGTCGAAATAATTGTAGCAATAGTCGAAATAATTGTAGCAATAGTCGAAATAATTGTAGCAATAGTCGTAATAATGATAATACTCGTAATGATATTAATAATACTCGTAATAACGATAATGCCTGTAACGATAGTTTATTATTATATTTAATACTTTTCTTAATCATGATATGGTAAAGAATAATTAGAAAGTAGGTCGGTCAACGAAAGCAAATTACAGTGTCCTAATAAACACGACCTCGAAACGTTATGGCCGATTAAATAACGTTGATATGACGTCAAGGCATACGCTTAAAAGAAATACTTCCCAGTTAAAAACTTGTGATTATTCGTCTATAGTCCGATTAACAGCACTGTACTTCTTAGAATCGTTCCGATATTCTTTTCTGTAAACGTTTGTGTGTGACGTAGGCAAATTGTCTGTCGTAGAATAAAGTTGCTGAACGCTCTTGCTGGAAAGCTTAGTTAAAATTGTGTTCGGGCATTTACTGTGGTTTTCAGATATTTCAACGTATTTATGATTCAACCCCCCCCCCCTCTACCGTCCCGATAAATAATAAACGCTCGTGGCTAAATGTTCGTGAATTACAAACCAAAAAAAAAAAAATACAACGACGCTTTTATCTCGCTCGATGTAAAATGGCGCCAACGTTTCGAGAGATATCCGAAAGCATTTTACGGCAGGAAACAAATTTATGCAAACGGTGGGTGCGGGGGGATGGGGGGGGGAAGAGTGTTGGATAATTGGCCGCTACTAAAACCCAGATTTGATTTGTTGAGCACAAACAGTGTGTTGGTGGGGTGGTTGGGACGAGTGAAAAGGAATTCAGGCAAGTGGGTGTGACGTTGGGGGGGGGGGATGGATGGATGCTTAATTGATGATTCGCAGTTGGGGGACCTGCGATCCAGTAAAGCCGAAAACAACCCTCGTAAAACCCACACTCTCACCCTCCAAGGGACACACACACACACGAAGTGATACGGCAGCCTAAACAAGTGGCTCCAGCCTTGTTCAAGTTACTGTAATGAAAAGTCTCTCCTGGGGGGCTTAAAACGCTCCCAGGAAATTTTTTTTTTAATGTCAAAAGGTTATTTAAAACTGTAATTACGGAACTAATTCAATAATAAAGAGTAAAATAAATTTTTAAACTCTTTTCCATTAATAGATGTTTACCTCCATTTACTGGTCTCACTTTAATGGAGACTAAATATTTGTTAAACAACGTAGTGAGAGGTTAATTAAGTATCTTTTTTCATACAAAAACTATTTATTTAACGTAAATTAATTGGTCATTTAAAAAGTATCAACATTAGTCTGTAGAAAGAATTAAACCAAGAAAAAACTAACATTTCCCTCTGACGTCGTATGACGTCAACTGTGACGTCACACCCGACCCTTAGCACGAGTGTAAACACACGACTAAAATACTATTTTACTGTAGGATGGACGACAGTTTTCCAATCCCGGGGCTATCAAATAAAATCTCTGAACACTTATTCCCATCTCTGTAGTCAGAGAAGTTGCAAATTCTCATACCCCCAAAGTCAGGCAACAATCGCGCCCTGGGTTTTACGAAACCTCTGGAAGCTTACAATATATAATGTTAATTATAAATCCTCAAAAAAGGCGCTACGACTAAAAAAACTTCCCCAATACAATATTGCGTTTATTCCTCACGCTAAAAAATATGACAACATTGGTACATGTGTTATTTTATTGGTCTTAATATCATGTATTTTTTAGTTATGCCCAACGGTAATAATTTTTTTTTTAAAATTAAGTATTTTTTTCTCGCACCTCGCAATCAGTGATAAGATATATTCTGCGATCACTCTACTGAAAAAGAAAAACTATATCCTATGTGAAAAAAATTTCTTTAAACAATTTACTAACAAAATATACATATATATTGTAATGATCAACAAGGTAGGGTTAATTAATTTACACCCACGTTGTGGTAGCCATTTATGTAATAATCACCCGACTCGCTCTTAATTATAAGAATTTATTTATTTATATATATATATATATATACATATATATACATATATATACATATATATATATATTGTAATGATCAACAAGGTAGGGTTAATTAATTTTTCTCACGTTGTGGTAGCCATTTATCTAATAATCACCCGACTCGCTCTTAATTAAAAGAATTTATATATATATATATATATATTGTAATGATCAACAAGGTAGGGTTAATTAATTTGCCCCACTTTGTGGTAGCCCTTTATGTAATAATCACCCGACTCGCTCTTAATTAAAAGAATTAATAAATTATTCAAACGAAAGGTTAATTAAAAGAAAAGATTATCAAAAATTAGCAAATAAAATAATTTTGTTATTTTATTAATTTGTGTCTTCCGAAATTTAAAAACAAATACAATCAAATTAAGGTCTCTTCTCTCAGGGTCACAACTGGGTTTGATGATTAACAGAAAAGTGATTTATAAACTGATTAACAATTCAAACATAAAAATTCACCTAAAATAATATGACGATAGTTGGAATGAAAGAAGGCTAAATGTAAAGAAGCTGAACGAAATCTGACTAATTACCTTTCTAATTATCGTTTACAAGTTTATATAGGTTTTGGTTACTCAGGTATTGTCCCTCTGGTACCAGCTCTTTCCTTTGTAGCTTCAACACTACACTAGAAACGCAAATTTCTACACTGGTTCTAACTTCCTTGCAGATTTTACACACACGCGGTCGAAGTGCACGTCTTCAGCTATCAGGAACCTCGGTTGTCGTCTCCCCTTCCTGGTCAGCTGGATTCCTCAATGCGAAGATTGTTCAATTTGTGAAGCAAACTCCTGCTCCCATACAGGTGCTCGTGATTTGTAGTTTATGTTTGCAGACTTTACTTATCATATGCAGAGTCCAGACTTTAACTACTTTCTTCCCGTCGCAGATTTTAGGCCTTTTTGTTTCTCCCTTGCTCGATCCAGGCTCAGTGTAGAACCTTACTGTTTTTATTTCTCTTTGTGGACCGAACTGCCACGTATCTCGGCGACGACATTTTTTACTGTTTCATCCTCTCTCGACCCAGGCTCCGTACTGACTTTCTTTTGCGCGCGCAGTCACTATTTCGGCTTTCAACAAAGCAACAGAGCTAGGCGCCATTGTCGCTTTGGAAGCTCCTGCCGCTACAATTAAAATTTTTTTGGCTACAATTCAAATTATACATAAACAAATTAATTACTGCTACAATATATATATATATATATATATATATATATATATATATGTAACATAATTTCACTGACCTAAACTGTGGGAATAAATGATGTTATTGCAAGATTTAGCAGCGTTGCCTATAGGAGTATCAAAGTTGCCTTAATTTCCCTCGCCCCATGATTTATATAAAAAATTATTAAACCTGAAGATGACTTAAAACAAGGACGAAACGTCGATATGTATAATATTGTTTCAATAAACTAATTGATGACTCAAGGCTATTTATTTATGACTTAATAGGCTCATATATTTATTTAACTCTTATTTAAACAGAAAACAACAATTAATGGTAATATAACTGTTTTTTTTCCCTTTCATGTTACTTTTAATTGATTTTTCCCCCTTACACCCCCATATTTTTTTTAAAAAAATTCAGCTCTTACCACGAAATGTCGAGACTAAATGTTGCGGGTTTTTTTTAATATTTCTGCGGGATTTTTAAAAAAAATTATAATTTGTTATAAATAAAACAGAGACTTTTAATGACGGAAAAAAGGTTTTTAAAATTTGATAAAAAAAATAATATAACGTTTCGTCGCTATTTGCGACCTCTTCAGGCATATAAAGTTTTACACTACACAAACAAATATAATACGATAATTAACGTAATGTTTGTTTTTGTAGTGTAAAACTTCGTATACCTGAAGGGATCGATAATAGCGACGAAACGTTGTACTTTTTCAATTAAAAAATATTTTAATGGCTTTTAACGGATGTGTTTTATTTATAATTTACTCTAAAATAGTTTATATATATATATATATATATATATATATATATTTCCTTCGAGGCGAGCAAGTAGGGAACCAGGAGATTCTCTGACGCGTGAAGAGTGATTGCAGAATTGGACAGTAGCGACGTCGTCCTTGGAGGACCACGAGTGTGTGTGTGTGTGTCACACGGACGCAACAGGTCGTCGCTACTTTTCCTTAAGGCGCATGCGACCGCGCATAATCTGCGGATTGATACGCTCGAGGAATCCGCACGCAGGTGAAAGTAAAATGACCATGTGCGAGCTCCGCGAGTGACACACATGACGCAACAGCCCCTGCACCTGCACCTGCCGCAAACTGGGTTACGCGTCTTCGGCGGTGAAAGGGACACACTCCTCCAAGAGACACAGACTGTTCGAAACTATTTATGATGAAACTAATATTTTAATTATCGTCCGGTTTTTATTAATATCATAAACTAAATTAACTACCTTTTTTAGACATTTTTATTGAAAATATAACCCGTAATTGCTGTTCTCCACGGCACTACTTCCCTAGCCGATATATTAAGTACAGTGTTTACGAGCGCTCACTCCAAACGTAAAAACGCACAGCATTCACTCGTATTTTTAAATTTTTGACTTAGTTCTTTCACTGTGATGCGTTTGTCAGCCGTAAATCCATGTCGTTCTCTCTCTCTCTGTACATTTTCAGATGTTGGTTGCACTGCGATGAGTATCCCGAATATTGGCGTGCCCTCTTTTTTTTAACCACGTAAATCTGCTTTCCCAACCCTACAGCATCTCCGTACACCACACTAGCTCGTTCTAGACTGCACAGGAATTATAATCAACAAGCAACACGCTACTTTGTCAAGTGCAGCAGCCATCTTGGGAAGGCATTGTCTATGATGGCGCCACTCACGGGAATCGGGTTTATTTTAATTAATTTTGAACTCGTTCGGGGAAGGAGGCATCTATGAACTCCATAATGTGGCAAAGATGAAAAATAAATTAAAATAAAAATACTAGTCACACACACACACACACACACATATATATATATATATATATATATATATATATTGTAACATAATTACGTTACATTCTTTTTTGTCAGCCATTGTTGGCGTCTCTTGGCCGCTCGACGGTATTGTTAAGCTAAAGCGCGTGTCCGAGGCGGGGCTATGCAAGACGCTAGTGCCGATTTGGACTCGACGAAGGACGGATGACATAAAAATTGTAATAAACCTCGCCCTGCCTGCAGATAATTTATTGTCCATCCTCGATAGATAAAGGAATTAATTATCAGTTGTTTTGGTAATTATCAATTAAAAAATTATCTGGCGCCCTTAAATCATTAATTAAATCGAAAAACGCAAGGAGCTTAACGGTGTTTGCTACAATATATATATATATATATATATATATATATATATATATATATATATATATATATATATATATTCTGACCATATAAGAGAACTTAGAAACAAACAGCCAATTTGAAGTCAGAGATAAGGTATTTATTTATAGAAAGTTATACTACGTTTCGTCGCTAATTTGAGACCTCTTCAGGTATGAAGTTTAACACAACAAAAACCAAAGAAATACAAACATTAAAATAAAATGAATTTTTATAAAAATTTCACAGATAAAAAACAATATAAAATTTGAGGGATTTTCAAATTTTTTTTCCAAAATTTTTAAGTCCACCTTAATTTATAGCAAAATTTTTATTAATAATTTTTTTAAACAAATTTAAGTCTTCCAAAATTTATATTTATTAATAATTTTATTTATCCGAAATTTGTAAAACAACCAAAAATTAGATTTCTAAAATTTAAATTTTGGGGGATTTTCAATTCGTTTTTATAAAATTTGTAAGTCCACCTTAATTTATAGCCAAATTTTTATTAATCATTTTTTAAAAAAATTAAGTCTACCAATATTTATATATTTAACTGCCAAGTTTTTTAATAATATTACTTTCTCCAAAATTTGTAAGTCAACAAAATTTTTTTAAAAAAAATTGAAATTTTGCAGATTTTCAAATCTTTTTTCCAAAATTTGTCAGTCCACCAAAATTTATAGGCAAATTTTAATTAACAATTTTTTTATAAATTTAAATCTACCACAATTTATATTGTTTAACTGCTACGTTTTATTAATAATTTTATTTTTCCAAAATTTGTATGTCAACCAAAATTTATATTTTTCGTAATCTGCCATATTTTTATTGATAACCTGCCAAATCTTTCTTAATTTTTTCCCCACAATTTGCACAAGTTGTAACTTCATGCCAAATCATTTCAATTAGATCAGTTTTAATAATCATATTTACCCGACGTTTTTAATTAATGAAATAAAATCGACTATTGAATCATAGATTTATTAACATCAATTTTAAAGCCATTATAAAATCCAACGTTTCGTCCATAAATTTTGAGACACCACCTTCAAGTGTAAAATTTTTAATACAATATAAATTCGTAAAAAATATCAAAGCTGTTGAACATTTATATGATACAGTTATGTGGAACAGAAATTTATGTAACATTCCTTACATGATTAATTACACGAGGATTGGTTAATTGATTTTCAAATTGTTCGCTTTTCACAATTAAAATAATTATACAATATAAATTCGTAAAAAAATCAAAGCTGTTGAACATTTATATGATACAATTATGTGGAACAGAAATTTATGTAACATTCCTTACATGATTAATTACACGAGGATTGGTTAATTGATTTTCAAATGTTTTCTTTGCACAATTATAATAATTATTACGGTCAAAATGGCGCTGTTATATATTTACACAGCTGTTAAGGGTATTGTTAGAGTGTAAAATAACAATGGATATAAAATAAAATTGTAATACAATAAATATATTACAAAATATCACTGTGTCAAAACTCTATCATTTTTTACGTCAATGGCCGAATCACTTGATGTCACATGGGTGATTAATGTAGAGTACTATTTGAATTCTCCATCTAAAATAGTTGCATTATCCTAATTATAATTTTTTTAATAAGAAAAATATATGTGATTGGAGACGAGTGAATAATTTTGGACATTTAAATTGATTTTTAAAGCGCCTTTCGTTCGACCTATATAGCAAGAATTGCAATATAATTGATTAATTTTGAAAATATCGTTATGCTGATCTAAAGAGGTTATTTTTGACAGAATTTTAGAATGATTTAAATTGATCTTAATCGATCTCTGACTAATTGGCTGAAGTTGTTACGTTAACATCAATCTGGATACCATTAAGATCAATTTTTTTTTGGACAGTAAATTTGATCCATTTTTTTTTGTTTTAATTAATTAAACCACATTTTACTGAAGTATTGGTTGTTTTGTTTAATTATTAAATTATAATTGTCATATATATTAGATAAATACACATCGTAGATGTCGCTTCAGCAAAGGACGATGCGCGCGTTCGTTCTTCAGCATTCCTGTGAGCATTTAATGGGGAGTGAAAGAAAATGACTTATTACCTCTGCGTGAGTATCTTTGACGGTAGTGCTTTGTAATGATGGCGGCGGTAACCAACCTTGCCAACTAATAAACACCCACCACGTGTGTGTGTGTGTGTGTGTGTGTGTGTGTGTGTGTGTACCTCGCAATTGCAGGATTCCTCGTAATGAGCAACTTCCCATCGTCAACAGCAACTGCTAACGAATCCGCAATCTTCATTACCAATTTCGCAGAGGCTCTTCTGTTACCATCATTGACGAGGGAATAACCAGTGGTGGGAAGTCGTCGTGACGATCGGTTAATATTAGTCTTGCACTAGGGGGGGGGCGGCTCTCAGTGATGGTTGTCTCGCAAATGAACTGTGTGAAGCGTTTCCGACGTACGTTCTGTAAAATTCCCAGAGTATTTTTTCACCTTTCTACATAAAATACGGGTACTTCAAACAAAAACACGTGATGGAGTTTGGGTTACTGTATCCCACGTAATTTTAAAACGATCCTAACTTCGAAGTAACGCGTAAATTCTGGCGAAATGGAGTCTGGCGTACCTCAGGGTAGCGTAATTGGAGCGTTAAGGTGGAGCCATCACGTCACGCACTGTCACGTGATTTAACGCGAAGTCCAAAAAATGGGTGATACTACCTGCCAATGTTTTCTTATAGACTAGAGTGAGCCTTGTGTCACGTTACTGCGATGTCACGGGCCGTCACGCGCTGTCACGTAACTGTATTCTGTTTTAAACGTTATCAAAGGCGCTTGAGGATCCCTAGTCACTTGTTTCCAATAGAACAAATCATTTTTTTCGTTAATTACCTTAAGTATTATTATTTATTGTTAATAATCCATTAAAACCTAACCATTATGAAGGTGTAACTCCTGATATCTCCATAATGGCCGCTCCAACACTAATATTTCTCACAGAAGGAAAGTTGTAGAGAAATTTAATTCTCTTTCTAACGTTCTAACGGGGTTTCAAAAAATCTTCTACAAAATTACGAAAATACACCTAAATTCAAAACGAAAGAAAGTGAAATACACGGGTATTTGATTTAATTTGAAATCTATCGACCCTCCTTTTACACATTTAATTTAATTATTTGACTGAATAAAAGAAAATTATCACCCTGAGTTACTCTCTCAGTCATGATACGTCACGTAACTGCTACGTCACGGGTCGTCAAGTGCTGTCACGTATCTGTGACGTGCGCGCGCACACATCTTTGACGTCACGCCATGTCGATCTGTATTCTCTTTTAAACGTTATCAAAGACGCTTGAGGATCCCCAGTCACCTTTTTCCAATAGAAATAAGAATTATTTTACTTAATTATCTAAAGTATTATTATTTATTTTAATAATCCAATAAAACCTAACCATTATATCTCCAAAATGGTCCCTCGTACACTAATTTCTCATAGAAGGAAAGTTATAACGAATGTAGTTCTCTTTTTAAGGCTCTAACGGGATTTAAAAAATCTTCTAAAATTTACGAAAATACGCAGGCTGAGGTGCCTCGGCATGTGCGAACATTAGTTCAAAAACGGAGAGAGGAGAAGGCATCCCCAAAGGTAGCCCCTTCCGTCTCTCCTACAAGGTTCTGCCTACCAGAGAATAGCCCTCGCAGACAGCTTTCCATATACGTAGATAATGAATTTTTTTTAAGGTAACAGGCTACATGAGGGTAATCCACATGGTGGCAACTTCCCTTTAATAGAATAGGAAGGGATTTGATAAGGGGGGATTCGAAAGGGTAGAGGAAGGTAGCCAAGGGTTAATTAGGGCTGCCGGGCTATATTTTAAGGATCCTACCTGGCATTCGCCTAAAGAAATGCAGGGAAAACCCTAGAAAAACCTACATCAGGTAGGTCGGGCATTCGGTACTTGTCCCACGCCCTTCTGATAGCTGGAGAGGAGTTCGCTGAGGGGACGCAGCATTCTCTTCTCCGTGCCTCGAGCAGTTTAGGAGGCAGCTGGCCGACTATTCCAATGGGAAGAGCGAACAACTCTTACCGTATTCCCAAGGTCTGCGACCCCGGAACATACACCTCTTAAAACAGGCCGAGGTGCCTCGGCTTGTGGGAACCTTAGTTAAAAATTGGAGAGCTTAAAAATTGGAGAATTGTGATTTTTTTTATTTTTATTTTTTAGGGCAACAGGCTACATGAGGGTAATCCACTTAGGGCAACTCCCCTTTAATAGCATAGGAAGGGATTTGAAAGGGGGGATGCGGAAGGGTGGAGATTTTTTTTTTTTTTTTTTTGGGTAACAGGCTACATGAGGGTAATCCACGTTCTGGCAACTCCCCTTTAATAGCATAGGAAGGGTTTTGAAAGGGGGGATGCGGTAAGGTAGAAGAAGGCAGCCAAGGGTTAACTAGGGCCCCCGGGCTATGGTTTAAGGATCCTACCCGGCAATTGGCCTAAAAGTGATGCAGGGAAAAACCCTAGAAAACCTGCATCAGGTAGGTCGGGCATTTGGTACTTGTCCCACGCCCTTCCGGTAGCGGGAGAGGAGTTTGCTGTGGGGTCGCAGCATTCCCTTCTCCGTGTCTCGACCAGTTTAGGAGGCAGCTGGCCGACTACTCCATTTTTTTTTTTTTTAGGGCAATAGGCTACATGAGGGTAATCCACTTAGGGCAACTCCCCTTTAATAGCATAGGAAGGGATTTGAAAGGGGGGATGCGGAAGGGTAGAGGAAGGTAGCCAAGGGTTAACTAGGGCCCCCGGGCTATATTTTAAGGATCCTACCCGGCATTCGCCTAAAGGAATGCAGGGAAAACCTTAGAAAAACCTGCATCGGGTAGGTCGGGCATTGGGTACTTGTCCCACGCCCTTCCGATAGCGGGAGAGGAGTTTGCTGTGCGGACGCAGCTTACCCCTCGCCATGCCTTGGCCTGTTTAGGAGGCAGCTGGCCGACTATTCCAATAGGAATAGCGGACAACTCTTGCCGTATGCCCAAGGTGTGTGACCCCGGAACATACACCTCTCAAAACAGACTGAGGTGCCTCGGCATGTGGGAACCTTAGTTCAAAAAAACCAGAGAGATGTCAGAGCTCTCTGGGAAGGTTCACCTGCGAGAAATCCTCTCGCAGGCTTCCTTTTCGGCCGACTACTCCAATTAAAACAATCAATATAAATATATACAATTGTGATACAACAACGAGAAAGAGAGAGTAAACAAAACCCACACATAATCACGAAAAATGAATACGCAAGTGAAGGCATAAATTATAAATGTACCAATGAGATAATTCTGACCGCGCTATGAATTGTTTTTTTTTGGGGGGGGGGCTAACTATTTTATCGAAATACTATATAAAAAATTTCCCTTGTATTTTTATTTCTTAAATATTTTTAAAATTTCTTTTTCTTCCCAACAGCTGCGAATTAATGGCATAAAAATAGCTAAACGTAAGCTGAGCTTTCGTAAAAGTGTTTGGATCGGAATCGTGGACACTGGGACGAGGAGAATACGTTTGCAAGCTGGAGAAGGAATAAGAAAGGCTGACGAATTAAGAAGTGTGGGTCGAAAAGAAGAGAATCCATTCGGAATTATAAAAGGTTTTTTTTGCGTAGGACAAGAAAGCGAACTGGATCACTGGACACGGCTTAATTCCGTCATTGGAGTACAAATAAATATGAACAATTCTTCAAGGAAATGTTAAACTGAAGAAAGGATTACACAGAGACCTTCCAACTCTCCAGATGTACGACACAGCTGTGAAAGTGTTTTTGAGTCGATGAAGCGAACGAGTCGCAACGGTTCTGTGCTAATGAATGGGAACAGTTTGGTGGCCGCGTGATAATCGGAAAGTTCATTCAACTCCACATCAGGGATTCACGTAGTGACGCGAGAAAGGTGTAAATGATCGCTGCTTTATCGTTCTACTGATTACATTGAGTTACTTTTCCCACGGTAAATTGTGTCTAGGATTCGTCCAATATTTCTACTAACAAACGCAACGAAGTGTAACTACGCGTTAATCAGTGAAATACTGAAGGTCATATATATATATATATATATATATATATATAATTAGACGAACAATCATTGAATAGTAAAATAAAATAATAAAAGCTGCATTTTATAAAAAAAATAAACTAAATATAATAAAGTATTTAATATAAGCGTAGAATTGTTGACGTATAATAAATAATACGCTAATATAATATTTTAAAAACTAATATAATGCAACGAACGGAAAATATAATTCAAAGATCGGAAATTTTGATTCAAAGATCGGAAATTTTGATTCAACCATCGCAAAATTTGTTGCGACCACCACCGTCACAAAGTTTGTTACGACGATCGGAAAATTTGTTGCGACGATCGGAAAATTTGTTGCGACGATCGGAAAATTTGTTGCGACGATCGGAAAATTTGTTGCGACGATCGGAAAATTCGTTGCGACGATCGGAAAATTTGTTGCGACGATCGGAAAATTTGGTGCGACGATTGGAAAATTTGAATCAACTATCGGAAAATTTTATTCGACGATCGGGAAATTTTATTCTACGATCGGAAAATTGGATTCAACGCTCTGAAAATGTAGCGCACCGTTTGGAAAATGTTGCGCACGGTTCGGAAAATGTTGCGCACGGTTCGGAAAATGTTGCGCACGGTTCGGAAAATGTTGCGCACGGTTCGGAAAATGTTGCGCACGGTTTAGAAAATGAGGCGCACGGTTCGGAAAATGTGACGCACGGTTCGGAAAATGTGACGCACGGTTCGGAAAATGTGACGCACGGTTCGGAAAATGTGACGCACGGTTCGGTATGGCGCAACATTCAGGACAGGGACTTCTAACAGTTTTGTTAATGCAACGCGATCGAAAAAGTAGATTATATATTTATGATTCATGTCAGCCCAGAAAGTAGGAAAAGTAGGAAAAGTTTAAACAAATATTCATTTTTTTTAATTGTGTTAAATATCATTTTAAGGAACTACGTAAATAAATAAAAAAGTAAAGTAAGGAAACAACTTTAAGGTATATTATGGTTTAAAAAATATTAAATATTTCACTAAAAAAAAAGAACGGAATAATCGCAGACATTAAATAGAAACGAAACCAAAGAAGTAAATTCATGTTCCGAAAATTTAAATTAATAAATTGAATATTTAACGTGTTAATACGATAATAAAAATGAAATAAATAATTGATAACGTTAAATTTCAACAATTCTGCATACCGCAGTAGGAAGTGCGGTCTTTTGGTGGTTGTGATCAAATAAAGAAAAGATCATTTGGAAAATAAAGAACCACAGAAACAATAGAATTTTTAAGAACCAATTATTAAAAATGTTAAAATTATGTTTAAATTAAGATTTATAATTGTGTGAAATCAAAAATTATATGGTAACATAATCAAAAATATCAATAATTATTCAGAAATTTCCCTAAGAAGAAAATACCTGAATGAGGAAATAATTGAAGTAAGAAAATGTAATAAAAATCAATCCATATTTTGGAAAATAAAATTAATATTTTTTCTCATATTGTCTATTATTCATTTTGAGACTCCTTGAGGTTACTTTGTTTATTTACTGTAATATTGAAATGTGTCAGATTATTCTACTCGTAATATGTAATGGAGGTATAGAGTAAGCATTTTTTCAAAACCTCTGTGCTGAAGTAAGGAAGGAAATCTGAAAGTGTACTTGTCCAGACTGACGTAGCCGGAGGTTCTGCTGTGCTTAATGACGTGTGTGTGTTGCTGCAATCAGAAGAAGTGAAGCTCCTGATTTCCCCAGCTCAGCTTGTTAATTTGTTTCGACATGAGTCTGATTGGTTAAGCGGCACTTGAATGCTTTTGCAGAGGCAACACAATGGCTAATAGACAGGTCACAGTTGATTGCGAGTCCTGCGGAGTCTCTGGACGGACTCGCGGTCTTGTCTCGGCTAAGGGGGAAAGTGAGAGTTTCCTGCACAGCACCTGTCCGTCCAGTTACGGTCCTCGGGTGCCAGGCAGGTCAGTGAAGCTGTGACACGCACACGTAGGGGAGTTGACCCTTGGTTGGCCTCCTGGTCTATGCGGGATTGAGAAGTGAAGAAGAGCGCGTGAGCGGGTCCTCGCTGGAGGCATCCCCACACTGCAGTAGAAACCATTAGCGATTCTGGAATACAACAACTGGAGAAGACATCGGGTTAGAAAGCGGAACGCCTCGCGTGACCGCTTAGGAAACTAATTATCTGCCACACACACTTCCAATAAAACGAAATCTGGATTGTCACGATTTATTACATTCCGTCTGTTGAACGAACGAAACTCTGTTACCATGAAACACAATTACTAATAAGATATTTCGCAATGGCAGTCGTTATATAATTTCGAAGGGCAAGAAACTGACCAAATCAATATATTGTCAACGATTACAAGAAATAATATACTAGGAGACATTAAAAAAATTAATAAACGAAAAAGATTTAGAGTTGCAATTTATTATCAATAAGGTACGTATAGTTAGTAGCAACGAATTTTTAGAGGGCAAAGTATTTTATTAGCCGGAACGTATTTATTTTTAGAGGAGTATTTTATATGCATAGACGTATATTTTGTTGCGGCATAAGCTTGGAAAATATTTTTAGTATGGACGTATTTCTTCCAGGGACACTTTTTTCAAGGACACATTTTTGTTGCGCAGTAGTTTTTGAGTTTGGACGTACTTTGTGTTTTGGACGTATTTTTTGTGTTTGGGACGTATTTTTGTGTTTGGGACGTATTTTTGTGTTTGGGACGTATTTTTGTGTTTGGGACGTATTTTTGTGTTTGTGTTGGGACGAAATTTTTGTGTTTGGGACGTAATTTCTTTTTTACCCCATATTTTATACGGACGTATATTTTGTTGCGAAGTATTTTATTTGTTTCGAAGTATTTTTATTTGTTTCGAAGTATTTTATTTGTTGCAAAGTATTTTATTTGTTTCGAAGTATTTTATTTGTTTCGAAGTATTTTATTTGTTTCGAAGTATTTTATTTGTTTCGAAGTATTTTATTTGTTTCGAAGTATTTTATTTGTTTCAAATTATTTTATTTATTTGTTTCAAAGTATTTTATTTGTTTCAAAGTATTTTATTTGTTTCAAAGTATTTTGTTTGTTTCAAAGTATTTTGTTTGTTTCAAAGTATTTTATTTGTTTCAAAGTATTTTATTTGTTTCAAAGTATTTTATTTGTTTCAAAGTATTTTATTTGTTTCAAAGTATTTTATTTGTTTCAAAGTATTTTATTTGTTTCAAAGTATTTTATTTGTTTCAAAGTATTTTATTTGTTTCAAAGTATTTTATTTGTTTCAAAGTATTTTATTTGTTTCAAAGTATTTTATTTGTTGAAACGTATTTTATTTGTTGAAACGTATTTTTTTGTTGAACGTATTTTTTTGTTGAAACGTATTTTTTTGTTGAAACGTATTTTTTTGTTGAAACGTATTTTTTTGTTGAAACGTATTTTTTTGTTGAAACGCATTTTTTTGTTGAAACGCATTTTTTTGTTGAAACGTATTCTTTTATTCTTCACTTTTAAAATGTTATTAATGAAATAATTTCTGCTACTTGCTATTTATTTTCCGCCTCCGTCGCATGTTTATCTTGTTTTGTACTACAATTGGACGTGTGCCTGGTGACAGCTCAAAATTGGGCACGTGCACCAGTAAAGAAAAACACAATCATCGAGAAAAGAGAAATACTTGAAGGGAAATGTTTAAGTGTACTCAGTCCTGTTTCACTGCACTGCAGTGCTTTTAATGATTATTTCTTAATCAACGAGTGTCACTTTTATTACCATCATCACTTCGCTTTCACTAATCTTACGTCACATTTAAAAATTATCACCAAGCTTCACAGGAGATGTACACGATAAACTCTTCTCATTATACATAACTTGGAAAACATTTCAGTTGTAATCAATTTACATTTTACGTTTCTTCATGACGGATTATGAAAGTTATGTCGTGAATGAACGTTAATAGTAAATAGCAGGTAGATAAGGTTGGTTTAAAAAGATATCGAAGGTTTTCGTATTGGAGTCATAAATTTTAATTGACGCTGTGGTTCAGTGGTTAGAGCTGCCGCGTATAAAGCAGAGAACCTGGGCCGTATCCCCACTCCGTTGAATCTATTCTGTCTTACTTCATAATGGACGAATTTTGTAATTCTCGATAACATTTCATAACTGACTCTTGAGAGGTTATATTTCTTGGCAACGCGAACTGTTGTTCCGTCCGTGGCTAAGTGGCAGCACCTGCGCAACACCCGATGGCCTCTCCTCGTCGAGGAATTTCGCGTGCTCGCAGTTGTTGAGCCAGGAACCAGCGTTATTAATCAATCTTGGACGATTTCGCAGCACGAACAGATGTCGGTACACTTGAACCATAAACGCTGGTGCCGATGTCTCTCGGCGCTCTGATTGATTGCCCTTTCTCGTAATTATAAACAGCCGTTCACGAATCCGACCTCCGATGACCGAGTGCTGGGCACCTGCAAATCGCAAAATAATCACTGAAGCCGGAACTTCTCAGTCCAGTGGAGAAGCCTTCGGTTACCCCCACCAACCCCCGTTTCTTCGACAGAACTTTCAGTAACTCTCTCGGGCATTCTCCTTAATTGGGCCAGGGTGCAACTAACTCCCCGGAAGAGCTAAACCTTGTCCGATTTATGAAGTTCGCTGACCATTGAGAGAAAAGTCTCTCTTGTCAGATTTACTGAAGGGAGTGGAAACTACGTTAACAAGTAGGCCTACAAATAAGTTTTAGCACGTATCCTTAATCAACTGGGACCAACTGATTAGTCCCGTCCAGCTTCAGAGATTCACATCGACTTATCCTTTAAACTTCACTTCAAATGAAGTTCCACATCTATTTGTTTTCTGGCGTGCTTCATTCCTGCTTTATGATGTGATTTAACCATATGTTAGAAAATTTATTTATTGTGACAACTAAAGTATACACAAGAGAAACGCAGTATGGGTCGGTTCTTATATAAAAATAGGAAATATAATGGAATTCGAAAAAGCTAGCAATTTAGAAAAACTAATATTACGGAAGATGTAAACATTCAGAAAATGTGAAAAGGCTGAACATGTAATACCAAATAATGAAGGGGGCGTGTTTTGGGTTTTGAATTGCTAATTCTGTTAAATTGGCCGATCTATTAATATCGTATTAGTGGTTCAGACTTTATTGATTTAATTTAATAATTCAGAACGGGTAATTATTAAAAACTTCTCATAATTGCGAACTTCGAATTAATAATGGTGAATTTCATAAAATGTTGGGAAAATTAGTTAATTGACGGACAATTCTAATTATATGTTGGGAAATTCTAATTATTTGTTGGGAAATTCTAATTAATTGTTGGGAAATACTAATTACTTGTTGGGAAATTCTAATTTATTGTTGGGTAATTCTAATTTCTTGTAGGTTAATTCTAATTTATTGTAGGGTAATTCTAATTTATTGTAGGGTAATTCTAATTTATTGTAGGGTAATTCTAATTTATTGTAGGGTAATTCTAATTTATTGTAGGGTAATTCTAATTAATTGTTGGGAAACTCTAATTAATTGTTGGGAAACTCTAATTAATTGTTGGGAAATTCTAATTAATTGTTGGGAAATTCTAATTAATTGTTGGGAAATTCTAATTAATTGTAGGGTAATTCTAATTAATTGTTGGGAAATTCTAATTAATTGTTGGGAAATTCTAATTTATTGTTGGGAAATTCTAATTTATTGTTGGGAAATTCTAATTTATTGTTGGGAAATTCTAATTTACTGTTGGGAAATTCTAATTTACTGTTGGGAAATTCTAATTTATTGTTGGGAAATTCTAATTTATTGTTGGGAAATTCTAATTTATTGTTGGGAAATTCTAATAAATTGTTTGGAAATTCTAATTTATTGTTGGGAAATTGTAATTAATTGGAAAATTTTAATTAATTGTTTGAAAATTTTAATTAATTGTTGGAAAATTTTAATCAATTGTTGGGAAATGCTCTTTAATTTGGGGAAATATAATCAATTGTGGACAAATTTAATTAATTGATGGAAAATTATTGTCGGGAAATAATAATTAATTGTCGGGAAAATTTAATGCATACACGGAAGTGTGTGATACTCCACAACTTTATCCAGAATATAATATGAAATAAAGTAATAAGAATTGATACTCAGACGACAAAATTTGTTGCAAAAATATATAATTATAAATAAATAAACTTTTTTATACAATAATACTTAAAACTGTCAAAAAGTAAAGAAATATAATTATAATTTATGTTAAAGTATAAGTGTTAACAGAATCTTAAGGGTAAGCCTTTTATGAATATTTTGCTCAATTATGAAGAAATTATTTTGATAATTACTTCATAGAACGCAATCGTGAACAGAATAGAACCAAAAATATTGCCAAGTTAGGAGAATGTTTTTAAACAACAAAGGGGACAGATGCTTCTTCTCCTCCTTGAGAATCAAAATTTATCTCCGAAGACTCTTTGGTTATTGTTTCACTTACTATGCTGTAAGAACTTATTTTGACTGACAGTAGCGTTAACCGTTTTATATTCATTTCACTTTCTGTTATTCCAAGTATTAAATAACTGTACGTTTTCTTTAAAAAAAATTTGTAGACCCTATGGCAGTCAGAGAAAATCAGAACTATAGTATTTATTAGAGGACAGGGATGGATTATTGTTGCTCGCGGTTCCCTATTAGCAACTTCGCCCTCATACCGTAGGTGTTAATATTTCCCCGTGACAGCTGGTGGCATTAAGAGTCCCCGACGTTCGCATCCGTAGGCAACTTAGGCTAATTGATACTAATTACCAGCGCTCTTGGCAGCCTGCAAGAGAGGCGGTTGCTAGGCAACGAGACGCAACCTCTGACACGACCCAACCACTGCAGAGTCCATGTCTCTCAGTCTCTCTCCCTCTGCCCCCCCCCCCCTCGTCACTCTCTTCGTGGGCTGTTTCATGACTGTGAAGCCACGTAATGGACGCGACTCTCAGACGAATTTCGGCAATTCCACTATAAGTTAGGAGTTGTCTTGAGTTCAGGACTCGTCTGCGAGGGCTATTCTCTCGCAGGCAGAACCTTGTAGGAGAGACAGGAAGGGGCTACCTTTGGCGATGCCTTTTTCTCTCTCCGTTTTTGAACTAAGGTTCCCACATGCCGAGGCACCTCGGCCTGTTCTGAGAGGTGTATGTTCCGGAGTCACAGACCTTGGGCATACGTTAAGAGTTATTCGCTGTTACCATTGGAACAGTCGGCCAGCTGCCTCCTAAACTGGTCGAGATACGGAGAGGGGAATGCTGCGACCCCACAGCAAACTCCTCTCCCGCTATCGGAAGGGCGTGGGACAAGTACCCAAAGCCCGACCTACCTGATGCAGGTTTTTCTAAGGTTTTCCCTGCTTTACTTTTAGGCGAATGCCGGGTAGGATCCTTAAAATATAGCCCGGGGGCCCTAGTTAACCCTTGGCTCCCTTCCTCTACCCTTCCGCATCCCCCCTTTTCAGATACCTTCCTAAGCTATTAAATGGGAGTTTCCACCATGTGGATTACCATCATGTAGTCAGTTACCCTAAAAATAGTTTAGGATTCGTGGGGGCGTTTAAACGTTCACGATGGAGCCATGACATAGATTCCGCTTTCAGATTTCAAATTTAACAGACTGGTGTCATTAATAACAGACGAAGTAAAGATAGATTAACAAATTCCTCTTCTACAAGTTTTTAATTATTTTTTCTGAGATCCTTCCATTCAATACCAACATAAAAAAACTAATTTCCAAAAACCAGACTGAAGCAGCGAGTATTGGAAGCTCGAAGAACTTAATTAAAAAATAATTGAAGTATTATTGATCGATTCTTTTTATCGGTTAGTTTACAAATTTAATTTTTTGGTTAATTAATTTTTTAGCATTTAATTTTTCGTTTTAGTATTAAGGTTCATAATAATCCAGCGCCTTTTAATTACGTAATGAGATGGTGAAAACTGTGTCATTGAAAGAATATAATTATTTCTCGTCGTAGTCGTCTTCGTTGCTGACGAAACCCAGCGAAGCTTCTAGGTAGAGCCTCCCTTGACATTGACCGTGTGTCGGTCATTTGCCACGTTAAAATGTATTCACAACGTTTCGAGATAAAGCAGGCAGGAGTCGATAAGCCAGTAACTAACTTTCCGCTTTCGCAATAACACCGTTGCCAGGAGGTAAGTCTTCAATATCGTCTAATAAGGACACCATCGGTTGTTGTTTTTTTTTTGGAAATATCATTCACTCTAAATAAGACAGTGTTCCTCTATTTTCTGACGATTCATCCAACTCCATTAGTCACAGCTGAATTCATCGTCGTTAATACCTGTAGTTAATTTTCGTGTCCGAACCATCAAACGGCGGTTCTTGGTTCCCTGTGATCAGGCTGTACGGGTCAGCGGCCATTTTATCTCGCCACGACGTGTCCTGCCATTTCAAAAATCAATTCGCATTAGTATCCTGAATCAGCAGCCTGGTTTTATTTAGATGTTACGGACTATTGTCCATTTTGTCCATTAATAAAGTAGTCACAACAAATTATATTTATAATATTTAATCAAATGATTATTTATTCAGAAACTCTTCAATCAAAAACTTATCTTTCAGCAACATTAATAAATCAAACTTCCAAATAAAAGAAATCAATATCCAAACCATTAACCAAATTTGTCATTCTCTTTTTATCGGGATTGGTTAAATGTATAATTAGCCGTATAATTGGTTTACCGCAAACGTATATTACAATCTAGAGACTCTAGAAGAAACTCTAAAATCCAATTTAACCATTCATGCAATTCAATATGTCTGGTCAAAAGTATTTCGTACAATACGAACATATCACGCAATATTGCAAGGAATAAATTGTTACCATCCTTAAAAATAAAAAACACTAAATTAATTTCAATTAACTTACTTAATCTTAAAACCATTTCAATTTATTTTTACAATCTAACCAGTTTTCAACCAGACAATAAACGAGCACGGATAATTGAATTACAAGCTTTGATCCCATATAATTGTACAATATTTATTTGTTCGTTTATATTCATACCAACACTAGATAAGTTGAAAAAAAATACCTCAAAAAATTTAAATTAATTTCCGGATATTGGACGAAATGTTCCTGTTTAATGAGACATGACAAAAAATGTTTTTTGATTGGTATTAAAATAATATTTATAAAAAAAACTCCATATATTTATTCACTGTTGATAAGACAGTTCGGACCGATCATATCACGTTGTATTACAATGAATAAATTGTTACCAACCATGAAAATCAAAAAACACCATAATAAATCAAACAACGTAGTTAATCTCACAATCATTCCAATTATTTTAACTATTTTAACCATTTTAGACGCAGAGAAGTAACGAACAGGGGGTTATACAATTACAAGCTTTGATTCTACAAATTGTACATGATTTATTTGTTAGTTTGTATTCGCACCAACACTCAATTAGTTACAAACACATTTTAATTAATTTCCGGACACCGGACGAAAGCTCATATTTTATGTTTGGTTGTTTCAATAAAATGATTGAGTATTGGTTCTTTAAAAAAAGGTTTTAGAACTGTATTAAAATAATGTTTAAAAATATTGGATATTTAATATTATTTGTGATTATTTCGCTGATCGGACAGATCGACAGTTCTCGGGGATATCGCTGACGTAGATGCTCCTAGAAAGTTTTGTCGTACTGTGAGTGAACCTGCGTCTACGTGAATCTGTTTTCCCGGCCGTATACGAGGACTGAACATGTGCCAGATTCCCCTTGAAGAGTGAAGGTAGCGAGCAGCTTTTCCAGAGCCATGTGTTCGCTCCACTGTCCTCCATAACAGAATTCGGAGCCATCCTCGCTTGTAGCTGCTAGTCACCGTCTCTAAGAGAGATGCTTAATTGTTAGAAAACCAGCTACCACGACGATGAAAGCTATTTTCTCCTCGTCTTGTGCATCAGTACGCTACCTCTCTTTGTAATTTCCATAATTAATTTCTCCTCGTCTCGTCTTGTCTGTCTCTACTGTCAAGAGACTTTTTTTATATTAAAAAAAAACATCTCAAACTCCGTTATTCGTGTCGTTGTTTTTCCGAGAGGCTCTGGGTTTTTCGTTATTCTTCACAAAGAGAATATCTCGACGCGGCGCTGTAAAACGTCATTCGTTGTCGTAAATATCAGGCGAAATTATTAATTACCGGAACCATAATCGAAGCATACTTTATATTGATTGGAAAACTACCATTTTTTTAGTATAAAATATTCTGGTTCTATTCTAGAGCATCCATTATTAACCCTCTAGGTAATTAATCAATAACCAGTCAATTTGTCCTAGCCAATTTTAAAGTAATCACCTCTTCGACGCTAATTTAAAATTAAATTTAGACAAGTGTAGATCATCTCAACATTAAACTTCACAAATATTTTATTTTAATAACAGTATAAATACACAGTGTCTGTTACAATATATAAGTTTAAAAAAATTACCGAATTCAGACAGTATAGAATAAAAATTTAAATTAATACTTCGCGAACTTTCCTCCACGTATCGCGGACCTCAGCAGAGGAACATAAACCTTTTAAGACTCAATCGTACGACGACGTCAACTTAAATATCGTTGGCAAAGATATTAAGCAAAGAGTATCACATCATAGATGCTGCATCGATTAGGACATTAATTGAGCATTAATTTAATCTAAATGACTTCAGATATCGTTGCCTGTGTTATTTAAGTTTACAACGTTGTAGGGTTGAGTCTTAAGGTTTATGTTCGCCTGATGAGGTACACGATACGTGCTAGAAACGTAGTGAAGTGTTAATTAATAATTTTTTTTCCTACACTTTCTGTATTCGGCCATTTATTTACCTGATAAGAGTTCAAATTCCGCCAATTAAACTCGTCTATAAATTTATATACGTGAAGTATTTTTATTATGAAAATGGAATATTTAAAATGCTATCTGCAATGGTTCTTGTATGCTTTCTCCTGTAAAATGTTTTATTATAACTTATTTTTGTTCATCAACAGATCATATCTTTAACAATTTTCTTAAATAGCAAATACCAACTTTACCAATATTAATAATTACAGAGAGAAGTGAAATAAAGACGCAAATTCTTTACTGTAAATAAAAGTGAAATGTAAGATACTAACTGCTCTAAATCACAGAGAGCGGTGTTTGTATCCATCGGAACGTCCTGTTGACGTACAAGTGACGTATGAGTTTTACATTTTTCCATAAAATAGCCATTTTTTATTCTACAGGTTGACTTGTCTTGTTTTCTACGATACAAAAAAAATCTTTAGTCATCATTCTCATTAGTTTGTCACGCTTTAAACGTTATTGAAGACAAATAAAGCAAATTTACAATTTCTATTTTGCTCATATTTGTTTTCCAATCGCTTCTTCAATTAATGGCCCACCTTGAAGTAATAATACTTAGGAAATTGTTTTGAAAATCTAATATGTTACTGTATTTTATTGCACTGCATCAGTTTTGATTTTTATTGTCATAAAAATATTAAGTAAGTTGTGGAGCGGTATGTTAATACACTAATAGCTCATTGATCATCCAATTCTTAACCTCTATCATTATCTGTTAACACCTGGAAGCGTTTTATTCTCAGTAGTTGCTTCACAATTTCACGGGATGGTTCTTCGTTCAATTATCAAAAAGATCCTGACTTAAGATATCACTAAATCAGAAGTGGGGGTTGTGTTTATTAAATATATTTATATCAGCAGCCGAATACTAGAGTATTATCAATAAAATGGAAATTACCGTTAGATTTATTTTTGAGAGATCACAAGGAACAGTTTCCCTTTCTTTCGTAGAATGCAGCCGGAAACACAGTCGAGTCTGAAGGTTTGCCTACGTCTCAGGAGCGCGATGGTTTCCGCGTCTTTAATTCCATGCGTTCCGGAATGTAGATTGTAAATGGGAGTGTAATTAGAGTATTAATTTAAATTTAAAATTACTTTCATATATCAAAAATATAACGGACGTTTCAGAAATACATGATTTACAGCATTATTAAATTATGTTTATTTACAACAGTTTAAAAACGTAATACAATCGTTTGAAACGTCGTAATTTAAATAATTTTTCTGCAGAACAATATTAAAATCATTAAAGGCATTTTATTAACTAATTCGCACCAACAAGATTACAAAAAACAAAGTAATTATTATAAATATGAATGTAGGTTAATAATTATAAATATGAATATAGATAAAAATGTACAATTGTAAATAGAAAATAAATAATTATAAATCAGAATAATTATTATAAAAATTTATGGGATATAAATGTAAATAAACGTAAATACAAATATTAATAAAAAATAATTGCCAAATAATTATAAATGTGATTGGACAGTAATTCTGATATATATAAATATATATTCTATTGAGAAAACTAAAAAAAAGTTAATATGCATCAGCCAATTTTATGTCGGAATAAATAATTTATTAATGTAAAATTAAAGAACGCTTTGTCGCTTATACTTCGACCTCATCAGGTTCAGATTATTTTTAAAAAAAATTTATGTTCCCGTCACAAAAGAAGCGCCGAAACTTTGTTTAATTTTGCATTAATAAATTATTTTTTTCTGACTTAAAATTGGCTGATGTTTGTTTATTTATTTATTGGTAAATAATTCTGTTTGTAAATTGTGAATGGTAATTAATTTTAATTCTAAATGTAGATCGTAAATAATTTATAAATATGAATAGAATAAAAATCTTTATATAACTCGCAGACTCGTTTTTTTTTTAATACAAACAACTGGCCCGTTCGAACTAAGGTTCCCACAAGCCGATGCACATCGGCCTGTTCTGAGAGGTGTATGTTCCGGGGTCACAGACCTTGGACATACGGTAAGAGTTGTCCGCTGTTCCCATTGAAATAGTCGACCAGCTGCCTCCTAACCTGGTCGAGGCACGGAGAAGGGAATGCTGCGTCCCCACAGCAAACGCCCTCTCCCGCCATCCAGGGAAGAGCGTGGGACAAGTACCCAATGCCCGACCTACCTGATGCAGGTTTTTCTGGGGTTTTCCCTGCACTTCTTTAGGCGAATGCCGGATAGGATCCTTAAAATATAGCCCGGAGACCCTAGCTAACCCTTGGCCACCTTCCTCTACCCTTCCGCTTCCCCCCTTTCAAATCCCTTCCTATGCTATTAAAGGGGAGTTACCACCATGTGGATTACCCTCGTGTAGCCTGTTACCCTAAAAAAAATCTAGAATCTTTTATCTAATAAATAAACCGGGAAAGCCAACGTTACAAGTTAAATATATATTTTATACTGGACGGTATTATTTTTATATTTATAATAGTCAAACAAATAAATGTAGGGTTTTTATTTAAATTAATGGACTGGTATTTTATAAAACGTCTAGAAACATTAAACTGCAGATGCTTGAACTGTGTCACTTAAGTCGCCACTAGATTATTTCTCTACTAGCTGGGGGGGTGCCCGGCGTTGCTCGTGTACTTATTTATATAAACTCGAAAAAGTATTTAATTGAATACTTAAATATATTCCTTGAGTATTTCAGGATATAATCGTCACTCAGTCTTCATACATTACTAAATATTACATTGATGAAATTGTTAGCTAGACTCACAACTAATACAGCGCGAAAATTAACTTACATTTTCCCCAAGGATGGTAAAGTAATTCGTATTCTTCTTTATTATCATTCGATGGAGTATTGCTGTATAAAATTATACTTTTTATTTAAAAAACATATTTCTGCTTTATTTCATTCCTGACAAAGGAGATATTTCCTTTGTTCGTTGCGTCTTGTTCGTCTTTCTCTCGCGTGACGTCATTGTCTGTTGGCGCGTAGTAATTTAATATTTCATGATCACGGTTTTTAATTATAATTCTTTCCACATGTATGCTAGGCGTTTCTCACCCTCACAGTACCGGTTCTCGTGTTTTGAAGAATATGTATACCAATTTTTGTTGCATTCTGTCCACGCGATAAAATTTGTATAAAGAACAACGTAAATACATACATACATACATACAAATATACATCCTTTTTTATTATAGACTAGCTGGGAGCCCGGCGTTGCTCGTGTAATTATTTATATAAACCAGAAAAGTATTTAATTCTATATTAATCTTTAGTCAATAAATGATTTTACTTACGTATGCAGAAAGAGTGGTAATTTCATCAACACTCCGTCCCCGGTGCTATAAAATGTATTGAATTATATTGCATCAAACATACCTCCGAATTTATTCTTAAATAACTCATTGCGTACTGCAGGATATAATTGTCCCTCAGTCTTCACATATTACGAATGATTAAACTGATGAAATTGTTCGCTAAATTCACAATGTAAACAAATGGTCGCCATATTGGAGTCACTTAATATGGCACGAAAATTAACATACATTTTCCGCATAGATCGTTAATTATTCGTATTGTTTTTTTTATTATTATAATGCCATGGAGAATTACTGGATAAAATTATAATTTTATCCAATGGAAATATTTCTGCTTTATTGCATTACCGAAAAATGAACTATTTGCTTTGTTCGTCGCGTAGTAACGTCTCTCTTTGTCCAGTGACGTCATGATCTCTTGACGCGCATTAATTTAACACAAAATTATCAATTTTATCAATTATAATTCTTTACACCTTTATGCTACAGGTTTCTCACCCCCACAGTACCGTTTCTCGTGTTTTGAAGAATATGTGTACTAATTTTAGTTGCAATCTATCCACGCTTTTAAATTTGTATCAAGATTAACGTAAATACATATATACATACAAATATACATCCTTTATTATATATATTTGTGTATTGTAAACTAATAATTGTGTATATAGAAATAATGTGGTTTCTGATTGACAAATACAAATCTCTGTATATGTTGTAGTGAATAACAACCTTAAGTGGCCACCCTTGTGTCCGCGGGCCTGAGGTGGAATACATTAAACGTGCACGTGTGCTTGCCCGAGAGGCCAAAAGAAATCGCGGGTACAGGTCCCCCTTTTTTTTGCATCGTTTGGGGGGGGGGCGGAGTACGAATAAATACTCCGAACACCCGGCTGAAAGTGACACAGACGCAGGCAGACCGAGAGAGTCGAGAGGGTGGAAAATTCAGGCGAGCGGGAAGCAACAAAGGTTTTGGAGAGAGAATAGGCCGAAGAGACTACAAGACCAGTGACCCACTGCAAGTCGGCCGACGCCACAAGTAAAGTAAGGATCACAATATCTGTAAAGTGCCTTCAAAAGTTGAATTTATTTTACACAGTGCGGAAATAGACTCTGTTCTTGAATAGCTACCGAGCCGCCCACATTACCCTGTTGAGAAGGAGGACTTTATAACCAAGCCGGAGAATTTTATTTTGCAGACCAATGTATAGCTGCTGGCGCCCAATAATATTTTTTTAAAGTATTTTTGTATTTTCTTGTAATAAAGTTTATTTTTAATATTTAGTAATAAAGGCGAATCATTACAATGTATATAATAGTTTTGTTTATCACGGGAAAGCATGTATTTTATTTTTAACTAGCTGGGGGGTGCCCGGCGTTGCTCGTGTACTTATTTATATAAACTCGAAAAAGTATTTAATTGAATACTTAAATATATTCCCTGAGTATTTCAGGATATAATCGTCACTCAGTCTTCATACATTACCAAAGATTACATTGATGAAATTGTTATCCAGACTCACAACTAATACAGCGCGAAAATTAACTTACATTTTCCCCAAGGATGGTAAAGTAATTCGTATTATTCTTTATTACCATTCGATGGAGTATTGCTGTATAAAATTATACTTTTTATTTAAAGAACATATTTCTGCTTTATTTCATTCCTAATAAAGGAAATATTTCCTTTGTTCGTTGCGTAGTAACGTCTCTCTCTCGCGTGACGTCATTGTCTCTTGGCGCGCAGTAATTTAATATATAATGATCACGGTTTTTAATTATAATTCTTTCCACATGTATGCTAGGCGTTTCTCACCCTCACAGCACCGGTTCTCGTATTTTGAAGAATATGTGTACCAATTTTTGTTGCATTCTGTCAACGCGATAAAATTTGTATAAAGAATAACGTAAATACATACATACATACAAATATACATCCTTTTTTATTATATAGATAGATACAGGTGAAATAATAAAAAAAGAGAAACTAAAAAAACCTTTTATTTCTTAATTAATATAAAAGAGGATCTTTCGGGTTTATCTAAGCCATGTTCATCTAATATTTATATAAAAATTATACGTGAGAATAACGCCACGTGCTTGAGGACGCTGCGGCGTGATACGTTGTAAACACTTTGTAATTTTCGTATAAATACGGCTTAGAATTAAGCCGAAAGCTCCTGGTTTTTTTTTAATGTTATTTGAGGACTAATGAATGGTTTTTTTTATTGTTCATTTTATCAAAGTCTCTATCCTTCATTTTTTATATAAAGCAAGAATTACAGTGAAGAGCATTGCGGATGCGGATTGTGGTCAAACGGTAAGTAACCTCTGAAACAAATCCCTCGTAGCTTTCTCTGCGAGACTTGTTCCGATACGATTGCCGAGAACAATTTGCAGCGTGCAATAACAAGGCAGCCAGCGCCGAATACCGTTACAAATATTTCCTGGGAAAACAGCAGCGCCCGTCTCTCGGTTTCCCCCCCCCCCCTTTAATTTGTTTGTGTTCGTGTGTGTGTGTGTGTGTGTGTGTGGGTGGGTGTGTGTGTGTGGGTGTGTGGTTGTTTGTCTTTGTTGTGGAAACGAAACCGAAACGTATGAAACTACTTTAAATTAAAAACAGAAAACTGACCAGATTGATCACGTTTTAATTATCGAATTTTTTGCACTGAATTAAAAATTCCCTGACTGCGAGAGAAAACCTTCACTTCATGGAAAAGTCTCTAGTTGAAATTAGAGGTAACTCTTTTTCCCGAAAGACGTTTCAAACTGTTTTAATTTTATCTTGAAACTCTAAATGAAATAATTTAATGTTCTTTTAACCATTTATCGTTATATTCACTGTGTAAAGAGGAATTTGAATACATTTATTCTCAAAATCGCATTAAAGCGAAGCGTTTTACATTAAATATTTTTTTTTTCCAAATTTGTTTAAAGATATATTTTGAATAATAAACGTAGCCAATACAATGCAAAATGGTAATATAAATACCACACAACGTGTTGGCTTTTGAATGTTGTCAACTGACGAGTGCAGTTGTGTCGCTCTAGGGCTCTTCGTATCACCTGACCAGTGCAGTTGTGTCGCTCTAGGGCTCTTCGTATAACCTGACTTGGTGGGAGAAGAAAGACAAGCCTGCGAGAGGATTCTCTCGCAGGTAACCTGCGAGGGAGTTTCTCTCGCAGGCAGAACCTTGTAGGAGAGATACGAAGGGGCTACCTTTGGGGATGCCTTTTCCTCTCCGTTTTTTAACTAAGGTTCCCACAAGCCGAGGCACCTCGGCCTGTTCTGAGAGGTGTATGTTCCGGGGTCACAGTCCTTGGGCATACGGTAAGAGTTGTTCTCTGTTCCCATTGGAATAGTCGGCCAGCTGCCTCCTTAACTAGTCGAGGCACGGAGAAGGGAATGCTGCGTCCCCACAGCAAACACTTCTCCCGCTATCGGAAGGGCGTGGAACAAGTACCCAATGCCCGACCTAATTTTTCTAGGGTTTTCCCTGCATTACTTTTAGGCAAATGCCGGGTAGGATCCTTAAAATATAGTCCGGGGGCTCTAGTTAACCCTTGGCTACCTTCCTCTACCCTTCCGCATCCCCCCTTTCAAATCCCTTCCTATGCTATTAAAGGGGAGTTGCCCAATGTGGATTACCCTCATGTAGCCTGTTGCCCTGAAAAAATAAAAAAATTAATCCTTCAGAGTTTTTGTAATTCTTATTAATAGCAAATGAGAATTGTTTCAATTTATAGAAAGAAAAAAGAAAAAATCTACAAACGGTGTTTGAATCAATCATATTTTCAGGGAAGGGGGTTTTAAACACTATAAAATAGTAAGTAGCGAGACTTTGTAAAGGTGGAAAACGTAAAAAAAACATGTTGAGGTTTCAAACTCCTAATTTACCTTTATATTTTAATGTGATGGTATTAATAAAAGAATTGATTTTGTTCTGCTAGTTTATTATATTAATTTGGAAAATTCTGGAAGATGATTCTAAAAGGTATCGAAACGTTGTTACAATATAAAAAAAATAGTCTCTCAGTATGAGGTCGTCAACTGACGTTAAATTAAAACTTTTAATTAATGACAGAACTGACTATTAATTTTTATTCGTATTTATTAATTTTCATATTTGTAATTAATTCATAATTTCCGTATGCGAATCTTTGGCTTCCTAAAAAGTGTGTTGAAGATTATTTGTTAATAAATTACGTCATCGGCGTAGAGAAACAGTTTATTCTTTATATATTTTTACTCTTTGACTTCAGTATACAGAGTGATGCCGCCCCTCTGAGTTCAGCGATGTCGACCTAGTTCGACCGTGTTTAATTGTTGTACCAGCGCGTTGTTGGCACGACCGGGTGGGTGTCTGGAGAAACCGCGGTGCTGGTCGCAAGCAGACCGTGGAGCAACGGGAGCCATATGCTGAGAGACGCACAGCCGCCTCAATGGATTGGATGAAAGCTCCTGTGACGCCTCGGCTCCACTCTCTAAAGACAGACTGTTACGGCAAAGCGGATTTTTAATGAGGCTCGTGGGGGGTCACCAGCAGCGAACACACAAAGATTTCAATGGTTCCATTCAGTGGTCCTCCATTGTCGCGACGCGAAAATAGCGGTAATTAGCTAAAAAATAATAATAATACGTGCCTGTGGCCCAGAGGGAATTTTTTAGGCTCTTTCTTTTTAGAACTGAACGACGCTCAGTTGGACCCAGCCACAACCCTCATAACATAATAATGTAGTATATTTCTGTATTTGTTATTGGATCTGTATTACCTATAATATCTATTGTCATGTACGTAAAATACTACAGGTTATTCCTAAAGGTTCATTGCGTCACGTGGTGCCTTGTAAAAGTGAAATGTCGTGAACAGGTTTTTACAAAATATTTTCCGTTTGTTAACCATCTTCCCCCTTTTCTTTCCTTATTTTTCCTTCGTTTCTAAATGTTTAAGAAGTATTGTGTTGAAAAACTGTTCAACCACATATAATGATATTTTTTACTTATGTCATTCTTTTTTTACGAAATATCTCGGTTATATATTTTTCTTCTTTGAAAATATATTCAATCTTCTCATTTACTATTTATTTTATGTATATATTGTGTGATTGGTATATTCATTCTTCAGAGAAAGTGCATTCTAGAAGGGGATAGGATCTGGGGGACATGATCACTGTGAGGGCGGTAGAATCACTCTGACTGAAGGCGGTAGAATCACTCTGACTGAAGGCGGTAGAATCACTCTGACTGAAGGCGGTAAAATCACTCTGACTGAAGGCGGTAAAATCACTCTGACTGAAGGCGGTAAAATCACTCTGACTGAAGGCGGTAAAATCACTCTGACTGAAGGCGGTAAAATCACTCTGACTGAAGGCGGTAAAATCACTCTGACTGAAGGCGGTAGAATCACTGACTGAAGGCGGTAGAATCACTGACTGAAGGCGGTAGAATCTCACTGAGGGCGGTAGAATCTCACTGAGGGCGGTAGAATCTCACTGAGGGCGGTGGAATCTCACTGAGGGCGGTAGAATCTCACTGAGGGCGGTAGAATCTCACTGAGGGCGGTAGAATCTCACTGAGGGCGGTAGAATCTCACTGGGGGCGTTAGAATCTCACTGAGGGCGGTAGAATCTCACTGAGGGCGGTAGAATCTTACTGAGGGCGGTAGATTCTCACTGAGGGCGGTAGATTCTCACTGAGGGCGGTAGAATCTCACTGAGGGCGGTAGAATCTCACTGAGGGCGGTAGAATCTCACTGAGGGCGGTAGAATCTCACTGAGGGCGGTAGAATCTCACTGAGGGCGGTAGAATCTCACTGAGGGCGGTAGAATCTCACTGAGGGCGGTAGAATCTCACTGAGGGCGGTAGAATCTCACTGAGGGCGGTAGAATCTCACTGAGGGCGGTAGAATCTCACTGAGGGCGGTAGAATCTCACTGATGGCGGTAGAATCTCACTGAGGGCGGTAGAATCTCACTGATGGCGGTAGAATCTCACTGAGGGCGGTAGAATCTCACTGAGGGCGGTAGAATCTCACTGAGGGCGGTAGAATCTCACTGAGGGCGGTAGAATCACTGTGAGGGCGGTAGAATCACTGTGAGGACGGTAGAATCACTGTGAGGGCGGTAGAATCACTGTGAGGGCGGTAGAATCACTGTGAGGACGGTAGAATCACTGTGAGGGCGGTAGAATCACTGTGAGGGCGGTAGAATCACTGTGAGGGCGGTAGAATCACTGTGAGGGCGGTAGAATCACTGTGAGGGCGGTAGAATCACTGTGAGGGCGGTAGAATCACTTTCAAAGGAACGGTTTTCGCTGTTCTACTTTTCGCAGAGTTTTTTTATTTAATAACTTCCTTTACATCTTTTCCCCTCCATGTGTATAATTCATACCGTCAATATTTTTACCTTCCTTTTTTCGATTTCTCTCTCTTAATTTAGTTTTCTGGCAACTGTGTACGACGACTTTGAAATATTTATTCTACCAATTATTGAACCCCTATGTAGTTGTATTACAATTATGCAGCTCATCTGTTTAATTCCAGACTAGAGTAGAGTTCTAAGTTGCTTTAGTGTGGTGTAGCACGCGATCATATGAGGAAATAGTATAATGGATCACGTCATTTTCTTTGAAGAATTGCGAGGAGACCTCTATGTGGTTTTCCTCTAGAGTTACATATAAATATTATTTCATAATTGAAAATATAACTCGTCTTAAAAAAATCCAATATCCTACTGCTATTCTTCCTCAGTCACCTCAATCTTACTCCCTTATTTCAAATTTCTACATCATAAGATCCTCCAAATTTTTAAAGAATATCCAATATTCATCAATTACAGATCTTCTAATACCCTTTGCTTCTTGATTAAAAACCTCCAGGACCCACTTGACACCTACAGCAAACATTGTGTAGTATACAAGATCTCTTGCTCTGATTGTAATTCCTGCTACATAGGGCAAACAAAACGTTCCCTAAACACACGCATCAAGGAACATGTGTCTAATATCAAACTTCCCATTGATAATCAATCTGTAGTCTCTAAACATGTCATCAATTCCAAACATCCATTTGATTGGCAAAACGCTAAGATTTTATTCGTTGAACCCAGCCAGGTTCAATTCCGGAATCGTATAAGAAATTCTTCACATTAAACCTGACATTACTGAAATTAACGTTCAAACTGATCCAATGAACCTCTACAATTACTATGATCCCTTACTGTTCTTCTCTTTAGAGGTTTGTCAACTGTAATGTGCGGTTGCATCGCACTTGGCTCTCGTATTTTTAGCTTTCTTGGCACCTGAAGAAATTAACAAAGGTTCAGAAAAGTGTGGCATTTATATCATCCTTTCTTTAGTCTGTATTTGGGTATATTATCTTATTATTAAATGTTATTTCTGTCCATGTTTTATTTTATTGTATGTTGAAGATTTGTTTTCTTCTGTTTCCTAATACGTTCTCAATTAGGTCTCGTTGTAGCTTCGCTCCAGTTACTATATTCGTATTAAAATTTTTAATCTTGGTATTAAATATTTTAATACGTAAATTATTCTTTTTCAGCATTGAATTCTCTATACAATAATTTTAGTTCGTATACTTCTCATTTAAACGTTCCCATTTTTTAAAAAAAATTGTATTTAATATCCACCTTTGAGCAGAGGGGAAGAGAAGGGAAAGATTCTATTAGTAAAACCGCGATTAATAGCAAATTCTAATTACATAAATCACGTATAACGACCCAGTGCTACCAACCACTTCACTGCTGCCATTGAAGGACGCGTCCATGTTATCGATGTTTCGGAAGTGTTTCCTATTCTTCCTGCGTGCGTGGTCCTTTATTGGATGACAGTTTTATAAATTACAGCACCTTAATTGAAATTCAGGTCCGCGTTGTTGTTTTACCCCTCAGAGGTTTTTTTTTCTGCGTCCGAATTCTGGGTCCGCATTGCGGAAAGAGCGCGTTGACTCGCACATTCAAAAGTCAGCTGCAAAATAACATTTCACTTTCTAAAATTTAATAATGTATCGTTATTGATTTACAAAGGTCGCGTTGACGTTAACAAAGGACTTCGGATGCGATGTGTTTCAGTTCGTTTTGAAGTAATTTTTAGAATTGATACTCTTTATAAAGGTTTATAAATGTCACTACTCCAGTTTTGTGCCTTGCGAGTGATTTTGCCATATGAAAAAATTTGCAAAGTTTGGTTTCAATCGTTAAATATCAGACGCAAGAAACAGCAAGGTTCGTTTTAAGTACAATTGGGGAGGGAAAAAAGTTGTAGAATTCTCTACAACTATTAAGAAGTCAGTCCGTCGTTACTGAAATAAAATAGAGATTGCAAGAATCCCTAAATGCGGTGTTGAAAGAGTTGATGGCTTTTTTATAGGCAGATGGATTTTTTAAAAAATTAAAAAGGAAAAAAGTATTTCCAGATATAGCCTGCCTGTTCGAACTGAGAAACAAGGTTAAAATAAGGATCTAGACTGAAAAGAATAAAACAATGGTTGGGAAGAGGTTACTGATGATTGTTGGTAAGAAGTTACTTATCATTGTTGGGAATAGGATACATATCATTGTTGGGAAGAAGTTACTTATCATTGTTGGGAAGAAGTTACTTATCATTGTTGGAAATACGATTCATATCATTGTTGGGAAGATGCTGCATATCATTGTTGGGAAGAAGTTACTTATCATTGTTGGGAAGAGGATTCATATCATTGTTGTGAAGAGGCTATATATCATTGTTGCGAATAGGATTCATATAATTAATGGGAAGAAGTTACTTATCATTGTTGTAAATAGGATTCATATCATTGTTGGGAAGAGACTACATATCATTGTTGGGAAGAAGTTACTTATCATTGTTGTAAATAGGATTCATATCATTGTTGGGAATAGACTACATATCTTTGTTGGGAAGAGGATTCATATCATTGTTGGGAAGAAGCTACATATCATTGTAGTTAAAAGGCTACTTATCAGTGTTGGGAAGAGGCTACATATCATTGTTGTTAAAAGGCTACTTATCATTGTTGGGTAGAGGATATAAACCGTTTTATGTAAAATCATTTTGTTTATGTAAAATCATTTTTAAAAAACTTAAATAGGCAGGTAGCAGTACTGAGTGTGAAGGCGTCTGCAAAGTTCTTAGTTCGTATTGTGGACGAAATGTTACACGTTATTCATTATTAATCCAATGTCTGTTTTTATTAATTGTTGCAAGAATAGCGTTGTACATTCTTCCTGTTCTCTAAAAAAAAATTCTAAATATAATCGTGAATTTCTCTCCCCCCCCTCCCCAATATTTCGTACGCGTTATAGGAAAAGTTGACGTTTCCTTCAAGAATATGGTAATGCTGATAGCCTGGAGTTTCCTTCCTTAATTACGGCTCATTTCAACAAACGAATTCCATTAGAGCTAAAAGATTAAAAGGAATTGTGTTTTTCCATTTGTAGTCTCGCGTAACAACGGTAATGGAAATTTACCAGGGCATTTTTCGTTTCTACGAAACGTGGCATTTTAATTTTAACAACGCGCTTATTCGAAATTATGTGGGAGTAAAATTAGAGTCGCTTCCAACGCCTGACTTCCTGGGAATTGAACTTTAATAATTGGACTACTAAAGGGCACAAACCTGTCGGTAGTTACATGTGAGAAGCCTCGTGCACAACACAAAAACAACAAGTAGTTCTATATAGGAATGAGATTTTACACACCATGTCGGATTTCCCTGGGCTTGGTTTTCGGGGTCGGTTTCTGGAGTACGTTGTTACGGCCATCTGATTTCTCGGGTGTGGGTTTTCTCCTATTTTTGGGTTTCTTTTAAGGGGTTGGTTATTTCGCGGAGGTTGGCTATTTTGGGGGATCAGTTCTTTATGGGGGGGTGTTTGCGGAGGTCTGTTATTTGGGAGGGGGCGGTTATTTGGGGTGGGGTTGGATATATCTGGGGGGCCGCTTATTTCGGGGATTTGTTTTTTCGTGGTGGTCTGTTATTTTGGGGGGCGGTTATTTTGGGAGACGATTATTTCTGAGGTTTGCTTATTTCACGGGGGTCTGTTATTTCGGAGAGCTCGGTTATTTTTGGGGGGTGGTATTTTCGGTCATCTGTTATTTGGGGGGGAGCAGTAATTTCAGGGGGCCGCTATTTTTCGGGAGCCGCTTATTTCGGGGGCCAGTTATTTCGCGGTGGTCTGTTTTTGAGGGGAAGGTTATTTCGGGAGGCAGTTATTGTGAGGGGGCGGTTATTTCTGGGGGTTTCTGTTATTTCACGGTGGTCTGTTACTTGGGGGCGGTTATTTAGGGGGGATGTTATTTAGGGAAGGGTCGGTTGTATCTTGGAGGGGTCGGTTGTATCTTGGAGGGGTCGGTTGTATCTTGGAGGGGTCGGTTGTATCTTGGGGGGGTCGGTTGTATCTTGGGGGGGTCGGTTGTATCTTGGGGGGGTCGGTTGTATCTTGGGGGGGGGTCGGTTGTATCTTGGGGGGGTCGGTTGTATCTTGGGGGGGTCGTTTATATCTTGGGGGGTCGTTTATATCTTGGGGGGTCGTTTATATCTTGGGGGGTCGTTTATATCTTGGGGGGTCGTTTATATCTTGGGGGGTCGTTTATATCTTGCGGGGGTCGTTTATATCTTGGGGGGTCGTTTATATCTTGGGGGGGTCGTTTATATCTTGCGGGGGTCGTTTATATCTTGGGGGGGGCCGTTTATATCTTGGGGGGGCCGTTTATATCTTGGGGGGCCGTTTATATCTTGGGGGTCTGTTGTTTCAGGGGTAGGGTTTCAATTTTTCAATTATAGCCCTCATCTGCGAAAAATATGAGATTTTGTATCTTGTGCCGTACATTTTTTCCATTCTGAGTTTGATTGAGCACAAACAGCCTGCCATTTTTTATTTTACATTTCAAAGGCTCCGACCTCGATGCTCTCACTGACTTACGTTATCCGTGCCACGGCCAAGTGACCACCAATTTAATCTGTTTAGTCACACTTGCATCTATCTGCTTTCCTAACTCTTTTTATTTATCTTCTAAGGAGTCACCATCGATGTGCTGTTCGCGGCGCTTCTCCGCCGCGGCGCACGTGCTGTGGAGCGTCACCTACATCTGCGTCGGCGCCGTACAGCTCGTGGCCGGCATCTTCTTCCTCATCTCGCTGCCCGTCTTCAAGGTCGGCTCCAACATATGGACCGGAGCCTGGGTAAGTGGAGGGAAAAGATCTTACACTTAATACTGTAAATTATATTATATATACTTACAGAAAATCTAATATAAAGTAAATGTTAAAGATTTATACTGAACAGAGGCAGGTCTTAAATGGTGAATTCACCCCAGCCCCCTAAAAAAAATTTTCTTAGAAATATACCTAATTCCTTTTATTTGATCAGTCTAATCAACTCTTCCCTTCCATTTTGTTTTCCTTCATACATCTACCAGCTTTGTTCCCTTCTGGGTCCTGTAGCCTCCCTTATTCTAGTATTTCCTATAATTGTTTCTAATTTTATAATAAACTTTTGCCTCTTCAGAACTTTTCCGTAGCCACATTATTTTATTTAAATAACTTTGCCTGTTCCATTCTGTAATTTGCATGTATTGGTTGATTCCAATTATATAGACAACATTTTACTCACACAAAACCACCTGCAAACGTGAGAAACCTTAATGAATTAAGAGTTAAATTTATCCGACGATTCTCTTTTCAAATCCGTTAATTTAAGTGCGACTTCCTCTTAGTGTCCGCCGCAATCTCTTTGAGGATCGATCATCCGACTGAGCTGTCGTCTGTGATGTCGTGTAACAAAAGAAGCGTTATTTACTTTGGGCGTTGACTATTTCATTGATCGTTGGAGCAAAGATGAACGTAGCAGAATCCGCTTCCAACGTGAGCAGCACAAAGAAACCATTGTATTTTTTTTAAAAAAAACGTTCGATATAATTTTTTTAACCGATCCTGACAAGCACGTCATAATATTTAAATGTCTGTAAATATGAAACTATGACATAAGATGCTTCAACTGCTGGTTTGATAGTTGGTTCGTCAGATTTATTTTTTCTCTTTCATTCCTCTTTTTTAATTACCTTTTTGGCCTGCATCACCTTTCTTCCGTCTTCTTGCTAATTTTTCTGGCTTATTTCCATTTTATTCGTTGTCTCTAAGCAATTTTTTCCGTATTTTTACTGTTTTAACGTCATTACACAATTTATTAGTTTTCACTTATTTTATAATTTTCTTGATTGATTTTATATTTTCAGAATTTTTTCTGTTAATTCTTCCCCTTTTTATATTTTTTCTCATCTTCTTATTTTACCATCCTTTTTTTGTTATTTCCTTTCCACTTTCATTAATATTTGTTCCTCTTTGTTGATGTACCGTTTTTCGTTATGTTTCCTCTTTTCTTCTATTATTTTTTTGTTTTTATCCTTTTTATTTTTTTATTCTTTTTCTATTTTTTTTCTGATCTTTTTCTTGTTCTTTTATCTTTTCTAATATTTCTTCCTCCTTTCTTAAAGTTATCTTTTTCTCATTATTTTATATTTTTCTTTGTCTGATTTGTTTTCTTTTTTCTTTATTTTTTTGGTATTTTCTCTTTGTTATTTTTCTCTTCTTTTTACTTTTCCTCTTATTTTTACTTTTCCTCTTATTTTTACTTTTCCTCTTATTTTTACTTTTCCTCTTATTTTTACTTTTCCTCTTATTTTTACTTTTCCTCTTATTTTTACTTTTCCTCTCCTTTTGTGTTCCTTCTTTTTTCCTTTTTATCTCCTTTTATTAATTTTTCTTTTCGTTTTTTTCTCTTCGTTATTTTTTTCTCAACTTTTCTTTTTTTCGACATTTTTTTCAACTTTTTCTTATTTTTATTTCATTTTTTTCTCTTTACCTTTTTTTATATTTTTGTTTTGTTTTCTCTTTTTGTTATTTTTTGTTTTCTTTTCTTTTGCTATTTTTTGTGTCCTCAGATTTTAATAAAGTTTTCCGCAGTATAAGAATTGTTCCCCTTCTTTTAATATTTTCGTCTTCTTGCATCCCTATTTATTCTGTGTTATCTGACGTCTTCGTGCATTAAAACGACTAGGTAAATCGACGTACTGAAATTCATTTATCTCAAATAAGAATTATTCGCATTAATTTTCAATCAACTCTCCGCAGCCGCCGCCGTGTGTTTCATTCGACTGTTGATTATCCCAACGTGAGTTAATAAACGTTTCAGCGCGTAGTGATAAGCTAATGGACGGACTTTCCTCGCTCCGCATGCAGGAATTTACTTTTACCGAGCAAGTTTATTCCCTCGACCGGCGCCTGTGATCGTCCAGTCAGTGTCAACGACTGCGTGATGGCGAGGTTTAATTCTGCCGGGAACACGGAAGGATCTTGACAGGCGCGTTCACTCCCCTTCGTCGACAGCGGGGCAAAGAAACAACGCAAAGTCGCTGAGCAGGTGGCAAAAACCGTCGGTGGGCGTTGGCACGCGCTTGGCTTCCTCCTACTGCTTTCCGTTCTACTCCGCTGCCGCTGCTCGTCTGACAACAGCGGACGTGACAAGAATATTTAATATTTTAATTGAGGTCCTCGCATAGGCGTCGGTTTGAAACGTAACAATTATGACATTGGCAGAAAACTAACGGTCCGGTAACGCGCAGAAGAGGACTGGACAATAATATAGAGAACACGTAAATAACCGCTCAAGATGGACGAAAGGAAACGTTTCTGATTAACAACTTTCCTTCATTCCACGATTATTAAATCACTGTATTAGTTGTATGTGTTGTATTGAATAAGCGCACTATGTGGCAATGGATCGTTTTATTGTATACGAATATGTAAAATGTGTATGGTAACTACGTAATTGGGACATACGTCTGTGTACTACATGTAAATAAATAAAAAATTAATTAATAACAATAAGAAGTAACAATTAATTGTAATTAGTTAAAAGAAACTAATTAAAATAATCAAAGTTAATTAATTAAAATAATTAAAAGAAACTAATTAAAAATCAAAGTTAATTGATTAAAGTTAATTAATTAAAATGGTTAAATTAATTAAAATTGGTAAATTAATTAAAATTGGTAAATTAATTAAAATTGGTAAATTAATTAAAATTGGTAAATTAATTTAAATTGGTAAATTAATTTAAATTGGTAAATTAATTTAAATTGGTAAATTAATTTAAATTGGTAAATTAATTTAAATTGGTAAATTAATTTAAATTGGTAAATTAATTTAAATTGGTAAATTAATTTAAATTGGTAAATTAATTTAAATTGGTAAATTAATTTAAATTGGTAAATTAATTTAAATTGGTAAATTAATTTAAATTGGTAAATTAATGAAAATTGGTAAATTAATGAAAATTGGTAAATTAATGAAAATCGGTAAATTAATTAAAATTGGTAAATTAATTAAAATTGGTAAATTAATCAAAATCGGTAAAATAATTAAAATTGGTAAATTAATCAAAATTGGTAAATTAATCAAAATTGGTAAATTAATCAAAATTGGTAAATTAATCAAAATTGGTAAATTAATCAAAATCGGTAAATTAATCAAAATTGGTAAATTAATCAAAATTGGTAAATTAATTAAAATTGGTAAATCAATGGAAATAGATAAATAAATCCTAGCTGGGTTTCCGGCGTTGCCCGGATAATTATTTTTATAAGCCATAGAATAAAGTATTTAATTCGAGATTAATCTATTAGTCAAAATTATATCTATGCAGAGGGAGTACTAATTTTATCAGATACTTTAGGGGAAAAAACCTCCACTCCTACGAGGTAGAAGTACAAACTTGTATAATTAAACACTGACACATTCTAAACCCCCCGGATTTGACTCCAGACTCTGTTATTTTTGCTTTATTTTTGTGTAAGGGTCCTCCACCTCAACCCCTAACGCTGCCCCCCTCCGATGCCGGAAGGGGGTTGAAAAGATACAGAAACAATATTGGGAAAAAAACTATCAATCTCAGTGACCCTGAAAAATTTTTCTTTCGACAAAAATATCGGCCGTTCTAACATGTGGTCTCACCCCCACAGCGTTTGTTTCCGGTTCAATATAAACACCTCTAACGAAATTTGTTCCAAATTTCTACACGCGTTTAGAATTAGCAGTTGTATGCGGAAAATACACTCACATATAGTCAATTTATAACATGATTAGTTCACGTGTGGCCCGCTAGGTGTACACGGTGTGAGCGGTGTTGTAATTTCTATTACAGAGATTTAGAGGTTTTGGAGAGGAATTAGCAGATAATTTTAATGAATAACTCATACAAATACACACACACACACACACATATATATATATATATATATATATATATATATTGTAATAATTAAAAGAAGGATTTAAATAAATTAATTTTGCCCCATGTTGTGGAAGCCAATTTATGTAATAATTAAAAAGTTCGTCTTAATTTAAAGAATTAATTAACAAAATTATTAAGATTTAAAAATTTATTCTTTGAAAGTACGTATTGTAATCCCTACCCTTTACGCCGAATTTCACCAAGTTAACAAACAAATATTTTATTTAAATTTTTCAATTCGTGGCGTTGTAGGATAAATACAACTTTATATTTTACAATCAAATACCTCGAAATTCTCTTTACCTCAGGGTCATTACTGGGTGTTGATAGTAAGAACAATCCAATTTAATAAACTAACATTAAAAATTCAAACTCATCGAAGCTAACTTAATACAATATAAAAAGAAACGAAATGAAAAGAAAACCGAACGAAATCTGACTTCTACCTTTAATCCTCGTTTACAGATTTTAAAATAATTGTTTTTGTACTCACGAATGTCTTCCTGGTACCAGATCTGATTCTTGGAGCTTGAGGACAACACTCACTATAAAGGCCATTATTCACTGATTCTACACATTAAAATTTTAATACACTCGGTCGATGTTCTCGTTCTCTGCCACCTGGAACTTTGGATCAGCCGCCCCTCAGTCAGCCCTCGGACCTACTAGGTCTCCTTGGTGCCTCTATGCGGAATTTAGTTCAGTCTGTGTGAAGCAAAACCTTTTGCTTCCAAATTTGTGACTATTATTTGAGTCTCTCCGTCACAACTGTTTACTCGCGTTTTATTCTAAACTATTAGATCTCGCAGTTGGACTTCTTGCACGGCGCTATTCATACATTTTAAATCAGCATCCACTTTTTACTGTAACCTTTGCCGAACTGATCTGTTTCGCTTCTAGCCGCAGACTTTTCTGTTTCGCGTCTCGCCGCAGACTGACTAACTCTCGTACAGAACGCGGTTCACAACATAAGCTCCGCCAACAAAGAGTTACCGTCCATTGTTGTTCTTTGGCAACTCGTACCGCTAACAATCCAATTTAATTAAAACAATTAATGAACTTTTTAATTGGTATTACAATATATATATATATATATATATATATGGATTTGGTCGGTAATAATTTCGGTTAGATGATAATGTTACGCGAGTTACAATATAATAATTTTTTTTCATAGGCTCTTTCGTATTTGAAATATAGACTTTCTATTTAAAAAAAATAGAACGATTCTCTTGTAAGTCCAAACAAAACCTTCCTTCAAAAAAGTTATCAATGAAACGGTCCAATTTCCTTTTTTTTATTTCGTCTCACGCAAACATAAAGTTTCTCTTTAAACAAGGCAAGCGAGCGATCAACGGAAAAAGAAGCTCAAAAAAAAAATAAGGCGGCGGCGGCGGCGCTCGCTTGTAAATCGAATGAAAGTTTCATAAATTGATTCTGTTCAGCGTCCAGCGCATAAAGGGACAACAAAAGAAGGAGGTAAAGGGGGAGGGGGGGAAAAAAGCTGATGCTGTAAACGTCACGGCTTCGCAATAAACAAAAGTGGGTACGGAGTGAAACGTCACAAAACACACGAGAGTGAGAGGAATAAAAATTGTGTTTCCGCTGTCACACGGGAAGTAAAACAAGAAGAATAATCTCCATTTACCCTTTTTTCCCAATGTCACTCCAACACGCGGTGGACCCTTTAAAATGGCAGTGGTGTCGAATCTCGGCATTTAATTCGAAGGCAATGTTGTCGGATTTAAATTTTTCCTTTCAGGAAATCCTCTCAAATGATGGAGGTTTAGTGTTACAGCGATCCAATGTTGTCACATTTCGTTTCGCGTGGCTTCTCTTGTGGGCTGCTGGTTCAACAAAGGATACACACACCAGGGTATTGTTGACGTGATGTAGGACGTGAACCCGCGCGAATGTTCTAGATCCAGCAGCCATCTGATGCGAAACAAATACAAGTAGACGTAAATGATTTGCCGGGGGGGGGGGTGAGAAAAGGGAAAGGGACGCGGACTTAGTTTTGGAATTCAGTAATTTTTGTAGAAAAGTTACCGTTATTGTATCACGTGGATACTAATATTAATACTGGAGTGTTTTAGTTCATTGTGGTTTGTCCTTTGGGTCATCATGATTTTGGAAATTGATTTTTTTAAAATATACGACGGATTGAAAATTAATAATATATAAAAAACTCCAAAACAGACAAAATAAGTAATTAAATAAATACCATACAAAGTTCCTGGGATCATTGTTCCTCTCTTCAGGTGCTTTTTTTGAGCTTTGTCGACTGACGATTGCAGTTGTGTCACTCTAGGCTCTTCTCAACACCTGAAGAAAGGAACAAGGCTTCCAGAAACGTTCTAAGATATTGATATTACCACCTATTATTTCTGTATTTGGCCATCTTCCTTATTATTAATTTTTTTTACTATGGAGACTGATTCAAAAACCCCGTTCTTTAAGGGGGGGGTTAGGTTACAAAAATATTTTTCTAAAAAATCAGTCGTACTAAATTATAATCCTTAAAGAATAGGATATAGATTTTATTAATTCCATTAGTCTTCAGTAAATTATGCCAGGTTTCAATTATAATCAACAAAGTTTATCTTTCATGCCAGTGGGAATTAAAAACCATATTAAAAAAATCGGCTGTGTTAAAATGATAGTAAATAGATAAATAAGTAGCCCAAATAAGAGAGACAAAAATAATAAAATCGATTAATAAATAAATAACACAAAATCCTTGTTGCTTTCGTCAGGTGGTCGTATGACACACACGAGAGCCACAAAGAACGAGAGAGAAAAACCGCATGCACGACGAAACAGCTGACAAACTCAAAAAAGCAAAGATGGAACGTAGTTAAACGCAAAGACAAATTGTAAAGCGTTGTTGTTTTTTCAAAAGTAAGCAGTTAGGTTGTTGGTTTGCAGTGTTGTCAGATTGAAAAATTTTGTTTAAAAATATTGGCATTTTGCCAATGAAATGGATGTTTATCAACTGGAAGTTTGAACATAAGTTCTTTTGTACGGGTATTAAGTGAACGTTTCGTTTGTCCAATGTAGCAGGAATTGCACTCGGAGCCAGAGATTCTGTAAACAACGTTTTCAGTACGTGTCAAGAAGGGGACTTGTGAGGTTTTTTCAACAAGACTGAAAGTGTAATAGTATTAGAATTATTTATCAAGTATTCCATAGTCAAAATAAGAAAAACCAAGAGAAAAACAGCCAAGAAACGACAGAGAAAATATATTTCATTTGTTTTCGTTTAAGGAAATTAAAACAGGTCATAAATGAAAGTAAAGAATATTTTTTTTTTAGGGCAACAGGCTACATGAGGGTGATCCACATTGGGCAACTCCCCTTTAATAGCATAGGAAGGGATTAGAAAGGGGGGATGCGGAAGGGTAGAGGAAGGTAGCCAAGGGTTAACTAGGGCCCCCGGGCTATGGTTTAAGGATCCTACCCGGCATTCGCCTAAAGAAATGCAGGGAAAACCCTAGAAAAACCTGCATCGGGTAGGTCGGGCATTTGGTACTTGTCCCACGCCCTTCCGATGACGGGAGAGGAGTTTGCTGTGGGGACGCAGCTTACCCCTCGCCATGCCTTGGCCTGTTTAGGAGGCAGCTGGCCGACTATTCCAATAGGAATAGCGGACAACTCTTGCCGTATGCCCAAGGTCTGCGACCCCGGAACATACACCTCTCAAAACAGACCGAGGTGCCTCGGCATGTGGGAACCTTAGTTCAAAAAAAACCGGAGAGATGTGAGAGCATCCCCAAAGGTAGCCCTCGCCAGAGCTCTCTGGGAAGGTTCACCTGCGAGAAATACTCTCGCAGGCTTACTTTCAAAGTAAAGAATAGTTACTGAAAACGTATTCCTATTGGAATAGTCGGCCAGCTGCCTCCTAAACAGGCCAAGGCATGGCGAGGGGTAAGCTGCGTCCCCACAGCAAACTCCTCTCCCGCTATCGGAAGGGCGTGGGACAAGTACCCAATGCCCGACCTACCCGATGCAGGTTTTTCTAAGGTTTTCCCTGCATTCCTTTAGGCGAATGCCGGGTAGGATCCTTAAAATATAGCCCGGGGGCCCTAGTTAACCCTTGGCTACCTTCCTCTACCCTTCCGCATCCCCCCTTTCAAATCCCTTCCTATGCTATTAAAGGGGAGTTGCCCTAAGTGAATTACCCTCATGTAGCCTATTGCCCTAAAAAAAAATAAAAAAAAAAAATGTGTAATTACCACTCCGTTTTAACTGCGTACAGTTACGCTATGACGTCATAGCATACGTCATTTTCGCCAAACTCCTCCCGTAACCGTATTTTTTTTATCCACGTCATGCTTAATAGACGAAAAAATCCCTTGTCTGATAAAATATACCACATTTTAGTAAGTAATATAAACATATATATTGAAACACTTTTTATCTGTCTGAAGGCATTAGAGGGATCGGAGGAGATTAATGGAGTAGTAATCCGTGCTTCTTGGGCTCTTCGTGTCTGGAGGAAGTGTTTCGTGTCCATTTGTTTCCCCTAAGACATGCTCGCCTCGAGCTTGTCGGGCGATAAAACCAGGAGCAGCAGCCAAGAATCCTGTAATTAATAGCGCCAAGGTCTCTGAAGGTTCCACGAACCAAGGACGTCAGCGGCCGGAGCTTCCTCTACACACACATAATCGTTCCTCGAGTGGATCTTCACATTAATTGTTCTGTTTTTGTTTTCATCTTTTATGCAACTCCGCTTGCTCGCAAAACAAGACACTCGTCTTATTCTAAAGGAGTTTTTTTTTGTATTTTACAGTGGCGTTTCGAAAATTTCGCCGACTATTACCATGAGACTGTTCTTTTTTTTTCAAGTACGTAATAAGGTCACGAAGAAGAAAAAAAATATTTTTATAACCAATATTCAACAGACCCACGATATTCCGCAATACATCAGGCTCGTTACATCAACCTTGATTATTTACTGAGAAAATAATAAAATACGGAAATAATTGAAAGACTAAAACTTTTCTGGAAAAGTTCACAATGTGCCACAAATGGTAATAGAAGAACAATCGGACAAAGAGCGCGGAATAAGAGGCAATAGAAGAATATTTGGACAAGAAAAGTGGAATAGTTTGAGGTAGAATGAATTTTGAACCAGAAAAGCGGAATTATCGCCGATAGAAGAATATGTGGACCCAAGACAGCGGATTAATTTGGCGACGGTTAAATATTTGGACGAGTAGAGTGGAATAATTGGAGATAGATGAATATTTGGACCAAATGCAACGGAATAATCGGCGACGGATGAATCTTTGAAAGAGGAAACTGGATTGATTGACGATTGGAATAATGTTTGAAGGAGTATAAAGGAATAATCGGCAAAAAAAAGAGCAGTTGTATGGCACAAGACATTGTCGGCGATATATGATAATTTGGACAAGGGTAACGAAATAATTGGCAATAGAAGAATTTTTGGTCCAAGAGACCCGTAAAACCTATGATAGAAGGATATTTTGACCAGGAGAGTGAAATAATCGATGATTGATGAATATTTGGATCCAATGCAACTGAATAATCAACGATGTATGAATATTTGGACCAGGAACGCATAACTGACCTCGCATATCCGCTACAAGCCAAGATTCTCGATGTTAATATTAATATCGTTGTTGTCACAAGTCTTGCCCGTACTAATTCCTCCTATATCTCTTCGTTGATATTTTTTCTTCCTCTCCTGTCAGAAGTTGCCCTTAAATTAGTCATTCCCCTGCGCCTAATTGCTTGGCACTAGCGCTCTGTAATCCTACAGCTTTCCCGCCTCCTTCGAAACCCCATATTTTATGGATGCCTTCCCCTCGTTTTTTTTTTACCTTCAGGCATAGAAGCGTCGTAACGTCATCTACGAGAGAACGCCCTACCTGTTGCTTTACTCCTCCAACATTACTAAAATTACTCTACATGGTATAAGGACGACCTTACACGTGTGATCTTTCCTTATATCAATATAAACGTTTCGCAGTATATAAATCAATTGAGTTCGATTCTTGGACATGATTTTTTCAGACATTCCGCGAATTCTTTTCCTCGATCTGACCATTTTCTCCACGTGTCACGTACGATGTACAAAACTCAATACTGACGTAGATGGCCGTCTTAAATCTGTTCACTTCAGTACGTGATCGTCGAGTAGAAGAATGCTCTACGGTTCCTCTGCTACTGAATGTGATGACGTCACGCTAACGTCACCCAGTCGAGCTCGTGGTAGTCTCTCTCTACACCTCCATAACCTCGGCCCCCTCAACAATATTATATTATACATTTTTACACTGATAAATGCGTGTAGAGTGTAAAAATCGGCGACAGATGAATATTTGGACGAGGATAATGGAATATTTGGAAGTAGAAGAATTTTTTGGACAAAGAGAGCCTAATAATCTATAACGCAAGTATTTTTGGACCAAGAAAGCGGAATAATGAGCAATGGATAAATATTTGGACCAAGAGTTGGGAATAATTGGCGATAGATGAATATTTTGACCCAAGACAGCGGAATAATCGGCGAAAGAATAATATTTGGACAAATATAGCGGAATAATTGGCAATTGAAATAATTTTTGGTCAGAGAAGTGGAATTATCGGGATTGGTGACGATTTAGAACCAATACATCGTAATAATCAGCGATAAATTAATATTTGGATGAGTAGAGTGGAATAATTGGTGATAGATGCTTATTTGGACCAAAGACAGAGGAATAATCAGTGATAGAATAATATTTGGTCAAAGATAAATTGAATAATTGGCAATTGAGATATTTTTGGACAAAGATAGCGGAATAATCAGCGGTAGAAGAATATTTGGTCCATGAGTGCGATCTATTCTGGTTTGATTTGTGCCAGGAACTTCAAGTTTCTCCTACAAACCAAAATGTTAATATTAATATCTTTGCTGTCACAGGTCTTGCACGTATTAGTTCCACCTATATCTCATCGATGAGATTTTTTTCTGTCACTAGTTGCCCTTAAATTAGTCGTCTCCCTGCGCCTAATTTCTGGAAGTTTGTATCACTGCCTTTCAACTATTGCTCCAGGTCCGCCATCAAGATAAGAAAAGCTAGAGGTTTTAACCCCTACATAATGCCTCCAAGCATTTCAGCTCAGTTTCCGCCTTATTTTCCATCTATTAGCGGATTTTAGAGCTGACAGGTTTCTTATGGAAGACTTTCTCTTCTGTTCTATGGCTCACACAGAGTAATAGAAACATTTCTAGTAGCTGTAAGCAATGTATTGTTGATCGCAAGTACTTAAATAACCGTGTCACTCAGGAAGTAGATTTTGTTTAAAAAAATAAAGTAATTATAATTTATTTGGTTGAGTTTGCGTAATTTCCTGAGGAATTCTCGTTGGATTAACAATAATTTTTTTAAAAATATTCTCTGCAGAAAATATGAAAAATTTTGATTTGTAGCGTGTTGAAGCCACGCGCAAATCTCGTCGCTTATCCGCCATTTTAAGTGTTACTCGCCTTCGTAAGAAAAAAAAGTGCCTGTAATTTACTCCTGTTCTTCGACACACAGAAACACGTGAGAAACGTGACAGGTAGTAAATATCTGGATTTTTACCAGGCGATTGCATATTTGCGTCCTCGTACGGCAGAAACTAGTTTCCTCCGAAGGCTGTTTCCGTCCGGTCGTGGCGAAGCAGAAGCAATTGCAGTCTCAGCTTTTTCGGGGGGTTCACTCACAAAGGCGCCCTTTTATTTGCTTATCTCTTGCAAACACGCGAAGACTACACACAACACAACAGGACTGTGTTCCTCGAGAGTCAACATCCCCATTCTTCCCTTTTCTTATGAAACAAAATGCTTGGACAAAATAAGTTAGTCTGTGAGTTGGCAAAGAAGCTGAGTGTTGTTCCTGTGCACCGGAGTCAGTGGTTGGTATCCCTCGTGCTGTATGGTAAACCTTACACCCTCAACACCAGTTAACAAAGTACTCTTTTCATCGACAAATTTATCCAAGCATTTCCAGTTTTCTTTTTCTATTGCTGTCCATTTATTTTACAAACTTTTCAATATTCACGTCTTTACAATCTTGTTGGTGACTAGCTTTTCATTTGTTTTCATTTTAATACGTGCATCTTTCTATTATTATTCTGTCCTTTATGTTTATTCAATTACATTTTCGTTTTCAAATAGTTTGACTATTTTATCTTTTCAAGTTTTTTATGCTTCAGATTCTTTCCTGATCTTAAAAAGTACCCGTGATTTGATGTTTTAGACTATTCCTGTTTTACCGTATGATGTACATTTTTACAATTTACATTTTTCTCATGATCATTTTCTACATGCAATTAATTTAAATTTCTATTCAATTCTTTGGTAAAATTTCAATTATTTATAACATTCTATCCTTTTGTTCCAAAAGTGTTTTCACTGTTCCATAATTATTTTCCCTGTGCTCCAGAATTGTTTTTCCTCTGATCCATAATTTTACTCTTTCAGAACTTTTTACTCTATTTCAGAATTATTTACACTATTCCAAAACTTTTGCTGTATTCCTGAATCCAAGAATTATTTGCCCACTGCTTCAGTCTATTTTAGGTCCAAAATTTTTTCCTCTACGCTATAATTTTTGCCCAATATTTTCAGACGTTTTTTCCCCATCAGCTTCAGAGATTGTTCCCTGTGCTCTAGAGGTTTTCCCTTCTGATACAGTGGATCTTCCCCTGTGCTCTAGAGGTTTTCACTTCTGATACGGTGGTTCTTCCCCTGTGCTCTAGAGGTTTTCCCTTCTGATACAGTGGTTCTTCCCCTGTGCTCTAGAGGTTTTCCCTTCTGATACAGTGGATCTTCCCCTGTGCTCTAGAGGTTTTCCCTTCTGATACAGTGGTTCTTCCCCTGTGCTCTAGAGGTTTTCCCTTCTGATACAGTGGTTCTTCCCCTGTGCTCTAGAGGTTTTCCCTTCTGATACGGTGGATCTTCCCCTGTGCTATAGAGGTTTTCCCTTCTGATACGGTGGATCTTCCCCTGTGCTATAGAGGTTTTCTCTTCTAATACGGTGGTTCTTCCACTGTTCTCTAGAGGTTTGCCCTTCTGAACGGTGGTTCTTCCCCTGTGCTCTAAAGGATTTCCCTTCTGATACGGTGGTTCTTCCCCTGTGCTTTAGAGGTTTTCCCTTCTGATACAGTGGTTCTTCCCCTGTGCTCTAGAGGTTTTCCCTTCTGATACAGTGGTTCTTCCCCTGTGCTCTAGAGGTTTTCCCTTCTGATACAGTGGTTCTTCCCCTGTGCTCTAGAGGTTTTCCCTTCTGATACAGTGGTTCTTCCCCTGTGCTCTAGAGGTTTTCCCTTCTGATACAGTGGTTCTTCCCCTGTGCTCCAGTCGTTTTTGGCAATCTTCATCAAAGATTTTTCCTTCTTCTCCATAAGTTTTCCCCTCTGCTCCAAAAGTTTTTCCCCATCCGCTCCAATAGTTTTCTGCATCTTATCCAGGAACAGTCTTCAGTAAATTATTTCGACGATGTATATTTTTATTACAGCATTACAAATTATTACGGATGTTTTACGGATAATTTTACTCTATATGAGCCCTTTCCTCCGAAAACATGTTTGTTGACAACGTAGAACAGATGATTAAGTATGTACGTTTCGGACATGACCACACAATTAATGAACGCTTCCACACGTCATACTCTTACGTCACTAATATTCTCGCTCTATGACGCGTCCGGCGAAGAGTCACGGTCAAGGCTTGAACTGTGTGTGTGTGACGTCAGGTACAGAAATCGTGCTGATGAACCTAGAAGCTTCGAGAATCCACCTGGTATTAAGCTGTGTGTTCAGAACTATGGAATGTCCGCGGTCTGCTTTTTTAAAAAAAGTTTTAAACGATTGCCTCGATCTTCTCCATTTTGTAATCAACGGTGGAACAGTCGCGGCTTCAGAAGATCCTGCTTGTTCGTTTCAAAAGAAGTCGTCCTTCCTTTCAACTTGATGTTCACCTGTGGTTGAATACGGCAGCCGTGATGAAATCCCCTTACAAGACCGTGTCAGGTCGTTGCGACTAAACAAGCATCACACGTGAATGACTGCTTAGTGGCTTTGCCTCTGTCACGGCGGCCATCTTGGAAACTACAAGACCTGTGAGGTGTTGCTTAGATCAATCATGGTCCTCAAACGCTATTTAGAAACAATCTCCCACTCAGTGGAGTCCGGAAAACAACTGAACCTCTCACAGCATGGCCGCTGAGGCCACCTACAAATTTTTACTACGGTACATTTCAAATTATTGGTCTCTACCAACCACCTCTCAGAGTATCATATGACTGTGCTGAAGTTGTTCTTTTCTTCCGCTGTCAGGCCTTTTTTTTCTTTTTTTTCAAAGAGCTGATCGTGCGACGAAGGATAATGTCTTTCCGTTTAGCTGATGCAAGTTTGCAAGTGTCGCGATTCTGTTGCTGACTGACACGCGCTCAGACAAAAGGGGGGAAAAAATAGACTATAAAGTGCCAACATCCGCACGTTTCCCAGTTGCGTGAGTCTCGAGTAAAGGAACTGTAAAAACTGTTTCTTCCTCACGTAAAATAATAAATAAAACCGCCAAGTCAGAGACTTTTACTGCCCACGCGGAAGATCTCTGGAAGTGTGCGCACAGCTTTGAAAAACTCTTTGTCACTCTGCACTTAATATTTAGGGAATAAAACGGGTGTCCTAATTATAATTTTATTTTAAGGGGATTAAAAACAACCCCAAAGAAGTCCACAGAAATAGGTGAAAACAATTTATTTAGCCTGGCGCAACGACCATAAAGAAGATATTGACGTCTTAGTGTCATCGAAAACTTCTTTATGGTTTAATTGGCAATACAGCCAAATTGTCAAAAAATATATTTATCACTGAATCAGACAAAAAAAAATTCTTTTGGATACAACGTTTCGTCCACCAATTTGAGACTTCTTCAGATAATCAGGTAAAATACCCTAAATAACAAAATTTATCTGATTAATTAGAAATGTTAATTGAGCAAAATACACTTAAATAAGTAATACAAATTTACAGACTAATTAAATTCCGACAAAACAAATTATACTGACTAAGTTTTGAATGTATGCATATATATATATATATATATATATATATATGGTCAATTAGAACAAATACGAATTTAGAACCTGTTCCTATATTAACCATTTTAGTGGATTTTTTTTTGGTTGATTAACCTTTAACTTAAACTGTAACAGTATTTGTCTGTGTAGTCTTGATCAACGACACCTTATAAACCCCCACCACCTGCCTTCCCTAAAGAGTTCAAGTTTGGTCAGTGAGTGAAGAAGTTGCCATTGATTTTCAACCATGACGTCATCCGTAAGTACTTGTATTCACCACGGCACTTCATTTACACAATGCCATGACAACTGATGTGAACGCCGACACAGCAGAACTGATTCGAAAAGCCACACGCTGTCAACAGTCGTCCTCGGACCCTTTCTAGTTTTGCGCACCGTGAAATCGATTCGATCTTCAAACAAATTATTATTTTGCACCCAAATTGTGCATTTCCAGACATGAGTGTACTTATCAAAACTTTATCTACAACCTCTAGATGTCTGTTATAGGAATAGAAACACCCTGTATCTGTCTTAATCCTGCTCGTCACTAATTAAATTCTGTGGTGGTCCATCCTTGAGAAGGTCCTGTCATAAGATTACGAGGTTCCTGTTTTAAATGTCTGTGGTTGACCATCTTCAGATGTTAATATTAACAAAACAGACATTAATATTGTTAAAAAAATCGCTGAATTCTAACAGAAAAATTATATTATCTGTATAAATGTTGAAAACGCCGTCCCTATTAGCCAGAAGAAGAAAAAATTATCAATTTACAACACAGCGTTCAACGCGACGTTTCATCTCTCATTGCGGCCTCTTCAGTTCTACAATTACAATTAAATTCAGTTTCTTATAAATATTTAAAAAAATACTCTTACGCACATTAAAATTTTGTATAATTATTATTTATAGTTTCACCATTCTAATTTTTCTCATTATAAATTGTATTATTTATAGAGGATTATTTACAATTAATCTAAGTGTTATTATATAATAAATTGTATAATTTGAGGATTATTTACAATTAATCTAAGTGTTATTATATAATAAATTGTATAATTTATAGAGGATTATTTACAATTAATCTAAATGTTATAATATAATAAATTGTATAATTTATAGAGGATTATTGACAATTAATCTAAGTGTTATTATATAATAAATTGTATAATTTGAGGATTATTTACAATTAATCTAAATGTTATAAATAAGTTGTATAATTTATTGTGTTGTATACAATTGATCTAAGTTTATTTATAAAAATTTGTATAATTTATAGAGGGTTATTTAAAAATTAATTTAAGTTTTCGGGTAATAAAATGTATGTTATTGAGGGTGACTTAAAAATTAATGTTAATTTATTCTAATAAACATCTATAAATTATACAATCTGTTATAAGTTACTTACAATTGATTTGAATTTTCTCGTAATTAATTGTGTAATTTATGGAGGGTTACTTAAAAATTTATCTATATTTGCTTCTAATACCCTTTTATAAATTATACAATCTATTATAAGCTGCTTACAATTAATCTAAATTTTCTTATAATTGACTGTATAATTTATAGAGGGTTATTAGAAGAAAATTTAGATTAATTGAATATAATAATAGAAAATACTTCATATAAGAAAATTTAGATTAATTGTAATTGACACTCTCTAAATTATTTTTATACTTAATGGTATTAAAAAGTCTCGTGCGTGTGCGACTTTATTTCTTTTAACGAAAATTCATTAACTGAATTGTAATTGTACGTCTGAAGAGGTTCCAATCAGGGGATGAAACGTTGTGTCTGTAGAATAATATGTTTTAAATATTATGATAATTTTTTTTTCCTGCTAACAGGTTATAGTTTTTTGACATTTATTTTGAAGACAAGTCAGATAAATTTCTGTACAGTTTATGTCAGGAGTGGGCGGATTCTCCTTATTATATTATTTTTATTTCCGTTGTTGTGGGGTGTACGTGTGTGTGTACGTGTGTGTGCCCCCCACATATCGCTCCTTCGCCAGCCATGAGAGAGTACGAGCAGAGCAGAGCGCGTGACGTAATCAGTGACGCGGCGGCTCCAGGATGCTGGCGGCGGCGTGTGGGCAACCTTGCCTTGCCTTGCCTTGCCTTGCCTTGCCTCGTCAGTAATGCCAGGCTGCTCGACCCGGCTGCACCGCTCCGAGGAGCCAGGTTCGTACCTCCCCAGCGACGGGCTTCCGCCTCGACCTCGTTCACTTTCCCTTTCGCCTTCACCGTCGCCGAGGAATGCGGTCGCTTACAGGTGCTGGTGGTGCCTCTGGTAGACCCGCGCACGTGCTTCGTGCTGGCCTCAATTTACCTCTACACACTACATTTACCACGTCTGCTCCACGCACTGACTGTCCCATAGTTGCATTAAAAGACCTCAATACATGTATAATTAACAATTTTTCTTATACCTGTGAACAGAATTACGAAAAGCTTCTGGTGGCCTCCACCCGTGTAACCTCCGTAGAAAGGCAGTGACGTTTCGACGGTTAGCAATGCCATGATTTTTTTTTATTTGCGCCGCTCAAGAAAATGACAGCCGTTTAACCGTCGAAACGTCGCTGTTTGTGAACAGTGTTTTTTCTCTTTTAAAAGAACTAAATTATTAATGTATATAATAATAACAGTTATAAAGACGCTAAATACTTGTTAACTATTACTAATTGCTCTATTATATTTCTCATTAACATTCTTTGATAAAGAAACAATTCAGCCAATATGTCAGGTAAAAGAATTGTTAATTAATTAAACCAAATTATACGACGTTTCGTCCACAATTTTTAAGATATTTTCAGGTAAACACGTGACGTGTGTCTAAATAGTAAACATTTGTAAGATAAATGAGAAAATTCGAATCAAAAACGTGTAGTTAAATAAGTAATACAGATTTTAATTTAATTTCGTTATAACTAATTAGTTTAAAAATATCGGGCATATTGGTTGAACCGTATATTTATTAAAGAATGATAATTACCTGGTTATAATTTTTCTGATGCATTGTTGTAATGGCCGCAGGGCTACCACACGAGAAAAGTTTAAAAGTAATTGATTTTATAATGTAAAATTTATAATTAACTAGTTATTCGTTCAATTAGTAATGTGTAACACGCTCTAGGTTATTTTACAAGTATTAGATCCATTGGTGATTATTGGCCAACAATGACTATGAAATTTTAATTAGTTTCTAGGGAAATATTAAAATATATTCTTTGGAACTTTATAATAGAAGAACTTAGCAATGTTTCTTATATTTTTAGTCGCATAAACACAACTTTGGTCTTTAGGGACTACACATTTGACGTCATTACATTGACGTAAATATTTATATACGTTTACATAATGTTACATATTTACATTATTTTAAAATATTTACATTTAACATTAGCGTGAATTTTTTTTCCGTTTACGTCGTTTCTTTAGTTTGTTTACATTGTTTAAAACTCCAGTTTAGGAGTCCACCTGAGGAAGTCTCTAATCGGGGGGGACGGAACGTCGTGTTTGTTTTTTTTCTCTCTCTCTCTCTCCCCACTACTCGTGTGTTAATTTCAATGTCCATGTAGCTATTTAAGTTGGATATTTAATATTTTTACTTATTCTGACTTCTTGGCAATTTTATATTTATTTATAAATAATTTACTTGGTCCATAGAGCGGAATATTCCGCGTATTACAACACGACCATCGTGACGTAGTTCTTGCTTCGTTCTCAGAAAACTAATGAAATAGTTTGTAGAATTTTTTAAAAAAATTAAATTAGGGGTGAAAATAGTATGAAATGTATTTTTTTTTAATTTGACGTTCTTTTTTTCTATTACATTTTTTAATTCAATAATAGTTCAACTGTCTCTTTAATAATGTAAGTAGCAATGTTACACATAATTTATTTGTTGTTTTTTTTCATTATAGTTCTTAATTTTATTTTGAATACACCTGAAGACGTCCCTAAACAAAGTAGGTTGGAAACGTTTTACGATTTATTTTAATTAATTGTAATTTTTAATATTATTTATAATGCTCGTCGTTTTTTATTAATAATATAAATTAAAGACCATTTCAGACTTGAATAATTTTCACCCTTTAAAACGTTCTAATTAAACAGCGTCAAAGATAATTAATAACCATAAATATAATCCTAAATTCAAAAAGAACAAAGACAATGGGGGAAAAAAATTAATAAAAATTAAAATAGTTACTTAAACAATTCATGATATTACCGTATTATGGTAAAATAAGTGAAAAACTCAATAAGATATTAACAAATTACTAATTCGGTGATCATCTTAAAAAATAACTAAAGAACTTCAAATTATAAACATGGTTTTACACATATAATTAATTATGGCCAACGTAATTATGAGGAACTATGTTACATAGGTCCAACTAAACGTGCTCTTGAAATTATTTTAAAAGAACATCGAAAACAATCGCAAAAAAACTTTAAATAATCATATTTTTTTTGCCACCGTTGATTAATTAGGAGAATATTCCTTATTAAAACGTTAATGTTACATATTAAAACATTTTTTAACGTACTACATTAACATAAGCTGAAAATTAAGTAATATTTATAATTCATTACTTTTTTACAAGAAAATCTGTAAACAATTTTTAGTATATTTTTAATTACAATTTAAAAAAAATTAAGTCCTTGATTATTTTATGATTGGTAATAAATTTTTTTTATTAAATTTCTAGAGTGTTGAAATTTTATGATTTTCAATTTTTAAATTTATATTGGAATAAATTTGTTACCGAAGTAAAATAGCAACCTGATGACGTTTCAAAAAACGGTACTGAAACGTCGTTAAAGTGTTGAAAAAAATATTTTAAAATTTCTTGAAAAAGTCGTGTTGATTTATTTAATTTTAAAAATTTAAAATTTTCATAATTATATATATATATATATGTATATTTCAGAGTAAATTGAAAATAAAATACGGCCTATTAAAGTCAGAAAATGGTTTATAATAATAATACAAATAATTAAAATCAAATTTTGATTATCTATTTCGGAAATAAATAAATAATCATCAAGTTGCATTGTGTTTGTGTTCCAGTGTAACACTTCATATACCTGAAGAGGTCGCAAATAACGACGAAACGTCGTTATTTCTATGACAATTCATTTTTCCAACTTTAAAATGCCACGTTTTATTTAGAATTAAATTTCTGATTTTTGGTGGGCAAATTTTCCACTAATTATATTTAATACGAGTCGCATAAAGTTTCAGTTTTTCAATTATGATAGGCTCCTCCAAAAATAATAATTAAAAAAATGGCCTGCTTCAGCTGTATTTTAGGGTTAAAATGTTGCTGAGCGATTAATTTAAATATTTTATTTTTGAAGAGCCTTTTTAATTCTAGTGTTATATAGGTGCAAAGCAGAGGCGCGGTTCCAATACCAACGTATCCCAATATCAAATAATAATTCACTACCCCCACAAAACTAATTTTTTTTTTCTTTTTTAGTTGACAATTCCGTGACAATATTAATTTCCTCGTGACGTAGCGAGTCCTTGTCCTTTACTTCTACGCAATAATCAAACTACACCACTGTTCTTGTAGAGAAACTTCTCGGTAATTGAGACGAGGAAGCCCGAATTTATGGCGGCTTGTTGGTTGGCAAATTATGTTTGAGGGGGGGGGGGGAGCCTGAAGGGAGAAAAAAATGGGGGGAAGAGGTGGTGTTAAACCCATCCATAACTCTGTGTGAATATTATGTACACACCACTAGAGGAGCTGGAGGATTACCGTCAAGGGCCTGGATGAAACATCGCTTCCATTATCACGTTTATATATTGATACCAAAAATATATATATATATAGAATATTCCATGCACAGGCTGGTGAGGATTTGATGTTGTTTTCTTTTAAACAAATACTGCTTTTAGAATTAATACGTTAAAGGTCAGTCAGAAAGGAAGAAATGGCCACCATTTTGTCTTAACTTTTTGTGACGTTACAAACACCAGAAAAAATTAGGTTCTTAATATTATTTTTAGGGTAAAGGGGTTACATGAGGGTAATCCAAGTAGTGGCAACTCCCCTTTAATTGCATACGAAGGAATTTGAAAGGGGGGATGCGGGTGGGTAGAGGAAGGTAGCCAGGGGTTAACTAAGGCCCCCGGGCTATGGTTTAAGGATCCTACCCGGCAATACAATTCACCTAAAAGTGATGCAGGGAAAACCCTAGATAAACCTGCATCAGGTAGGGCGGGCCATAGGTACTTGTCCCACGCCCTTCCGGTGGCGGGAGAAGGGTTAGCTGTGGGGACGCAGCATTCCCTTCTCCGTGTCATGATCAGTTTAGGAGGCAGCTGGCCGACTATTCTAATAGGAATAGCGGACAACTCTTACCAAGGTCTGTGACCCCGGAAAATACACCTCTCAAAACAGGCCGAGGTGTCTCGGCATGTGGGAACCTTAGTTCCAAAAACCAGAGAGATGTGAAGACATACCCAAAGGTAGCCTCCGCCAGAGCTCTCTGGGAAGATTCAAATGCGAGAATATTCTCTCGCAGGCTTCCTTCAATTCTTAATTATTTTACGGTTGGTAACATTATTCCCATTGGAATAGTTCGCCAGCTGCATCCTAAACTGGTCGAGGTACGGAGAATGGAATGCAGCGTCCCCACAGCAAACTCCTCTCCCGCTATCCAGGGAAGGGCGTGGGACAAGTACCAAATGCCCGACCTACCTTATGCAGATTTTTCTAGGGTTTGTCCTGCATTTCTTTTGGTGAATGCCGGGTAGGATCCTTAAAATATAGCCCGGGGACCCTAGTTAACCCTTGGCTACCTTCCTCTACCCTTCCGCATCCCCCCTTTCAATTCCCTTCCTATGCTATTAAAGGGGAGTTGCCACAATGGTGGATTACCCTCATGTAGCCTGTTACTCAAAAATAATAATAATATTATTATTATTATTACCTGCAAGAACAAAAAAATTTACTTACGTACGAGTGACACTCGTCGATGTTACAGACTCTAAGAGAATTGGTATTCAAACGGCCTTGAGTCAAAAAAAATATACCGACGTTTCGTCCTCTTCTTAGGACGTCTTCAGGATTAATCCAAGATTTTATAAGTTAATAAGTAAAGGTTTTTTTAAGGATAATTTTATATAAGAAGTTGTCTGACTGTTTTTATATATTTTACAAGATTTAAAGAAGCAACCCTTAGACAGACTCAATTTTTTTTTCGACCGTTTTACTTTAATTACGTCCGCCATTATATCATAAGGTTTCGGCCTAATATTTAGCCCTAATCAGAAGTCACTTAAGTCCTTTAAACAATAAAATCATCTAAACATCTAATTGATTTTGTGATTCAGGGGGGGGGGGGGTGTTTATAAACTCCATTACCAGCCGTACCAGTATCAAAACTGGTCGCTTTTTCCCTAGTCTGTTGGTTGTTCTATTCTAGTTCGGACGTGTTGCTACGTGTTACGTTGCGACGACAAAGAAGTGGCCTTGTTCTCTCCTTTTCGAGAGCGGATTATCCTTTGTAAGGTCCATTACCCTGTTGTTTCTTACAACCTCCGTCTCTGTGCAAAGTCCAAATAACTCTCTTTAACAGTCGCCATCTGTACAGCTCCTTAAAACGATATGGGCGGAATATTCCGCGGATTACCATGAAAGACTATATTTACTTGTTACTGCGTTGCTCTGAAAGGGAAGGGTAATAACAAAAAAAATATTCTAGTAGTCATATTAAACACTTTGTAGATACATTTAAAATTAAGTCTCCCCCAAAATTCTCTTATAACGATGATGGAAGAGGACCTGAAGTTTCTTGCAAGTATTTTTTTTTCGCTTCTCCATTCGTAAAAAAAAATATAAATAAATTATTTCTAAGTTACTTGGTCCGTTACTCTTGGTACATATTAATTAAACCAATAACCCACTTCCAGGAACTATTTTTTATTAAGGCTACAGAAAAAATATTTCCAACAAAGCAGAGTGATTCCTTCCGTTAAGAACACAGGCCCGATTTTTATATATTTATTCTTTTACTTTCGTACTGACAAAAACAGAGAGATTATACGGAATAATTGCACAGTTAACAGCCTGAGATAATATTTTAATCTTTTGTTAAATAATAAAATTAATAAGGAATTTTTCACGAAACGTTTTACTACAGTGAAAGATGAATTTTGTGACAGAAGTTGAATATTCCAGGCATCATCACTTCGTTTAGGCTTTTTAATAATAAAACCATAGATATAAATTATTTCTGCGCAAAAAATACGTCATCCTTGCTTTCTAGAATTTTTAAGAAAAATTACGTTTACTATATCACTAAAGATTTCAGACTGTAAAACAATTTTGCCGACAGCGGAATATTCCGCGCTTCAATATTTTCTTAATGGACTATTATTAACAAAACCAAAGACATTATAAAATGTGTTCGCATAAAAAATATAATCTGCCATTGTCTCTAGAATTTTTTTAAAAATATATCATGAAACGTTTCAGCTGTAAAAATATTTTGCCGACAGCGGAATATTCCGCGCTTCATGATTTTGTTTTTTGGCTTCTTATTAACAAAACCAAAGACATTATAATATATGTTTACATAAATAAATCATCTTCAATTGTTTCTAGAATTTTTTTAAAAATAAATGAAATTTTAGTGTCTCACAAAATGATTTAGTGCGACAGTAAAATAATTTTGCATGCAGCGGAATATTCCGCCAATACCTGATTTTGTGTTTAGCTTCTTGGGCTACCTTTTGGGATGCCTTCACATCTCTCTGGTTTTTTGAACTAAGGTTCCCACAAGCCGAGGCACCTTGGTCTGTTTTGATAGGTGTATGTTCAGGGGTCGCAGACCCCTTGGGCATACGGTAAGAGTTGTCCGCTATGCCTATTGGAATAGTCGGCCAGCTGCCTCCTGAAACGTTCATGACACGGAGAGGGGAAAGCTGCGACCCCACAGCTAACCCCTCTGCCGCCATCGGAAGGGCGTGGGACAAGTATCTGCGGCTCGACCTACCTGATGCAGGTTTTTCTAGGGTTTTCCTGCATCACTTTTAGGCGAATTGCCGGGTAGGTTCCTTAAACCATAGCCGGGAGCCCCTAGTTAACCCTTGGCTACCTTCCTCTACCCTTCCGCATCCCCCCTTTCAAATCCCTTCCTATACTATTAAAGGGGAGTTGCCACCATGTGGATTACCCTCATGTAGCCTGTCACCCTAAAAAACTAATAACACCAAAGGTATTACATAATATTTGTATATGAAAAAATCTGCAATTGTTTATAGATTTGTCAAAAATTTAATTTACCATCATACGTTGTAATCTAGTGTGGCTGTAAAATGAAATTGCCGAGTGCGGAATATTCCGCTCGTCAAGAATTTTTTCGTGGGTTCTTAATAGCAAAACCAATGATTTTATAATTCATTGTAAAAAAAAGAAATTCGTCTAAAATGGTGTCTAGAATTTTTAAAAAAAATTAAATTGATTACGTAAGAAAATGGTTTCAGTATGACATTATAATTAATTTTCTTGAGAGCGGATTATTTATTTTACACATCACAAAGAAAAATTGAAAATCTAATCAAAGTAACTAATAAATATCATAGATAATAGTAAATAAATCTGTATGTTAAAATTTTACAAACAATGGTTTCTAGATTTCTTTAAAAAAATTATTTAGTATATAATATCTCAGGAAATGTTATAATTTTCCTACAGCGGAATATTCTGTACTACACGATGTTTTCGAGCTTCTTATTAATTAAGTCAAAGATGTTATAGATCATTTGTTTTATGTATTTTTTTATTTTTATCATTTGTACATGAAAATTCGTCTGGAATAATTTCTCTCATTTAAAACAAAAATTACTTAGGAAAAGCTTCAGAATGGCCGCGTAAAATAATTTTTCCGTCAACGGAATATTCATTCCATGCATCACGATTTTTTTTATCGGATTCTTACCAGTGAAACCAAAGATATTACAAATAATTTTTACATAAGAATTCGTCTGTGGAATTTTTTTTTAATACTCAAATCTACAATCTCACATATGTTTCCGTATTTCGGGTAAATGAATTTTGTCCAATTGCGGGCTCCTAAACTGGTCGAGGCACGGAGAAGGGAATGCTGCGTCCGCACAGCAAACTCTTCTCCCGCTATCGGAAGGGCGTGGGACAAGTACCCAATGCCCGCCCTACCTGATGCAGGTTTTCCTAGGGTTTGTCCTGCATTTCTTTTAGGTGAATTCCGGGTAGGATCCTTAAACTATAGCCCGGGGACCCTAGTAACCCTTGGCTACCTTCCTCCACACTTCTGCATCCCCCTTTCAAATCCCTTTCCTATGCTATAAGAGAGGAGTTGCCACTACGTGGATTATCCTATACATAGCCTGTCTACACCCAAAAAAAAATATATATTCAGCGCCTCAATAATAAAACCAAAGATATTACAAATAATTTGTACACTAAAATCGTCAGCAATTGTTTCTAGAATTTTTTAAAATCAAATTTATCATTGTATAAAATGGCTGTTAAAGAATTTTGCCGACAGCATAATATTCCGTGCATCTAGAATTCCGGTTGTTGTTTTTCTTTTGCTTCTTACTAATCAAGTCAAAGATATTACAAAACAGTTGTGCACTAAAAATCGTCGCCAATTGTTTCTAGAGTTTTTTTAAAAAATCAAATCTATCATCTCACGACATGCTTCAGTATTACGGGAAACGAATTTTGCCTACAGCGGAATATTCCGCGCATCACAACCTGACGAAAATTTGTGTGTAACGTTATATTTATTACGTGTAAAACCCCCCAAAATTTATTCTCAAATAATTTTATAGTGAATTGTCTTTGGTCTTTATGGAGTTCTAAAATTAATAAGGCAACCGTATGGCTTACCAGCACTGGAAGTGCTTACTGGACGAGGAGGGCGGAATATTCCGCTGTCAATCGACGACTGGTAAGTGCTTGAATTGTGAATCCTTTATCACTGTCTGTACCGCGTTCCATTCGTCCGTAAATGACCACTTTTCTTGCCCCCCTATCGTTACTTCGCATGGTTTGAGACCTGGTTCTGCGTGACCATTAGCCTTCAAATTACCAGATAAAGTAATCGCCGCGTGTCCTTCCTGACGTCTGCTTTGGCGTTATCACCGCACCGCGTTCAGTTGTTCGTTTCTCCTCCTGTCGGAACGCAGAGACCGGTAAGAAAAATAGGTTACAAAGAGGTTCGAAATAAAGCTGGAATATGCGAGGGCTATTCTCTCGCAGGCAATACCTGCGAGAGATGTTCTCTCGCAGGCAGAACCTTGTAGCAGAGATACGAAGGGGCTACCTTTCGGGATGCCTTTTCCTCTCCGTTTTAGAACTCGGCCTGTTTTGAGAGGTGTATGTTCCGTGGTCACAGACCTGGGCCATACCGTAAGAGTTGTCCTCTATTCCCATTGGAATAGTCGACCAGCTGCCTCCAAAACCGGTCAAGGCACGGCGGGGGGAAATCTGAGACCCCACAGTTAACTCCTCTCCCGCTATCGGAAGGACATGGGACAAGTACCAAATGCCCGACCTACCTGATGCAGGTTTTTCTAGGGTTTTCCCTGCATTACTTTTAGGTGAATGCCGGGTAGGATCCTTAAACCATAGCCCGGGGGCCCTAGTTAACCCTTGGCTACCTTCCTCTTCCCTTCCACATCCCCCCTTTCAAATCCCTTCCTATGCCATTAAAGTGGAGTTGCTCAATGTGGATCACCCTCATGTAGCCTGTTACACCTAAAAAAAAGTTCAAAATAAAACAACCGTGTCAACTCTGGGTTAAACACCCTCACGGAAGACTAGCTTTAACCCTGGTTCTGAGGAAAATTAATCACGGTGTCCTCTTAAAGGGTTAATCCGTACACTGGGTGTTTCTAAAGGCTGTATTGAAAACTCTGCTTTGTTAAACGCATTTTTTAAAAATAATCCTCATATTTTTTGGACCACGCGCGTTTTGTGCAATCGCTTTGGTTTTTTGAGCATCCTGTACTTTTCAAAATTTAAGAAATCTCTCTTAAATTTATTAAAAGTAACAAGGAGCCTGACACAGTGTTTTTGTAATTTTATTTTACCAGGTAATTGAATTATTTATAACATTTAAAATAATAACCCTAGAATCGTCTGAAGTTGAGGGCCTTGTGTGGCAGGAAATGGAAGAAGTAATCCAGAAGTTTCTGCGCTGGACGATATTTGCACTCCGCCATTTTGCGACTCGCCTTCTTTAAAGAATACGGCCGGGTGGAAACCTGAGAGTTTTCATCAAGGAAAGTAATTTATAGGGGAAGTGTTTCAGAGGAGAAAGAAATTGATATTGTGTAAGCGGATGGATGGAAAGACGCCTAAGGTACACGCACAAATAAGGGTCGCGTCCGTAGTCTCTCGCTCTGAGCCGAGTAGGTCCATATCCGTAATTGTTCCAGGTCTCGCATCTGTAATTTTGACCCGAAGCATGTAGACTTATAACAAACTGAGCATATATATTTGTGTGTTCGAAACGTGGTTTCTTCATCTTATCCTGTGTCTTGCGGAATCACGCATCGTAATGTCAGTCTCCTTATAACCTTCAGTCCTCGACTATTACTTTCCCCAAATCGGACTTTGCAGTAACTGGAAAATAATGTAGCTGCGTTCAAGATATTTTTTTTCAGTCTTTCCTTACTACACTCTTCAGGTTCCTTTATTATTCTCTCCTTTTCGGTTTCCTTTATTATTATTATCTCATTTTCTGTTTCCTTTAATATTATTCTCTCCTTTTCGGTTTCCTTTATCTATTTTCTCTGTTTGGTTCCCTTATCTATTTTCTCTGTTTGGTTACTTTTCCTACTTTCTCTGTTTGGTTACTTTTCCTACTTTCTCTGTTTGGTTCCTTTTCCTATTTTCTCTGTTTGGTTCCCTTATCTATTTTCTCTGTTTTGTTCCCTTATCTATTTTCTCTGTTTGGTTCCCTTATCTATTTTCTCTGTTTGGTTCCTTTAACTATTTTCTCTGTTTGGTTCCTTTTCCTATTTTCTCTGTTTGGTTCCTTTATCTATTTTCTCTGTTAGGTTCCTTTATCTATTTTCTCTGTTAGGTTCCTTTATCTATTTTCTCTGTTTGGTTCCTTTAACTATTTTCTCTGTTAGGTTCCTTTATCTATTTTCTCTGTTTGGTTCCTTTTTCTATTTTCTCCGTTTCTTATTTATTTGTATATTTCCTTTATGTACTTATTTTCGGGTTATTTTATCTTTCTTTTCTTTGTAGGTTTCCTATATTTCTTTGTCAGTTTTCTACGTTCTTTTTTTCTTTATCGTTATCCTTCTTTTACATTCTTTCTTCCTATCCGGGATGCTTCCCCATTCTTTTATTTGATCTCCACTTTCTGTACCTTTCTTTATCATCTCTTACTATCTGTTTCTTGTTATTTCTTTTTACATATTTTCTATTTAAAGTTTTTCTCTTTCCCGTTTCTTTTCTTTTATTTGTGATTCCTTTTCGGATTTTTCCTGTCCTTTTCTTTGATTTTTTTGAGTTCATCTATCTACCTTATTTAAATTTTTTCGAGTCCTATTCTTTGATTTAGGTCTTTTTCCTTTATTTTATTTATTTCATTACTTTGTTTTGTGTTATTTCTGTTCCCTTTCCATAATTCGTCTATTAAGTCTTCTTTATACTGGTCGTAATTAGTTCACTGCCTATATTTCCTTGGTTTAACACTTCTTTCCTCGCTTTTTTGCATATTTCCCTCTCGCTCTATTTTATTTGTTTAGGTCTCTTTTCTTCAGTCATTCCCTTCTTTTACAATTTTTTTGCTTATTAAATCCTGTTCCTAGTTTTAACTCCGTTTTCATTGATTATCTTCTGTTTATATTAATACATACATAATGAGTGTAATTGATTTGTGCATCTGCAAATTAATTTTCTAATAATAATAATAATAAACTATGTGAGGTCGTTTTTATGTCAGTCGCATAACGTTGATGTTGTTGTAAAGACACTCGTTCAGACACGAAGATTCACTCAGTTGTAATCTTGAGGAGCATAGGAGGGGAACCACCACGTCCAAACAGATTTGCTGCCCTCTTGAGCACTCTTAAGCTTTGCCGGCCTGGGCTTATCTTGTTAGGTTGGTAACAGGTTTCGGTTGTGCAACGCGCTGTTTTAATCGTATGGAAGATTCGAGGTGTCGCCTCCCATTCATGAATATGCACAGGAATGTTCGCGTGGGCTTCTCTTTCCGTCGTAACTTTCCCCAGAGTCTCTTTGCCTTAGCGAGAGTGACGTCTGTCTCTCACACTCGCTCTGACGTAATCACGGCCGGGGTATTCCCCCATCCTCGGCTATTACGTCTTCCCCGAAGCACTCACCTCAAGAACAATAAATTAACCTGTGGCGCCGAAACACCAAACAAATTTCGGACACACGCTTCCCTGTTGTATATTTATTCTTAATTTCTTCAGAATTCATACCGTACATAGTTACCGACCTACAACGGGCCTACAGAAAATATTCATTAGTATCTCTGCTTTGTTATTGAGAATCTGAGGTTTACTGGGTTCCATTAGTCACAATATAACATGTGGACACTAGCCTCCACACATGTCTTGCGGCTTTTGTTTTATGACGTCATCAATGCATTACCGAGGTCGTATTGTTCCGCGACCCCGACGATCTCTGATTTCCTTGTCTCGTCAATCGAATGACCTTCCTCTACGTTACATTAGTCTTGTTAGTTCCCTTTGACTATACACTAATGTGCACCAATGCCACCCGGTGGTGCCCTTGCCATATTTATCTTCAAAAGCAGTCTGTGAGGTACCCGAAAAATAATGTACTTGTGTTATGCATATCTTTCTTCGTTCATTCTTTCCCTCCATGTCTCTCTCAATAATTTGTCTTTCTTTACTTTAGTTATTAGCCTGATTTCATATTTATTCGACTTTCATTTTTTTGAATTTATTTATCTTATATTTTTCTGTTTCCTTTTTTATCACGGTTTCCTTTCCTTCTTTATCGGTCCCTCTTTTTTCTATATCGGTCCCTCCTTTTCTTTATCGGTTATCTTTTTTCTATAATTCTTAGGTTTTCTCTTCCTAGAATTCTCGGCTACCTTCTTCTTATCTCTGTTATATTTCTTATTTTCTCAGAAACCCATTTTTATTCTATTTGTTTTCTTTTTTCCTTTCTCTGTTTCCTTTTTCCTTTTTCCTTTTTTCCTTTTTCTGTTTCCTTTTTTTCCTTTTTCCTTTTTCTGTTTCATTTTTCCTTTTTCTATTTCCTCTTTTCCTTTTTCTGTTTCCTTTTTTCCTTTCTCTGTTTCCTTTCTCAGTTTCCTTTTTATTTATTTCTGTTTTTTTGTAATTTTCGTTTTTCTTTTTAGTTATATTTTTAGGTTTTAATTTTTATATTTTGATGTTTTTCCTTTTTTCTTTCTATTTTTGAAGTTTTCCTTTTTTCTTTCTATTTTAGTTTTCCTTTTTTCTTTCTATTTTAGAAGTTTTCCTTTTTTCTTTCTTTTTTAGTTTTCCTTTTTCTTTCTATTTTAGAAGTTTTCCTTTTTTCTTTCTATTTTAGTTTTCCTTTTTTTCTTTCTATTTTAGAAGTTTTCCTTTTTCTTTATATTTCAGAAGTTTTTCCTTTTTTCTTTCTATTTTAGAAGTTTTTCGTTTTTTTCTTTCTATTTTAGAAGTTTTTCCTTATTTATAGTACTTTTCCTTTTTTTTTCCTTTTTCTGTATCTTAGTAATCATATTTTTTTAAAAAAATCGTTACCCGTAAACCCGATTTATTTATTCGCTGAATCTCTACACCCGGCGGCACGCATTGATTTTCCTCATAGTGTATTGCTATTTTTCACTGAACTCCATTCACAAGCCTTGCGAGTGCTTCATAGGGATGAATTAATTTGCGTGGGTAGTTGCGAGTAAATGTCACGCAGGTAGCTAAGGGCAGCGACAGTGCGCGGGCGTCTCGTCAGTGCAAGTTTGTCTGTCTGCAGCGAACATCCACACGCTGTTTGGATTTCAGTTCAGGCGGAAACAGGCAAACATTGACGTTACCTCACGTGACAGCAGCTGCAGACTCCATCCAGAAACTCCTCCAAGATTACTCAGTTGGTACTGTAATACTTGGACAGATATTTGGCCCCGCTTTAATGAACTTTTCAACCTGAAAACAGCAGGAATGTGGCCAACGGCAGAAATGTGGCCAACGGCAGGCCTAACAACTGGACATAATGAAATTTTACAATTTTCTGATAAATGACTGATCATAAAATAATAAACCGTACGCAGAGTTTTAGATATTAAAATAATCATTGACTACGGGGTTAGTAATCAAATTGAAATTACAATGGTTGTAGTTGATAAATTATTACCATTGACAAACTGATGGAACTGTAGATGAATTGAGGTTTGAAAGTGTATTAGAATGGACGTTATAATGGTATGTCCGGGCGATTGGAATGACGAGATAATTGGAATGTCGGAGTCCGATGATTGGAAGGTCCGATGATTGGAAGGTCCGATGATTGGAAGGTCCGATGATTGGAAGGTCCGATGATTGGAAGGTGCGATGATTGGAAGGTCTGATGATTGGAAGGTGCGATGATTGGAAGTTCCGATGATTGGAAGGTCCGATGATTGGAAGGTCCGATGATTGGAAGGTCCGATGATTGGAAGGTCCGATGATTGGAAGGTCCGATGATTGGAAGGTCCGATGATTGGAAGGTCCGATGATTGGAAGGTCCGATGATTGGAAGGTCCGATGATTGGAACGTCCGATGATTGGAAGGTCCGATGGTTGGAAGGTCCGATGATTGGAAGGTCGGATGATTGAAAGGTGCGATGATTGGTAAGTGCGATGATTGGAACGTCCGATGATTGGAACGTCCGATGATTGGAACGTCCGATGATTGGAACGTCCGATGATTGGAACGTCCGATGATTGGAACGTCCGATGATTGGAACGTCCGATGATTGGAACGTCCGATGATTGGAACGTCCGATGATTGGAACGTCCGATGATTGGAACGTCCGATGATTGGAACGTCCGATGATTGGAACGTCCGATGATTGGAACGTCCGATGATTGGAACGTCCGATGATTGGAAGGTCCGATGATTGGAAGGTCCGATGATTGGAAGGTCCGATGATTGGAAGGTCCGATGGTTGGAAGGTCCGATGGTTGGAAGGTCCGATGGTTGGAACGTCCGATGGTTGGAAGGTCCGATGGTTGGAAGGTCCGATGGTTGGAACGTCCGATGGTTGGAACGTCCGATGATTGGAACGTCCGATGATTGGAACGTCCGATGATTGGAACGTCCGATGATTGGAACGTCCGATGATTGGAACGTCCGATGATTGGAACGTCCGATGATTGGAACGTCCGATGATTGGAACGTCCGATGATTGGAACGTCCGATGATTGGAACGTCCGATGATTGGAACGTCCGATGATTGGAACGTCCGATGATTGGAACGTCCGATGATTGGAACGTCCGATGATTGGAACGTCCGATGATTGGAACGTCCGATGATTGGAACGTCCGATGATTGGAACGTCCGATGATTGGAACGTCCGATGATTGGAACGTCCGATGATTGGAACGTCCGATGATTGGAACGTCCGATGATTGGAACGTCCGATGATTGGAACGATTTGCCGAATGGAACCGGCAATGTGATTGATAATTAGTATTAGAAGCAAATTCTGACACACTCACCGCAGGACTTAATTTGGGTAGTACAAATCTGGAATTGCATTTGGAACTTGGCCTTCCCTAGCTCCAGGTTGTACCTTAAAAATATTTGATGACGAAACAAGTTTATTATTTTGTCTTGAAATATTTTATTTGATTTACCCTTATTGTATTGATATCATTTTGATTCTTTTTACTTCAACTATAACTGGAATGCCCGTCACTTGTAGAATTTGTTCTTCTTCACCTACTGTTCGTTTCGATAAATTAACGTTTGTACAGTTGCCCTGCAAATTTCTTTGTTTAAGCCATGAGGCCAGTTTACACAGCACCATGTACGCCGATGGAGATCGCAAGCTCCTTATTTCATACTTCCACATATTGGCCCACTCTTTCATGAAGCTGCACCGAAGCTGTAAATCTATAGATATCGATATTCATAGCGGCGTGGGATTTGAGGAGTGACCTTTTCCCCGCGCCACTAGAGAAAGCTCACTTCGAAACCACCGCAACTTTCACTGATACTCCATTGTTCACAAATCCCTGCCAATACAAACCGTTTTTCCGCGTTTACGCTCTAGACACACACACACACACACACACGACTTCAAACTCACTTCCACGATTAACTGGGCTGCGAAATTAATTTTCATGCAGTAATTAAGAGTCCGCGATTGCGAGTGACCTTTTAACCGTTAACGAGAACCTCGGAATAGGGAAACGAGATCATGCTGAAAATGTCAGTGGCAGAGGAATTAACAAACTGGTCAGTGACAGCTGAAGCCTGCTAAATACAGTCGATTTTTAAAAAGGAAAACTTATCGAGTTGATTTCATCCTCTCGGTTTGAAACGACAAAACTCTGGGAAAGAAGCCACGTAAGAGCAACTTTGATACCAGGCGTTTCATGGAAACCGTCCAACATTCTCAAGAGCGTCGCTCGTACAGTTGAAGCTGTAAAAATTCTTCGACAGTCGCAATGCCCATTTACTTCATTCCATTCCATTTAGCACGCGTGAATTGAATAAGAATTGCGTATTAAAAGCTAAACGTTTCTAAAGATCGGTTACACAGGTTAATTTTGCATTTAAACATTCTCATACGACAAAGAGTTTAATAAACTTTGATAGTATTCCTTTTATCCTCGGATCAATTTTCGTTAAATTCGATGTTGGTGATTTTAACTTACTTTGGTCACTATGGTTCTCTTTAAAAGTCTTTAATTGATTTAATCTTAATGTAACGTCATTCGGATTATAAAACTCTGTCTTTCATTAGTGTTACAACTCTCGTACTGAATGTTGTTCTTTCACTGAAAACGGTCAGTTTCTCCTTCGCTGTTCGAAACACTGGAGTAATCTCTACTTTCACTCTACATTTACCTTGTTATCCACTTATTCGTGACTATTTGTTACTTCGTCTTTGTCAACTTAGACAACAAATCCGAAACTGTCTGCTTTACCCGTCTTCCCGCTTTTCCCATCTTCCCGCTTTGCCCGTCTTCCCGCTTTGCCCGTCTTCTCGCTTTGCCCGTCTTCCAGCTTGGCCTGTCATCCAGCTTGGCCCGTCTTCCAGCTTGACCCGTCTTCCAGCTTGACCCGTCTTCCAGCTTGACCCGTCTTCCAGCTTGGCCTGTCTTCCAGCTTGACCCGTCTTCCAGCTTGACCCGTCTTCCAGCTTGACCCGTCTTCCAGCTTGGCCTGTCTTCCAGCTTGACCCGTCTTCCAGCTTGACCCGTCTTCCAGCTTGACCCGTCTTCCAGCTTGACCCGTCTTCCAGCTTGACCCGTCTTCCAGCTTGGCCCGTCTTCCAGCTTGGCCCGTCTTCCAGCTTGGCCCGTCTTCCAGCTTGGCCCGTCTTCCAGCTTGGCCCGTCTTCCAGCTTGGCCCGTCTTCCCGCTTGGCCCGTCTTCCCGCTTGGCCCGTCTTCCAACTTGGCCGGTCTTCCAACTTGGCCGGTCTTCCCGCTTGGCCGGTCTTCCCGCTTGGCCGGTCTTCCCGCTTTGCCCGTCTTCCCGCTTTGCCCGTCTTCCCGCTTTGCCCGTCTTCCCGCTTTGCCCGTCTTCCCGCTTTGCCCGTCTTCCCGCTTTGCCCGTCTTCCCGCTTGGCCCGTCTTCCCGCTTGGCCCGTCTTCCCGCTTGGCCCGTCTTCCCGCTTGGCCCGTCTTCCCGCTTGGCCCGTCTTCCCGCTTGGCCCGTCTTCCCGCTTGGCCCGTCTTCCCGCTTGGCCCGTCTTCCCGCTTGGCCCGTCTTCCCGCTTGGCCCGTCTTCCCGCTTGGCCCGTCTTCCCGCTTGGCCCGTCTTCCCGCTTGGCCCGTCTTCCCGCTTGGCCCGTCTTCCCGCTTGGCCCGTCTTCCCGCTTGGCCCGTCTTCCCGCTTGGCCCGTCTTCCCGCTTGGCCCGTCTTCCCGCTTGGCCCGTCTTCCCGCTTGGCCCGTCTTCCCGCTTGGCCCGTCTTCCCGCTTGGCCCGTCTTCCCGCTTGGCCCGTCTTCCCGCTTGGCCCGTCTTCCCGCTTGGCCCGTCTTCCCGCTTGGCCCGTCTTCCCGCTTGGCCCGTCTTCCCGCTTGGCCCGTCTGTAATGCTTCCCTTATTCTCCCTCCTATTTCTTCACCTTTACTCAAACAATTGAATCCCGGAAAAATGCTAATAACGATAGCAAGAACTTAAAAAATCAGCCTGGAAAATTACTTAATTGATCTACATCAGCAACTCCAACCTATTTTCGGTACTTCTTGGTTGTTGTTCATTTGTTTCTTAATTGCAGTTAAACAGCCCGTGTGTTATTTAAGACTCACTTCCGTTTCCCTCTAATTAGACTTTCGTAATGTGGGAGTCTGCGACACTCAGACACAACGCGGTGATTACGGTGTTATAATTATGGAAGAAGAGAGTTGGACCGTCACTTTTTCTATCCACAATTGAATTCGTTAACATTCTCAAAGAAGACGTGAATGAGTAGTTTTCGCAGGCGTGAGTGTTCGCGGTTTCTAGACAATGAGACGATGAGCAACCCCGATATCTGGACCCTTGAGAAATGCTCTCTGGAGAGAGTAATTGCTAGGGAGAAGAACGATTAATCGTGCATGTTAATGAGGGTTCGAAACACAGTTCGCGTTCCTGGAAGAGTAGCTGACAAATTCGCGTCAATAAAGGGAATAATCAGCACGCAAACGATTGGCAATTTATCAGAGGCATGGGGTGGCGAGTAGGGGTTAGCGGGGGATAATTATTAAATATTTAAAGTGAACCCAGAGAGATTTGTACCGAATACATCGTGTTTTTTTGTTGTTTTGGGGGGGGGGGGTGGGTGTTTCACACTACGTAGATTGAGTACAGCCTGGACAATATTTCAGCAGCAGTTGGAATATTCCGCTCTCGATAAGTGAAACGGTAACAGCCAATAATGGTAACTTGACCAGCATCGAAATATTGCGCTTTACGTGAAAGTGTTACCGACAGGGGAATGTTACCAGCTGACAAATATTCCGTTCTAGGACAAAATATGTAAATCTTAAGATATTTTATTCTAGAAGAAAATATAAAATACCGTGGAATGTTTTACTCTAGAAGAAAATATAGAAATCCGTTGAATGTTTTACTCTAGAAGCAAATATAGAAATCCGTGGAATATTTTACTCTAGAAGAAAATATGAAAAACCGAGGAAAATTTTACTCTAGACGGAAAAATGAAAATATGTGGAATATTTTACTCTAGAAGGAAAAATGAAAATCCGTTAAATATTTTACTCTAGAAAAAAATGTGAAAATCCGTGGAATGTTTTATTCTAGAAGAAAATAGGATAAGTCTTGGACTATTCCACAACTGGACAAAATTTTAAAAAGCCGTGGCACATTCCACTCTAGACGAAAGTTTGAAGAACCTCTTCTGGAATAACTCAATTTCTCTGCCATCAGTTCAACTCCACACACAATCCATAACTGTCTCTATTAATGCCTTAAAAATATCGCCAAACAAAACAAACTCCCCTGAATCTGATTGTATTCGTTCTCCGTATACATTGTAAAAATTTTGTTAGTTTTATTCTACTGTTCAAATTTTTTTTCTCTCTTTCTCTTCTGATCCATTCACAATTTTACTTCGGGCCCAAATTATTCCAGTGTCTCCTTTTTCACCCCCAACGTCTACGATCAACTGATGTCACCAAATTTCGCCAGCTTCGTTCGCGCAGTTCGACGGCTGATTATTTATTCATCTGACTGGGAGTCTGTATTTTCAACTCCCTGACTCTCCACCAGATCTTCTTCTTCTTCGTCGTCGTTCTGTCGAATTGCGAATTCCGCACTCTTTCTAATTGCAGTTTAAACTGTAATGAAAAAAATATTTCTTCCCGTAAAAATTCGTGAGTGTCTTAGACTTTTCTCGTAGTCACGTCGCAGAGTGGGTGGGATTTTCTGTAATGGGATCTACGAGAAGCGGCGACGTAGTTTGCGAGGTTCGTAGCCGCCATATTTAAATTTCCTTGCATTCCCGCACGCGTTTCGCAATCCGCCCGAGCTGGCAGGCAGGCAGGCAGGCAGGTAACTCCTCAAAGAGCCGTACTAACGAGATTCTGCGTGCTCGATGGCCGCCCGTAATTCGATAACACGGCTTTTAGTTCGCTCGTTGTACGGATTAAATCACTTTCAATTCCCCCTCCTTCACTTCCACCTCGTTCGTCCGCTTTGCAATTTCAGTGGTGGGGGGGAAAAATTGTTTGTTTTTCTTCTTTTTTTCTCCCCAAAGACTTTTCAAAAGGATCCACACAGTTTCAATTTACACGACTGTTATCGGACTGTAAAATAGGGAACTGCGGTCTTCGCCTTCAAGACTGCCAATTAGTCAGATCGTTAGGGGAATGTTCCTGCAGTTATGCCGCGAAATATACAGTGCCTTTTAAAAAATACACTTCATATTCAATCACATTTTTCTCTAGGGGAATTTAAAAATGTTGTTTGGAGTTAAAATATTTTTAATTTATTTATAATAAATATTTAATTTGGTCCATGTCTTCCGTCGATAGCTATTGCGAACCTCCTGCACGATTCTTTTTTTTTAGAGTGAAAGTTTACTCGAGAGTTGTGGCAACTCAACATTGGAAGGGATTTGAAAGAGGGGATGCGGAAAGGAGCGCAAGGTAGCCAAAACTTAACTAGGTCGTAATGTATGATTTATTATTCCAGATTGTTGTCATGTATGATGAGAGTCGTTCCTAAATGGCCGAGGAGGATGAATGACCTAATGGACGCAACAAAATTTATGGACGACTCGTCCTGAAGGAAATTCTATTCTTGTTGATTTTATTAGGAGCCAGATTGTGTTTGTGTGTGTGTGTGTGTGTGTATCTATGAAAATCTCAACACCTTGATAAATAAATTTCCATGATAATTATGTAAATTGCGGTGTCCAACTTTCCTCGGGTCTTACACCAGTGCCACGAAATGTTCGCAAACTGTGAGAGTTTATGAATATTCACAAAGTCCCTCCTAAACGTCTCCTGTTGGTAAGGTTCGGCCCTTCCTTTTGTCCTGCGGAACAGTTTCCACGCTTACCTTCCTTTCTGGTTGCGTACCTGAGTGTGTTTAAGATGGAGAATTTGAAACAACATGGCGCTGGCAGTTTGCTGGTCCGTGAGTTGTTTTCCTTGTCGAATCTGATTTTCCAGTTTCATTTTCCATTTGGTTTAATCCAAGAGCCCATTGCGCCTGATGACTTCTTAACTGAATAATAATAAGAATGGAACACATACTTGTTCCTTAGTGGAGAACTCATCTGGACTATACCATAGCTCGACGGCACCATATGATCATTTAATGATCTTAGATGACGTGTATGAGCCGGGATGATCTTTGGACTATCCGTGGCGATTGTTTGGGTGACGGTTTCGTTGTTTGGAACAATCGTTGGGTGAAACTTATTCATCGTTTGACGTAAAAATAGCAACGATGACTCGTAATAATCGTTTGTTGGCCACTGACTGTCATTTGGTTAGCCACAGCGATTGTTGGGTGATGTAGGATGGTTAGTTTTATGTATTGTAAAGATTTCTGGATGATATGGAATTATCGTTGGGAGGACAAATTGATTTGATGACGCGTAGTCATCGTTTGTTGGCCACCGACGATCATTTGATTAGCCATAGCGTTTGTTGGGTGATGCGGTATGGTCCGTTATATGGCTCGGTGATACGGGATCATCGTTAGAGGTAAATTTTGGTACTTCGGGAATAATCTGAATATTTTTTGTGAGGGTTCAAAAATGTCTGGGACGATAGCTGGGAGTCAATTTTGGGATGAAACTGTTGACTAACGTGAACTCAGGAACATTGTTATTCTGTGTGTGATAAAAGTGTATGAATTACATTAATAAGTATCCAAATAACAAATAAAAATAAGTGCTAAATAATACAACGATTCTGCAACCCTTGTTGCTTTCCTCAGGTGATCTCAGGTGAACTCAAAAAAAAAGCTAAACGAACTTAAACGCAAAGAGGGGTTATGGTGACAATGAGGCATCACAGCCATTGTTGAGTTTCAAAGTATCAGTTTGTACGGTTAATTTCAGTGACGTCAGATTTAATATGGATGTAATTCTGTAATAGTTTTAAGGCTGATGTCAACATCTGAAATCTAAGCTTCTTGCCAATCAAATGAACGTTTCGTATTGATATGTTTCTCGTTGGGAAGTTTGATATTGGACAGAAGTTCTTTGATATACGGGTATTTACTGACGTTTTAGTTCGTCCAATGTAGCAGGAATTACAATCGGAGCAAGGGATTTTGTTTGCTACTGTTATCAACTGGGTCTTCGCGGTTTTTTTTTCAACTTCTGTTCTCACGGAATGTTGTTGGTTACTTGGAAGTAATGGTTATCTGTCGACGTTTCAATGAGCACCAGATGACCTGCGACAGCCGCGTCGTCCACGGAGTATAATATATACTCGTCATAATAGTCTCATTCTCCCCCCCCCCCCAAAGACATTCTTCGCAGCCTACCGAAAGTTTCTGGTTGGTGGTCATTGCTCCATCGGTCTGTCCTTCTTTGGGTGGCAGAGAACATTTTTCCGCGAACCGATCGGACAAGAAAGAAAACAGTCGTCCAGTTTCGTGACGTAACAGGTTTGTTTTTGCCTCTCCAGGGAGCGGTGGCCGCTGGATTTAAAAACACTCCGTCGTGATGCATTCACAGAGATTGATCCACTTACGTCCCGAGATGTCCTCCGAGATGTCTGCCAATCGCCCGTAGTTCCTGCTTCCTACGCGGCCAGACGGCTTTTGTCTCGGAGTTTTTGAGTGTCGACATGGCCTTGTCTTCCATAGTCGGACGGGATTGCTCAAGGGATCCTTAAGCGAGCGATTTCTTCTCTTCCTACTCGAATCTCGCCTCAGAATTCAGTTCAAGTACACGCGAAAGATACTGTTCAAGTCAAATATTCCGGTACGATATTTTTATAATTAACCCTGACCTGTTTCCTTAATTCGTACTGCATCATTGTCTCATCTACTATTCGAAACTTCAATTTCCTAATTGTTATTCCCTTTTCCTGCATCTTATCTGGTTATTATCCTTCCTCCTGGACCCCACGACCCTTGAAGAGCCTAAATATTTTGTCGTTAAAAAATTATTTTACTGCTTCATTGGACTAAAAGGTCAGTAAATACCCGTATCAGTGAAATACATCCAATACCAAACGTCTGTAGTCTCGAAAGGTGTCATGATTTGATTGGGAATATCCTTAAGATTTTAGATGTTGACACAACCGCACACAATTACAACTCTAAAGTTTTTGAATTTGTCAACTGCAATCGTGTGGTTATGTCGCTCCTGGTCTTCGTGGTTTTTTTCTAATCACCTGACGAAAGAGACAAAGATCCCGGAAATGTTATGTGGTATTAATATATTCACTCTTTCGGTCTGTATTTAGCTATCGTTCTTTATTATTATTGTTACGAGCATTTTTTTACGAGCATTTTTTTACGAGCATTACTTTTCCGAGCATTACTTTTCCGAGCATTACTTTTCCGAGCATTACTTTTCCGAGCATTACTTTTCCGAGCATTACTCTTACGAGCATTACCCTTACGAGCATTACTGTTACGAGCATTACTGTTACGAGCATTACTGTTACGAGCATTACTGTTACGAGCATTACTGTTACGAGCATTACTGTTACGAGCATTACTGTTACGAGCATTACTGTTACGAGCATTACTGTTACGAGCATTACTGTTACGAGCATTACTTTTACGAGCATTAATAAACCAATTGATCACCCTATACAGACACTTTTATTTATTTTTTATTTATATTCTGACGACGTTTCCATATTTTTTTGTATCTTATTTATGGTGATAATATATGTACAAAACTTACCTATAAATCTTAACATCACCTCTTTAGGAAAATACCTGAAGAAGATACAAAAAGGTATCGAAACGTCGTCGCAGTAAAAATAAAAAGGGTCTGTATAACGTCATCAATTGTTTTATTAAAAATATACTTTTAATTGTTTTAATGAAGGGATTAAACACTTCTCTACGAATGGAGGTATTTTCAATTAACAACCAAGTTACGTTCAGTTACAAAGACATTGAATAATTCAGGTATTAACACCACCAAATCACTTTTGTTTTAATTTCTGCTCTTTTCCAGCAGGCTTAGATTCCAAAGATATTATCCTGACAACATGAAGGTGTTACTATATCTTTACATCAATTTAAAATTGTTTTTACAAATCTACTGTTTGTAATTATTTTTTAATTTTTTTTAATTCACTGATTTGGGCCACAAAGTGTTTTCATGTTTACAAACGTATTTGTTTGCGTTAGCAGAACTAGATTAAAAATGGCGGACGCCTCGGCTCGTATCAGAGACGCCTTAATTCTCCCTCGCTAATAAGAACGCCTTTTCAACTTCTGTTATTCTTAAACCTCTTTAACTGAAACCGATCTACGCAATGGGAAACCCGACAATGATGTGTGCAAAGGTATTCTCGTTTTATACCTACATCCAAGGGTAATCCTTGGGCCCTCCGAAGCTTTTGAGAGACCAGTGTTGGAGGATTCGCCACTTTCTCCCCCTCCTGAGGAGAGGAAGATGCTTGTTACGAGATGCGTCCTTGGCCATCTTCACTTTCCAATCGCAGCGGCCTTCGTCAATGACGCATGACCGCCGTCGCTGAGAGCGTTTCTGTGTCCAACTTGAAGAGTGGTGATTCCCCACCGCACTTCTACAAAGTTTTAAATGAATCTGACGGCAGATCTGATCTTTTGCAGAACTGCGTGTCGATTTCTACGCCCCTTTTATCGACCTACACAATTCGCAATGCCTGTAGTTTCACGACTCACGTTTACCAACCGCGCGAATGCGTTCGGAATTTCGTCATCAGGTTTCCGATAAGCAGGTTGCGCCTAAAGCGTTACTGGAAAAAAAATTAATCTGTTTAATTATTTTCAATTGACGCTTCCCTCCACAATTGGAAATTTAAAGTAGCCAAAATAGCCTTCTAGAGAGAACCTGGAATACACAAGTCAAGACAAGAACTGGACTTCGCAAACACCGGATAAGAATAACTGTAATAACACGCCTAAGGAAAAATTATTAGGCGGAAAGAAGAGTGCTGGAGCACAGATTAAAAAATTGGATCAAGTAGTAAATTAGAAGAAGTAGATTAGGTGAAGATGTTTTAAAGGAGAAGAAAATAGTAGATGTTTAAAAGAAGTTAAAGAAGATTAAGAGAATATGCTTAAAAGAAGGTACAGAAGTGTAAAAGTTGTTTAAAGGAAGATAAAGGAGTTTAAAAGATGTTTAAAGGAAGATAAAGGAGTTTAAAATATGTTTAAAAGATGGTAGATAAGTAAAAAGTGTTTAAAGGTAGATAAAGAAGAATAAGAAAGAAAAAAAGATATAGAAGTTTACAAGAATGTTAAGAGAAGAGGTTTAAAAGAAGATTTAGTGAGGATGTTGAAAAGAATGAAAAAGATTACGGGTGTCTAAAAGACTAATAATATGTTTAACAGAAGAGAATGTTGTTTCTTTAGGAGAAGAATAATAATGATTATATCTGAGAAGAAGAATAATAGAAGTAGAAATTTTAAGTACGACAAAGTAAGCTAATTCAAATGTAAGTAGTATATAATATGAAGAATAAATAACCCAGAAAAATAGGCACAATTAGACTTTCAAATTATATACGACTTAAATTTAATACGAAGAAACCGGAACGAGAAACTGAAGAAAACGAAAGAACATTAAATTAACAAGCAGAAATAAAAAGGAGATGAAATAATAATAAAAGGAAAATAAGAGGAAATATTAAGTCTAATCAATAAGAAGTAAGAAAATTAATTGCTGACACTAAATCATAAAAAAAATGATTGACAAAACAGCGAAATAAAAAAAATTAAAAATATGACTACATGTACACAAGACTATGTCAGAAAATGAAAATATAAAGGACAATAAGTATGCGAATAGGAGGTAAAAAGAGACGAAATAACAAGTGAGAAAATAATAAAAGCAAGAGGAAAAATGATGAATGCTAAACCAGAGGAGGAGAGCGAGAGGAAATCAGAATACCAGTAAGAAAAAGGAAACGAAACCTGAAGACAAAATAAGAAACTGGATCAGAGACAAATAAGAAACGGAATTAGAGACAAATAAGAAACGGAATCAGAGACAAATAAGCAACGGAATCAGAGACAAATAAGCAACGGAATCAGAGACAAATAAGCAACGGAATCAGAGACAAATAAGAAACGGAATCAGAGTCAAATAAGAAACGGAATAAGTAACAAAAGCAGAGACAAAATAGTAAGTTGAATATGGATGATTAAGAAAGAGGAGATATTAATTTATTACCAATAAATAATTTCCCAAAGATACACACAATTAAATTACTTTCTAAAAATAGTTTTTCTGCAAAACAATTCATTAAAAAATTATTTATTTTTTCAACTTCATTGTGGTGAGTCTGAATCCTCCAGTAAGCTACGAAGCACTGACGCCATGTTTGTCAAGTCGTAACAACGGAGACAAACAATTATTACGCTTGTGTGCCTGGAAGCTTTGGTATCAGCGTACGTTGTGCAACAAACGATGTAAAAAAACCTCTGTGTGTGCTGTTGTTGTTTAACCTCGGTTATTCAGTGCCACGGCAGCGGCGGTTACAGACGTAACTAACGAGAGCATCCCCCCAGAGTTAGGGGGAAGGGATGCAAATTTGGTCAATGTATTCATCGTCACCAAGAATTATATCAAGATTTTTTTAAGTCGTGAAATACGGTAACTGGGAGGGAACTTTGCTCATCAGTTCCCGGGGTTTGTCCCCCTCCAGAGTCGCAGCCTTGACGACCGACCCTGCGGACCTTGGCGCTACGCATTGTTGACTCGCCCAACAGTGCAGATTGCGTTGCGATTAGCGGCGCTTAAACATTTGCCCTGTCCCAGCGAGTTCCCGCACCTTGCGAGAGACTCTTTGTCCCTCGTATCTCACTTTCACTACATCATTAGGCTTGCTCGTTTCTCTGTCGTTTTCCCCACACCGTGTCGCCTTCTCAACTCACTTCCGCGGTTCATTTTCCTTCCAGCTTGACACGAGTAACCTTTCACATACTCGGCTGAAGACGCAATATTTCACCTCTTTTGATATTTGCTGAGTACTTCCATTTTGTGCTGTTCTCAAACATCCTTTGAATTGTGCGGTTGAAATTAATTACTAATAAAATCTCACGAGACAGACCCCAATGTACAGTAATAGACAAAACTATATTTTTTACAAATTAAAAGGTATAAAATTTATTGAACACAAATTCGTGTGTAAACTAATTTATTCGGGGCACATAAGAAAATAGACGCATCAATAATACACAAATAGTTAAATACACACGTTTAAAATCGCAGATTTAAAAAACATTGAAAATATACTTTATGGAAAATTCATAGATACTAAATTTCGCTGATAGAAAAAACATTCGAATGGAGGAAGAAATTGGATATTGGAAAAATTGTTAATTTTTTAATTGAAAAATCGCAACGAAGTTAATTTCAACGAGTAAAGAAATGGTTACGTTGTTCTATTTTCGGATTTAAAAATTGGTACATTATTCATTTTTCGGATTGAAAATTTGGTACACTGTTCAAGATTTCAGTTGAAAGAATGGGTACACTGTTCATTAACTGGATTGAAAATTGAATATATTGTTCAATATTTTTGATTGAAAAATGGGTACATTGTTCAATAATTCCGGTTGAAAAATGGGTACATTGTTATTTATTTCCGATTGAAAAGTGGGTACATTGTTATATATTTCCGATTGAAAAATGGGTACAGTGTTATATATTTCCGATTGAAAAATGGGTACAGTGTTATTTATTTCCGATTGAAAAATGGATACATTGTTATTTATTTCCGAATGAAAAATGGGTACATTGTTATTTATTTCCGATTGAAAAATGGGTACAGTGTTCAATATTTCTGATTGAAAAATGGATTGAAAATTGTATGCATTGTTTCTTTTTTCTGATTGCATCGTTCATATTTTTCGGGTAGAAAAATGGGTGCGGTTTTCTTTAATCTGGTTGTGAGATATGTGTAGATTCTTGGAAAACGTGCTCTTTGTTAATGTTTGTGGAGTTTAAACATTGCTCCTTGGCCTTTTTCTTTTTGGTTCTGCTGGAAAATATGCTTAATCTACTTTCCGTTGATTGTAAAATCTTCTCATTTTTTTTGTAAATAATTTTCAGTAATAAAAAAATCAATTATTTTGGAACTGCTTTTTGGATGAAGTTTTTCTCGGGATTCCAACCTGGGTAGCGTAGTTAAGTAAACACAACGATTCGATGGCTTGCTGCTCCGCCATCTTCTTCACTTCACTTCACTCCACTTAACCTACGTTCCTTATTGATCTGCTTTTTTTAAAAATTCTAGTGAATGGCTGAAATGGATTATATGTAAAATTAGTGTATTAGATAATTAATCATATTTCAGAAAATAGGCTGGATAAGACTTTTTTTTGGATTGGATTTTTTTTAGGGCAACAGGCTATGTATAGGGTAATCCACATGGTGGCAACTCCCCTTTAATAGCATAGGACGGTATTTTAAAGGGGGGATGCGGAAAGGTAGAGGAAGGTAGCCAAGGGTTAACTAGGGAGCCCAGGCTATGGTTTAAGGATCCTACCCGGCATTCGCCTAAAGAAATGCAGGGAAAACCCTAGAAAAACCTGCATCAGGTAGGTCGGGCATTGGGTACTTGTCCCACGCCCTTCCCTGGATAGCGGGAGAGGAGTTTTCTGTGGGGACGCAGCATTCCCTTCTCCGTCCCTCGACCAGTTTAGGAGGCAGCTGGCTGACTATTCCAATGGGAATAGCGGACAACTCTTACCGTATGCCCAAGGTCTGTTACCCCAGAACATACACCTCTCAAAACAGTCCGAGGTGCCTCGGCTTGTGGGAACCTTAGTTCAAAAACGGAGAGGCCCCACATCCTTTGGAGTGGAAATTGTTTTGAGGTATATAATTAAGGTTTTTTTAAATTTTGAGATGAGAAAGAAATGGATTAGATAATTCTGATAATAGAGACTGTGTGTGTGTGTGTGATTAACTTCATCTTATATTGATGTGAGAACGGAATAGATATTCCTTCTATGGTTCATGGTTGAATGATGTGTATCTAATCCCCCGCCTGTCCTCCAGTAACTGAAGGGCAGATGAGCCGTGGCGAAGGGCTGGGAGAAATGATGCTCGCTCCTTCCCTGAGGGAATGCGGGAAAGCGAAGCAGGAGGCAGCTGGGCTAAATTAATATTAAATATCGGAGAGGGCTCACTCGCACGAGCAACTTCCAGTCTCAAAGCCTTTAATTGGACACACGCTAACTTGGTAATTAATTTGTGTACGTGTGTGTGTGTCGTGACCTCGTCAACGACGTTTCCACTTTCCGGATGGATGTGGGTCTCTCCTCTGCTGCTTAGTTTTAAGGCGAAACCCTCCCCGAGCCCCTTTTTTCCCCCGACAAGAGAAAGTTGGACGGAGAATTCTAGTAACATTTAAAAGGATATAATCGAGTTAATTATCGCATCCACTTCCAACCAATGATGGAGTGTTTTCTTTCTCTAGTCGTCCTTTTCTCTCAGTCTCTCTCAGTCTCTCTCTCAGTGTCTCTCTCTCTCTGTGTCTCCCTCTCTCTGTGTCTCCCTCTCTCTGTGTCTCCCTCTCTCTGTGTCTCCCTCTCTCTGTGTGTCTCTCTCTGTCTCTCTCTCTGTGTGTCTCTCTCTGTATGTCTCTCTCTCTGTGTCTCTCTCTCTGTGTCTCTCTCTCTGTGTGTCTCTCTCTCTGTGTCTCTCTCTCTGTGTGTCTCTCTCTCTGTGTGTCTCTCTCTCTGTGTGTCTCTCTCTCTGTGTGTCTCTCTCTCTGTGTGTCTCTCTCTCTCTGTGTGTGTCTCTCTCTCTGTGTGTGTCTCTCTCTGTGTGTGTCTCTCTCTGTGTCTCTCTCTCTGTGTCTCTCTCTCTGTGTCTCTCTCTCTGTGTCTCTCTCTCTGTGTCTCTCTCTCTGTGTCTCTCTCTCTGTGTCTCTCTCTCTGTGTCTTTCTCTCTGTGTCTCTCTCTCTGTGTCTCTCTCTCTCTGTGTCTCTCTCTCTGTGTCTCTCTCTCTGTGTCTCTCTCTCTGTGTGTCTCTCTCTGTGTGTCTCTCTCTGTGTGTCTCTCTCTCTGTGTCTCTCTCTCTGTGTCTCTCTCTCTGTGTCTCTCTCTCTCTGTGTCTCTCTCTCTCTGTGTCTCTCTCTCTCTGTGTCTCTCTCTCTCTGTGTCTCTCTCTCTGTGTCTCTCTCTCTCTGTGTCTCTCTCTCTCTGTGTCTCTCTCTCTCTGTGTCTCTCTCTCTCTGTGTCTCTCTCTCTCTGTGTCTCTCTCTCTGTGTCTCTCTCTCTGTGTCTCTCTCTCTCTGTGTCTCTCTCTCTCTCTGTGTCTCTCTCTCTCTGTGTCTCTCTCTCTCTCTGTGTCTCTCTCTGTGTCTCTCTCTGTCTCTCTGTCTGTGTTCGAAAATTTGCTGACTACCTTGTTGCCAGAACTCTCCATCGACACTCCTCCTCATCCTGGCACACTTAAATAGAAATAAAATTAGAAGCAAACAAGAAAAATATGGAAAGAAAAAAGCATATATCGTCACGGTATGGGCAATCAACTACGTTGAATAAGTTCTTTTCGAAGATACCCCATGCCCAGAGAGTTCTGTCGGAGGCTACCTTTGGGGATGCCTTCACATCTCTCTGGTTTTTTTGAACTAAGGTTACCACATGCCGAGGCACTTCGGCCTGTTCTGAGAGGTGTATGTTCCGGGGTCGCAGACCTTGGGCATACGGAAAGAGTTGTCCGCTATTCCTATTGGAATAGTCGGATAGCTGCCTCCTAAACCGGTCAAGGCATGGCGAGGGGAAAGCTGCGACCCCACAGCAAATCCTTCTCCCACCATCAGAAGGGCGAGGGGCAAGTACCAAATGCCCGACCTACCTGATGCAGGTTTTCTAGGGGTTTCCCTGCTTCACTTTTACGCGAATTGCCAGGTAGGATCCTTAAACCATAGTCCGAGGGCCCTAGTTAACCCTTGGCTACCTTTCTCTCCCCTTCCGCATCCCCCCTTTCAAATCCCTTCCTATGCTATTAAAGGGGAGTTGCCACAACTTGGATTACCCTCATGTAGCCTGTTACCCTAAAAAAATAATGGAGGGTAAAACATCGACCCAAACTGGAGGGTTGTGTCGCCAAGAAATCTTCCCGAGGAAAATGGCTGCCGTGTGACCAACAGAATTGACTGTGAATCATCTTCATCCTCTTTGTCTCACCCTCTTCCAATTATTTTCTGTGAGGTTTAGGTCAGTATTCTACTTTTTTTTCTAATTATCTGAGATTCATAAATTTATTATTTTTCAATTTAATTTTACCAATCTTTTTATTGACATTATTAAATATTACAATTATTTTTTTGGGCAAGATCTCAGAGTGACTCAGTGTGGGGGTTATAACTCGCGTTAATTACGTGTTTTTTTAAAATTTCAGAGAATTTTTTATTTTACTTTAAAATAAATTATCTGTTATGCCGTTGATCCGATTCCTTAAGTCTGCTGCCTGTTAAATTCTTTATTATATGTTGGTCTCGTTCTCTTGTCTCCTTAGACAGTTAAATACTTAGTTAAAATCTATTTCCAGATATCTTTCCACTGTTCTTATTTTCAGGCCAGCACAATATTAATTCTTTCATAACCTTTTTTCAAAAATTTAACTTCAATTAATGTTATTCTGTATCCATTTATTTATAGTTGAAATAATGATCCTAAATCTGGCTCATGTATTTAAAATAATTACATTAATTAACTGTGATTTCTTTTATTTAATTTGTAATTAAATTATAATTTCATGTATCTTACCACCGGGGAAAAAAGTCAGTCCATTGGTAGATGAAATAAATAATTGAATACATACGAAGGGTTGATTGCTGCAACCCTTACAGTCACTCTTCCGCAATCCTGGTTCTTTTGAGCTTGTAACCAGGCTTATTCGATGTGTGTGTGTGTCTCTGTCGATCTTTTGAGGGTTTTCTTAATCACCTGACGAATGCAACAAGGATTTGCGGTAACGACGAGTGGTACTTCTTCAACCCTTTACTTGTTATTTGGCTACTTATTTATTTTTTTCTAATTACAATACTTTTAACACACACACACACGTTTTTCTGTTTTAATTTTATTCAGTCTTCCTTTTAACGTCAATTAATCTTCCTCGCGGTATGTCGCTATATTCTAATAATCAGACTCAGAAAGTCTATTCTTCTCAAGTCCTTCAATCCTTATCGTAAATCTCCAACAGTTGTGACTTTATAATAATTGACGCTGGCTCCTCTACGCAGACGACAGTTGTATTTTGCGTCGCAGACTCTGCCGCGGCTAAATGCAATAAAGATTTCCCTGGGCGGATGGGGGCAAGTAGTTGATTATTGCATCGTGACGTCCGGTCTGCGTACTTTTTTTTCCAACAACCCCCAGGTATTTAAAATTGTCTCCTGAGCTGAAGGTAATTTTATTTAAAAGTTCTATATATATCCAGGAGGTTCTTACGTATAACAAAAGATCACCAGAGACAATAAGTTCCTCTATCTATTTCCGATTCGTCTATTATGAATCACGAAGCGAACATTATTTGGATCTCTGGAGCGTTTGATTGCGTTCTATTGTGTCAGATTTTTTTTTTTGCCGTTCAACTGGCTCCAATTATCTCCGCGACAGTCTAGCTAGAGTGACTCTCCCGCCGGACGAGTCACGTGATTTCATTCCTCCTCCTCCTCCTCTCTTCTTCGTTTTCTTTTCCTTCCTTTCTTCTTTCCTTCCTTTCTTCTTTCCTTCCAATCCAGAGAAAGATGAGAAGAATAGGAGTCTGCGATTCTGCGTTTCAGTGCGCCCGCTAAGAGGGAAAAATATCTAGACGTCTGCAATTTCTTGAGACAGGAGAGACTCTCTGACAACGGACCACAAGAAACCTTAACACACACACACAAAAATTATTTTTAAAATTATATATAGGTTTAAATTCATCTGGATGTTGCCAAACGTAATCGTAAACGCCAATTTACACAGTTGCATGTAATCTAAATAATTTTAACATGGTTGGCTATTATTGCGGGTTACATGACTGGAACAGTTGACAGACTATTTCCAAAGTATAAATGTAATAATAATAATAATAATATTAATGATTAATACTATCTTTTATCAGAACGCGTCACTCAATTCACGGTCCTGGAGAACCGACCAGTAACATTAGGCGTCTGCGGTCGTTGTCGTTGGAGTCTGTGACTTAACACACTGTGACACTAAACTGCCAGTCTGTCTGACCGTTCGTTACCTACTTACTGCCCTTTTATTATGAAATTTCCTATTACAAAATAATTAGGTCAATAACCGAGTGTTTCCAGAAAATATCACACGCTGACCACTTGTGTTGTTGATTTTCTCCTCCAGGAAAAATCCTATTTATTTATTTTTTTACATTATCAAGCTTTATTCTCTTTGTCTCACCATGTTTTACTTACCGCGTATATAGCACTATGAATATTACGGTACATATTCCAAAGGGAGAAAAAATAATTTGCTACAATTTAGCCATCCAGATATATTGGCCACCGGCATTTTTCTTGGGACCCGAGGTGACTTGACTATAAAATATTTATCAAAATTTACTTACCGCGTATATAGCACTATACATATTACGGTACATATTCCAAAGAGAGAAAAAAATCATTTGCTACAATTTAACCATCCAGATATATTGGCCACCGGCATTTTTCTTGGGACCCGAGATGACTTGACTCAAATATTTATCAAAATTTACTTACCGCGTATATAGCACTATACATATTACGGTACATATTCCAAAGAGAGAAAAAAATCATTTGCTACAATTTAACCATCCAGATATATTGGGCACCGGCATTTTTCTTGGGACCCGAGGTGACTTGACTATCAAATATCCGTCACTACATGATTAAAAACCACAAAGACGCAGTTGACACCGTACAGCAAACATTGTTTTACAAAATCTCTTGCTCTAATTGTGTAATTCCTGCTACATAGGGCGAACAAAACGTTCCCTTAATACATGTATCAAGGAACATGCGTCTAATATATTAGTCTCCAAACGTATCATCAATTCCAAACGTTAATTTGATTTGCTAAATGCTAAGGTTTTTAGACGTTGACCCCAGGTAGAATTCCAGAGATGCTTCACATTAAATCACAGCTATTAATGCAGAAAGAGGCACTATGAAACTCAACAATTTTGCTACGATCCCTTATTCTTACGCTGAACCTTTCTGCTTTCCCATTGTCGTTGCGTTTTCTTCGCTTTTGAGTTTTGTCAACTGACGAGTGCAGTTGTGTCGCTCTATGTTGTTCTTAGGGACAAGGATCCCAGAAACGTTGTGATGTTTTTTTTGTCTGTATTTGGCTATCTTTATTATTATTATTATGAAGTTCCACAGATGTCGCGTCGGGTTACAGAATTTTTTTTAAAAAATATTGATGCCAATCCGAAGTAATTAATGTAAATACAGTTTATTTTTACCATAAATTATTTCGTCTTTGGAGGCAGGAGGAACGCCTTCTACTATTTTCTCGTGCCCTGTGGTAGTTTTCTTATGTTAATGGTGATTACTCGTTGCGATTTAACCAGCAAGTTAACGAAAAGAATCTTCAGTAAATATTGAAAAAGGGTATTTAACCTTCAGTTGTGTTGTTCGAGTCCATTAATATCCTTGATTCTTGAGTGTGATTCGTCAGTGTGATCTCTGAATTGAGACAGAAGAACCTCTCGAGAGTCTTGTGAAGAGGGACCCTCGCCCCCCCCCCCCTCCCCACGCCAACACCATTAGCTAATTGCGACGTTGGTTCACATGGACACAGCCGCCGCCGCCGCCAGCTTCTCCTCTTCCTTGTTTTGCACGACACTGGCGCGTGGTTTTCCATTTAGAAACGTTAACGAGTCTGACACGCAATTAAGAGGGGAAAAAAGCAGTGGAAAACTTGAAATTAGCCAATCATCAGGATTCCAGAGGGTTGCGTACAAAAAAGCAAAGGAAGGAAGAAAGGAAGAAAGAATCTCCTACACTGTCCAGAGATGTTTTATTGCTGCCCTCAAAAGCAAAAGATTATATTTTTCAGATAAGTAAATAAGAGTATACAAGTCGTGTGTGACAAGCTTCAGAACACTCCGGTCTATAAAAGTTGTAAGAAATTATGAAAAATACCCTGAAAAAAAAATTGTACAACACAAGGAAAAATAATCGTTTCACAATAAAAACCTAATTTTATAAAAATAAATGACAATATTATATAATGAAGTTACTTATATATATTAAATATTTCTCACTTTTAAACGATTCCAAAATTATTATTTTATTTGTAGAAATATTAGACTCGTTTTATTTATTTTTTATTAAGTTACGTTACTGTTAAATTTTATTTTTTGGGGTGTAGACAGGCTATGTATAGGGTAATCAACATAGTGGCAACTCCCCTCTTATAGCATAGGAAAGGGATATGAAAGGGGGGATGCGGAAGGGTGGAGGAAGGCAGCCAAGTGTTAACTAGGGGCCCCAGGTTATTTTTTAAGGATCCTACCCGGCATTCGCCTAAAAGTAATGCAGGGAAAACCCTAGAGAAACCTGCATCAGGTAGGTCGGCCATTGGGTACTTGTCCCACGCCCTTCCCTGGATAGCGGGAGAGGAGTTTGCTGTGGGGACGCAGCATTCCCTTCTCCGTGCCTCGACCAGTTTAGGAGGCAGCTGGCCGACTGTTCCAATGGGAATAGCGGACAACTCTTACCGTATGCCCAAGGTCTGTGACCCCGGAACATACACATCTCAGAACAGGCCGAGGTGCCTCGGCTTGTGGGAACCTTAGTTCAAAAACGGAGAGGAAAAGGCTTCCTTTTTTTTTTAGGGCAACAGGCTACATGAGGGTGATCCACATTGGGCAACTCCCATTTAATAACATAGGAAGGGATTTGAAAGGGGGATGCGGAAGGGTAGAGGAAAGTAGCCAAGGGTTAACTATGGCTCCCGGGCTATATTTTAAGGATCCTACCCGGCATTCGCCTAAAGAAATGCAGGGAAAACCTTAGAAAAACCTGCATCGGGTAGGTCGGGCATTTGGTACTTGTCCCACGCCCTTCCGATGACGGGAGAGGGGTTTGCTGTAGGGACGCAGCATTCCCTTCTCCGTGCCTCGACCAGTTTAGGAGGCAGCAGCTGGCCGACTGTTCCAATGGGAATAGCGGACAACTCTTACCGTATGCCCAAGGTCTGTGACCCCGGAACATACACATCTCAGAACAGGCCGAGGTGCCTCGGCTTGTGGGAACCTTAGTTCAAAAACGGAGAGAGGAAAAGGCATCCCCAAAGGTAGCCCCTTCGTATCTCTCCTAAAAGGTACTGCCTGCGAGAGAATAACCCTCGCATGCCCTTGTATGTGTACTGTTAAATTGTCGGTATTTACGATTTTAGAATCCAGAGATACAAACGCAACTACGATCTTTGACGGGTTAGTGTTTTATCTTCGCGTCGAGTAATTGCTTATAATCAAATCGATTTATCGAAGTTTGTTGCAGTTGTTCTGAAAAAATTGAATCTCGGTTTATAAACAGAGAATCATTTATTAAGTTCATGAATTCCGATTCTCTGGCATTTGTGGATGAAACCAAATAATTGTAGGCCAAAGGTAGTGAGGGGTAGTAGGGGGGGGGGAAATTCTTGATGTTCTTTTTTTTAATGTTATTAGTTACAGACCAGTGTTGCCAGGTACTCAGGTGCTTGTATCCGAACCCCCCCCCCCCTCCACGTAATGCTACAACTCGATCAATTTTAGCTTAATTCCCTATGACGGCGCCTGCAGATTATACCTGCCACCCTAACACGTCTGTTGCAATTTCCTGGCGGGCAAAAGCGCGCGGGGGAGGCGGGGGGGGGGGTTGCGGACAGGAAATTCGTCCATTGCATCTGCTTTTGCCGATTGGAGGCAGCGTTTTTCGTAACCCGAAACCCAAAGTGATCAAACGAGTGAGCGAGAGAGCGAATCCCCTCGCGGATGCAGGGAACCAACCTCAATCACCAGCCAGCGCCCCCCAGCGTCCCGTTCGTCGTCACCTCGGCTCGATTCAATTATGTCAATAAAGCGATGAGTAAACAGGGTGTAATTTTTTTTTTTACATTTGCACAAGAAAACTTGGTACGTTAAACAAATATCTGCGACGGAAAGGTGGCAGTGGCAGTAAGTGCTGGGAAACGACAGTAATATAGTAAATTTCCGTAGCAATATTAAATAGTTCTTATACTTTATAACATTAATTTAACCTCTAAATAGCTCAAGGGTAATCAGAGGTCACTTTTTGGCCGCGACGTTGTGTTCATGACCGCGTCGTTATATTTTTGAAGGCGAATTTTTGACTGTGACGTTATATTTTTGACTGCGAATTTAAATTATTCGCCGATAAATTAAAATTTTTGGACGCGAATTTAAATAATTGGCCGAGAAATTAAAATTTTTGGACGCGAATTTAAATAATTGGCCAAGAATTTAAATAATATCCCAAGAATTTACATAACTGGCCAAGAATTAACATAACTGGCCAAGAATTTACATAACTGGCCAAGAATTTACATAACTGGCCGAGAATTTACATAACTGGCCAAGAATTTAAATTTTTGGACGAGAATTTAAATAATTGGCCCAAGACTTTTAAATAATTGGCCCAAGACTTTTAAATAATTGGCCCAAGACTTTTAAATAATTGACCCAAGAATTTAAATAATTGGCCCAAGAATTTAAATAATTGCCCGAGAATTTAAATAACAGGCCGATAATTTAAATAATTACCGATAATTTAAATAATTACCGATAATTTAAATAATTACCGATAATTTAAATAATTACTGATAATTTAAATTATTGCCAAAGAATTTAAATAATTACCCAAGAATTTAAATAACAGGCCGATAATTTATATTTATGACCGAGTATTTAAATTTATGGCCGAAAAAACAAATTATTGGCCGAGAATTTATATTTTTTACTACGAATTTATATTTTTTCGCCGAGAACTTATATTTTTGGCCGATAATTTAAATTATTGGCCGAAAATTCAAATTTTGGGAGGCGAATTTATATTTTTGTCCTATAATTTATATTTTTTACTGTGAATTTATATTTTTGACTGAGGAATTATAATTATTGTCCAATAATTTCAATTTTTGGATGCGAAATTATATTTATGGCAGAGTATTTAAATTTTTGGCCGAAAATTCAAATTTTCGGAGCCGACCTTATATTTTTGGTCGAGAATTTATATTTTTAGCCGAGAATTTATATTTTTAGCCGAGAATTTATAATTTTGTCTGCGACGTCTTATTTTTGTTCAAAATGTTTGATTTCCAGTTGGAACGTCTAATTTATGGCGACGAAGTTTTGCACTGCGTTTAATTTTGGTCCACTACGTTTAATTTTTTTGGTACATTTCTCTTCTTCTGTTCATTGCATTTATAATCTCCAGGCTGTCGTGTTCGTCCGTTTTCATTACATTCTGCATGGTTAATTTATTTATTTGTAGGTACTAAACAGACGTTTGTCCAATTACGTAGTTGCCCTGCTTTTATTAATTAATTAAAAAAACCAGTTGTGTGATATCAAATGAACATGGTGAAATTTTATCCCTTTACCAAAGTTTCCTCGTCATACCACAGTCGTCGCTATCCAGGGTGAAGTTTCAACTGTTGCTGAAGTAAAAAAAAAAGGAACCGACCGCTGATATTTGTCTTGCTTCTGTATTCGTTTCTTTGTTCCGGTCTGACCGCAATTTTTTTTTTTTTACTTCCCGCTCTGTGACGGCCGCTGTGTCCACACACAATTAGGTGCGTTGCTCCTCTCACCTTCGCTAACAGACTTCATGTTTTTTTTATTATTATTCCTGTACGGACACTGGGTTAAATTTTTCAGAAACGCGTAACGATCTTTGAATCGACTGTGTTTATTTACGGAACATGACGAGACTTTTCAAGGTCGCGAGATCAGCGAAGCCGAGTTCTTTCATTGGGACAGATTGGGCAAAATGTCAATTCCAAATTTTCCGTCCTCGTTGTGGTTGGACATGACATTCATCAGCTCTGGCTTGCTAGGCCGTGACCGATCGTTTAAGTCTTCTTAACACTGCTCTGCGTGGTCTCAAGTTCCCGTCGGTTGCGTCTGTCAGAGACAAATTATAAAATACTCGGACGAAAAACGTTCCTGCGGATTATTTTAATCGAAGATACTCGATTCCGATTGCCAGACGGAAAGTCCCGCCGTCCATTGCTCATAAAAGACGAAAGCTAATCGAATATCTTTTAAGGAAACAAATCACAACCGCCGTAACACAACTTTCTTTACTCACAGTTAATTTAACGTCCTTTTTTGGTAATATATTTTTTTTAAAAAAATTAATTTTGGTGAAGTTAAACCAATTTTGAACAGATACATAATAGATACATAATTTTAAATTATTATTTAGATTATACCGCTATTCCATTGTCTTGGAGTAAGTAGTTGAGCAAGAAAAAGTGATAAAAGGCAAGGAGAAGAAAAGAAAACAGAAAGGCAAAGAAATAAAGACAGATAGGCAAAGAAATAACGACAGACAGGCAAAGAAAAGAAAACATAAAGCAAAGAAAAGAAAACATAAAGGCAAAGAAAAGAAAACATAAAGGCAAAGAAAAGAAAACATAAAGGCAAAGAAAAGAAAACATAAAGGCAAAGAAAAGAAAACATAAAGGCAAAGAAAAGAAAACATAAAGGCAAAGAAAAGAACATAAAGGCAAAGAAAAGAAAACATAAAGGCAAAGAAAAGAAAACATAAAGGCAAAGAAAAGAAAACATAAAGGCAAAGAAAAGAAAACATAAAGGCAAAGAAAAGAAAACATAAAGGCAAAGAAATGAAGACAGGCAAAGAAATGAAGACAGGCAAAGAAATTAAAACATAAAGGCAAAGAAATTAAAACAAAGGCAAAGAAAAGAAAACATAAAGGCAAAGAAAAGAAAACATAAAGGAAAAGAAAAGAAAACATAAAGGAAAAGAAACATATAGGAAAAGAAATTAAAAAATAAGGCAAAGAAATTAAAACATAAGGCAAAGAAAAGAAATGGAAAAAGAAGGCAAAGAAAATAAATAAGTGAAAAAAGAAGGCAAGGCAAAGAAAATAAAGTAGTGAAAAAAGAAGGCAAGGCAAAGAAAATAAAGAAGTGAAAAAAGAAGGCAAGGCAAAGAAAATAAAGAAGTGAAAAAAGAAGGCAAGGCAAAGAAAATAAAGAAATGAAAAAAAAGGCATAGAAAAGAAATGAAAAAAGAAAGTATAGAAAAGAAATAAAAAAAGAAGGCATAGAAAAGAAATAAAAAAAGAAGGCATAGAAAAGAAATAAAAAAAGAAGGCATAGAAAAGAAATAAAAAAAGAAGGCATACTAAAGAAATAAAAAAAGAAGGCATACTAAAGAAATAAAAAAAGAAGGCATAGAAAAGAAATAAAAAAAGAAGGCATAGAAAAGAAATCAAAAAAGAAGGCATAGAAAAAAATCAAAAAAGAAGGAAAATAAAACAAGCAAAACAGAAAGAAATAGGCAGGTAAAACAGATGACTTGAAATGTCGTCTACAAGAACAGAAAAAAAATATGTAGATTTTTTCAAACGAAGAAAACCAGGAAATCAGGAAAACCGAAAGAAAGAAGCAGTGTGCAAGAAACAAGTTAGGTTAAACAGGTGACGTGAAAGATCGTCTAGAAGCAGAGAAAAACATGTACAAAACTCCAACGTTTGGAACAGTACAGAAGAAAACTCTGTTCGTCATCAGGGAGAGAACAACACACTGACGAACAACACGAGAGTCTGAACAGTCATTAGGGGGGAGGGGGACCAATTAAATTCGGCCTGGTCCTAGCGTGACAGCTGGCCCAGTATGTGAAGTCGATTTTTTTACGTCATCTCTTTAACCTGCGTCTTTCTTTCTGTTTTTCTTGTTTTCATTGCTTTTCTTTGTCTTTTTTCACTTTTTCTGGCTCGCTCTTCTACTCTAAGACAACAGAATACCCGAATAATTTAAATTATAATTTTAAATGAAGCTGGTCAGGTTTAACATAATAAAAATTTCAAATCTAAAACAGATAACAGTAAATTATGTAACTATAAAAAAATAAATAATTTAAAATATTAATGAAAAAAACGCGGAAAGGTTATACCATATAAATTATAACTTTTTAACTACGTCATGCAAGGCGAAAGTCTTTATTTGTAGTAAATGTCAATTTGTTGATTTTGTAATTCAATGCTTCATCTCTCCTACTGTGTGCGTATATCGTGTTATAATTTATATGGTTGAACCTTTCCGGGTTTGTTTTAATTAACATTTTAAATTTCTGGTTGGTTTGATAGTTACTTAATTTTAGGCTAAATTTACTGTTGTGTGTTATATATTTGATATTTTATTAGGTTAAACCATTGTCCTTAATTCTGGTACAACATTTATTTTTCGGAAGCTGTCGGCAAAAACAACCATTTTCACCTATTTACAGGTTGGTTGCAGTTAAAAATGGTTGTTTGTGCCGACAGCGTCCGAGAAAAAAAAAGTGAAAGTAATCGTCAAGATTGCTGGCGGGTGCCGGGACTCGTTTGTTATACTGGATCACGCGTTAACCAACCACACGTCACGCGGAAGCTGAGGGACACAAGTCAGCAGTACTGGACCAAGGCCGCGGGGCACGATACTCGTATTCGCTGCTCCTCAACACCTTCCTTTTAAAAACAGACCACGTACACGTCAACAAGCAAGGAAGCCAGTGAGTGCTCTTCTCTCGCAGGTGAACCTTCCCAGAGAGCTCTGGACGGGAGGCTACCGTTGGGGATGCCTTCTCCTCTCTCTCTGGTTCCCACAAGCCGAGGCACCTCGGCCTGTTCTGAGAGGTGTATGTTCCGTGGTCACAGACCTTCGTCATATGGTAATAGTTGTCAGCTGTTCCCATTGGAACAGTCAGCCAGCTGCCTCCTAAACTGGTCGAGGTACGGAGAATGGAATGCTGCGTCCCCACAGCAAACTCCTCTCCCGCTATCGGAAGGGCGTGGGACAAGTAACAAACGCCTTAACTACTTGATGCAGGTTTTCTAGGGTTTTCCTAAATCACTTTTAGGTGAGTTACAGGTTAGGATCCTCAATCCTTATCCCGGAGGCCCTAGTTAACCCTTGGCTGCTTTCCTCTACCAGTCGCCATCCCCCATTTCAAATCCCTTCCTATGCTATTAAAGGGGAGTTTCCTCCACATGGATTACCCTGATTTAGCCTGTTACTCTAAAAACAATATCTAGGATCTTCTTAGCAACGTTGTGTGGTATATATATTACCACTTTCTTTTGTCTTTATTTGGCTATCTTTCTTATAATTAATTTTCAATCAGACGTTGTTTTTTTTTCATTTCCGAACACTATTGTATTGCTCTAGCCATATGAGCTACCAAGTTCCGTATGAGTCTTCTCCATCTCCTTGCGTATTTTCAGTAAGGTAAATAATATTGAAAATTGATGGAAAAGTTTACACGGACTTGAATAGTGTTCTTTTTCCTGTTACTTTTTGTCTGGGCAGTAATCCGAATCCAAGGATTATGAACAGGGTTTGTATTTTCCTGCTTCATCTAGTTTTACCATAAAGCTGTCATGTCCAGTTTACAGCCTGAAGTGACCAGAGATTCTCGCGTTCGTAACTTTGATGATTTTAGAGGTACACGACGTTGGAAGTTGACAGCAAAACCCCCCACACGCACACGGTGACAGATAATATTGTGCCCTGTGCTGTGTGGAAACCTGTTCCCCCTCCTTCCTCGTCGCCCGTCGTCTAGAAAGTTCCCAACATCGTCCTTGAACTGCCGAATGCAGATTGTGGAAGCAGGACTGACTGAAATGAAGTGTGCCCGTTAAAAGAAAATCGGCTGCCTTGACCTTTGCGATGTGAATGTTCGTCCAACGAGGAATGTGCCGAGCTCAGAATGGTTGCATGGTGGTGTGTTTGTGTGTGTTCGATTCTCACCAAACTCGTCACCACTTCACCTGTATTCAGTCGTCCCTTATCGGCGCGGGTAAATTACCACCAGCTTCATACTACACCGCCCCCAAAATACGCCATCTTCAAATAAACCATCATTACATTTTTATTTGTCTTTCCACGATCTTGAATCGCTTGGATTCACGTCTAACCGTCGTGTTATCCTCAACTGTAAGATGCTCGGGTTGACCCCTGGGGGTGTCACCCGACTGCTGTGACCATTTCGAATACTTTAACAAACAATTACGGATAGTAGAAACCAGCCAATTGCAATTATTATTAACGTTAGTCCGTCTTCAGTCTCGAGGCCAACTTACTGCTGATGCTGGTGGTGGTGATGGTGGTTTTCTGAGTCGGCGAACTCTGAACGTGTTCTCTGGTGTTTCTAGATTGGCGGGTGGCCTCTGGTCTTGCCACAGAAGATTCAAGGGCGTCCATCTTGGCAAACCCATCAAACCGTTCTTCCCTGGTCTCTAGTCTTACCACAGGACATTCAAGGGCGGCCATCTTGAAAACTCTTAAAACTCATTAAAAGGTTAATCTTTGTCTATGGTCTTGCCACAAAAGGTTCAATGGTGACCATCTTAGCGACACTTAAACTCCTCTAAACCGTTCTTCCCTGGTCTCTGGTCTTGCCACAAAAGATTCAATGGCGGCCATCTTGGAAACGCTTGAAACCCGTCAAACTGTTCTTCCCGGGTCTTCTACCTTACCACAGAAGATTCAAGACCGGCCATCTTGGCAACGTTTATATACCTCCAACACGTTCGTCCTTTCTCTTTGGTTTGACTACAGAAGATTCAAGGGTGGCCACTTTGAAACCGCTTAAAACCCATCAACCGTTGTTCCTTGGTCTCTAATATTACACAGAAGATTCAAGGGCGGCCATCTTGGATACGCTTGAAGCCCGTCAAACCGTTCTTCCAGGGTCATCTGCCTTACCACAAAAGATTGGCAACGTTTACATACCTCTAACACGTTCGTCCTTTCTCTCTGGTTTGACCACAGAAGATTCAAGGGTGGCCACCTTGAAACAGCTTAAAACACATCAAAACGTTATTCTTGTTCTCTGTTCTTATCACAGAAGATTGAATGCTCGCCATCTTGGCAACGTTTAAGCTCCTCTAAAACTTTCATTAGTCTGCAGACTGCAGACTAATATCACTGAATATTCTCGGCCGCCATCTTGGAAACACTTGAAACACTCCCAAAAAACGTTCTCCCTTGCATTCATAATCTTGTTCCATTCCCCCCCAAAAAAGTCTTAATTTAGCATCTGACGACGAGATTCATTGAATACTCAAAGTTGAAGCCCAAAAAAAAAATACTCGATAACTGGCAGACATTTTGAAAAATTTATAGACTATAAAAAAGAATGGTGTCAAAACAGATAAGTCAAGGAGACCGACACGCTGTCAGACTGATTACCAAGACCTTGACTTAGGCACACTTGTTCTACCGCCTGTAGAATGTTACGGAAATTTTGGTTTGCGGTTTACATTAGGCCTTTATTGGGTGGGGGGGGGAATAGGAAACGTCACATAATATTATTGTTTTTCTTGGTTGTTTGAAGGTCCTTGGTCTGGGAACGTATATTTTAATTCTCTAGTTTGCCTAAAAAGAATGAAACGTATATTTTGTACCATTGAATTTATTGGATCGAAACTCGTGTCGATTTCTCGTTCAGTCGCGTCGCGTTCGTAAGAAACCTGCTCCGGTATGTGCACACACGATTATAGGTTTGCCTATGACGTAACTCGACATGACTGGTCTGCTTGCACGAAAAGGTACGGTTACCTTCAGCCATAAAACTTGGTATCGGCTGTAGAAGAAGAAGAATTAGTAAGCAACTGGACCAGGGGTTTTCGTTTTTGGAAGGTGACTCACCCTTGGGAAGAGTGATTTATCTCCGCTGAGTGATGCAGACACTCCGATAAGGACACAAACCGGAAATGGGTCAGTCGTTGTGGTAGCTAGCTGCTGCTGAGCGTGGTCGAGATAAGGATCGAAGCCCGCGAGGCTTCCAACAGAAATAATCACGCCTCATCGGACACCCACACATGGGAGGGGGGAATATCTCGCCCTTCTATCTGGATCCGCGGCCAACACGAGTGGCCTACATCCCAGGCGATGTTTGGCCTCCGGGCGGGGACAAAAAGTTTTTTAAAAAAAAATGGCGTAAACACTGTCGTTGCTCCACACGTAGGTAAAAAAATCCTTGGATTGTCCTTGAAGTCGTAACCCGAGCTATTATCTTCAAGAGACTAGTTTACTACAAAAATAAATTATATATATATATATATATATATTGTAATAATTTAAAATAAACGACTAATGGCTGTGGCTAAATAAAAATATTTATTTGATAACAATTAAACAAAATTTTTTAAAGTTTTAAATACAATATAAAAAATTACACAATAATATTTAGAATCTCAGGGTCTTTACTGGGTTTGATAAATGGGTGAATTGAATTTACAATAATTTATAATTACATTTAGCCTTTTATTGAAGTTAATTCGTCTAAACCTCGACGAATTTTGTTGCGGATGAAAATAAGATTACAGATTGAATTTTAAATTAACTAACTAAACAATTAAAGAAATGAGTAATTAAAGAAAAGAAATAATTAAAGAACGATCTGACGTATCTTAAAGAAATGGTTTACAAATAAATTTTAGAGTTTATTTTACTTACGGCCGACCAGGTCTCAATTTTGGGGTTTTCTGTGCACACGTTTTTGGGGATATCACTGAATTTAAATTGGTTACAAAACACTGTCGAAACTTTAGGTTCTCTCAGCTGGAAACGGCTACTCCTTCCGAATCAATGGTCAGTCAGATTATTACCAACTTTGGTTCGATGACATTGGTGACGGTCTCTTTACTTATTGAGTTTTTACTGCGGCATGACTTATTAGGTTACTGTTTGTAACTTGATTCTGGCTGGATATCTGCCTGCATATATGTATGCCGTCCAACCAACTAAACTCTTTCGCTTCTCCCCGTTGACTGCTGTTCGTCTCGTAGATTTTTGAATGCGTACGTCTCAACAATGGTTCTTTGTGTCGCGTGCCGCCTGTGTTGCGGTGCACGCTTTATATACTCTAATAATGAGTCCTTTACTTTGCAATTATAACAATGGATTAATTACTAATTACTACAATATATATATATCTTCTAATAAATAAAGCAAAGTGTATGTATGTTTCGCATACAAATCTACATCCCTGTAGCAAAAATTCACCAAATTTTGTGCAAGTGTTACTTGTGACAAGGAAATAAACACTGCGAGGCTCTGACACGTCTACCACCCTCAGGAGCGGGGGTGGAAATATTCAAGCATGCTAAAACGGCCGATATTCAAGCCGGATAAATATTTTTAGAGGTCAAAGAGACTGATAATGTTTCAACCGATGTTATCTGTGAATAATTTCAACCCCTTTACGGGATACGAAAGGGGTGTACTTAGGGGCTGAGACTGGAGAACGGCGTTACGAGAAAATAACGCGAACACAACCGATATTGGAGTCAAATCCAGGGCTATGTATGTCGCTGAGTTTATTTATGACAACCCGGGCAACGTCTCGTTTCCAGCTAGTATACAATATAAAAAGACACATCTTTAACAGACGTATAGTTTCTTATAAATAATAATGTATGTATGTATGTTTCCCATATAAATCTACATCCCTGTACCAAAAATTACGTGCACGTGTTATTTGTGACCAGGAAACAAACACTGTGGGGGTGTGACACGTCTACCACACCCGAGGAGCGGGGGTTGAAATATTCAAGCATGCTAAATTTAAGTCGGATAGATATCTTCAGAGGTATAAGAGACTGATAGTGTTTCTACCGATGTTATCTGTGTACAATTTTAACCCCTTTACAGGATACGAAAGGAGTTTACTTAGGGGTTTTTAGAGTGGAGAGGGGCGTTACAAGAAAATAACGCGAATACAACCGATATTGGAGTCAAATCCAGGGCTATGGATATCGCTGAGTTTAATTATGACAACCCGGGCAACGTCTCGCTCCCAGCTAGTATACAATAAAAAAAAGACACATCTTTAACAGATGTATAGTTTCTTATTAATAATATTTCACTTTTTAAATACGCTTCTCTATTCGTAAGATTATAAATTAAAGTAAATTAACGACCATTATAATGACAATTAAAATATTTTATTCAACACAACCACGTTTCTGTACATTTTTCTGCTTTGATCAGGTTCTTTACCTTATGTGTCTATATATATATATATATATATATATATATATATATATATATATATATATATATATATAAAGACAAATTCTTTTTTGCCATAATGGTGGAGTAAAGAAACCCAACAGAACTGAATTGCATTTTGAATATATCGAAAGTTTGAAAAATTATGGATTATAAATATTGCTTTAATGTACAACATTTCAGATAAATTCCATTTTATTTAAATTTTATTCAATGCCTAATATTTCAACAGTTTTCCTGTCAAATTCATTTGGGGGGGTGTGGGGGGGTTGTTTTATTCTTTTTATTGATATTCAGTGACAACATTATGATTTAAAGTTTTGTAATTGTTTTGTGTGTTCTTTTAATCCACGATTAAAAATTTGATATTGAACTGACTTTGTGTTAAATTAATTAGTGGAGAATTGGTTCAAAAATCAGAATTTATAAGTTTAACCTATAAAAAAAATTACAAATATTGGCTAAGACTTGAAAAGTTAGCCAGTATAATTAACGAAAAAATAATATTTTGTGTAATAATAATAATAATAATAATTAGCCAGATGTTTAAGAGGGGGAGGAGATATAAATATATATATAAATATATATATATATATATATATATATATATACACATATAACTTACGCTCAACATTTTGGAACCAAGCTGAAGATGTTTCAACGGTCAGGTTATGAAAACCTCACAACTATAGTAAGATCTCTGAGATCAAAGATTTTAGAGCGAGGAAGACGTCCAACATTAATCTTTATTTCAAAGCTACAACCCCTCGAGGACGAGTACGACTACGACTGTGTGTGTGTGTGTGTGTGTGTGTGTGTGTGTGTGTGTGTGTGTGTGGATGAGAAATGAAGTCAGTATCAGTGCCTGTGCTGATTTGAGACCTGCTCTTTTGAGCAGCGCCCGCCCGCCTTCGGCCTTCCTCGGCAATACTCGTATGATGTAATCCTTCAGTGGAAACTACCAAGTGTTTATTTATCTAGAAGATGAAAAGGGGGAACTGAAACGTAGAATTTTTGCATCTCTTTGTCATGGTAACTTACTTACGTAATGTGTTTTTTTTAAAAGCGTGAATGTAGAACAACGGTGGGAAAACAAAATAGGACTACGCAGTTTCTGCGACACCCACGACCTTGAAACTTCGCCGTCGTTCAACAATAATAACGATAATGATGGTAATAATACAGTGTTAGGAAACCGTCGTGAAGAAATATTACCTCACAGTCTTATAATTAGGATCTCGTACGAAATATTGACAGAATTCAGGCAAGGAAGCCTGCGAGAGAATTCTCTCGCAGGTGAACCTTCCCTGAGAGCTCTGGCGGGGGCTACCTTTGGGGATGTCTTCACATCCCTCTGGTTTTTTTTGAACTAAGGTTCCAATATGCCGAGGCACCTCGGCCTGTTTTGAGAGGTGCATGTTCCGGGGTCGCAGACCTTGGGCATACGGTAAGAGTTGTCGGCTATTCCTATTGTAATAGTCGGCCAGCTGCCTCCTAAACTGGTCTAGGCACGGAGAGGGGAATGCTGCGACCCCACAGCTAACCCCTCTCCCGCTTTCGGAAGCGCGTGGGACAAGTACCAAATGCCCGACCTACCTGATGCAGGTCTTTATAGGGTTTTCCCTGCATCACTTTAGGCGAATTGCCGGTTAAGATCCTTAAATTATAGCCTAGTTAACCCTTGGCTACCTTCATCTACCCTTCCGCATCCCCCCTTTCAAATCCCTTCCTATGCTATTAAAGGGGAGTTGCCACCATGTGGATTACCCTCATGTAGCCTGTTGCTCTAAAAAAAAATATTGACAGAAACTGGTCCGACGAAATTGATGTTTGCACCTAAGGGACAATGTATCCCAGTGTGGGATAAGTTGTCCCGAAACACGAATGGCACAGATGATCGTCGCTTTTATCCTAAACGCGAGTCGGTTTTTCCGGCCTGTCTAGAAAGTTTCTAGAAACGCATTAGTCAAAATAATTTTTTTTCCCCTAGGGTTTCACCTTTGCTCGAATACTATTTATAAACCAGACCAAATTTTCATGCCCTCATACGTGGTGTATTACTGAATTTGTGTTACATTCGGACATCAGAGTTTCTGCGTAGTTTTCGTGTTTCCATTAATTTAATCCTTTATTGACGTTCGCATAGTTCATGCAAATAATTTTGAGAGACTGGAAATAAATTCACTGACGATTTTAATATGAATCAAGAGAATAAAAATAGCCAGTAAGTCAGGAAAATTAAGCATAATCTATATTAAAACCACAAAACAACAACGTTTCATCCCACCTTCGGGACTTCATCAAATGATAAATTAATGAAATTATAGACATGACAAGTTTGGATTATTAATCTGTTATACAAAAAAAACGTTTATTTTTTTCGCGACCATTAGCAAACATTTATTTACAAAAAAATAATCAATTTAATTTTCGGAAACATGATTCACTACCTGAATCAAAAATTTACTGGAGCGTCGTCGGTATTTTAAATTGATGTTTCTTAAATAGATGTCCGTGATTAAACGTGGTTATTTAAATTACTTTCAATATATAATCTTTATTGAAGGGATTAATTCTGTATAAAGCTGGCATCAAGAAGATTATGAAGAGTTTTTGTTGTATCCCATAGATTTATTTTATGTTATAGATTTATTCTTATGTTATAGATTTATTTTTATCCCATAGATTTATGTTTATCCCATAGATTTATTTTTATCCCATAGATTTATTATTATCCCATAGATTTATTTTTATCCCATAGATTTATTTTTATCCCATAGATTTATTTTTATCCCATAGATTTATTTTTATCCCATTGAATTTTTTCACCCCTTAGAATTATCTCATTGATATATATTATTTCATAGATTTATTTTAGGTTCCCTTTTTACTTCTTTATTAATATAGTACCCCATGTTGTCTCAAAGTTGGGTCGAAACGTTGTACTAGTTTTATTTTATTTTCATGAGACGTAATTCTCTAATTAATTGTATTCAATTTAAATTATTCTGAATTTATTATATTTATAATTCTGACAAATATCTATTTTAATTTCTTATATTTTAATGTAATTATTTTTCAGTTATAAATTTAACATTAGAAGTACTTCTGTTAAGAATTAAAAATCCTTAAAGTGGTTTTTATTATTTATTTATAATAAATTCAAAAACTGGATTAGTTTTCTTTTTCAAAAATAAACTTAAAAATAATTGTATAGTAAAATTCATTGCAAAGATTTCGAAGAGTGACTGGATCCGTTTATCACGCCGCCGACTCTGATCCTTTTTACTCCCTCGGGAGGCCGCCGCCTTGATACACCTCGTGTCGATGACGTCACGGGAGCGTGAATGTCGTCACGACTCACTGCTAATTGGCACAAAGCTCTCTCGGCTTTTGTGACGTGAAGCAGCTGCTGCTGGCTGGATGGATTACCGTCGCGGTCCTTCCTCTACCTCACTCGCTCTCTCTGAAAACAACATCGACTGAAACCAGAAAAACATGTGGAAAGGGGTCGGGATTTGTGGGTGAGGGGAGGCTAAAAGCCGAAGGCAGAATTTTTGATTAAACAAGAGAGCAAGTGCGCGGCTTTGACTCTACAAACAATAACTAGATTCTCTACGCTTGTTTGCAAAGCGAAGGGGGAAAAATAGAGAGCGGATCTCGTCACCACAAATAAAAGAGGGGGGGCACATTATAACACTAAATCGGACACGGAAATTAATCGAAAATTCTCTCATCGTGTGTGTATGTGTGTGTGTGTGTGTGTGTGATTAAGAGACTATAAAAAAATTGAAGAAGGTAGAAATGCATTGTGTGTTATTTAACCTACAAGTGGACAGTTTTTCTGGTAGTAGATTAATTAAATTGCTCTAAATATAATTATCTATCTATATAATAAAAAAAGGATGTATATTTGTATGTATGTATTTACGTTAATTTCTATACAAATTTAAACGCGTGGACAGAGTGCAGCAAAAATTGGTACACATATTCTTAAAAACACGAGAAACGGTGCTGTGTGGGGGTGACAAACCCCTAACATAAATGTGGAAAGAATTATAATTGAAAAACTTGATAATTTTGTGTTAAATTACTTCGCGCCAAGAGACCGTGACGTCACACGCGAGAGAGCCAGAGACGTTACTAGGCGACGAACAAAGGAAATAGTTCCTTTTTCCGTAATGAAATAAAGCAGAAATATTTTCTTTGAATAAAAAGTATAATTTTATCCAGCAATACTGCAGCGAATGATGATAAAAAAAATTACAAAATACTTTACGATCCTTGCTGGAAAAAAAATGTAAGTTAATTTTGCCGCCATGTTTAGTGACTCCAATATGGCGACTATTTGTTTACATTGTGAATCTAGCTAAGAATTTAATCTTTCGTAATGTCTGAAGACTGAGGAACAATTACATCCTGCAGTAGTCAAGGAGTATATTTAAGAAGAAATTCTGAGGTTATGTTTGTAGGGACTGATGCAATAAAATTCAGCGTATTTTACAGCTGTTGAATTAATGCACTATTATCTGTGGAAAGTGTGTACGGAACTAGGAACAGTTAGATTGAGGTTAAATCACTTCTTCACTAAAGATTAATATATAGAATAAAATTTTTTGGGGGGGTTTATATTAACAAGTACACGTGGCAACGCCGGGCCCGCGGCTAGTATTAAATAAATAAACCCGACGTGTCTGTCAAATGAAAAAATAAAAATAAACTATATGAAGAATGATGGAACATGAACTGCTGCGAGGGCTATTCTCTCGCAGGCAGTACCTGCGAGGGATCGTCTCTCGCAGGCAGAACCTTGTAGGTGAGACAGGAAGGAGCTACCTTTGGGGATGCCTTTTCCTCTATACGTTTTTGAACTAAGGTTCCCACAACCCGAGGCACCTCGGCCTGTTCTGAGAGGTGTATGTTCCTGGGGGTCACAGACCCTGGGCATACGGTAAGAGTTGTCCGCTATTCCTATTGGAATAGTCGGCCAGCTGCCTCCTAAACTGGTCGAGGCACGGAGAAGGGAATGCTGCGTCCCCCCTCTCCCGCCATCCAGTTAAGGGCGTGGGACAAGTACCCAATGCCCGACCTGCCTGCTGCAGGTTTTTCTAGGGTTTTCCCTGCATTACTTTTAGGCGAATGCCGGGTAGGATCCTTAAACTATAGCCCGGGGGCCCTAGTTAACCTACCCTAGTTAACCTACCCTTCAGCATCCCCCCTTTCAAATCCCTTCCTATGCTATTAAAGGGGAGTTGCCACCTTGTGGATTACCCTCATGTAGGCTGTTACCCTAAAAACAAATCGGTTGAATTATATACTCTGACCACGCTGTTAGTTCTCCGCTCCCAGATACTGATTTCCTCACGCGACCACAACATCCGACCACCTGCCTTCAGACAGTGATAGCGGCTCACTACAAAGCTAGCCTACACATTGTCGTCTTTGAAGAATTGAGACCGCTAACAATCCAATTATTTAAAATCATTACTGCCCTCTAATTAGTATTACAATATATATATATATATTGTGGTGCGCACTTAATTAAAACAAACAAAGGAATGACGGAAGTTTAAATTAAACCAAAAATTTTTAAAGAGATAACAAAGATTATTTAATTGACAATTTTGATTTGCGTTGATTTCATATTTTTTAATTAAATTCCTCCTCAGCTTTCATGAGAATCTAAATTTCATGGCCAGCTTGAAGGGCCTCTAGTGAAGACAGAGATTCGTAATTTTCACCAAGTTACAAAAGCAAAAAACAAATATTAAAATTTACAAAGAAACAAATTTTATACCAACAACAAAAACTATAGAAATCTGGTTGTCTTCTTTCATCCCCCCCCCCTCGCTGCCACCACCACCACCACCACCATACACGGCTAATTGTGAAACATGCTGTAGCCGTAATGCAGATAGTTCAGATTATTATAGAATATTTGGTTAAGTGAAAGTGTTTTACGGAGATAATTTCTCCGGGCTCACGAGTTTAACCATTCTACTCGTATCCTATTTGATTACAGAGTTTTGTGTACTAACGAGTTGATTGAGTTGAATCGTAATGGCGGCAACGCAGTCGGCGATTCCTCGTTTATTTGTGTAGAGTGTTAGATTCGTCGCTGGATGGAGCCAGCAGTCAGTCAGCAAGCGGTCATTAAATACATTTTAAAAAGAGGAGCTACACCCACATCCCTCCCTCACTCACACACAGGCACACACCTTTTTTTTTATTAAAGTTAACTTTTAGTCCGGAGACTTTACAGTTGTGATAATAATAATAATAATAACAGTATTTACAATTGTAAAAATTAACAAATAACAAGGTATTTACAATTTATATTTATTTCACATGTAAACTTGTGGTCTTGGATGTGTGACCCCCTTGTCATTCCAAGTTAAGAGACGAGAGAAGCAGATTAACTTGTTTACCGTATATTAACGAAGGTTAGCGATCAATCTGGTCATTGGGGAAGCTACATGTCTGAAGCGTTAAGGATGTTATGGGGGAAGATGGGAGTACGTAGTGCCAGTTGGTAGGAGGGGGCTAGAGTAATTCCAGAGTGATTTAGGGGGAGGATGATGTCAATTGGGAGTCTGCGATTTTGTGAAGGAGGAAGGGGCGGGGCTACTATAGAATAGCTCAATGGTGGGATTTGGATGGTTGATGGAGCTATTTATTAAGGACTTGGTAGATTTATGAATTATGGCAAGGATTAGGGGGAATTTCAAGGTCTTTGTGGATAACTGAGTTGCGAAGGTACCAGGGGGGGGGGGGGGGAATTTGATATTAAACGGAGAAATTTTGTTTTGTTTGGTTTGTGTTTTGTTGGAGTGGGAACAAGGCAGTGGATCCCCATATGGCACATGAGTACGACCCATATGGGGCGGATTAGGGATAGATACAGGAGTCTTTTGGATGCTAAGGGATATGGGAGATTTTCTGTTTATAAGAGGGAAGAGTTTTGTTGCTGATTCTGGAGGTAATGTGAGGTTTCCATGATAATTGGGAACGCCTAGGTATGGTGTAGTTTGTTGGATAGGTATTTTGGTGCCATTGAGAAATGAGGAGTGGTTGGAGGAATGTTTGGTTTTAAGGATGAAGGGAATGATTGTGGATTTGGTTGGGGTTTATGCTGATTCGACATTTTTTTTAGCCCTGATTTCAATATCATTGAGGGCGATTTGTAGTTTTCTGGAGCCCGGAGGACGGAACGTATGATTTTAGAGAGAGCAGCTATCGTTAATGTATTATTAAACAAAGTTGTGAATTTAAGACAAAGTAAATAACATTCACGGGATTATTACCTCGTAAATATCGCTAAGTAAAAGCAGCTTACGCCTATCAGCAGCCAGGAAAGGAAGTCAGTTTAAGTCCAAAGTGGTAAAAGACTAACAAATCTACGAATCATAGGATTCCTGTAAGGCGAGCAGACATCAGATAGCTGACATTCAGGAGGATCATCCGAGTTCCTGGGAAACTATCAATTTTGACTTCAATAGTGTAAAGTCGAGGATGTTTGGAGGAGTATGGATGGCGAGGTCATCTGCAAAAAGTACTGTTTTAGTAGATAGGTTTTGAGGGGTATGTCGTGAAAATAGAGGTTGAAGAGGTAAGGGCCTAGGATGCTGCCTTGCGGGACGCCAGAGGACATAGGGTAGGAATTTGAAACGGTATTGTTAAATTTGACAGAGAAGGAGCTGGTTAGTAAGATAATTAGTAAGGATTCTGAAGAGGGAATCATTAGGTGGGTCTTTGATTTTGGAAAGTGGAGATTGATGGTGTTCTTTATCAAAAGCTTTTTCTGCATCTAGAGAAAGGCACCAATGCACGAGTTATTGGACAGACACACATCAACCATGACGATTTAGGATCGCTGGAACTCCAGGCACATGAAGCAAATGTTTTGTGAATATAATTTAAATTAATTTTATGACTTTTGACCGCTGCGCTGTTTATAATAGGAAGGTGGTGACGTTTCCAACGGCACCAGCACAGGGACGGTCGACGTTCTTTCTGACCGCTTGCTCGACAAGCACGACTTGGCTGCATGCTTGTTTGTTTGTTTGTTTTGTAATAGTTTCTCACGTACTGTAGTGTGCTATATCTCCGTTTTTCATGTGACGTAGAACTTTTTCTTTCCTTTACCACGGTCTAACAGTCGTTTCTTGACAACTCCGACTCGATGACGACCGGCCGTCATTGACACACATGTTTTGATACTCGCTTATGAGAGAGAGAGAAAACCTGTCCTTCTGTCAAAGAATCATATGATAATGTTACACGTTTCGGAAAAGGAAGATTTTAACCCCTTTAGCGCATAGTGTAGCATAACTTTTAGAATCACCCTCCAGGGACATGACATCTGTTGGTTTCTAAGAGGCTGTGATGCAGATAAGAAACAGCATGCCCTTAAGGTAAATGTAAAATTTTTGGGCATCCGTGACCAGGTTAAAACGAGCCCTGTTCGAGCTTTCTGTGAGTCAACACCCCAAAGGGACAGAATTTTCTACCCTTCGGACAACCACAGTACATTTATTTTCTGTGTGTTTTTATGGTTTTTTTTCAAAAATAAATAAAAATTAAGTGTCATTCTCAGGGTATTCTAATTGCGCTAAAATAATAATTATCTAATTAATATGAATTATTGATAAATCAGACCTAATTATGTTTATAATTAACATGCGCGAACATCATGAGCCACACATCGACTTTGGTCACGTTTGATATTATTTTATGGTTATTTTTTTCCGTGTTGTATTTCAGGAAAATACATCTTAAAATATTTAGTTTTAAAAAAAATTAACAAAAAAAAAACTGCACCAAAGTGTGCGAGGCCAGTAAAAGATAACGAAGGTTGGAGAATAAGATGCAATATTGAACCGGAAGAACTTGTACAAAGGCTTAGATGTCTTGGGAACTAGATTAGAATAGAAGATATTATGGATGTGGGGGGTACCAGGGAGGAGAAACAGACTGTAAGACCCAGAAAAAATAATGGTTTGAGAATGTGGTAAAAATACAGTAGAAAGTAGGAAGGTGGAAAAGGAAAGCAGAGGACAGCGACGAGTCCTCCAACTCTTAAAAATTTTATAATTTTATTATCACGTTATTAACCGTTATTAAAAAAACAAATAGTTAAAGAAAATTGTCTTCTTTTTCTTTTCGAAGGTCAGTTTCGACTTTTATACGGAAATTGGCAATCGTGCGTTAAATAAACGTCAGAAGACAAGATATTAATTAAAATTACAAAGAAATTGGGGCGGACTCAGTAATACCAACCTCGCCAAACAACTGTTAACAGATACACGATGTAAAAAAAATCCGACAAGAAGCCACGAGAAGTTGATTCCGGTACCCTTAGGGGTGGGGGTGAACGGGCGTAACAAGAAAATAACGCGAATACAACCGAGATTATAGGCAAATCCTGGATTATGGATGTCGCTAAGTTTTATTATAACATTCAATTGGTCATTTAACGCTCAGGAGTGGGGGTGGACGGGGGTGAAATTTTTCAAAGATTTTAAATGAGAATGTGGTAAAATCCCAGTATAAAGTAGGAAGGTGGAAAAGGAAAGCAGAGGACAGTGAGGAGTCCAACTCTTCAAAATTTTATAAATTTATCATCACGTTATTAACCGTTATTAAAAAAACCAAATAGTTAAAGAAAATTGTCTTCTTAATTTTCCGAAGGTCAGTTTCGACTTTTATACGGAAATTGGCAATCGTGCGTTAAATAAACGTCAGTGTCTTGTTGTCAGGTCAGAAGAAAAGATATTAATTAAAATTACGTAGAAATAGGGACGGACACAGTAATACCAACCTCGCCAAGCAAGTGTTAACAGATACACCAAGTGAAAAAAAGAAAAAACCAAGTCCGACAAGAAGCCACGAGAAGGTGATTCCGAGTATCTCCGAAGCGATTTCTTGATATTTAGAGTCACGTCACGTCTCTTATCATGTGACACGAATAGGAAATAGACTCCCTAGTAACTTCCCTCCTTTAAAAGTGAGCGGTCCAACTTCCGGCAGGAGGAAGTCACAACATTAATTCCGTTCGCCTCCGGTGTAGTTTTTTTTTTCTTTTTCTTTTTTCCTCGGGCGTGGAGAAACGACACCTCCTAGAATCCCGACACGGTCACAAATATAAATAAATGTATATATTAAGAGACTATAAATGATCAATGCTTTCTTTAACTTGATCGGGAATTTATATATATATACACTGTTTAGTAAAATTTCAAAAATTGTTTGTTAGCCAAGAAACTTTCAGACAATGTTCACTTCTCTAGGAACATTCTTTTTCCAACGGACGTACAGTGTTCACTTCTCTAGAAACATTTTATTGTTAACAGCCGTGCAATGATCACTTCTCTAGATATATTCTCTTGGCAACAGCCGTGCAACGTTCACTTCTCTAGAAACATTATTTTGCCAACGGACGTGCAACGTTCACTTCTCTAGAAACATTATTTTGCCAACGGACGTGCAACGTTCACTTCTCTAGAAACATTATTTTGCCAACGGACGTGCAACGTTCACTTCTCTAGAAACATTATTTTGCCAACGAACGTACAATATTCACTTCTCTAGAAACATTATTTTGTCAACGGACGTACAATAATCACTTCTCTAGAAATATTCTCTTTGCAAAAGCCGTGCAATGTTCACTTTTCTAGAAATATTCTCTTGGCAACGGCCGTGCAATGTTCACTTCTCTAGATATATTCTCTTGGCAAAAGCCGTGCAATGTTCACTTCTCTACAAATATTCTCTTGGCAACGGCCGTGCAATGTTCACTTCTCTAGATATATTCTCTTGGCAACAGCCGTGCAATGTTCACTTCTCTAGATATATTCTCTTGGCAACAGCCGTGCAATGTTCACTTCTCTACAAATATTCTCTTGGCAACAGCCGTGCAATGTTCACTTCTCTACAAATATTCTCTTGTCAACAGCCGTGCAATGTTCACTTCTCTACAAATATTCTCTTGTCAACAGCCGTGCAATGTTCACTTCTCTAGATATATTCTCTTGGCAACAGCCGTGCAACGTTCACTTCTCTAGAAACATTATTTTGCCAACGGACGTGCAACGTTCACTTCTCTAGAAACATTATTTTGCCAACGGACGTACAATATTCACTTCTCTAGAAACATTATTTTGTCAACGGACGTACAATAATCACTTCTCTAGAAATATTCTCTTTGCAAAAGCCGTGCAATGTTCACTTTTCTAGAAATATTCTCTTGGCAACGGCCGTGCAATGTTCACTTCTCTAGAAATATTCTCTTGGCAACGGCCGTGCAATGTTCACTTCTCTAGATATATTCTCTTGTCAACAGCCGTGCAATGTTCACTTCTCTAGATATATTCTCTTTGCAAAAGCCGTGCAATGTTCACTTCTCTACAAATATTCTCTTGGCAACAGCCGTGCAATGTTCACTTCTCTAGATATATTCTCTTGTCAACAGCCGTGCAATGTTCACTTCTCTAGATATATTCTCTTGGCAACAGCCGTGCAATGTTCACTTCTCTACAAATATTCTCTTGGCAACAGCCGTGCAATGTTCACTTCTCTACAAATATTCTCTTGTCAACAGCCGTGCAATGTTCACTTCTCTAGATATATTCTCTTGGCAACAGCCGTGCAATGTTCACTTCTCTACAAATATTCTCTTGTCAACAGCCGTGCAATGTTCACTTCTCTAGATATATTCTCTTGGCAACAGCCGTGCAACGTTCACTTCTCTAGAAACATTATTTTGCCAACGGACGTGCAACGTTCACTTCTCTAGAAACATTATTTTGCCAACGGACGTACAATATTCACTTCTCTAGAAACATTATTTTGTCAACGGACGTACAATAATCACTTCTCTAGAAATATTCTCTTGGCAACGGCCGTGCAATGTTCACTTCTCTAGAAATATTCTCTTGGCAACGGCCGTGCAATGTTCACTTCTCTAGATATATTCTCTTGGCAACAGCCGTGCAACGTTCACTTCTCTAGAAATATTCTCTTGGCAACGACCGTGCAATGTTCACTTCTCTAGATATATTCTCTTGGCTACAGCCGTGCAACGTTCACTTCTCTAGAAATATTCTCTTGGCAACGACCGTGCAATGTTCACTTCTCTAGATATATTCTCTTGGCAAAAGCCGTGCAATGTTCACTTTTCTAGAAATATTCACTTGCCAACGCACGTACAATATTCACTTCTCTAGAAATGTTCTCTTGTTAACAGCCGTGCAATTTTCACTTCTCTAGAAATATTCTCTTGCCAACGGACGTACAATAATCACTTCTCTAGAAATATTCTCTTGTCAACGGACGTACAATAATCACTTCGCTAGAATCATTCTTCTGTCAACAGCCGCGGAATACTCCCTTCTCCACGAATACCTTGTGTATCAGTGGGCCGCGGAATATTCTGCTCTAGGGGGTGGAAATATTTTCAGTAACCAAGCCGCAGGCAGAACTATTCAATCTATGCAGTAACTAGTTTTGTATCGCTCCACAAGTCCAAGTTTCTAGTTGGTCTCGTCGCTACGGATGCAAATATATTACCTACAGAATCTCAAAGAATTCATTTTCCGATCGTTGCGATTGATTGCGTACGGTAATGAAACCCGTTATCTTTCGCGTCGCCGACATTAATTATTATTCTTTGTAGAGTGAAGGCGGCGAAGTCCTTTCCAAGGCTATCTGCAAACGAACGCACGTAGAAGGCAAGTTGACAACATGCACAACAAATACACACAAACATTATACATCACAGCGGATTCACGGTATTCTCAACTATAACCCGAATTCAATACAGTTATGATTCAACAGGATATATATATTTTTAACGCTTTTATTTACATCCACATAATATGCTGTAATATCCTCACTTTTTGTACGGCGTTTCATAAAATAAAACTGTCGTAAAAAGATTGCTTACTACTGGTTGAGTAAAGGAGGTGAAGAGAGAAAAATAATTACTGTTTCATTGGCCATCCTCCTTTGTACTAACCCTGTCTTGATCTGTCCATTACAACCCCTGGTTTTTCGTACTTTTGAATTATGTGTGAGAAAATGACATCAAACCGTGTAGAATTAGGATTTAAAAATATGCTACAAGTTGTGAAGTTGAAAGTTCAAAATTCTAAGGATAATAAATTAAGTTGCTAAATGCAACCCAATTAAGTTCAACCAATAGAAAACATATATATGAATATCAGAAAATTATAGATAGAATATTTTATTTTCTTTATAAAAAGGACTGTCAGACTTGTGTCAAGTTTCTTTAAGAAAATCGTAAAGGGAATTTATATATATATATATATATATATATATAAACATTTGGCACCCTCACTATTAGTCTACATACAATCACTAAGGGCTGGTTTGTTAGAAGTAATATCCACAGCCTTCTATACACAACCAATTAAGATGAACACAGGTTTACCACAAGAAAACCAAAGACAAACTTTTACACATCATGGTCACTCACCCAGGAAATAAGTTCTGCACTATAATGTGATATATTAATATATTTAAAATGCTTCATTAAACAGTTAAAAGATAATTCAATAAAATTCAAAAGAATAACTAACCAACTGTTTGCTTAGTCACCCCCCTTCTATTCCATTAATGAATTATAACACATGTCAATTAACTGACAGTGTATAATTTTTGTGGATTGTTGTAATTTTGGGTACAGTTTATTCCACATCCTTGAAACCTGAATTATCTGTTTGAGTCTCTACTGAACATGAGTACTGGTACAAATAATGTGTTATGAATTTCCTCAAAAATAAATTAAATTCGGATGACTGTAAATCCCATGTTGTTGTTTTCCTAATATGAAAATTCATTAAAATAAGTTTCTTTTTTTTATCAGTTTAATCCGTTTAAATCGGGCACTGACCAGAAGACATGTTTAACATTTCATTTACATAATTACACAAATTTCCAGACTGCATCTCAATTTTAATATATTTTATTCTCTGTCTTGAAGATATGTAACAACCCATTTTTTTAAGGTGTTCAATTTAATTTTGTAATTTATAATTAAGTAATTTTCTATGACCAACTTCCTCAAAAATACACTGTACATGTTTCATTAATTGGTCCTGTATTTAATAACTCAAAAACATTTAAAACTATCTCTACTTCTCCCCACCACGAAATATTTAAGTGGAGTCTCTGATACATGGCCCAACATCCTCTGATGATTTCCATAATCCCTGTAGCTGCATTAATGTAATAAAAATGTGTTTTTCATGAGTTAAAAAGAAAAACATAATTGTATGAGTACAATGGCGAATGGAGGGAGGATAAAACAACAGCTATGAGCCGGAACCCTTGAGATCATGGGTTACTAAGTTGGTGGTCGATTTGATGGGTGAGACAAATTCCAGGAGAAATGACTGAATGATTTTTTTTTTAAAAAAAAGTTAAATTGTTTTAGGGGAAGGGAAAGGAACTCAGTCCAGTCATGCTGTTCCGAATAATTTTAAAATAGCAGTGATTTGAGCAGTAAGAAGATTATTTTACCTACTTGTCACTCCTTGTTAAGATTGTATAATTTACCTTCGGGTAATTATTTACCGAAGAAGAATTTTTGTTCTTCAAAAGAAGGGTTTGGTAAACTGTTTGTGCTATCCATAACGTCCTTCAGAGAGTTTTTTTAAAATAATAATATAATAATATATTCTTCATAAATGTGACCATACACAATAATGAATGTTGTTTCTAAGAAATGAGTCATATTTCTTCTACCGCTACATCGAAAGCAGACTATGGATAAAGTAGAGTGTCAGATGTTGATGAATGTCAACCCATAACTCGCTCCAGATCTGATTCCGCCGTCAACTGTAGGCAGCAGTCTTGATGAGTACGAGAGCATCCCCTCCGTGAGCTGTGGTGCACGTGAGAGTTCAGTGGGGCGCGACCTTGGACGCCAAACCCAGTGCACTCCCCAGTATTGATCCCAGCAGGTCAGGATTGCGGCGCGGCGGTCCATCCCCGCAGCCTGCAGCTTCTCTGCAGGGATCCATCTCTCCTTCCCCCCTTACACCTCTAAAGTCCGCCAAAAGAATGTGACACACATTCCAACAACAATAAAATACATAAAAAACTAAAAAATACAGAATTAATTTACTCATCTCGAGATAAAATAAAAGCATTATTTGGCCTCTACTACTACTACAACAAGATATCCCCCAATAGTAGTAGCCGTTAACGTGCAGACATTAATAGGTCACGGCCCTGACTGAGCAACCTTGATCACATGTGACCAGTGAACCATGAATTCTCAGAAAATTTTCCCCCCCGAAAAATACTATTTATTCCACACTTCAAGAGATTTAACCTTCCCCTGCTGCGTTCACACTCATCCAGTTATTTCTACTGATATTTGTTCATCTTTGTCACCCATCACACTGATCGCCAACGTAGTAGCCTATGATCTTCCTCAGTTTGCCATTGCAATGTCAAATTAAACTTTTTTAAAAAAACGAATATAAATCACAGTTCATTACATAATTCAGTTACAGAAATGATAGAAAATCGAGGGATGTTGGGGCATGCAACAGTGACTCAAGTTAGAGATTTTGTGGTGCGGAGGCTGCAAATAGTTTTAAATATTGTAGTTATTATTAATAAATAATTGGACTTGCTGTTCAAAATGATTACCAGTAATAAACCCAAAATGTCCTCAGTATTTTATATTTATTATGGAAAACACAGGTCAAAATCATAACAGGAGCTTTCGACATTGCAAGTGAATGTTACAAATTTTTGTTGAAAGCTTCTGTTGTGATATTGACTTGTGTTTTCCATAATAAACATAAAATGGTGAGGACATTTTTGTTTTATTACTGTTAAATATTTGAGTTATTAAAAACAGGACCAATCAATAATAAAATATGTACATTTAAAAATATTTGTCTTAAAATTGAAAATAAATATGTTGTAAAAAATGAGATGCTGCTTTGTAATCAAACTTTTAGGCCTGTCTTAAGTTACTGTACTATATATGACAAATGAAATTGACAATGAAAACCTACGAACTATGAGACTGACATGTGTTACAGATGGAGAATAAAATAAAATCAAAATTAGTTGCATTCTGTTTCAGAATCAAAGAATGATTTGTTTGTATAATTTTCATATTTGAAATTTACTGTTAGCTTGTTAATGGCAGTGATGTGCATTAATATAAAAATTGAAATAAAAATTATTTATGTAGCATTTAAAAATAAATTAAACAGTTCTTGATGGCAGAATAATAGAATTTAATAAATTATGTGATACTACTATAATGGTAAGACAAAAGTTAATTTAAATAAAAATTTATAATTTACAAAGGGGCATCTTAATGATTTATTATTATTTGTGTTATGTATATATTTTTACTGGCCACAAGTTAATTGAGGCAAATAATTTTGGATAGTAAAATCTATTCCATGTGTGGAAGGATATAGATACAGATAAGATACAGCTGCTGTATTTATTATTGTTTGCTCATATTTTTATTAGAAAACAGATAACTAAGACAATGAAATAAATAATAAAATAAGCTATAACTACCTAAATGCACTAACACCATTTTTCCCTTTCTTTCTGTGCAGAATATTGTTATTGGGATTGGTGCGGCGATGTTAGCATGCATCGGTGACCTCACAGTGAAGAAACAAGAATCTCTGCTGTACCTGGCGATATCCATTTTGGTTGCAAACTGTATCAACCTTGCTATTTTGGAAGTAGGCGAGTGGAATTGGTTCCTGACAAACGACATCAGAGAAATCATCAGCCAAAAGAGTCTCAAGAAGCTCATATTTTATGGTACGTTCATGATGCTTCTTTCTCTCCCTGTGTTCAGAAGAAGAAAAATACACTGATAGAGATATTGTTTGGGTATCTCATTAACTATGCTCTAGAAGAGAGTTAAATGGAAAGGTCATAAGTGAGCAAGAAGAAGGAGGAAATGAATAAGATAGTTCCAATATCTCAAACAGGAGAAACTGAGAATCTAAGTTCTAAATAGTTGACCCTCCTAAATAAACTGAATTTAGTAGGTTTATTTTGTTAAGAAGTGTTTCAACTTGTGTTCTTTCTTTCCATGAAGATAAATAGAACATTCATTGTTTGTATCCCTCTAATCTTTAATGGCTCACTTTAGGATTTTTCACTTTCTCTTTCTACCTAACTCTCCTCTACAACTAGAACCATGGAATACCCAATATATATCTACAACTTTCATAACACCATTTGTAAGAAAAGTGCCCATTTGTGTAAAGTGAAACAAACTAAATGAGGATGTTTTCTATTTTGCAGCTCATATAACCACAAGTGTTAGTTCTGCCGTAGCAGTTCTTGTGTCATTCATAGATACGCAATTAACATTTTGCTCTATGCAGAAAACACAGAAGCCAAAAAATGTCCACGAGCAGGTGTCAGATATTGAATACATTATACCGAGGGTGAGTATAAACTATAGCTCTTCACCTTGTGCTCTTATTTCTCTCCATAATGTTCCAATAATATTTATTCCTTTGTTTTACAGAAAAAGACCGTAGCGAAGCAAGCGCAGAGTATCTACAGCCAATATGCTCAGTCTTGGGTGTTTGATACTGACACGACCTCGTCGAAAAATGAGTCGCCCTACCTCAAACTGCCAAATAACGCACCATACGATTCGAAAACGCTTGTGGTGAAGAAAAACTCGACCCCGGACGGAGCGATCGTTTACGAGGACCAAAATGTCGATCAGAAAATGTTCCTAGTTAACCCTACGGTTCACGTGGAACCAGTGTCGGACGAGAGCAACGGTGACAGGAGTCTGAACTACATGAAGAGCTTCTCGAGGACGCCGTCGCCAGTCGGCGTTTCCGAGAGTTCCTCGCAAGATTCCAGTTTCAACCCTCCGATATACGAGTGTCTGGAGAGACTGACGGAGCCCGCGCTGTACAGGTCGCGCTTGAACACGGCCATAAGCTTGAACGCGGAGCAAGGGAAGGACGGCAGGTCGCAGAACTCCGACTGCACCTCCACTTTCCACCCGGCGAGACCGCGCAGCGAAACGTTCAGCAAGGAGAGGCTGGTCACCGCCGAAGGAATAATCGTTCCCGAGAAGGTCCAGTACGCTTCTCTGATGGTGGAACTGCAACAAGCCTTCCGGTCCAAGAAGGAGAAATTCCAACAGCCCACGTCGCCGCAGAGCACGTGCGAAAGCGTAACCGTCGAAGACTATTCCGACAGGACTCAGACCGAGTCGAAGGGAAGCAGCCGGCAGGATTCTTCGTCTCAAGACAATTCCCAGAGAACGGAACAGAAAGGCAGCGACACGGAGTTCTCCAAAGAACTAGAAGCGGCCTTGCAGTTGATCCAAGACCTCGAATCGCCCAACACGATCGAAACGCCTTCGGAGACCTGTCGGTCGATAAACAGTGTAGATGTGATTTTGCCCGGAGGGAGTGTGCCTACAGTTAGTGTGAAGTGGAAAGACAGTGATGGCAGTGGCAGTGATAGCACAAAGACTTTGAGCGAATGCGTGTCCCCGCCTGAGCTGCCTGAGGAGAGTACCGACACATCGCAGGGTAAGGGAACCACCTCGGTAATAGTTGTTGCTCCCACAGGGAGTGGCTCAGAGTCATCCTCCGGTTACAGCTCGCCGTCGCACGGCAACTCGAAACAACCCACACCCTACTGTTCCAAACCACCCTCTGTCAGCGGCAGCTCTTGCAACCTGGTCGGAGAGCAGCCTGTATCTTACGCCATATGCAATACAGGAGCGGCAGCCATTATATCCCTGTTCTCCGCCCCAGGGAATAGTGACACTCTCAAAGTGGAGAAAAGAAAGTCCGTCACCAGTGTATCCGGACTAGAAGTCAAAATATCGGCCAAGAACTTGAGCAACAGGAAATCTGAACACATACTAGATCAGATCCACTATAACACTGTGCCGATGAAAATGAAGGAATCGACCAAAATAGTAATTGGGCACGATAAGGATAAAGTGCCGTCGAGAGCTTCAAGTGTACCAAATGGTAACAAACTTGATTCCGAACCGAGCCCTCAGTCCACTCTCAAATCCACTTCTTCCAGATGGAATGTGAAGTCTCTTCTGAAGAAGAAGACTACCCCACCATTGTTGACTCCTGAGCTGGAAAGTGCAATATTTAAATCTGAGAGTCTCGCGTACCTTACCGAGCTAGAGCTTCTTGCTAGACACGCCAGAAACAAATCCATACAGAGGGTAAGAAAAAACATAAACACTAACCGCAACCAATCCTCCGCTTAAGTACTAACCCGTGGTCTCTCTGGTGGAAGCCTTCTTTCCTGTTGTCATTAGTAGTAAGAGGAGCCAATAACTTAAATCTGGTGGAGGTGTAACAAATTTGTACTTTCTAGTATAAGCTTATTTTTAATTTTTTTTTAAGAATATTTGGTAAGTCCATTTAAATTATTACAGAATATTTTTATCACTATTTTAGTTCTATGAAAATGACATCTTGGAGATATCTGCAACTATCTTATTATACTTCTGTATTTACCTTACTATCATAAAATTAATCTTACAATTACCCTAGCAGACTGTTGTGATATCTCATAGTAAAGAAAAGTGCAAACTTAATGACAAAATTTATTTCAGTTAATATTTCTCATTTATGTACACTGTTGCTGTCTTGTTCAGTATTTATTTTAATGAGAAGAAAACATAGTGGTGCATTTAATGACAATGGTGTTGCCATTATTGTCTAATAATATAAGGGTGATGAATATAAAATATTTTGTAGCCAATGCCTTGCGAATATTTGACACTTAATCTCAAGAGAATACCAAATTATTATTTACAGTATTGTGTCAAATTTCTTCCATACAGCACATTTCCAGTTGGATCTTAAGGACTATTAGATTTCACATAGTTTTTAGAGGTCCAATTTTACATGCATGTTATAAAGCTGCTCTTAGGAATCAGATTTAAAAAATGTACTCATGATTCTCTTAATAACAATGCATGTTGAATTTTCCCATAAGGGTTTAAAATATCTATTGTTTCATTTTGCATGTGTAGTATATTTAGATGCTCTCATTTGTGTATTGACCTTAGGATGAAAATATCTCCAAGTAATTCACAAACTGACTCTGAAAGAACACCTAAATTCATCTTAAATACTATGTTACTTATGTTCCAGTCATTCATAATATTTATCTTATTTTTTAATTGAGCATACAGAATTCTGTGAAAATTTACCATTTTAAACTGAAATTTATTTCTTATGTAACAATTGGATATGGAACTTATACATGTGTGACAAGATTTGGCAGATTATTTTAAAAATTATTAATTAATAATTTGCTCATTTTAAGAGACATATTGCTCCTTGTTGCATTCAGAATGGTGTGTCTAATGTAATTTTAACCAAGGCATGCGAAACAAAATTTAACACAATAATTTGTAAAAATCTTAAACAAAGATTTTCATTACATACATATAAATATGTTTGTATTGATGCAATAGTCGTAGATGGTATCAGTTGCTAATTCTTTGTAAGCAAGTATTTAAATAATTTAATATTTTATTGTTGATATATAATTTTGAAATGAGAACACTAACATAATTTCCTTTTTGCAGCAAATTGAGCAACGGGTACAACAACAAATTCTTGGTCATTCACCGTCAGAGTCGCAGTGCTAATAAAAGAACTTCCAAAGATTTAAGGACTTAAACTTTATCAAATATTTTTAGTCTTGAATAAATTTTTCTATTTCATCTATTGTTTTATAATGTACAGTTAAAAACCATACATTGTAAATAGTCCCATTATTTGTATTAAGGTAATTAAATTTTGCACAATATTGACAATCTGTTTGTGTGTACATAGAAGAAACGAACTTTTCACGGTTTTAGATCCATTATATTCTCAAATTTAGAAAAATTAATAATTCAAACTAATTTTATCATAATATAAATACCATGTAAAAATTGTAAATATGTAACGCAGTATAAAGGATAATGATACTGTTTGGTGCTCAAAATGTGATCAAAGAAATATTGATTTCTGATGTTATCCTCACTATTTATTTTTTTGCGCACAATTAGACTTGAGTCATAATGTAAAAGATTGAACTGTTAATTGTTAATGTATTTTAGAACCGTCCAAGGAAAGGTTAAATATATTGATAGTTTATGAGCAAAATGTTGTGTATTGAAGAGGTTTATGATGGATGGAAGGTCCAGTAATATATCAGTTGATTACAATAAAATCTATTTAATAAATGTACCCTGACTTTATATAAATAAGGGTGCTTAAGAAGAGCACCTGATATTTTTTGGGATTCTAGTTTTTTATGTTGTGTGAAATCATTATAAAAATGGTTCATTAAGAACAATTATACCACTTTCTTCAATAATATTGTGTTTATGAAATTGTAACTTCCATTTATGAACAAATATATATATATATATCAAATTTTCTTTGAATAATTTGGGTTCTAACAATCTGCCTCTAATTATGCATATGTATTTAATAAATCAGTTATATGAACATATGAATAAACAATACAAGAAGTTCATTCTGCATAAATGAATATTGCATATTCATAAGAAAAAATAAGTCACTGGAAACAATGCAATTTTCAGGTATAACACACACTTAGGTTTTAAAATGTTAAGTGTGGGTTTTCAGAGAGTGTGTAGTGTATAAGATTGTATGAATAAATGTAATAATATGCTATCAATATTCAGTCACAAGTCAAGAAAATAAATAGAACAAACATATGAGGAATAAGTGCATAGCATTTTAAACACTTTTAACTGGCAACAACAGATACAAATTTATCATAATAAAAACTATTTTGTGATACATTTAATTGAATTCATGGAAAGCAAATGGTTTGATTATCAACTGTATTACACTTTTCATTCATTTCAGGGTTATTAAATAGAGATTTAAATATGTTTACCCCATTTCAAATTGATAAAATTCTATGTTTATGAGTTTGTTCATGCTCTTAAATTAATTTCCAATTATACAACAATATTGTGCATACATATCTGATTGTTTTCACAATGAGCCAAAAGTTACAGCATCAGTAAGCTATTTGGATTGAAGTATCTCTGTAACTTTTATCTTCTCATACTTCTGCATTTTGTAATGTTGTATGTTCAATTTTAAAGTTTGCATAAGTAAAATCTGGAGATAGACGTAACTAATAAACAAATGCATATCTAACTCTAAACATTTTCACTTAATACCTAAAGAAGTGTTGTGTCACAAAGATGTCCAGAGGTTCAAATGTGAGGTTTGTTCTTCTTATTCATGAAAAAAAAATTTAAAATCCTAGAAGTACTAGTAAGAGAATTGTGTTGTTTTATACCCTCAGAAAGTCTGCTGTCATGTATCAATGTAATATCAGATCTATCAAGAAATATTTCCATACATACAAAATATGCTCTTTTATAATTCACTAATACTCTTTTGAGTTGTGTGTTTCCTTAGTTGTATTTCTCAAAGCTTCAACTATCAATGCTTGCTTTCAGTGTTATCAACTTTTGTATTACTTTTTATTTTAATATTACTCTGTCTTCCCCTCCCCATACTCGATTCCAGAAAATAAATGCATTCATTCCATTCATTTTGTTTTTTCCCTTAAATTTACAAATTTGTCATACTACTCCAAGTTTATGAAGAAATGCATAGAGCTTCTGTATTTCATTACAGTTCTGAGCCTCAAATTTTCCCTCTTGGACAACAACAGTATTGATAAATCCCTGACAGCATTGACATTTAATTTCAAATATAAAATAATTGAAACACCATACTTTATACACCAAGATGCTACCCAAAAGTTACAAGATTTTCTGTGAAGCTTGTGAACGCTACAATTAAATAGTGCAGAATGGTACTTCATTCATCCTTTGTGAACTAGTGTGCCAAGAGAATTTCTACTTGGTGTCACATTGACTGTTTATGTGCATTCTTCAATTGTGTTGGTTGAAACAAGCATTTGAAGCAATGTTTCTGTTCATATAGAAATAGATGACTGGTTTTAATGTATTAAAGAAGGTAGATCATCGATTGATGTTGATCTCCAATCAGGACTGTTGTCGACTGGCAAATTGCCTGAAAATGTTTGTAATATTGTGGGCTATTTATTTGTAATGGATTTTGTCCAATGAACTGAATATGATAATGTGTTTTTGTACCATGACTGCTTTCATTCTCCATGACTTTTAGATGAAAAACAAAAGATCAGTTGTTCCACATCCAACTGATGTGACTGTGACTTTTTCCTACTCTCATTGATGAAGATTGAGTTTAAGCACTAAATATTTGACTGGAATCTTTTATTATTAAACACACACACAATAAAGAACTTCCAGAAATCATCCACTTCATGGTAAACCCAATGAAAACTGTGTATACACGCCCAATGAATCTGTTTTGAAGGTGATAGTGGTTTGTATAGGATAGTATTAGATTATATTCCATAGATCTGTAGAGAAGCAGAGTTTCATTTTTGTGGAATGAGTCATGAATTTGTTCATAATTACAATAGTATCTTATAACTATAAATATACAGAATATATTTATTTTACATTGGATGTATTTTAATATTAAAATAATTCTGACAGTTCAATATTTGAATTTGAATTTAAACTGTTTAATGTTGTGTAGAATTTCGTTAATTATAGTAATACCAATATAATGGAAACATTTCTGTGTATTTGACAGTCATTTACCATGTTTGTAAAATGACATTGCAAGATGTTCTTGAAGAAACTTGACACACAAGTATAACAGCCTTTTTCTGAAAAATAAATATTTTGTCTGTCCCAAAAAAATTATTCCATATAACATTAACAAGTGAAAGTATTAAAGTAAGCAAACTTTGTGATGTTGAAATCACTGACATTATTCTATCAGCCCTGAACTTAATTTGGTTGCAAGTTTATTAATGTGAAATTTCAAATTTAATTTACTATCAACATACAATCCCAAGAATTTTAAACTATCAACTTTACAAATTTTATCATTTGCTATAGAGTTAAGTGTGACATTTTTTTGACAAAAAGGATAATATAAATACCACACAACGATTCTGGGATCCTTGTCCCTTTCATCAGGTGCTAAGAAGAACCTAAAGAAACACAAATGCACTTGTCAGTTGACAACACTCAAAAGCTTTTGACAAGTGCAGTTGTGTTTCTCTAGGCTCCTCTTGGCATCTGACGAAAGGGACAAGGATCCCTGTGGTATTTATATTACCCTTTTTGTTTGAATTGGCTATGTCTATTATTCATTATTTTCAATCAGATGTAAATTTTTTCATTGTGACATTTTTTGTTTGAAATTGCACAAAATGTATTTTTCTACAATTAATTGATAACAATTAGCTGAAAAAACAGTGTATTATATGATTGAAAGCACCATTGTTTTGTGTTTATCATTTACTAAAATCATTGTGTAATCAGCAAACAGAATAACTCCAGAAAAATAAGTTTTTGGTAAGTAAGACCAAAGTACGGTGAAATTTTATTTAATATGTGTATTTCTAGAACTATTTGGTAGCATGTCATATATGTATACAAGAATAACTTTTAAAGAAATATTTGAGTTCATCGATCTCCTACTATACTTGGTGATTGTAAGCCAAAGTGTATGTATGAAGTAGTATTTTTAATAGTTAAAAATTACTTATATCTTCTTGTAACATTTTATCTTTGAAGATAACATTGTTTAAAAGTTCTTAAGCAAGTTTCATGATAACTGTAAAGGTGCCAGGAGGCAATTGAAAAATATTTCCAACTAGCTAGAATAGCCAGTCCCCTAATTATCTGCAGATTCTATCCACGTGATGGTTATATTGGCTTGTGCATAGTTCATATTATAAGTTGTAAGTATAAAATCAATGTCACTAGACTTAAAGTATCAGTATAAAAAAATCTATACTGGGCAGAGGAATCGATACTTTAATTTAATTGCATGGCCTATATGGAAAATCTTTGTTTGGAGCTTCTTCTGTTCTTTCTGAATTGAGTCACTAGACTCTGTACACAAACCAGACTGAAGATATATGGAATAACAATTACCTGAATTTTACAATGGTAACATATGATCGAAAGCTTTCCTGATGGATAGAATTAAGAAGGCTTCGCTAGTTTCCACCTGGGTCATCTCTGATAACAGCGATGTTTTGAAAATACCACTGCCATCAGTTCCACTTTAGACTGGAAAAGGGTGGCAGTGCTAGAACTTAAAACATGGAGATGTCCCATGTGGAAACCAAGGAGACTTCCTTAATAAAATTATAATGAACTCATTAATGTGTAATGGACATTGATTTTCCTTTACTTATGTTTATTGCAATAAAATTTTGCACATATGAATTTTTGTGAATATAAAAATAACATTCATATCTATTTGCTATCAATTTGCCTGAAAATTGAATAATATAGCTATCAATTCCAAACAGTACACACAAATAGAACATGAAAATATAGAGTTGGCTTCAAAGAAAGTCAGGAAGATCATACAATGAAGGAGTTATCAACACTGTAAGTATTGTGCAAAGTTCAAAATCACATTTTTTCAGAGGGAATGAAAACTTTACAATCTCATTAGACTAAAGATTATAGCTGAGAAATATTGTTTTGTCTTTCAAATAAACGCACTAAATTAAAGAATACAAAAATATTTAATTTGTTTTTATCAGACTGATTAATCTGAATTAATATATTATTTGTCTTGTAACACTTTTTCAAATTGGTTTTGAATTTCTGACTAGCATAACTGCTAAAGGTTGATTTTTGTGAAAATCATGAAATTATATTTGAAGTTAGAATATTACCAGTATACTTAATGCTATAAAAAATTGACCACATGTAATATACATACCATTTGTGACTGTTTATAATCATGACTCAATGAAAACCAGTGCCAACACCTTTCCATATACAGGCTACTGTCATATTTTACATACTGAATTTTATTATAAGTGTTTTTTCTCCCATTTCATGCTACATTTAAGATTGACACTTCTGTTTATTTTATATGATATTCATAATGACCCAATAGAATTGATTGAAAAAAGGTGGTGTATATTGTTGAATAATTCAAGTTAAAAATAAGCTACAAACCTAGTTCACCGCATACAACTTTACAAATTGTTCCCAGGTTTAATATATCATCTTAACAATTTTATAGAAACAATTTCACCTTCTTAGATGGTCATAATTAGATTAAATTTCTTGTACTCAAAAAGTGTGGTTAAAAAAAAAAGCAGAAGAGGAAAAACCAGAGTAATGCGGAGTCATCTGAAGAAATGTCAGCAGCATCAGAGAAATATCGCACCCGAAAGAACTATCTCGAAGACAACAGGTTGTTCTAGCCAGAATAAGAATATTGCACTCCAGTTTCATTCAGTCATTCTTGATTTCCAGATCTCCGCACCCAGTATGCAGCTCATGCAAGGAGCCCACAACAATTCCTCATGTCCTCTTTGACTGCCCCAAATATAGCAAGATAAGAAGATCAACCATAGCTGCCCATTCAATGATGGAGATTTGCAACTCATCAGCAGAAATTAAACAACCTCATAGACTTTACGATGAAAACTGAGTTGTATAAAGTAATGTAAATGGTAGACAAATGTAGAACTTAACAGACGTAAGTTGCTAACGACTAAAAGGTTAATGTGACATCAAACTGTAATTAAAAAAAAAAAAGAAGGAAATGTCAGGGAAATAACATTTAAATGCTAATCAACATTTTTAGTATTACATTCTTGTGATTTTGAAAGTGAACAATGTACTTTAAATAATCAAATTAAAATGTTGTTACTTTATATTTTAATAGAAGCATGTTTTGACTGTTCTCTGACTGTTGTTTGGATTAAAGAACAGGGTTTAAAATGTTTCTTAATTTAAAAAAAAGTGTAACAATTATGTATTACATTATATAATGAGTTACCGTATTATCTTTAACTTTGTGCCTGCTGTTGTGTAGCAACCAACATGACCACGTAGTATCGCAGAGATGCATGGATGTTTGTGCTCATCATGATCATGAAAACTGTGGTTATGGCTGAAGAAGAATCACTATGCTGACCACATGCAACTCCTAAATTCCATAATGTGTCATGTAGGATGACAATCTGGCAGTTGGCCAAGGCCTACAATGGGCTGTAGTGCCAAGAATAATATATATTGTTGAAGTAGGATTAAAAAGTGAGAATTGAGTGTTAACAAGAGTATTGCTTGTATAAAACTGATAATGATGAACTCAAATCATATTTTATGAAGAAAGTCAACATTGAAATTTTGCAAGGATAACTTCATTTGATACAATAAGTATATAAATAAGAATGATATATTGTCAATAGTATTTGTGCATGCATGTTTCTATCATGACCAATGTTACATAATACAAGTTTTTAAATAAATATTTGGCCAAAAAAAAACTAATTTAGTCTACCATTATCATAGAATTATAAATATTGTTTCACAAATAGTTTATTTTTAGTTTACAATACATTATTGTTGAAGTAAACGTTTACCTTATACTAAACTACTTATCCTGACTGCTTTCTATTTCATATAGGATAATTTATAATTGTAGCCTTATTAATACCATACTTATTGTGCCTAACCTGGAACAAGTTGACATTTGGTTAAGTATTATTAGTATTTATTTCCCTTTGTTTAGCTTAAGCTAATAACATATTATTAACAATAAATAAATTACTAAATACAAAATTAACAGCTTACAAATTATTATTCTTGTGCATTTTTTTTATTTCCACAGATAGCTTATTATAGTTGACTAAACCCTTATTAAATATTGACTTCATAGTACTAATTTCATTTCTATATTCTATATATCAATATATACATTAACTTGTCTGACATTAATGTCAGTTGTGTTACCAACTAACATACATTTTATCTTATTTACATTTAACAACAACTTATTAACCTTTAGCCATTTTGGTCCCATTAACATTCCCTATTCAAACCATATAACACAGAATTTAGATCACATCCAGATACGTATAATAAAGTATCGTTTGTATAAAGATGTATACTACATTTTCTTATGTACCCTGGAAGATCATTTATGTACCATATAAGTAAGAGGACCCAATTTTCACCATTGGGCCACACCAAATGGTATTTTTTGTACGTGTGTACTTCCTCATTAGTTATGTACTTATGATTGGTGGATCATACTAACCTAATTATCTTATATAAGTATAGAGTGAAAATATTTTATTCTCTAAAAGCATTTCTACAGCTTTCCTAGTTTCAGCGATATTCTTATACATATTTTCTGGATCAGTAACAACAATTCCATCCACATTTCTGCACATTATCTCCACACTTCAACTGCATAGAGAATTTGTTGATATATTTCTCTACAGTCGGACACTGGATGCTTCTTAAGGTACAATTTTGAACAAGTATATACCTCTGGTAACATACATATTCTACATGTTCATTCCAGTTAAAGTTAAGTTATCTTTTTATTCATCTACTAGAGCATACATAATGATATTGGACACACAAGGATTTCTTAGGTACTAAAAATATGCAATCAGTTACTCATATATACTGTTAAACTTATTATGTTTAAATAAGTACTACATTTTTAAGAACTCTTTGATACAATAGAAATAGTGATCCTCGAAATATGCCTCCAGAGTTTTCTTAATAGTTCTGACATGCAAATTTTTAGATGATGTATTAAAAATTAATTTCACAAAATAAAGACAGCTTTTTGTTGTTTGAGCTGTTTACATTATTAATAAAAAGAAAATATGAATTTTTTGTGTCTTAAACATGGATATTGGAGCACCTTTTTGAGCTCTCATGTTGAGTTATTTGTATTCATAAGTACTTATCAATACATACATACATATATATATATATATATATATATATATATATATATATTGACTGTACAATCAATAATAAATCCTTATTTCTACTACACTGGAGTTCAAGTCTGTCTCCCTGCAGCCAGTACTTCCTCACAGTCCTGAAAGTTGGACTTAGCTCCAACACGACTCCACATCCCGGAGAACCTTCTTTCCTATCTTCTTTCCTATCATCAATCCTTGACAAACTATCCTTCTTGGAGGTGAACACCGCTCGACTGGATCTTCAAGGTCACCGCAGTTCTGCAAATCCAGCAAACTTCACCTCCTCCTTTATTTGTAATAAGAACAGCTACTGAGCTTATTATTACATACATATACACACACACACATATATATACATGTATGTATGTATGTATATATGCATGTATATTTAACGTATAGGAATTGAAATAAGAATAGGGAGTGGACAATTATTGTTCGACATTAAGAATAGTAAAAATGTTTGTCAACTCCTGTTTTGTATTTGTAACGAGGAAGATTCCAAATGACAAAGAAGAAAAAATAATGGGCAACTGTCAACGGGCCGTTTAAATTTCAAACCTACTCCCGATGAATTTGTTACTAGAATATTTTCTATAGATGCCATTATGATTGCGTGTAATAACCAACCACGTTGTTTAGGTGGCGTCGACATCTTCCTGCAAAAAGGAAAGTATACGATGGTACAGGTGTATTTTTCAAGCAGGAGGACGCGTAGTAATAAACCCTATATATATATATATGAAACGGGCGTTTGATGCATATATTAATTTACCCATAAAATTCAATCTTGAACCGAGCCGAAATGTAGCGTGATCAATTACATAAAATGAAAATAATAATTTACAATATTAATGCTGTATTTTGTTGTTGGGGTAGAATAATTTGAAAAAAATCGAGTATTCATCAATATTAATTTAAATGGCTCCGGTTATTAAATTTTAATTAGTGTCCTGGAACGGCGAAATAATGTAATTATGTTGGGTTCTTGTAGCAGTTTTATTCAAAAAATAAAAAATCATTCGACTCTTGAAATTTAATAAATATGCTGATGAAGGGATACAGTGATTCATATATTTTGTTCAGTAAACTTGTGCTATTCTGATTGGTTCATTTATAATTAAAGTACTTCGATTAAATAATTAATACTATTTTTAAAATGCACAATACTAAAGGACGAGGCTACCGTTTTGAACGTGATTTTTCATTGAATAATAATACATTTCCACGTCAAATGTGTGACTGATTATCATTAATTTATTTCAAGTTACACAATTTTTAAGCACCTCTATGTCGAGTTCCCATTGGCATGCGAGTCAATGACGTCAGGACTCTAACATCTTTGAAAGTGTATTTGGTGTAGTTGCCGGACTCCGTTCTTTCTCTTCCTCTCTCGGCAGGCAAACGAGACAGACGGAAACATGTCGCTCGCTGACCCAGTTTCGTTTATGAAAGATTTCATCGCGGGAGGTGTAGCCGCTGCAATTTCTAAAACAACTGTAGCGCCAATTGAAAGAGTGAAACTGTTGTTACAAGTCCAACATGCATCGAAGCAAATTTCCGTCGACAAACAGTATAAAGGTAAGTCTATAAAGTTCGTAGCCATTTTGACGACGTGCTTTGGAGTAATATTTAAATATTTTACTATTTCGAAAATAACCTTTCATATCTTGTGTTGTTTGACTTTTGGTTGGATATGACATGACCTGCGACTTATTATGTGTTTCCAGGCATGGTGGATTGCTTCGTCAGAATTCCGAAAGAGCAAGGTTTCATAAGTTTCTGGAGAGGAAATTTGGCCAATGTTATTAGGTACTTTCCAACACAAGCTTTAAATTTCGCCTTCAAGGACAAGTACAAGCAAGTTTTCCTCGGAGGTGTCGACAAGAAGACACAATTCTGGCGTTATTTCCTTGGCAACTTGGCATCAGGTGGTGCTGCAGGAGCAACTTCCTTATGCTTTGTGTATCCACTGGATTTCGCCCGAACAAGGTACGATACGTTCCTTTTGAAACGTTAATTATATTTTCTTCTTCCAGTAATTCGAAATATAAATGTGCAACCATTATGTTTTGTAGGTTAGCTGCTGATGTTGGAAAAGCCTCAACCGAGAGAGAATTCTCAGGACTAGGCAACTGCCTCGCGAAAACGTTCAAATCAGATGGTATTGGAGGATTATACAGAGGATTTGCCGTCTCTGTGCAGGGTATTATCATTTACAGAGCTGCATATTTCGGATGTTTCGATACAGCCAAGGGAATGCTGCCTGATCCTAAGAGTACTCCATTCATTGTTTCATTTGCTATTGCTCAGGTAATAAATTGCTCCATTTTATATTTAGTATTGTTGGATTTGTAATGGTGTGGTTCTTTTTCAATTCTTAGTTTTATTGAAAAATTTCTTATGTTTTAAATTTGTTATACTAGTTACTTTGACAGATTGACAGCTTCTTATTATACTTAGTTATTTCTGATATTGTGCAAAACTGTTTGGATACGTTAACATTTGTAATTAAGAGGATTCTGAATGTTGGTTTTAACTGCACATTTTTATTTAACGAGTATGCTGCGATTGTGACATTAGACTAAAAGTTACTCATGTACATATGCCCTCGCCCATAAATTTTTGAACAAGAGTTTACTGTATTTTTTCTATGGGTTGTAACTTCAGGTATTCCCATGTGACGAGCACATTCTCAATACTTGTCTGCTTGTCTGAACTATCACCAGCAGGATGCGATGACATCGTCGATACAGGGATCTATTCTGGAGAATGTTTACTTCATTCGACACTTGTAAACCTGTTCTAAACTGTTTTAGGTGTTGAATGAAGGGAACTGTCAGAACGGTGCTTGTTCTGTATTGATGTGACATCTTGGCCTGTAATTTAAATAATAGTTGGTTTCGATTTTCTGGTATTTAATTGTATATAGAATTTAGCTATCTTGGTGTAGTTTGTGCAATTTTCTGGGAAAATTGTGTGAATGCATGGTCAGTACTATATTTCTGGACTTGTGCTAAAAAAACCTGGGGCTGAGTAAACTGAAATTGTATTGAGTTCCTGGATTTTCTGGTTGTAAACCACTTGTAAAGATGGATATTTTAATCAATTTTCATATCTGCTTGTGCCTTTCCTGTGGAATGTAAAACTGATTACCATTTGGTCATATTCTTACAGAAGTATTGTAATGTTTCAGACTGTCACTACTTTTGCTGGAATCATGTCTTACCCATTTGACACAGTCAGAAGGAGAATGATGATGCAGTCTGGCAGAGCCAAGGCTGACATTATGTACAAGAATACTTTGGATTGTTGGATGAAGATTTACAGAACTGAAGGAGGGGCTGCTTTCTTCAAGGGTGCATTCTCAAACGTCTTGAGAGGCACTGGTGGTGCACTTGTATTAGTACTCTACGACGAGATCAAGGCACTACTCTAAATTATAAAAAAAAAATTGTGTAGTACTTGCTTGAAATGGACATTCCACGCCGTTCCATTCCACATTTTAAAACATTCCTGAAGTACAAGATTATAGGCACGTCATAGTAAATGCTACACATCTAGATGTGATCTTAATTTGGACTGATCATTCCAGGCTATTGCCGACAAGTGAAAGGCCATGTAAGCAAATGTTGAAAAAGATTGTATTTAAATGTAATGTAAAACATTAAAAAAGTATTATACGAACCTTTTTTTCTCTTTAATGTCAATTTTACCTGATCCTGTCATTCCATATACAGACAGTTTTTTGTCAATGTTAAAATAAATTATGCACATCAATTGACTTAATTGTATATAGAATTTAGCTATCTTGGTGTAGTTTGTGCAATTTTCTGGGAAAATTGTGTGAATGCATGGTCAGTACTATATTTCTGGACTTGTGCTAAAAAAACCTGGGGCTGAGTAAACTGAAATTGTATTGAGTTCCTGGACTGATAGCGTCGGTGGAAACTAGGTTGATAAAATCGATTTGCTCAGAATTTTGGCTGGTAGAAAGTCAACTGTTCCAGAAAACACCTGTTAATGGGTTTTAGAGAGGCTGAAGAACTAGGAATTTGTGCCTATATATATATATATATGCACAGGTGTGTCGTAAGAGGTGAAATGATTCAAACGCTACTTCATATTTTGGCTTTAAAACGTCTGCGCATAGTTTTATATCAATCTAAAAATCATTAATCACGTCCCGTAACCCCCCCATATTTAGTTTTGTCATATCTTTTCTTCTTAAGCTCTTGCGCTAAACATATGATCGCGATAAGATGGCAGCTGTAGGAGAGCCTCTAACCCTTGCTCGAGGTAAAGAATAACTATTTTTATCTCCGCACTCTGGTCTTCAAAATTATTGGTTTCCATTTCAATTTAATCACCTTAATTATGCCATTTATTTCAGTTTACGAGGCGAAAAACTAATTTGTATATGCGACTGAAAAGTTACATTAATATACATTTAAATACTGGTATTAAATTTATTTTTCTTGACGCTGTAAAATACATCGGAACTGTATGAATGATATACATATTTTCCCGATGTATGTAAAAAGACACGGGGCCCATATATAGATATTATTACACCTTTCGCATGTCTGTATTCTCTGAGGCATTCCTTTAATCATTTAGTACAGCCAAAAATTTAATGTATTAAGTTGATTTTACTAAAAGTCTGTAATTATAAATTAGATGTTACTCCATCGTCTCTCGCTCCTTGCAGTTTAATTACAGTTATATTTTATCAATCCCATTTCGATTTTGCAGATGTCAAACGTGCTGTCGAACTACTTGAAAAACTCCAGAAAAGTGAGTAATATTTCTATGAATTTAAGTACATTCGTTTTCATTGTCTGCTGCATTGGCTTCATTATTAAATATAATTTAAAATGTTAGTAGTATTTTTATTTAAAAAAAATTGAATATCAAAACTGTACGTTTATATGTAGTGTGTTCTCTATAACTACCCAATTTAAACTCATCATAGCTTCAAAGTTCTTGTCCTGTGTGAAAGGACCACCATCGGTTCAAAAGAGGGTGTGGTCAATTTTCGTTTGGCACAACATGGCATTGAGATAATTTCTTAACAGTAAGGTTCCACACTAACCAGCTTGTCAGTTTTAAGATTAAACCCTTCACAATTGGTAAATATTGCATACTCAAAGTATGGGACTGGTTCCAATAACTGTTTAATTTGTGCCAGCAGGGTCCCCATTTGACGAACATTAGTGATCCTTTGATTGATATGTTACTCACTACTCTTTTTAAAGACAATAGTGAGTGTTTGATTTTTCTACTTACTTTAAAATCAAGACAAAACTTAATACGTACTCTACAAATTACTCAAATATTAATCTTTTGTGATTAGTTATTTCCATGAAATGATTTCTAATCTGATTCAATGATGACAGTTGCAGGGTGTAAAAACTCTACAGATTACACAGCTGTTCTCACTCACCTCCTATAAGAAAAAGTACAGTCCAATAAACATTGGCGTTAACCCTAAGAAATTCTTGCCGCTGTGCCAAGGCGAATGTTAACCATGAATAGAAACACATGTGCGTTTGCTCGTACGGCAGATGAAAGATGTCGGAGTAGGAGTCTCCTTACAGAGAGCGAGAACTTGAAAGGGTAATGGATGACGGGGTTGGGGGCCTTTAGGTTGTTTTATCTTCCAAGTATTAATTTTTTCTTTTTTTATGTAACATTTTCTTACTGCCCTATGAAAACAAAATCCCATAAAATCTTTCCATATTTCCACATAATTTTTTTCTGTGACTAAACAATTTTCTGGGTAATATGTTGGAGTGATTAAAGTTATTCCTTCTATCTCAATTTCATTGTTTGAATTACATTATGAATATATTATCAGCACAGCAATGAATCCACACCAAGCTCATATCCTGTTTCATTGAATGAATGAAGACTAAAATAAAGATACCAGAAAAAACAAAGTCGTGATGCAGTATTGTAAATGCATATAACATAAACATGTTAGGAGGCATTGTTCTGCTTCTGATACCTGTAACTGAAATTGTAGATTTGAGGATCAAAATAAATTTGTAAATAGTATCACCCAGAAACATATCCTGTTCAGTTCATCTTGAACAGTTTAATGTTAAGATATATGCAATTATCTTGCGATGTGTGGTTTAAACACTCACATTTAGAAATATTCCCCACAAAATTATGTACTGATATTTCAAGAAATAAATTGCAAATACTGTCCAATAAATTTTCACATAACTGTATTATAGATATATCATGTTTATAAAATCTTATTCTCTCTAAATTTTTATATAAACTCCTGAAAAGGTTCAAAAAAAGGAACAATATGTAGTTCCATTTTTTTATTGTATTAATATGCACTTTTTTATTTTATTGAAATATATTTCTAACAAATTTGGCTGGTTTAATAATTTATTATTTAATGGAGTCATAAATGTAATTATGTGTAAATGGTGTTTTGTCTTTTAACATGCAAGTGCTCAACGTTTCTCTGATGACACTGTAGTTTTTATCTTTTTCTTCTTTTATTGGCACTATAACCCAATGTCAGTTTGGGCCTTATTAACAATTTCCTTCCATTCCACCCTCTCCTGCGTCTGTCTCCGCCATCCTCTTACTTTAATGGTTTGTATATCCTTCTCGATGTCATCTACCCATCTTGTCCGGGGTCTCCCCCTTTTCCTCCTCCCAATTGGCTTCCAGTCCATAATCCGTCTGTAGTTTTTATACATTTGAAGTTTAATATCAGAGCAACAGCATTGTTTAAATGATTTGTAATGAGCAAATAATCATTTGGCTTGAAGATTACTTGAAAAATTGAAAGGATTTTGATGGGGAAACTCAAGTGAAAAATGGGACAAAAAATGTGATTAAGTTTTAATTCTGAAATATAGAGAGACTAATGATATGGCTAGGGGTTAAATTTTAAAGTGAAAATATAACACATCTGTTTTGAAAATTAATAATGGGATAAAATAGGCAAATACAGACAAAAGATGTGGTGATATAAATACCACACGACATTTCTGGAAACCTTGTACCTTTCTTCAGGTGCCAAGAAAACACAAGACCCAAGAGTGACACAACTTAATAATACAGTTGACAAACTCAAAAGCCTCAGGAACAAGGTTTCCAAAAATGCTCTATGGTATTTATATCATCACATCTTTTGTCTGTATTTGGCTATTATATCTTATTATTAAGTTTCAATTCCCGTTGAACATTTGGAAAGAATATTTTTTGTTTGTTCCATTGCCTGGTTTGGAGGTGTCGATGGAAGAGTAGACAGAGTGGTAGGTTATGGAAAATTATAAGATTGGTATTTCGAACAAGAAAAATTGATATCAGGAAGGGTGATTGTCATTCACAGCGTAAGCATAAGATTCTAAATCTATAACAGGTATACAGGACTCTTACATTCCTTTATTCTTCATTAATTATCCTCCATTTCCTGTGAAATTCTAATCCGCAGTTGTATAGCATTCGCATAACCAAATAATCTCAATTGAAAGATAGTTTTTCAGCTTAAACTTGATAAGGCTTCTACAGTTTTGCCACCCTCATATCTGAAAATGTTTTTCCACTTACTCTGTGTAATTGAATCTACAAGTTACATCGACATACAGGTGTGAATAACAGCTAAAATGTTTGCAGGTGGTGAAGTACCAGCCACTAAGCTTGCTGCTCTTCAAAAAGTACTACAGAGTGATTTCCTAAATGCTGTCAGAGAGGTTTATGAACATGTTTATGAGACAGTTGATATACAGGGATCACAAGACATTAGAGCTTCTGCAACCGCCAAAGCAACTGTAGCCGCATTTGCTGCAAGCGAAGGGCATGCACACCCACGAGTAGTGGAGTTGCCCAAAACAGAAGAAGGTCTTGGTTTTAATGTGATGGGTGGGAAAGAACAAAATTCTCCCATTTACATTTCCCGGATAATTCCAGGCGGTGTTGCCGATAGACACGGCGGCCTTAAGAGAGGCGACCAACTGTTATCTGTGAATGGAGTGGTTTGTACATTTGTTTCATATCTACACCCTGTTGTTATTGTAGCATAAACTTCATGCTTTCAAACAGTCACTGTAATTTTTTTCAGTCAGTCGAAGGCGAGAATCACGAAAAAGCAGTTGAATTACTGAAACAGGCGCAAGGTTCAGTAAAGCTGGTTGTACGTTACACACCAAAGGTTCTGGAGGAAATGGAGATGAGATTTGACAAACAGAGGGCAGCTCGTAGAAGGCAGTTTCAATAAATCTGCTTATAGATTGTGCTAACTACCAAAAAAAAACAGTATTCCTGAGATTGTCATTTGTGTATGCTAGACCCTTGCTTTATACTATTGTATATTGTGCAAAATATTTTATTGTTCATGAATGTATTATCCCATTTTTTTCATGTGTACATAAGCATATTTGCAATTTCAAATAAGGTGCATTTATATTCATCTCAATGTCACAATCTTTATGTCATCTTCAGAAATTGATCTGATTTTTATTATTTTAACACTAGTTCTTTTTATTGGACATTTTACCCAACACAGTGTTTTTCAACAACTATTAAACTTCTTTCATTCTGTATGGCTATTTATTGTGAATTATATTTATGGAAAGGAAAATAAGATATAATGCATGTATAAATGCTAATTGTTTGAGATAAACAAAATTAAAAATATTACATGTCGATATTCTTATCCTTATAGAATTAGTTACGAAGTAATGTGAGACAATGTTATTCAAAATTTTAAGGTCCTAAATAGTTAAATTTTAAATAGAAAAAAGGAAGGTCTAGTATGTTTTGTATGTGAACTGTTGGAACTGGTATTTACAGACACACTGGGGCCTTATTGAGTGGTTGTATTATGTTCAATAATGATTTAGAGCTGAGTGTTGAGATCTTTCTGGTGGAACACACAAGGGGAGCACTATATAAGTAGTCGACCTTATGATAAAATACGTAAAATAAACTGGTTTCAATCAGTGTTGTGATGGATTTGTGAAGTAAGAAACCAGTGCAAAATGTTTGTAGAGAACCCACATACCCAACCTTAATTATTTCTGGGGTCCCCAAGTGAAGTGTTATGTGTCTTTATTGTAACAGTAGATGAATGTATAATATACAGGAAGAGTGAAAATGTGGGTAAAGTCAAAATACTTGAAAAGGATCCAATTATAATTCACTGTTGTTTGAGCTTAGTGCAGTTGAAGATAAACTCCTCCAAAAAAATGACCGACAGCTTCAAATATCTTGAAGAAAATATGTTAAAATGAAAAATTTATGACTGATTGAAAATTAATAATAAGCAAGATAGCCAAATACAGACAAAAGAAGTGATAATACACACAATGTTTCAGGAAGCCTTGTGCCTTTCTTCAGGCGCAGAAAATATGTAAGAGCCGAGAGTGTCAGTTGACGAAACTCAAAAAGCCTTGTCAACTGACTAGTGCAGTTGTGTCGGTCTCAGTTCTTACATATTTTCTGCACCTTAAGAAAGGAACACTGCGAGGGATATTCTCTCGCAGGCAGAGCCTTGTAGGAGAGATACGAAGGGGCTACCTTTGGGGATGCCTTTTCCTCTCCGTTTTTGAACTAAGGTTCCCACAAGCCGAGGCACCTCGGCCTGTTCTGAGAGGTGTATTTTCCGGGGTCACAGACCTTGGGCATATGGTAAGAGTTGTCCGCTATTCCCATTGGAATAGTCAGCCAGCTGCCTCCTAAACTGGTCGAGGCACGGAGAAGGGAATGCTGTGTCCCCACGGCAAACTCCTCTCCCGCTATCGGAAGGGCGTGGGACAAGTACCCAATGCCCGACCTACCTGATGCAAGTTTTTCTACGGTTTTCCCTGCATTTCTTTAGGCGAATGCTGGGTAGGATCCTTAAAATATAGCTCAGGGCCCCTAGTTAACCCTTGGCTACCTTCCGCAACCCCCCTTTCAAATCTCTTCCTATGCTATTAAAGGAGAGTTGCCCAATGTGGATTACCCTCATGTAGCCTGTTGCCCTTAAAAAAAAACCAGAAACATTGTGTGTATTATCACTTCTTTTGTCTGTATCTGGCTATCTTTATAAGAAAATGTGTTAGTTAGGAAAAATAATATAACTTAAAGAGGAAGAAAAGTGTGGAAGGTATTACATCTGGTAAAACAACTCTTGAAAGTAGTTACATAGGAAGACAAAATCTATCATTAGGGTGGACTCTTCTTTTATGGAGGAATAACATTTTCAGTAATTAATAGGCAATAAGGCAGTTGGATGGCTTGCATTATGAGCTAGTAGACTTCAATGAGTAAGCGGTAAAAATATAATGTACAGGAAGAGTGTGTAATTGGTAATGTCAAAATACTTTTATAAAAAAAGATCAAAGTAGATGAATATACAGTGGTAACAGTGATGGTCCATGTGAGTCACGCTGTTTGGAATAACATAAATGATGGGGGAAAATAATGTCAAAATTGCTAAATATGGGAGTGATTTATACGACGGCGTTTGTCAACTAGTTCGTGATTTATGGGTAGTGGCTGATATTAATTATTTTGGGATTTTTTAGCAGGAAAAGGCCAAATAAATTCTTGTTTTATTTTAATGGTCAGTCAAGTAACTATAACACAAAAGTTACAGCAGTACCGAAGTCATTTAATTGTTTTCCGAATTGCTGAGAAGTGTAAAACAAGAAGTTCACTGATGAATATATCTTCGAGTGCATATTCTTTGAAGTAAAGCTTGAATAATTTAGACATGAGCCTGCCAGCCTAATACGTTCAGTAAATAAACTTGTGGAAACTTCACGTGTGTGTGACATATCGCCCATATAAGTTGTTATATCGAGAACTCGTATGAAATTTCACCGCTTTTGTGCTTCCGTAGCCGTAATCAACAAATGACACCACAGTGCTTGTTAAAAAAGTCATTGATAGTTTAATACTGTTTAAGGTTTATTTCCTTCTGCACTCAGTGAGTACTGCATCAATACAGTCGTATATATGCATGTTTATTAACTCAATTCGGCTTCATGTTTAAACTGTAGCTCCATCCTGAATATATTATTAAGCCTCTTTCAGTAAAAGTATTTTGAGTGCAAATGTAGAATCAAGCCAAACGTCAAATTTTTAATGTGTAAGGTATATAAAAAAGTGACGTCAAAAATTATTTTAATTTCTAAAAAGAACGAAAAAGTTTAGTAGAAGTTTATCAAGCTTTAGGCAAACTGCATTAATCCATTGCGAATGTTGCCTCAAAATTACCTTCTAAGTGGCTTAATGTATATATTGTTACACCTTTGTATCATATTTAGAATCTTTCATTGATGTATGACCACGTATCAGTACCATAACTTGGACCTATATGATTGTGTATCCCTTGTTTCCTTTTGTAGTTTACAGAGTATTATACAGGGGGAAAAAAGTGTGTTTCCTTTATTATGCTTTTTTAGTATGTGTACATATTTAAACCTATATTCCTCCAAAAATATTTGTTTGAATGAAAAATTCAGGAGTGTGTTATCAAAACTTGTAGCCATTATTTATGTAATGTACGTTTGGAACAAGATGAGTTTGTTAGCATTACTGATGTCATACCCTTGCCAAGGCGATGAATGGATATATTCATTATAGACTTTGTTTTATTTATTTATTTGCAAGCATATAATTGAAATGAAGGAAAACCTGATGCTAAAGTATAAATATTTAAATTAATAAATATAGAAAATGAAGGGATGTATTCTTGATGTCAATTACAATTTGGTCTAGGAAGGACTATGGTGTCACTGGTGCTACCAAACTCACCTTTAACAGATTTTTGAAATTCTTTACTGTTCAAGAACACAGGACATAACAGTACTAACTACGATAAAAGTGTAATAATCCACAAACCAACATACTGTTTCCATTTTTGTAAATAAAATATATTTAATTAAATTGTGTGTTGTTGCTTTTGTTAAATTACAAAGTTTTTACCAACTAAATACCTCTGCTTCATGCACCATATAATTTAACTTTTTAGACCTCTCTTCAAGTTTAATAAATCACTTGATGCATGTGAATTACTTTCTGAAAATTACACACATCATTAATTCTTCGTTGTTATGTATTATATTTAATATATTCTTATTGATTTTGGTATATGGAATATGTAAATTGCTGTAGGTGTTGCTGTAATTTAGCATTTTGGTAGTTTTAATTTGGTCCTGTACAGAACTTGTGTCAGTAGCACTTGAAATAATACATTACAGGATGGTTGCCATATTTCTAATGTAAATTTGTTGAAATTAATAAATCATGATTTTTACTGGCATTTTAATATTTATAGAACGCTTAATAAATTTTGCTTTTATTTATATGTGCTCCAATTAGCTTTAACATAAGCATATTTCTTTTCATTTCTCCACAGTTTCACAAATGATCCACGATATAACTTGTAACTAGGTCCTGAATATTTTAAGGTAGAACATGACATTAAATTTAATGAATTATTTGAATATATATGTACAAAAATATAAATGGAAGTTTTCCATAAAAAGAAATAATTGTATATATTGTTGAGCCAAGAGTACTTTAAATTATTATACATCAACAGCCAGATGAAGTTCTCTCGGGATTCCAACCGGGTAGCGTAGTTTTGTAAACACAACGTTTCGATGGCTTGCACCGCCATCTTCTTCAGGTGAAGAATCCCGAGAGAACTTCATCCAGCAACTACACTGGGAAAACCTACGTTCCTTATTCATCAACAGCCAGTTTCAAATATTTCTTCATTTTTCTTTTACATTAATAGGTTGAGTTTTTATCTTCTATTAATGTGCGAATGGAATAAATAGTTTAGAATTAAATGCTAATTAGTTCCTCTTCCTTTCAAGTTGAGATTCCCAAGTACAAGTAAAATCTGGTATTTTGATCACATTAAAATACTATGCCACAGTGTTAGATTTCAGGACATTCATTTCACTTGTCGACTGATTTGATTTTCTTTTATGTGTAATGCTATGGCTGAGAGTCAAGTGGCAGTGTTTAAGTTAGAAAAACTTTACACCAATATTTTTTAATAAGTGAAATATTTTTTGAAATCAAAATATTACTCTGGGCTTGTTGCTTACCAACGGATGGAGAATCAATTTTTACGATTCATAATTGACTAAATTAAGTAGGTCTGTACCAGTAGGAATGTTTGGAACTTAATTTTTCAGCAGCTCTGATTTTTTAGATTATTTCTTTCTTTTTTCCTTGTCTGATAAAAGTTAAAATATTATCGTCAGTATCAGTATAACTGGTATAATGAAATAACAGCCAGTAAGTTGATTAAGTTCAACTTAAAACATGAAAAATTAATAATGAGGAGGATAGCCAAATACAGACAAAAGAAGTGATAATATAAATACCACACAACGCTTCTGGAAGCCTCGGTTCTTTCTTGAGGCGCAGAAAATATGTAAGTTCCGAGAGACACTACAGCACTTGTCAGGTGACAAAACTCAAAAGCTTTCGAGTTATCATTTTAAAAAAATTTTGTCCCTAACTTTTGAAAACTCTTGAGGTGTAAAATGTACGCTCATTATGTTTGTGCAAAGTGGACCTTTGTATATAAATTCACCAATCCTCGTGTAATTAATTATTACAAATTTATATATTTATTTAAACTTTACACCTCAAGAGGTTTTTTTTTTAATTTTACTTAATAAACTTCTGATTTATTGGCTGTTATTTCATTAATTTAAAAAGTCAGACAAATATAATTATTATAATTGAGTATTACTCTAATGTCTGTACACACACTTAACGAAATGGATCCATGTGTTGGCACTATTCTTATGGCATTGAAAAATAATGGTTAGAAAATTTGTACTGAAAATACTTGACTATTTGGGAAGGATTTGTGAGTGATAAATGTGGAAATAGACAGTAAGATATCTTGGGGGGGACAGGAGCCTTTCAGAGTCGTCTTACAAAGGAATACGAATGGTTAATGGAGTAAACGGTACAGTGGAAAAGTAAGGATATGATATGGAAAGGATAAAAGCTTATGACAATTGTGGTATTTACCACATATCGTGTGGTTAGTTGATGACATAAAAAGTTTGTGGGTCATGTCAAACTAGTCATGTTATTGAAGACTTTTAAAAATAAAACTTTCACACCCACATTGATTATATTTCTGAAAAGAGTTACATTTAGAATTAAATAAAAGAGTAAACATTCTGAGATACTGAAAATAATTTTTTTTTTGTGTGTCTGGTGTTCCAAAATGTATGTTAGTGGGCATACCAAAGCTATTTAATTATGGAGACATCACACTTAATGACGTAGCACGAAACAAACGCTCTACTGGCAGTTGTCCTAATTAAAAATACGTTCTTCTTTTGCTTGACGGATGTGATAACGAAACATTTTTTTGCACATAAATCATAACGAGTACACCATTGCATTCGTAATTGAGTGAGAATTCTTCCGAGCTGTTAGCCGGATTTACGAGTCATGTCACCGGTTTGATGCGGTTCGGAAACCTGGTTCTATCCTGCTTCAAGTGTTCATATCACCGTACTTGTCGCGTGGAATGTCTTTGAAACTATATAATGTTTATTGTAATCGTTGTAAGTCTGTTTGATAAGTGAAATATGTAGAAAGTAACGGTAGAAATAAATAAATGTTTTTAAAAAAGAAAGTAAAAATGTGTAATGATATATAAATAATATTTATTCATCCATTAAATCACCACTGCAGTACAAGATGTTCAATGATATAGGACATGCCATGTGTATTAGTAGTACCACAAGGCACAATATTAGAACACATGTAAATTCATTTTTTGAAAAGGTCACCTATTGAATAAAAACTATGTAGAGATAAGAATATTTATATAACAACATAATATTTAAAAAAAAATTATCTAGAAATTCAGTGACAGAGTAAAAACTGTTCTCTACCAGGAAGGTTTTTAAGTTCTATCTTGGATGGATCCATGTGTTGGCACTATTCTTATGGCAATGAAAAATAATGGTTAGAAAATGTGTACTGAAAATACTTTAATATTTGGAAATGATTTGTGAGTGATAAATGTGGAAATAGACAGGAAAATATCTTGGGGGACAGGTGCCTTTCAGAGTCGTCTTACATAGGAATACGAATGGTTAATGGAGTAAATGGTATAGTGGAAATTAAGAATACGATATGGAAAGGATAAACATTTACACCATTTAATTGTTTTGGGGAAATTGTATAGTACTAATCTGAAGTTTGTGAGCAGTGTTCCTATTAAAGTTTTTATAATATATCTATATCTCAGTAGATTTCTACTTCAAATACCATTGTATTATATATATATATATAAACTGGGAAGACTCATAATTTATTTTGACAAAATGTAGTTTGCATGAACTTGATGGTCTTATTTTGTTAGTTAATCAACCTCTTTTGTATTTTAAATATTTCTGTAGATGCATCTTTTCTTCTGCTGAGCTCTTATAAACGTTAGGAAAGCAAACCATCTGCAGATTCTTCCTTCAAGGACTTCCACTTACAAAGGCAAATTATAATTGCAGTAAAAACCCAGGTCATTTGGTTCCATTTTCCTTCTTCGGTGACTGTTTCGTCACGGCAGAAGAAGTCTCACCTTTAATAAAGTTTCTGGAGAGATTCGTAAGAGACCAGGACTTTTTTTTCCCCCCCAGATTTTTTAAGAACTTATCATATTTGAGTCTGATGGTTGCTTTTTACCATGTGGAAGTTATTATTATATTCCATTTTTATGATTAAAAAACCGCATTTGATGAGTACAGCCTAGATAAGAGCTCAGACTTAGATGTTATTAAACATTTTAATTTTAAAAAAACCAATTTATTTTTACAGGTTTTGTGTTTGTTTTTTGTTTACATTTTTGTGGTAGTTACATAAAATTAAATAATAATAAAAACATATGAACAATTAAATTAAAGAAGAGAAGAATATCCCTTGCATACATAGTACAAATTTAAACAATGCTTAACATAAAATAAGTACCACACCTGACATATATAAAATTTAGAAACTGGAAACTATTATTGTTAATTGCCACTGTCTTAACTTCACTTGGTGATAGCTAATAGGAATTAGTGCATTTGGCGTTAATAATTGTTTATTCTCATAAGGTTGTTTATAAAACTAGTTGCAATAATTACCCATTTTGCTATATCGGACAGACTAAAGGATCTTTTGTTAACGAGAATTAAGGAGCATAGAGCTAATGTAAAAATTTCTAATAAACATTCTATTACTAGATGTTGTTTGGATCTCAATCATTCTTTCAATTTTGACTATATTATTCTTTATAAGGGGGGGAAAAAAAGGCTAATCTCAGATATTCTCCGTATTAAGTCCAACAAATTTTCTTTAAATGTCACATTTAAATACTATTTATGACGGCTTGTTAAATAATCTTTGTTAGTTTGCTCCTTGTGTACATCCTTTGGTCATATTATTTGTCTGTCTTTACTAAGGTCACAACTGTTGATCGAAACGTCTACTCATTTTTAAAATTATTATTGTTCAAACTTATTTTCTGTTATACGGGTCGTCAATTACTCGTGAGATTTTTTAGAACTTGACGGTGAAGTGTATAAAGCTTATGATGACCTTTAAAGATAACGCAAAAAGTGCGATAAGAACGCGTCGTCCGGAGGACAGAAGCAGCACTTGAAACCTGCGCGATTACTTGGGGGGGGGGGGGGGGTATTTTCACTTATTTTCCGCACACGGCAACTCCATTAGTCTCGCCGGAGTCCATCCGTCCGTCCGTCGTGGTAACGTGACTCCATCTCCCTACTACTCCGATTTGCAAACATTGTTCCAACAGTTTACCACCGTGCGTTAGCAGATTCCATTCAGTCCTACGTTAATGGTGGACGTATTAACTTACTGTATTATCTTATATATTGTGAGCAGAGAAACGTGACTGCGTAAATAAGGACTGCTTAGTAAACACATATGCATGCGGAGTAATTAGGCGAGACAGGCGAGCCTTTGTGTGACAAGAGTGGCTTCACCGCCAATCAGAAGTTGACACGTCAGAGGGGGGGGGAAGCATTTACTCGTACTAATCTCTCTCGCGCTCGAGTTTTCGGAAACAAACTGTGCCCAGGGATTCCCCTGACCTTTTCCTGCTGGAATAGTCGGCCAGCTGCCTCCTAACCCGGTCGAGGCACACACGGCGTCCCCACAGTAAACCCCACCATCATAAGGACGTGGGACAAGTGTCGAGCGCTCGACCTACCTGCTGCAGGTTTTTATAGGATTTTTCCTGCATCAGTTTTAGACGAATTGACAGGTAGGATCCTTAAAATTACAGCCCGGGGGCCCCTAGTTAACCCTTGGATACCTTCCTCTACCATTCCGCATCCCCGCTTTCAGTCCCTTTCCTATGCTATTAGACGGGGAGTTGCCACTACGAGGATTACCCTATATGTAGCCTGTCTACAATTTATTCTTCTTCTTCACTCCTTCTGGAGAGATGGAGGGCGATACGTTTCTCTCTCTGCTTTTAACCAAGGTTCCCACAAGACGAGGCACCTCGAGGTGTATGTTTCGGGGTCACAGACCTTGGGCATACGGTAAAACATTTGTTTCTTGTTCCTATTAGAACAGTCGGCCAGCTGCCTCCTAAACTGATCACGGTACGCCATCAAAAGGGCGTGGGACAAGCGCCCGACCTACCTGATGCGGGTTTCTCTAGGGTTTGTCCTGCGTAACTTTCAAGCGAATTGCGGGTAGGATTCTCAAAACTACACCCATAAGGTCATAATTAACCCTTGGCTACTTTGCTCTACCATTCCGCATCCCCGCTTTCAGTCCCTTTCCTATGCTATTAGACGGGGAGTGGCCACTGACAGGATTACCCTATATATAGTAGCCTGTCTACAATTTCGTCTTATTCACGCCTGCTTATAACGGTGCCGGTTCTTAGTTCTCGCAGACAGTACAGTTCTGGAGAGACAGAGGGCGATACCTTTCTCTCTCTCTCTCGGTGCTTTTAACCAAGGTTTAACGAGGCACATCGAGGTGTATGTTTGGAGCTCGCAGTCCTTGGGCATGCGGTAAAACATTTGTTTGCTGTTCTTATTAGAACAGTCGGCCAGCTGCCTCCTAATCTGATCGCGGTATGGAGAAGAGAATGCTGCGTCCGCACAGAAAACCCCATCTCAAGGGCGTGGGACAAGCACCAAGCGCCGGACCTACCTGATGCAGGTTTCTCTAGGGTTTGTCCTGCGTAACTTTCAAGCGAATTGCGGGTAGGATTCTCAAAACTCCACCCATAAGGTCATAATTAACCCTTGGCTGCCTTGCTCTACCTACTGCGTCTACCCTTTCAAATATCATCTTATGCTATTTAAAAAAAAACGTTACCTACCTTGTTCGCCCTTCCGTTTCCTCCCTTTGTATCCAATTCCATGTTATTGAAATGAAGAGGCCACACACATACAACGTGGGTGACCCTCAATTAGCCTGTCAGCGCCAAGACTAAAAAGGGAGTATTTACTTCACGGTGTCATGTACAGACTAAATAATCGATGGTGATCAGTAAACGATCGATGTCCTGATTGAAATTATTTTAATCCTTCAAATACTGTTGTATGAATTATATCTTCTGTGTATTTAATAAAACCTGAACATTTCCCTTTGCCACTACATAAAAATTAACTTGGCAAAGAAGCAGGATAGGAGGGGGTGATGTAGGATAAGAAAGAGAGAGAGAGAGAGAGATGTACTACTAGTGGCGTTTCCAACACTCGGGGGTTCGTCTTCAGATGACAAAGTAATTTTTACGGACACAAAACTCTGCTTGCATTTTTTATCATTCAGGTTCAAAAAAAAATCCGTCAATAGGCGAACGTAACCATTTATTATCCGTATTCTGCGTCAATGTAGTTTGTTCTCCTCCGTGTGGAGCGTCGCTGGATTTGTAAACAACATAATTTCTTAGGGTTTTTTCTTAAAAAAGTAAAATTTAACATAATAAGGTGTCTATATTATACTCATAATTTATTAGTTGATTAGAACAGGGGAAAAAGAATATAGAAGGGGGTTGATGATGTAGGATAAGAAGGACTGACGTTTCCAACACTCGTGTCCGTCGTGTCTTCAGAGGACCAAGGCCGCCGTGGTTCAGAGCGTAATTTTTTTGTGACGTGTCTCGTCAGCAGCATAACATCCGTGTTGCTGTGACCTACTCGGTTCAGAATAGCCACACAGAGATAGATGGACCGGGCAGTTTTCTAAGTCTTTCAAAACAAACCCTGTAATTTTTAAAATGGCCTCGATTCAACTTTTTGCGTTTGTTTACCGCCGAGCTACTACGTGCCCCTCCTCCTCTTTACGTGTACATGTTTATCGTGTGGACGCAGGCAGCAGATAAGATTAGCCAGCGGGACTATCTTGGAAAAAATTGTGGTAAGGTGAACGTCGCACTCGGCAGCCACAGAGAGAATTCTTTCACATGTTTGCGGCAGTGGAGATTTTCTTTAATTTTTTTTGGGGGTGGGGAGGGAGTTTGGGGGGCAAGCCATAAGCAGTTCTAGTCGAGTCAGAATTTTTTTTTTGTAAACATTAAAATTTACAATTAAGAGAAATACGTACCGTTATTTCCCCCGCCCCCCTGTATAGGAACCTCTTCAGGTGAATCTAGAAATTAATTATGAAGTATAATTTAAAAAAATGTTCAATCGCAAACAAGTAATTAATTAAGTAACTTAGCTATTAGAGATTAAGTTTCACTTGCCTGTAAGTGTGTGGTTCTAGTACGTCATCAATGTTGAGTTTACTTTCTTGCAAGCAACCAATTTCTCCGCCATGTTAATTCTTGCAAAATTAATTGCCGAGCTTGTTTTTTTTCCCCCTCCCCCCCTTCCCTCCTTTCTCTCTTAACCGGTTACGAAAGAACTTTGACTTTACCGATCCGAGATGAATTGCGGTCGACAACCGACGATTGGGTTGTTCATAGTTGGCTCAAGAAGAGGCCGTCGAAGGTTAATCGTTCCGTTTTATGGAAACGTCCTACTCAAGGACGACGTGGCGATCGCAGCGCCAGTCCCCCTCACTCACTCACTCAAACTACACGAATAAAATATAATATTTTTGTATATATTGTAATGATTAACAGAATGATTAATTTATTAAATTGGACCACGTTGTGGAAGCCATTTTATGTAATGATTAAAAATAAAGCTTGTTAACGAAAAATGAATTAATTAACAAATAATTACAATTAAAAAGCTTTTAATTTCCCAAAGATTAATTTAACAGGTAATTAATTAGGGTTTTTTTTCACAAATGATTTGCCCTAGGTTGGCAACGCCGAATTAAATAATTTCAAACTAAACAAACAAATATTTTTATTTATAATTTGTGGCGTTCAAGGTAAAATTCAATCTTTTTATATTACACAAACAATCATATTTAATAACTCTTCTTCTCACGGTCTTTAACCGGGCTTGATGAGGAAGAACAATCAAAAGAATTATAGATTAAATTCTTAACCATTCGAAACCAAAAATGAGACGAAATCTAACAAGAATGAAAAGAACGAAATCTGACTAACACCCTTAATTACCGTTTACTGAATTTAATTAGTTTGGTTTGTACTTACAACTGTCCTGCTTGTACCAGACTTAGTTTTCGGGGCTTGGGGACAAAATTCACTAAAAAGGCCATTAATCACTGATTCTACACATCATGGTCAAAACACACGGTTGTAGTTCTTGTATTATTCCTCCGGTCAACAGTCGGACGTATAATTTCTCAATGCCTTTATGCGGAAAAATGCTATTTCGGTACTCGCATGTATCTGAACGTGGCGCTAAACTTTTTGTTTCAGCTTTGCAGGTTTGTTTTATAACGTCTCTCTCCGTCCAGACCGTTTTACTTGGATTTTTAAAACATATATGTCTCTCAGTTGAATTTTTAAACTTGGGCCACGCTGTTCGTACTCTTAAAAATTTTCTCCCTCTCTCGACCACAATATCAGCCAGACTGAATTCAGCCAGTCCTAGCAGCTCGCAACAAAGACCCGCCGACAAAGAGCCTGCCGTTATTGTTGTCTTTTAAGAATTTGTACAGCTAAACAATCCAATTATTTAAACAATTAATGGCCTCTACTTAGTACAATATATATATATATATATATATATATATATATATATATATATATATAGGTAGATAGATAGACAGATAGATCGATAGAAGAAGAATATAGACAAATACGGACAAAAGAAGTGATAATGTAAATACCACACAACGTTTCTGGGATCCTTGTCCCTTTCTTCGGGATTGTAAGAAGAGCCTAGAGCGACACAACTGCACTGGTCAATTGACTAAACTCAAAAGCTTGGCTTTGTACACTGACTAGTGCAGTTGTGTCGCTCTAGGCTCTTCTTACTACCCCGAAGAAAGGGACAAGGATCGTGTAGTATTTACATTATCACTTCTTTTGTTTGTATCTGGCTACCTTTCTTGTTATTAATTTTCAATAAGTGGTAAATTTTTCATTTCTTGAGGAATTCCTCATTTTTCACCTTAACCCGTGAAGTGTTGTATAAGTCAGTCTTGGGCTTCCACCCGATGTAATTACAGGCTTAGGTCACGACGTTTCAATGACGTTCGCTGTCGTCTTGCCTAATCCTATATAATTCACCCGGGTGGAAGCCCAAGAATTACTTTTATTCCCCCTGAAGTTTTATATTTTATTCAGGGTAGATTATTGGAAAATAAATTTATGTTTTGTTGTTACAAATCCCATAAAGGATAACCCAAATAATTTTTAGAGTAGTTATATATATGTATATATATACTACCTTTTAATATTTATTTTTTGAATATATAACTATTAAATAAGTAGTCCCTGGGTGTGAACTTGGGTCAAAGAAAACCACGACGTTTCGATGGCAGACTCTTCCGTCTTTTGTCAAGCGTCAAAATATAAATATTCAAGTTAGTCCGTCGAGGGAGGATCCGCGGTCAGTGCTCTGGAAAGTTCTTCAGTCGGCCTCCGGCAGCAGGCGCAACAGATAACCGGTGGCGTCAGGAGGCCGAAGTCCGATTCTGAAAATCGGTCCTTGGAACGCTCGAGTCAACCAGCGCTGATAAGAGCGGCACAAGCCTGGCCATCGCAAGCTCCGTGCTCTGAGTCAGCTCTGCGTATAACACGGCCGTGCCTTATCCGCTTATCTCTTAGCAGAACGAGGCAAAATAAAACTCAATCGACAAGAAGAAAAAAAAAAATGGGGGCAATCGGTAGGAGACGGGAAAACACTGACCCACTTTCCGAGGCCGCTTCACGCTTGTTGCGTTGCGAAACAACCAGAACACTTGAGGGATGCTTCTACTCGGAGGCGAATGGCGCTCACCACGGCCGATTACTCTTCCCTTCATCCAAAGTTCGGCGCTACTTTCATCTCTGGAAATTGTCCTCCTTCAATGTCACGGGGAAGCAGTTCACAGCATCTTGCAAATGGCTTCATCCAAATCCTGGTAATCGTCCTCAGTCATGCGTCTCAGACATGACATATGCTGACGTTTTCAGATTATTCGTTTGTAGGTTTAGGTTTTTAAATGATAAATTAAGATGATGTTTTACAGAATTTATTAATTAATTATCTGAACATGGACAAAAAATAAAAAATACAGTGTTCAGTTAGCCTGACAAAACAATCTGATCCCTTAATCTCAGTTAAACATGGCCTACGGTAATTCCCCCTAGGCGCGTCAAGGATTGAGACACTTGGCAGTTACCTTCGTTGATCTCTGGCCGTGATCATGTGGCACCCTCGATCTCTCCGGGTCCTCTCGAAACTGCAAGTTAAAGCTGCACGTCCGTCGCTGGCGACGGTTTGTCCTTCTGTGTCCATACTTTTCTTTTTTCAGCCCCCTCGCTGGATGTCAAAAATCGATCGTCTCGATCATCTTCGGATCGATCTTTCTTGAACCAAGAAATGTCATTGGTTCAGGCAGTCACCTGTTCACTCAAATTTTTGGGATTTTCTGAGAGACGTTTCCCACGGTGTGACAGTCCAGGTAACTGCCGAGGGTCAACACCCTACGTGTCCAATTCCAGACTGAAGGGATTATCTCCCCGCCACGGCGGCGCCTGCTCAAATTCCAACTTACCAACCTCTAAACCCTTGCTAATATCTAATTATATTAAAATGAAACACATATATATCAATAATAAAACTATCGCGCTACACGTTCAATCAGAAATAATGTTGATATATTGTAGCGACCCGTCTTTTATATACAGGTCCTTCTAGAAGGGTCTAGTCGAACCGAAACTTCTCTCGTTTCTCATTGTAAACTATATAGAGGGGAAACAAACCCTCGCTCGCTACTATATCAAAAAAATAAATAGGTTTATTGTGGCGGTGGGGAGGAACCACCCCCAAATTAAACTACCCTCAAATTAAATCTCAGGGGGCGGGGGGAAGTGCCTGGGATTATTGTTGTTATTAATTTTATTACGCTACTATTAGGCATTTTCCCGGTGGTAGCTATATCTACAAAAATAACATATATACAAATATAACATATATAATAAACCAACTGTCTTTTTTTAAAGTTTAGTATTAATTACCTGGGAAAAAAAGAAACACGTTCCCTCATTTCTTTTCACTGCACTTCACTTTTTTATATGATATTTTGTTTCTCATAACTGCCCTGGACCACAACTATGTACCTGAGTGTTTCCCAGCCTTTTTTTTACCATGGCTCCCCACTATGTAACATATACATATTTTTTATATTTATAAATTGAATTATTTCCTAAAGAAGCCTAACAATTTCAACTTGTGTATCGCGGTTCTTCTCCAGTAACAATTCTGTGCCTAAACAAAGTAATAATTTATTTTAATCTGAGATCGCAGAACCTGTCGCCAATTCGAGCTTTTGTGCGAAATTAAGTTCTTATTTCGCTAGACTACAGCAGACAACCACTTAGCCGCATGTCATAGCAATACTGTTCTTTCACTATAGTCGGCGTCACGAATATGTAATATCAAAGTGAAGCATTATTGTCAGATTGTGTCAGTACCTGTACCCAAGTTAACCGGTAAGAGGCCTTTTATTGAACGCGTTATTTGACAACATCGCCGGAATAGTCCCTGACCTTGATATTACATTTTCGTGCCGCCGACTATAGACATAATAAATAATACGCTCAGAGTACACCGTAGTTTATATTACTCCAGTCCTTCAAGTGTGCCTCTGTGGAAAGCAACAAACTTACCAAATGCTTATTTCAAATTGAGATACCAACAATTTTTCCCTTTTGTTTAAGTTAAATCATAGCGGGCGGTTTTTAAATTCTAGACGAGCTCATTTCCGAATTTTGTTGTCCGCTATTCCTATTGGAACAGTCGGCCAGCTGCCTCCTAAACCGGTCAATGCATGGCGAGGGGAAAGCTGTGACCCCACAGCAAACTCCTCTCCCGCCATCCAGGGAAGGGCGTGGGACAAGTACCCAAAGCCCGACCTACCTGATGGAGGTTTCTCTAGGGTTTTCCCTGCATATCTTTAGGCGAATGCCGGGTAGGATCCTTAAACTATAGCCTGGGGGCCCTAGTTAACCCTTGGCTACCTTCCTCTACCCTTCCGCATCCCCCCTTTCAGATCCCTTCCTATGCTATTAAAGGGGAGTTGCCCAACGTGGATTACACTCATGCAGTCTGTTACCCTAAAAAAAATATTGACAGAAACTGGTCCGACGATTGATGTTCTCCCACAAGGGACAGTGTATCCCAGAGGGGATAAGTTGTCCCGAAACACGAATGACACAGAAGATCGTCGCTTTTATCCCAAACGAGTCGGTTTTTCCGACCTGTCTAGAAAGTTTCTAGAAACGCGTTAGTTCAAAATAAATTTAGTTAACCCTTGGCTACCTTCCTCTGCCCTTCCACATCCCCCCTTTCAAATCCCTTCCTATGCTATTAAAGGGGAGTTGCCACCATGTGGATTAACCTCATGTAGCCTGTAACCCTAAAAAAAAATCGAATTTTCCCCCTGTTGACCCCACCATGGGAAACAACTACTTACCACTATATAAGCCCTGCCTTCGTCATTCGTCCAGTGACGGATTCCGGACGCAATTTTTTTCCTGTTGTCATTTCCCCGATGAGGCCAGTGAAGATATCGGGTTCTTCCTTCCATGTCTTTGGCATCGCAGTGGATCTCGGTGTATGTATTTATTTAACTTACAAATGGGCAGTTTGCCCGGTGGCAGGTACCACAAATTACAATAAATAAATAACTATAATTATTTTAAATAAATAAACTGGACATTTATATGATATTAATTAAAGAAAAGGACGCAATATATATGAGAATAATATTGTCCTGAACTGAAAAAGAAACCAGTAGGAATAAATCGGAAAAATAGGGATTAACTAACCTAGGAGAGAAACTATATGATACCAGTCAACCTGATGGCGGAGCTTGCCGTCGAAACGTTATTTAACAAACGATTGGCGCGGGTTGAGAATTTTATCTACAACAGATTCAGCGGGAAAACCGTCCTTCTCTTATATTATGCCATTACACTTTAGTTTATAGTGGATCTGATTAACTTACGCAGCATCTTGTGTCCTTCCCGGTTTCTACAAGTCTTTTTAATGAAGTTTTCTGAAAGTTCGAGGTGGTGGTTTTGTGACTTCCTGGTTCGTATCCTTGGTTTGAACAGTTGGATTGTTGTTGACGCGAGATGACGGATGGTTTGCCTCCTCTTCCTGGTTTGTATCATTTCCTTGATCAGTGGGAATGTCGAGAGTGCGGAGGAGAAACGAATCGTTTACCTTATCCGAGTGCATTGTTGAGAGTTGTCCTTGGAGGAACACGTTTGAGTTGGTCTTGGCTGCACGTGATGTGTGGTGTGGCATAATACACGAGCGAGCCTCTGCTTAATGTCAGCAGCCTATTTTCTACTGGTCGGCCTTTGACTCGGCCAGCTGTGATAATCCATCAACCTCACTTCAATTCCTCCCTGGCAACGACTGGTCTTAGTTTGCGGATTTTCCTTATTTAAGGCCGCAACCACACACACACACACACACACACACACACACACACTTGAAACTGAAACCCCTTTTAATTTGTATTCAGAGATATCAATGAAGGGTCAGGAAATGCATGTTTAAATTTTCCCATGGATGTTCCGCCATTTGTTCTGGTATACCGTGACGTCAGTTCCGTTCCTCTCGAAGTATTTCTCCCTCGTATATAAAGTTTCAACTAAAAATACTTTTTTTTTTTTTGGTAACAGGCTACATGAGGGTAATCCACATGGTGGCAACTCCCCTTTAATAGCATAGGAAAGGATCTGAAAGGGGGGATGCGGAAGGGTAGAGGAAGGTATGCAAGGGTTAACTACGGCCCCCGGGCTATGGTTTAAGGATCCTACCCGGCATTCGCCTAAAAGTAATGCAGGGAAAACCCTAGAAAAACCTGCATCAGGTAGGTCGGGCATTTTGTACTTGTCCCACGCCCATCCGATAGCGGGAGAGGAGTTAGCTGTGGGGACGCAACATTCCCTTCACCGTACCTCGACCAGTTTAGGAGGCAGCTGGCCGACTGTTCCAATGGGAACAACGAACAACTCTTACCGTATGCCCAAGGTCTGTGACCCCGGAACATACACCTCTCAGAACAGGCCGAGGTGCCTCGGCTTGTGGGAACCTTAGTTCAAAAAACCAGAGAGGAAAAGGCATCCCCAAAGGTAGCCCCTTCGTATCTCTCCTACAAGGTACTGCCTGCGAGAGAACATCCCTCGCAGGTTACCTGCGAGAGAATCCTCTCGCAGGCAAATTTTTAGGTGCCCATATTTTTTTTTAAGGCAACAGGCTTCATGAGGGTAATCCACGTTTGGCAATTACCCTTTAATAGCATAGGAAGGGATTTGAAAGGGTTTGAGGAAGGTAGCCAAGGGTTAACTACGGTCCCCGGGCTATGGTTTTAAGGATCCTACCCGGCATTCGCCTAAAGAAATGCAGGGAAAACCTTAGAAAAACCTGCATGGGGTAGGTCGGGCATTGGGTACTTGTCCCACGCCCTTCCGATAGCGGGAGACCGTTCCATTGAAATTTTGAGCAATGACCTTTGAATCTCAAGTGAGAGTTGTTTTCCTTTAACGTAGCGTAGAACCAATTGGCACATTTCGTATTCCCTGTTTTCTGATCATAACTTCTGCTGTCTTCCTCGTACTTTGCAAAAGTTAGGCTCGTTTCCAACGTTCAGCAGCTTCCCCGCACTCACACTCTCATTTTTATCATTACAAAATATTTATATAAGCGACGAAAGTTTATTATTACGTGAACGGAACTCGTTCTAGGCGTGACGCCTAAGCGCGCTCAACAGCTGGAAGGAAAAAACTCCCTAACAATCGTAATTTTAGACGTATGAATTCAACTAGCTGGGTGCCCGGCGTTGTCATTATTAAACTCAGCGACATCCATAACCCCGGATTTGACTCCAATCTCGGCTGCTTTTGCGTTATTTAACGCTCCTCCCTAAAGGTGCTCCCCTCCCATGCTGAAAGGGGTTGAAATTATACCAAAAAAAAATTCGGGAGAAGCGCTGCCAATCTCATTGACTCCGAAAAATTTCTTTCGACTAATATATCGACCGTTTTAACACGTTTAAAAATTTTCAGCCCCCCCCCCCTCCCCGTCAACCCTTGCTACTGGAAAGTTGAATGTCATAATTAAACTCTGCGACAATACAGAATGTAGTTTTTCTCGGCGTAGAGAATGAATAAAGCCTTCTCGCGCTTCTAATCGGGTAAACAATTGTGTTCGCGACAGTTTAGATGACGATCACTGTCATCGTCTTCTAGCAAAGTTAAGACGATGGTGAAGAACGCCATCGAAACTGTCGCGAACACAATTGTTTACTCGGTTAGAAGCCCGAGAAGACTTTATTCAAACTCCGCGACATCCATAAACCCGGATTCGACTTCAATCTCGGTTGTTGTTTTCGTTGTTATTTTTATGTATCGCTCCTTCACCTCCACAACACCTTCGGCAGAAAGTGGTGGAAATTATACACAAACAACATCGGTAGAAATAATATTAATCTCATTGGCCCAAAAAAATATTTTAATTTTCTCTCCCGTCCAACCTCCATTCCTAGGCTGCTAGACGTGACTTACCCCCCCCCCCCACAGTATTTTTTCCGGTTCAAAATTTGGTCACAGGCTTAGGATTTTATTTGGGGTAACAGGCTACATGAGGGTAATCCACATGGTGGCAACTCCCCTTTAATAGCATAGGAAGGGATTTGAAAGGGGGGATGTGGAAGGGTAGAAGAAGGTAGCCAAGTGTTAACTAGGGCCCCCAGGCTATTGTTTAAGGATCCTATCCGGTATTCGTCTAAAAGTGATGCAGGGAAAACCATATGAAAACCTGCATCAGGTAGGTCGGGCATTGGGTACTTGTCCCACAACCTTCCCTGGATAGCTGGAGAAGGGGTTTGCTGTGGGGACGCAGGATTTCCTTCTCCGTGCCTCGACCAGATCTTTTTTTTTTAGGGTAATAGGCTACATGAGGGTAATCCACATGGTGGCAACTCTCCTCTTATAGCATAGACAAAGGGATTTGAAATGGGGGATGCGGAAGGGTGGAGGAAGGTAGCCAAGGGTTAACTAGGGCCCACGGGCTATCGTTTAAGGATCCTACCCGGCATTCACCTAAAAATAATGCAGGGAAAACCCTAGAAAAACCTGCATAAGGTAGGTCGGGCATTGGGTACTTGTCCCACGCCCTTCCGATAGCGGGAGAGGAGTTTGCTGTGGGAGCGCAGCATTCCATTCTCCGTGCCTCGACCAGTGTAGGAGGCAGCTGGCCGACTATTCCAATGGGAATAGCTTACAACTCTTACCGTATGCCCAAGGTCTGTGACCCCGGAACATACACCTCTCAGAACAGGCCGAGGTGCCTCGGCTTGTGGGAACCTTAGTTCAAAAACGGAGAGGAAAAGGCATCCCCAAAGGTAGCCCCTTCCTGTCTCTCCTACAAGGTTCTGCCTGCGAGAGAACATCCCTCGCAAGTACGGCCTGCGAGACAATCTTTCTCGACCAGATCAGTAATTCATATATATTAAAATACACATATGAGAAACAACCAGCGAGAAAGGAAGGCAAGATCCATAGAAATATTCCTTTAAAATAAAACAATAAACACAATATTTTTTTATATCAACATCTGTGTGCCGGATATTTCTGGTCTGAGATACGCAAACGAAGAAGTAATTGAAATTTGTAAATGAGGAAACCACAGGAAAACACTTAAGTGAAAAACGATTAATTTGTAGAAGACAATGAAACGACGTTTCATAAATTTTAATTTATTTATAAATATTTTGATTTATTGCCAAGCGCTTATTCTCTGTTTCCTCTCTTCATCTACTGTGTTATTGCTGTGAACGTCGTGCGTGTTACTCTTTGCAAGTGCTTTTGCGTCGCGGAGAGAAACTGCCGCTGTAAATAAACCAACCATTGAAATCCCTGACAGAGTGAGAGCCCAGGATATTGAGTGAAGCCCACTAACGACCGACCGGATATTAGATCCTCACACACACGCCATTGCAACTTGAAAGCATCCTCCTACTCTTCCTCCTCCTGCTGCATCTCAACATATCGGCACATGCCAAGGTTTAATCTTAAATTTTACAAAAAAAATTAATAACAATTATTGAGTTTTTAAGGAACAATTATAAATTATTTTAATTTATTTTATCTATAATATTGTGTGTAAATCACGCTAAAAAAAATTTTGGAGCCAAGGTTCTGCTGCGTTGTCAGTTGTAAGGTGACAATGAAATGTGGCCGAAAACGAAGCATTGTTGTCGGCATCTCTTAATAATCATACAAAGTGTTAAATATCATTACTGTATGAAATATTAAATTAAATTTAAAGTTTAAATAATTGGTTATCAGATTTTTACATTTAAAGCTGTTTAGAGTGTAACAGGACCAAATATCTTAATTATTAATTCCTTAATTAATCAAATACGTGATTGAGGACGTAACCTACGTCCGTGTGTTTGGACACAACTGAGCAATTTTGACTATAAAATTTCAAATTTCTTTTGTGATCAGTAACACCGGGGGATGGGGGGGGGGGGGTTAGCGATGCCGAGAAAACTTCACCTTACTTTATTATTGATCGGTTAACCTCCCTCTTTTCAATTATTTTTTTTCCGTAGCAGAGAAAGTTCTCGATAAATTGTTCCAAGATTTTAATTGTAATCCTAACCTTAAAGTGCATTTTTATTCCGCGCGTGTATCATTTTTAAAATGTCGGGGACTCTACAACGACGAACGTAAAACGCTTGTTTGTGCACAGTCACACTGAAGCGTCATTGCAGAAAATGAGGAGGCAAGAGAGAGAGAGAGAGTGTGTGGTCAAGGACACACACAGGTTGGCTTAGCCTCTCCTCCGATTAATTATTTACGAAAGCTGGACTCGCGTACAACAACAAACTAACCCTACGTCTTTGCAACTAACGATAAATAGTTAACATCGGTTCACACACGAAAAAGGAGAGAAAAAAAGACATGGCAAAAGAAGAATATCATCAACTCACGTACGTCGCTTCTCCGAAAAATTGGCCTCGAATAATTCACCGACATGTTTTATCTCGGCAAACACGTTATTTCGTAATAACAATCGAGCGCTGGCCTTAACGAACGTCGCATTATATCTCGCTCAATCAAAGATAAACCACACACACACGCACTCTCTCTCATCTGTGACATGCGATAACTCTGGCCAAAGATCAAACGGATGAAACGCAATTCCAGTAGATAACATTTTTCTTTTCTTCTTGATTTCGACATCATCATAAAACAACTCTGCATTATTCCCAAAACAAAAATCCCAATCAGCCACCACAGTATTTTTATTTTATTTTCCATGAATTCCATAATACAATAAAGTCCATTGTTTATTATAATAACATCTATGTAATAAAAAAGGATGTATGTATGTATGTATTTACGTTGTTCTTTATACAAATTTTATCGCGTGGACAGAATGCAACAAAAATTGGTACACTTATTCTTCAAAATACGAGAAACGGTGCTGTGAGGGTGAGAAACCCCTAGCATACATGCGGAAAGAATTATAATTAAAAACCGTGATCATTAAATATTAAATTACTGCGCGTCAAGAGACAATGACGTCACGCGAGAGAGAGACGTTACTACGCAACGAACAAAGGAAATATCTCCTTTATTAGGAATGAACTAAAGCAGAAATATGTTCTTTAAATAAAAAGTATAATTTTATACAGCAATATTCCATCGAATGATAATAAAGAAGAATACGAATTACTTTACCATCCTTGGGGGAAAATGTAAGTTAATTTTCGCGCTGTATTAGTTGTGAGTCTAGCTAACAATTTCATCAATGTAATATTTCGTAATGTATGAAGACTGAGTGACGATTATATCCTGAAGTACTCAAGGAATATATTTAAGTAATCAATTAATTACTTTTTCGAGTTTATATAAATAAGTACACGAGCAACGCCGGGCACCCCCCAGCTAGTTAAAAATAAAATACATGCTTTCCCGTGATAAACAAAACTATTATCCTCATTGTAATGATTCGCCTTTATTACTAAATATTAAAAATAAACTTTATTACAAGAAAATACTAAAATACATTAAAAAATATTATTGGGCGCCATCATTGGTCTGCAAAAAAAATTAACATTAGCTCCGGCTTGGTTATAAAGTCCTCCTTCTCAACAGGGTAATGTGGGCGGCTCGGTAGCTATTCAAGAACAGAGCCTATTTCCGCACTGTGTAAAAAAAAATTCAACTTTTGAAGGCACTTTACAGAAATGGTGATCCTTACTTTACTTGTGGCGTCAGCCGACTTGCAGTGGGTCACTGGTCTTGTAGTCTCTTCGGCCTCCCCTCTCTCGAAAACCTTTGTTGCTTCCCGCTCGCCTGAATTTTCCACCCTCTCGACTCTCTCGGTCTGCCTGCGTCTGTGTCACTTTCAGCCGGGTGTTCGGAGTATTTATTCGTACTCCGCCCCCCCCCCGCAAACGATGCAAAAAAAAGGGGACCCTGTACCCGCGATTTCTTTTGGCCTCGCGGGCAAGCACACGTGCACGTTTAATGTATTCCACCTCAGGCCCGCGGACACAAGGGCGGCCACTTAAGGTTGTTATTCACTACAACATATACAGAGATTTGTATTTGTCATTCAGAAACCACATTATTTCCATATACACAATTATTAGTTTACAATACTCGAATCTATATAATAAAGGATGTATATTTGTATGTATGTATGTATTTACGTTAATCTTGATATAAATTTAAACGCGTGGACAAGATTGTAACGAAACTTCGTACACATATTCTTCAAAAACACGAGAAAAGGTACTGTGGGGCATAAAGGTGGAAAGAATTATAATTGAAAAACGTGAACATTTTGTGTTAAATTACTGCGCGCCAAGAGAATGCGACGTCAAGCGAGAGCGAGAGAGACGTTACTACGCGACGATCAAAGGAAATAGTTCCTCCTTCCCGTAATTAAATGAAGCAGAAATATTTTAATTGAATAAAAAGTATAATTTTATCGGGCAATACTCCATCGAATTTTAATAAAAAACAATACTAAATACTTTACGATCCATCTCCCCTCTCTCTCTCCCCCCCCCCCCCAAATACTGTTAGCCATATGATTTCTTGTTACATCATGGCAGTAAATTGCATTTTACTTGCAGAAACTTCTAAATAAACTTAAAAAATAAAATGTATCCTTGGAATTTTTAATTCTTGTGTGCTTTTGAGAAAAAAAAATCATTTACAAGCATCTGTTAGTCGTGAGAAATAGTAAGTGGTATCAAGATACTCACTTCCCTGTAATTGTAGTGAAGAGGGGGGGTAGGCCGGAGCTCAGTTTAACACGAACCTTTGTTACTGAAACTTGGTATTGTGAAAAAACTATTCTGAAACCACTGACGCATGATGGAAATGTATTGTCACAAAGACCTCGATAATTATTTTTCTTTAAAAAAAATAATAAAATAAAATACTTGACTCTGTAAAGGTCTCCTCCTCGTCGTCGTGAAACACTTTTCCGGTTCTGCAGCCGCGGGTTTTCTTTTTTCTGTGTTACGTTCATTGTAGGTTACGTACGTACTGACTAAGGAGCAGTAATGCAGTCTCTGGATGTCCTCCAAATACCACCGAGCTTGCTATTGCGTCGTTTTTTCATCTCTGTCTAAGCTTAGTCAAGTAGCAGTTCAATGAAAATATCTCGCTAGCCTCAGAAGGTTCTTCTTGTAATTCAACCTTGGCGAGATACCAGTGGCGAGGGAGGGCGAGGGAGGAACCGGGGGGGGGGGGGGGTAAATTCCGGGAAACGCCATTTTCGATGTTTTTCTGGAGAACTCTTGAGTCGGTAAGCATACAAAGAAAAAAAGTCAGAGGAAAATATTAAAATTAAATGATGAAGCTGACGTAGAAGGAAGAAGAAAAGAAAAAACGTCAGAAAATTATTGGCAGACCAGTTCGTTTCATGACTTGTGTTTTATATTATTCTACGAAACTGTTTGTAGTACAGTGTTATTTTTTCCTGGTAGTGATAAAGCTCCTTTTAAGCGTCATCAACATAGCATCGGAAGAGAATTTGAAATGGGGGATGTCGAAGGGAAGAGCAAGGGCGAACGGTGGCCCTAGGGTTGTACTTTACCCGGCAGCCGCCTAAAAGTGTTGTAGGACGAACTGGAGTGCCTCCAGGTACTTTGGGCTCCCACGCCACTTCTAATGTTTGCTGTAGGGACGCAGCATTTCCCTTCTCCACGGCTGTACCAGTTTAGGAGGCAGCTGGCCGACTAGGAACAGTGAGCAACCTTTACCTCACTACATCACTTCTAGTCCCAGCTACGTTGATCCACCCCTGCCTGGCCTTAATGCTGTTCAAAGGGGGAGCTGTCACCACGTGGAGACACTACTCTGACGTCACGTCACGTGCCGGCCAGATAGTTGAAGCGTGACTGCGGCCTGTCACGTCACGTGGTTCGACGGCCAACAAAACATTCTACTGTAGTGTGTAATATCCCAGCCTTCTACATGATGTGTGTAGCTGCTATCAGCCGTACATTACACGTCTCATCTAATCTAACACCGTTACGGAAATACCCCATGTATTTTGTTTCCGTTTGAAGCAGCCTGAAACCAGAGACAGTAGCATTTAATATAAATTATTATACAGTTCTTGTTTGGTTTATACGAATAATAATGTGTCGTGCTGTTGAAGATGGTCTTATATTACAACCATATATAGTTACACACGTGTTTGTGATTCTAAATATGATATAGAATCATGTACTTAGACTGGCGTGACTTGATGGCGTTATTAAGTAACAATAAAAGGAGAGAGTAAGTCAGGGTCATATATCTTTTTATTCAGTCAAATAATTAAAAGAGGGGAAAAAAAGGTCGATAGATTTCAAATTAAACCAAATACTCGTGTATTTCTCTTTCTTTCATTTTGAATTTAGGTGTATTTTCGTAGTTTCTAGACAAATTATTTGAAACCCAGTTATAGCGTTAAAAAGAGAATTAAATTCTCTACAACTTTCCTTCCATGAGGAATTAGTGTTGGAGCGGCCATTTTGGAGTTATCAGGAGTTGTACCTTCATAATGGAGGTTTTAATGGATTATTAACAATAAATAATAATACTTACGGTAATTAAATAAAATAATTCTTTGGTGTATTGGAAACAAGTGACGAGGGATCCTCAAGCGCCTTTAGTAACCTTTAAAACCAGAATACAGATTGTGCCGTGGCGTGACGTCAGAGATGAGTGCGCGCGCAGGTCACAGATACGTGACAGCCCGTGACGACCCGTGACATACCAGTTACGTGACGTATCGTGACAGAGAGAGTAAGTCAGGGTGATCATTTTATTTTTATTCAGTTAAATAATTAAATTAAATGTGAAAAAGGAGGGTCGATAGATTTCAAATTAAATTAAATACCCGTGTATTTCTCTTTCTTTAATTTTGAATTTAGGTGTATTTTCGTAGTTTGTAGACGATTTTTTGAAACCCCGTTAGAGCGTTAGAAAGAGAATTAAATTCTGTACAACTTTCCTTCCGTGAGGAATTAGTGTTGGAGCGGCCATTATGGAGTTATCAGGAGTTGTACCTTCATAATGGAGATTTTAATGGATTATTAACAATAAATAATAATACTTACGGTAATTAAATAAAATAATTCTTTGGTGTATTGGAAATAAGTGACGAGGGATCCTCAAGCGCCTTTCATAAGCTTTAAAACCAGAATACAGATTGTGCCGTGGCGTGACGTCAGAGATGTGTGCGCCCGCAGGTCACGGATACGTGACAGCACGTGACGACCCGTGACATACCAGTTACGTGCCGTATCATGACTGAGAGAGTAAGTCAGGGTGATAATATTTTTTATTCAGTCAAATAATTAAATTAAATGTGAAAAAGCAGGGTCGATAGATTTCAAATTAAATCAAATACTCGTGTATTTCTCTTTCTTTAACTTTGTATTTTCGTAGTTTGTGGACGATTTTTTGAAAGCCCGTTAGAGCGATAGAAGGAGAATTAAATTCTCTACAACTTTCCTTCTGTGAGGAATTAGTGTTGGAGCGGCCATTTTGGAGATATCAGGAGTTACACCTTCATAATGGTTAGATTTTAATGGATTATTAACAGTAATTAATAATACTTTAGATAATTAAGTAAAATAATTCTTTCATCTATTGGAAAAAAGTGACTGGGGATCCTCCAGCGCCTTTGATAACGTTTAAAACAATACAGATTGAAAAACGTGCCGTGGCGTGACGTCAGAGTTGTGTGCGCGCGCAGGTCACTGATACGTGACAGCACGTGACGACCCGTGACATAGCAGTTACGTGACGTATCATGACTGAGAGTAAGTCAGGGGTGATAATTTTTTTTTTATTCAGTTAAATAATTAAATTAAATGTGAAAAAGGATGGGGCCAAGATTTCAAATTAAACCAAATACTCGTGTATTTCTCTTTCTTTAATTTTGAATTTAGGTGTATTTTCGTAGTTTGTAGACGATTTTTTGAAAGCCCGTTAGAGCGTTAAATAGAGAATTAAATTCTCTACAACTTTCCTTCTGTGAGGAATTAGTGTTGGAGCGGCCATTTTGGATATATCAGGAGTTACACCTTCATAATGGTGACGGTTTAATCGATTATTAACAATAAATAATTATACTTAAGGTAATTAACGAAAATAAATAAATATGTGACGAGGGATCCTCAAGCTCCTTTCATAACCTTTAAAACCAGAATACAGATTGTGACGTGGCGTGACGTCAGAGATGTGTGCGCGCGCTGGTCACAGATACGTGACAGCACGTGACGACCCGTGACATACCAGTTACGTGACGTATCGTGACAGAGAGAGTAAGTCAGGGTAGTAATTTTTTTTTATTTAGTCAAATAATTAAATTAAATGTGAAAAAGGAGGGTCGATAGATTTCAAATTAAATCAAATACTCTTATATTTCTCTTTCTTTAATTTTGTATTTTGGTGTATTTTCGTAGTTTGTAGACGATATTTTGAAAGCCCGTTAGAGCGTTAAAAAGAGAATTAAATTCTCTACAACTTTCCTTCTGTGAGGAATTAGTGTTGGAGCGGCCATTTTGCAGATATCAGGAGTTACACCTTCCTAATGGTGACGTTTTAATAGATTATTAACAATAAATAATTATACTTAAGGTAATTAACGAAAATAAATAAATACGTGACGAGAGAACCTCAAGCGCCTTTCATAACCTTTAATACCAGAATACAGATTGTGCTGTGGCGTGACGTCAGAGATGTGTGTGCGCGCGCAGATCACTGAATATACGTGACATCGCAGTGCCGTGACGTACCGTCTCTGAAGTATCGCACACTGGTCGTACTTCACGTTAAGTCACGTGACAGTGCGTGACGTGATGGTATTTTCAGGTTATCCCCGCTCGGTTTGCAGACAGTCTTCCTGAGCTTGGACTTTGCTTACTATGTGGATACGTCGACGTCATAGCTTTCTCTGTTTGTGTGTGTGTGTGTGTGTTGTGTGTTTACCCCCCCCCCCCATTTTCTTTTAAATAAATATCGGTCCATCCACACACTTCCTTCTTTCCGACGCGTTAATTGATGTGTGCAGATTTTAATGTTCTACGTAAAAGAGACGAACGCGGGCGGGGAACAAGATTCCAGTTGCTTTCACCTAGCAAGCAGTATGGTTACGGTTGGAAAAACAAGGTTATGAGACTGTCACAAAATCCGATAAACAGCTAAAGAGAGAGAGGGGGAGGGGGGAGGTAAATGGGCGAGAAAGAACTAGTTTTGAGCATTTAGTTGCTTTGGCCTGGATTGATTTCTGTTACGGCGACGGACAACTTGTTTCTGACTTTCACTTCTGGCACGTAAGGATCCCGTTTTCCTTCCGTTTCGACATGTGCGAACTTAAAGAAAGAAAGCGAAAACAAACTGTTCCTCCCTCTCTCTCTCGACCTATTCCATCCCCCAATTTTATAAATATTACCCTTCAGTACCTACCCGAAGCAGGTTTTTCTAGGGTTTTCCCTGCATTTCTTTACGCGAATGCCGGGTAGGATTCTTAAACCATAACCCGGGAGCCCTAGTTAACCTTTGGCTACCTTCCTCTACCCTTCCGCATCCCCCCTTTCAAATCCCTTCCTATGCTATTAAAGGGAAGTTGCCCAATGTGGATTACCCTCATGTAGCCTGTTGTCCTAAAAAAAACAACCGATATTCCGGCAGACATTTTGTGCTCTTCATTCATAACGTCTAAACCCCTTGCTCGTCAGCCATACTTGCAGTTTTTTCTTGTTTATTTACACTAATTTTGCTGTCTGCAAATATTAACAATTAATTATTTTATTTTATTTATTTACTACAAAACCTTTATCCTATTATTTACAGTTAAATGAAAAAATTAATAGAAAATAGTTGTCAACTGACGAGTGCAGTTGTGTCTCTCTAGGCTCTCCGTAGCACCTGACGAAAGGAACAATGATCCCCAGAAACGTCGTTGTGTGGTATTTATATTAGCCCCCCCCCCTTTTTGTTTGTATTGGCTATCGTTCTTATTAATTTATTATTTACAGTATTCAAATTATGTACATAATTAACATGTGCACTTGTTAATTGTGCTTGTCCAATAATTAGCCTAATTTTGTATTTATTTTTGTTTCTTTTATTTGTCTATCTGAGTGGCATACATTGTGGGAGTATGAGTTTGATAGGTTTGAAGTGATGATGGGTGTGGGTCAGGATGACAATTTATTTATCATAACTGTCCCACAATTTTTTTAAATTAAAACATATCTGACAATTTTAAAATTAATATCGTAATTAATTGCCAATTGAGTCTGAAAAAAAAATCCTTACTTAGTTAACAGAAACTGCATTTAATATTTAATGAGTTTCATTTAAAATGTAACCATTTTAATTACTTCTATTAATCAGGGTGTAACATAATCTTTCATGAGCAAAAACCTGAGTATTAAATATCTTAATTGGATGAATAAATCTGTTGTTAACTAATTAACCCTTAAGTTCAGATACTCCTATAGATGAATATTATTAAAGAAACAATTAAAAATATATACTAAAATATTAGTAAAACAATTTAACAGCAAAAAAAAATATGGTAGACATCCTCCATCAGCTTCCATGGCCATTTTCTTATATACAAAATTGAATGTTTAGATTGTAAAGCCTGTTATACAGGTCAGACCAAAACGATTGCTTCAAACTACAATTAAAGAGCATTTTTGCTAATCTAAAACAACCATCAGATAAACAATCTGTTCAAACCAAACATGAACCAACAAGTAATCATTAAAATTGATTGGTTTACATGTTGCAGTCAATTATCATCTGCGTTTGATGAGAGAAATGAGTCTAATATAAATTCAATTAATGTTAAAAATTTAATTGCCATTTCTGTTAGTATAAATTAAAATAATTTAATTGCCATTTCTGCTTCTGTGTTAGTATAATTTAAAATAATGTGTTCTTGCTGTTGTGAATGTTAATTCTTGATATAAAAAAATAATAATTAAGAACCAGGATAACAGACATAAAACAAAAAATTAATTTTGAACAATAAATTTTGAAAAAAGAATTTGTAGACGTTTCGATCAACTATTGTCAATACCATTGCCAGACTGAAGTGATATAGCCACAAAGTTACTGTACTTTACCATGACAATGAATGCTATATAAATAAACAAATATTATTTAATAAACCTTCCTTAAATAAAGTTTAAATGAGAAATGTCCTGTTTAACATTGAGAGAAACACTTGTTGGGTTCAATAAGGAGCATTTTTGAGGATAACCTTTTATTAAAATGAGTTTCCTTATCTGAGAATAATAATATCATCAAAACTGAAGGAATGATTGAGATCCAAACAATGCTGTGTCATTGGAGAATGTTTATAATAAGGCAGTTCCTTAATTATAGTTAACAGAGGTCGTTTAGTCTGGCCGATATAACAAACTGAGCCGTTATTGGAACTAATTTTATAAACAACTCCATGGGAAATCCATGGTGTTAAGACAATCTTTATGCCTTTTTTTTTAACTAAATAAGACAAAGAATTAATAATTTTAAAAATTACAAGAGATTTAAAGTTTTTTTGAAGAAAAATTTATATTTATAAGAGAGAGAAAAATAATCATAACATGGTAAAACAATAAAATGGTTAGTATTGGACTGTTTGGCGGTTTTTTTTGTCATGTCTTACAAGATGTTAATTTTTGAAGTAAAAACAATCAGCTACAACAATATAAACTCTCTCAGGTGTGTTTTGGACTGACTGACATTGTTTCCTCTCATTTCCACCATGGAGGATTTTTAATTGTTTCTTTAATAATATACATCTGAAGAGGTCCTTTAACGAAGGATTTATTTATTTAGTACCAACGGAAGAGGTTCGTTCCCTAAAGAAAAGGGGAAGAAACGTTATGTATTTTAAGTTAGTTGTAAATTTTAATGTTGATAAATAAAATTTGACTTTTGTTGGCTAATTTACAGTAATTATTATTATTATGTTTGACACAAGTCAGATTACGTTTTAAAATTTTTAATTATAAATAAAGTCCTTTGTTGCTTTAGTCAGGTGATTCACCCTGACGAAAGCAACAAGGATTGCAGACACGTGTTGTGTGGTGATTAATTTATCATCTTATTTTTGTCTGACTCCTCAAATTAAAATTTTATCAATATATATATATTTAATATATCAATATATAATAAAAAATGGCTGTCGATAGTCGTTTAATATAACTTTGTTTATTTCTTTTTTAAAAAAATATAAATGCGATTCTGTTACAAAGTGAATAAATTTCCGATATTTTTGATCTACGGTCATTAATCGTCGTAGAGAGAATTGACGATGTGGGAGTTGATGAGCAAGCAGGTAGGTCCTGTTAAGCGGACTCTGTCCTACTTTCCTCTTCCTCGTGGAGAAAGTCGAGGAACGTGTATTTATAATCTCGATCCTTATACAAGGTTATTGCGTAAGTTTTCGCGCACATCTACTTCAATTTTCCTCTTCTCTCTCGTACTAACAAAAGTCGGGTCTTTTGTTTGTTCTAACCCCCCTCCCCCCGCTCCCCTCTCTCTCTCTCTCTCTGCTTGTATATGTGGCCAGTAGTGAAAGAAAGGAAAAAAACAAGTTTTCCAAGTCGAAACGCCTCGAGGAAATATTTCTGGTGTGTTGAAACCCCTCCTCCCCTCCTTTCCAGTTATTTCGCTAATAGCTAAAGAATGAAGCAACATATTGAAAACAATGTCCAGTAATTAATTGTACACGATTAAATTCTGCGTCGAATGGTTCTATTTGATTACGAAATTTGGTCGAATGATACGGTAAAATTTGGTTCGTGGAAAAATGGTAGGATATTTTTACTAACCTTTTCCGAAATGAATGAAGGAAGTTTGTCGTGTTTCCAGTACTTGATATCTCCGACATGGTCGCTCCTACACCAATTTGTCAAAGAAGGAAAGTTGTAGAGAATTTAATTCTCTTTTTAACGAGTTATCTGGTTATAAAAATCCGGTATCATTTGCCGGAAATACAGCGACTTTCCTGGCTGGTTCCGGCCGGGACCGTAGGGTATATATTTTTTTTATACTTCACCTCCACCTCTTTATTCGACTGGACTTCATAGTGTAATACACCATTCGACGCAGAATTTCATGCTCTACAATTTATTACTGGGCCTTGTTTTCAATAGAGTGCTTCGTTCTTTAGTTATGAGCGGGAAAAGCGAAAATAGATGCAAAATTTCGTGATTTTTAGGTCGTGTAATGCCAATAATCCAATGAAAATATCACTATATCTCTATATATATTTCTCTTACAAAACACTATTATTTTCACATTTACAAATTATCAACGTACCTTTGTAAAAAAAAAAGAAATAAATTACTAAACGACTAGCATTTGCCCCCTGACGTCGTGTGACGTCAACTGTGACGTCACTCCACGCCGCCTGAAAAATAATTCAGTAATTCCTTGGGACTCAGCCGTTGATGGAAGATATTTCGACTTTAGCACTAGTTTATATATATATATATAAATTACTATTTACAACAAGATGGACGATAGTTTCCATTCCTCACGTCTATTAAATAAAATGTCCAAAGATTTTTATCCCCTCTCCCCTCTGAAGAACTACTCATCAAATAAGTTTCATGCGCGGGATAAAATTTCTCATCAGTCGCAATTTCTCATGTTCAGCAACAACGTCGCTGCTTTTGTCGGCGTTAACTCGTGGTTAAAAAATGCGGCGGCGGAAAAAAAATCGCGGTGGTGGTCTTTAAACCTGAGGAATTCGTCTAATAAACGGTTTCAGCATTTTCAATATATATATCGCGGTTCGAGGATAGTCGAGGTAATTTTCGTACACGGTTGTCTCGAGCCAGTATATACAAACAAATTCGACCTACTTCCTCCGCTTCTGTTAATCCATTATTCACCCATCAATATTCTTCGACTGCCCTGCCCCCCTTTCTTTATATTGTTCGGAGTCTTCCTAAAAAAAGAAGTTCACGATTTGACCCTATTATAAAGGTCTTTTAATTCCGTGAGAACGTGACAATTTATTATCCCACGGTTTTATTTCTCCCAAGAGACAATAAAACTCTTATTGTGCGCCTTTGCGAGAACAAAGGCAATCCAGGGTACAAGACACAATTTTTCCTAAAAAGAAAAAAAAATAAACACACACACACACACACACATACTACGAAAAGCGTCAACGGGTCCGTTCAATAGCTGTGTCAAAGCACAACGGCGTAAAGATATCTGTATAATAATAATAATAATAATAAATAAGGGTGTGTATAACACAGTAATTAACGACCCATAGTGAATAGAAAATAATTTTGAACGATACAAATTTTCAAAAGTGAGTCGATCGACTTTTTTTGTGATCTTTGTCAAAACTATCGATATTTTGTATTTAAAAATAATTTTGAACGATACAAATTTTCAAAAGAGAGTCGATCGACTTTTTTGTGATCTTTGTCAAAACTATCGATATTTGTATTTAAAAATAATTATGAACAATACAAATTTTAAAAGTGAATCGATCGACTTTTTTGTGATCTTTGTCAAAACTATCGATATTTGTATTTAAAAATAATTATGAACGATACAAATTTTCAAAAGTGAGTCGATCGACCTTTTTTTTTGTGATCTTTGTCAATACTATCGATATTTGTATTTACAGACGTTAATTGTGTATGTATTTAATCTATACAAATGGGCAGTTTTCCCCTTGGTGCACGAAATTACAATTTAATTACAAATTAAACAAAGATAGTTGTAAGAAAGGAAAACAGAGTAGATTAATATAATTATTTTAAAATAATAAGCTCGTTTCAGGGACATTATTACAACTATAAATATTTATATTATTTGAAGGTTAATTTTGAAAAAAAGAACCTAAAGAAAGAATTAATATTGTACAGGCCTGAAAAAAAAGAAGAAAAGGGTGAAAAGGTATCTGAAAATAACTATTTAACTACCAAAACTCTTGCAGGGTAAATTGTTCCAGTTATTTAAATGTCCTACTCGCTGGGGTGCCCAGCGTTGCCCGGGTACTCATTCTTTACACATTTACAATCAAATATGGGAAATTATAATTATATACGCATCTAACCAAAAATAAAAATATTTGGTCAAGAATCACGCTTGAAATAATTCGTCAGTCTATTAAATTATAATGATTAACAAATATTAGGTACTGATATGACCATCATTCTACGTCTCCTCGAGTGAGTACAAAGCTGAGCAAAACCATGGTACGTGCCATGTCAGTCATTTAAAAGTCAATTTAAAATGAAAAAAAATTACGTCTGATTGAAAATAATGAATAAGAAAGGCAGCCAATACAGACCAAAAAAAGGTAATATGAAGACCACACAACGTTTCTGGGATCCTTGTCCCTTTCTTCAGGTGGTCAGTAGAGCCTAGAGCGACACAACTGCACAGGTCAGTTGACTAAACTCAAAAGCTTGGCTTTGCACATTGACTAGTGCAGTTGTGTCGCTCTAGGCTCTACTTACCACCTGAAGAAAGGGACAAGGATCCCAGAAACGTTGTGTGGTCTTTATATTACCCTTTATTTTTGTGTTTCTTTATTGGCTATCATTCTTATTAATTAAAAGTCAAGTTATTTTAAAAGAAAATTAGTTCCACAGATCTTTCGTATTTGTTTTTTTTATCATCATGATGATCATCATCATCATTATACGGAGAATTCCTTGATAAAAGTTATAAACTTTATTCGATCAAAATATTTCAGCTTCATTTCATTACGGGGGAAAAAAAGGATATATTTACTTTCTTGTGCAGCATCGTCGCGTAGTAACTTTCTCTCTCTCTCTCTCTCTCTCTCTCTCTCTCTCTCTCTGTGTCTCTCTCTGTGTCTCTCTCTGTGTCTCTCTCTCTCTGTCTCTCCCTCTCTCCCTCTGTCTCTCTCTGTCTCTCTCTGTCTCTCTCTCTGTCTCTCTCTCTGTGTCTCTCTATCTGTCTCTCTCTGTCTCTGTCTCTCTATCTGTCTCTCTCTGTGTCTCTCTCTGTGTCTCTCTCTGTCTCTGTCTCTCTATCTGTCTCTCTCTGTCTCTGTCTCTCTATCTCTCTCTCTCTCTCTCTCTCTGTCTCTCTGTGTCTCTCTGTCTCTCTCTGTCTCTCTTTTCTCTCTGTCTCTCTGTCTCTCTCTCTCTCTCTCTCTCTTTCTCTTTCGTGCGCTGTGACGTCACGATTTCTTGACGCTCAGTAATGTAACTCAAAATATACATCCTGTTTTTATTTTATAGAATTAGGAATGAGAATTTTTCCAGCATCTGTTTTTTTTTCTTTTGCCCGGTCTGGTTGGTATTTAATTTGAACACGTGGTCAATCCTCCCGTAGCTTCTCTGAAAGCTAAACATCGAAATTCCTTGCCGAGGTTTTTGGACGTGCAATGGAAGGCTTTGTAGCCTGGTTGTTTCCCTTCTCGTCTGTAGCGTTTCCCACCCTAGCAGCTTTACTGTTCCGCTCCCATGCCCAGGACCTATTTGTTCGATAAGTAAAAAAAAAGGATGTATGTATGTAATTAAACGCTTGGAGAAATTGCAACATAACTTAGTACACGTATTCTTTAAAAAAAACCACTGTGAATAACGTTGTTGCGGTGGTGAGAAACGCCCCCGTAGCATAAAAGGAATCCTAGTTAACAGGTGTGGGCTACAAAACTGCGCGCGCAGCGACCGTGACGTCACGGCACAGACATTGTGTTAATTTTAAGTCCCCGTCGTTACGAAACGAACTAAACCAAGATACATATCGATGGAATTAAAAACGTACAACTACATCCGGCGATGACATCGGACGACAGTAAAAATAAAGAATATAATAATTAAACAGTACGTAAAGGTTTTACGATTTACGTTGGAGAATCCGTTGATAAGCGGCTAATTTTCGTTTTCCTGAAGATCCGCCTTTTAACTTAATCGACGACTTGAGCCTTATTTTTTCGTTTTCTTTAGGAATTCGCCTTTTAGTTGGCGTGTGACGTCACACGGAACTACGACTATGCTACCAATTGCATAACCCCCCCCCACCCCGCCCCCACTAATAAGCACTCGTGGAACCGTCGAAGGATGCTGATAAAGATTGTTTTTTTGTCATTATTATTCTCTGTGGGATAATGTAAATAAACACCCGGGCAACGCCGTACACACATCACTATAGTGACAAATATATTATTACTGAAAATTGGCGGAAGAAGAAGGTGAAATATGAATAAGACACGACTTTGGGGCAACGGAAGTAATAAAAACCTGAAACGAAAAAATTACCATTGATAAGAAAGAAATTTTTTTTGCCAACGTCGTTGACGTGTCCGACGACAGGTTGTGAACGGGGTCGCAAATCAGAAATAAATGCGTAGTGACGATAGAAAACTGGTTATAAAAACCAAAGCTACCAGATAACAAGAGCTTCCCACGAAACAAAGAGCTCCGTATTATATAATAAACTCTATATCATTCAATTAATTTATTTATTACGCTTCACCAGAACAACCAAAGACAAAAAAAAACTCCAAAGCAAAACAACCCAAAGACATTCGCCATACTTCTTCTAATTATTATTTTTATTATCTTTTTTTTAATTTTAGATTGTCTCAACTTTCCCTTCAAACTGTCTGCTTCCACTTATATCCGAACCATGCTTATGAACACAATCCCCTGTACACACTCTTTATATCAACTCATTTTCCACACCTCCACAAGATACATGTGCGGATCCATTTAAAACGGTTTCAATTGTTTTTCTTTCTTCCACCATCGATGTTCCTTAATATGAGAAATTGTAATTATTATTCTCACGCACCTCAGAAAAGTCGGCCCAATTATGTGAATCGAAGGGTTCATAGAGTTGAAATGTCTTCACTCGATCAGGTTAAAAATAAGTTTTGACATGAATAACAGAAAAGGGGGAAGGGGAGAAGGAAGGAACAGAGGATGACGAAAATGCGAGAAGAGGAAGAGAAATTGAAGGAAAGAAAAAATAAGGGGCAAAAAGAAGGGACAGAGGATGAGGGAAATGCCAGAAGAGGAGGAGAAATTGAAAGAATATATTAAAGAAAAACGAAGGGGAAAAAAATTAGGAACAGATCATGACGGAAATGTGAGAAGAGGAGGAGAAATTGAAAGAATATAGGAAAGGAAAATGAAGGGGGAAATAGAAGGAACAGAGGATAACTGAAATGCGAGAAGAGGAGGAGAAATTAAAGAATATAGGAAAGAAAAACGAAAGGGAAAAAAGAAGGAACAGAGGATGACGGAAATGCGAGAAGAGGAGGAGAAATTGAAAGAATATAGGAAAGAAAAACGAAGGGAAAAAAAGAAGAAACAGAGGATGACGGAACTGCCAGAAGAGGAGAAGGAATTGAAAGAATATAGGAAAGAAAAACGAAGGGGAAAAAAAGAAGGAACAGAGGATGACGAAAATGCGAGAAGAGGAGCAGAAATTGAAAGAATATAGAAGATTACAATGAAGGGGAAAAAAAGAAGGAACAGGGGATGACGAAAATGCGAGAAGAATAGGAGAAATTGAAAGAATATTGGAAAGAAAAACGAAGGGAAAAAAAGAAGGAACAGAGGATGACGGAAATGCGAAAAGAGGAGGAGAAATTGAAAGAATATAGGAAAGAAAAATGAAGGGGAAAAAGAATGAACAGGGGATGACGGAAATGCGAGAAGAATAGGAGAAATTGAAAGAATATTGGAAAGAAAAACGAAGGGAAAAAAAGAAGGAATTAGAGGATGACGGAAATGCGAGAAGAGGAGGAGAAATTGAAAGAATATAGGAAAGAAAAACGACGAGGAAAAAAAAAGACGAATACTTGATGATGTAACAGAAGCCCCTGAATCAGAACTGGCACTCATAATTGGTTTCTCTGTTTTTCGCTCATCAAAAATTTTTTTTCTTTATATAAGAGCACAGACCTAGCCAGCTGGCTGCATTAGCGGGAGCGAGTGTGTCTGAAGGCATTTCATTTGATATCGAAGCAAAAATCCGTTCTGTGTTAAAAAAATATATATAATTGGGAGTAATTTATCCTTTCTAAATTAATTTAAGTGCTGTAGCACAAACCACCACTGGTCGTAGTAGTAGTTTATTTGTTTAATTTATTATCGACGATTGTTTCTTGGAATGCTGAGGAGCGAGCGGGTTATCCAGTTGAGGATATGTCCGGGATCTGTCTCATATAGGAACTCTTAGCTATGTCCAGCGAAAAACAGAGGTTTTCCAAATCTCGGGGAAAAGTTAAAGATATTCTAAGGATTTTACCTGATTTTTCCTATACGGATATTCCCATTAGGGGGCGCAACTAACGGCACACATGCCATTTCCATGGGGTGTGGAATTTTTGTTGCTCGTACCGTACCGCGAGGGGTGTTTCTCTCGGAGCCCGCCGTGTGTGGCGGTGACGTCACGGCTTTCTCCTCCCTCTCCCCCACGGGCCGGGCCCCTCCACGTCACGTGGTGCGTGTAAAGTGGCGCCGCCGCCGCAGCGCTGGTGTCGAGCCTTCAGCCAGCGACGAGCAGCCGCAGTCTGGCCGTGGTGCTTGTCGCGTATGAGTGCGTGCGTCGTCTGTGCGTGTCTGACTGATCCTCCGCGCTGCTCTGCCCTGCCCTGCGGCTCTGTTTCCTTGGGTGAGTAAATCGCTGCCTCCACTTTCCTCGTCTGTGCCCTTCTCACCACCTCCTCCGCCGAGGACGCTGCGAAAAAAAAACAACGCAGAGAGCGATCGAGCCAACACGGAAGTTACCCGCCGTGTCCTTGTTGCTTCAAGTAGGTCGCCGACCTCCTCCACATACTACAGCTCCGTCGTCGACCGTAGTGGGGAAGAACAATACCGGGGGAATCGGTTACAGTTACACGTGTGACGTCACACAAAGTATTTATCCCACAGGGGGTTGGAAGACAGCTGAACGTTTCGTGCCTTCCCCCTTCTATACGATGTAATGTCCTCAGTGCGGCAAATTAAGTGTTAAACACGTAAAATAAAATAAAAATTTCTCCTCTGTTATTGACAATTAATAATAAGGAAAAGAAGCCAAATACAGACAAAATACCACACAACGTTTCTTCAGAAACTATCAAAACTAAAAAAATAAACACAAAAGTCCTAGAGAGAGACAAAACTGCACAATTCAGTTGACAAAACTCAGGCTTTTTAGTTTTCCTTACCACCTGAAGGAAGGAACAAGGTTTATTACAGAAACTTTGTGTTGTATTTTGTCTGTATTTGGTCTATGTATCTTATTATTATTAATTTTCAAAAACAGACTTAATTTTTATTTATTTTAAACTGTTAGCTGCTTACATTGTGTACCTTTTATTGCCTATGATCCTTTGTCATTTTTTTAACCGTTTATTCAAATGAAATGTATTACTATTATAATAGCCTTGTGAATAAACAAATAACTGAGTTATTAGGTTGGCAACGGTCACTTAATTTGTCATGCAATTGGCCATACTGTCTAGGTTAATGTTGTTATTTTTTTACTTAATTATAATAATGTAAATTCTTGTTATTTACTGCAAGTGAATAGTTTTCTGTCTCTTCTTCTTGAAGACACTTAATTGGTAATAAGGATAATATCCAAAGTAGAGACCAAAGAGGTGATGATATAAATAACACATAGTTTAGTTTCTAAAATCCTTGTTCCTTGCTTCAGGTGCTAAGGAAAAATAAAAAGTCTTTTGAGTTTTGTCAGCTGGATAGTGTAGTTGTGGCTCTGTAGGCTCTTGGGGGTTGTTTTTTTTTAGTTTCTGAATAAATGACCAAGGTTTTCCAGAAACGTTGTGTGTGTGTGACATTTATATGATCACTTCTTTGGTTTGTATTTGGTTAATTTACTTATTACTTACTTTAAGGTTATTTTTTTAAAGAATTATAAGTAGTATTAAGAAATAATCAGCCTGTGTTGCATAGTTGCCAGCTCTGCTCAGAGATGATGTATGGAAAACATAATTATTATATCTGTGGTTAGAAGTAGGACAGTCTCTGGCAAGACGGACTCGGAACTTTGAACTTGACTAGGCTTCACATACGAGGAGGCTTCATAACTAATAATTAACCAATGCAGTACATCATTAGTTTTATCTACGGCCATACAAAAGAGGCTAACTAGCAAAGCTATGATGGTGGTGATCTGTGGTGGTTGTGGTGTTATATCATCACTTATTTACTCTGTATTTGGCTATCTTTATTATTATTATTTTTAATTTGCAATCAGACGTAAATTTTCCGCTTTCTTTTCACTTCTTTTCACATTTACAACCAAAATAATTATCTCACTCTAACCAAAAGTCGTCGTCCCCGGGGAAGGTGAAGAAGACAAATATGAGGAGAATTCTTTCAATGGCGAGGCGGACGAAGTGGTGACGTAGGTCAGTGAGGAATGGACAGACGACGCAGAGAGGGCGCGCCGTTCATTGACGGGGAATTTACTAAGAGTCCAAAGGTGGGGAGGAAAATTAGGGAATGGCTCGATGAGAAGGCTGATATAAGCGACGAGACGGAATTAGGGTGATTTTAAAAGGGAAAATCGAGGATCGGTTGAAGAATTCATATCTACGAAGAGATTAGATTAGTTGAAGATTAATTAATCTGCTGACAACATAGGACGAAGTCTAATTCATATTAATTACAAAACATGAATATTTATTTTTAGGGTAACAGGCTACATGAGGGTAATCCACGTGGTGGCAACTCCCCTTTAATAGCATAGGAAGGGATTTGAAAGAGGGGATGCGGAAGGGTAGAGGAAGGTAGCCAAGGGTTAACTAGGGCCCCCGGGCTATAGTTTAAGGATCCTACCCGGCAATTCGCCTAAAAGTAATGCAGGGGAAAACCTAGAAAAACCTGCATCAGGTAGGTCGGGCAATGGGTACTAGTCCCACGCCCTTCCGATATGGGAGAGGAGTTTGCTGTGGAGTCGCAGCTTTCCCTTAGCCGTGACTTGACCGGTTTAGGAGGCAGCTGGCCGACTATTCCAATAGGAACAGCGGACAACTCTTACCGTATGCCCAAGGTCTGCGACCCCGGAGGTGCCTCGGCATGTGGGAACCTTAGTTAAAAAACCAGAGAGATGTGAAGGCATCCCGAAAGGTAACCTCCGCCAGAGCTGTTTTGAGAGGTGTATGTTGCAGGGTCGCAGGCCTTGGGCATACGGTAAGAGTTGACCGCTATTCCTATTGGGAATAGTCGGCCAGCTGCCTCCTAAACTGGTCGAGGCACGGAGAAGGGAAAGCTGCGACCCCACAGCAAACTCTTCTCCCGCTATCGGAAGGGCGTGGGACAAGTACCAATTGCCCGACTGACCTGATGCAGGTTTTTCTAGGGGTTTCCCTGCATTACTTTTAGGCGAATGCCGCGTAGGATCCTTAAACCATAGCCCGGGGCCCCTAGTTAACCATTGGCTACCTTCCTCTACCCTTCCGCATCCCCCCTGTCAAATCCCTTCCTATGCTATTAAAGGGGAGTTGCCACCATGTGGATTACCCTCATTCAGTCTGTTACCCTTAAAAAAACTATTTCCAACCACGACCACTTGCGGCCACTCCTGAGTGCTGAGTGCTTTTCAACCTTACTTTTTAAATATCTTAAACTGTCTCGAGTAACACGTCCACTCTCACCGCCGACTGTCCACTTCACCAACTCACGCGCACCAGGTCTCAACTGTAGTGCTAGGTTTTTTTAAATGACGATAAAGTAAAGGGATATTTTACAGAATTTAATAATCATTTAACTGAACATGAGAAAAATAAAATAAAATAAATACAAATTATGCGTGTTTAGCCGGGAAAAACAATCGGATCCCTTAATCCCAAGTTAAACCATGGTTTACGGTAATTCCTCCCAGGCGCGTCAAGGATTGAGACACTTGGCAGTTACCTCGCGTTGATCGCTGGCCGTGATCATGTGGCACCTTGGATCTGTGTCTCGTCTGTCGCAGGCGACGGTTCGTCGAGGAGTCCTACTCTACACTTGCTTTACAGGCCCTTCGCTGGATGCGAAATATCGATGCTCTCGACCAATTTTCGATCGATCTTTCCTGAACCAATAAATGTGATTGGTGCAGGCAGTCACGTGTTAATTCAATTTCTGGGAGTTTTTGGAGAGACGTTCCCCACGGCAGTGCGACAGTCCAGGTAGCTTCTGAGGGTCAACAGCCTACGTGCCTACGTCCAGACCTTAGGGATTATCTCCACGCCTCGGGCGGCGCCTGGTCAAATTCCAACTTGCCAAGTTCTCAACCCTTGCTAATATCTAATTACATAAAAATGAAAAAAGAATATATATCAATAATAAAACTATCGCGCTACACAACACTACCTTGCCTGTTCATATTCTCGTCCATTATTGTGTCTTTGTGTATGTTTTCCGGTAACAATTCTCCACTTTAACAGTTTATAGTTATTAACTCTTAATTTCCCTTTAATTATTACAGTATATATTTTAATAAACAGACTTGGAACTTAAAGATTCTAGTAAATGTTCTATCCACAACACTTACCTTTATTTTTCTAAAAACAAAAATAATTCAGTGAGTTATGAGAGAACTGATGAAATGAAATTTTTTTTGTAAGATTTATGAAATTAAAAAAAAATTACAACATATAAAATAAAATATGATACTTTAAAGGGTTAACCCGGGCTCCGCTCCGGAGCCCTCGAGTGCAAAGGGTTAATTAAAAGATGGAAGCTACAAAAAGTATTGGGCATTGGGATTTATACTGATAATGTTTATATTTTATGTGATATGCAAGTTTAAAATTTTTCCTATAAACAGCATGAGGGTGAATGTACCTGCCCCCCCCCTTCCCCCCTTTTTAACAAACACGAGAGGAAGACCACGGTAATTATGCGATCACTGAAAAACGCCGTCAAGCATTTTTATGAATGTAAATTAATTATTAATTTTCTCCGCCCCCCCCTGCCCCCCGCCTTCTAAAACGTGTCCCCGTAATTTTCCGCCATCTACAGCTTTGAGGGGAAGAAAACTATTTAAGGGGCAGTAATGAGGACTGATTGTGTTTATCAAACGAGGAAGCTGTTTTCCTATTTTCACGGAGCGCGCCATTCTCTTGTCTCCGCGTGTGTGTGTGTTCCTTTTGGGTAGAGTCAACGTTGGAACGTGAGAAGGACGCTAATTAGGAAGCATGACATGGACAAGCACTTGTCCTCGAAGAGGAGAAGAAGAAACACATCTCATGGCGATAAGTGGCGAACTTTGACACGGAATCGGCAACGCGTCAGAAGTTCTATGCTGCTGCTGCTGCTGCTGCCGCCGTTGTTAGCGGGGAAGTTAAATACAGTCCATAGTTAAAGCCCCTTCCAGACTGCCGAGCAACGAGTCTATACTGGCTCTGTTCTGCGCTGTAGTGTCACCGGAGACGCACGAGCCGAGCACTAACCGAGTACGAGCAGAGCACGAGCCGAGCAACGAGCCTATAATGGCTCTGTTTTGCGCTCTAGTACCACCGGAGACTTCCGAGCACGAGCCGAGCACTAACCGAGTACGAGCAGAGCACGAGCCGAGCAACGAGCCTATACTGGTTCTGTTTTGCGCTCTAGTACCACCGGAGACTCCCGAGCACGAGCCGAGTACGAGCAGAGCACGAGCCGAGCAACGAGCCTATACTGGCTCTGTTCGGCGCTCTAGTACCACCGGAGACTCCCGAGCACGAGCCGAGCAACGAGCCTATACTGGCTCTGTTCGGCGCTCTAGAGCCACCGGAGACTCCGGAGCACGAGCCGAGCACTAACCGAGTACGAGCAGAGCACGAGCCGAGCAACGAGCCTATACTGGCTCTGTTCGGCGCTCTAGAGCCACCGGAGACTCCCGAGCACGAGCCGAGCACTAACCGAGTACGAGCAGAGCACGAGCCGAGCAACGAGCCTATACTGGCTCTGTTCGGCGCTCTAGTACCACCGGAGACTCCCGAGCACGAGCCGAGCAACGAGCCTATACTGGCTCTGTTCGGCGCTCTAGAGCCACCGGAGACTCCGGAGCACGAGCCGAGCACTAACCGAGCACTAACCGAGTACGAGCAGAGCACGAGCCGAGCAACGAGCCTATACTGGCTCTGTTCGGCGCTATAGTGCCACCGGAGACTCCCGAGCACGAGCAGTGATGTCCAAGATTTAACACGATATATAATTCCGGAATGCTACCTGGTGACAACATCTCAACATCGTCATGAAATCAATGAATGAAAATAATGAATAACAAAGTTAGCCAATACAGACAACCGCGCGACGAACTCTCAACGGCTCTCTCGCGTTTCTTTGAAAACACCTGACGAAAGCAGCAAGCATCGCAGTCGGTTAATCGTAGGGGAGACGGAAGGGGCTACCTTTGGGGATGCCTTTTCCTTTCTCCGTTTTTGAACTAAGGTTCCCACATGCCGAGGCACCTCCGGGGTCGCAGACCATGGGCATACGGTAACAGTTGTTCTTATTGGAATAGTCGGCCAGCTGCCTCCGAAACTGGTCGAGGCACGGAGAGGGGAAAGCTGCGACCCCACAGCAAACTCTTCTCCCACTATCGGAACTGCGTGGGCCAAGTATCCAATGCCCGACCTACCTGATGCAGGTTTTCTAGGGTTTGTCCTGCATTACTTTTAGGCGAATGCGGGGTAGGATCCTTAAACCATAGCCCGGGGGCCCTAGTTAACCCTTGGCTGCCTTCCGCATCCCCCCTTTCAAATCCTTCCTATGCTATTAAAGGGTAGCCTGTTACCCAGAAAAAAAAGTCGGTTAATGGACTATTTATTCTAATGCGCTTCTTGTTATCATCACTGGAATTGACGTGTAAACTCTTCGCTCTTCCATGGTCTTTGTAAAATGTTTCCATCCTGTTCATTAAGGGGGTAGGTTCAGTTATTGGGGTAGGGGAGTGGGTGAAAAAATGCATTTTTGGATTTTTCTTCTCCTTCTACTTGTTCCACAGCCCGATATCGTCCTCCAGTAGCAGCTTCCTCCAAACTTCTCTGTCTAAAGCTATTCTCCTCCAGTTCCTCAAATCCATCATCCTTTTTGTATGTCCTTTTCGACTTCGTTCTGTTCCTTTCCTTTACCTCCCATATCATGGTATAATGCCTTTCCTTTCCTTTACCTCCCATATCATGGTATAATGCGTTTCCTTTCCTTTACCTCCCATATCATGGTATAATGCGTTTCCTTTCCTTTACCTCCCATATCATGGTATAATGCCTTTCCTTTCCTTTACCTCCCATATCATGGTATAATGCCTTTCCTTTCCTTTACCTCCCATATCATGGTATAATGCGTTTCCTTTCCTTCCCCATGCGTTGCACGTGTCCTGTCCATTCCATTCTCTTTAATCTAACAGCTGTTGCGATGCTTGTGTTCTTTATATAGGTCATATATTTCCTTATTATATCTTTGTGTCTCCATATGCCATTTTCATTTTTTTGGGCCCCCCCCCCCAAATTCTTCTCGGGATCTTTCTTTTTCAAAGATGTTAATTGCTGTATCTCCTCTTCCTTGTTTAGTGTCCAGCCCTTCACTTCCACAATACAGTATCATGGTTTTATATATCCTCATTTTGTTCTTAGTTTGAAAGCCGGTAGTAGTGAGACATAAGATTTATTTGCCAAGTTCATTCTTCTCCATCTTTGTGGAATTTGGATCCCAGGTAATATAAATTAATCGCTTATTTTTTTTTAGGGCAACAGGCTACATGAGGGTGATCCACTTTGGGCAACTCCCCTCTTATAGCATAGGAAGGGATTTGAAAGGGGGGATGTGGAAGGGTAGAGGAAGGTAGTCAAGGGTTAACTAGGGCCCCCGGGCTATAGTTTAAGGATCCTACCCGGCATTCGCCTCAAAGTAATGCAGGGAAAACCCTAGAAAAACCTGCATCAGGTAGGTCGGGCTCTTGGGTACTTGACCCACGACCTTCCGATAGCGGGAGAGGGGTTTGCTGTCGGGACGCAGCATTCCCTTCTCCGTGCCTCGACCAGTTTAGGAGGCAGCTGGCCGACTATTCCAATGGGAATAGCGGATCGCTTATTTCTATCACATCTCCATCTATGTCCATCCATCCTTTTTTTCCCCCCAAATTGCCTGCGTGACTGAATCATTTTTTTAAAATTTTAATTCAGACCAACCGTTTTGGCACGTTTCTTTATTTCTTCATATGCCTCCTCTGCTGCTGCTTCAGTTGTTCTTGATGTTATCACCACGTCATCAGCACCTGCCACCATTATTTGTGATCACTTGTGTGCTATAGTTTTTTTTTCCTAATGGCGTACTCTAGAGCCAAATAAATAATATCGGAGCCAGTCCATCATCCCTTTGCAATAATTCTTTGGTTAGTCCCTTTCGTCAGAGCCTAGAGAAACACAACTTTACTGGTTTCGATTTGATGACATGTCTGGAGACTACAGATTGCTTTTCGTCACTGGAAAGTTTTGACTCTGAGTATTAAGTGACCGTTTTGTTTGCCCAATGTAGCAGACTCAGTGCCTGCTGCAGGTATCAAGTAGATTCGTGAGGTTTTCTTATCAAGAAGGAAAGAGTGTTAGTGGATTTTTGAATAATCTGGACGAACTTTTATCTTTGGTTCTTCCATCTGGACGAAATTATCTTTGCTTCTCGCGTTTAACTTAATTGTAACCTTCGGTTTTGTGTTCCGTCATCCTCCTGCTTCGTGCATTCTTACGGCTCTTGCGGTTTTCAAGCGTTGTTAAGGTGACCTTTTTGTTTGCCCAATATAGCAGACTCAATGCCTGCTGCCTGTGTGGGGTAGATCCATGTGATGTTCTTATCAAGAAGGAAAGAGTGTTAGTAGATCTGTAAATGGCGGATTTTTCATATATATTAAGAAACATGGACGAACTTTTATCTTTGATTTTTACATCTGGACGAATGTATCTTTGCTTTTCGCGTTTAACTTCGTTTTTAGCTTCCATTTTGTGTTCCGTCACCTCTTGGTTTGTGCTTTTTTACGGTTTTCAAGTGGTATTACAGTGACCTTTTTGTTTGGCCAATGTAGCAGACCCGAAGATTTGGTAAACGACCTCACTGCCTGCTGTAAATGTCACGTGGACCCTGTGTAGTTTTCTAATCACGGAGGAAAGAGAGTAAGTGGATCTGTAAATGGTGGATATTTAATATTCTTTAAAGCGTTTATCTTTGCTTTTTCCCATCTGGACGAAATTATCGTTGCTTTTCGTGTTTAACTTCATTTTTAGCTTTGTATTCAAGTTTCGTTTTAATTTGTGCAGCTCTTTGCGGGGTTTCTTTAATCACCTGACGAAAGCAACAAGGATTGTGGGGTTTTTATGTCATCACTTTATTTACACGGATATTTTTATTGAATAGTTTTTTGAGACGTCTGATGGTGGTTGAAAGAACACGGACGGCTGCGGGACGACGCGCCGCACGCATTCCAAACGATTCCCCCCTCCTCCACGCCAAAGATAGATCCAGTCAGAGACACTATTGTCGTTGGCTTGCCTGGGCCACGGCGTGGATTTTTAGTGGCTGGGCTAATGGATCTCTCTGGTCGTCGTTGTAAAGGTTGTTATCGTTGTCGTTTCACGCTCTTTATCTCCCTTTATGTACGCAAGACGGACGAGTATTGGAACAGCTGTGCTTAATCGCAGATCCACCTAAGCGTTAGTTACGCAATCTGCGCCGCACTGCTGCTGACGTCACACCTACTGTGCCTGGTGGTCGCTGGAGATGAACCGTCATTTGTAAGGGAAAATAATAATTTTATGCCCCAGAAAATTTGGAAAAAATAAAACAAAAATAGTTTCTAACAATCAACAAATTACGTTCCGCATTTTCCTATTCTCCTTGCGTTTAACTTCGTTGTAGCTATCCTATTCTCTTGCGTTTAACTTCGTTGTAGCCAGCTTTTCTATTCTTTGCGTTTAACTTCGTTGTAGCTTTTCCTATTCTCTTTGCGTTTAACTTTGTTGTAGCTTTTCCTATTCTTTTTTAGTTTAACTTCGTTGTAGCTTTCCTATTCTCTTTGCGTTTAACTTCGTTGTAGCTTTTCTATTCCTTTTGCGTTTAACTTCGTTGTAGCTTTTCCTATTCTCTTTGCGTTTAACTTCGTTGTAGCTTTTCCTATTCTCTTTGCGTTTAACTTCGTTGTAGCTTTCCTATTCTCATTGCGTTTAACTTCGTTCTAGCCATCTTTTCTATTCTCTTTGCGGTTCACTTCGTTGTAACTTTTCTATTCCCTTTGCGTTTAACTTCGTTGTAGCCATCTTTTCTATTCTTTGCGTTTAACTTCGTTGTAGCTTTTCCTATTCTCATTGCGTTTAACTTCGTTGTAGCTTTTCCTATTCTCATTGCGTTTAACATCGTTGTAGCTTTTCCTATTCTCATTGCGTTTAACATCGTTGTAGCTTTTCCTATTCTCATTGCGTTTAACTTCGTTATAGTATTCCTATTCCCTTTGCGTTTAACTTCGTTGTAACCAGATTTTCTATTCTTTGCGTTTAATTTCGTTGTAGCTTTTCTATTCTCATTGCGTTTAACTTCGATGTAGCTTTTCCTATTCTCTTTGCGTTTAACTTCGATGTAGCTTTCCTATTCTCTTTGCGTTTAACTTCGTTTTAGCTTTTCTTTTACGTCCGTCACCGGGTTTGTTGCGGTTCTCGCCTTTTTATTTTAAAATCATCACCTGACTAAAGCGACAAAATATTACTGAAACGTCGTTGTGTGGTATTTATTTTGGTCTGTTATTTGGCTGTTGATTAATCTATTATTATCCTACAGACTATTTCACAGGTGGCGAATCAAATGGAAAATAAACAGCCCCTGACCCCTCCCCCAACCACCCCCGGGCACCACCTGAAATTTGCTACGACTGCTTGAATCAGTCTCATAGATAGTTTTTTTTAATCTTTGCTTTTAAGCTCGTTGTGTTTCGTTCCGTGCGGGCGGGGTTGTTCTGTCTTTCGAATCACCTGACGTAAGCAACAAGGATCGCGGATACGTTTCAGTGTGACGTTTATTGTACCACTTAAAAAAGTTTTGTGTTCTTTATCTAATTGGTGTATACATTTTCTGGTATAGTTTTTCGCATTACCGCGTATAAATAAAGTTAGTTGGTTGAGTGACTGTAAACTTTGAAACTTTAAAAATGATGTTTTCATAAGAATGACGTTTTAACGGAGACTGTAATTGAATTAAGGACCGAAACGTTGCTCTGTTAAATTGCTTTTCAACGATAAAAAAGAACCGTTAAAATAATTTATTATTCTTAAAGTTTGCTACGCAAAGAGTTTCTATGGAGTTATTTGGTCGACCAGGGACACAAGTATAAGGTGTGACGTCAATGAAATTCACAAATGAAGCTCATAAAGTTGACAAAGAAACCAGTCCCCCCCCTTTTTTTCTCCCCCCCCCAACTGTGACGTTTTGACAGTGCCAGTTTGCAAAAGGTGGGCCGTGAGGATACTTTGAAGGATGATCCGCGAAAAGTGAAGGCCATCAGACAAGGAAAAAAAGGAGGATTACCTAACTCAGTCTGACTGAGGAGGAAGGCAACGTGGATACTGAAATAGAGTTTAAAAAAACTCGCACAGGCAAATACAAAAGAAAAATTTAGAAGAAAAAAAAATCATTTAAGAGACTGAAGATGAAATACTGCGTGTTGATTTATTACCTGTTGCGCTTTTAACTAGAACGTAAAGAGCAATAAAACAACATAGGGTCGACTGAAAGATGAAGTTGGAAGAAGAAGAAAAAAAAACCCCCGCCCACCAAGGCCAGTTCCATCAACCGAGAGAAGGCCATCATGGTCTGCAAACCTTCTTCCTATTTCACTGCGTCGCTGCTTTCGTACCTCTTTTAGCAGAGACTGGGGAAACGTTTTCCTGGACGGGCAAACTGCGGCCGTGTCGTGAGCGGACAAACCCTTTGCCCCGCAGACCTTCCTCAACCCTGGCCGCAGAGCGGGCATGGATAGATTTATGGGGGAGAGAAGCTTCATTGTTGAATGAAACTTAAGTCAGTGTGTTACAAGATTAATTTATAACATTTCTGAAACTTATCTGGATTTAGAATTTCTAATAATAATAATAATGTTTATATTATAACGTTTAAAACAATAGATTTATAACTAACCAATGTGTTCTTTTTTTATTTATTTAGAGTGTCACACAAATATAACTGTTAAATGATTTGTATCTTAATTGATCATTTCTAAGCATATTTAAAACCACATTGGAACAGTTTCAGTTATTTGGATTGGGGCAGAATCTTGTAAGAAAAGCCTTTGGACCATATCCCATTTAATCAAGCCGGAATAACACAATCACATCAAATGATGTCTCAACAAAGTTCGGCGGCAGCGCGACTGTTGCTTGGTAGCAGGTCAACGAGTCTGTGGGGCGTTGTCCTGTTCTGTCCCGGTCTGTGCAATCAATTTAAATACCCTTCTGTTCGGTCGTTGAACCTGGCAATGGCATTCCTCCCGCCAGAGAGCGAATTTCCCCGAGGGGCGAGGCTTGACCCTTTCGCACATCGATCGCAGTACTCTTGCTGTACCTCAACACACAGTCTCTCTCTCTGTCCCTCGCTCTCTCTGTGTCTCTCTCTGCCTCTCTCGCTCTCTCTGTCTTTCTCTGTCTGTCTCTCTCTGTCTGTCTCTCTCTCTCTCTCTCTCTGTCTCTCTCTGTCTCACTCTCTGTCACTCACTCTGTCACTCTCTCTCTGTCACTCTCTCTGTCTCTCTCTCTGTCACTCTCTCTGTCTCTCTCTCTGTCACTCTCTCTCTCTGTCACTCTGTCTCTCTCTCTGTGTCTCTCTCTGTCTCTCTCTCTGTGTCTCTCTCTGTCTCTCTCTCTCTGTCTCTCTCTCTCTGTCACTCTGTCTCTCTCTGTCTCTCTCTCTGTCACTCTGTCTCTCTCTGTCTCTCTCTCTCTGCCACTCTGTCTCTGTCACTCTCTCTCTGTCACTCTCTCTCTGTCACTCTCTCTCTCTCTGTCACTCACTCTCTCTCTCTGTCACTCTCTGTCTCTCTCTATGTCTCTCCCTCTCTGTCACTCTCTCCCTCTCTCTATGTCTCTCCCTCTCTGTCACTCTCTGTCTCTCTCTATGTCTGTCTGTCTCTCTCTCTCTGTGTCTCTCTCTCTGTCACTCTTTGTCTCTGTCTCTCTCTGTGTCTCTCTGTCTCTCTCTCCCTGTCTCTCTCTCCCTGTCTCTCTCTGTCACTCTGTCTCTCTCTCTCTCTCTCTCTGTCTCTCTCCCTGTCTCTCTCTCCCTGTCTCTCTCTGTCACTCTGTCTGTCACTCTCTGTCACTCTCTCTGTCTCTCTCTGTCACTCTCTCTCTGTCACTCTCTCTCTCTCTCTCACACACACACAGACACACCAGTGTTACATCATGTTCTATGGAGCCTGTGAGAGCATCTGGGCTTCAGAGATCACACAACAAGAGCCTGTTACGTACTTGTATATCATCAAAATATGACCAGCCCCCCCCCCCTTCTTTCTGTTTTTTTTCCTTTAGTTTTCATTGCCCTTTTTCCACTTTTTTTCTGTTATTCTTCTTCACCTTTCTACTCCCAGGGAATTAATAATCTAACTAATAAAGAAAATTTTCTAATAACAAAAAAAAAAAATATACCGACGTTTCGTCCACTTTTTAAGCACTCTTGAGGTTGATATATAAAATTTTTAAACCTCAAGAGGTCCTTAGAAAAAGTTATTTTTTAAATTTTTTTAAAAAATTATGCCATTGTAATTGTATTTGGTACAAATTCACCTTCGCCCTATAATTTAAATCGGTCTTAATAAGTAACACTATTATTATCATTATTGTTAAGAAGAAGAAGAAGATAAATTCAACAACCGTTTAATTGCATTTTAAATTATCAGGCTTGTAAAAAATCTTCCTTTCTTTTGACTTTTTTACAAACAGGGATTTTGAAACAAGGTCATTTAATTGTATTTTACAACACCTGAAGATGTCCTAATAAATTAGGGATGAAACTTTGAGATTGTTTTAATGTTGTCTCCCCTCCCCCTCCCAATTACAACGTTTAAAATTTTTAATAGACTTATAACTAAATTAGGGAGTTAAAAAAATCAATTAATGACCTTTTACAGACCAAATAATTTTTATTTATGGAGTTATGACGTTTCGATACGTGTTTGTATCTTCTTCAGGTATTATCCTACGTTTCAGTACCATTTTTTTTGTACTTACATCAGGTTGTTTATGTTATAGTTTCTACGGTGGCGTTGCGTTGTGTTGATGACCTCCTTTTTTTTGGGGGGGGAGGAGGAGGAGGGGGGGGGGGGCAATCACAGTCACCTTTCCATACCCATTGCACACGGTAGTGACCTCAAGCGAAGGAATTTGATGACGGTGCTGCTGCTACGCAACTGTTACCTGTTGGCGTCGATGGCGCCTAGGACAGTACAACAGCCGCGAGGGAGGGAGGGAGGGGGGGGGGCTATTTCTTGCTCTGCAGCAGAGACAATATAATGTGGGCGCTGTATGTCTGACCCGGGGGTGGGGGGGGGCAACGAACTTAAAAAGGTCTCCTCCCCCACATTAACATATTATTATTATTACTAATATTGACAGGGCTTGGTTTGTATGGATCATGAATCGAGGGAAAACCCTCTGTACCCGGAGGAGGGACGGCCTTAACGTTAGTAATAAAAAAATAAGTAAACAAATACAGACAAAATAAGTGATAATATAAAAGAAAAAATTCATTTTGGCTTTGACGTTTATTTAATCACATCTCGTTTCATTTGAAACTAAAGTAACACCAGTAAGCGTACAGATGTAATGCTGTAGAGTTCATTACTGTAATGCTTTAAAGTACATTTCTTTCCAATTAATTACAAACGTTACTTACATTTCTCTGCTGAACGTTACTTCTCCAGACATCATCTCGCAGACATAACAATATACAACAGGCTACATGAGGGTAATCCACGTGGTGGCAACTCCCCTTTAATAGCATAGGAAGGGATTTGAAAGGGGGGGTGCGGAAGGGTAGAGGAAGGTAGCCAAGGGTTAACTAGGGCCCCCGGGCTATGGTTTTAAGGATCCTACCCGGCATTGGCCTAAAGAAATGCAGTGAAAACCCTAGAAAAACCTGCATCAGGTAGGTCGGGCATTGGGCACTTGTCCCCACGCCCTTCCGATAGCGGGAGAAGAGTTTGCTGTGGGGACGCAGCATTCCCTTCTCCGTGCCTCGACCGGTTTAGGAGGCAGCTGGCCGACTATTCCAATGGGAATAGCGGACAACTCTTACCGTATGCCCAAGGTCTGCGACCCCGGAACATACACCTCTCAGAACAGGCCGAGGTGCCTCGGCTTGTGGGAACCTTAATACTCGCAGATATCACATAGGAAGCCTGCGAGAGAATTCTCTCGCAGGTGAACCTTCGCAGAGAGCTCTGGCGGATGCTACCTTTGGGGATGCCTTCACATTTCTCTGGTTTTTTTTTGAACTAAGGTTCCCACATGCCGTGGCCTGTTCTGAGAGGTGTATGTTCCGGGGTCGCAGACCTTGGGCATACGGTAAGAGTTGTCCGCTATTCCTATTGGAATAGTCAACCAGCTGCCTCGTAAACTGGCCAAGGCATGGTGAGGGGAAAGCTGCGACCCCACAGCAAACTCTTCTCCCGTCATCGGAAGGGCGTGGGACAAGTAACAAATGCACGACCTACCTGATGCAGGTTTTTCTAGGGTTTGTCCTGCATTACTTTTAGGCGAATGCCGGGTAGGATCCTTAAACCATAGCCCGAGGGCCCTAGTTACCTTTGGCTACCTTCCTCTACCCTTCCGCATCCCCCCTTTCAAATCCCTTTCCTATGCTATAAGAGGGGAGTTGCCACTATGTGGATTACCCTATACATAGCCTGTCTATACCCAAAAAAACCATAGGAAACCCCTCTCCCGCCATCGGAAGGGAGAGGGAAGGGACAAGTACCAAATGCCTGACCTACCTGATGCAGGTTTTTCTAGGGTTTTCCCTGCATCAGAAAGATAGCCAATACAGACAAAAAAAAGGGTATTGTAAATACCACACAACGTTTCTGGGATCCTTGTTCCTTTCGCCAGGTGTAGTTGTGTCGCTCTACGCTCTTCTTAGCACCTGAGGAAAGACACAAGGAACCCAGAAACGTTGTTGTGTGGTATTTACATTACGCCTTTTTTTTTGTCTGTATTGCGGCTATCTTTCTTATTAAAAAATAATAATTGTAATGGTATAATATTTACAGTACCGGGAAAAAAATTCAATCTGCACTAGTAAAAAAATTAATGATTCGATAATTAACTATAATAAAATATAGAATTACTCATTATACAAGAATAAACCGAATAAGGTGACACATGTACACACTAGAAGGAAAAAAACACGAACGAGGGACAAGTGACGTCAGGAAAAACAGAGGGAAGAGGAATCTGCAAAATCCAGGCCCTCGTACATGAAACAGACAGACAAACAAAAGAGGAAGAAAAGACTAAAACAGACTAAGCAAGCTATGAAATAAGTTGTTGTTATTAGCAACACACTCAACACTTGTGTAGTTGTTTTGTTTTAAAGAAATTAATTACTAGAAACTCCTGCGCTGAGTAAAACACCCGCGGCCTTGCAGTAGAATATCTTTACACTGAATCCCAAAACTCTTGTAATTATTATTGCTGTTTATCTCTGGAGGAAGACTATTATCCGTGGATGGTGAATACTTCTGTGGTAGGGGAACAAAGATCTTAGACCTGAGCGATTTCTAGTCTCGTAATCGTGGGACTCGCCGCCATTGCTTTGAAAACGATTCATGTTCCGCTTAACAAACTTTTGGAATTTCGTGCATAAACACGCTGGTCAGAGATAATATTCGCAGCCCTTAGAAAAACTGTTTACAACTGGATTTTTTTTATCCGTATTCGGAAGTATTCTGACGTCTCGCTTCTGTAACTTGAAATATCCCAATGCTCGTGGAGCAACAGCGGGGGAAAGATAAAACCATCACCGATATTATTAACGCAATAAGCGGTTTCAAAAGTAAACTAAAACTCAGACAGTTATGACATAAGTAGTTTTAATTATTAGCTGAACGATCAAGAAACTGTTTTCGAAAGCGCAGCAAAGCAACAAGTTTCTAGGTGAAGGTCCCAGCCTTCGGCGAGCACGTTTCTGGCATCTGCAAAACAAAAATAGAAACACTTGTGTGTGTGTGTGTGCTCCGGCTGCATTAATTGTCGTGCACTTAATTTCACAAGGCGCCTGGCAAAAGGCCTTGGACTCTGGCCCAAAAACACCTTGCTACTTGCATCTTACTCAACTCGTCCTACATGTGTATAACGCGGCGGCGGCCGTTTCGATATATTGGCCTCTCGACTTTGCATCCGTGGTGATCGATCGCCTTTGGTCAGTTGTTCACCTGTGTAGGAACTACATTTCCAGAAGGTTTGTTTGTCTACGGCCTCATTTCCCTTTCCTTACTCCGTACAGTTTCCCCCCCCCCCTCCCACTGAATCTTATTTTTCACAGTGCTCCTTTCCTGTAGCATGATTCCGTATGAAGGCTTCCCATCCTTGGGAGATTCTTACTTCTTCACCCTATCTGAATAATTTTATTTTTCTATTCTGCCCATTAGATCGTCAGCATTAGTATTACCAAATTGGCCCAATATTTTATTGTTTGCTACTCGGTGAAGCTTTTACTCTTTTTATTTCATGCGGAAGTGGATTGAAATTATACACAGAAAAACATTGGTAGAAATACTATTGACTCCGAAAAATATTTATACGACGTAAAATCGGTGGTTTGAGCATCTTTGAAAATTTTCACCCCCTTCTCCAGTGGATTAAACGGCAATTTGAATATCAATTAAAATCAGCGATATCCATAACTCGGGATTTGACTCCAATCTCGATTGCTTTCGCGTTATTTTCCTTGAAACACCCCTCTACCCCCACCCCCTAAACGTGCTCCCTTCCCATTCCAAAAGACGTTGAAATTATACACATAAAAACCTTGGTATAAATACTATTGAACCCGAAAAATATTTATAGGACGCAAATATCGGCGGTTTGAGCATGTTTGAAAATTTCCACCCGCACCCCAGGGAGTTAAACGGCAACTTGAGTGTCATAATTAAACTGAGCGACATCCATAACCCCGGATTTGACTCCAATCTCGGTTTCTTTCGCGTTATTTTCCTTGAAACACCCCTGCCCCTAAAGTAAGGGTTGAAATTATACACATAAAAACCTTGGTATAAATTCTATTGACCCCGAAAAATATTTATACGACCCTAATATCGGCGGTTTCAGCATGTTTGAAAATTTCCACCCGCGCCCCAGGGAGTTAAACGGCAACTTGAGTGTCATAATTAAACTGAGCGACATCCATAACCCCGGATTTGACTCCAATCTCGGTTTCTTTCGCGTTATTTTCATTGAAACACCCCTCTACCCCTGCCCCTAAAGCAAGGGTTGAAATTATACACATAAAAACCTTGGTATAAATTCTATTGACCCCGAAAAATATTTATACGACCCTAATATCGGCGGTTTGAGCATGTTTGAATACTTCCACCCACGCCCCAGGGAGTTAAACGGCAACTTGAGTGTCATAATTAAAATCAGCGATATCCATAACTCCGGATTTCACTGCAATCTCGGTTGTTTTTGCCTTATTTTCCTTCAAACACCCCTCCACCCCTGCCCCTAAAGCAAGGGTTGAACTTATACACATAAAAATCATGGTATAAATACTATTGACCCCGAAAAATATTTATACGACGCCAATATAGGCGGTTTGAGCATCTTTGAAAATTTCCACCCTTTCTTCAGTGGATTAAAGGGCAATTTGAAATATCATAATTAAACTCAGCGATATCCATAACTCGGGATTTGACTCCAATCTCGGTTGCTTTCGCGTTATTTTCCTTGAAACACCCCTCTACCAGCACCCCAAAAAACCTGCTCCCTTCCCATGCCATAAAGATGTTGAAAGTATACACAGAAAATATCCACGCTTGCTTCTGGGGGTGGTAGACGCGTCTCACCCCGACAGTGTTTGTTTCCGTAAAAAAAACACGTATAGGAAATTTGGTGAAATTTGCTCCACCGGTGTAGATTTGTATTCTCCACCCCAAACCCTAAGGGTGCCCTTTTCCCAGGGTATAGGGGATGAAATATATATATTGAGATATAATCGGTAGAAACACTATCAATATCTTTGAACTCTAAAAATATTTATCCGACGCAAATATCGGCGTGAAAATTTCTACCCCCCCCTTCCCCCCTGGTGGCAGTAGACGTGTCTCACCCCGACTGTGTTTGTTTCCTGTTCGCAAGGAACACGTGTACGAAATTTGGTCAAATTTGCTCCACCGGCTGTGGATTTGTATGCGGAACATACACATATACATACAAACATACATACAACACACTCAATTTTATTTATTACTAAGTTTTCCACCGGGAAAGTCTTATTATCGAAAATAATTTTTAGTTTCATAGATCCTTGAGGAGGTGAGACAACAGCAAACCTCTATATTTAGACTATAATAGTCTTATTATTTCGTAATGCTTGAATCAACATGGCGCCTTCCCAATTAGCCACTGCGAAAACGAAATTTCCTCCCCGCCTGAGCGAGGTAATTGCCAGAACGCTTACTGCGGGTAAATAAGATTATCCGTAATTCTTCATCCCTCATCCAGTCTCCATAAATTGATCTTCGCCAACAACCTTCGAAGTAATTGGAAAATGACGAGTCTAATAAACGTTCCGCTGTGTTCAGTCAGTGACACGAATATCGTTTAGCAATCTGCCCTTTTTTTTGCGTGACGGAACAGCAGCTTGTTAATAACACCCATGGCTCGTGGTGATTGTATCTGCATAGGAAGTCGTCGATGGGGGGGACCAGTTCTCACTGCGTAGTTTGTCTATACACGTTCTTATCATCCGTGCTGACCGACTGTTTTGCTGAGAGTGCATTGCCGGCCGTCTGATAACGAACGACGTGTCTCGAGGGTCCGAAGGTCGAACCTTTACGATGCCGACGTTGCCATCATCCATCCATCCATCCATCCATCTCGGCAAGATGGCCTGCTGTTTCATTATTATTCGTTACAAGACTCGGTACCTTGAGGGAGCAACGCTTGATGTTTCCTTCGTCATTTTGGGGATTTTTCTCAGGTTGGGTTGGTAGGCTCTTTGGAGTTCTGTTTTATACATCTTCGTGTTGCCTTTGGCTTTCATCAAGCCTTTAATTATTTCTGGGATCCTTGCCCCCCCACCCTTTCGTCAGGTGTTAAGAAGAGTCTAGAGCGACACCAACTGCAATTTTGAGTTTTGTCAAGTGACTAGTGCAGTTGGTGTCGCTCTAGGCTCTTCTTAACACCTGAAGAAAGGCACAAGGATCCCAGGAACATTGTTCTCGTCAGTTGACAACACTCGAAAGCCGACGAGAACGAAACGGCAATGGGACAGCCGAGATGGTCAGCGTAACAATGAGGGAGCGACGACAATGGTTTTTTTTTAAGGGCAACAGGCTACATGAGGGTCATCCACATTGGGCAACTCCCCTTTAATAGCATAGGAAGGGATTAGAAAGGGGGAATGTGGCAGGGTAGAGGAAGGTAGCCAAGGGTTAACTACGGCCCCCGGGCTATATTTTAAGGATCCTACCCGACATTCGCCTAAAGAAATGCAGGGAAAACCTTAGAAAAACCTGCATCGGGTAGGTCGGGCATTTGGTACTTGTCCCACGCCCTTCCGATGACGGGAAAGGGGTTTGCTGTGGGGACGCAGCTTACACCTCGCCATGCCTTGGCCAGTTGGGAAAACTGTTGGGTTTCATATTGTCCGTTGGTACATTAACAGCTGTCATGTTTGATTTAATGTGAAGCGTCTCTGGAATTGTACCTGGTTGTCAATGTCTAACATCTTAGCATTTTTGCCAATCAAATGTATGTTTGGAACTGATGATATGTTTGGAGACTAACAGATTGTCTTTGATATTAGACGCATGTTCCTTGATAAAACGTATTAAGGGAACGTTTAGTCCGCCCTATGCAGCAGGAGTTACAATTATTGGAGCAAGAGATTTTTGTAAACAACACACAATGTTAGCTGTAAGTTGTCAAGTGGGTTTTAATCAAGTATGAAAGAGTATAATTTTTTTTTTCATTTTAACCTTTAATTATTTTATAGACTATTCCAGTGGCCCTCAGTTTTGCCAGCAAGACCAAGTACAGAATTATTTTTCCAATCATTAAACCAATCAAAAAACAATTTAAGAGGTGGAGCCATTCTACTGTCACTCCCTTAATTTAAAAACTGTATATATACTTGATATATCTTGGCCACTAATGGTTTACCATAATTTAAACATAAAAAACAGACAGAGAAAAAACCCTCTGTTTTGAAATGTCTGATTGGAAATTAATAATAAGAAAGACAGTCAAATACAGACAGAATAAGTGATAATACAAATACAACACAAGGTTCCTGGGATCCTTGTTCCTTCCTTCAGGTTGCTAAGAAGAGCCTAGAGGGACACCAACTACAATTTTCAGTTTTGCCAAGTGACCAGTGCAGTTGTGTCGCTCTAGGCTCTTCTTACCACCTGAAGAAAGGAACAAGGATCCCAGGAACCTTGTGTTGTATTTGTATTATCACTCATTATTTTGTCTGTATTCGGCTGTCTTTCTTATTATCAAAACTCTGTTTTTTTCCCTAAAATAACAACCAAACCCATTGACAAACTCAATTTTTTCATAGTTATACCGTTTTACCAATTTTTACACAGCAACTTTCACTTTATTCCAATGCCTTTAACATCAGCATTGTTTACAGATTCACCAACTCCACTTATTAAGAATGGCAAAGGCTCCCTCTGTCAATTCTAAAGATAAAATATATATAATCATATAATTAGATTCTCCCGCTATCGGAAGGGCGTGGGACAAGTACCCAATGCCCGACCTACCTGATGCAGGTTTTTCTAGGGTTTTCCCTGCATTTCTTTAGGCGAATGCCGGGTAGGATCCTTAAAATATAGCCCGGGGGGGCCCTAGTTAACCCTTGGCTACCTTCCTCTACCCTTCCGCATCCCCCCTTTCAAATCCCTTCCTATGCTATTAAAGGGGGGTTGCCACCATGTGGATTACCCTCATGTAGCCTGTTACCCTAAAAAAAAGATAAGATATATATAATCATATAAGATAAGATATATATAAAAAGATATAGTAAATAAGATTTGATTGCCCTGGTGTTTGCAGAAGACAAACAAGAAAAGCTCTATTTTTAAAAAAGTCTCAAAACTTTTAAATTATACAGTTTGGTTCATAAATTTTACAACTATTGACATAGTATTTAAGGTAAATATTTTACATGTTCACTTTTGTGGGTGGAAAGTCCAGTTCTGTGGAGGGTTTTAGGTGGAAGGTGAGATGAGTGATTTGTTATTACTGTAAAGAGTAATTGTAGTGTTAGGTAGAGAGTGAGTAATCGGGCAGGGAGGTTGTATTGGGGTTTGATGGGAAAAGGATTTGTCAGGAGGTAGAAAAAGCTTTTGAAAACTAGGATTAAAGAACACACGGAAAAACATAAACTACCAGGTGATATATAACTGAATATTGTACTTTGAACAACTACAGCCTTGATTTAGATAATAGGAAGATTTAAGATAACGAGCGTAGTTATCGTAAAGGAGGTTATTATGAAATAAACAAAAATTTAGCATTTAAATTAGCATTTTTTTAAATCGCCGACTCGTTCCGTTATTGAAATGTTTAATTACTTTAGTCTAAATCCTTGGATGTCTGATAGTGACGTAATGGACTACCAACATGGTTGGACTTTGAACCGCCAGACTAAGCTATTAAAGGAGAATCGTCCTTATCGTGGAATTTTGTTTTCATAACTCGTCCTCAGATTAAACGAATGAAACTACGCAATTTACAACAGGCCACCTTTTAATAAGAAAAGTCTATGTACACATTAAAGTTAATTACCCAGTAATAAAAGGGGCGGAGGGAGAAATTTTTCAAATCCGGCTAAAATCGGCCGATATTTGTGTCGTTACGGGGCCAACGAGATGTTAATCACTACCCCTTTCCGTATTGGAAGGGAACACCCTTAGGGGTGGGTGTGGACGGGCGTTACACAAAAATAACGCGAAAACTACCGAGATTGGAGTCGAATCCCGGGTTATGGATGTCGCCGAGTTTAATTATGACATTCTACTTGCCGTTTGATTGCCCCCGAGGGGGGTGGTAATTTTCAATCATATTAAAACGGCCGATCTTTGCGTCGAAAGAAAATTTTTACGGGGTGGGGGGGTCAATGAAATAAGACAGCGTTTCTCTAAACATGTCTCTGAGTTTAATTATTACAACCCGGGCAACACGGGGAACCCAGTTAGTAACAAAACCTAAAGAAAGTGATAAGGGGAATAGTAACGAGATAAATAAAGCGAGAAAAATACGAAAAACCGGAGAGAAAAAATACAAAATATAATTCGACATATAACATATAAAGCAAAATTTTTCGTTCTAGACAAAAACTTAATTGCATCCCCAAAAGGTTGCACGTCCTCTTAATAACCAACCTCGTTGGGACCTTCGCCAAGTTGAATATAACCTAAAACCTTCCTTTATTATTATGTCAAAAAAAAAGGTACACTCTCTAAAACCACAACAATAATGACTTACCGAAGGGACTTCATCGCAAATCCTCTGTCCTCTTATTCGCCTTGCCTTCTGACTTCGCCTAATGCCGCCTTCGAGTTCTTTGCTAACTCTCGATTTTTATTCTAAAAATTACCTTTCTTCCCCACCGCACTCTTAGAGACTTTATTTTCCAGAGTTATCTCCACGGGTTTGAACAGTTTTTTCTAGACAATTTTCTCGGCAATTATTTTTCTGCAGGTCACTGTAGTTCCGTGGGATTTTTGTACTGCCTGAGAGAGAAAAAAAAACGATATCATCATCAGAGAAGGAAGGACTTGCATATAATTAGCGACTAATTGCCAGAAGCTTAATGGACGCTCCAACATTAAAGCCGTAACATTGAGTGCAGTTTAAAAATTAATGGATTCCCTCCCTTCCCCCCCCCCCCGAGATAATTATATTTATTTCTTAATTTAGAGTGTTGTGACGAGACGTTACGAGTTTCGTTCATTCTGTAATAAATTTATTACATTTATAAGTTTATAATAATAATAAGAAGAAGTATGGGCCATATCTTTGTCTTTGCTTTAAGTGTTTTTTGTCTTTGTTTAGTTGTTATGGAGACGGCGTAGCGTGATAAATAAAATAATTTAAACGATACAGAGTTTATTTCTATAAAGCATGGATGCTGTGTGTTGAACTGAAATGACCCTGAACGTGAAAAGTGTGATAATAATTTGAGAGTTCATTATAATAAATTCGGTTTCGTTGTTTTTCCTTGTATTTGTGTTTAGTTTCCGAGGTAGACTGCAGTCAAGGTCACCCGTTCCCGGTGGTGTTAACGACTTTGTACACGGAATGCGAATTGCTGGCAACTGTTGAGAAAGACTTTTTAATTCTCTCGTGACTTCTGCAACCGTCCACTAGGAAAAAAAAACAACAAGACCAATTTATTATCATCAAAACCACACATTGGCAAAAGCCAGTCTTCAGAACAGTGTTTGAAGTTGTACATTATCAAAATCTTGTTTACATTTGTTGTGATTGAAACATAATTAAAACACACTGCAGTTACGTTTTGTGAAGTCATTAACAGGCAGTTGTAAGAAATTATAATTAGATCCAGAGAAAATGGTGTGTCACAAGGTTCCATTTTGAGCCAGCTGAGTCTTTATAATATGGCCTTAAATGATTTAACCTTATTCCTTTACTCCACAAGACGTTCCACAAGGCCCTTAATTAATGGACCACCATAGATTACATTAGAAGAAATCATCACAAAATACTGATAGTTTAAAGTATTTTAAGTGCAAATTAAAACAAAAAATGTGTTGGGTAAATTTATAAAAGTCTATGAGACTATTTTTGTAAAAAAATAATAATTAAGTTTTAAGAGATGAATTTTTTTTCAAGTTTTATTTTGTTTTTTTACTGATTTATGGCTTCCTGAAAGAGTTTATTAAAAATACTAACATCAGTGTTATGACACAGTACGTCCTTATGATTAATAAACAAACGGTTATTCTGAGCCAATTGTCAAGTCCAAATAAATTATGCACAAGTTTTTTTCGCTTCTTGTAATAAAATTTTGTTCAGAAAGTGTTGGTGATGGTGAAGGAAAACTCACTGCCCCATTGTCTGGAAGAAACTTGACACTTTACCTGAAGAATGTCACAGATACCCCCAAGGGCCTTGTGGAACATCTTGTGGAGTGAAGGAATCAGGGTAAATCATTTAAGGCCATATTATAAAGGCTCAGCTGGCTCGAAATGGAACCTTGTGGCACACCATTTTTTCTATCTATGTCTCTTTTCTCTCCCCCCACCCCATTTTCTCTCTACTTTTTCATTCTCTCTATCTCTCTGAATAGGATACACAGATACTGTGAATTCATTCGTTCTGAATTAATAAATCAATTTAACAATTGGGGTATCTTGTAAATATTATATTTCTATTAACTTTATTAAATATCTTTATCAACTTCTTAAGTCTATTCTTGTATGGTTCAATAGTGAAGTTAATTATCACTTCATTCAGCACATAAAAGACTTTAAACTATAAATCAGTATTTTATGATGATTTCTTCTAACGTAATCTATGGGGTCCATTAATTAAGGACCTTGTGGAGTAAAGGAATAAGGGTAAATCATTTAAGGCCATATTATAAAGGCTCAGCTGGCTCAAAATGGAACCTTGTGACACACCATTTTTCTCTATCTATGTTTTTTTTACCTTCCCCCCCCCTATTTTCTCTCACTACTGTTTCATTCTCTCTTTCTTTCTCACTCTCTCTCTCTTCCTCTTTCACTCTCTCTTTCTCTCTCTCTCTGAATAGGATACATACAGATACTGTGAATTCATTGGTTCTGTATTAATAAATCAATTTAACAATTGGGGTATCTTGTAAATATTATATTTCTATTAACTTTATTAAATATCTTTATCAACTTCTTAAGTCTATTCTTGTATGATTCAATAGTGAAGTTAATTATCACTACATTCAGCACTTAAAAGTCTTTAAACTATAAATCAGTGTTTTATGATGATTACTTCTAACATAGTCTATGGGGTCCATTAATTAAGGGCCTTGTGGAGTAAAGGAATAAGGGTAAATCATTTAAGGCCATATTATAAAGGCTCAGCTGGCTCAAAATGGAACCTTATGACAAACCATTTTCACTATCTATGTCTCATTTTCTCTCTCCCCCCTCACTTTCTCTCACTACTTTTTCATTCTCTCTTTCTTTCTTGCTCTCTCTTCCTCTTTCTCTCACTCTTTCTGTTTCTCTCTCTCTCTGAATAGGATACACAGATACTGTGAATTCATTAGTTCTGTATTAATAAATCAATTTAACAATTGGGGTAGCTTGTAAATATTTTCTATAAGTCTATTCTTGTATGGTTCAATAGTGAAGTAAATTATCACTACATTCAGCATTTAAAAGACTTTAAACTATAAATCAGTATTTTATGATGAATTCTTCTAACGTAGTCTATGGTGGGTCCATTAATTAACGACAACTGTGATTTTATTTCTTAAAAATATCTCCAGGCTTGGGCCATCTCGCAGAAAAGTCAAACTTAAGTTTATCAAGAGTAACGGGCTCGAAATAGAACCTTGTGGAAAGCCCGTCTTCATTTTATCCTTTAATTGGATAGTAAAAACAAAAACAAATGAAGTGGCAGTAACCGACTATAAACGGAACCTTGTGGAACAGCAGTCCCCAGTGAATAACCCCAAGATTAGACAATGGACATCCATTCCACTCTGCAGGTGGTGAATGTGTTTCAAACGATTCACATAACAGCTGCATTTGAGTCACACAATTCCACGTGTTGTGTGTGACAATTAGGGCGCGTAACTTCCTGCTGCGTCCAGAGAGCGGATGCGAGTGTGGTGTTTGCGTCCATATCAGCAGGACAACTTTTGTTTTTTTTAATCTTATCTCGACATAGGGGAATTTACACGCCAACATGTGCAATATTAATCGGACCGTGAATATGGGCCCTGACGTGTATATATGTTTTTATTTTATTTTCACTGTACGACGTTTCGGCAAACAACAAAAGCATAATTTATTGGAAAATACTTGGCCTAATAATAATAATAAAAACCTGCAATTACTCACATGATAACTATTAATATTCCATTGAGGACTCGAGCTTCAAAGAAATGTAATAAATCGGCCAGAGAAATTACACGAGGTTTTTTTTGTGGTAATGTCATCTTTGAAACAGAAGGATGAAATAGTTTTTATTTTATTTATTAACTGTTTGATGCAATCAAAGATAATGCTAATACCATTACAATAAGCGACTTCTTTTTGCGCATTAGTCAGAGATAAACCTCGCTTGTAAAAAAAAATAATGCACGTGGTTGTGAATGGAAGGCTGTGACATTTTAACGAGCCAACATTATCCAATGAAATGTTACACATGAAACACATTAGTCAAATAATAAGTATAATACCACGGTTAATGTGGAGTCTGTCAAAGGGGCAAGGCCTGCGAGGGATGTTCTCTCGCAGGCAGAACCTTGTAGGAGAGATACGAAGGGGCTACCTTTGAGGATGCCTTTTCCTCTCTCCGTTTTTGAACTAAGGTTCCCACAAGCCGAGGCACCTCGGTCTGTTCTGAGAGGTGTATGTTCCAGGGTCACAGACCTTGGGCATACGGTAAGAGTGGTCCGCTGTTCCCATTGGAATAGTCGGCCAGCTGCCTCCTAAACTGGTCGAGGCACGGCGAGGGAAAGCTGCGTCCCCACAGCAAACTCCTCTTCCGCTATCGGAAGGGCGTTGGACAAGTACCCAATGCCCGACCTACCTGATGCAGGTTTTTCTAGGGTTTTCCCTGCATTACTTTTAGGCGAATGCCGGGTAGGATCCTTAAACTACAGCCCGAGGGCCCTAGTTAACCCTTGGCTACCTTCCTCTACCCTTCCACATCCCCCTTTTCAAATCCCTTCCTATGCTATTAAAGGGGAGTTGCCACCATGTGGATTACCCTCATGTAGCCTGTTACCTAAAAAAAGGGGGAGTCTATGCAACGGAGTAATTACATTAAAATGAATAAGAATAGGGGGAAGATTTTATGCTCTCCAAAGATCTAATTAATGGAGAAGGAGTGGCACTCATAGTTACCAGATCAATGATCAATTTAAGAATGCCAAACACATCCATATTACTGGGATGAACGTTAAGGGAGTCACGGGAAGCTATTTAGAAGTATTTAGGACGGGTTGATATGGTCCTAGGAGTCTGATCTCGCTGGGCTTGGTCAACCTGGACTCCCTTTTCCTTCCTGTAATCGTATATAATTCTTCAATAAATCTTCTTCCTAACAAACTTGTGTCAGAAGGAATTACCCCCGATTCACCACCGTTCCTCCTATCCTGACAGCGTCATTGCAATCTTGACGCCGAACCTCCCTTTTACCAAACCTCTTACATTTTTTAAAATGAAAACGAAAAAAAAAATTACGTCTGATTGAAAATAAGTAATAAGGAAGATGGCCAACCACACAACGTTTCAAAAACGGCATTTTTTGAGTTTTGTCAACTGACCAGTGCAGTTGTGTCGCTCTAGGGCTCTTCTTCGCGCCTGAGGGAAAGGTGACAAGGATGCCAGGAACGTTGTGTTGTATTTATATTACCCCTTTTTTGTCTGAATTGGCCATCTTCCTTATTAATTTTTACATATTTCCCCCCCCCCTCTCTATTTATGGTAATAGCTCAGGCCAAGTCGACTGGTGACTTCGACTGACTGCGTGGGGCGAAAATATTACATACAATATGAAGAATGATGGAAATATGCCGAGTAAACTAATTTTCTGATATTTACCGTTGCGTTCATCTGCCATCGACGGAAAATGAATAAAATAACATAATTACCCATAGATGCTCTCGTGCTTTGGACTAATTAATTACTTAATTTACATAAGAAGATAACTTCCTAATTTTTTTCTTTCTTTATCAAATGATTAAAATCAAACTTTAACATTATAAAAATTAGTCTAATTATTTTCACTGTGTAATAATAAACACTTTTAAATTATCGTTCAAGTTTAAAAATCAGGGTTCAATTCCTTTAAACGCGGGTACGTATATTAAATAAATTATTTTAAGTCTCCTTTGATAAATCGATTTATTTGTACAACTACTGTCTCCATTAGCAAAGTAACTGAAACAAAACCAGAGATATGAATCCATCTTCTTCTTCTTTTTTTTGGGTGTAGACAGGCTATGTACAGGGTAATCCACATGGTGGCAACTCCCCTCTTATAGCATAGGAAAGCGATTTGAAAGGGGGGATGTGGAAGGGTAGAGGAAGGTAGCCAAGGGTTAACTAGGGCTCCCGGGCTATGGTTTAAGGATCCTATCCGGCATTCGCCTAAAGAAATGAAGGACAAACCCTAGAAAAACCTGCATCAGGTAGGTCGGGCATTTGGTACTTGTCCCACGCCCTTCCGATAGCGGGGGAGGAGTTTGCTATGGGGTCGCAGCTTTCCTCCCGCCGTGCCTTGACCAGTTTAGGAGGCAGCTGGTCGACTATTCCAATAGGAATAGAGGACAACTCTTACCGTATGCCCCAAGGTCTGCGACCCTTAGAGCATAGGAAAGGGATTTGAAAGAGGGAGATGCGGAAGGGTGGAGGAAGGTAGCCAAGGGTTAACTAGGGCCCCGGGTTATAGTTTTAAGGATCCTACCCGGCATTCGCCTAAAAGTAATGCAGGGAAAACCCTAGAAAAACCTGCATCAGGTCATTGGGTATTTATCCCACGCCCTTCCGATAGCTGGAGAAGAGTTTCCTGTCGGGACGCAGCTTTCCCTTCTCCGTACCTCGACCAGTTTAGGAGGCAGCTGGGCGACTGTTCCAATGGGAATAACGAACAACTCTTTCCGTATGCCCAAGGTCTGCGACCCCGGAACATACACCTCTCAAAACAGACCCGAGGTGCCTTGGCATGTGGGAACCTTAGTTCAAAAAACCAGAGAGAGGAGAAGGTATCCCCCAACGCTAGCCTCCGCCAGAGCTCTCTGGGAAGGTTCACCTGGGAGAGAATCCTCTCGCAGGCTTCCTTGGTTCTGGTCTTCTTATTATTATCAATCTGTATATGTAATGCCCGACCTACCCGATGCAGGTTTTTCTAAGGTTTTCCCTGCATTCCTTTAGGAGAATGCCGGGTAGGATCCTTTAAATATAGCCCGGGGGCCCTAGTTAACCCTTGGCTACCTTCCTCTACCCTTCCCCATCCCCCCTTTCAAATCCCTTCCTATGCTATTAAAGGAGAGTTGCCCAATGTGGATTACCCTCATGTAGCCTCTTGCCCTAAAAAAAATGTAATAAGTTTATCACAACTCTACAATATTTATGTGAACTATTTACCCCCAAAATACCAAGGTTTCCAAGTTTATTAATAAATGCAATTATTGTCCAAAATCTCATTTACAGAGTAGAACTTTTTTAAAGCTCACTTTAACTTGATTCTTTAATGTAATAAAGGAGGTTTGAATGCAGTGGTGTACTACAATTCCTTCTTTACATCCCTCTGAACAAAGGTCTAGAATTTATCTGTCATGGGGGGTATTTTTTAATTATAATTTCTGATGTCCCAATACCTGCAATTTGTCACAGTGTAAGGGCGAAAGGTATTTTCTGAACTTGCGATGGGGGATTAATGTGATTCTTCCTACTTACCTTAATACTTTCTTCCATTTTTATAAATTTCTGAGAGTTCATATACGCAACTGACGAATGTAATGTGGTGAGACTATTATCTGAATTATATAAACACTTTTTATTCACCTCTGATGTCGTTTCATTTCCTTTTAGCGCCATCTTTGCTTACTACTTGGCCTTTCTAAACGGTCCTCCTCACTGTCTTGTCACCTGGAACAAAAATACCCCCAACAAGAAAATAAATTGGTTCGCCTTCTAAAAACCTATCCAATAAATGTTTCGAGTTTAGCAGTTTGATTCGAAATGGTTACTTGGTTTTACAGTCAATTCAAGTCTCTTCGCGTCAACTTTAGATACGATTTCCGTAACGAACTTTGTTCAGGTTGTTTATCTCGTTATAATGCTATTTGTCAGCGACGACAAATACTTCTCTCTATCAGTCCGCAGTTGGCCTTGGCTTTCCATTTATAATATTTTTACTGTTTTTGAGAAAGCTCAAGGAGTTAACCATCTGAACTTGGAGGACAGCCTTTATATATTGTCGTAGTTGCTGTTCAGCCAAGATCTTTAAAGACAGGAATAAGGCAATTAATATATACACACACATACATGAAATATTAACATGTAGAAACTAATTGTTTCAATGAAAATTGATACTTAAAATTATTTGTGAGATTGCAATACTACTGAATACTTTAAAATGAATTAATTTGATTTTCCAAAAATTCTCAAAGGGAGTCTGTCTGCCGATAGTAATTATTATTGGAACAGACTCGTTAATGATTTTGCCAAGGAAATACGCTCATCCTCATCTGCTTTCAGACTAATTTCAACTAGCATTGATCAAATATTAGAACATTACATTTCAAACTCACTTTTTAATGTTCTGTAGTGTAATTAATTCTGGACAAGAAATAAAATTTTGAGTCTTGAGAAAGAAAAAGTTGTCATAATTAATTTATAACATAGTTAAGAAAACATTTTTATTATCTTTTAAAAAAGTAACTATTGGGAATTTAGTGTCTTGTCGCTAAATAGATTTATTAATACTGTATAAAAAAATAACATTTTTCACAGAAGAGATAAAAGTTTTAAAATTTTGTTTGTTTGATTAAGACTTAAATTGACGTTAAACGTGATGACTGACAATATTTTATCATTGTTTTAATTATACTCCATTGTATTTGGACCCCAATTGTTCTCTGTTTGATTATTATGGCATGGTAAATTACATACAAATAAGCCGTTATAGTTTAATAAACTACCAGATTGAATTCAACAGAAAATAAATAAATAAACTTATTTAAACAAGAACTAATCAGATCAACTGTTTGATTAAAGGATGAATTGAGTTTTATAGTTTTTATGTAATCTGCCATCATAATATGTTATTTTACAGTAATTGAACTAATACAACAATACAGTAATAAAATATACCTTTTATTAAACTGTTGGTATTGTTATACTTGTCTTGACATATTACTTCACTGTATGTTCTACATTTTTCTATTTATACATTTCCATTTTTCTGTGAAAAGTCTGAGGATTTTATTAATTGTTGGTTAATCTATAATACCCCCTAAACTCTTTTTTTTATTCCATCTTGTTAAAACAAACTTAAATCTGATTTTCCTATGGAAGTAATCAAATCAAACCACGAAAACAATTAGAAATGTATTTTTTTAGTATTAGTCATAAAAAACAGATTTTGTTTATTCTATTTCATGAGTATTTACTTTAATACTTCTTTTTCAAAACTAGGATCTTATATATGAATAAAATTTTGTGAATAGATCGTGACAGTTACACTGGGTAAACCTACATTTCCTATAGATCTTAACTATTCAATGAGTGGTAAAGTGTACAATAAATGCACAATACAGGAAAACTCAAAATAATTGTTAAAATTGTTGCCTTAAATATCATTTTTGTGTTTTTAAATGTCAGTAGTTTCAATGCTAAATCAAGTATTTATCTGACATTTAATTATAATTAAATAAATAAATTAACCAACCAGTCAGAAAAATTCAGTGTACTTCATATTACAGACACAAAATAGACTGAAAAATAGATTATACTTAATTTTCCTGATTTGTTGGCTATTTTAGTAATTTAGTTTCAATTTTGTTACATTTAAAATTTCTTATGTAAAAATATGATCAGGTATTATTTTTATCTGAGCTAATTATAGGAATCACATTTATTACTTAAGGAGCAAATAGGTTGTATAATCTTGTTTTTCCATTGCAATTGAAGTGATCGATATATTCACTGTAACTGATTCTTACAAATTTGACGCTGATAGTGAGAAACATTTTTTGATAAAGATTTATCATCTAACCTTGTATGTATATATATTTTTAAATTCATTTTTTTTCCAAAACTTTTATTGTTTATAACCACCATGTCACAAACAATACTTATATTTTTTAATGTAATTTTATTTTTTCAGGCACAGAATTTAGAACTAATACGACAGTGCTATGGCGGAAGCACATCAAGCCGTTGCTTTTTCATTCGCCATAACACACGAGGGCTGGGATGTCAACTTTGACAGGGAAGTCTTGCACTTAGTTTGGCAGTCAGGAATCCGTTCCTGGAAAAAGCGTCTCGCAAGGTTCAAGGTACATAGAATTTTCTTTAATTAAAAAATATTGGAATCCAGGAATAGGATTTTGACTATGGCGTAGTAATAGTAGATAGTTGTTGTGTGGGTGGATTTTCCGTATCCGATTAGGAAAAGAGTCGGATGTTTCGAAGAGTAAAAAACTCTTCTCCTTCTGGTAAAAAAGAAAATAATCACAGCTGAGCACTTGAGTCCAAGTACTCGTGAAACCAAACAGAATGCTCTATAAAACAGACTTATATGAAGACAAACAGTTTTTTACTGTTCAAAATATCTGACTCTTTCTTCCTCTTGGACGGAGGAAAATCTGAACAACTACAATCTTAACAGTAATTTGGTGTTAATTGATCATGTATTAATTAGTATAAATTCTTTTCATAATTAGTTATATGTACACAACTTTTAACTAGTGGACATACCAAGAGAAAAACTTAGGTGACATTTTAATATTATTTCTGACATTATCCATATAAAAGTAGTTTCTATTTCTATAAGCCATTTGTTTTAAAATTGGACACTAAAGATTAGACATATAAAATCTTTTCATTTCCATTTCAGAACAACTTGAAATCTGGAGTTTACCCTGCTCCATTACAAAGTTTATGGGCCATTGTTGGAATATTTACAGGCATGCACTTCTCAAAACTTGGAATAATTCCAAAAGTAGTGAACAAAATAATTGTCCATTTGCCTGGGTAAGCAACTATTATTCTCTCAAGTTCCTTTTCCCTTTTCAGATTATTATTCTTCCAAATGTCATTATGTGTTTTAACATATTCATAATTTTGAGTATATAAAAGTTTTTTCTTAATTTTTAACTATCAATAGAAAAGTCACATATGTATTAATCACTACAAAATGTGTATTTGTTCATACATAGTGTAAATATTTTTACTAAATGTAAATAAGAGATTTGGAACTTTGACTTGGTACTTGTATCCTGTTCCCTACTTAATTCTTTGTGGCCATATTCTCTATCTCAGATTTAATTGATTCATGGAAATTGCCATGACACATTGTAATTACTTTTATTTTCTACTTTAGACTTTATAACTATGTATGATAATTATAGGCACATTCATATTCAATTTGCTTACATTTACAATTAATTAATGCTGACTTTGATACAAAATTTCATTTCTTGGTGTTCAAATGTTGTTAAAGAAATTTCACACTTTTATTTTTAATCCGAGTTTATGTAACATAAATCTAATCTACTTAGGTACCATATGGCAAGACCGACAGTAGGTTGGGAAGTTGCTGGCTGCACCGTACTTGGCATTGGATCATGGCTGACGCTGATATATACCGTGAGATATTCTCTGAAAACATTACTCATGTACAAGGGTTGGATGTATGAGGAACGAGGAAAGGGTAGCAAAATCTCAGCAGCGAGCAGGATGTGGTTTCTAGCTGTGAAATGCCTCTCTGGAGGGAGCCATCCTATGCTGTATAGTTTCCAAGGATCCTTACCTAGACTACCGCTGCCATCAGTTCATGAGACTATGAAAAGAGTAAGTGAAAAACTAATTTTACCATTAATTCTGTATACAGTTTCTATTGCCTAAAGCTTCTAGTGAACAGATCTATGCTTGAACTTTGCAGTACCTCCGAAGTGTCCGTCCTTTGTTAGAAGACGCCCAATACAGTAGAATGGAAAAACTAGCCAGTGAATTTGAAAAAGGAATTGGGAAAAAGCTGCAGAGGTACCTGGTTTTAAAATCGTGGTAAGTGTTAAAATTACTAAGTTATGTACATAATCATACTGGATTTGTCAATATGTAATAAACTAAATGTTCATATGAGTAGACTAAGGATTCATGAAGATTAAGAATGGCATTCATCACTTTTCAAATTGTATAAAACATTCTTCAGATTATGGTTGAGTGAGAATATTTCAACAAGTATTTCAGTTGTCATCTTTAGGTGATGGTGACAGTAATTGTCATTGAAACATTTAGACAAGAATCCTTTGGTAGTGTCGTAGTTTCAGCTGAGTCTCTGTTCATTGGCTGGGTTCAAGCAAGTGTTCTGTAAAAATGTTTAAAGTTAAAAGATTCTAATCTCAAACATGTTGTCATTAGAAGACAAGCTTTATTGGTAAAATTTATATAAGAAATCCTCTATGAATGTGTTTGATTACATTATTACATTTTCAATTTCAAACTTAACTGTCTTCAGGTTAGGCCCGTTGAATACATGAGATTATTTTTTAAATATTTTTCTAGAATGACTGATCTAACCTTATTAATTTATTTTACATATATTTATGACAATAATAATTTTTTATTGATATTTATCTGACTATAACATCATAATAAATAAATAATAATTTCCTTATAATATTGCTTGATAAGTCAAGAAAGTAAAAGAAAAAGTTTTTAAACATAAGTAAATTTTCTTCCAAGAGTTGCCATTGAATTTACACATTATAAAATTAAATATGTTTCCATTTACTTGGCAATACAAATAATATTTGTCAGAAAATTGATCAGTAATTAAGAAGTTGTTTTGCCAATTTATAACTTATTTTATAGAGTAAAATCATAAGTGCTGTGGAAATGTTTTAGGTGGTCCACGAACTATGTATCAGATTGGTGGGAGGAGTATGTTTATTTAAGAGGAAGGTCACCACTTATGGTTAACTCAAATTTTTATGGCATTGATGCTATTCTCATGCATCCAACACAAAACCAAGCTGCTCGAGCTGCTATAGCCATTCATTCCTGCCTCCAGTATCGCCGCCTCATTGAACGACAAGAACTAGAACCAGTATGCAAATTACTTTTTACATCTATTGATTAAGTAATAGGTTGTAAGTACAATATATTGTTCTCGGAGTTCAACCGGGTTTTGCATAATTATATTAGAACGCAACCTTTCGACGACTAAAAGCTCTGTCGTCATCTTCTAGGCGAAGTCTTTGCCTATAAGATGACGACAGAGCTTTTAGTCGTCAAAATGTTGCAGTCTAATATAATTATGCAAAACGCCGATTGAACTCTGAGAACACTATATTGAACAACTGCACCGGGAAAGGCTTCAATCTTTGAAGTTGTAAGTAGGTTATATTTTTAATATTGTTTATGTATAGACATATCACAACAATTTTAATGATCTGTTTGGATAAATTTTATTCTATCATGCTTATTCTCATAATTATAAGTAGAAAAATATTTGACTTTGTAATAAAAGAATTACAAAGTTATATTCTTCAAGATATGATTAAAATTATAGGCTCAGTGTTAAAGCAATGTCTTATATTATAAAAGTGTACTTATTTTGATAAAAACGTGCTATTTACCCATAGTCAGAAGGTCCTATCTTGTCGGTGTTGAAATAGGTGTATTTTTCTCATAAACTTATAGATACAGCACTGAAATTTTCACAGCTTATTTTTAATCATTGTATCTATGGAAGCATCATAAATGATTTATTGTAATTATAATTTTAATTATTGATAATCTTTTTACAGAATTTTAGGTTTCTTTAACTAAAACTAATAATTTGTTTACAATAATCTTACTTTAGTGGCTTTGTAGTGATGTTATGCATCAGATATGAAAATTCAAAAACAGTGGCATTTATAGTTTCTGAGAAAAGTATACCAACAATCATTGTTTTAACTTTGGCAAAGATAGGGGCTGCCGACTCCCCTTAAACTCCAAATCTAAATCTTTTTTGTTTATTTAATCTAATTTCTATGAATTAATTGAGAGAAGACTAGTCAAAATATATGATTACAACCAAGTCAGAAATAATTTATTAACAAAAAAATATTCACATAGTATAAATAATATAACTAGGCAGAATATATTGAACATAATTATTTTATTATGAACAGTTATATTCATCATACTTTGTTAAATAAATTAAAAAGTATCAGCCTATTAAATAAGAAGTTTATTTTCAATACAAACTTCTGACTAAATAGGCTTGTTTTTTTATTCATTGATTTAATTACTTTCCAATTAATTGTTCAATAAAGTAACCAGACTTGTCATTATCACTTTAATTATACTAAAGTTTACTACAAATATTGCTTTGTCTGGCATTAATTTTAAACATGTTAATGGTTTAGATACTTATCCAAGGAATTGTTCCATTGTGTTCATGGCAATATGAAAGAGTATTCAACACAACAAGAGTTCCTGGAGATGAAACTGATCGTATTGTGCATTATGGTGACTCAAAACATGTGGTTGTTTACTGCAAGGGACGTTACTTCAAAGTCCTAATTTACCACCGAGGCCGTATATTGAGGCCCTGCGAATTAGAAGTGTGAGTATTTTATTTGGACCTGAGGAAGTTTTCATGCGTTGAAAATTTATTTTCTGTCTCAAATTAATTTTTCTTGATAATTTATTTAATAAAATGACATTGTTTCAGACAAATGCAACAAGTTTTAAATGACATTTCATTACCTGCACCAGGAGAAGAAAAGTTAGCAGCTTTAACAGCTGGAGAACGAACTCACTGGTCCAAGACGAGGAAAGAACACTTTTTCAAAGGAACAAACCGCCAATCACTAGATGCTATTGAGAAAGCTGCATTTGTAGTTGCTCTTGACGATTTTCCATATGAGTTTGATGAGGTTGGTTTTGATAACAATCTTCTTTTATATTTGGTTCATATATTTTGTGCAAATTCTAATAAATTTTTTTCACCAACTACACAGAAAGATCCAAGCAAATTAGACAAATATGGCCGTATTTTGCTTCATGGAAATGGCTACAACCGCTGGTTTGACAAATCTTTTACACTGTGTATTGGATCTAACGGCAGGGTAAGAATATTGAAGATAATTTCTTCTTTTCATTCAGAACGTTAATGATTTGCATTAATGTTTCTCTTTGTCTTTCAGATTGGTTTCAATGCTGAGCATTCATGGTGAGAAATATTTTTAATGTGACATTTTAAATTAAATTATTTCTATGCTACTTACAATAGTGATTTTACAATCTCTGACAAATATTAAATTAGTACATAAATATTTTAAAAAATCATAGCAATAAATTTTAATAGTTACTGGTTATGTAAAGATAGTCATAAATAAGAGTGGATATGCAGTACAAAAAATATATTTGCTTGTTTTAGAGATGTAAAATTAAATAACATTTGCGTAATACTTACAATTAAATGAAATTTTGTATTCCCTGTGTTGATTCAATCTTCTAATTTATATATATATATTGAGAAATTTTTTATTCTTATTAATATTTGGTGTTATTTTTAGCTGACCCATGCCAATTGCTGCAAAATTGCTCATTATTTAAAAACAAGTCATTTGTCAATCCTCTAGACAATTGTTATAAAATCCATAGTGGTTTATGATACTATTATATATTTATATGAATGAAGAAGCAATAAAGTATTTAAATGCATCCTCGTCGAATTGTCAACATTTGATTCAGTGTTTGATTTTATGAACTTAAATATTTGTATTTGTTTCATTCATGATTTTTTAATTTACTTTAAGTTTCAAGGAGACTGTACAAGAATCATCAATGAATTATCCAGAATTAACGTTTTCTTTATTTGATTACTCATTAGCCTTCAGTATAATCAGGAGATGTTGCGTTGTTTCTGTGGTTGATCATCTGACTCCATACTACTGTCAAAGAGATGGATAATCAGGTGTATTATTTTTAGGTTAAATTGGCAAAGCCACTTGTGTGGCCTGTCACTGTTGTGGTATGTAGACTACTGATGGTGCGAGGTGTGAAAGCAGTGTGGTGGCTTCTTGCAGGGCAGATGCAGCAGTCATGTCACACCTGTGGGAGCACACAGTCCTGGAAGAAGCAAGGATGCTGAAAGAAGGGAACTCTTGGTAAAGCAGACAACAACTTCTGTGTGGAATTTATTTCACTGGAGATGTTAGAATAGCGGGCAATTTCTTGCATGCAAATTTCTTTTGTTCCTGGAAAATGCGAGTAAGCCTTCAAAGAATAGAGCTACTTAAGCACCAGTTTTGATTTCTTGCCTTCTTCAGTAATTGCTTGCAGTTCTGGCGAAACTAGTGAAATATTCTCCTATGGATATGCTTTTTGTTTCAGGTATAAGTGGTGGTTGTTAACTCGTGTTAAATATTTTTATTTAAATTTAATGTAAAGCTGCACAAAAACTACTGCTTGAAATGCTTAATGTAATGAATGTTTTTGTTTATTTTTGTAAAGATCATATTATTTTTTTTACAAAAATTATGCAGTATTTTATTAGCTAAACATGTAAATATGTTTCCGTCTCTACTTCTGTACTCGATTCCTATCTCTGTTAAATAATTTTCTTTTATTTTCATTTACAGTCTTCCTTTTCTCTTCAATAACTTCTTGCTTGATGACATCATCTGTAAGTGATGGCAGCTGTACCTAAAATCTGTATAAGCTTTCATTTCTGTTTTTCTTTTCTTTATAAAATGGCATTGTTTTATTTATTACCAGGGCTGATGCACCGGTGTTGGGTCACATGTGGGAAGTTGTTTTGGGAACGGAACTCAGAGTTGGGTATGGTTATATTCTTGTCCTGGCAGTTACTAAAACCATTTTGTATATGTTTATAAATGGCCTACTTTATTATTAATGTTTAACGTTTCAACCCTATTTCATTATTAATTAATTCATTTGAATAGTAAAGTGGGACAGAGAACAGCTACCTTGCCTTAAATCGGCAGTTGGAATAGTCAGGATGGGAAGAAATTATGTCTGTAAAATTTTTGAGGGTTTGTGCCTTGTTCTTCAGGCCTCGAAAATTTGAAATTTTATTTTGTCTCATCTGACTACCACATGTTTATTGAAGATAAGTAACCGTTTCTCTGTCCCTCTTTTGTATCCAAATGAGTTAATCAATTTGACCTTGTTACATTTCCTTTTGTATATGTAACATATGCATGTTTGTGGGACATTGTCTAATTAAATACAGTAAAAATGTAAATAAATTTTAAGGTCGTTATTGTTTCACCATTTTTGTACCTTTAATCTGTTGTTTGTATGTGATGAATGTGTAAAATTTCCCAATTTTGGTTTATTGCTTTACAAAAATTGCATTATAATGTTAAATATTAGACAACCACAAATTTATTTGGATTTGAAAATTGACGACAATGGCAAATTTAATAGTTGGTTAGTATAGAAAAAAGTTGAGTGACAGATGTAGATGGTATCAGAGAGGGAATATTTAAGTAAACATACATTTAGAACAGTAAACAACTCTGCATTGTGCAGATGCAGAAAGCCATCAATAGCAATCTCCCTGAACCGAGTAAGTTCATGTCTGAGAGACAATGACACACATCTATGCTCTAAACTAATGATACTTGGTCTTTGAAGACCAAAATAAATTTTTATTGTTCAAACAGTTTATTTAACTATTCTGTCTTTGAAATAATCTTCCTCCTAGACTCACATTTTTTCTTTTCCTATATTTTCTTAAAACCAGACAATGGAACACCCGACCAAACCAGAAATTGAAAATGTACACTATAATTTATATAACATGTCTGGATTTACCCAAGTACTAAGAGGGAAGGGAATTTCCTTAATTTAATATATTAGTCTTATATTATAATAATACTTTTTATTTTGAACTGTTATTTTAACAGCATTAAAGAATAACAAGAATATCAGAATTATATAAAATTCTGTAATTGAGATTATTATTAATGGAGCAAAAGTGAAACGAGAATATTGCACAATTTCCACAATGCAACTAGAAACCATGGAAAATTCAAAATTGTATGTAAAGATTAGCACAGTGAAATGAAGGGCAAAAATAAAATGATTTACACCATAATTTTAATCATCTGTCAGTTTCTAACTAATATATGTCTACAGTAGTTGCATGAATTTATATTAAAATCCCTATATTTAAGCCATATATGTGTTTGAGGTAAATAAGAATTTCCTACAGATGCAACCAATGTTTATTAAAAGAAAAAAATAATCCCTGCTCATGAATACTCACAGAACTACCATACATACATACATACATGCATACATACATACATATACATATATATATATATATATATATATATATACACACACACACACACATTCAAGCTTGGATAGTGAGGAAGGATAGAAATAAATAGGAGAAATAGGAGGATTGTGCTTTATGTGAATTCATATGCTCGGGCGAAGATTTACACACATAGAAAAGCATATGCTCAAAGCAGAGAGAAGGATGGAAGAAGAAGGAAAGACTGAAAATATTTGACCCAGGCGGGACTTGAACCCACGTATTCTGCTTAGTACACAGACGCCTTAACCATCTCGGCCACCGGGTCAAGTTCCTGACCAGGCAAATATAGACAGTCTTATTGTGGACAATTAATAGTTTTTAGTGGAGGAATGGATAGAGTAGAGGGAGTGAAGTATTAGGAGCTTCCATTAAGGAATAAATACAATATTAGGAGAATCCATTAAGGAACTAATTCACATTCAAACTTGGGACCCTTTATGATATTAATTGTAGTTGTATTAAAAATAAGTGTAAATTGTCTTAATAACTGTTATCCAAAGTCAGTTATCCGGATTTTCTGCTACATTTATTTAATGTATATATATATTCGTGTATAACTTACAATAATTCATATTGCCTGCAGCATCCACACTAAATTTATTTCAACTCACACTGAAAAGGAATTATAAGAAATTTAAAATACTAAAAGCTAAAAAGAATTTGAAGAAATTTCATATATAAAATTCTCTTATTTCAGTGTCTCAGTATCGCAATCCATAAAATGAGTCGTCGTATTGCCATTAAAAGTTGAATTTTAAGATTTTTCAATATGTTTATTCGCCAATGAAGAAAACTATTTTTTGCTTCATAGCCATGTTGAATACATACAAAAAATACATATTGCATCTAATAACAAAATAATTTAATGCTATTTTTATTTTTATTGGCCCAAATCATATAAATTGTATTTAACAATGGTCACAAGTTTAATTTGTCATTTACATTGATATTATTATTAACTTATTAGTGGTAAATGTAAATAAATTGCTGCTAATATTAGAAATTTCTCAGTTAAATACTGAGGTTTACCCATAGTATGTATTAAAATAATATGATTGAATAATGTTGAAAACCATTCAGTTCAAATAAACAAATTTAAATGAATTAATTAAAATTTATAGTCGAGGGGGGATCAGATAAATTAGTTTGATATGTCTATTAAGTTGGTTAAATTTTGACAACAGAAGAGTAGTTATGGTTATTATTGCTTTACTTTAACAAGAGAGAATGTTATTGAAATAGTTTTTCCTATTGAAAACATAGCTCAAATTTATCTTAGCATGGTACTCCTTTTTCGTCTGAATATTTTACTATTATTTTTAATATAGCGTTCCACACAAATTCAAATTCAGTAGCCACCCCATTAAATTATGTTAGCTCCACACTGAAATCGAGTAAGTTTAAAGAGAACTGTATGAAAGAAGCTACATAGCTACAATGGCTAAAGTAGCTGCTGTTGTGAATGTCATTACAATGCTAATTTATTACTACCAATAAATAAAATCAATTTGCAATATGCTGCAAACAAAGTATGTTCAAAACATATTGCCAATGATTATGAAGATATACACTTGTTGTGGTGTCTATAATTATTTTGTTGTAATTTATTAACTGATAGATGATATCTGTTATAGTTACAGACCAGATGGTCATACTGTAGGAACTCCTGAGTTTACTCCTCCTACTCCCATACGATTGCAATGGGATGTGAAACCTTCCTGTATCGAAGCCATCAATGTCTCCCAAAAGGTTTGCCCTTTTCAGATTATTGCTTTACCAATGATTTACAAAGCTATTTTTTGATAAATAAAAAGTGATATGATCTGAAGGATGTCAATCAACACACTTGATGTGTATCAAAAGTAATGTTGTAAATATTACGAAAAGAAGGTTATAATTTATCATGAACAGCCCCATTTTGTATTTTTCTAGGTGGCAGATAAACTGCTGAATGATGTAGATTTGAGAATATTGGTGTTTGACTCCTACGGGAAAGGCTTTATGAAGCAATGCCGGTCCAGTCCTGATGCCTTCATACAAATGGCTTTGCAGCTTGCTTACTATAGGGTAAATCACATTTACATGTGTTTAAATTACATTCATATGAACACAAGCATTTATGAACTTTTTTATAATTGAATACAATATATTAAAATGATAACCTTTATAGAAAGACTCACTAAATGTATATATTAAATGAACTAAGAATTTTTTTCCCTTCCACCATGTTCATGTTAAGTGAGTTTTATAGTGTTATGTGCGACAAGGTTTACAATATTTATTTAAATAATAAAATAAAAGATATTGTACACCTTCTGGTCTAGTCTAGTTTAGTGTTACTTGCTATGAATACTGTTGTCTAATATCTGACTTCTCCAACAGGATTCAGGAAACTTTAAACTCACATATGAAGCTTCCATGACAAGATTGTACAGAGAAGGGCGAACTGAAACTGTGCGACCATGCACCATAGAGTCATCGGCTTGGGTGAAATCTATGATGGATCCTAAATGTTCGGTCAGAATAACAGAAAAAAACATTTAAGCTATGAAACTTGCCAGTTTACTTAAAAAGAATTAAAGTATTTCATTTGAGGTTTATATATTATGAATAATAGTATAAAATTGTATGCGTAAAAAAAACTAACCTGTTTGACCATAAAAAGTTGAAAGTCCCATGAAAAGACTACCGTTATTTCTCAAGTCATAAATAATAATTAAATAGTTATTTAGCATATATAAAAAACATGAGTTTTATTATTTCATGAATCAATTATACCTTAAGCATGTAATATCTATTGACTTGGATGAATGGATATGCTTTGCTTTATAATTATTATTTTCCATTTCAGGTAAATGAGAGAATATCACTTCTACAGACTGCTTGTGCAGTGCATCAACGATCATATCAAGATGCAATGTGTGGCAAAGGAATTGACAGACATCTCTTTTGCTTATATGTTGTGTCAAAGTATCTCGAAGTCGACTCTCCATTTTTGAAGGAAGTTCTAAGTGAGCCCTGGCGTTTATCTACATCACAAACACCCCACGGACAGACTTCAAACCTTGATCTTAAGAAATATCCAAAATGTATCTCTGCTGGTGGAGGTTTTGGCCCAGTTGCCGATGATGGATACGGTGTGTCTTACATAATTGCCGGAGAAGATTTACTGTTCTTCCACATAACTTGTAAAAAAAGTTCTCCTGACACAGTAAGTAAATAACTATGATGTAAAAATGTTTTATGACCTACCCATATATTGTTAGGTGGGTTACTCTGTTTTTTTTTTGTGTGGAAAGTTTTTAATATCTCTTATGGCAAATAATGGGGGTGGTGCATCATGGGACTGCATGGGCTACCAAGTAGGGATAAACTAGGAAAAGACTGATCTGACATATCATATAACAGAATTGTCAATAACTGTATAAAGGGCCTCATGATTCAGATTCCACCAAAACAAATTTGCTTGTATGGGTCTCTGAATACTTTGATCTGAAATAAAGGGTTTTTTTTAATCAAAAACTCTTGATAAAATCACCTGTTGCATGGATTTGTAAATGGTGTTTAAAAAAGCTGGGTGGCTTTATTCCTGTATTTCGTAATTGTAGATACTTGTGGGCTGCCTCTTTACCCAAATATAGTATGGGAATAGATGGAGATAAGGTGTATTCAATTTGAAAGTGTGTATTGTGGTAGTTTCTTTGAGAGGTGATTAATGTTCACATGCTTGTAACGTCACCTGCCAAAGTTTTTCAATCATTACAGCGTGAGTCTTGTGTGAAACAGCAGTTGACATTTAGCAGTTAAAATTTGTTCTCCACTTATTTAGAATTTGTAAAGCATATAAAAACAATTGTTTTTGCTCCAATTGAAATACATATTGAATGGCAGAAAACTGATAGATTCACATGTATTGTAGTTATCATGGGCTCATCTGTGAACCATATCAAACTTACTTCAAATTGCAATCGGGTATAAAGAATATTACCTTACAACATTTGTTGTAACCAATTCCTAGTGAATCAAGAAAAGTTATGTTCATTTACATCTTTCATACAATCAAGACAATATTTTCTGATCATATATATTTTTCTTCAATTTAGGATTCAAATCGCTTTGCAGAGGCAATATCAAAAGCACTGCTCGACATGAAAGTACTACATTTGGAATGGAAGTCATCGCAGAAGAAATGATTGGGATTTATTTAGGACATGGAACAGGTGTTATGTGAACAGATGAATGATTGCTGTGCAATATTTTGTCATAAACTGGTTGAGGGTTTGAGTGGTAATGCTGTTGAATTAATAATTTATTGTTGAATCATATTTGACATTACTCGTCCATCCGATAAGCTCACCTTTCTTGAAAATTTTAGGATAGTCAAGAAAGCATAGCGAATGTCTCATGAAAACCAGAAATCAATGTTATATATCTAGGAAGTGAGCAAAAATTTTTAGGTTCAACTTTTTAGAACTTGCAGTATTTTAAGTTTAAAGACTAATAATGTTGGAGAAGTACAACTACAATCTTAAGAGCTTCATAGAAGCCAGCCAAATTACCAAACAGCAATACTGGAAACAATCATTTTTATCTTTTAAGCTGTGACAAAGCTTTGACAGTCAACCTATGGTAAGGAAGGAGTGAGTAGACTTTGTCCTGAAATAGAAAATAAGAGTAATGCAATATTTGTTTAGAAAAACCTTTTCATTTGCTTAGGTTGAAACTTAAATTTTTAATCGATGCAATTTGTTTATGCAACCTATCAATGCAATGTTTGAAATGTGTGTCTTAATTATTTTTGTACATATATCATTGATAAAAAAGACCCTTATATCATTGTTATTATTTTAAATATTAGCAAATAAAATGTTAAAATATATTGTAAATAGTTTATTAATAAAATAATTAAAATGGGGTCAACATTTTGAATCTCCCAAATTAGTTTGATTTTTCAGAACCTCGGTCCCAAAATTAGAAAGCCAGCAAAAGATTGTGCTTCTACTGTTGCTTTATATGGGCTAAATACCAGCTTGTGACAAACTTTGTTGGAGCAAAGATCTGCAGAACATCAAACATTTGTAATTTCATTATGTTTTTTATCAGCACAAGTGGCCGACATGCTAAGCAATAAGATCATTGAAGTTGCAACGTGTAATAGAAATGAAATTGTTTGTATCTTATAGGTTTCAGCGGTGAGTTTTTTCTCCAGACTTCCAAAAGAAATTTGAATATAACTTGGGAATTGTATCCAGTTTAATCAAAAAACGAAATTGAATTAGTAAATGTCTGGAATGAAAATTCCTGGATTTGTACCTTGACCAACAACTTCACTTTGGATGAAGTTCTCTCTGGATTCCAACCGGGTAGCGTAGTTTTGTTTTCACCTGAAGAAGATGGCGGTGCAAGCCATCGAAACGTTGTGTTTACAAAACTACGCTACCCGGTTGGAATCCCGAGAGAACTTCATCCAGCAACTACACCGGGAAAACCTACGTTCCTTATTGAACTTCACTTTAGTTAGTACAAGTACCAAATGCCCGACCTACATGAAGTAGGTTTTTCTACGCTTTACCTTGCATCACTTTTAGGTGAATTACGGGGTAGGATCCTTAAACTATAGCCTGGGAGCCCTACCTTCCCTCATCCCCCCTTTCAGTCCTTTTCCTATGCTATAAGAGGGGAGTTGCCACTATGTGGATACCCTCATCCATTTTTACTCTAAAAAGAAGTCAGCAAAGAATATTAAATTCTGATTGTTAAATGAAAAATAATAATAATAGTACCAAAAAAACTTGCCGATTTACTGTGACTATGAATTATTTCAGATTTTTTGGAATTTTAAATTACTTCAAGTTAACAATCATCTAACTGAAACAATGCTGTAGTTAACTTAAAATGAAGATTACTATAGAAAAAAATGTTTTATGGGATATTTATAATGGACAGACTGAAATATAGAATAACGTTCAATGCTGATTTTCTAACAAAGAATTATGGGAATATCCAAATTAATTATAATTTCAAATAAAAAATGACTAATAAGGAACATAGGTTTTCCCGGTGTAGTTGCTGGATGAAGTTTTCTTGGGATTCCAATTGGGTAGTGTAGTTTTGTAAACACAACGTATGGAAACGTTGTGTTTACAAAAGTACGCTACCCGTTTGGAATCCCAAGAAAACATCACCCTAAAAAATGACTGTTTTGAAAAATTAATAATAAGGAAAAATGGGCCAAATACAGACAAATTAGTGACGATATAAATACCTCAGAACATTTCTCTGGAACCTTGTGCCTTTCTTCAGGTGTTAACTAAAAGAAACAATGGTTTTTATATAATCACAAAAGTCTGTATTTGGCTATTTTTCTTATTGTTAATTTTATTTGCATTTAGATACTGCTGTATATTTAAGTTAATTTCCGTACATCTGTTTCCAAAGTCAGACGAGGTGATGGAAGTAATGTGGGCGACAATTCTTGGCAATAGTTTTATCAATTGCTATCTTAGAGATATTTAATTTTGGCAGCAATCTGCAAGTGTTGTGAGATAAGAGTGAACTTTCTGATAGCTTTCAGAAGAAAAAAGGCAATTACATTTCTTAATTGTCTGTATGTACATTTAAAAATATATAAATCATTTTAAATACATGCTTTAGTATTTATTAATAGTAAATTCAGAGATTAGGTGGAAAGCCACAAAACAAATTTTTTTAGGGTAACAGGCTACATGAGGTAATCCTCTTGGTGGCAACTCTCCATTAATAGCACAGGAAGGTATTTGAAAGGGGGGATGCAGAATGGTAGAGGAAGGTAGCCAAGGGTTTACTAGGGGCCCCTGGGGTATGGTTTAAAGATCCTACCTGGCATCTGTCTAAAAGTGATACAACGACAAACCCTAGAAAACCTGCATCAGTTATGTCTGGATGGAGACCTGAGAATGTAATTATTTTAATCAAATTTTATATTGTGAGAAATAAAATAATTAGTCAAAAAACCATATTATACACTATACTGATGGTGTGATATTTATTTAGCACTTATATTTCTTTTTTTGGCTACTTATTTTTCTTTTTTTGGCTACTTATTTTCTAATTATTTTCTTTGCAACTTGTGATATTTCTAGTATTTTTGGCAATTCTCAATGGTCCTTTAAATCCAGATTATACATTGTAAAGAGAATTAAATTCTCTAAAACCTTTATTCTATGACATATAAGTGTACTGCCGACCATTTTGGAAATATCAGTACTAGAAATATGACAAAAAAGTCGTAAATTTGACAAGCGATTTCTACCACTTTGTTTGACCGAATTTGATTCTAGAGTACACGAATTGATGCAGAATTTACATACATACATACAACATGGCGTTACAGTCCTTGTAGGGCTAGAGCCTGCCTCACTATCGAAGACCACTTTCTTGTCTTGTGGTGCTGAGATTTCAAGAGAGGAAGTAGGGCCAGTACCATCTGTTCCCAATTTGTAGTGGTTCTCTAATTTCTTCCCCTATTGTACGCAAGTATTTAAAACTTTGAACCCTATCAAAATTGAAGTTCTCTTGCTTTCCTCCTCCATCCTCTTATGTCCAACTCCTTCATATCTTCCTCTATTTTCTCCACCAATTTCTTTCTAGGTCTGCATACACAACTTCCTTTCCATATTCTTTGTAGTAGGGTTCTCCCTCCTCACTATCCACATGCCCTGCCAATCTTGCAGTGATTATGGAGGTCACCTCATCATGGGGTTCTTTGTTAGTTCTAATTCTCCATTCCTTGTTTTCATACTTAGGTCCATAAATTCTTCGTAGGATTTTTCTTTCCCACGCTGCTATTCTGAATTCATCGCACCTCAGCATTCACCAGGTTTCTGCTACATAGGTTTAATTACAGTTTTATAAATCTTTACCTTTCCCTTTTTTGAGAGGTGCTGAGATTTTAAGAGAGAGGAAGTAGGGCCCAATTTGTAGTCGTTCTCTAATTTCTTCCGCTATTGTACTATTGAACGCAAGTAGGAGGACTAGAAGGTGAAGTTCTGTATGGAGATGTTAGTAAGATTTGCCCATCTATCCTCCTTCCTAGATGCAATCATATACTTTGTTTTTCTCATATTCACCCTCAGGCCTAATTTAGCTCCTAAGTTAATGCTCTACAATTTATTACTGAACATTATTTTCAATAGAATGCTTTTGCTATTGGTGAAAAAACTGAAAAGAGGTACTAAATTTCATTGTTTTTAGACCACAAAAACTATTCTCGAGACCTTAAAGCATTGGAAAACTTTTCACTAATGGAAGGTGCAAAAAAAAAATACCTGACCTTTTGCTCGTGGAGGCCTTTTCTATTTGGACAGTTCTAGTTCTTGAGCAAAGCAACGTGAAATGAGTCTTCAAGACAAGATTTGAAGTGAGGGGTTCGGGAACTATTAATATTAAAAGCTCTGAACAGACATTTTTATTCTCCACATTGCTACACACTATTACATAGAGCGAATATTTTCCCTAACTAAATTAGAAGCTGACATAGTGGTCAGACGTGTCGCCTTTGTGGAATGTTACCAGCAGTGGACGCTGGCGGCTTATGAAATCTTAATTTCTTTTATCCACTCCAGGTAATTGGTGACGTTTGTATAAACTCCGGGTACGCCTGGAAGACCGCAATACTCGTCGTGTCCGAAACTCACAACTCCCATCACGTAGAAGTGCCCCTGAAATAAAATCAGTTGTTTTAATACTGCGAAGGAGTTCATGACAACAGTACACATACAAAGTGAAAAAGAAAAGCATGACTTGTGGTAAAATGGAAAAAAAAAGAATAGCAGGCAGAGGAGAAATTTGGTATCAGGGATCCGTATCAGATTAGTTAGCCGCCATCTTGGAGCCGAGGAAAGCGTGACTCTCACCACTGGCGAATGTCCCTACTGTTATATTTTATGCCAGCGGTATATCTGACGAGTACAAGACATGCAGCAGAGGTCCCAGAGACACTACCTTGAGGCACTCCAGATTTGATGGGAAAGAAGTCGGATATTTCCTTAATTTACTTTAGCTTGGAGATTTGTCGCGTTCAAATATGATTTTAGGAGAATTTTTATTTGGGTGTAGACAGGCTGCATGAGGGTAATCCACATAGTGGCAACTCCCCTCTTATAGCATAGGAATGGATTTGAAAGGGGGGATGCGGAAGGGTACAGGAAGGTAGCCAAGGGTTAACTAGGATCCCCGGGCTATAGTTTAAGGATCCTACCCGGCAATTCGCCTAAAAATGATGCAGGGAAAACCCTAGAAAAACCTGCATCAGGTATATACATGTTACTTACGAACACTAAGAGCTTAAGACACACCTATCGCCTCTAGGGGTGGGGGGTGGAATTTTAAAAAACCCGTTAATTGCCTTTATTAGCGTCAAATAAAACGATTTAGGTGTCGCTTAATTTGATCGCGCCATTTTAGAATTTTTTTTAGGTGTGTAACTCCAAAAGCCAATGGAGGGAAGCACCCTTACCGTAGTGGTGGTGGAAGGGGTGTACATAAAAAGTAATGCAAAAAAAGGTAGTTACTAGTGTCGATTCCCGGGTTATAGGAGTCGCTGAGTTTAATTCTCGCATTAACCACATTTTTTCAATGACATTTTATGTTCTTCTTCGTGGAGGTGGACGTCGTTGACAAAAGGTCACGTGGAGCAGTTTTGACCCTCTTAAGTTACTGGCATTGAAGAACATTTACTTCTGGATTAATGAGTTTCAACGAGGGTCGCTGAAGCACAGAAGATGAAAGTCACCAAAACATCGAAGAAGGCATGGGAGGGAAGCACCCTTACCGTACGGGTGGTGATGGAATTCGGTTTATATAAAAAGTAATGCAAAAGAGACCGAGATTGGTGTCGATTCCCGGGTTATAGGAGTCGCTGAGTTTAATTAACACATTAACCATGGTGGTTGATGAAATTTTATGTTCCTCTTCGTGAAGGTGGACGTCGTTGACAATCATTTACCCGGAGTAGTTTTGACCTTCTTACGGGACCAGGTGTATTTTTCATTTTCTTAGGGTACCAGCTATATTTTGGTCTCTATTTAGTTAAAGGTTGTATTTCTTTACTCCTTTAAGGTACCGGGAGTATTTTTAGACTTTACTAAGTTTGTAAGTATTTTTTTGCTGTTTTAATTCGTGATCTTTTTAGACATTTATTTTATATAGTAGGATAATTCCCCAATACCGTCAGTCATCACCATGGTTTATTTGAAGTTAGCTGCCCAGGGGTTAGGTCGGGGAGGGGACCGTAGATGGGGTAAACACTGGCGCTGTTGAGGGTTAGTTCCTTCCCCGGGTTTATTTAAAGACATATCCGGACAACATGGCCGCCAGTTACCTGGTACACGGCCATGAGCGGACCACCGCTGTCTCCGCGACACGAGTCCGTGGTATCCTTCCCGGCGCAGAACATCTGTGGAGTCAAAATTTTCTTACTCCTCTCTCGGAAGATACTGATACAGTCGTCGATGTCCTGGACTTCAATACTGGCGTGAAGAAGAACTGTGCTCGAATACGCTGCAACATAATAAACTCGTCTTTAAATACACTAAAGGCCTTTGTGATACAGATACAGTAGCGGGATTTTTAGGAAACTAACAATATAAAAAATTATATATTGTGGTAATTAAAAGACAATTATTATTTAATAATCAGAAAATTTGGACAACACAAGTTGAACACAAGAATGGACAATAATGCCACAGGTTTATGGTATTGTAGGCTGTTGGTTCGTTGGCCGCAAGGTGTGCGCCAGTCTCCGTCGAAATATAGCAGAGAGCAGTTGTTGAAGAAAGATTGCTGTGGATGAATAGAAATGTAACATTTTCAGAAATATTTTTTTAGGGTAACAGGCTACATGAGGGTAATCCACTTGATGGCAACTCCTCTTTAATAGCATAGGAAAGGGATGCGGAAGGGTAGAGGAAGGTAGCCAAGGGTTAACTAGGGCCCTGGGGCTATGGTTTAAGGATCCTGCCCGGATCCTACCTCAGCGTCTAAAAAGAGGGCGCGCCTGTAATAAACGAAGCAACGTGTTTTACGGCAATACGTGGCCGGCCAGTATTGCTCTAAATCCAGCAACATTTTCGGCAATATTTTAGTATTACCAGCATTTTAAACTCTTGTTTTTTTTAGATAGTCTCAAGTTTCTCTTTTTTAATCCGAAACCTTGCAATTGAACACCATCCCTATTGACATTCTCCCATCAACTTCCAAGGAAGTGGTAGAAAAATCGTTCGCCTAGTTTTCCAATTGGAAACACCTCCGGGGGAAAATAAGTTTCTGTGGCTCTGAAAACCACGAGATTTTGTGCACCACTTTTTAGTTTTTCGTTAATATCGAAACCATGAAGCATTCTATTGAAAATAAAGTGCAGTAATAAATTGTAGAGCATAAAATTCTGCATCGAATGGTGTTTTCTAGTACGAAATTTGGTCAGACGAAGTGATAGAAATCGTTCGTCAAATTTACGACACTTTACGTCATTTTCGAGAAGAATGCAGCGTGTCGTATTTCTAGTGCTGATATCTCCAGAATGGTCGGCTGTTCACTTATTTGTCACGGAAGAAAAGTTTCAGAGAATTTAATTGTGGTTCCAATGCATGTTCTTGTTTTAAAAATCCATTGAGAATGACCCGAAAATACAATCATTTTGTTGGTCGTGTACCGCTGATATCACGGGCAGAGACTATTAAAAATGTTTTTCCTAAGATGAAGAAATAGACCAGCGTGTCAAAAAGAGCATCTACCACTGTGATCAAAAAGTAAGGTGAAATTGTCATTTATAACTCCCGGGTATTAGGAAGGCAGGGAATTTTTTTCCCCTAGGTTGGTAGGACTGTCTATAATATTTGCCAAGCGTCTGTTTGTTAAAAGGTTTAATTATCTCAGAGTTACACGTGTTTTTTGTAAATAACCAAAGGTGAATTTTTGCAATGGGTGATTTTGTTGAGCAAAGAACTTGCATCAAATTTTGTTTGCGGAAGGAATATTCTTGTGCGGACCCGTTGAAGGCCTTTGGTGATCAAACTATGGCACAAGGAAACGTTTATAAGTGGTACAACGAGTTCAAAGACGAACCTCGCGCCCTCTGGACGACCATCAACGTCTACCGACGAGGGCCACGTCCAAAAAATCAAAGATTTGGTGCTTGAGAATCGTCGATGGACAATTAGTGATCTCGCTGATGGATTTGGAATATCATTTGGCTCATCCCAAACCATTTTGAAGAATGTTTTGTGTCTCAAACGCGTCAAGTCTCCATTGGTGGGAAAAGCGTTGGGTTGATGTGTGTGAAACTTTGCTGTCTGACTGTCAGGACCACTTGAAATGCATCATTACTGGGGACGAGACTTGGATTTACGCATACGACCCTGAAACCACCGACCAATCCAGCGAATGTCAAGGTCATGTTGACAGTTTTCCTTGATCATCGTGGTGTGGTGCACTGTGAATTCCTTCCTCCGGGCCAAACTGTCAACAAAGAATATTATCTTGGTTCCTTCATCACGATGATGCACCACGTCACCATGCATTGGTTCTTCGCAACCACCGTATTCCCCTGATTTGGCTCCGTGCGCCTTCTGGCTCTTCAGCAAACTCAAAAGACCAATGCGGGGACGCCGTTGTGACACGATGGAGGAGAGACAAACCGAATCGAAGAAGCTCTTGAAGGCTATACCGGAAAAAGACTATTCCGACAGTTTCGAGGACTGGAAAAAGCGTTGGAAAAAGTGCGTTTTATCGGACGGGGATTACTTTGAAGGGGATGAAATTGATTTGCAAGAATAAATAAATAATTTATATTTTATAAATAAATTCACCTTACTTTTTTGTTCACAGTGGTGTGTACTTTTGCAAGGAACAGAGAATAGCAATGAGAAGTGGGGAGGGGGGGGGGGGTGTTACATGAGTCCGAGCACATTAGCTGTTCTTTCTTCCACGCTTTTATTTTAATCGAACGACGAAGTTTGTGCTGTAAAATTAGTGTAGATGGACGATTAGACTTAAACCCTAAAAATTGAATCATTTACTTACAATTGATAGCTGTTTGTCCCCAGCCAGCAATTAATACCCGATCACCGAAGGCAAGTTCCATGTCCGCCGTAGGTAAGCAGATTGGCCTGATGGTGGCTGGAATACAACAACGAAGTAATTGTTAATTACCTAATAAACTAAAGGATACAATGTTAAATTAATTACGATTGACAAATATGGGAAGAAAAAATAACTTAGAATGTTAAGGTAAATTAAGAGCAATAAAATGAATAATAATTTTGTCTAACAAATAAATAAACAAACATCAGCCATTTTTTAATTCATAAAAAAAAGTTGAAACATTTAATTTAACGTCTGTTTTGAATTAATAAAACAATCGATGACCTGTTTGAAGAGTTCTCGGGTTTCTGGTCGTGCGGAAAACTTCCGGTCTTTATTAATCGATGACCTTATTCAGAATCTTTTCATTTTTTTTAATAATGACGACGTTTCGATACCTTTTTGTGCCATCTTCAGGTATTATTTCCTAAAGAAATTTATAGAGAATGTATGTCGGGTAAACTTACGCTGTTTATTAATCGATGACCTTATTCAGACCCTTTTTTTATTATGACGACGTTTCGATACCTTTTGGTGCCATCTTCAGGTATTATCTCCTAAAGAAATTTATACAGAATGTATGTCGGGTAAACTTACGCTGTTTATTAATCGATGATCTTATTCAGGCACTTTTCATTTATTTTTATTATGACGACGTTTCGATACCTTTTTGTACCATCCTCAGGTATTATTTCCTAAAGTAATTTGTGCTATTTATATTATCACTTTTTTTTGGCTGTCTTTCTTATTCAATATTTTCAATCAGTTATTTTAAAATAATATTAGATTTTGATTTTTTTTTATTTTACCAAAAAATTGACCGATCGTTATTTTTTGTTTTGAAAATATAAACTATTATTATTATTATTATTATTATTAAATAAGATTTATAACTAGTGAATAGTTCGACTTGATTTAGATTTCGTTCCTTATGAGAATGTCATTGCAGTGCTCTCTGACATGTAGCACGAAAATTGAGTGACTTTGTAGGAGGTTTTACGGGTGCCGTACTGCGCATGCGCGGTTCTCAATCAAGCTCCAGGCTCTTCTTATTAGTCGGAAATCACGAAAATGTTATCAAGTATCTAACCCCTCACACCTCGTCTAGCGGTGTTGCCAAATTGTGCAGCCTCCTTCACTATCCGTTAAGGCAAGGTCGCCACACGTATATGTTATTAGGCTCTTTTTATTAGTCGGAATCACGGAAATGTAATATCAACCGCACCGTCCAGCGGTATTGCCAAATTGTGCAGCCTCCTTCACTCCTTCCGTTAAGGCAAGGTCGCCACACACGTGTGTCTGTTATGAGGCGTAATGTTTGGCAACGTAGCCGGAAGATTCAGTGCTATTGGTATTACATTTTCGTGACGCAGACTATATAGCACCTGAAGGAAACCGGACAAGGATTCAGAATCAGATGGCCAGCTGGCTGCTTTAGGAGCGGGGAGTTCCGCACCGATTCGCAATTATTTACGAGGGTTCTTAAAACTGCAGCTGTAGCACTGGACCACGTGACGACTTACGTCTGATGGGGACTTGTTTGTCCAGCTTCACCACAGCGATGTCGTTTGCGAACGTTCTTCTTTTGTACTGGCTGTGAGGGTGAATGTTCTGTGGTGGTACGGCCACAACCTCCACTTTCGAACAGAACTGCTGGCCGTCCTTTGTGACCATACATTCAGGGTCTTGTGTTGTATCGTGTTCGCCCGCCACCACGAACATTCTGGGGGGAAAAAAATGGCGGATGTTATAAACGTCATATAATGTAAATGCCTCGTTTTTTTTAAAAAAAAGAAAAGGTATTTGCGTCGTCGTCGTCGTCGTCAGAGTCTCCAGTAAATGTAGGCTAATAAAAGGTAAAACAGGACTGTTACGCTTAAGATGAATGATGAAACTACCAAGCATAGGTTTAAATAATTTATACGGAGCCGTTCAGAAAAGGTTCTAAGAGTGTTTACATGGCAGGTTGTACTGAGAAATATTTCTAAAGAGAAAATAATTATATATGTTGCGCCGTTTATGATTTAATTAGGCCCTTTTTTGAGAACGTAGCATTTTCACGCGCCATACAATGCTGTTCTTTACAATGCTCGGCCATAAGTTTTATTTTGATAGAGAAAAACAGCGAAGCAAGTGTTGTGAGTGTTGCCTATTAAATTCTGTGTATAATGGCCTTTCTTTACAGTGTCAATAATAACCGTGTGTGTGTGTACGAGCCCATTTTCTTGGTACAACAAAACTGTAAGGTAAAACTGCCCAACTTATTAACTGTAAACCCGCACAGTAAATGATATTAAAATATTTGTCAATAGTAAGTTGTAAATTGATTGTTTATAAGGGGAATAAATATTCTTTATTTAAAAGACCCTGAGATATGGAGGAAAATTTCATTTATTTATAATAAAAATAAAATTGTTGTAAAGATCGGTGAGTAAATTTTTATTTTGTAAATGTAAAGTATTTGTTTATAAATAAATTAATTGTTGGGTCAGTTGCAATAAATCTTTTATTCATGCTCCATCATTAGATAATTTTTCATTATATTAATTTCCTTTTAATTAATTGTTCGTAATTGATCATTACATTTTGGCGTGCCAACGATTGGTGAAAATTTAATAGTTATTCCATTTAATTAATTAATTGTGTCTTCAGTTGTGTATTACATAAAATGGCGCCCAACGTGGGGGCCAATCAAATCAGTTCATTTATTCAAAATAAATGAGCTGATTTGACTGGCCCCACGTTGGGCGCCATTTTATGTAATATATATATATATATTGTCATACCAGAAAAGAAACCAATTTAAAGGAACTGATTTGAATGGCCCCTCGTTGGGCGCCATTTTATGTAATATATATATATATTGTCATACCAGAAAAGAAACCAAATTAAAGGAACAGATTTGAATGGCCCCACGTTGGGCGCCATTTTATGTAATATATATATATATTGTTATACCAGAAAAGAATCCAAATTAAAGGAACTGATTTGAATGGCCCCACGTTGGGCGCCATTCTATGTAATATATATATATATTGTCATACCAGAAAAGAAACCAAATTAAAGGAACTGATTTCAATGGCCCCACGTTGGGCGCCATTTTATGTAATATATATATATATATATATTGTCATACCAGAAAAGAATCCAAATTAAAGGACCTGATTTGAAAGGCCCCTCGTTGGGCGCCATTTTATGTAATATATATATATATATATATACATATATATATATATTGTAATACCATAAAAGAAACCAAATTAAAGGAACTGATTTGAATGGCCCCACGTTGGGCGCCATTTTATGTAATATATATATATATATATATATTGTCATACCAGAAAAGAATCCAAATTAAAGGAACTGATTTGAAAGGCCCCTCGTTGGGCGCCATTTTATGTAATATATATATATATATATACATATATATATATTGTAATACCATAAAAGAAACCAAATTAAAGGAACTGACTTGAATGGCCCCTCGTTGGGCGCCATTTTATGTAATATATATATATATATTGTAATACCATAAAAGAATCCAAATTAAATTAGCTGATTTTAATGGCCCCCACGTTGGGCGCCATTTTATGTAATATATATATATATATTGTAATACCAGAAAAGAAACCAAATTAAAGGAACTGATTTGAATGGCCCCTCGTTGGGCGCCATTTTATGTAATATATATATATATTGTCATACCAGAAAAGAAACCAAATTAAAGGAACTGATTTGAATGGCCCCACGTTGGGCGCCATTTTATGTAATATATATATATTGTCATACCAGAAAAGAAACCAAATTAAAGGAACTGATTTCAATGGCCCCACGTTGGGCGCCATTTTATGTAATATATATATATATATATATATTGTCATACCAGAAAAGAATCCAAATTAAAGGAACTGATTTGAATGGCCCCTCGTTGGGCGCCATTTTATGTAATATATATATATATATATACATATATATATATATATATACATATATATATATATTGTAATACCATAAAAGAAACCAAATTAAAGGAACTGATTTGAATGGCCCCTCGTTGGGCGCCATTTTATGTAATATATATATATATATATATATATATATATATATATATATATATATATATATATATTGTAATACCATAAAAGAATCCAAATTAAATTAGCTGATTTTAATGGCCCCCACGTTGGGCGCCATTTTATGTAATATATATATATATTGTAATACCAGAAAAGAAACCAAATTAAAGGAACTGATTTGAATGGCCCCTCGTTGGGCGCCATTTTATGTAATATATATATATATATATATATATATATATATATATATATATATTGTAATACCATAAAAGAAACCAAATTAAAGGAACTGACTTGAATGGCCCCTCGTTGGGCGCCATTTTATGTAATATATATATATATATATATATTGTAATACCATAAAAGAAACCAAATTAAATGAACTGATTTGAATGGCCCCACGTTGGGCGCCATTTTACGTAATACACAATTGAAGACACAATTAATTAATTAAATGGAACAACTATTAAATTGGCCGTACAGTATAAAAATTGTCTCCTTGAATACTTACAATTTGTAATCACGGTCCTTGACACAGTGGGCCGCGGTCAGGACGTGTTGGCGGGTTATCAACGACCCACCGCAGAGGTTCCTGATGTCGGAGCTGTTTCCTGAAACGCCCCGAAATTGCCCGGCAATGCTAATGAAACATTATTTTAAACTAGCGTTGCCCTGGTATTTAATTATTCACGTCTGCAAAAACAAGGAATTCTCAGTCAACACGTGAAGACAGTCACCATTAATCCCGTGATGGGCTCAACCCGCGGCTTATGACGATAGCTTCAATTAAAACCTGGATAATGACTGACGGTAATAGTCTACTAACTACGTCTGCAAAAGGTCGGGTATTTATTCCCCCTCCCGAACTTGAGGGCCATTAGTGAGAAACCAAGTTCTCGGGGAAAAGCTTTCTGCGGCCTAAAAACCTCGAAACTTTGAACCTCTTTTTCAGTTTCTCCGCTAATAGTAGAAGAATGAAGCATCTATTGAAAATAATGTTCAGTAATAAATTGTAGAGCATAAAATTCTGCATCGAATGGTGTCTTCTAGTACGAAATTCGGTCAGACGAAGTGGTAGAAATCGTTCGTCAAATTTACGACATTATACGTCATTTTCGAGAAGAATGCAGGTTGTCATGTTTTCTAAAGCTGATATCTCCAAAATGGCCGCCAGTACACTAATTTGTCATGGAATAAAGGTTTTAGAGAATTTAATTCTCTTTCCTAACGCATGATCTTGCTTTAAAAATCCATTCAGAATTGCCGAAAAATACGCCCATTTTGCTGGCTGTGTACACCTGCTAATATCATGGCGGCGGTGAGGACGGAAGTGACGTCACGGTGAAACTTGTCTTGCGCAGAGAATATTATAAACATACTGTGTCATAATAGCTCATTTTATTGTATATAAACACGTAATAAAAAATGCATGGTAACAACGTAAATCGACAAACCTCCGGGGTAGTACCTAAAAGGTAATTAATTAAAATGTTTAAGAGTATTTTTTTTTCTAAGAGGGAGAAAGGGGGGCAGCGTTCCAAAGACTATCTACATGTTTTTGCAAGGAATAAAGAATAGCAATCAGAAATGGGGAGCACGAAGACTTTAAACCGGTGTTTCCTGACGTGGGGGGCCAACGGGGGGGGGGGGGTATTTTTTTTATTTTCTTAGGGTACCAGCTCTATTTTGGTCTCTCTTTAGATAACAGTTGTATTTCTTTACTCCTTTGAGGTAGTATGATAATGTACCGTATACCGTCAGTCATCACCATGGTCTATTTGAAGTTAGCTGCCCAGGGAAGGGGTAGGTCGGGGAGGGGAATGTAAATTCGTATTTTTTCCCCAAAATAGTGGCGCTATTAAATTAAATTAAATGTGAATCAATTTCCTAGTTCGGGGTTAATTTAAATAAATACCCGGGCAACGCCGTGGCACTCGGCTAGTATTTTATATGTGAAATTAAAATGGAAAAAATTACGTCTGATAGAAAATAATGAATTAGCCAATTCAGACAAAAAGAGTTTTGTCAACTCACAAAAAGTGCAGTCGCTCTAGGCTCTTCTCCTCCACACCTGAGGAAAGGAACAAGTATCCCAGAAACACTTATTTTGTCTGAATTGGCTACATTAAATTGTAATGGTTACTCACGTGCGGCCTGGTACCTGAGGGCGACGACCCACGGGTAGTCTCCCGGCAGGACCTCCTCTCCTCCCACTATCTTGTCGATGTTGGCCGTCCTGATGCCGCACTCGTCGTCGCTGGGCGGAGCGGTGGTCGTCCTGATCCTGCTGTTCCCTTCAGGGTAGTTGATCCAGCTCCCTTCAATGAAGTTGAGGTTGCGTAACGTCTGGTACTTGGGCCACGCGACTATTCGCTTGTGGGTCCGCAAGACGTCGCTCTCGGGGCAGCAGACGAGGTCGGTCTCACACTGCCGGAGGACGTCCATGGTCAGTCCGCAGTTCCTCGGACGCACGCACTGGCACGGCGTCGTCCCTTCACACTCTGTGCACGTATCTGTGAAACAAAAAGAAAAACGTAGTGACGTCATCAAGGACTGGACTCCCTCTGCTGTGGTCAGCGGCGCACAAGGAACAGCATGTGTTCGTTCGTTCGTTTTCCTGAAGTTCCCGTGAGTCGGGCTGACACACACGCTGGCCTCTACAGCCCGCTGGTGGTGTTTTTCACGAATCATGCCTGTCGTGGTGGTGGGCGTGAGGTCGGTCGGCGATCATCGTGGCTCAGGAGCGTCGTTGGTCCTGCAAGACAAGCTAGAAAGGTGGGGTAAAGGATAAGTATCCTCTTTTTTTTATTGCGAGGTATTGGGAGTTCTCTTTTTTTCTTCTTTCCAGGGGAGAGATGGATCCTCTTTTTCTTTTTCGAGGTGGGTTATTGTCGGAATTGTATGGTTTTTTTAATGGACGGAAAGGTGGGGTGTTTGAAACTGTTTCGGGAAAGGAAAAGACGACGACGGCTTTTTTTTTTGTCTTGTCTATGTCTGTTATTTAGAGTCTTTTGTCTGTTAGTTAAGTCTGATGTTGTTTAAGGTTTTCATGGTGTAGTGGTAAGTTGGGTTTGTGTCGGGGGGACCAAAATTTTGTTTAAGGTCTGTCTGTTGTAGGCTTTTTCGGCGTACTTCGTCTGTAGTCTCTTGGCAGTCTGTGGTAGTGGCTGTATGTCTTTGGCTGGTAGGTGGTAGAGCGTCTCGTTGCGACTCTGTAGGCTGTCCTCAGGGCTTTCTTCTCTATTATGTTAATTTTTTTGGTCGATTTTCGGGAGGCGGTCAGTAGGAGGGGGTGGCAAAACTGTATTAGAGGTCGGATAAGGGTCTTGTTTTTTTTTTTGGGTGTAGACAGGCTATGTACAGGGTAATCCACATAGTGGCAACTCCCCTCTTATAGCATAGGAAAGGGATTTGAAAGGGGGGATGCGGAATGGTAGAGGAAGGTAGCCAAGGGTTAACTAGGGTCCCCGGGCTATATTTTAAGGGTCCTACCCGGCATTCGCCTGTAAGTAACGCAGTGAAAACCGTAGAAAAACCTGCATCAGGTAGGTCGGGCATTGGGTGCTTGTCCCACGGCCTTCCAATGGCGGGAAAGGGATTTGCTGTGGGGACGCAGCATTCCCTTCTCCGTACCTCGACCAGTTTACGAGGCAGATGGCCGACTGTTCCAATGGGAACAGCGGACAACTCTTACCGTATGCCCAAGGTCTGTGACCCCGGAACATACACCTCTCAGAAGAGGCCCAGGTGCCTCGGTTTGTGGGAACCTTAGTTGAAAAAAGAAGAGAGGAGAAGGCATCCCCAAAGGTAGCCCTTTCGTGTCTCTCCTACAACGTTCTGCCTGCGAGAGAATAGCCCTCACAGACAGTCTACTTTACATTGGCAGGTAGTATCGCAGACTTATTAAGACTTCACGTTAACTCACGTGACAGTGACACAGATGTAGACTGGGCTTGTTAAAGCTGGCCGTGAAGCACGTGACGTGACAGTCTCGCTTCTGGCGGCGGGCACGACACGTGACAGTACGTGACGTGATAGCAGTGGCCTTCCACCTTTATTGCATTCGCAATAATTCTTAGTATTCTATTTTGAATCGTCTGTATGTTGTTTTTTTCAATGTTGGACGAAGGCGCTGTTCCTCGTGTACCACATCCATATAACCACATGGGACTGATAATTGTCATGTTGACAAGCCTTTTAATTTTATGGGGTTCCTGTAAAAATGAATTTTAATTGTTGCAGTCGGTGTCCAAGGTTTTTGAACCGTTGCTTTGAAGTGTGGAGCCAATTTAATTTCGTGTCTAAGAGTTTTCTTGGAACAGTTCTCGGGTTTCAAAACCTGGTGTAGTTTTAAGTAGACGACGTTTTCAGGTGGAAAAAAATAAAAATTTTGTAAAACGTTTTACCTGACGAGGTCGAAACGTTGTGTAATTTCCATTAAATATATTTTTTCTGACGTCAAAAGGCTGTTGTTATTGGAATAGTCGGCCAGCTGCCTCCTAAACTGGTCGAGGCACGGCGAGGGGAAAGCTGCAACCCCACAGCAAAAGCCCTCTCCAACCATCCAGGGAAGGGCGTGGGACAAGTACCAAATGCCTGACCTATCTGATGCAGATTTTCTAGGGTTTTCCCTGCATTACTTTTAGGCGAATGCTGGGTAGGATCCTTATACAATAGCCCGGGGGCCCGAGTTAACCCTTGGCTACCTTCCTTTAACTTCCGCATCCCCCCTTTCGAATCCCTTCCCTATGCTATATGAGGGGAGTTGCCACAATGTGGGTTTACCTTCACGTAGCCTGTCTACACCTCAATTCAACAAACCCTTGGCTACCCAGTTACAGCAGGTGTCTGATGGACTAGCTGTCGTAGGTTGAAACTTACTGGAGAGTCGGAGGATGCTACCAACACGGATGGCCCTCTTCTTCCCTCTCTGGTTTTGAGTTAAGGTTCCCTGGGTGTAGTGTTGAGACGGGTATGTTCCAGTGTCGCAGTGTCCAAGAGCTGTCCTTTGTTCCTATTGGAGCAGTCGGCCAGCTGCCTCCTAAACCTGTCAAGGCTCGGCGAGGGAAAAGCTGCGTCCGCACAGCAATCCCATCTCCCGCCATCGGAAGGGCGTGGGACAAGTACCAAAAGCCCGACCTTCCTTTCTCTAGGGGTTTTTCCTGCACCATCTTTAGGTGAATTGCCGGGTAGGATCCTTAAGCCATTGCCCGGGGGCCCTAGTTAACCATTGGCTACCTTCCTCTACCCTTCCGCATCACCCCTTTCCACCATGTGGATTACCCTATACATAGCCTGTCTACACCTAAAAAAAACCACCGTCAAAAGGCTGTTGTTATTTATAATTTATCTTAGTCAGAATATATATAAACCAATGTTCAATAATTTCTGTAAAATACCCTTAATTATCCATTAAAATACAAAAGCTCCGACTTATTTTCATTGGACCATCCTTCATACATCACGGTAAAAATATTCTCATTGTTTTAATTAAATAATGCGGAAAATGACCTTTAATTATTGTGCCTCCACCGCTGCAAAGTATTTCCGGTACCGGACACACATTGTTGTCAATTTGTCAAGCAACTCAAAACTCTATCTGTAACATCATTCTTGTGTTTGTAAGATGTTGTGAATATTTAAAATATTCCTTTAATGTACGTTAACACGACGATTTAAATCGAATAAAAAAACGACGTTTAAATTAAATTATTATTATTATAGTATTTATTGCAACAAATTAAATTAAAATAATCAAAGATTGTAGTCTTTCCCGGTGTAATTGTTCGATAAACAGTTTCTCGGATTTCACTCGGGTTGTCGCATAATTTAAACGCGACGTTTTTGGACGACTGTGACGACGTTGATTTTAGTCGTCGAAACGTCGCGTTTAAATTATGCTACACCCCGAGTGAGATCCGAGAAACTGTTTATCGAATAAATTATAATAGGTGAATATAACTTAGCAATCTGTGGAAGTTTGAGACATATCTGCGGGTTTTGATGTTCTGAGGAGCTTGAGTTGTATTGTCTTTGGGACAGCGGAACGGAAGAAGATCGGCACGCGAGCGAGCTGTTAGTTGTTTACAATAAATAAACCAATATTTGTTTCCAGTTTCGTGTGATTAGAACGTAGACGATCAAACGGACGAATAAAATATTACATCGAGTTAGACAGTGTTAAAATTCAATGCTTGATTATTGAACTCGTATTCGCCATGTGTATAAAAAAGGAAAACCTAACACGTGTGCAGTATTGAAGCGAATTACAAAAAACGATTCATGGCGGCAGATGTGAGTAAATAATATAATATCTTGTTACAATGCATATAAATGATCCTAATTTAGGTATGTAGAATAACGTCACATCACGTTTTGTCTGCTAAGTGATATACAAATTGAAATAATTAAATGAAATAGCCGAATACAGACGAAAATTAAGCTTGCACATAGAACCTGCGAGGGATATTCTCTCGCAGGCAGAACCTTGTAGGAGAGATACGAAGGGGCTACCTTTGGGGATGCCTTCACATCCCTCTGGTGTTTTTGAACTAAGGTTCCCACAAGCCGAGGCTCCTCGGCCTGCTTTGAGAGGTGTATGTTCCGGGGTCGCAGACCTTGGGCATACGGTAAGAGTAGTCCGCTATTCCCATTGGAATAGTCGGGCAGCTACCTCCTAAACTGGTCGAGGCACGGAGAAGGGAATGCTGCGTCCCCACAGCAAACTCCTCTCCCGCTATCGGAAGGGCGTGGGACAAGTACCCAAAGCCCGACCTACCTGATGCAGTTTTTTCTAGGGTTTGTCCTGCATTTCTTTAGGCGAATGCCGGATAGGATCCTTAAACCATATCCCGGGGGCCTTAGTTAACCCCTTGGCTACCTTCCTCTACCCTTCCGCATCCCCCCTTTCAAATCCTTTCCTATGCTATTAAAGGGGAGTTTCCCAAAGTGGATTACCCTCATGTAGCCTGTTGTCCTAAACAAAAAGACGAAAATTAACTAATGAAATCATAAAAATACCACACAACTTTTCTGGGATCCTCGTCCATTTCGTCGGGTGATTGGACGAAACTCGAGAGGCAGGAGCGACACCATTTTGTCTGTATTTGGCTATTTCATCTGATTATTAATTTTAAACAGACGTATTATATTCTTAATTTCGAAAAACACACAAATTGATTAGACGGATTTCTAGTTATGTTTCTGTGTTTTTGTTTTTTATTTTTTGACAAAATTATAATCGCTAATGAAGTAAAACCGTGCGGGGTTTGGACCGACACCTAGTCGTAATGAGGTTGACTGATGACGTCACGTTGCTACAGAATACGTGCGCTATTGTGAAAGGGGTATTTTTCCCGCTTCATTCATTAAGCGTTTTAACGCACTAAGTGAATGGGCGGAGAGAAATGACATACAGATAAAATGAAGAGAAGACGGAGTTGGTGGTGTTCAGGAAAGGAGGAAGAACGTCAATTGCAATGGTAAACTACTCAATTATTTTTTTTACGGCAACAGGCTACATGAGGGTGATCCACATTGGGCAACTCCCCTTTAATAGCATAGGAAGGGATTTGAAAGGGGGGGATGCGGAAGGGTAGAGGAAGGTAGCCAAGGGTTAACTAGGGCCCCCGGACTATGGTTTAAGGATCCTACACGGAATTCGCCTAAAGAAATGCAAGGAAAACCCTAGAAAAACCTGCATCGGGTAGATCGGGCATTGGGTACTTGTCCCACGCCCTTCCGATAGCGTGAGACGAGTTTGCTGTGGGGACGCAGCATTCCCTTCTCCGGGCCTCGACCAGCTTAGGAGGCAGCTGGCCGACTATTCCAATGGGAATAGCGAACAACTCTTACCGTATGGCCAAGGTCTGCGACCCCGGAACATTCACCTCTCAAGACAGGCCGAGGTGCCTCTGCTTGTGGGAACCTTAGTTCAAACGGAGAGGAAAAGGCATCCCCAAAGGTAGCCCCTTCGTATCTCTCCTAAAAGGTTACCTGCGAGAGAACAGCCCTCGCAGGCTGTAGCATTAAATATTTAAAAATAATAAGTCTTGTTTTTATTTGATTCACCCTCGTATTTACCAGCGAGACTCCACGGGAGAGACATCATTGACCAGCCTGCGCTGACTTGCTGAGACCCCAGTCTGGTAACCAAGTTCGCATATTTCATGGTTGCGTAAAGCACTTTTTTTTATATATATAATTCGTTTCCCGGGCCACAGCCTAGAAGATGACGACGGCAGTGCATTTTGTCCTTCGAAACGTCGCTGTTACAATCGCATTTTTACCCCGGGTGGAAACCCGAGAACTTTTTCTTCAACTCTGTTTTTTAAAAGGGTTGATTATGATATAATGAATTTTAAAGTAATTACACTGACACAACCTGTTAGTTTTTCATAAAAGTATGTTAAATTGGCATTAAAACGACCTTGTTCCTAAAATTTCAGACCAAAATAATAACTTGAGCACCTCAAGTTTCGAAATCTCTTCAGATCTCCTTTTAATTCTCCTTACAGACGTTAAAATTCGTCGTTATATAATTTTTTTTCTTCCCTGTCTATGTTTATAATTTTTTAAGTGTCACATTGTCACATATTTTTGTAACGATACTTCTCTTTGTAGTATATTACAGCTGTATGTGAGCAGATGTCGTGAATTCTTTGGGAATATGAGTCTAAAAGCTCACACGATGACAGCATCGAGCACTTTGTGTCACACGACAACGCTCATGGACAACGCTTCACGGACATTTATAAATTTCATCCCAATATCCTGATGGAAATGTGTAACCATAAATTCTAAAAGGTGCTCTTAAGTGTGGCCGCGTACAATAAGTACAGTAACAATGACCGAAAATGACGTGCTTATTATTTGTATTTGAAATCTGTTCTCTACCTTTAGAATGATCACATCCGTTGTGTGATAAAAGACCAACATGGAGGTCGAAACGTTACACAAGAAGTTCATTAGTGTATTTGTATGTGGTCTGTGTAACTATTTTTGGTCATTTTATTTCGTAATATTAGACTTGTCACTTACTGTTTGTTCAGGTAATTCTCGTATCAAGGATTTTTCTTCCCTTCCTTTTGAGACTTTCCCTCTATTATAAATAATCAACGCCGCCAACATGACAGGAAAATTTATTTATAACCGTCATAGGTTGAGCTAAGCCTGCGAGGGATGTTCTCTCGCAGGCAGAACCTTGTAGGAGGGATACGAAGGGGCTACCTTTGGGGGATGCCTTTTCCTCTCCGTTTTTGAACTAAGGTTCCCACAAGCCGTGGCACCTCGGCCTGTTCTGAGAGGTGTATGTTCCGGGGGTCACAGACCTTGGGGATACGGTAAGAGTTGTCCCATTGGAATAGTCGGCCAGCTGCCTCCTAAACTGGTCGTGCCACGGAGAAGGGAATGCTGCGTCCCCACAGCAAACTCCTCTTCCGCTATCCAGGGAAGGGCGTGGGACAAGTACTCAAAGCCCGACCTACCTGATGCAGGTTTTTCTAGGGTTTTACCTGCATTTCTTTAGGCGAATTTCCGGGTAGGATCCTTAAACCATAGCCCGGGGGGCCCTAGTTAAGCCTTGGCTACCTTCCTCTACCCTTCCGCATCCCCCCTTTCAAATCCCTTCCTATGCTATTAAAAGGGGAGTTGCCCAATGTGGATCACCCTCATGTAGCCTGTTGCCCTAAAAAAAATTTAAAAAAACGGTCATAGGACCGCAGTCCACGGCTCTAAATTCATGTTTATTTTAATTAAGGTTATATATGTTGTGGAGACAATCAATGTGTGTATAATGAAATGTGTCTTTTTTTGTTGTTGTAAATTCTTTAATATTTGTCAGCGTAATATTACGGCCCAGGCAGTGTTGGCAACACTCGGCGTTGCATAAGAACGTGGAGTTTTCAGACGTATTATTGTCTGGCGTTTTGTGGTTAAAAGCTTTGACGAGAGAACAGTCCGGTCGGTGATGGAGGAATGGAACAAGAAACGTTGTGTGGTATTTACATTCTCACTTATTTTGTTTTGTATTTGGCTATCGTTCTCATTATTCATTTTCAATGCGACGTAAATGATTTCATTTCAGAAAAAAAGATAATGGTCTTGATAATGTAAACTTGTGGTAATGGTAAATATCTCCCCATGAAAACTACCCTGTGGTTATTAATTTGTGGAATATAATGTTAAAAGTCAAAATTAGTAGGAAAAAAATAGAAATTTATATTAAAATAATCAAGATAAATCTAGATCATTAACAAAAAAAACAACATACGTCACCTACGAACATTATTTTGCTTTTACTGATGTAGATGATAAATTTATTCTTCGTATTTACCAGAAAATTTCAGGCCGTTTTGGTTCCTCCCATCATTTAGGAAAGTTTTGTTTACTCTATTTATGAAGTACAATAACTGTGATAATTGGAGAATCTTGGGAAAGTACTGGTTTATTGACTTGAGTTGAACGACATAATTATTATTTACTGTAAAATATAAAATAGTTGTATGGATGAACATGATTTGTAAAAAAAAAATATATATATATATATATAAACATTGAACTGAGTAAACTTATCGCTAGGTATTTTTCCACTGTGCCTGACTGAAACCAATATACATACTAGAACGTAGTCTATACGAGTTGTTCCTTACCGGCAACAGTTGACGTCGTCGTCAGGGCGAGGACAAATAAGAGCAAGGAGTAATCCATGTCGCCTGCTGGACACGGAAAGTCGTCGACAAGTAACAGCGGAACAGGAAATAGTAAAAACACCCAAGTACAAGCTCGCTATCGTGTTTAATTAAAACACCGCGAAACCGGAAGAACTGCGTCACGCCGGAAACAGGACGCAGATAAATGTCTGGAGGTGAGGAAGAGAATTGTTGCAGCTCGGAAAGTGATTGTAGACACTTGCGTTAAGAGAAAGAAAAAGCTGCTCAGGGACGCGTCCCACATTCACGTGAAGATTTATTTTGTGCAACTACAGCCTTAAAAACTGTTTGGGAATTTTCTTTTGAAGGATCCTCACAAACGGGAAATTTATTTTTATCTCCATATTTGATTAAGGAAATTCGAGTAGAGTGAATCAAAAATATATTGTACGCGGACTAGGAAGGAAAATCTATATAATAAAAAAAGGATGTATATTTGTATGTATGTATGTATGTATTTACGTTGTTCTTTATACAAATTTTATCGCGTGGACAGAATGCAACAAAAATTGGTACACATATTCTTCAAAATACGAGAAACGGTACTGTGAGGGTGAGAAACCCCTAGCATACATGCGGAAAGAATTATAATTAAAAACCGTGATCATTAAATATTAAATTACTGCGCGCCAAGAGACAATGACGTCACGCGAGAGAGAGACGTTACTACGCAACGAACAAAGGAAATATTTCCTTTGTTAGGAATGAAATAAAGCAGAAATATGTTCTTTAAATAAAAAAGTATAATTTTATACAGCAATATTCCATCGAATGATAATAAAGAAGAATACGAATTACTTTACCATCCTTGCGCAAAATGTAAGTTAATTTTCGCGCTATATTAGTTGTGAGTCTAGCTAACAATTTCATCAATGTAATTTTTGGTAATGTATGAAGACTGAGTGACGATTATATCCTGAAATACTCAAGGAATATATTTAAGTAATCAATTAAATACTTTTTCGAGTTTATATAAAAAAGTACACGAGCAACGCCTGGCACCCAGCTAGTAAATAATAAACTGGGATTTGGAAGACTGAAAATGAAACAGTTGTTAAGGGGGGGGGGGGGAATTGAGATCCACAAGACTGAGGTTTTCGAACAGGAAACAAATACGGTAAGTTGATTTTTACAAGTCTGAATAAATCAAAGAAAGATCTTCCGAGGCGAGGCGATCCTTATTTACTACGAAGGAACTCATTGAAAATAAATTATAAGAAAGATAGCCAAAAGCAGACAAAAGGAGTGATGATGTAAATATCAAACAACGTTCCTGGAAGCCTCGTTCCCTTCTTCAGGTGCCGAGACTAACTAGTGCAGTTGTGTCGCTCTAGGCCCTCTTATTATAGTCGGAACCACGAATATGTAATATGAAGGTCGAGTAGCTGGCCCCCTCGTTCAGCGGTGTTGCCAAATTGTGCACCCTCCATCACTATCCGTTAACGAAAGGTCCCCACACGTAGGCAACGTAGCCGGAAGACTTCGTGACGCTGGTATTACATTTTCGTGGCGCAGACTGTACAGCACCTGAAGAAACGGTCAAGGATCCCAGAAACGTTGTGTGGTATTTATATCGTCTAATATGGTCTGTATCTGGCTATCTTTCTTATTATCGCTGCATCTCTGCCGAGGGAGAGTAAGTGTCTGGTCCTTCTTTCCTCTCTGAATTCATTCCACCATTATCATTAAAAGTCGCACCCAAGTCATCCTTGTGTCAGGCGACGTAACTTGTTCAAAGAACGTTTCAAATGAATAAAAAAAAGAAACACTTTAAGTGAATAACCAAAGCTTGTAATATTTTATTTTCTGAATTTTGTTGTCGAATTAAAATTAAAACGGATCTTTTTGTACCTTTCTTTCTTGAAACTGATTGTCATTTAATCGCAAAAAAAAAATAATTCATAACTTCCGAAGGGCTTCTTCGAAAATTCATACCAGATGCTAGTTCTAATAATTCCTTTTGAAGAGGATTGTGGTGGTGGTTCTTCCGTCGCCGTCGAGTGAGTTGTGTTTCGCGCGTGTCTCCCTGCGTGCGTGCGTGCGTGTTTTAGGGAGACATGTTTTCGAGGATCCAGGGGATGTAGGTGGAGAGGCGCGTGTAGACGCCGGGCATGGTCGACCCTCCGCAGCGCTTCGCCCCGAAGGAGACGACGCCGATCAGGTAGTACTTGGCGGGGCCGTCGACGGCCTCCACCTTCATGAGCGGACCCCCGCTGTCGCCGCCGCACGAGTCCTTGCCCACGGTGCCGCCCACGCACATCTGCGTGGGGCCGATCTCCGCGTACATCTCGAACATCTTGGCGCACTTCTCGTTGTCCACCACGTTGAGGCGCACCGTCTGCAGGACGCGGCTGGGCTTGGGGTTGTCTGCAACAGAGCTTAACAGATACATTTCCAGATTCTGGGCTTCGAGGGACGTTCTCAGCCACCGTGGATTCGGAACGCTGTTGGAGAGAATAAATATTACTGACGTACACAGAAATTCACCCTTCCTGTTAAGGAGAAGGAATGACCGGCAGCGACTGTCAACTCTGCTCAACGTGGATGCGCGTTCTGGCCACTTCGAGGACCCTTTTGCACAGTTTGAGATAAGGGCCGAATCAAAGGATGCTTAAAATAATTCGCAACCCAAGCAAGTTGACGTGAGTTGTTCCATTGATCTGAGAAATCTGAAGGGATACTTTTTTTGTGAGTCGTAGTCTGGTATAGTCAGCTCCACGAAAATGTAATATCAAGGTCAAGTAGCGAACCACCCCGCTCCTCACCTCTCGTCTACCGGTGTTGCCAGATTCCTACCTGTTAACATACGTTACTCGAAACATACGGAAAGGTAGCCAGGAGAGTCCGTGACCCTGTAATTACATTTTCGTGGCGCAGACTATAGTAGCTAGGGGACAAGTGATGATTCCACGCACCTACTAATGTTTCCCGAAATGCAATGGGGGAGTGTATTTCTTTTTTAAAAAGTTACTTGGACGTGTAACCCTATAACATACCTTATAAAATAGTTTTACCGACTGCTGACTCCGACAAAGTCAGCACGATTTCCAACCGACTGTACAATCGGGTTAAAAACTTGTCTTCCCTCAGTTAAAAGGTGGGTAACGTTATATATATATATATATATATATATATATATATATATATATATATATCCGCTATCGGAAGGGCGTGGGACAAGTACCCAATGCCCGACCTACCTGATGCAGGTTTTTCTAGCGTTTTCCCTGCATTTATTTAGGCGAATGCCGGGTAGGATCCTTAAACCATAGCCCGGGGCCCTAGTTAACCCTTGGCTACCTTCCTCTACCCTTCCGCATCCTCCCCTTTCTAATCCCTTCCTATGCTACTAAAGGGGAGCTGCCCAATGTGGATCATCCTCATGTGGCCTGTTGCCCTAAAATATATATATATATATATATATATATATATATATATAAACTGCAGTCTACCTGCATAAGGTAGGTTTGGCGTATGGTACTTGTCCCACGCCTTTCCGATGGCGGGAGAGGGGTTTTCTGTGGGGTCGCAGCTTACCCCTCGCCATGCCTTGGCCAGTTTAGGAGGCAGCTGGCCGGCTGTTCCAATAGGAATAGCGGAAAACTCTTACAAAATGCCCAAGGTCTGCGACCCTGGAACATACACCTCTCAAACTAGCTCTGGAGGAGGCTACCTTTGAGGATGCCTTCACATCTCTCTGGTTTATGAAATAAGGTTCCCACATGCGGAGGCACCTCCGGGATCGCAGACTTTGGGCATACGGTAAGGGGTTGTCCGCTATTCCTATTGGAATAGTCGGCCAGCTGCTTCCTAAACTGGTCGAGGCACGGAGAAGGGAATGCTGCGTCCGCACAGCAAACTCCTCTCCCGCTATCGGAAGGGCGTGGGACAAGTACCCAAGGCCCGACCTACCTGATGCAGGTTTTTCTAGGGTTTTCCCTGCATTACTTTAAGGCGAATGCCGGGTATGATCCTTAAAACCATAGCCCGGGGCCCCTAGTTAACCTTTGGCTACCTTCCTCTATCCTTCCGCATCCCCCCTTTCAAATCCCTTCCTATGCTATTAAAGGGGAGTTGCCCAACGTGGATCACCCTCATGTAGCCTGTTGCCCTGCGATTTGTAATTTAGTACATTCATCGTGGTGTACTTTTATACAGACGAAAAACAAAATTAATAACGATGATAAATGAACGAATCTGGGATTTCTTATCCTCTCTCTTTTGTCTAGTAACGTTTCAGGAGCAACCGTTTGGCGACCTCTGCTCTACGCCGCGTAAGGTAGAAGGTTAAAAGAACCTTGAAGGGATTCATGTGAGATTAATCTGCACAACGAAGATAATGTGCTCACAAACACTGCATAAGGTTAGCAGACCTTTGCCGTCGACCGGCCTTAATCTTCGTATTTAACAGATGCGAATTACCTATGTCGTACACTCCCCATCCGGCGACCTCCGTGGGTTGTCCGACGAAGTCCTTGGTGAGCAGCTTACCGTGCGCCATGCAGATAGGCATTACAAAATCTGAAATAGATGATACACGGATTTATTATTAAAAATGACTCTCAAAAGAAACTTAAAGCTATTTAATACTTAAAGGTAACGGATCACAAGGGCGATAATTCTACATATGAATTTTTCCACTGAGCGTGACTGACCTATTACTTGTCAACAACACTCGTGGAGAGCCTATTGAGAAGTAATGTTGAGTGTGCAGTAGCACGTGTGACGTCACTGCACTGTCGAACTGTTGTGCCAGCAGCGTTGCTGACAACATTAGCGGCTCGCGTTCATTTATCTGCTTCTGACGTAAACGTACCGGATGGAGTAAACGTACCGGATGGAATAATTGTAAGCGTTCAGCCGAAAAACGCTCTTTTTGAAAATTTAACACATAAACCAAAAACCTTCATTAATAAATAACAAAGCGTTTCAAATTAAACAGTCAAAATTTTTCAGTTGTGTCCAAACATGTTGTACCTTCTTAATCACATATTTCATTGGGATAAAGTAATAATTTTAGATGAAGGTATTTTTCCCTGGTGCGATGTTGCCACATCTGTCCCACTCCAATAGCTTTACAGGTAGAATCTTATAACCACAATATTAATTTTCAAAACAGACGTATATTTTTCCGTCTTGCCTTTTTTCTGCACCTTATAATAAACTCTATAAATTATTTATATTAAAAAAAAAATCAAAAAACTCAAAACCGTTTAAATTAATTTATTACGCTTCACCATCACTCCCATGACAACCAAACAACCCAAAAGCAAAAGTCACCAAAGCAAAACACAAAACACATACCTCATCCTTCTTCTTCTTATTAACTTTGTGCAAATGTTAGAAAGTTGACTACAACCTAATGACAGGAACAAGGCTTCCGCAATCAATAACTTCTTTTGTCTTTCTTCGTGTTATTTTTCTTATTATTAAAACAAAACATATTTATCGCAGTAAAAATTACAACCCAATTATTAATTACAATATATAAAATTATTGTGTATTTTTTTTATTCGAAAAAAACCTTGTACGAGCCGGAAATATTATTATAAATTCGGACAAAAACAAATGAGGTTCTAGATGAGGATTGGGAAAGACGAAACATACTGCAGGGGGGGAAAAACAGTCACAATTGGTATAATAAACACTTTTATAAGACGAAAAAAAAAATAAGTATGAGAAACGAACCATTCTGAGATTCCTTGTTCTCTCATTTGTCTACTAATCTTTCACGAGGTACCCCAAAAAAAAGCCAAAGAAATGATCTACTAGGTCAAAGGCAGCAGGGCAAATGTAGTAAAATTCATTGTAGCTGCAAACCTCGACAGGGAAACCTTTTAATAAATAAAGGAGTGTATGTATGTATGTATGTATGCTTCTTATAAAAATATACAGCCGTGGATGGGGTGGAAATATTCAAACATGCTAAAACGACCGGTATTTAAGTCCGACAAATTTTTAAAAAAGATTTATGGTGTTTCTAATGTTGTTATCTGTGTATAATTTCAACCCCGTACAGAACAGCACACCCTCTTAGGGGTGTGGGTGCAGGGTCGTTATAAAAAAAAATAACGCGAATACAACCGAGATTGGAGTCAAATCCACGGTTATGGATGTCGCTGAGTTTAATTATGACATTCCACTTACCGTTAAACCTCCGGGGACGGCGGTGGCCGTGGGTGGAAAATTTGTAACCTGCAAACATGGTCGATATTTGCGTTGAATAAATATTTTTTTCAAGGTTAATTAGATTGATAGTATTTTTGCCGATGTTGTTTGTTTATAATTTCAACCTCTTTCGGCATGGGAGTTAGCACCCCTTAGCGGCGTTAGGGGCGTTACATAAAAATAGCACGAAAAAAAATCTACTTTTTCAGAAGAGATGTTGAATATACACGGGGAAAGTGAAAAGGGTGAAAGTAACGATAACAGATAAAGGGATTGTCAAGTGTTTTGTTTGGATTCGGTCAACTTACGGTTTAAATTTGCTGTCCTGTTGAGTCGGATGAGGGCGATGTCGTTCTTGTACGCGGGTTTTCCGTAGTTTTCGTGCACCCAAACCTCGGCAGGAGCAAATTCCTGGACTGGTTCCGCGCAGACGCCATTCTCGCAGTCGGGATCGGTCCTCGTGTCGTGCTCCCCTAAGCGAATGGCGGCCCTGGAACCAGCACACAGATATTCGCCTATTTACCAAACTTTGGAGATTGGTTCTCGTTGAATGTGATCGTTCCTTCGTAATTATTTGCGAGTGATATAGTCGCTCTGCTTTTCTATTTACTGTTGAGGGTTCGAAACTGCGTCATCAACAATGTCTACCCCCATTAAAAAAAGGTTTGCCCCGTTATTATTTTTGTGAGGTCTGTTTTTTTTTTTGTCCATATTGTTCCTAAATTTTTCATTAATATCTCTCCAAATAATCTAGTAAAATTATTCTCAGGGTCTCTTAAACTTTAAATGATGTTTCTTCTTTTTTTTTTTTACATAAATAGCCAAAAGTGTGAATATTTAAGGGCAGCAAATAAAAAAAATACGTTGCGTTCGGAGAGAAAGATTTAATTACCCTAACGAATTCGGTTAATAACGCGAAGCAGCGAAGCTCATAAAAAATTCCGTCCCGACTTTTGAGGAGCATTAAACAAATTTAAAGAAATCCTGATAAGTTATCGTTGGTTGTTAGACCAAGGAAAAAATATTTCATTATTCTCAAATATCACAAATGACCTTTAATTTTTTCGTTACTCGAGTCTACACGACTTATAAACGCCAACATGTACCAGAGGATTTATAATACACAAGATAATTTGCAGGTTGTACACATTGTTTTTGTGATTGTCTGTTCTTTTGTGTTTTGCATGTTCTTTGGCAGTCAACGATAAGGATCTTGAAGGGGAGTGAAATCCTCGCACTGAGAATCGCTGACAAGTAAAATGATCGCTTCTTAAGCATGAATAAGACTGAGTTGGAAATTACGGAGTTGCGACAATTAGTTTCAGAGAATTTAGTGATTATCAGAAGATATTCCTTACTGGGTTTCAAACATGAATAATGACTTCTACGGAAATGGTTAATTATACTCTTATAAATTAAATTAGTTTCTTTGTGGCACGTGCCACAATATTATTATTATTTACAGAATAAATACAATTCTGTCAGGTGTTAAACTGCGTTGAATACGGTCAGTTCAATTGTATTATCTTTTAACTTTATAGTTTGCAGTTATTTTTCCCCTATTTTAACAGTGAAGAAACCCACAGAACGTAGAACAGTTTAAAGGGGGGGGGGCGAATTAAATCTATATAATAAAAAAAGGATGTATATTTGTATGTATGTATGTATGTATTTACGTTGTTCTTTATACAAATTTTATCGCGTGGACAGAATGCAACAAAAATTGGTACTTATATTCTTCAAAACACGAGAAACGGTACTGTGAGGGTGAGAAACCCCTAGCAGACATGTGGAAAGAATTATAATTAAAAACCGTGATCATTAAATATAAAATTACTGCGCGCCAAGAGACAATGACGTCACGCGAGAGAGAGACGTTACTACGCAACGAACAAAGGAAATATTTCCTTTATTAGGAATGAAATAAAGCAGAAATATGTTCTTTAAATAAAAAATATAATTTTATACAGCAATATTCCATCGAATGGTAATAAAGAAGAATACGAATTACTTTACCATCCTTGGGGGAAAATGTAAGTTAATTTTCGCGCTGTATTAGTTGTGAGTCTAGCTAACAATTTCATCAATGTAATATTTCGTAATGTATGAAGACTGAGTGACGATTATATCCTGAAATACTCAAGGAATATATTTAAGTATTCAATTAAATACTTTTTCGAGTTTATATAAATAAGTACACGAGCAACGCCGGGCACCCAGCTAGTTATATATAAAAATAGTCAAATAACAGACAAAAATGAAGTGATAAATCTAATAAATAAAGCAGAGTGTTTGTTTTTGGATATATTGTAATGCCTTGAGGGAAAGTCATTGTTTCAGATTAATGGTCTTGGCCGTCAGAGGAAGTTGTAATGTGTACTTAGGATTGGTAAGGAGGGGGTCAGCGCAAGGAACATGCAGGGTGGCCTGTCGCAAGATAAATCTCTTAAGGAAAGGCATTGTTTCTAATTAATGGCCTGGACAGGTCACTTGTTGACTTAGTATCGGTATGGAGGAGTCAGGGCAAGGCACATGTGCGGGGGGCCTGTCACAAAATAAATCTGTTAAGGCAGGCATTGTTTCGGATAATGGCCTGGACAGTGGAAAAGACATTCTGTAATGTGTTTATTTAGGTTCTTGGGAGCGCTGGTCGTGTGAGGGTGAGAAGACAAGTCCAGAGTTATTGAGGGTGCAGTTTGGGCGGTCAGGAGAATTTAGAACCGCGCACGTTTGAGTGAGGGTAAGAAGACAAGTGCAAAGATAAATTAGACCTGTCTCGATTGGCGGCGTCGGGACAAGACAGAGTGGCTAGATATTTTGCTAGCTAAGGAACAGCAGCTGCAGAATGTAAATCTCGGGATAATGGAGAAACTGTCAACGAGCAGTTGTGACGTAGTTTTGGAACAAAGGAAAACGGAAGGGACTGTGGTATATAAAGGGAAGATAAGATTTTTGGAAGTTAGTTGAGTTTTGGAGCGAGGAGGTGGAGTTAGTTGAGTCTTGGAGTCAAGAGGGGAGTGAGAGTTGTGGAGGCGTACGGCGAGCACCGAGTATGGAGAAATTTTGCAGCCTGCGAAAGAAATAGCAAAATTATTCAACGATAAACATTGTTGTATGCAGAAGTTCAGTCTGTAGTAATATCAAAATTTGACCACTGTCTTCAATGGTAGGAGACCAGGACACTGCATCCAGTGTCGAGTAGTTTTCCCCACGAGCAAGTGGGATGTCCTTCACCGAGTATGGAGAATCAGCTATCGTCGAACCAGTAATATGTGTTAGAGTCAGTGTGTGTAAACGTCCAGTCTATAAAGTGTGTGTGTAATGAACGAGCCAAAGGTTCCTGAGTAATCGTGAGTTGAAATTTCATGGTATTAATATGTGTAAACGGAATTAAAAGAAACAGTCAGATATCGTTCTCTTCTTTTGTGTTAATAAAATAAACTCTTTAAATTTAGAATCAATCTTATAGAGTAAGTTCGTCAATAATTAATTTCGTCTATACGAATAAATATGTCCTTTTAAAGTAAATATAAATGTTGGGTTCTTTGATTATTTAAGTGTTCTGTCCGTTATCAAACCCAGTAAAGACCCATGAGAGAAAGAGATCTTTTTATAATATTAAATTGTATAATGTTACAAGAAGTGTTAAATAAATTTTGTTTATTTTAACGTCTATAATTTTTCATTTAAAAGCCCATCTTATTTAATTATTACATTTTGGCTTCCACAAAGTGGGGTAAATTAAAAAGTCGCCGTTAGATTATTACAATATGTTTGTATGTTCCTTATACAAATGTAGACCGGCGGAGCGAAATTCACTAAATTTCGTACTTAACGTTCAGGAAACAAACACTGTCGGGGTGAGACGCGTCTACCACCCCCAGGAACGGGGGGGGGGGGCGGAAATATATAAACATGCTAAAACAGCCGATATTTGAGTGGTATAAATATTTTTTGGGGTGTAAAATTTCAACCCCCTACAGAATTGGAAAGGAGGAACGTTAGGGGTGGGGGTGGAAGGGCGTTACAATAAAATAACGCGAATACAACCGATATTAGAGTCAAATCCAGGGATATGGATGTCGGTGAGTTTAATTATGACATTCAATTGGCCATTTAAACCCCCACGGCCGGGGGGTGGAATTTTTCAAACGTGGTCGATATTTGCCTGGAATCAATATTTGTCGCGGTCAATGACGTTGATATTATTTCTACCGATGTTTAATATATTGTCTCTGTCGTCAGAGCTTTTAGTCGTCGAAACGTTGCGTTCTACTATAATTATGCAAAACCCGGTTGAACTCCGAGAACAATATATTGAACAACTACACCGGGAAAGGCTTCAATCTTTGATCGACCGATGTTGTTTGTAAAATTTCAACCCTTTTCAGCATGGCAGGGGAGCACCCTTAGGGATGGGGGTAGAGGGGCGTTTCATATAATTAACGCAAAAAGAACCGAGATTCGAGTCAAATTGGGGATTATGGATATACGACATCCCGGGCAACGCCGGGAACCCAGCTAGTAATAATATATAGTGTGGTATTTGTTTAACAATCATTTTAAAATAAATTTATAAATAAATAATTTTATAATATTATATATATTGTAATACCAATTAAACAGGCCATTAATTGTTTTTAATATAATTGAATTGTTGGCGGTACGGGTGCTTAAAGACGACATTCGCGGCGTGTCTTTCTTTGTTAATAATGGAGACTGGAGACTGGAGACCGCGCGCTTAGAGAACTCAGTCTGCGTCGAGAACTGGGACACGGCAGTTCGGTCCACATAGAGAAATAAAAACAGTAAAAGTCTGCGGATCCATAATTATGAATAGGAAGTCCAACAGTGACATATAATAGTTTACATAAATGCAAGTAAACAGTTTTGACGGAGAGACTCATAAAATCGCAGTTTGGAAGCAGAAGCTTTGCTTCACAAGCTGAACTAATTTTCGCATAGAGAGACTTTGAGGAGATCTACGTCCGGTATCTGCTTGAGTGTGGACTAATCCAGGTTCCAGGATAGCAGAGATCCAGAGCAACTACCGCGTGTAGAATCAGTGTATAACGGCCTGTTTAGTGGGTGTTGACTTCAAGCTATAAGAGTCCTAACTGGTACCAGTAGCACTGTCAAGACTACAAAAAAATTATTAATGACTGTAATCGATAATTAAAGGGGATAGTCAGATTTGGTTCGCGTTTTTCTTTTCATTCGTTTTTCTTTTAATATTGTATTACGTTAACTTCAACGAGTTTGGATTGTTAATGTTTTAGTTCATTGTATTTGTTCTTCCTATCAAACCCAGTGGTGACCCTGAGATAATGAGAAATTCAACGTAATTAATTGTAAAATATTAAAGCTGTAGTTTCATAGAAACGCCACGAATTAATAAAATAAAAATCGAGATATTTGTTTGTTAAATTGACGGAATTTGGCATTGTGTATTAAATACATAATAATTTTGTTAATTATTCCTAATAATTAATTAAGACCACCTTTTTAGTCATTACAATATATACATATTTATTTTCTTTGTTAATTTATTTATGTTTATAATAGGATTGTAAACTTTAATTTAAAACGCCTTAAACACACAAACAAATTTTTCATATGTATTGTATCGTTGATTTTTACCGATAAAAATGAATGTTTTGGATCCAAAAAGAATGGAAGGGAGGGTTCAAGGGAATAAAATAATAATATATATAGTGTGCTATTTGACTATTGGTTTTTTTACCTAAATAGTATCCTCTTAACACAAACGAATTCAGATATAAATTAATTGAAAACACTGAGGAACCTTGAAACCTTCCATTCATTTTTATCTGTAAAAATCAACATATGAAAAAAATTTTTTGTTTGTGTTTTAGGCGTTTAAAATTAAAGTTTATAAACATAAAGAAATTAACAGACAATATATATATATATATATATAACCCACATGAATATTTATTTATCAATTTAGTTTGTGTATTAATTGGCTACTTCTGTGTCTTATTAGTAGAATTTTAACATAGGCGTTTGGTTTCAGAAAATAATTAAAATAGATTTTAATAAAATTTTTAAATACTTTTTTAAATATTATTTTTTGATAATTTATAACTATACTTTTTTTTATTTAATACTATCTTAAGGTGCCCGGCGTTGCCTCAGATGTCATTTATCCATAACACCCCGATATGACTCCAATTTCGGTTGCTTTTGCGCAATTTTTATGTAACGCTCCTCGACCCCTATCCCTACATGTGCTCCCCTCGCATGCCGAAAGGGGTTGAAATTATACACAAAAAAACATCAGTAGAAATACAATCAATTTAATTAACCCTGAAAAATATTGATTGAACGCAAATATCTGCCGTGTTTGCATGTTCCAAAATTACCACCCCCGCTATCCCTGCATCTGAGGGATAAATGCCAAATTGAATGCCATAACTAAACTCAGTGACATCCATAACCTCCGATTTGACTCCAATCTCGGTTGTATTCGCGTTATTTTCTTGTAAAGCATCTCCACCCCCGAAACCATATGGGTGCCCTTTTCTCAGGGTGTAGGGGATGAAAATTATATTTAGATAACATCGGTAGAAACACTATAAATATCTTTGACCCCTAAAAATATTTATCCAAATCTAATATCGGCTGTTTTTGCATGTTTAAGTATTTCCACCACCGTCCATCCTCGCTTCTGGGGGATGGTAGACGCGTCACACCCCGACAGTGTTTGTTTCCTGGTAGCAAAGAACACGTGTACGAAATTTGGTGAAATTTTCTCCACGGGGTGTAGATTTGTATAAGGAACATACAAATATATATATACATACATAAATACAAACAAACACTCTGCTTTATTTATTAGATTTAAAGTTGAGGAAAAGTTGTTATATTCATAAATTATATATATATATATATAATTCATTAATCTATAATTAATTGTGCAGTTGTGCCGCTCTAGACTCTAGTCTTTTTTTTGCTATGTTAGCACCTGAAGAAAGGAACAAGGTTTCTAGAACCGTTGTGTGGTATTTATATCACCACATCTTTTATCTTTATTTGGATATTTTTCTTCTTATTAAAATTCATTAAAATGATGTTTTTATACTTATAAAAAAAACTTTGTTAAGTACAATTTTAAAATACAATGGAACAAGTTTTTAAATAAGAAAAGGAAACGTTTGCGTTAATTTAAGGTAATTAAATAGTTACACTGTAAAATTAAAGGCATTCTATTTTTTTATGCACTTATTCATGTTAAAAAACACAAAACCACTTCTTTTGTGGTTATTAAATCCTATGACTGTTTCACGAGGTTTAAGAAGCGTATTAAATAGAAATTGGAAATGCGTAAGTGAAGAATTGGGAAAATTAAGGAAACAGGAAACAACTGAGTGTTAAAAATTTTTCTTGGTCAAGGTTTTTTTTATTTATTTATTAGATTTTTGTACTGTCTATTTGGTTCGACTGACATGAAAATCGAATACATGGTTTTATATGGATCAGAAACATTGATATTAAGAAGACAAAGGAGAAATACTTGGGAAAGTTTTAAAACGTCCTGTTCCAAAATAAATGAAAAAAAACCAGTAACACATACGGTAAGAAATGAAGAGGCTCTAAGAATCTAATAAATAAAGCAGAGCTTAAGGGTGGGCCGTGAAGTGGTATTACATAAAAAGAAAGAAGAAACTATCGAGATTGGAGTCGAATCCGGGGTTATAGTTGTCACCGAGTTTAATTACGACATTCAACTTGCCGTTTAAGTTCCCGAAGCGGCATTGGTCGAGTGGGTGGAAATTTTTTAAAAAATGTTAAACGGTCGATATTTGTGTTAAATAATAATTTCCTGGGGTTAATGGCTTTGATAGTATTTATACCGATGCTGTTTGTGTATAATTTAAACCCCTGTGAGGGGAGCGAGGTAAGGGGTTGGGGTGGAGGTACGTCGAATAAAAATAACGCAGAAGCAACCGAGATTCGAATCAATTCAGTGACTATGTATGTCGCTGAGTCTAATTGTGACAACCCTGGGTGACGCGACGGGTTTTGGGCGGGGGTGGAAATTTTTAGAAAATGTAATCGGCCGATTTTTTGCTTGGATTAAAGACTTTTTAATTATCGCCCATTAGTGGAGGGTGGTCATCTTCTAACATGTAAAAACGACCGATATATTGGGGTCAATGACTTCAACCCCCTTTTGGCATGGGAGGTTGAGCACATGTAGGGATAGGGTTCGAGGAGCATTACATAAAACCGAAATTTGAGTCATATCGGGGGGGTTATGGATAACTGACATCTCGGGGGCAACGCCGGGCACCCAGCTAGTAGTAAATAACAATGAAGAGATGTACCTTGACTACAATTTTTAAGAAAGGCATAAAGGACAGATCCTAGAGAGAAATTATAAATAAAAAAAGCCCATTTTAAGTCGGAAAAAGGATATTTTATTCCTCTAAAATTAAGCTACGTTCGATCGGTAACTTTGCGACTAAAAAACCAAAGAACATAATTACAATAATTTTTTAAGAAAAGAGAAGATATAAATGTAGATGGACGTACAAATTTTGATAGTCAGGTCATTCTTCCTTGACTACTGTGGTAAAAAAAATTATATTAATCATTATAATTATTTTTGTTTCGGTTTTGTCGTGTTAAAGTTCAACCTGAAGAGGCCGGAAAGTCAGCGACGAAACGTTGATTAATTTTCCATAAAATAAATACATTTTTTATTGATTTCAATGTTTATTTATAAGTTGTCTTTTTTGTGGGGGGGGGGGACAACAGGCTACATGAGGATAATCCACGTTGGGCAACTCCCCTTTAATAGCATAGGAAGGGATTTGAAAGGGGGGATGCGGAAGGGTGGAAGATGGTAGCCAAGGGTTAACTAGGGTCCACGGGCTATGGTTTAAGGATCCTACCCGGCATTCGCCTAAAGAAATGCAGGGAAAACCCTAGAAAAACCTGCATCAGGTAGGTTAGGCATTGGGTACTTGTCCCACGCCCTTCCGATAGCGGTAGAGGAGTTTGCTGTGGGGACGCAGCATTCCCTTCTCCGTGCCTCGACCAGCTTAGGAGGCAGCTGGCCCACTATTCCAATGGGAATAGGGGACAACTGTTACCGTATGCCCAAGGTCTGTGACCCCGGAACATACACCTCTCAAAACAGGACGAGGTGCCTCTGCTTGTGGGAACCTTAGTTCAAAAACGGAGAGGAAAAGGCATCCCCAAAGGTAGCCCCTTCGTATCTGTCCTAAAAGGTTCTGGCTGCGAGAGAATATCCCTCTCAGGTATTGCCTGCGAGAGAATAGCCCTCGCAGACCTTCAATATATAAGTTGTCTCAATAGTCGGAGTATATATATATACATATATATATATATATATATTTATTTACTAGCGAGAAATTGTGTTGACCGCACGACATCATGGAAGGAAGGACACACTGCTGGAGTTCCTGGCTGTCGTGGACACAGGGTGAAGTTGCTAGATGACTTTGAGGGAGAAACAAGGAAGGAGAAGGACCTGCACAATAATAATGTGGATTCGACGAATATTGCGGGCAAGGTGACATGGTTCATACTCACACCTCTAGTCCGTTTGGTAGATTAGTTACGCAGTGGGCAGCCGTGACCACGTACAGTTTGTTGATGAGAACTCCTCCACAGCGGTACAACGGCGGTTTTTTATTGGGACCTGCAAAAATTACCATCAAGTCATGTCATCGTACAATCACCCTCCGGTCTCCTGAAATGAGGACTGACGGGAAGAGCGCTTACCAGAGTATCCTATACGCGCTATCCACGGATAGGAGCCGAGGAGGGCCTGCTTGCCACCGATGATCCTGTCAGACTGGCTCAGACCGCACTGACGAGTGTCCAACAGCTTCCAGTTGGGGTGAGTAGTCGGATCGGCCAAATAACGGTCCGAATTTATGTTCTTCCCCTTTTGAGCAACCACTGCAATCAAACCAAAGGAATGGCTTTGTCAAGCCTTCAACTCTCACTTTTGAACCTTTGTAGGTAGTAAATAATTCGTACACGCAGATAAAAATTGTAAGACGTTTATTAAAGGGTGACAACACTTCTTCAGACGGAGGGAAGAAAGCCTGCGAGAGGATTCTCTCCCAGGTAACCTGCGAGGGATGTTCTCTCGCAGGCAGAACCTTTTAGGAGAGACACGAAGGGGCTACCTTTGGGGATGCCTTTTCCTCTCTCCGTTTTCGAACTAAGGTTCCCACATGCCGAGGCACCTCGGCCTGTTTTGAGAGGTGTATGTTCCGGGGTCACAGACCTTGGGCATATGGTAACAGTTGTCCGCTATTCCTATTGAAGCAGTCGGCCACCTGCCTCCTAAACTAAACTGGTCGAGGCGTCCCCACAGCAAACCCATAGGAAGGGCATGGGACAAGTACCAACATGGGGTTGTCCGGTATCACTTTTAGGCGAATGCCGGGTGGGATCGTTAAACTACAGCCCGTCCACAACCTCCCTTTCAAATCCCTTCTTTATGCTATTAAAGGGGAGTGGATTACCCTCATGTTGGCGGCTCCTCCCAAAGGCAAAAACAAAACAAGTCCTACCTCTGGGTAATTGTGAGACCTATGCAACAGGTTTTAGCGACTGCCCAGCCATGACGACATAATCAGGTTATTCACCATCCTGATGCAGCCGTGCAACAACCTTGATTAAGAGGGGCAGACCTTGATGACACAATCACAATCCTGTCAATATTATGACACAATAAAAAAGTCAGGGAAATGAAACATGAATTTTCTAATTTCCTATTCCGTTTGTTTGTTTGTTTATGTTGTTATATATTTTTTAAAATATTGGTACTATTGTGGAAACGTCAAGTCCGCTTCCCCCAGCTGAGTTATCTGCTATTAAATCAACGCTGCCGAACCTGTGCTTCGAAGCAAGAACCAATAAACGCCATTCTAAAAACCACTAAAACACTTGATGTGAACGTTAAATTTTTATTATTCGAAAGTATGAGGAGGAACGAAGGTTCTGTAAAGATGTAATACTTTCCCATTCCTTCCAAAGCATTCACACAAAAAGAGGAAAACGTTTCCTTTCGATCATCGACGACGACGATAATTAATATTAAATATTTGTTTTTTTTTTAAAAAAAAATCTCGGAATGAGAAGAGACCCACCATGACTGCAGTTGGGAAGAGAGAAAAAGGTTAACTGGTTCGTACTGGATGTACTTCCAGGTCGTCGTGGAAGGAGAAGAGTGCAACTACCAGGCAACTTTGAAGGGCGAAAAAGCCAAGGCGGAGAAGAAGCTACTCCAAGGAACTGCCAGTAGCCACAACACTTATCACATGACCTCGTGTAACAGCCACAGACAACTGCTGAAAGATTCAGCACCGTTTCTGACGATTAAACGATCAACTTTAATAACACAGAGCGACGGCTTTCCCGGTGAATGTGTTCCAGATAAAATTCTTCGAGGTCTCAACCCCGGGGAAAAATTGTTTGTTAAAGAACAACGTTTCGACGTCAAACCCCGCCATCGTCATCAGGTTAAACGTTTCGACAGGCAACCTCCGCCATCGTCATCAGGTTAAACGTTTCGACAGGCAACCTCCGCCATCGTCATCAGGTTAAACGTTTCGACAGGCAATCACCGCCATCGCCATCAGCGATGACCGTTTCGACAAGCAATCTCCGCCATCGTCAACAGGTTAAACGTTTCGACAGGCAATCTCCGCCACCGTTATCAGGTTAAACGTTTCGACAGGCAATCTCCGCCATCGTCATCAAGTTAAACGTTTCGACAGGCAATCTCCGCCATCGTCATCAGGTTATCTGTTAAGAATTATATCTACAACTTTAATATACACTCAAAATCGAACAATGTGACTGACTGTTACTCACATGCTGACCTGCGCCTTCGTTCTATTCGTATCTTTGCCTTTTTTTAAATTTTGTTGTCCTCACCTTGAGTCTGATCTCAACCGTTATTCGCTTTAGTTATTCTGCCTCCCACGCCTATTTCCTTTTATATTTTCTGCACTAATTGCATTTTCTTCCATAATTTTACGAGCTTTCGCCCTTAATTTCTTCTTTCACTTCTTCTTTATTTCCCCTAAAGCAAGTTTTGCCAGTAATTGATCAGGCCCCAGATCGAAACCCTTTTAAGTTATCTCCTTGTTTGTGTTGTCTTTAACGTGTTCCGTTTCTCTTATAATTTAAATCATAAGCTACCATTATAAGTTTTTAATTTAACGTCTGTTTTGATGACCTCCCAAAGACACTTTTTTTTAAATTTTATATTATAACGACGTTTCGATACCTTCTTCTGAAAGAAGAACCTGGGAGGGATTTTCTCTCGCAGGTCGAAACTTTTAGGAGAGATACGAAGGGGCTACCTTTGGGGATGCCTTTTCCTCTCTCCGTTTTTGAACTAAGGTTCCCACAAGCCGAGGCACCTCGGCCTGTTCTGAGAGGTGTATGTTCCGGGGTCGCAGACCTTGGGCATACGGTAAGAGTTGTTCGCTATTCCCATTGGAATAGTCGGCCAGGTGCCTCCTAAACTGGTTGAGGCACGGAGAAAGGAATGCTACGTCCCCACCCAAACTCCTCTCCCGCTATCCAGGGAAGGGCGTGGGACAAGTACCCAATGCCCGACCTACCTGATGCAGGTTTTTCTAGGGTTTTCCCTGCATTTCTTTAGGCGAATGCCGGGTAGGATCCTTAAAATATAGCCCGGGGACCGTAGCTAACCCTTGGCTACCTTCCTCTACCCTTCCGCATCCCCCCTTTCAAATCCCTTTCCTATGCTATTAAAGGGGAGTTGCCCAATGTGGATTACCCTCATGTAGCCTGTTGCCCTAAAAAAAAGATACCTTCTTGTATCTTCTTCAGGTATTTTCTTCTTGTGTACTTTATCTTATCTTTGTTTGTACAATTATACTACAGATATAATCATGTTTGTAAACACATTAGGAAAAATACCTGAAGAAGTTATCGAAACGTCCGTGTGAGGTCATCAATTGTTTTAATGATAAGGTACCACGTTACCTTAAGAATCTAGTGAGTAAGAAAAGTAACCAAACTAAGAACAAGGAAAAATGGTAGAAATAAAAGCAGAGTAATTTGAATTTAATACTTAATAAGGGGGTTTTAAGTCAACTATAATAAGATACCCATAGAAATAAAATAAAACTGCCCAAGTAACAGTCTGTTTAAGAAAAGAAGTTATGAATAGTAATTTAGATTAAGCTAAATAATTGGAAATAAATAAATAACGGACGTTGAATATTCTGAGACATGTATATAGCGTCTTTGGATGTAAACAATATCTTTGTAGTGAAGGCCGTCAGTGGCCGTCAGGTCTGTGAAAGTGAAGCGCGTTCTGTTGAGTGTGACGTCAGGTAAGAGAGAGAAATCCCCCATTATTTAAAGATGGAGGAACCTGTGTCCTAGTTGATAAGTTCACAACAACACATTTATTAACACACAATTTAAAAATGCAAATAATTGTTCAAAAAAAATATATTAAGTCCTTCAGATTATTTATGTTGAGTAATTAACCAGTGATTAATTCTGTTTATAATTGAAAACTCTAGAAGTTCTCTTTGTTAGTGTTAAATTCTGCGTCTTAATTACTGTCATAATAATAAACGCTAGTTAATAATCGGAAGCGACAATCAAGTGAACTGGAGCGTAAATTCTAATTGTCGAGTAGGAAGTGACCAGCTGCTGTGGAGGTCCTGCGTCCTGCTTGTACGTACGTCGGTTCGAGGACAGAGAACAGTAAAAGAAAGATAGTGCCAATTTTACTTTAAATGCAGTGCGAGGTCCGAGGGGTTTTTACTGCGGTGTAGTGGAGCCTGGAATTCCTGGAGATACTCACAGCACCCGCACTTAACTGCCTGATCAAAAATTGTTTTTAACTGAGCAGGAACCATCTGGAAGGTTGTTTGTAATAAAATGCTCAATATTGAACAATTATTTGTTTTTATTATAAAGAACCCAGCCAATTAATTCTTAATAATTAATGAAATAGCAAATTTTTACAATATATGGTCCTAATATGTGTCTTAGTCCTTGTATCGTCTTACATATCAATGGGGAACTGTGTGTTTTAATTTCGTGTCAATGGTATTCCACAGTTGTCAAACCTCGGTCACTGTCACGCAAGTGGACTTTGTTGTACGATTATTTAAGCAGTGGAACATTGTTTTAATGACGGTAACTCGTAAACTTGTTTTATGTACCCTGCTCTCTTCCCCTGGGAACTGATGGAAATAATAAATGTTCTTCTAATATCTAATACAGAATAATTCTCTCTCTCTCTCTCTCTCTCTCTCTCTCTCTCTCTCTCTCTCTCTCTCTCTCTCTCTCTCTCTGTCTCCCTCTGTCTCCTTCCTGAAGGTAAATTATTTTTGGAAAGATGGGACAACTGTTTAAAGTTGGGACTATCCTGCGAGGGCTATTCTCTCTCAGGTAACCTGCAGGCAGAACCTTTTAGGAGAGATACGAAGGGGCAACCTTTGGGGATGCCTTTTCCTCTCTCCGTTTTTGAACTAAGGTTCCCACAAGCCGAGACACTCGGCCTGTTTTGAAAGGTGTATGTTCCGGGGTTGCAGACCTTGGGGCATACGGTAAGAGTTGTTCTCTGTTCCTATTGGAATAGTCGGCCAGCTGCCTCCTAAACTGGTCAAGGCACAGTGAGCGAAAGCTGCCTCCCCACAGCAAACTCCTCTCCCGCCATCCAGGGAAGGGCGTGGGACAAGTACCCAATGCCCGACCTACCTGATGCAGGTTTTTCTAGGGTTTCTCCTATATTTCTTTACGCGAATGCAGAGTAGTATCCTTAAAATACAGCCCGGGTGCCCTAGTTAAGCCTTGGCTACTTTCCTGTACCCTTCCGCATCGCCCCTTTCAGATCCCTTCCTATGCTATTAAAGGGGAGTTGCCACCACGTGGAATTTCCCTCATGTAGCCTGTTACCTAAAAAAATGGACGTTTTTCTAGGGTTTTACCTGCATCACTTTTAGGCGAATTACCGGGTAGGATCCTTAAACCATAGCCCGCGGGCCCTAGTTAATCCTTGACTACCTTGCTCTATCCCTCCGCATCGCCCCTCTTCAAATCCCTTCCTTTGCTATTAAAGGGATGTTGCCACTTTTTGGATTACCCCCACGTAGCCTGTTACCCTTATATATATATATATATATATATATATATATATATATATATATATATATGTATATATATATATCAGTATGACCCATAAGAGCTGTTCTCCGGCAGGCAGAACTTTTCTGGAGAGACGGGGAGGGCTACCTTTGGGGGATGCCTTCTCCTCTCTCCGTTTTTGAACTGAGCTTCCAACAAGCCGAAGTTTTGAGAGGTTTGGGGCATACGTAAAGAGTTGTCCGCTGTTCCCATTGGAACAATCGGCCAGCTGTCTCATAAACAGGTCGAGGCACGGAGATGAAAATGCTGCGTCCCCACAGAAAACCCCTCTCTCCTGCCATCGGAAGGGCATGGGACAAGTATCTACTGCCCGACCCTCCTGATGCAGGTAGTCTAGGGGTTTTTTCCTGCATCACTTTTAGGCGAATGCCGGGTAGGATCCTTAAACTACAGCCAGGGGGCCTCTAGTTAACCCTTGGCTATCTCCCTCTGCCCTTCCGCATCCCCCCTTTCAAATCCCTTCCTATGCTATTAAAGGGGAGTTGCCACCACGTGGCTAGTATAATTTGACGGGCCCAGAGATATCTGAAAGAGGTTTTATCGTAGGTACTACTGTGATTTTTAAAAGGTTTCTTTTCAGTAATGATACTTAATTTAGCTTCTCATCTTCCCCCCCCCCCCAAATAAAAAACCACATCAGTATTTTAACGATTACGTCGTCTCAGCCCAGGAACAAAGAGAAACTAGGAAGTTTGGAGGATTTTAAGGGAGAAACCTTCCTGCTCGATAATCCGCTCAGATGGAAAGTGTCCCTTGAAGTTGTTACCCCGCCGAAAAATGACTACCTTGCATTTAGATAAGTAATGAATGAACAGTAGCATAATTGAAAAGTCTGGAAATCATAAAACGGAATCCATTTGTTTCCAAATAGACAGAATGGTGTTTTCTTTGAAAGTATTTACCTTGTTGACTTCGGAATTATTTTGTTTCTGGAAAGGCAAATAAGTGTAAAACGTACGGCTGCATCCGATAGTTGAAGGAAGATGATATCTATCAGATACTACTGCATTAGATCTCAGGAGATAGCAGAGAGATAGAGCGAGGAAAGCTGAAGTCAGAGATTCTTCACATGAGCTTCTGAGAAGACCGCAGACGTCGCTGGAAACATTTTATGCCTGATTGATAGGGCCTAATACCTCCAGGAGTGAAATGTTACGATTTAACATCCACTTACTATACTGTTAATTGGCTTATTATCTTTTCATAAAGATCATTGAGATTGGTTTTCATTTTATTTTGATTTTTATAAAAAGGATGTAATTCTATAAAGACTGTCGTCAAATAAATATTTTTTTCTTAATTAATCCGATGAATTTTAAAATATATATTGTAGTGAATAACATCGGTAAGTGGCCGCCCTTTGTCCGCGGGCCTGAGGGGGAATTAATTAAAAGTGCGCGTGCGTCGGAGAGGCCCCAAGAAGTCGAGGGTACGCGTCCCCTTTCTTTTTGAAGGGAGGGGTGCGGAGTAAGGGTATATACTCCGCACCCAGAGGACTCAAAGTGAAGTGAGAGAGGCGAGAGGGTGCAAAATTTGGCCAGCTGTAAGGAACAAAACGTTTTGGAATGTGGACGTCCATCGCGTGGAGGCCGAAGAAGGAGATCGTGGGCTGTTACGAGACCAGTGATCCGCTGCAAGTCGCCTGATGCTACGAGGTAAAGTAAGGGTCACCATTAATGTAAAGTGCCTTCAGACGTTAAAGATTTTTTTTGCACAGTACGGAACTAAGCTCTGTTCTTGAATAGCTACCGAGCCGCCCACATTACGATGTAGAGAAGGAGGATTTCATTAACCAAGCCGGAGCTAATTATTGTTAATTTTTTGCAGACTACATATATATATCTGCTGGCACCCAATATATTTTTTATGTATTTTTATGTAATTAAGTTTTTTTTATAAATGGTAATAAAATCTAATCATTACAATATATATTGTAATGATTTGCCTTTATTACTAATTATAAAAAATAAACTTTATTACATGAATATACAAAAATACATTAAAAAAATATTATTGGGCGCCAGCAGCTATACATTGGTCTGCAAAATAAATTAACATTAGCTCCGGCTTGGTTATAAAGTCCTCCTTCTCTACAGGGTCATGTGGACGGCTCGGCAGCTATTCAAGAACAGAGCCTATTTCCGCAATTGTGATGGTTACTTTACTTGTGGCGTCATCCGACTTGCAGTGGGTCACTGGTCTCGTCGTAAGCAGCACACGATCTCCTTCTTCGGCCTCCCCGCGATGGACGTTCTTCAAAACCTTTGTTTCTTCCCGTTCGCCAAATTCTCCACCCTCTCACTCTACTTTCAGCCTTGACTGTGTCTATCTGCCTGCGTCTGTCCTTCTTTCACCCGGGTTCGGAGTATTTATTGGTACTCCGTCCCCCCAAACGATTAAAAAAAAGGGGACCTGTACCGGCGATTACTTTTGGCCTCTCGGGCAAGCACACGTGCACGTTTAATGTATTCCTCCTCAGGCCCGCGGACACAAGGGCGGCCACTTAAGGCTGTTATTCACTACAATATATATATATATATATATATATATATTAATAAAATTGCCCACTATCATATTCAATTTAATATAATTATTTACTTTTGGGATTGATGATCGCCAATTTTTCATGTAATGACCCGATAATTAAACTTATTTAACCAAGTGTATTAATTCAAAATCTAAGACAGTAAATAATTCGTTCTATATTATTCCGTGATTTACTCGCTACTCACTTCGAATGTTATCATCTTTGATTGCTGAAATGTTTATTCTCTGACATGAAAAATATGAATGTTTTATCGTTTTTTTAATATTGCGAATTATTTCATCTTACGGAACTAATTGGTAGGTATTATTTTTTTCAATTAATAATTAAAGATTTTTAATCATTTTTGTTGAAGCTATGGACTTGTGAGATTGTTTAAATAATTTTTAGATATAGTTAAATACAACCCCAAAGCTCTTATAGGCAAAAATATCAAACAAATTTGACACTCCGTTGGGGTTATTAATTTACATTATTATAATTAATAACGCATTACAAACAATCAACAACTGTTATTAAATTTTTAATTTATATTACATACGTGTTTTTGACTCTGTTACGTTAAGAAAAAAAATGCAAAGTTGAAAAAAACAACTAGATTCCAAAGGCCAGTTGGGGAAATATTTTCACGGAGCTTCCTATCAGTTATTTAGTTCTCAGTGTTTCAATATGGCGCATTGCACGATCAAGAAAGTAATTTTTAAATTAATAACGTAAGTAAGGATAAGCAAAATAATGTAAATTTTGGTGTGTTGATTTAAACTGAAAAAAAGAAAAACAACTACTACTTACTTGCGGAAGCAAAATGGTCTGCGATGATGATGGTAAGTATGCATTTTATTAAATGATAAACCATCACAGCTTCTCTGGGCCCTGGAAATAGAAACATTTTCGGGTGTCATTACAGGACATAGAAAAAACTTATTACTGACTATATTCATATTATTCGTGGTTTTTGTGTGTTTATATATATATATATATAAATCGTTTGTACGTGTTTTCTCCGACAACATTTAAAATTGTAATATATCTTTTTGGTATCACACCAACCTCCGTTTTGACTCGAGTGGTAGTCTGGTGTTCTTCCATGCAGATTTTTCTAGGGTTTTCCCTGCATAACCTTAAGACGAATTGCCGGGTACGATCCTTAAACCATAGCCCGGTGGCTCCTATTTAACACTTGGCTACCTTCCTCTACCCTTCCGTATCCCCCCTTTCTAATCCCTTTCCTATGCTATAAGAGGGGAGTTGCCACCATGTGGATTACCCTCATGTAGCCTGTCTATACCTCAAGAAAAAAGTATTCCGTATCCTCGCAGGTGAACCTTCCCAGAGAGTTCTGGCAGAGGCTACCTTTGGGGATGCCTCCACATCTCTCTGGTTTTCTGAACTAAGGTTCCCACATGCCGAGGCACCTCGGCCTGTTTTGAGAGGTGTATGTTCCTGGGTCGCAGACCTTGGGCATACGGAAAGAGTTGTTCTCTGTTCCCTTTGGAACAGTCGGCCAGCTGCCTCCTAAACTGGTCGTGGTACGGAGAAGGGAATGCTGCGACCCCACAGCAAACCCCTTCTCCCGCCATCCAGGGAAGGGCGTGGGACAAATACCAAATTCCCGACCTACCTGATGCAGGTTTTCTAGGGATTTCCCTGCATCACATTTAGGTGAATTGCCGAGTAGGATCCTTAAACCATAGCCCGGGGGGCCCCTAGTTAAGCCTTGGCTACCTTCCTCTACCCTTCTGCATCCCCCCCTTTCTAATCCCTTTCCTATTCTATGACGCCCTTCCGATAGTGGGAGAAGAGTTTGCTGTGGGGACGCAGCATTCACTTCTCCGTACCTCGACCAGTTTAGGAGGCGGCTGGCCGACTATTCCAATGGGAATAGCCGTCAACTCTTACCGTATGCCCAAGGTCTTCGACCCCGTCTTAAAACAGGCCGAGGTGCCTCGGCTTGTGGGTACCTTAGTTCATAAACGGAGAGAGGAAAAGGCATCCCCAAAGGTAGCCCCTTCCTGTCTCTCCTACAAGGTTCTCCCTTCCCAGAGGTAGTATTATATATTTTATATTACAACAGCCACCGCAAGCTTCAAAAGAAATCCCCATTATCGTTTCAAGCTGATTTTAGTTACCAAAAAGTAATGTTTAATTAATACGACCGGTAGTTTTATTCGCCGAAGGCGCCAAGTCAATCCTTGCTGTATTACTCGTTCATAGATCCAGTAAGTGCTTGAGCCTCTGGCACGAGGTTTCTTAACTCTATAAAATCCTGCACCGCTGCACTGGTCTGGAAATTTTGGGTCTACAAATGCAGTTATTCATATTACAAGCAAACATTCAAGGCTGACGTATCGCTTCCGTACTAACCCGATGTTTCCCGAATATGCCCGAAGGCTCACGAACTGTTATAAATCCAAGATAAAAATTGTTGCTAATAAAGTAATAATAATTTCAGCACATAACTGTCTGCATTAATTGAAAAATTTTAATTAAATTAATTTTAATTGTAAGGCTTGTAGACAATTGGTCCCAAATAATTTCGGAGGGGACAGAAAAAGAAGTAAACACTATTATTTAGATTATTTGGGTATTCCATTGTCTTGGAGTAGACGGATGAGGCAAGAAGAAGTGGGTGATAAAAGGCAAAGGTAATAATAATGTTACCTCACAAATTGTCAATCCAGAGAAAAAAAGTTACTATGATCTGTAAATTAATTATTTTTTTCACCTTTACAGTATTTAAAGGAACTATATCTTGAAACTTCATCAGTTGAAGCACTTAAGGCCTTGAAATGAATAGAATTTAGTTTGTAGCTTTTCGGACTTCCATCGGCTTATTCTATCTACAATAAAGAGTAATAATTTCATTGAGTTTATTATTTACAGTTGAATCAGTCGATTTTTATTATATCCAAAAATAGTTTTAAGGCTCTTATAATTTCTGCTTCAGTATCGACGACTTTTAAAACTGCAACAACGTCTTGAGTCACACGCGCTCCCGCTGGTGCAGGCAGCTGGACATGAGACTGCCACAAGCTCCTGATCACAGGTTTTTTTTTAACGTGAAAGAGCCTTTACTTTATATAGCAGTTAAGTGACAATATTGCTTTTCTTTCCGGAACCGGGGGGGGGGGGGGTTTAATACAAGGTAAAGAAGAGCAGTGGAACCGGAAGGAAGTAGATGGAGAGTGTCGACAACTCCAAGGTGAGAATTGGACGTGTGAAGGGGGAACTACAGAAAATTCCTCTCGTCTTAAACAGTAAGAGTCGAACTACTCAGTAGAAACGCAGGCTTCTTCTGTCGCCGTGAATTATTATCTCTCAACCTTTTTTCGTTTTAATTTGGACTGTACGTTTTCTCTCTAATTTCCTGGTTCACGTAATATATATATATTTTTTTCTGTTTTCGATCTTCTCCTATAATGTTTTTCCTCTATTTCTTCTCAGATAAAAAGTCTCCATTAGTCGTCGTATTCCTCTTTTTTTTTATTAAAGTTTCTTAGCTCAATTTTTGCCTTCACTTTTTTACCTCACAGTCCTTTTCTTTTTATTTATTTTTCAACATTGTTCTCCTCCGTTTACAGAACATAAAATGAGAAACCAATTCGACAATATTACGAGAGAATAAATTCTCTATATATATATATATATCTTACTTTGAATGTAGTCTTTCCCGGTGTAGAGAGACTTACAACTTAGTAAACTACTGTATTCGCGACGTTTCGATGACGTTCACGGCCATAATCGTCTTCTAGCGGTAGACAACTACTTATTTACTTGGTTAGAGGACCAGGAAGACTTTATTAATATATTATTTTGGTTGGAATATTTGGTCTACATGTTTATTATTATTAGTCATTTTTTTGTGCTGGATTATATTAGATATAAATTAAATACGTCCCGGGGGGTGGTAGACGCGTCTCACCCCCGATAGTGTTTGTTTCCTGGTCGGAAAGAACACGTGTTCGAAATTTGGTGAAATTTTCTCCACCGGTTTAGATTTGTATTCTCCACCCCCTAACCCTAAGGGTGCCCTTTTCCCCCAGGGTGTAGAGGATGAAGATTATATTGAGATAACATCGGTAAAAACACTATCAATATCTTTGACCCCCTAAAAATATTTATCCGACTGAAATATGGATAGTTTTTACATGTTTAAATATTTATACCCTCGTCCACCTCTGCTTCTGGGGGTGGTAGACGAGTCTCACCCCCAACAGTGTTTGTTTTCTGGTCGCAAAGAACACGTGTACGAAATTTGGTGAAATTTGCTCCACCGGTGTAGATTTGTATAAGGAACATACAAATATATATACATACAAACAAACAAACAAATATACAAACAAACAAACACTCTGCTTTATTTATTAGATTGGATATGAACCTTTTGTTTGGGGGGTAGGGGGGCTTAAAATGAAAAATTCGGAAATATATTCGCACAGCAACGCCTTATTTACCACTGATTTATGTATTTTAAATCTTTGAACTTGTTTCAAATGATGTAGCAAAGTTGCTGAATTTCTATGTTCTTAGGCCGCTATTCCCCCCCCCCCCATCCCCGCCCTCGCTGATTTATGTCTTTAATTCTTTTATCAGACTTGTTCCATTACAAGCGGAACTTATAAAACTTCATTTAAATCGGTATCTTAGGTATAAAAACATTTTTTTAGCACCCACATAACAACGTGGAAGTATGTAAACAATTAAAAGAGAAGAAAATGGCGGGCCCCTGTATTGACCCTTGTGCGACGCCTTCAGAGTCAAGCTTCACGACGCTGCGTTGCCCACTAGTACCGTTTCTACACGGTTTCATTTAAAAAAAAAATTATCCGTCGATCAATAGGTTTTTTTAAGGTACAGGGTGTTTCCAAATGATTAGTCTGATTTTTACAACGTAACGCTTGTAATACAAATACACATGGGAAAAAAAGAAAATGGAAGTCAGAGAACACATTGAAACCCGCGTGTTAGTTCACAAAACACCATTCTGATTTTATTTTAAATAATCAGTAACCCCGAAGGTATCGTTTTATCAATCATTGAATTTAAAAAAATTATTACCCATGTCAAAACAATTATTTAAATTTTTTAAACTGTGTAGTTTTGATCTTGATCGTGTTCCATTACAATATTTGAGGTAAAAATCTAAAAAATAAAATATTCAATTTCTATGTCTATTTTTTAATATTAATTTGCGCATTTCTATTATTTTTAATAATTTGGATTTCACGTTAGAAAAAATTAATTAATCAATCGGATTTCACAGACTTGTAGATAAAACAGTGTGTGCGTGTGTGTGTGGTCCGCATACAAAATATACACCAAATTTGCGATCATGAAACCAACACTGTCCGGGGGGGAGACACTTCTACCAACTCCCCAGGAGCCGAAATAATCAAACCGGCTAAATCGGGGCCGACATTTAAGTCTGCTAAATATTTTTTAGAGGACAAAGAGATTTATAGTGATTTTAAACGATGTTATCTGTGTATAATTTCAACCCCTTAACAGCATGAGAAATGATTCAACAACATGTGTATTAATAAATAAGTATACATCAGCCAATTCAGAAAAAAACAAAAAAAAGGAGAATTTATTAAATTAACAACGTTTCGATCCCTTAATTTCCGACGTCCTCATCATCAGGTTCCAATTTAAAAACTACAAAAAGAACAAAACAATTATAATGATTAGAATAAACCTTTTTTTTTTAAAAAAAAGAAGTAATTTAGTTGAAACGATTAGTTTTAAATATTAGAATCTATTGATGATGTCGGAAATTAAGTGACGAAACGTTGTTCGTTTATTAAATTCTCCATGATTTTTTCCCCCTTGACTTCAAATTGTCTGATGTTTATTGATTAGTTTCCTCATTAGTCATATTTATATGTATCGTTATATGTATTGATGTGTTGTTTTTTTTCGTACGTCGTGCGTGTCACGTACGGGTTCATTACAAACATTCTAAGGGACGTAGGTTTTCCCGGTGTAGTTGCTGGATGAAGGTTTTCCTCGGGATTCCAACCGGGGGTAGTGTAGTTAAGTAAACACAACGCGTTTCGATGGCTTTGCACCGCCATCTTCTTGAGGTGAAGTGCCGTTCGAAGCAGCGGTGACATCTAACTGGAGGTCGAGCCTCCACTTCAAGTTGTCGGAGTTCCTTCCTCGTGGAATCTGCTCCGCGATGATGCCGTTTGAAGCACAGCAACGGTGACATCTAACCGGAGATCCAGCCACCTCTTCAAGTTGTCGGAGTTCTTTCCTCGTGGAATCTAATCCGCGATGACGTAATATATCGTTCGAAGTAGGTAGGGCTGTTTATATAGCCCCGTCCGTGGTACCAGATCTCTGGTTCGTAGGTGGTAGGGGTGGGCAACTTGTGGTGTCCCCTCCCCGTTGCCTCCTCGGTCCGTTGCGACCTCGGCGCGCCCGTTGTCCGCGTTGGCGGTTGTACCACCCGGAGTGCCCGGCCCGTTCCTCGGCGTACGGGACACCCCCGTAACTTGGCAACGGGCCAGGGCCCAGGTCTTGCTCAGCTGGTAGCCTGTGTCCCGATTTATTAGCTCGCTGTGGGTGGATAGGCACAATATATCTCGTCATCGAGGAGCACATTCCACGAGGAAGGAACTCGGACAACTATTAGAGGAGCCAGGACCTCCGGTTAGATGCCACCGCTGCTGTGGTTCTAACAGCCACAGCCTGTCTAACTGGGTCCAGTAGCTTGGTGGCCCGAATCATGAGGGCATGTTCCGCCACAGCTGATTTATACGGTTTAGTGTGCCGCTGGTGTTCCGTCCTCCTTTCCTCAACGGTACGGGGGCTACATAAACAGACCTACCTACTTCGAACGGCACTTCACCTGAAGAAAGATGGCGGTGCAAAGCCATCGAAACGCGTTGTGTTTACTTAACTACGCTACCCCCCGGTTGGAATCCCGAGAAAAACTTCATCCGCTCTTCAACTACGTACCACTGTGAACAAAAAGTAAGGTGAATTTATTTATAAAATATAAATTCTTTATTTATTCTTCCAAATCAATTTAATCCCCTTCAAAGTCATCCCCGTCCGATAAAACGCACTTTTTCCAACGCTTTTTCCAGTTCTCGAAACAGTCGGAATAGTCTTATTCCGGTATAGCCTTCAAGACCTTCTTCGATTCGGTTTTTATCTCCTCAATCGTGTCACAACGGCGTCCCCGCATTGGCCTTTTGAGTTTGCTGAATAGCCAGAAGTCGCATGGATTCAAATCGGGCGAATACGGTGGTTGCGAAGAACCAATGCAGTGTGACGTGGTGCATTATCGTGATGAAGGAACCAAGAGTTTCGAACGCACAACGCTCAAATAATATTCTTTGTTGACAGTTTGGCCCTGAGGAAGGAATTCACAGTGCACCACACCACGACTGTCAACATGACCTTGATATTCGCTGGATTGGTCGGTGGTTTCAGGTGCGTAGGCGTAAATCCAAGTCTCGTCTCCAGTAATGATGCATTTCAAGTGGTCCTGACAGTCAGACAGCAAAGTTTCACACACATCAACGCCACGCTTTTTTTCCCACCAATCGAGACTTGACGCGTTTGAGACACACAAAACATTCTTCAAAATGGTTTGGGCTGAGCCAAATGATATTCCAACACCATCAGCGAGATCTCTAATTGTCCATCGACGATTTTCAAGCACCAAATCTTTGATCTTTTGGACGTGGCCCTCGTCGGTAGACGTTGATGGTCGTCCAGAGCGCGCGAGGTTCGTCTTTGAACTCGTTGTACCACTTATAAACGTTTCCTTGTGCCATAGTTTGATCACCAAAGGCCTTCAACGTGTCCGCACAAGAATATTCGTTCCGCAAACATAATTTGATGCAAGTTCTTTGTCCAACAAAATCACCCATTGCAAAAATCACCTTTGGTTGTTTACAAAAACACGTGTAACTCTGAGATAATTAAACCTTTTAACAAACAGACGCTTGGCAAATATTATAGACAGTCCTGCCAACCCAGGGGGAAAATTTTACCTGCCTTCCTAATACCCGGGAGTTTTAACTGACAATTTCACCTTACTTTTTGACCACAGTGGTACATCTGCGGTCCCCTAAATAAGCCTACAAACAGAATAAGTCAATAAATGTGTTCTTATTTTTTGTATGTTTCTTTTGTGCGTAAAACTCACGTGTACCCGCCTGTTCGTTTGTAGGTTTTTCTTGTACTGAAAGACTATAAAAGAAACCATGTATGATATATATATTACACAGGCTGTGGATGTTTACGAGTAAATGGAACATTATGGCGTATTACGAACGTTTGTTATTTTTTTTAAATGAAAACCAGGTCAAGTGTCGCAATTAATGTCATTGTAAGACTTGATTTTTCATGTTACCTTCCTATATACGACGTGTCGTGCCATTAAAAATGGGAAAATAATTGAATGTGAAAGTTACGTAATGTTAACGTTGGTACAGTTGAAAGTAAACTTTCATTATAGCGCGGTTCTGTAGAATAATAGTTATTTTTAATGATCTGATTTTTTTTTGGTGTCGACAGGCTACATGAGGGTAATCCACATAGTGGCAATTCCCCTCTTATAGCATAGGGAAGGGATTTGAAAGAGGGGATGCGGAAGGGTAGAGGAAGGCAGCCAAGGGTTAACTAGGGCCCCCAGGTTATGGTATAAGGATCCTACCCAGCATTCGCCTAAAAGTAATGGAGAACAAACCCTATAAAAACCTGCATCAGGTAGGTCGGGCATTTGGTACTTGTCCCACGCCCTTCCCTTAATGGCGGGAGAGGAGTTAGCTGTGGGGACGCAGCATTACCTTCTCAGTGCCTCGATCAGTTTAGGAGGCAGCTGGCCGACTATTCCAATGGGAATAGTGGACAACTCTTACCGTATGCCTAAGGTCTGCGACCCCGGAACATGCACCTCTGAGAACAGCCCGAGGTGCCTCGGCATGTGGGAACCTTAGTTCAAAAAACCAGAGAGATGTGAAGGCGTCCCCAAAGGTAGACCCGGCCAGAGCTCTCTGGGAAGGTTCACCTGCGAGAGAATTCTCTCGCAGGCTTCCTTGGTGATCTGATTTTTTAATTTTTTTTTTAGGGTAACAGGCTACATGAGGGTAATCCACATGGTGGCAACTCCCCTTTAATAGCATAGGAAGGGATTTGAAAGAGGGGATGCGGAAGGGTGAAGGAAGGTAGCGAAGGGTTAACTAGGGCCCCCGGCCTGTTGTTTAAGGATCCTACCCGGCATTCGTCTAAAGAAATGCAGTGAAACCCTAGAAAAACCTGCATCAGGTTGGTCGGGCATTGGGTACTTGTCCCACGCCCTTCCAATAGCGGGAGAGGAGTTTGCTATGGGGACGCAGCATTCCCTTCTGCGTACCTCGACCAGTTCAGGAGGCAGCTGGCCGACTGTTCCAATGGGAATAGCGGACAACTCTTACCGTATGCACAAGGTCTGTGACCCCGGAACATACACCTCTCAGAACAGGCCGAGGTGCCTCTGCTTGTGGGAACCTTAGTTCAAAAACGGAGAGGAAAAGGCATCCCCAAAGGTAGCCTCTTCGTATCTCTCCTACAAGGTTCTACCTGCGAGAGAACATCCCTCGCAGGCCATGTATGAGAATGATCTGGTTCAGAAGGAGAAACTAATATATGCAGAAAGAAACAATTTCGTCAGGGAGTAAAAAATTGAATGACGTCGTTGAGGTAAAAAACCTTGAATGAGGTAATCAAGGTGCCTGGACGAGGAAACAAAACTGTTTGGGGGGCGAAAAGTTGCAACGCCGCGCGTCACGACGAGAACCTTCTAGAAAGACCTGCGTGCGAAAGTGCGTCAGACAGGCTCAGAGTCAGAGAAGCGTGTATTTATAAATATATACTTTCGAACTGTACAGTGTAAAAAACCAATAAAGGGAAAAAAAAATCACTATGGTCTTTTATTACTTGAAGAATTACTAAACAAAATGGCGACGAACTGTTTCTTGTTAAGTGAGATGGACCTGTTTTATTTTGGCAGCCGTGGCACACGGAGGTGATGTTTCGAAGGCGCCGCACGCACAGCGGACATCCTCAGAGAAAATATGCGACATTTTTTTATTACAACATTCTATGGAAAACAGAGAGAGAAAACTGTGTTCCTGAACCTCGCAGCGTCGACCAAGGCTTTCATTTAATTAAATCCTCGTTTATTTCTATCTTTAATGGAAATTGAAACTGTGAGATATTTTCGTCGACATTCAAGGCTGTTTTTCACGAGGTGTGTGTATATTTTATTTGAGGATGTCTACTGTGAGCGTTCGATACGTCCCGTGTGTGGCATTTAAAAGCAGCCGTCAAAGATGTCCTTCGAATTATGTCGGTTAGTAACAATAGCTGCATCGGACGAGGACGAAAATGACTAAACTTTTTTTACTATTACTAAATATTTAGATATTATTATTATTATTAATAAAACTTTTTTATTCTTGCTAAAATCGTATTTATTGTTAGTAAAAATATTATTTCTTTATAAAACTGTCTTTGTTGTTTATAATTTTTTTGTAGTTTTGAAAAAATATTTATTTCCACATAAAATTTTGTTTCAAAAATTTATTTATTGTTCAAAAAATTATTTTTTGATTCAAAAATTTTATTTTTGGTTTCTAAAATTTGTTTTTTGGTTTCTAAAATTTATTTTTGGTTTATAAAATTTTATTTTTTGACTTTAAAATTTAATTTTTTGTCTTTAAAATTTTATTTATTGTTTCTTAAATTTTATTTTTGTTCCTAAAATTTAATTTTTGATTTCAAAAATTTTATATTTCAATTTTAAAATATTATTTTTCGTTTTTAAAATCATATTTTTGGTTTCTAAAATTTTATTTTTGGTTTTTAAAATTTCATTTTTGGTTTCTAAAATTTTATTTTTGTTCCTAAAATTTTATTTTTGATTTCAAAAATTTTAAATATTATTTTAAAAATATTATTTTTTGTTTTTATAATTTTATTTTTGGTTTCTAAAATTTTATTTTTGGTTTCTAAATTTTCATTTTTCGTTTCTAAAATTTTATTTTTGGTTTCTAAAATTTAATTTTAAATTCAAAAATTTTTAATTTTATTTTAAAAATATTATTTTTCGTTTTTATTATTTTATTTTTGGTTCCTAAAATTTTATTTTTGGTTTTATAATTTTATTTTTGGTTTCTAAAATTTAATTTTGAATTTAAAATTTTTTATTTTATTTTAAAAATATTATTTTTCTTTTTTATAATTTTATTTTTGGTTCCTAAAATTTTATTTTTGGTTTTTATAATTTTATTTTTGGTTTGTAAAATTTTATTTTTGGTTTGTAAAATTTTATTTTTGGTTCCTAAAATTTTATTTTTGGTTTTTATAATTTTATTTTTGGTTTCTAAAATTTTATTTTTGGTTTGTAAAATTATATTTTTGGTTTCTAAAATTTTATTTTTGGTTTCTAAAACATTTTGTTTCATAAAAATTTTTTTATTGTTTCTAAAAGTTTTTTTGTTTCTTAATTTTTTTTATTTTTTCTAAAAATTGCAAAGTTCTCAATACTATTTTAATAAATAAATATTTTACATATTCATTACGCTAAGAGATATTGTTTTGTTGTCTAATAAAAAAAATAGACCGTACGTTTCTATGTGTGTGTGTGTGTTCCGCGTAGAAATCTACACCCGTTTAGCAAATTTCACCAAAGTCCGCCCACGTGTTCCTTGCGAACAGGAAACAAAGTTTGTTGTGGCAAGACTCGACTGCCACCGCCATGGAGGGCCGGGAGGTGTAAATTTTTGAAATATCGTAAAACCCAGGCTGAAATTTGTGTCGGATAAATATATTTCCGAGTCAGTGAGATTGATAGTGTTTCTCCCGATGTAGATTGAGTATAATTTCAAGTCCTTCTGGTTATTATGGGAAGGAGAGCACCGTTAGGGGTGGAGGTGGCAGGGAGAAAATAACGCGAAAAAATGCTCGAGGTTGGAGTCGAATCCGGTTATGGATGTCGCTGAGTTTAATTTTGACATCGAGGGCAACGCCGGGCACCCAGCTGATATTTTTGTTTTATAAATTTAATGATTTGACTTGAGCATTGCTTCAAACTCCATTTTTAGTAATAATGACGATTGCTGCCTTTCCTGGTGTGAAGAATGAATAACATATTCTCTGGAATCTGAGTTATGTATCGTCTTAGAGTGCGATGGCAGTGAACGTCATCGAAACGTCGCGGGCACAATTTTTTCGCTCGGTTTGAAGCCAGAGAAGTATTTTAAGTTTTTTTTAAAAAAAAACTACTCATTGACCTATAAAGATCAGGTTGTCAATGCTCGACCTACCTGATGCAGGTTTTTCTAGGGTTTTTCCCTGCATTTCTTTAGGCGAATGCCGGGTAGGATCCTTAAACTATAGTCCGGGGGCCCTAGTTAACCCTTGGCTACCTTCCTCCACCCTTCCGGATCCGCCCTTTCAAATCCCTTCCTATGCTATTAAAGGGCAGTTGCCACCATGTGGATTACCCTCGTGTAGCCTGTTCCTCTCCCCCAAAAAAAATAGTAATAAATGTCCATGGGCAGCCATGACAGTTGTTGAGGAGTCATCAACGAAACTTAATAACAAAGAAATATTTTTTAATAAATACCAAGTCTGAAACTTGTCATCGTCATTTTGATTCATAAAGGAAAATAACATCTGTGTGTGTTTGTGGAATTTCTTTGGTGTGTTATCAACGACTGGCATCTTTTGGGGAAAGTTACGGAAGACACCCTTTTTATTTTTTGTAGAATATATTGAGGGTAAATTGTGTGTGGGTACACACAACTATAGTTGGAGTATTTATAAAACAACACGATAATGCAAGGCCACACACCGTGAAGGGAATAAATTTGGAAAACAGCCGCATGGGACCGCAGGGGAGGACGAGGGGAAAAAAACAGTTCCTCATTGACTATTTTTTAGTTTTTTTGTGTCTGAGAGATTTTTCAGCGGTTCCCTTCGCGAAGTGTGGCCGTGCATTATCGCCCTGTGAGAAATCTCCGTACGTTCTCCGAGCGTTCTGATCAATTGGCAGTGACTTTTCCCAACACTTTTCCAACACTTTTCCGAGGTGTTGTTGTTCTTAGTGTCGTCGGATGTTTCGTCCTTGTTTTTTCTGTTGTCGTGGTCGAAACAAACACACAGATGTTATTTTTCTTTGCTGAATCAAAATTACGATGACTAGTTTCAGCCTTGGTAATTATTAAAAAAATATTTCTTTGTTATTAAGTTTCGTTGATGACTGCTCAACAACTGTCATGGCTGCCCATTGACATTTTTTTTGGGAGGGGGGCATCAGGCTACATGAGGGTAATCCACATGGTGGCAACTCCTCTTTAATAGCATAGGAAGGGATTTGAAAGGGGGGATGCGGAAGGGTAGAGGAAGGTAGCCAAGGGTTAACTAGGGCCCCCGGGCTATAGTTTAAGGATCCTACCCGGCATTCACCTAAAGAAATGCAGGGAAAACCCCTAGAAAAACCTGCATCAGGTAGGTCGGGCATTGACAGACTTGATCTTTATAGGTCAATCAGTAGTTTATTTTTTTTAAAAAAAACTTAAAATACTTCTCTGGCTTCAAACCGAGCGAAAAAAATTGTATCCGCGACGTTTCGATGACTTTCACTGCCATCGCACTCTAAAAGAAGATGTATCACTCAGAATCCAGAGAATATTTTAAGTGACCAGTTTGGAAAGAAACTTTGACGAGGTTAATGGAAACTAGTTTGAACTGTCATGGCTGCCACCTTTGGCAACGCTGGAATCAAGTCACGTGAGCTCCATTTTTAACACCGTAAAAATTAACAGAAACGATCATTTTAAGTTTATTTTTTTTAGGGTAACAGGCTACATGAGGGTAATCAACTTTGGGCAACTCCCCTTTAATAGCATAGGAAGGGATTTGAAATGGGGGATGCGGAAGGGTAGAGGAAGGTAGCCAGGGGTTAACAAGGGCCCCCGGGCTATATTTTAAGGATCCTACCTGGCATTCGCCTAAAGAAATGCAGGGAAAACCCTAGAAAAACCTGCATCAGGTAGGACGGGCATTGGGTACTTGTCCCGCGTCCTTCCGATAGCGGGAGAGGAGTTTGCTGTGGGGACGCAGCATTCCCTTCTCCGTGTCTCGACCAGTTTAGGAGGCAGCTGGCCGACTATTCCAGTGGGAATAGCGGATAACTCTTACCGTATGCCCAAGGTCTGCGACCCCGGAACATACACCTCTCAGACCAGGCCGAGGTGCCTCGGCTTGTGGGAGCCTTAGTTCAAAATCGGAGAGGAAAAGGCATACCCAAAGGTAGCCCCTTCGTATCTCTCCTAAAAGGTTCTGCCTGCGAGAGAAAATCCCACGCAGGCTTTTTGGTTCATTTTAAGTTTAATTAATTATGTGATTAAAAATTAAGATAATTGTTTACATAGAACGTACAATTGACGTATTTCCAGCAATGAATAGATAAGGTGATGACAGGAAAAAAGAGGGGGGGGGGTTGTTATTTTTTTGGTGGTATTTTGACCGGGAGAAATGTGCACAATGCACTTGCTTCAAGTCAGCCAGGACTAAAAAGTGATTAAACTCGTTAAATATTGAAGTATGGCCGTAAAAATAAGTGGCTCGGCAGTTTCTTAGGAGCTTTTATCTTCGAAAAGCCTCACAAAAATAAATTTATGCAATTCCACGAAACAATAGCTAGAATTGGAAGGATTCCACTTAAAAGAAAAAAGGACGAACGCAACATTTACGTGGGGAAGTTATTTGAGACTAATTCAGTAAGTGGCTTTCGCTATCAGCGTGTAAAATGAAAGAAAAAGGGTAATAAATTAATTTTACGTGAGGAGAAAAATAATTTTTGACATGGCTTCACCGGCGAAAAATTCCATGTTGGAGAAGGAGAAAAACAGCTAAATCACTAGGAAATTAATTAAGATCATATATATTTTTTCTTTTACAAATAAAAAATCAGTTACACCTGTGGGTTTGATGCGGTCTTCCCTTACATTTTTTTTTAAAAAATTTGAACTTCAGTCTCTACCTTATCTTGACAGTTTCATTCGCATTATTATTTCTAGGATGATTCAGACAAACGTTTCTCTTTCCTTATTAAGATAGACCATTTTATTATTGAAATTAAATTATGCAGAATCTCATTTCACTAAACATTGTCCTTGAGGTATTTCCAGACCAGTAAGTTTAACTGCCAAATAATCCAAAAATCAGTTTTGCTGCTGGGGTGGTGGGGGGGAAGGGGGGAAACACACACACATTGTTGAAGAATGTCTTCTTAACCTTGTGCTATGTTCTTTTTCTTTAAAATATTATTTCTTTGAATAATGAGTACCCTTTTTGGAGGATCCTTCCACTGGGATGACATCTCACTTTTACTTATTGGAAATGTGAACTTAATGAAAAATTTTCCTCGATTACAATTAGATACAACATTATTCTGGTCTCAACTTTAATTCAGATAACCTGATTGTTTTCCCACCCTTGACAGGATTTCTCAGTGACCCCCTTTTAACTTCCTAATGCTCAGTACATATTTCAAGAATTTGTATGTTGTATGAGGCTGAACCACCAACATGGCAAGCTCGAGGAAGTTCATTTATGTGAAACAAATAGTTTAGTTTGTTTGTGGGTGTGAATGGAACAGTGTGTTATTAATTTATGGCCTGAACATGATTGTTTTCAAGCTACCAACAGAAAAAATATGACCCAACAGTGCCTCACAAAAAAAAAATATTTACCTTCACTTGGTGGGTCTAATTTTGTGTGTGTGTGTATGTGTTAAAGAAATAGATTAAAACCCTCCTTGTACTAGAAAAAATTCTCCAAAGTTAGTGATGCCTGTCGGAATGGTCACAAATAAGGTCACTGTTAAATCCAATTGGGAGATTTGAATTTTGCAATAATTGAAACTATCTTTGATACTTCTAACAGCAGAAATCTCACTTAGTTTTGGTTGTGTGGGGGCAATAAAATTATTTAAGCGTATTAAATTTCATATTATCAATCAAAAGAGGATATTGGGTTGGTCGCATCAAGCTAATTTCTACAGCTCAAGGGACCATCCTTGGACCAATCAGAGAGAAGGTGGATTGATATGGAAAAACATTGTTCTGAAGTCAGTTTCTAGGCAAGTCATGAGGAGAATCACCATATCGTGTCATTTTGGGAACAGACAGTTACCAATTTAAAGTAAAAATTAGCAAAAACAAATATTATCGTTCAACAACTTACTGTAAATTTATTGAGACTTCTTTTTATATATAATCTTATTATTAAAGATTGGATAATTCACAGAAGAAATTATTGGAACAGATCTAGTTGTCTTGTAGAGGGGTCCACTATTATGTTAGGTTTGTCACCACTGATAATAACTCAATAATTGTGGATTAAAAATTATTTCTTACATGTTGGTAAATTGCATGTTTACATTATATAGAACTGCCATCTGCCTGATTGGTCCAAGAAAGGTCCCTTGAGCAACAGAAATCGGCTAGATGTGATGAATCCTTATTTGATTGATATAATCAATTATAATAGTATCAAAGATAGTTTCTATGATTGCAAAAATCCAATCTTATGTTAATGTTCGTTTAATACGATTAAAGGAAAAATACTGGAATAAAAATGTGAATAATTTTGTATTTTATAACGGGTTAAGTAGTCTGTTTAACTAATTAATATTATAATTTATTAAATCTGTCCTAGTAAATAAGAAGTTATAATTTTTTAAATCAATATATTCGGAGAAGAAACCATTTTTGTAAAATCATGTAATGTAAACATGCAATTTACCAACATATGGAAGGTAAATTTTTGATCCTCAATTATTGAGTTATTATCAGTAGTGACCAACTTAACATAATCAACAACTTGATCTTTTCCAAATACTTTATATTTTATTTTAGCAACAAAAATACTTGTTTAATTAATTTAACCATAATTTCTAGTGAAATAAACAAAAATATATATACTTTTGTAGTAAGGTGAATGGCTTTTATTATTAATCAGTTTTAAAATACTTAACGTTTGACATAAAGTAAAAAATATTTATTACTGCACAACAAAAAATTTCTGTCATCGCCAAGTGACTAAATATAATAAATTCATAAGTTTAAACTACTTCCTCTAAATTCTGTTTTAATTACATTGGTTTGGTCAATTTTATTTATCTAAGTTACCCCATAAAACAACTTCTGATTTGTACTCATTAGTCTTCCTTTGTTATCTAATTTCATATGTCCCCCTGAACTTACTTGACTTTTATTTAAGTACATATACAAAAGCCTTACTAAGATTCCCCCTGGTTGTCACTGCATAAAAATTCCCTAATTCCTTAAATTCATTTACTTAATTTTTTTGGGGGGCGGGGGGCAACCCTTCATAATCTTCCAATATCCTTAACATACACACAACACAAGAAGAAGAAAAAAAGATAATTTGTCATTTTTTCCTTGTTCGTCAACATTTTAACAGCCTGGGGTTTCAACTTCCATATAATAAATTATAACATACCAAATAAAGTAAATTGTTTTCATAACATTCAACTGAGTAAATTAAAAGAGTTTGGTATGTTTCAAAGAATCCCAAAAAGATTCTGATTTTTACACACACAACTTAATCTCCAAAATTAACAATATAAATTCATATTATGAAGAAAAAAAACTATTATTTTGGGTCAAACTTCTTGATCACAAATCTGATTTCCTCACCTTAAGAAACAATTTTATCTTTGCTTGACACAGTTCTCATTATAAAAAATATTTTCTTCTTAGCCTAATTTATTAGCATATTATCTTATACTTTACTGCATAAATTCATATTCTTCAATTGGCATTTGGAAAATTTGCTACTTGTCATAACTTTAATTTTCTTTGATCCTTTTTTTTAAAAAATTTAAAGACTAACTTATCGGGTACTGGTAGAAATATTCCTCCAGAGGTTCCAACCCTGGAGCAACCTTTTACATTATTTTAAAAAATTGAAAAAACAACTTAACCTCCTGATAGAAAATTTAGGGGTTTTGTTAATGAAACAAGTTACGTACAGTTCTATTTTTTTTTAAAAAAAAACAACATATTTCGTACTGTCAATTTAGATTTTTCAACAAAACTCCGACATAGTCACCATCAGGTTACTGTGTTTGCTGTCCAAACGGAATGAACGTTGGGGTGGTTTTTTGTTTCTAGAGGAACATTTCTACCATTACTCCACAAGTTAGTCTTCAAAAATAATATTAAAAAAAATTAGTTATGACAAGTAAAAAATTCTAAATTTCTTGTACACTTCCCCATGACAATTGAAGAATATTAATATATATATATATATATATATATATGTGTGTGTGTGTGTGTGTGTGTGTGTAAATAAAAATTGTGGAAAAATATTATTTTCAAATTTATAATGGTATATATATATATATATATATATGATGTTTTAAGAGTAAATTATAAATAAAATCCAGTCTTTTTAAACTCTGAAAATTATTAATAATTAATAATAGAATTAGTATTATTTTTTTCAATTACACATCATTTTCTGGTTTTAAAAGGCTGTGTTTTATTTATTATTTTAAAATTTTTGTTTTAATAAATTCAACTATGGAAGCTTTTATTCTCTAAGGGCACCTTGAGGCAAATATTGTTTTCAAATTCATATATATCTGATTTTCTTTAGAGTAAATTTAAAATAAAACACAGACATATGAAGTCAGAAAATGATTTATAATTGATAATACAATTAGTATTTTTTTTCTTCAATTATGCATCATTTTCTGGTTTTAAAAGGCTGTGTTTTATTTATTATTTTAAAATTTTTGCTTTAATAAATTCAAGTATGGAAGCTTTTATTCTCTAAGGGCACCTTGAGGTAAATTGACAAATCCTTTTAATGATAATAATAATAACACACCTCCTCTTACACAATGATCTGAGAATCACTTTCCATTCTATAAGTAACTAAACGGGCCTTGAGTCAGAAAAATTCTTTATTAACAAATAATTAAATTTACCCTCCTTTTTTAGCATCTCTTCAGGTTTTAATAATTTATGTATTAATCATGTCAAAAAAAATTGAGGCGGAGGATTTTTGCCTTCGGGGTGTATCTGACTTAAAATTAAAAAAATAACTGTATTTTTCTGTAAAAGATCCTTGGTTTCAAAAACATACACACACACTAAAACACTTCTCTGTTTAATCACAACACTTTACGAAATGTAAATGGCGTTCCTCAAGGTGAAGTTATGGTATCCGTACGGCACTTTACTGTGAAATACGAGACGGCTACCGCCGCAGTTCAGAGTAACAAAAGAAGGAAAAAAATAATTGCCTGTCGTCGCGAAGTACGGTTTTAATTGTCGTTTCACGGCCTATTTTCTCCTCCCTGCATGTGGGGATTGAATTTGGCGTTGCCGCCGTGCGGAGGAGGAATGCTGCAGTACTCACCCAACTCAGCGCAGCCTCTTCTGTCAGTCTGTTCTAGTACAAGACGACCCCTCCATCAGACGCATTCTTAAATGTCGAAGTATTACTAAGCCAGGCTCGTAACCCGATGCAGATAAGAAAACTATAGCTCTATAAAAACGACCATGTGCGCAGTCTAACCGATAAAGCGTCGCCACTCTCCGGAGTATCAACACGTACACAAAAACAAACACACACACGCAGGAGGACGCAAGAAAGGGGACACGAATACTTCCTCTCTCTCTAATCACCTTCGAAGTGGCCGAGCTTTCTGAAAGTCCACTCCCGTGTGACGTCACCAGCTGTTTCCATCCTTACATCACCGAGACAAGTTGGGAGCGACTCAAACGTGCTAACAGAAATTATAACTGTTTATCAAGTTAAACGTCTGTGTAAATCTATTTGATGATAAAAACAGACAACAACAGACACTTAAACAAAATATTTTATTTTGTTAATAAATTAAATTACATGTTTCGGTACTCATGTGGACCCTCTTCAGGAAAAGATAACTGAGTAATAGTAGAATGTAGGTCGGGTAATTTTTTTTTTCACCCTTCAACGTTTATATGTTGCGGCCATTAGTTAAAAACACCCCCACAAGTTTTCCAATTGGAACTGGGCGAAGGCCTGTGAGGGCTGTTCTCTCGCAGGCAATACCTGCGAGGGGTGTTCTCTCGCAGGCAGAACCTTGTAGGAGAGACACGAAAGGGCTACCTTTGGGGATGCCTTTTCCTCTCCGTTTTTGAACTAAGGTTCCTACATGCCGAGGCCTGTTTTGAGAGGTGTATGTTCCGGGGTCACAGACCTTGGGCATACGGTAAGAGTTGTCCGCTATTCCCATTGGAACAGTCGGCCTGCGGGCTCCTAAACTGGTCGAGGCACGGAGAAGGGAATGCTGCGTCCCCACATCAAACTCCCCTCCCGCTATCCAGGGAAGGCGTGGGACAAGTACCCAATGCCCGATGCAGGTTTTTCTAGGGTTTTATCTGCATTACTTTTAGGCGAATGCCGGGTAGGATCCTTAAAATATAGCCCGGGGCCCCTAGTTAACCCTTGGCTACCTTCCTCTACCCTTCCGCATCCCCCCTTTCAAATCCCTTCCTATGCTATTAAAGGGGAGTTGCCCAACGTGGATTACCCTCATGTAGCCTGTTACCCTAAAAAAAAATCCAATTGGAAACGCCTCGCGGAAAAGTTTCTGTTTCTCTAAAAACCACGAGATTTTGTGCACCACTTTTCAGTTTTTCGCTAATAGCAGAAGCAGGAAGCCTTCTATTGAAAATAATGTTCAGTAATAAATTGTAGAGCATAAAATTCTGCATCCAATGGTGTTTTCTAGTACGAAATTCGGTCAGACGAAGTGGTAGAAACCGTTCGGCAAATATAAGACATTTTACGCCGCCGTTTTCGAAAACGATGCAGGTTGTCAAGTTTTCTAAAGCTGATATCTCCAAAATGGCCGCCAGTACACTAATTTGACAAAGAATAAATATTTTAGAGAATTTAATTCTCTTTCCTAACGCATGATCTTGCTTTAAAAATCCATTCAGAATGGCCGAAAAATACGCCCATTTTGCTGGCTGTGTGCACCTGCTAATATCATGGCGGCGGTGAGGACGGAAGTGACGTCACGGTGAAACTTGTCTTGCGCAGAGAATATTATAAACATACTGTGTCATAATAGCTCATTTTATTGTATATAAACACGTATAAAAATGCATGGTAACAACGTAAATCGACAAACTTCCGGGGTAGTACCTAAAAGTTAATTAATTATAATGTTTAAGAGTATTTTTTTTTCTAAGAGGAAGAACGGGGCCAGCGTTCCAAAGACTATCTACATGTTTTTGCAAGGAATAAAGAAGAGCAATCAGAACTGGGGAACATGAAGACTTTAAACCGGTTTCCCGACGTGGGGGCCAAAAGGGGGAGCAATTTGAATCTTCAGGGGAAGAAATTCGAAATTGGAATTTAAAAACCGCCAGCTATAATTTAACTTATACAGAAGGAAAATTTAATTCAATTAAAAATAATGCATTATGTTTGGAGCTTTCCACAGAGCCACACTTGAAAGATTGTAGTGATATAAACTACGGTGTACTCTTGAGAGTATTGTTTACTGTGTCTAGAGAAGGTACAGTGATGCTGTGCGCATGCGCCAAGGGGTTTTGTCTGCTGTTGTCTAGCGCCATCTCCATTTGTTAATTATTACTTTTTTTATGCACAGAATTATTACTATAGGAGAACCGTCATACACGAGTTGAAATTGTTAGGCTTTTTTTAGGAAATAATTCAATTTTTTAATATCAAAAATATAATGTAAATGTTACATAAAGGGGAGTATTGGAAATATTTAGATAGGGGCATGGTAAAAAAAAGGTTGGGAAACACTGCAGTAGAGAACCTTAAAAGCGAAGAAAAAAGTCAAAATTTATGGGAAAGTAGAAGGTGTTATCGTAACAATAGTTGTTGAGGTTCATCGTATTGTAACGGGTGCGGTTATAAAAATAAAGGGATAGTTTCAAGGATTTATTAATTATGGAACTGAACATTGACAAATATTGATATGGAAAATAAAAAATACAAATTATACGTGTTCAGGTAGCCGGGCAAAACAATCAGATCCCTTAAATCTCAGGTTTAACCGTGGACTATGGTAACCTTCCCGAGGCGCGTCAAGGAATGAGACACTTGCGTGTATGTCAGACCGTGGTCATGTTGCACACTCGTATAGTCAGAGTCCTCTGGATCAGGCACGATTCAGACTTTACGTCAGTCTCTGGCGACGGGTTCGTCGAGGAATCTGTCTAGTCTCGAGACAGCCTCTTCAAGTAAAAAAAAATCTATATACTTGACCATTTTAATTCGATCTTCCCTGAACCCAGAAATGTGATTGGTCCACGCACTCACGAGTTTATTTAATTTTGGGATTTCTGGAGGCATGGTTTCCCACAGCGCGACACTCCTCCAGGTAGTGTCTGAGAGTCCACCCATCACCTACGTGCCTACGTCCGCGCTGAGCGGATTATCTCTCCGCCACGGTGGCGCCTGGTCAAAAATTCTAACTCGACAAGCTCTCAACCCCTTGCTAATATCTAAATAATAAAAAATATATACACTAATTATAAAACTATCGCGTTTGTAAGTTAATTTCTGTGACGTTGGATTTAATATGGAATTGGATTAATAAAATCTTTGAAATGTTGGCTGTATTGCTTCATTATTGATTAAAAATATAATACGTCCTGTGTTAAAAATACACTAAATATATAAAACTGTCAAATAAGAGAAAAAAATGAAGTGATAATATAAATACCACACACTGCGGCGTTTGTGCCTTTCGTCAGGTGATTAAAATCGCACGAGCTTGTGAGAACGACACAAGCGCAGCACAAACCAGGTGGCGAACGTAAATAAGCAAAGGTAAAACGCGCAAGGACAATGTGGGAAGAAGAAGAAAAAACCCAGAGAGGGGTTAAGGTTTTTTTCACAATAACCGTTTTTTGTCTCCCGGTTTCCTCCGTCCGGAAACACTTTAACATTAAAATCCGGAAGGAAACAGCGGGTGTTGATGGTTGAGTGTTGTGTTGTTAAAATGTTATATAATTGTAATTTATGTAAGAAGATTTAAAAAAATATATGCTTCGCCCACCTCGGCTCACACAACGACGTCATAGAAACATTGGACGGACGCAACGATCCTTTAACACGTCCGGGGCAAAAAACGCACGGACAAAATCCGGACCGGAAACACGTTTAAATTCTTCTGGAGAAAACCCCGAAAGGTAACAAACTGATGCTCTCAGTTAATGGTTGACCTGTTAAAATAAATAAATTCTTGCTCATTTTAGGAATTAACAACAACAACAATAATAAACACGACCTTCATACAGACAAACTTTAAATGGGGGAAACAAAAACTAAGAAAATTTAAAAGACGTTTCGACGCGGATTTAAAGTTCGTCAGGTTGAAGGTCGTAATTAGTAATATTATTTTTAACAGACGGTAATACCTACGACATATTTAATAATAACCCCAGTGTTTTAAATCAGTCAACAAACTAAAAAAGAAAATAAATAACTCTTCATTTTCTAATTTTTTTTTTGCCATATTCATCTGGACAAGGGAAAAAATAAGTATATCTATGGACTGCAATGTGTTGTTAAACGTTGAGGTGCAGAAGTTTTTAATTTTAATAAATAAATTATTTCAGTCTCATTTTTAATATATTAATTTATTGTACAACTCTTGCCATTAACAAAGTAACTAAAACTAAACAAGTATAAAACAAACCCAAAGATATAAATCCCCTTTCTTCTTCTTATTTTCAATTTGTACATGTAATAAGTTTATTACAAAACATTACTTCTTCTTCTATGGTTCCACAACCCCATATTGACCTCCAGTAGTAGCTTCCTCCAAACTTCTCTGTCTAAAGATATTCTCCTCTAGTTCCTCAAATCCATCGTCCTTGTTATGTCCTTCTCTACTTTGTCTATCCATCTGTTCCTTTCTTTTACCTCCCATATCATTGTATAATGCCTCCTTTCCTTTCCCATCTGTTGCACATTTCCTGCCCATTCCATTCTCTTTAATCTAATAGATGTTGCGATGCTTGGTTCGTTATATAGGTAATATATTTCATTATTATATCTGTGTCAGCACATACCCTTTTCATTATTTGGGCCTAAGAAATTCTTTTTAGGATCTTTCTTTCAAAGATGTTAATTGCTATCTCGTCTTTCTTGTTTAGTGTCCAGCCCTTCACTTCCTAAATATAGTATCATGGTTTTATATATCCTCATTTTTTGTTATTCTATGTGTTGTTCTTAGTTTTAAAGCTGGTAATAGTGAGAAATACAATTTATTTGCCAAGTTCAGTCTTCTCCATCTTTGTGGAATTTGGATCCCAGATAATATAAAGTCATCGCTTTTTTCCCAAATTGCCTGCGCGACTGAATCATCATTTTATTATTTTTTTTAAGTTTATTTCTAGACCAACCATTTTGGCACGTTTCTTTATATGCCTCCTCAGCTGCTTTAGTTGTTCTTGATATTATTACCACGTCATCAGCATATGCCATTAATTTTTTTTAGGCTTGTATACATTAAAACATCAAGTTAAGAATACATCAGCATAACAAACCTTCCTGTCACTATAATTAAAATCACAAAAACTTTAAAAATGCTAGTACATATTGGTACTTAGACACTATTATAAAACTATATTGTTTATTCTACAAGATCTGTTCTTCTACTGCTCCATTGGGTGGTTCAGTGTGTATTATTACATTCACAAATCGATACAACAGTATCAATTTATTATGTTGTTAGTTATTATTTACCCATACATATATATATATATATATTTATTATATTAGTAAGGATGTGACATTGTCAAAAATAATTGCAATATTGGTATGGAGAGGACAGAGAGATAGGTTGTGGCTTACCTGAAAGTGAAGTGCGGTGTCGCCATAAGGAACTAAAGGTAATTCTTCAAATTTTCAGCCAGTGCACGGAATGGTGTAACACTCCTTCCTGAAGAAGGAGGCTGAGAGCCTCCAAAAATTTGAAGAATTACCTTCAGTTCCTTATGGTGACACCGCACTTCACTTTCAGGTAAGCCGCAACCTATCTCTCTGTCCTCTCCATACCAATATTGCAATTATATATATATATATGATTATACATGCATGCAAATATATAAATCAACATAGATATTTTTAAAAAAACTTATAATTGGTTACATTATGTGTTATTATTATTTTTGGATGTTCTACTTTTCAAAATTTTTAGTATCTCTACATACTGTTTTTTTTTTCTATTTCTAAACCTATTATTAACAATCTTGTTTCTGTTTGAGTTAATATAAATTCCTTTAGCTATTCTAAGTTTTATTTTATGAATATTACTATGGTGTTAAATAATTCAAACCAAAAATCAGTGTTACATTAACACACCTTATCTATATTTTTTGTTTTAAAAAAGGAGCTTTTGACAATTGGTCGTCATCAGGTGAAACTAACAAATATATATATATATATATATATATATATGAAATTAAACATCAAGTAAATAAGAAACTGCATCAATGGCAACTTGCTTCAAATGAAGATGTGTTAATGTGACACTGGGTAACTCCAGGCCTGATTATTTGTTTCAGTCGTTTAAGCAAAAATATTTAACAGCTATGGTTTAATTCAGTATTTTCTAAAACATTATTTATCGTGATACTTCCCTTGCTAATTCCTCTAATTTTTAAAAAATGAACGGAAATTTACTCATTCCACCTTTTCACAGTTTACACATAAATAATTTAAACAACCTTTTTCTTTTAATTCTAAGCATCTAGCCTCAGATGTAGAAATTTCACCACATTTAATATGTAGTGGATTCTTGCATCAGTCACAATATAATTTTTTTTATATTGATTCATTACCATTTTTATCACACATTATATCAATCAATAACAGTGTCAACAAAAAGTAGAATATAATTTATCTGAAATTGAGAAAAAGAATTTAAATTGATACGGTAGCTATTCCAATCAAAATAAAGGAAGCTGTGTCACAGGTCTTCAAAAGAATCTCTTTCAAAATATTGCCATTCAGAGGTTATGTTCACTTCTCTAGTATTTACATTCTTTTTATTCAAATTTAAGCAACAAACTTGCAACTCAATCAAAGCTCATCGTGTGTAGTTTTATGGCACTTTAAAAGATATAAATAAAAGCTCACACACAAATGATAAGTAAAACTTGATAAAATAATTTAATTATAAGAGCAACATATGAAAAAAATAATTTTCATAAACTTAAATTTAGAATTTTCTGGAGCTTTTTACTATTTTACCATATTGTTCTGTAAAAAGAAGAAAAAATCGAGAATCATTTACATTTAATAACAATCCTACACACAAATGAAATGTGTAAAATTATAAATATATAATAATTTTTGAAAACAAACCCTTAAAGTCTGAAAATGAAGTCATAAGTTTCTCAGTAAAAATTTGACGACTGATTCAAAACATTTGGGTTAGTTACAAAAATTAACAATTATTGGCCTTAAAATATAAATTTTATAGTATTGAAGGAAAACCACAAATTAAATGGTACGTTAATTGCAGTGAAGTTGGATTTAATATGAAGAAAGTCTGACATAATTCTTGATAAGAAGTTGTTGGGATCCTGAAAGATAGAAAAAGAAAAGAACATAGAAGCCCCTGAATAAAAAGACCTTCTGAGAGGGGGCAGCAAATTTTGTAGTACATGAGGACCATGGTCAATCAAGAGCGAGAAAAGGTGGAAGAAATTAGGGTGGGAAAGGTTTGGCAACCAGTTGGAAGAGAGATAGACTTGGCGTTCCATTTCAATCATTCAGGGGAAACAAAGAGTCGTAAGAAGGAAGTGAGATAAAAAAAGTGACTTAATTGGGAAAAGGTCCAAAAAAAGGGGGGTGGGTGGGGTGGGGAAGACTTGGATGATTGTCAATGTCTCAAATCAAATTTGTGTTTCAAGTTGTTGATATGTTCGGAGACTACAGATTACTTATCGCTGGAAGATATTGGACATATGTTCCTTGATAGGGGTAATAAGTGATCTTGTTGTTCGCCCAATGTAGCAGGAATTGCAATCAGAGTAAGAGATTTTGTAAACTACACAGAGGGTCCTTGTGGTTTTTAATCGATTGGAAGATGACCAAATACAGACAAATTAAGTAATAATATAAGTATTCTTATTGTCAAGTAGGAAAGAGTATTAGCAGATCTGTAAATTATGGATATTTGATATTCTTTAAAAATTTGGACGAAGTTGTGACTTCTTTTGTCTGTATCATGCTATCTTTCTTATTATTAATTTTGAATCAGACGTAAATATTCCTTTTTTCCCCTCATATTAGTTGGATATATATCCTTACTAAATTTTTTACATTGTAACTGTTGTTTGTAATGTATTCCATCTTATTTCATGCTCTCAATATTTTTTTTTAAAGAAATGTTTAAAACCTCCTACTTTTCCATTTATTCTTCATCTTATAACTTTGAATTTCCCACAGTACATAACTTCGGTGACATATTTTTTTTGTTTTCAGGTATAGTGTGGTCTTTAAAAATGTTGAAAATGTAACGCCACATTGAACTTTATAATTCACTCTGTCAGTTACATGATTTTTTACTAGTTCTTTTATCGTCCACGTCAAATGTTAAATGTTTGATAAATAATTACAGCGCATAAAGACACTATAAAATTTTTTAAGTGTTCATTGTAGAGTCGTTAATTCCGAGAGAGAAAAAAAGGTGGGTGAAAATAAACACAACATTTTGATGATTGTAACATGGAAATTGATTGCTCACCAGCTGATAGCACAATGTGCGTCATCGTGACAATGTTAATGGTAACACTACTGTAATTTTCTGAGGCACGGTTGTTATCAGAACCAAAGAGTGTGACGTAGTTAATTTAGCCAGCGACATTTCACTCATCTTTTCATGGCGGAACTTTCTGAGTTGTTCGCTTCCAAATATTAATTTCAGGTGAACAGTCCTTGCTGAGAACAGCGTCTGACTTTTCTAATTTTGATAATAAACTGACGAGTGTAACACAATACGATTCGTCCTTGCAAACAACACGTGACTTACCGCGGCTCAATTCATTATTGTTCGAAAAACTACCTTTGTTTCATTCCAGTCCGCATCTGTGAAACGTTTCTTAATACATTTTATTTTATACACAAATGCAACTAGATTTTATACATTTTTATTTCATATTTGCTGGCACAATTACATAGACTTTACGATTAAGATGATTAAGTAGTGTGTTTGTTTAACAAAGAATCTAACAATAGCCTCTCTGACGTGTCTGAGAGTTTGTATATCTTTGATCGTGCAGTTTCCAGTATGTCTAAAAAATTTGTTCGAGTAGCTGGTTCTTAAAATATCTCGAACTGGTAAGTCATGTTAGCTCATGAAAAGTAGTTATATAGATATAAATTATATTTTAACGGTAGTAGCTGATTGTAGTTTAAATTTTTTTGTGGCCAGATCATCAACAATTCAGTTTCTGGATGTTTTTTTTACAAGTATTTTGAAGTTCATAGTTGTTTACAAACTCGTAAACAGTTGCGGCCATTCTTTAAGTGAATAATGTAATAACAGGAAACCGTATATAGTACATATATTCGGACTATTTAAGTTATGTGATAAATAAACAACAGCCATTTTGAAGCCAGAAAAATATATTTAATAGAAATTCCACGAGTCAGCTGACTTGTAAAATTCTTGTAAAACGTCATACGCGTGATGACGTCGTAAATTGGCGACGAAACGTAATGGGAATTTCTATTAAATATCTTTTCATGACTTCAAAAAAAGCTGGTTCGACTACAGTTTGTACACATGGGCGCCATGTTGAATCCGACTATGACGTCAAAAGTTTCGTACGTATGTTGTTTTTTAATAAGTGAACTTGCTCAAAATAAGTAAAAGAAACTGGTACAGTTACAGAAACCTTGAATGAAAACTTTTGGGTTATGATTTTTAAAGTTTTTTTTAGTGTTAAATGAAGGACACATCCTCGTGAGCGTCTAACTTCAATTGCGAATATGTCTGAGAAAGCATAGCGTCATTTTTATTAAAAAGGGGGGGGGGGCTTTGAATCGTGGATATTGTCCATAAATAAATGTTTTTTACTTAATTTCGCCAATTGTATAAATAGTAGTCTAGTCAAAAAGGTTGTAGTTTATTATAAACCGTATGTAATTCCAAGTATATTGGTGTCAATCTGTTTGTGTAGCAAAACCGTTGATGAAGTACAGACCAAACTGTACGAACCTTTGGATTATGTCTTTATTTTCATTTCACTTGGAATAATTACTAGGGTGAACATGCCTAACCATATACAGATAAATGATGGAATAGGCGTATCAGACTGGCTGTCACAGACGAACGGTGTCCACTCAGCCCTATCCTGTTTAACGTTCTCACGAAGGAATGGCAGGAACAAGCACGTACATATACGCTGATGACGTGGCCATCGCTGCGACACTAAGTGAATGGGCGGAGAGAAATGGCATACAGATAAATGAAGAGAAGACGGAGTTGGTAGTGTTCAGGAAAGGAGGAGGAACATCAAATGCAATGGTAAACTGCTCAAGAGGGCTAACAACTTTAAATATCTAGGCACCACAATCCAAACAACGGGAAGGAGTTTCAGACTGCATATAAGATCTAGAGCTATGAATGAAATCAGAGACATTACACAATTATCGATCAGCACAGCGATGGACCTGTACTACCTGTATGGCCTAGGATTAGTAGGAGAATACCTCACGTACAGACAACTGGAAGAACTGGAGCGAGTAAAGGCTAGATACCTGAAAAGAATTCAAGATCGAGGCTAGTGTACGACATTCCTAATAGAGGATCTAAGACACTATCAGCTGGTTCCAGCTTGAGACAGCTTTTACAGGATCTGCATGAGAGGAAACGGAACATACCGGAGGACTTCTATGCAACATCTGCTATGCAGGACAGGAAATGGATGGAAGCCAACCATCAACTACGCCACACGAAGACGAGACTGGCGATCCATGGCTTTCACCATAAAGTGTGCTTAAACAAAGTATTTCATGAACCAAATGACGAGTGTGTGTGTGTGTGAGTTGTCTTTAGAAGCCTGTGAGAGATATCATATTGTAAAATGTAGGAATAGACGTAAATATATCGTAGCTTACAGCAAGGAAAGGCATGTGTGCGCTTACAATATATTATTATTATATGCCATATAGTGTCGAAAGATTCCGGAATAAATAAATATGTAGTCATCATGGAGGCTGTATATGGTTTACTGTCGTTACCGTAATTACACGTGTACAGTGTCGCTAAGTGCTAGTTAACATCCTATCAACAGCTTTGAATATGCCAAAAATATATGTATGGATCCTTCAAATGTGTTATTCCACTATAGCCTCGTTTATAAAAGTAAAAAACGAGGAAGTTTATTAAAACCGGTACTCTCCTTAGCCAATCAAATGTTGTTATCATTATCATTAATTTCCACCAACTTATTTAGGTGTAAATACGTCTGTCTCGTGATGATTTTTATCTCGTTATAATCAAATTCGAACATTACAATTAAGAAATATCAGCTTTAGATTTGAAAATCGGTTACTGGCTAAATATTGAGTGACGCAATCTTTGATTTCTCGCATCCTGTACGCAAACTGTTTTTTTTTTTAAATAAATATTTTTATGTTCTCCTCTCCCGCTATCGGAAGGGCGTGGGACAAGTACCCAATGCCCGACCTACCTGATGCAGGTTTTTCTAGGGTTTTCCCTGCATTCCTTTAGGCGAATGCCGGGTAGGATCCTTAAAATATAGCCCGGGGGCCCTAGTTAACCCTTGGCTACCTTCCTCTATCCTTCCGCATCCCCCCTTTCAAATCCCTTCCTATGCTATTAAAGGGGAGTTGCCCAACGTGGATTACCCTCATGTAGCCTGTTGCCCTAAAAAAAAGTTCTTTGGGAAAGAGAAACGCGTTTTCACTTTATTTTAAATATTAATGATAATATGTTCTTCTTAACCAACGTTGCCTCCTTGAAACTATTGTTATCTTAAGTCTCTAACCAGCATGCTTTCATGCTTTCATACAGCCATGTTAGTTAGTGACTTCCTTTTCTTCTATTACCTTGCGAGAATGTTGATTTCTTACATAGGGTTAATATCATTCATTCTTCTTAATGTCCAAGCCATTAAAGTCCTACATATTTTTATGGTCTGTTCTATGTTAAACTTTTTATACAATTTAGATAGCTCATCATTGAATTTTATGCTCCATATATCTAAAAATAGCTTGGGCCATAAATATTCCTCAGGACCTTCCTTTCAAATATTCACAATTTTTCTTCATCAGTGTTAGTGACATACAAGATAACAGGTTTATTAATGTTGTACATACTTTTGTCTATCTTCTTACTCTTTTTGACATCATTTTGTTTAGGCTGTAATAACTTAAGTTGCATTGGCGTATACCATGGAGTTGTTATTAAAACTAGTGACCATAGCTCCCAGTACTTCAATTTATATTGTTTGGAATTAAACTGCCGATGTCTTTGTTGCCTGTCACTGTTGCTACAGAATTCGTCTTAAGCAGCCTTTTCGATACAAAAAATAAAATAAAATAAAAATCAATGGGGTTGGATGTATCGTCACGCAGCGCCATTGGGGCGTTGTCAAACATCATCTGAGTGCTTTCACACATACTCAACTTATGTATTACAGAGCTTATGAGCATCGGTTTGAGTTCAATGGCAGACAGGTCTCTCGAGCGCGACTACTCCCGCTCGTTTCGACAAACGTGCATCCGACCTACGCCTCTGAGAACACCGCGTGCGCCAGGCTAAATTTAGCTCCGGCTGCAACTCATCGCTGCAATCTACGCACGCAGCATCGTGCTTGATCGAGCAAAAGTTTTTTTCCTCTGTACAACGATACCAATTTTTTTTTTAAAAAAAAACATCAAAACGGCTAATTTATCAGAAGAAAAACCGTATTATTCAATTTAAACAAAAACTTAAAATATTACTACTTTTCGTCCACTGTTTTGGGACTTCAACGGGTCATCGACGTAAATAAATATCTTCATAAAGTTAACTATATGCAAAATTTAAAAAGTTAATTGGAAATGTATAATGAAAATAAATTTATTTCAATAAATTATTTAACTTTACAGATATAACCATAATGTGCTTTTAAGGAGGGAACAATTGTGAAATGAGTAACATTTGTATAGTAGATAAGTTAACAATGTAAATTTATTTGACTAATTCAAAAATTGGTACCTGGTAGAAACCATTCAACAACACACTTAAAAACCAAGATTTGAGGAATTGTTATTGTTTTTAAGTGTGTTGATAAATAATATGATACATGTAAATAAATTCCATAGCAACAAGTTATCTTAAATTTTGTTTAAGTGATTCATATCATTATTAATATTTAATTCACTACGATTAGAAGGCCCAATTACATTTCACTCCTCAGTCTTGTGAAGTAATTATTTTCCTCATCCAGGAATTTAAAATGTTTCACCTTAAAATTATGCTTAATGAGATCTTTGAATTTAATATTTGATCTTGTTTTAATGTTCTTTAATCCACCTGTTTTGGGTCTCATTGGTTTGTCTGATATATGTTGCTTTACATTTTTTGCAGTTAACTTTATAAAACACATTATGTTTGGCCAGAATATTTATTTTGTCTTTAAGGTTTTTTTATAAAATTTAAAAACAACGTCAAGACTGCAATCAACAAATAAGTCAATTAATTTATATTGGATGTGTGCAATGTAAGGTAAAAGTATTTAAAAAGTTTTTCCTGATAAATTGGCTGTCCTTATGTTTATTTATTAAATTATAAATGTCAGATTAACTTAAATATTAGATACCAATTTAAGGCACACAGGCAGTGCTGATGTATTTTGAAGTGGTTTCACTACAGGAAAGTTGAACTTGAATTAAAAAATATAGTCAACTTATTTTTCTCGAAGCTAAAAATTACTGTTGTGTAAAAATCCTAGAGTGTCTTGATGATACTTGTTTGAATTTTTCTAATTGTTTTTTGATAGGGAAACGATTGTGTTGTATGTGGGTGGTTGATTGATCAAGTTGTTGAGGCTATAGATGATAATATAAATACAGTCTCAAGTATGTTATGGAGACGATGTTGTAACAATAAGCCATGATATTTTATTAATTAGTGGCTCAAAATTTTCATATGGATGATATAATTTATCACATAGGATATCAAGTTAATATTTTGTTATTAATAGTCATAATTTCTGAATTGAATTTAATCTATGTTCAAAATTGATCAATCACTTTATATTTCCCTGGCTAATATTTATTTCTGATATATTTTTCTTTTTACCAATCTATCATAAGGTTTTTTACTTTATCTTTGTAGTACTTATGTGAAATTGAAAAATGATTATTTGTTTGCTTTATTTACAATCTTAAATTTTCAGTAATCGGAAGGCTACTAAAATTATAAGTTTCAACTTCTTGTAAGATATGTTTCTCTTTGTGGGGGAGATGATTGGTACAAAATGTCATATTTTCTGTGAATTGAACTTCAATAAGTCTTGTCTGATACGCAGTCCTCTATCCTGTTGTCTGATGTTTGTGAGCATCTTCACCTGCAATTTTTGCTGTCAGACAGTTGCTCTACCAAAGTATTTTGTCTGCTCTTGAACTTCTGTTGCAATCATGTGTGCACTTACTCCCTTTTAACAAAGGACAAACTGCTTTAATGTGATAAAATAAACTAAATAGTTTTTGTCTCCATATTTATACATATTTTCAACCCCCTCACTTTATTTTTATGACCTAACTTCTATCAATTTGCTCACTTTAATTGTCTAGCCATTACATGCTCATCTAAAAGCAATAAATATTCCTGGGGTTAGACAATGTTCCTTGTGTATATTATCCCTAGTATTCAGTCAAAATCCTGCCAGTTATTTCTTTCCAATAATTGGATTCTACCATTCTGAAACAAACCGATTCAATACAAAACTAATAAAACACACTAGTAATTCTAGGACAGATTTGTGGAACTGAAATTTGGACTTCAAACTTAAAAACCATGGCAGTGAAAGACACATAACATTACATATTACATGGATGAAAACTGTAGTTGCATTTATTTTATTTTGTTTGTTATGGTTGTTTCTAGGTTTTTTAAAAAATTTATTGTCTGAATACATCTTGTCCCCTATTTTCCCGGTACTTCTAATTTTAAACTGCCTTATATTCCTAGTACAACAAATCTATTAATTGCTGTTGTGAGTTTAAAAAAATATAATAATAATGTATATAATTATACGGTATTAGTTTTTATTATTGCTTTTATTTTCCTTATCTTAGAAGAAACCAATTTTTTTGGCTTGTAAATAAAATTATTTTCATTTCATTAGTGATAATTAGATTCATGCAATTTACTAGTGTAGGGCTAAATACAATAATTGTTTGGAAGGATGAATGTTGTTAGAAAGGCTTTCTAAAATTTCTGATTTACCTTTATTATAAGTTGATTGATTATAATTATTAGGACTAAAATATTATATAGATTGAAATTAATGTGCATTAATTAAATATTAAATCTGCGGAATCTGATTTTCTTAAATGTGGGATATAACATTTTCTTAAGAATGATAATGAAGTATAATGCATATTTAGTTATGCACTAGTGTATAATTCTGGAGGCAAATTATATTGGAGCAACAGGTTAGGTTAACTTGTATATTGTTGGTCAAAACTTGTGTCTTGAATATAGAACCATTCACTGCTACATTACTAAGAATACTACTGTTGATAAAATGATGTGAGACAAGAAAATAGTTGTCAAACATAGGTTTTCCCTGTGTAAATGTTTGATGAAATTCTCTCGGGATTCCAACCGGGTAATCTTTCCTGGCTGGAATCCCGAGAGAATTTCATTCAATAAAATACTTAAAAGGTATAAGAAACTACTAAATTTATGCTTAGAAATGACCTGATGTTTATGAATCTAAAAATATTAGATTTATTAGTTCCATTAGTCCTCTGCTGATGAAATATTGATTGCAAATATAAAAATAGATCATTGGAGAAATGTTATTAGAATGTTGAAGAAGAAGAAAATGAGGAAGAAATAGAGTAGTGATTTTTGTTTGTACTCTCACACATCTGTTTCATGACTGAATCTGCAAACTACAGATCATCATTGCTCCATTGGTTATCACAGGATCTAATAATAATTCTTTGTAGCACTAATGCAATATAGAGTGACGAATCCTATAATGGACTTTCAAGTTTATTTCAGTAATTTATGTTGCAATAAATATAAGCATGTTACTAAAAGAAAAATTAATCTGATTTTATTATCATCTTCAACAATATGAGTGAAAATAGTTCAATTCAATTTTATTTGTCAATAATTTTTATAATTTTTTAGAGGGGATATATATTTTTTACTAACAAGATATTCCATATCTGGCCACTTTTCATGTTTACAAATTGTTCTTCTTTCAGGCTAAGATGGGCAACCCTTGCAAAGAAAACATAATTGTCCAAATATGCAAGGCATTTTACAGAAGTCACTACCATTGGACTACTGTTAAAAGTTTTGTAATGTTTTTTGTGGGAATCCGAATAGCCAGAGAATGTATTGGTTTTGAAGTTGTCAAGGACGGCACATGTTAGAATAGAATATGAACACATTATAAATGTTTTCTATTAATGAGTACAGTATGTTGAAAGAATGTGACTGGAATTTTAACAAATATTATCAACAATACTAAAAATTTATTTTAAAATAACAAAAATTATTTTGAATACAATACATCAATGGTTTGCATGATGTATTAAATTAAAATGTTTGTGAATATTAATTTGACATAAAAGATTAATTACTACAGGATGTGGAGAAGTAACTTTAAAGTAAATCATGTGCATTTTGTTTTAAAACATGATGTGTTTATTGAACTTCTTTTCAAGCATGTTACTGAAATTCAGTTGATTAGCAAAGTAAATACAAATAAACATTTTGTTACTAACAAATTAACCTGTAACCATTATTAGTTTGAATAAACCAGGTCATAATTATTCTAAAAGATTTCTGCATTTTCAATACATATGTGTAAATAATCTGTTTATGAGTACTTTTACTTATTAGACAGGAAAATTGCTCTACAAGTGAAATATTGACAAGAATGCTATTTAAAGGTAATGTGATTATGTAGTAAAGCATTAATGACGGAGACTCCAGATTTGTGTTCTTTAGTTATTTATGTTAAGTAATTTATTATAGTTTGATAAATATGTACAACGGTTGTTTTTAATGTCAATATTTTAGTAAAATATCTGTGTTTGGCATAATTTTGCACTAAATTTTTGTTTTATATAAGAATACCATCTATGAAATATCTTGTAATAATAAGAAAATACCAGAAGAATTATCTAATCAATACTTGACTTCAATGTCAATTTTCAGGGAGAATAATAAAATATCTGATCTATATAATTTTTTATTTTTGACTATAGCTGACTTCTATCAATTAATCAGTCATATAAAATGCAGTTAATATTGCAATATAGGATTCACAAAATAAAGGTTTACTCTCTTTGACAACTAGGGAAATGGTGATACTAATTTACTGAACATATTATCCTAGAAACTCAGTAGTACTGAAACTTAACTTAAACAAAAATCAAATTTAATGTTAAATTAATTTAGAGATAAAATACATATTTTCAGTAAATATGTGAGATCCTTCCTGTTAGAAGTCAAAAAGAGAATAGACATATTCATAAAATACATTCAGATTCAATTAATCAATATTAAATATAATGTGCTAAGTATTTGTAGGGAAAGATTATGATTTCCATTAATTGCAAATACTATATGGGGAAATGTTTTGAAATATAACTAATACATATATAAAGAAACTATGTTACAAAATAAGTTAACCCTTTGCACTCAAGGGCTCCGTAGTGGAGCCCTCAAGCATGAAGACAATTTTAAATGGCTCCGTTCCGGAACCCTCGAGTGCAAAGGGTTAATATATATATGTATGTATATGAAAATTAAGGGCCCTTTGATATTGGGCCTATTTTACTTAATTATAAAAGAAAAACAATTGATAATTAAAAACTAATAATACAATTTAATTTGCTTAAATTGTCTATTGCTTTCTCAGCCAAAAATATCTTTTTAAAAAAAATTTCCGTAAATTGTTTAATATTTTCGGGTAATTTATTGAAAAACAATTATCCTTTTATTACAGGATCATTATCAGTTGTTTCTTAAATTTTTTTCTGACTGAAATAATTAATACTTTCCTCTGTAGTTTACAGTTTAGGTACATTGTGTACAGGGAAGCCCTTATAATTTCTCACAAGTTGGATTGAATGGTAAATATAAAGTTACTGTCACAATATTGTAATTTTTTTAAGAATTCTCTTACAGGAATCACACAGCTTCATTCCAAAAATGAACCTTAAAGCCTTTTTCTGAAAGACCAGTAATTGATGTATTTAGCAGCAGCACACACCCAGATCTCTATGCAGTAATTTAAGTGTTAATTTATCCCAGATTAAACTAGAACTTTGAGTATTCATGTCGGCAAGTATCCACAATTTAGATGTGACACAAGGTGTGCAAAAGATAGTGTTAAAAATCACACATAAATGTTATGATACAATTGGATAAATCTGGTAATTAATTACCTGCACCTAACTATATCACTCAACAAGGGAGTAGTTAAAATAACACTTTTACATGCTGTCTCAGCAGTGGGCAGCATTTGTTATCCATTTAAATTAGTTACCTGATACCATGTGTGCAAGAGAGTATGTAGATTTAAAGAAAACAATTGTTCAAAAAATTCATTAATAGCTAAATTAAAAGTCACTTTCAAATTCTGAAAATCACTATCAATTATTAGTCCAGTTGGTTAATTATGATCCTTGAGGTACAAGGTCCAAAAAACTCTAACCATTGCCAATATTATTCTCCTGTTCATGAACCTTTTAAATTTCTTATTCAACATATAAGCCATGTGTGATTTGTTCTCTTCAATAATTTAAACTTTTACTCTTTAATGGCACTGTGAAAGGGTCATATATATATATATATATATATATATATATATATATATATATATATATATATATGAGCAAATTTCAGTTACATAGAACAGTACACGTGATTAAGGAGACAACTGGAAATCTAATAATCAGCTATATTCAACAACTTTATTTAAAACCTCACTTCCTCAAACTACAGTTTTATTCCTACAATAATTTACGTGCAGTTGTTACTTTCTGAAAATTGTAGTTATCCAGCCCTTCACACACATATTATAAGATATGCATTATTTTTGTCAGATTCCCTGTTGAAATGCATATATATATGAAACCAAAGGTACTTAAACTGAACGTTTAGAGTTCATTTATCAGCAGTAACTTTGCACTAGTGTATCTTTCTACTACTGATCACATTAACAACACTTTTACAAGTAACTGAGCAGTGATTCGCCTGTCTGTGGGAATGGGTTAATATTGTGATATATCGGCAAGAAGTCACCGTTGAGAAACAAGATATGGAAACTACAGATTTACAGTGATCCAAGTGTACAATGCTTTGTGTGATGTAGTCTTTTTAATGCCAGAAAAGAAATTATGGTTCAGCATAGAATAGTTGCATAACTCACAAATTTTTAGAGGAACAGAAAATAGGCACAGTGACCGTGTGTCACACGAAAGCTCATAATGTCTTCTGTAAGATGCAGGCATGAGTTGTAGTGCAATATGCATATATAGGAAAGAGGGACAGTATAGTCGACTTAACTGAAATTGACAATTGGAGTCGGGCTGATCAGTAAAAATATTTTCATTTGGGAGCAAATGTATGTATGTATGCAAAGCACATAAGGATAATGTGACAAGGTCAAATTAATTAACTGAATTGGTTGGGAAAGAGAGACCCTGTAGCTGACTTACCCTAAATTAACTGTGTCCTTAGCCGACATGCAGTTCAGACCTGAAGACGGGGGGGTTGGGGGGGGGGGGGCACAGGCCTCGGAAAATTTCATATGTTGTTCCTCCCTGACTGGACCAACTGTTGATTTCATGTAGGGCAGTGACATATCCAAATTACTTGTATATATGTATACAATGTTAGGAACTAATGCAGGTCTTTCCTTCTTCCTTCCTTCTCCCTGCTTTGAACATATGCTTTTCTTTGTGCGTGATTCTACACCTGAGCATATGAATTCACTTAAGAACTGTAATCCTCCTACTTCTCCTATTTATTTCTATCCTTCCTCACTACCAAAATCGAATATATATCTTTGGTTGTTTGACACATTCCCTCAGATTTAGTTATTTATGTTCAAGTGCTTGAGAAGGTCTGCCTATGGTCAGAGGAAACATTGCAGACAATTGCTGTTATAGTGTCTGTTTGGGGCTAATTACAAACACACACACACACATATATAGACACACACACTCAATAATGCATTTAAATCATGATTAGGGATTCGGAGGAAAGTACAAAATAAATGAAGTATTGGATGAATACATTGCCTTTGGATTAATGACACTTTACATTCACGAATAAGATTAATATTTATATATGAAGAACATAACTACGTTGTCTTTGGCTTAACAACATTTGAAGGTAGTCTGTTGCAATGTGCTCATGAGCTACAGCATAGAAATTAATTTTGGAAGAATGCATTTTTCTTAATTTAAGAACCTTAATAAAAAAATGTTTCAACACTGTGATATCGAAGACTTTGCAGTCCCTCAGCTCCTGAAAAAAAAAGCAGCCAGCTCGCCATCTGAGTGCTATCGCCATGACAGTGAAGGATTTTTTACTTTAATGAGAACTGCGTATGCGCAGTACACCTTTTCACAACCCCGACGTCACCCGTAAAGCTAAAAACAAACCTGACTGATTCTTGTGCCCCTGAACATAGCATCAGGAGACATAAAATACTAAATTTAAACTGAACTATTCAGTTATTATTAACTTTTTTTTAAAGTACTTCATGTTTTCAAAACACAACTAATATTCCTCATGAATAAGAAAGATACCCAGTTCAGTCAAAAAAAACTGATAGTATCAATAGCACACAACGTTTCTCGGATCCTTGTTCCTTTCCTCAGGTGCGAATAAGGCTTTTGAGATTTGTCAAGCGACAAGTGCAGTTGTGTCGCTCTAGGCTCTACTTCACACCTGAGGAAAGGTACAAGGATCCCAGAAACGTTGTGTGCTATTTATATTATCACTTTTTTTTGTCTGAATTGGCTGACTTTCGTATTCAAGTAAAAACTTTTTCATTTTAATATTTCTCGTGTTTGAGTAATATTTCAAAAAATTCACAATCGAAGGTTATTTTAAAGAAAACACCACTTAAGAGGGATCATAGTGCGGATCTCTGCCTGCAAACAACAGCGCTCAGTGGCTTGTTCCTAAAATTAACCTTATTAAAAATGTGTACGAAGGGAAAACAAATACTTTTGTGTTAAAAATGCGGGTCATTTTGGATGCCTTTGAAATATTAGACACTATTGGAAATTATGTAGCATATTGAGGGTCGGTTGAGAGTGTTGGCAACACTGTCGCTGTAGTGGTATTAATATTTTACATAGTTATCCACTGAAGTTTAGGAGTATTTTTAATTAAACAATATGGCGGGGCACGAGTGTTGCGGGTAGTAGCTGTGTAAGGCGCGGTAGCAGTCAGGTGCTCGACCATTCTGTCTCTTCAAGGACGAAGTCACGTTAGGAAAGTTAACATGTCTTTGGAGTGGTTTTAATTTTTTAAAAAAATTGACGTTCTGCTGAACGTTTAATAGTGTTTACTTATGAAGTAAAAAAGGGAGGAAAAGATGTTCCATTCGTATATCAGTAGCTGAATTTTGTCGATTTGTTATTGTGACAGGAACCACGCAGAAGATCCAGGGGTAAATCAGTCATCTAATAAATAAAACAGAGTGTATGTACGTATGTATGTATATATTTGTGTGTATATGTTCCTTATACAAATTACACCAGTGGACCAATTTCACCAAATTTCGTACACGTGTTCTTTGTGACCAGGAAACAAACACTGTCGGGCTGAGACACGTCTACCAACCCCCTGGAGCGGGGAGTGAAAATATTCAAACATCTTAAAACAGCCGATATTTGAGTCTGATAAATATTTTTAGGGTTCAGAGAGATTGATAGTGTTTCTATCGATGTTATCTGACTATAACTTCAACCCCATACATCATGTGAACGGAGCACCCTTACTTAGGGTTGGGGGTGGACGCGTGTTACAAGAAAATAACGTTAATACAATCGAGATTGGAGTCAAATCCAGTTTTGTGGATGTAGCAGAGTTTAATAATGTCATTCAATTGGCCATTTAACACCCAGGGGTGGTGCTACAGGGGGGTGGGAGAATTTTTCTAACAGGTTAAATAGTCGATATTTCCGTGGATTAAATAATTGTTGAGGTCAATGACGTATATATCTACCGATGTTCTTTGTAAAATTTCAACCCCTTTCGGCCTGAGAGATAAGCACAAAGGGGTGGGGGTGGAAATATTCAAACACGGTAAAACATCCTATATTTTAGGCAGATAAATATTTTTATGAATCAAAGAGAGTTTCAATCGAAGTTATCTGAGTATAATTTGAACACGGGAAAGGAGCTCCCTTAGGGATGGGTGTAGACGGGCGTTACAAATAAATAACGCGAATAAAACCGATATTACAGTCAAATCCAGAGTTTTGGATGTTGCTGAGTTTAAGTATGATATTCTATTAGCCATCTAATCCCCAGGATGGACGGGGGTGGAATTTTACGCAACTAAATAATACTGTGGAGTCCGCCACAAACTCTTACCGTATGCCCCCCAAGGTCTGTGACCCCGGAACGTACACCTCTCAGAACAGGCCGTGGTGCCTCGACTTGTGGGAACCTTAGTTCATAAACGGAGAGAGAGGAGAAGGCATCCCCAAAGGTAGCCCCTTCCTGTCTCTCCTACAAGGTACTGCCTGCGAGAGAATAGCCCTCGTAGACAGAAATCGTTTATAATATACATATATTTATATCAATACTTAATAACCGATTTACAGTGACTAAATGCACTTTTATTTTCTCTCATCAACTGTAACAGGAGCTTACATTCGCCATTATCATGCGGTAAAAACCTCTTTGCCATATCTTATTCAAGTAATAGCCATCATCAATAAACTGAAAGAATTAACAAACCATTAACTGTTAAAAAAAACAATTAGAAGAACTACGTTTCGTGACACGTATTTGGATATTATGTAATAAATAAAACAATAAAACAGTCTTAATAATAATAATAATATATATATATATATATATTGGACTGAGAACTGATTAACTTTGGAAATACCGTATATTAAAAATCATACAAATACTGTTTTTTAATATTAAAACATGACACAGGAAAGGTCACAGACATGTTATATATAAATGATATTTTGTTTTTAAGAAACTCTTTGGCTCTTAGTTTTTATCTGTGATTTCAGTCCGGTCAACAATGTCGTCATACGCTCATCCACGTCTGAAGGACCGGCATATTTTAAATGTAAATATTAATTATTTTCTAAGTGTTTATTATTATTATTATTTACCCTATATATAGGTCGTTTTAATATTATTATTATTTTCAACCGGACGTTAATTTTTTTGTTGCTGTTTATTATTAGAACCTACCAAATATCCTCTACATCAGGCCTGGTCCAACGCGTCGTCTCGTTTCTTGTTCGGCTTCCATATGCAATTTTTTTTACTGTTTAAAAATTTTAGCCTTGAAATGTGTTTTCCTTCCCCTCCTCCCCCCTTCGCCCCCAGGTATTTCCATAAAGACATGAATGACCTTTCTTTATTTGTGCACGCTACCGATTTTTATTTTGTATCGTAAAAGCCACTGTTATCTCAATCTTCAGGAATATTTGAAAGAGACGATTTTCTTCCCGTCATGCAAAGGGGCTTCCAATTACTGTCTTGCATCCTGTCAAGGCGGCGACGTTTCGCAAGATACAACAAGGGGGTGAGTGGAAATTTTTATTATTTTCAATTTACAGAGATAGTCAATTCACACCACAAAAAAAGTGAGAATGTAAATATCACACAACAACGTTTCTGGGATCCTTGTGCCTTTCCTAGGGTGTTGTTGACTGACGAGTGCAGTTGTGTCGCTCTAGGCTCCTCTCCGAACACCTGAGGAAAGGATCGCAGGAACGTTGTCAACAAAAATACAGATTTTCTAAAAAATATATGATATAATAAGGCCTTCAGCCTCAAAGAATATGAATATGTCGGAAGACGGACGACGAAAGCTTCTGTTAGATAATTATAACGAATATCTGTGACATTTTATATAGACAGGATTAAAGGTTAATTTTTAACAATCTCTCGTATTCAGTCTAGATAAAAAAAATTATTACCTCGTTCCTCTTATTTATTTTTTTAGCATCTACCGAAAGTCTGCGAGGGCTATTCTCTCGCAGGCAGAACCTTGTAGGAGAGACACGAAGGGGCTACCTTTGGGGATGCCTTTTCCTCTCTCCGTTTTTGAACTAAGGTTCCCACATGCCGACGCACCTGGGCCTGTTCTGAGAGGTGTATGTTCCGGGGTCACAGACCTTGGGCATACGGTAAGAGTTGTCCGCTGTTCCCATTGGAATTGTCGGCCATCTGCCTCGTAAACTGGTCGAGGTACGGAGAAGGGAATGCTGCGTCCCCACAGCAAACTCCTCTCCCGCTATCCAGGGAAGGGTGTGGGACAAGTACCCAATGCCCGACCTACCTGATGCAGGTTCTTCTACAGTTTTCCCTGCAACACTTTTAGGCGGATTGCCGGGTAGGATCCTTAAACCATAGCCCGGGGACCCTAGTTAACCCTTGGCTACCTTCCTCTACCCTTCCGCATCCCCCCTTTCAAATCCCTTCTATGCTATTAAAGTGGAGTTGCCCAATGTGGATTACCCTCATGTAGCCTGTTGCTAAATAAATTAAAATGGTTTACATGCTCGACGTCAATTTGGTCCGGGCAAGAAGTATGACGTCACAGGTGCTACTAAACTCGTCTTTACCCTTTCACATGTCTAATGAGAGTCAAAGCAGTTCCTGATTTTTTGGGGATAAAGTGAAAGTAATTAAGTTTACTTTACTGTAACTTGAACAAGTTGAAATCATTTTGACAGTTTCCAGGAACTATTTTTTTAATTATCCGCGTAAATGCTTTGATAATTTACGTCTGATTGAAAATTATCAAGAAAAAATAGAGACAAGAAAGTGATTTTGAGTTTCGTCAAGTGACAAGTGCAGTTGTGTCGCTCTAGGCCTCTTCTTCGCACCTGAGGAAAGGGAACAAGGATCCCAGGAACGTTGTTGTGTGGTATTTAAATTATCACTTCTCTTAGTCTGAATTGGCTATCTTCCTTATTAATTAGTTTAAATCAGACGTTAATTTCTTTTCATTTCAACTTTTTTTTAGTATTTTCCTTATTACTATTATTAGTAGTGTGAGTGAGAGAGTGATGTAGTGCGCCAGTGCATATCCTTTATTACCGTTCAGGTGTGACCCTAGTAGTAGTCAAAAGATTGGACAACGCTGCTCTACATTATTCATGTTACCAACACTTGAATGATGAAACGACAAAATGGCACAATTAAGCGGCTTATTTTTTTTAGAGCTTCAGGCTACATGAGGGTAATCCACATGGTGGCAACTCCCCTTTAATAGCATAGGAAGGGATTTGAAAGGGGGGATGCGGAAGGGTAGAGGAAGGTAGCCAAGGGTTAACTAGGGCCCCCAGGTCTATGGTTTAAGGATCCTACCCGGCAATTCGCCTAAAAGTGAAGTAGGGAAAACCCTAGAAAAACCTGCATCAGGTAGGTCGGGCATTGGGTACTTGTCCCACGTCCTTCCGATAGTGGGAGAGGGAGTTGCTGTGGGGACGCAGCATTCCCTTCTCCGGGCCTCGACCAGTTTAGGAGGCAGCTGTTCCAATGGGAACAGAAAACAACTCTTACAGTATGCCCCAAGGGCTGAGACCCCGGAACATACACCTCTCAAAACCGGCCGAGGTGCCTCGGCTTGTGGGAACCTTAGTTCAAAAAACCCAGAGAGATGTGAGAGCATCCCCAAAGGTAGCCCCCGCCAGAGATCCCCATAGGTAGCCCCTTCAATCTCTCCTACAAGGCTCTGGCTGCGAGAGAATAGCCATTGCAAACAGCTTCCCCAGTCAACGGCTCATAAAATTTATATATATATATATATATATATATATATATATATATATATATATATATATGTATAAACCAAGAGAAGCAGACGATGAGAACAGAGCAGGAGAGACAGTCTCAAGTTTCAAAGAATTTAAACTAAATGAATAATGAAATTATCATTTGTATTTTTGCGCGTATCAAAGGGTGTGTGTGTGTGTGTCAGTTCACACACACGCGTAATTAATTTGTATGTCGTAAAGTGTCAAGTTCTCCTCTGGCTGCTGGACACAACAATCGCGGCTGGTATTGTTTGTGTGTTTGTTAATTCAGTCCGCGAAGCACACGTGCTCGCTCGCTGTGAGGCTCCGTAGTACAGAAATGGTACTTTGAAGCCACATGTCGCGGAGACACATGTATGCGAACTCACATCTCGAAGAATAAAGTTACTGGAGTCTTTTTTTTTTAACTTTTGATAGTCTTCTTCTTCTTCTTCCAAAGCTCTACAGCCCGATGTGGGCCTTTGGCTGCCCTCACAATCTGTCTCCAATCTTCTCTCATCTCTCGGCTTCCTCCCATTTTCTTCGTATTCTAACACATCTTGGATCCATCTTTTTTCCTCTTGGTTTTCCCTCCCCCTTTTTTTTAGTACCAAATATTTTCCCTTCATATATTTCTGCTTTGGCATTCTTTCTGTAGCCACTCTTTGTATGTGTCCCACCATCTGACTGTCTTCATTTTCTTCAAGTCTTGAAACACATCTTTTTTCCTCTTGGTCTTCCCCCCCCCATTTTTTAGTACCAAATATTTTCCCTTCATATATCTCTGCTTTGGCATTCTTTCTGTAGTCATTATTTGTATGTGTCGCAAAACCATGCGATTTTCTACGTGATTTTATAAATCTAACTATGTCTTCCAGTAGGAAGATGGGCTTAATGATAAATGAGGACAAAACAAAATATTTTCCATGCGGGGAAGCATATCAGCCCAATATGTCAAAGACCTTTAGAGTGGATGGACATACATTCGAGAGAGTCGAGGAAATCTTCAAACATGTTAAAACGGCCGATATATTTGTCGAACGAAAACTTTGTCGGGGGTGAATGTGTTCAATCCCCTTTTCGCCCGTGGGAGGTGAGCACATTTAGGGATAGGGTTCGTTGTGCGTTACGTAAACATAACGGAAAAGGAACCGAGTTTGGAATCAAATCGGGGGTTATGGATGTCGCTGAGTTTAATTATGACATCAACCTTTTGTTGAACCCTTCAGTAGTCGGTGGTGAAAATTTTGCGAATATGTTTAAACGGCCGATGTATTCGTCGAAACGCTAAAAAGAACCGAGATTGGAGTTGAATCCCAGTGTTATGGATGTCGCCGAGTTTAATTAGACATCAACCTTTTTTTGAACCCTTCAGTAACCGGGGTGTACATTTTCGAGCATGTTCAAAACGGCCGATGTATTCGTCGAAATAAACTTTTTCGGGGTTAAAAAATAACGCAAAAACAACCGAGATTGGACTCAAATCCGGGGGGGTTATGGATGTCGCTGAGTTTAATTATGACATCAACCTTTTGTTGAACCCTTCAGTAGTCGGTGGTGAAAATTTTGCGAATATGTTTAAACGGCCGATGTATTCGTCGAAACGCTAAAAAGAACCGAGATTGGAGTTGAATCCCAGTGTTATGGATGTCGCCGAGTTTAATTAGACATCAACCTTTTTTTGAACCCTTCAGTAACCGGGGTGTACATTTTCGAGCATGTTCAAAACGGCCGATGTATTCGTCGAAATAAACTTTTTCGGGGTTAAAAAATAACGCAAAAACAACCGAGATTGGACTCAAATCCGGGGGGGTTATGGATGTCGCTGAGTTTAATTATGACATTCAACTTGCCGTTTAACTCCGCGTTACGTAAAAATAACAGAGATTGGAGTCTAATCGGGGGTTATGGATGTATGACAGCGTGATAAGGACAGTAGAAGTCACAACAGAGATTAGACGCAGCACCGTCGACGGACTGTGGACAAACAGACCCAGCTAGTATTCCAATATATATATATATATATATATATAGTAGTAATTGGTAATTAAGACATTGTTCTAATTGGAAAGTTGGATTGTAGAGGACTCATTATTAGTGGATATAGAGCGGACGCCGCAACAATCCGGCGAGGCAAAGAAAACATTGTTGGGCAGTTGAGAGAGTTTACGCGCTCAAAAATCTAAGAGACGAAGTTTTACAGTTGGGCAGCGGACAGCGAACAGTTCGAAAGCTTTACAGTTGGGCAGCCAGAACGAAAGAATGTGGTCCAGTTACAAACATGCTTTTAAATATTGAAAAGTAAAGCAATCTTCAGTCGGGAAGGAGACAGAGCAACTAATGTTGTATTCGGTGGTCGAGCGAAAATTCATCATGCTAGCCATAGACCAACCAATGAAGTCCATTTTCAACTAAAGTCATGAGATCTACAAATCCAGGTTGCAGTAAAGCATCGAGAACCAACCAATTTGTGTTAGACCAACTAACAAACTACGCCAATTAGAATTTGTTGACATTTAGAGTCTGTGAGTACTAGAATCAGTGATATCCCCAAATTTTGTGCACGAAAAACCTAAAATGAGACCTGGGCGGCCGTAAGTAGAGAAATACTTTGAAATCATTTGTAAACCACTTTAAAAGATAAAAGTCAGATCGTTCTTTAATTATTTAAATATCGATAAAATGAGATCCTTAATTCTTGATAAATTTAAAACTGTTTAAATTCAATCTTTGGTATTATTTCTTCTACAACAAATTTCGTCTATGTTTCAGACGCATTGATACCCATAAAAGGTAAATGTAATTTTGATTGTATAAATTCAGCCATTTATCAAACCCAGTTCAAGACCCTGAGATCCCAAATATTTTGTGTATCAAATATTTTGTTTTAAATTTGGCTTAATAAATTTTGTTTGTTCATTAAAGTTATAATAATAATTCATTTAAAAGTGCCACAGCCATTATCTATTATTCATATATTGATATATATTAATTATTACAATATATATATGTATAGAAAATCTGTTAATTATCTAAATAGCCAAATAATAGACGAAACGTTGTTTAATTTCACATTAAAAAATTATTTTTCTGACTTAAATTTTATTTATTGGTTTAAATGTGAGTTTCTCAAGACGAATGTTTCTTCAAAGTCCCTCGTTACAATTTCTGTAAAGATCTATTTATTTTTGACAATCGTGTCGAGGGTAATTATCCCGACTCTTTTGACACAGTTAAGCAGAGATCTTACAACCCTGTCTGTAGTTAGCGCAACAAGGCAGTGGAGACACACGCGCGGGCGCACACACACACGAAGGAATAATTAAACCTCTGTCTTTCCACGCCGCTAATTAGTGGAGACTTTTTTGTGTGTGTGGTTTTTACTTAACAAAAGCAAAAAAAAAATAATTTTTATTTACCATCGGTCCGTCGAGAGTCTACGGGGACGAAGGAAGAATTAGTCGGGGAAGTGTGACGAGGAGCCTTCGGGGGATTTTTATAGCATTCGATTAGTTGCTATTAAAAGTATGCACGTAATTTGTTTTATCTCTTCCATCTTTTAAAGGTTAATAGCGCGTGTGAGGACCGTAAATGTTTTACTGGTGGAAGTCCACGGGAGAAACACTCGGTCTCAAGACTCGCGTCGCTTCTGGTGAGTTTGCTTTCACTTTCTGCGGAAACTCTAAATATTATTATTTACTCTTCTCAGATACACTTAAGAGTCCTGAAATATGGCGTTGGGGGTCTGTTTGTCCACAGTCCGTCGACGGTGCTGCGTCTAATCTCTGTTGTGACTTCTACTGTCCTTATCACGCTGTTTATAATCAGCCTTATTAATGTCTGATAACCAGGGTGTAAATATTTAATTTAACTGTAGTATAATTTCCAGAGGGAACGGAACAGCTCCTTATCGGATATTTTAATTATAATTGCCGTCAAAGTTAATTAATCCCGAGAGATACGCAGGGCCGTGTAACCGTGAAGCTTCTCATCACAGATAATAGTTACCGACACCGTTATTTGTGGAGGGGACGTGACACAAGAGGGCAGGAATAATTAAATGAAAAGCAATTTGCGCACAGTGACTTGAGTTGTTCGCGGCGGATTGACAACACGCCAGTTCTACCTCAGAGAAAAATATTTGTAAAAAAAAAAATATATCTATATATATATTGCGTAGAAGAGAAAAATACCACAATTCAGACAAAGGCTCGTTGCTTATTAAATTATTTCATTTAAGTTTCCTTTCCGCGTATAATTGAGACACCTGAATGCTGAAGCCTTCTTTTTATATCATAAATTTTTGCAGTTATCGGCGACAAAATTATCTATTTGACATTTTATCCGTAGAGTTTAAAAATCAAATCCTGAGTCCAATATAGGGAGGTCAGCCACATAAGTGAAGATATAAAATACTGTCTGAAATACTCTGGAGTTCCTTAAGGATCTATACTTGGGCCGTTTAGTGTTTTGTTTGTTCGTAAAATGACATAATCTCAAATTCCGAGTGCCAAAATAGGGAGGTTAGCCACAGAAGTGATGATATGAGATATTTTACGAAATGCTCTGGTGTTCCTCAGGGATCTGTGCTTGGTCCCTTTAGTGTTTTGTATCTACGTAAATGAAATTACATAAATCAAATTCTGAGTCCTATATAGGGAGGTTAGCCACAGAAGTGGTGATATAAAATATTGTATGAAATACCCTGGTGTTCCTCAGGGATCTATACTTGCTCCGTTTAGTGTTTTGTTTCTTCGTAAATGACATAATCTCAAATTCTGAGTCCAATATATGGAGGTTAGCCACAGAAGTGGAGATATAAAATATTAAAGCAAATGCTCTGGCGTTCCTCAGGGATCTTCACTTGGGCCATTTAGCGTTTTGTTTCTACGTAAATGAAATTACGTAAATCAAATTCTGAGCCAAAAATAGGGAGGTTAGTCTCAGAAGTGTTGATATAAAATATTAAAGCAAATGCTCTGGCGCTCCTCAGAGATCTACACTTGGGCCATTTAGTGTTTTGTTTCTTCGTAAAATGACAAAATCTCAAATTCCGAGTGCCAAAATAGGGAGGTTAGCCACAGAAGTGATATATGAGATATTTTACGAAATGCTCTGGTGTTCCTCAGGGATCTGTTCTTGGTCCCTTTAGTGTTTAGTATCTACGTAAATGAAATTACATAAATCAAATTCTGAGTCCTATATAGGGAGGTTAGCCACAGAAGTGGTGATATAAAATATTGTATGAAATACCCTGGTGTTCCTCAGGGATCTATACTTGCTGCGTTTAGTGTTTTGTTTCTTCGTAAATGACATAATCTCAAATTCTGAGTCCAATATAGGGAGGTTAGCCACAGAAGTGGAGATATAAAATATTAAAGCAAATGCTCTGGCGTTCCTCAGGGATCTACACTTGGGCCATTTAGCGTTTTGTTTCTACGTAAATGAAATTACGTAAATCAAATTCTGAGCCAAAAATAGGGAGGTTAGCCTCAGAAGTGTTGATATAAAATATTAAAGCAAATGCTCTGGCGTTCCTCAGGGATCTACACTTGGGCCGTTTAGTGTTTTGTTTCTTCGTAAAATGACATAATCTCAAATTCCGAGTGCCAATGCAGGGAGGGTTAGCCACAGAAGTGAAGGTATAAAATATTGTATTAAATACTGTGGTGTTCCTCAGGGATCTGTGCTTGCTGTTTTGTCATCTGCATAATCTCAGGCAGGTTTCATTTTTTTGAAAATAACAGAACCATAATAAAATATTAGGGGGGGGAAACTAAAGTAAAGCTACGGTAAATAATCTGAATTATATTACTTACCACAAGAAATGTCAGTTAAACAGTTACAACTAAATTCTAAGTAGCTAGTCAAAATATTATTAATCAAATAAATCGATCTTTAGCGATATTAATCGTTTTTGGGGTATAGTTTTATTAAAAACATTCCATAACATGTATAAACATATTCAAAATCCATAAATAATATTAAAAATATATTCATAAATGGAACTGCATGTTCAAAGTCAATTGCAAATAATTGTTAATATGACAAACATTATAAAACAAAATGAAACCAAATTAGTTATTTATATATTTTGAGGAAATTGTCGTTATTTGTATGTAAACATAACTGTGACGATTATGAAACGGTTTTTTTTAGAGTATTGAGGATTTTATTCTGTGAATTTTTAGAGCGTTTCAATCCCAGCGCCGCCATCTTCATCAACTGAAACGAGTGAACCCCCCCCCCTCCCCCGATAACTGCCAATTCGTCCGATTTGGTTAAATATCGAATTAAATACACGGAAATATACTTTAAATTACTTTTAAAAAAATCTGGGGCTACCGGAATTGGTAACAATCAGGATTTGCACGAGAAAAAGTTAAACCCGCAGATAATTTTTAATAACTACAAAATATTTGTGTTAATTATTAATATTAGAATCACATATGTGGAGTAAAAGATGTAATAAATACGAATTAAAAGAATAGTAATAAATAACATGAATTCTTTCACTATATGAATTATTTCACCTATGAGCAATAAACGAATATAACTTCCTCTTTTTTGTAATATTTATAATTGACTTTGGACATCCAGTTCCACTGATGACTATATTTGTACTCTTATTTAGTAGGCATGAATTTGTTTATACTTTAAATATATCATGATATGGAATCTGTCTAATAAAATTATGCCCCGAAACCGATTAATATTACTAAATATCGATTTATTTTATTTATATTATTTTGAGTAGCTACTTAGAATTTAGTTATAACTGTTGTTTTGAACTGTAAACTAATTATATTTATTATTTAATATAATTCAGGTTATTTACCGTAATTTTACTTCAGTATTCCCCCATAATATTTTATTATGGCTCAGTTATTTGATATAAAAATACTCTCTGACGTTATGTAGGTTTATGTAGATGACAGACAACAATGGCCCAAGCACAGATCCCTGAGGAACACCAAGAGTATTTCAGACAATATTTTATATCATGACTTCTGTGACTGACCTTCCTTGTAATTGGTCTCGGAATTTAAGATCGTGTCATTTACGTGGAAAGAAAACACTAAATGGCACAAGTGTGTTTCCCTGAGGAACACCAGATTGTATTTCATAAAATATTTTTTTATGCAGTCTGTTTTCTATTCGCTGCCAAACTTCTGTACAGACTTACTTGGAAAAATTTTGCCAGTAACTGTTTGTAAAATTCCTCTTATACCTTATTTCTCTCAGATGTCCTTTTTCTTCTTCTTCAATTTACTATCCTTATATGATCACAGTGAGAAGGTTTTTGATAAGTCAAGATGGACTCTAGTCGTTTCAATGCCTGGATACTTCTCATCTGCTGTTAATTGCATTCCCTCTTGTTGCCATTTTTTGAAACACTGGCCTAACTATGTCACTGTTTACAACAATAAGGAAATTTAAGTTAATGGGGTATACTACAGGATTTATGTAGACATCCCTATATATATATATATATATATATATAATTCTGAATGATAGTCTTTGTTCCATCCCACAAACATTTAGCTTTTTAGTGTAATTTTTGTTTAATTGTTTTATGCATATTTGTTAATGTTAGGTTATGTTTGTGGAGGATTAATCACAACCAAGTAGAAGTAGTCAAACATATGAGGTTTAACAATAATAGAGTTAAGGTTGGTAACACTGATTGAAATTATATGATTTGAATTATTTTATTTTCTAGAAATTTCATAAAGAAGTATTGATTGCTCATAAGTTTTGTCTTCAAAATACTTGGCTTTACATAAATTAAACTGTCTGATGGATTTATAATATTGTAATTAAAGTATTCCCCCCCCACAAAAAAAAAAACTGATGACAAAATAAAAACAACCTCACAACGTTTCCTCTTCCAATGGGTGGACCTTATCAAGTTAACAAAAATGTATCAGCTACTCTTTTTTTTTCACTTTATAAGGTCCACTGATTGGAGTTGGTTGTTTTTACTTTATTATCTAGTTGTTTGTTTTTTTGCCCTACTTTCATTATAATCCTTGACTTTACCTTCAAATAATTTTTTTCCCCCATTCCTATTTTATCCACTTTCATATTCTCCTTATTATGCCATCATTTGTTGACATGATTTGGCGGGCTCTGATTGGTAATTTGGGAATCGGCCATATTTGATCTTAGGATAGTGAACCTGACACTTAACTTCACAATTGTAATATTAAGTCTCCATTTTTAAATGATAATAATAATAAGGGAACCTTTAAAAAGTTTCCAAATCATGTTTAAAAATAAGAGATGCTAAATAGAAATGATAACAAAAGTTTTGCTTCTCATTTTCTGGACGACCTCAATTGTATAAATAAATGACTTAAGGATTATAATTGCTTGATACTGAATCTTTCTGCTCGTTATCTAAGTTATCCTCCTTTTTTTAATAATTGGAACAATGAACGTAGAAATCCTTCCACTGTTTAACTGTACAACATTTGTAATTTATTACATGTTTTTTAATTTTATCCATAAACCTAATTATTATTATTGTCTTAACGACGTGTCCTTTTGTTTCTTTTTTTTACAGCATTTTAAATTATTATTTTTTTGAATATGATAATAGAACTGGGACTTTTGTTACTCCACTTCTCCTTATTCGCGCTTACCGCAGGATCACGTGAGTATCCGTCATTCCGCATCTTATCTGTAAAAATTAATCTCTCTCTCTCTCTCTCTCTCTCTCTAACTGTGTCTGCCTCTCGATAATAATGTCAACGAATAAGTCACGTTTATTCTTCTTTTTTATATAAAAAAAATAACTTTCTAATTTTTTTTATGTGCAGCGGCCGACGAAATAATTATTTCATAGAAAAAAAAATTATTATTATTATTATGAGTTATCAAATTTTAATTATATTTTGTATAATTGCCTTTTAAAAATAGCCTTCTTTAATGCCACTGTAAACAACAGAAGGTGACGTCTAGTGTCGTCAGCGCGTGTCCATAATTTTTTAGGATTCGGCTGGTTGAATAATTGATGGGTTCTGCCTCGTTCCGCAGTTGCGACTTTTGGGTTGTCGGCCACAAAAATTAACCGCGCTTCAAACTCGCTGAAATTGGGAACTGGATGAGAGCGACTCTTGACTCTCAAGAGCTGACAACGTGCTCGCAGAAAAGAAGGAGAAGGAGAGTGTGAGGCGACGCGACAACCTTCTTTTGTTTGTGAAAATGGCTGCCGACAAGCAGGTTGTTTCGGAGATTATCGAGGATCGGGTTGATTGAAAAAAAAATTAATATATTGTAATAATCAACAGATTGAGCATTTTAATTATTTTAATTTAACTATGAATTATGTAATATTCAAATATTTCGACTTTATTTAAATTAACGAGCCCCACGCTGTGGAAGTCAAAATGTAATAATTAAATGGAAGGATTATTTTTATTAAATGAAAAGATAATCAATTAACAAGCAAAAGATTTTTTTTCTGGCTTCTAACTCACATACAATTACAATTTAAAATATTAATTTCTCAGGGCCTTCACTGGGTTTGATAATGGACACAACAAATTGATTTTAAAAATATTATTAACAAACAGTTCACCTTTACCTAAACAATATGTCGGTAGAAATAAATTAAAAAGAAAAGAAATTAACTTTGATTGACAATTAAAAAGAGAACGAAATCTGACTTTATCCTTTAATTACGTTTGCAATTAATCTTTAGTTTTGGTTTTGTTACTTACATCAGTTCCGCTGGTACCAGCATTCCTTTTGGTTTCGGAAGTACACTATTGCAAAAATTATACACTGATTCTAAGATTCACAGATTTTACACTATTGAAGTCCACCTTGATAGGCTCCCAGGAACTCGGATGGTCCTCTTTTTTGTCAGCTATCTGATGTCTGCACGCCTTACAGGAATCCTATGATTCGTAGATTTGTTAGTCTTTTACCGCTTTGGACTTAAACTGACTTCCTTTCCTGGCTGGCTATAGACGTAAGCTGCTTTTACTTAGCGATATTTACGATGTAATACTTCCGTAAATGTTTTTTTACTTTGTCTTAAATTCACAACTTTGTTTAATGATACATTAATCGACGGCTAGTCTCTGCTCTAGTATTATTCGTTCCGTCCTCTGAAATGTCCCTCCACCAACTGAACTATCGTAGTCCCGAGTTTTAGCGCGCATACGCCATTTTTGACTTTCCGACAAAGCAACAGAGCTCGGCTCCATTGTCGCTTTGGAAGCTCCTGCCGTTACAATTAAATGTTAATAAAAACCAATTAATGGCCTAATTAATTGGCATTACAATATATTTTGAACCTCAGAGCAAAGAAAATGCGGACGATGTGGTTCAAAAGGCATTACGAGAAATCCAGAAGAGTCTTGCGTAAATAATCAAAAAAAGGCAGACTTCGATAATATCTGACTAGTTATCATTTGTATAAAGAGTTCTCGGTTTCCAACATCTCCCATGAAGAACGTTGAAGGAACTCCGGGAATGCAAGGACATTGTGTTTTTTTTATTACACGTTACCCGAGAACTCTTTATATAGAATATACGTCGGGAAAACTTACGCTCTTTATTAATTATCATTTGACAAACAAAAGAAACATGGTCATAGATTGAAGTCTTTCCCGGTGAAGTTGTTCAATAAATAGTTCTCGGAATTCCCACGGGTTTTGCATATTTATATTAAGACGCAACGTTTCGCCTAGAAGATGACGACAGTCGTCGAAACGTTGCGTCTTAATATATAAATATGCAAAACCCCTGTGAATTCCGAGAACTATTTATTGAACAACTTACATGTCTTTAGTGCACGTTATACTATTCAATCAGGTGCTACTGATAATATCGTAGTAAACGATACTACTACTATTATTTATTTCTGTCGTTGCCGTGGTAACGGAACGTTCATCATCTCTGCCCAGTGTGCATTCTTTTTGCTTCTACGGTGTCAGGAAAAAAAAATTTCTTATTAATCAATAAATAGTTCTCGGTATATATATATATATATATATATTGTAATATTCAAAAGATGACATTAATTAAATTAAATTTTCCCCACCTTGTGGTATCCATAATGAATTAATCAACAATGAGGCGTTATTTAAATGAAATAATCAACAAGAATTTAAAACATATAATTATTTATTTCCATTTTGTTGCTTTAACTCACAAACAATTACAATTTAAAATACTACTTTCTCAAGGTCTGTACTGGGTTTAATAATGGACACAACAAGTTGATTTTTTTAAAAAAAAAAACTAATTAACACACAGTTTATAATTTACCGGGACACAATGTCGATAGGAAGAAATTAAAAGAAAACAAATTAACTTTGATTGACAATTAAAATGGAACGAAATCTGACTTCTATCCTTTAATTACGTTTACATAAATCATTATTTTTGTATTTTGTTACTCACATCTGTCCAGCTGGTTCCAGCATTCCTTTTTTGTTTTCGGGAGTACACTATTGCAAAAACATTTTCACTGATTCTAATATCGGCTCACAGATTTTACACTCTTGAAGTCCACCTTGATAGGCTCCCAAGAACTCGGATGATCCTCCTTTTTGTCAGCTATCTGGTGACCGCTTGCCTTATATGAATCCTGTGATTTGCTGCACTCCTTTCCTGGCTGCTGATAGACGTAAAAAAACTGCTAACTTAGCGATATTTACAGGATAATACTTCTGTGAATGTTTTTACTTTGTCTTAAACTCACAACTTTGTTTAATAATACATTAAACAACGGCTAGTCTCTGCTCTAGAAACATTTGTTTCTCCAAAATGTCCCATCACCAACCAAACTATCGTAGTCTCGAGTTTTAGCGCGCATACGCCATTTTTGACTTTCCGACAAAGCAACATTGCCCAGCTCCATTGTCGCTTTGGAAGCTCCTGCCGCTACAAGTAAATTTTATTAAAACCAATTAATGCTCTAATTAATTGGCATTACAATATATACGCAACGTGTTTCGACGACTAAAAGCTCTGTCGTCATCTTCTAGGTGAACTATTTATTGAACAACTACACCGGGAAAGACTTCAATCTTTAATTTATTTATCAATTTAAACCAGAAAAAAAAAGAAAAGCATTTTATACGGTGACGTTTCGGTCAAAAAAATTTTATAGGAACTTCTTCACGTAAACAGTTTCTAATGTAGGCATATGCTAAATTTTTACGAAATTTGAATTTACAGCCATGGTCTGTTTCCTACGATACAGCTGAAGCCGAAAGCATACATTCAATATTGCACATTTACCTGTTTACCCGAAGAAGTCCCAAAATTACGGACGAAACGTCCGAATGATCTTTTTTTTGTTGGTTTAATTAATTAACAAATTTTTCTCTGACCTATTGCTTGAATTGTTTGTTTATTCATCAGACTAGGATAATGTTGGCTGCAGAGTTTAATGCCTCTCTCTCAAGATGTCTTTCGGCTCGTGGTCGGTGCCACTGTTCGTTTACCGACAACAGTTCCCTAATCCGTGACTGTTTATTTTATTTTATTTTGGACTGAAGATGGATCAGGAGCTGAAACCCTTAGCAGATCTTCCAGCGTAAAAAAAAACAAAATGGTGGGATAAGCGTGAAGGACGACGAGTAAGGCCGTCGTCCAGCCACGTCCACTACTGGTTGATAGTGGCCGTGGTTGTTGCGTCTGTTGATGACGTGGAGAAACCCGGTATTCAACCATTAGTCACCGTCATCAGTGTGAAATTTTCCAATTATACAAGGTCCAACATTAATAAATAAATAAATAAATTCTCTGCGTATTGGGTTCGCTGAAGAGGAACAGTGGAACCGTGTCAGCAACGTACCAGGCTGTCGACACACGTTAACCAAGGTCAGAAGATGAGAAGGAAACCTTACAAACAAAGCCGCACCTTTGATCAACTCACATTAATGTCCATCCTTCATTCAGGCCGTGAACATTTTCTGATCTACAGACTTGCAGGTGAATCCGAGGTCAGATTGTACAATGGGATCGGGAAGTCTTGCATGCATGGAGTCGACTCGGATAGCTCAGTGGTCAGGCAACAGCTGATTACGATCCCCGGTCCATTCGAGATTTTTCCATCCTCATTTTTGAATCATCACTGGAGGTGACAGACGGATCCATCACCACGAACCAGACAGCAAATGCCCGAGTAATGGAATGGACTATCCTCCAGTTAACCGTCAGCCTTGCAGAAAATATGATGCTCTCTTGTTGTTGGGACTAACAACTGTTGAACGTGAACTGGAAAAATCTGTCGTCGATTCACCACAACTCATCAACAGGCGAAGGCTTTGCTCACCTCTTTTCCCCTCTCCGGACAGGGTATGAAAAACGTTGGACCATGTGTATTGGGGGAGAAAAAATATATATATAGAAAGTCTTCTGAGGATTTCAGTTCCTGAACGGAACGGAACGAAACGTCGTTGGGCTGCGGTGGTGCAACCGTGTCTAACGTTTCTGTAAAAATTAGTTAAAATTATCTGAGTCCATTCATTAACTTTCTGACTCGTCCCTCCAGATGTTCCAACATCCTATTCATTGGTTAAGGAAGTCTGCTGACAGATAAGTCTGGGCAAATATATAGTCAGAAAGCCAAAGACAACCTTGTAACCGAAAAAGGATTATCGCTGGACCAGATAAACTGCCACTGTCAAGAAAGAAAATACCAGACAGGATATCAGATGAAAAGAGGGACTAAGAACAGACGGTAAAAAGAAAAAAAGTAGATGAGTTATTTGGAGGAATTGTGACACGTCCCCGAGACGCTGCTGCCAACTACGTGACGTCACTTTAGAATTTTAAATTTAATATACATGATAAATGATTCAATTATGTTTTTTTAAAAAAATTCTGTCCCCATTGTTTCCCTTTTTATCAGTCACCATTTTAATTAGTAAACAATAAAGGACAGAATAAAAAAACAATAATAAATCATATATAAAAATTATTAATCCTTTCACAGGTGAAACGTAGACAGAATGACCTGGAAAATATTTTAACAGGATTTTTTTTACGTATTATTAACAGAAGCCAACAATTCCATAGGGTGATTTAGGCGAACGCTCAAGAATTTCAAAATTCGACATAAGTAGAAAATTATTCATTTTCGTTTCTTATTAAAATTGAGACTTACGAATAATATTGGGGATAGAATAGTGAAAAAAAAACATCACAGAGAACTGTACAGGAACTGGAAGAAAGTAACTCAAAATATCATCAACGACTGTGAAAGAAATAAGAATGTAAATAAGATATAATAATATATATTTTAGGGATTGAGACGATCAAATAAAAGAAAAACATTCCATGATGTACGAAATAAAAATACTCATGTTTTAAAGAGAGATGTTCGTTTCCACGATCGCGTCTCCACGAGATCCAACGAGAGAAAACTCTGACGTCACGTCACTGAACTACTACTAGGCACCGCGCATGCGCACAAACAAACACGTTCTCTCGTACATCAAACTCTCAAACTAATTTAAATTCACACCTAAAAAAAATTTCAGAAGCAAGTCGTTGCACTTACCGTAAAGGCAGAATGTTTTCATAATAATAATAATTGAAAATCGAATGTTTGTCAGCAGTTTATCTAATAATAATAAAAAAAACACAACAACCACCAACAAAGCATCCCATTAAAAAATTTTAAAAAAAAGTTCGTTGCCAACATAAAACTTGGTGCTTTCTTCCCTGCTAAGATATTTGACACTCTCAGTCCTTAAGATGATGGGCGCCGTCAGAGTTTGTTAGTAACCATTCAACATTTTGTTATCAATTATTATGATCTGACTTCGTTTTTTTAAATATATATATATATGTGTGTGTTTGTGTGTGTGTGTTAAAATCACCAGGCTACAGGTCAAAAAAATTTTTTTAACACTTTCAAAAACCTAATATTTAACAGACACAACAACGTTTCGTCCCTGATTGGGACCTCTTCAGGTGTACAATTATAATTCAATTCGTTTTATCTAACAAAAACCATATATTTAAGAGGTTCCAACCAGGAACGAAACTTTGTTGTGTGTGTGTGTGTGTGTGCCTGTTAAAAATTATGTTTTAAATCTGACAATAAATTTTGCTACTAACGTTTATTTTAAAATATTGTTATTATTAAGTAAGCAATTTTTTCCCACCTTTTTCTGTCTACAGCTTTCTCAAGCAACAACTCTCGGATGGCACAACAGCTTTGTGTTCATGGTAAATCTCTTATAACTTGTAAAAAGCAGCAATTAACCAACAAAACCTACATGACTCTTGTTTACACCCAGAATATTATTATTATTATCAGATATATTTAACGACAAATTTACAGACTTGTCTTATTATTAAAATATATATATATATATAAGCCTCATTATATCTCTCACACTTTTTCATTTAATTTCATTTAAAACTTGCTACAAAGTTATTTAACATTTGCAAAACATAAAATACATAATTAAATTTCATTGAAAACTAAATGTTTGTCAGCAGTTTTATCTAAACAAACAAAACAACAACCAACAAAAAACTTTAATTAAAACATTCTACAAAGTTATTTAACATTTTCAAAACATGTTATATATAATTAAAAATCATGGAGTTAAAATTATATGCTTTATTTAGCAAGTTTACATGAGTGAGATTGGAAGAAGTAAAACAAGAGATTTTCTCCCAATACATTTGGAATTAAACATTTTCATAGTTTAATAATGCAATAGTACTTACTAAAAATCATATAAAGGATACAGACATATATTTATTAGTAACTTTTTAAAGTTTGTTCCATTTAAAGCTTTAATTTCCTTAGGTATCTTGACATTCCTCTGATATCAGGCCTTTTACTATTGAAAGCTGTGGTTCACCCATATTTTGGGTGAAAGTTTCACCTCCTGTATGAATTATTCACAGTGATATTTCTGTCTCTGTCAACTAATAACATTACATTGTATATGTACCAGGTGTGAAACTCCTCTCCCGCCATCGGAATGGCGTGGGACAAGTACCCAATGCCCGACCTACCTGCTGCAGGTTTTCTAGGGTTTTCCCTGCATTACTTTTAGGTGAATTGCCGGGTAGGATCCTTAAACCATAGCACGGGGGCCCTAGTTAACCCTTGGCTACCTTCCTCTACCCTTCCGCATCCCCCCTTTCAGATCCCTTCCTATGCTATTAAAGGGGAGTTGCCACCATGTGGATTACCCTCGTGTAGCCTGTTACCCTAAAGAAATGGCTCTAGTGACCACACTAAGTTACTACGGACGCGCTATTCTTTTTTTTTATGAGATTGTCATCTTTCAACAACAGTCAGTGCAACAATCGTCAGCATTTGCATGGAACAACATTACATTTCCTCCCCTCTCTCCTCTTTGGTAATCAGGACTAGTTTAGTTTTTAGCCAAAACAAGACCATGTACAAGTGCTTGAAAAGGAAGAAATCGGCTTTCCGAAAATCGCATAAAATGCGATGTGGTGGCGACACTGCTTCATCGGGAACAACGTGCAGAGATTGGCCACAAGAATCGGTCCAGGAAGGTTGAGGAAGGACCATCATTTAGCAGGCTATTTTGTGGACAAGGCCGATCGTAGTCAATCGCAAAAGAAAAAAAAAAATTGCTTCCCGAAGGATCGAGTGTTCCTCGACCAGCCATTTCCATGCGCCACGGGGAAAGGTTAAAAAAGGATCGGAAAATGGCTGCCGCGTGTAAATGAGCGATAGGCAAATGGGAGCGAAATCTTGTTCGCCAGACAAAAAAAGAAAGTCGGATTCTGACTGGCGCTGAGAAGTGGTCATGTTTCTAGAATCTTAAACGCCAGAAATCGTGGGTTGGTCCCGGCCAAACCATTCAACATCGTCTGCAAGACCAAATCTTGATGAGGAAAAATTCACTACAGTTTTTCTTTAAAGCAAAAGTCCAAACTGGATCTGACACATCCTAAGGAGAAATTCTTCACTGCACGAAACCAATCGGAAGGATTGAGCTCCAAGGTCATCGTGGAAGAAAAAGAAGAACCAGGGTGCATTTGCTAGACGACGTCAAGAGAAAGAAACCCCCAGGACAGGGCAAGGCGGAGACGGAAATTAACAGACCAATTGCATGCATATGGTGGGGTGTCGTCCTCTATGAACTCTTGAAACCTGGTGAAACTGTCAATGGCCCACCGCCGCCACCACCACAATCTGATCAAATTGAACCGTGGACCGGATTATCAGCAACGACGTGACAAAGCTGATTTTCCTGCACGACGACGCATCATCGCACACGTCGACAATGGTCACCCATGCCGCTTATTCACAAGACCTGGGGACCCTTTCCGACTACCACCTGTTTTCGTCGACAGCCACACGCGCTCGCTGAGACGTCCGAAAGAGAATGAATTCTGTTTGGCGTGGTATACACACATTACCGGAGAGGATGTGGAGCTGGCGAGGACCGGTAGTACTTTGAATAATTTTTATTTTGCTTTTCATGAAAAAACATTTGAATTTTTATTACAAATCAGCGGGTTTAATCTTATTGGTATATATATATATATATATATATATATATATATATATATATATATATACATCTAGAAATGCTTTTGGAGAATATAAAATCTAGAATATCTTTGCACTAAATGTGTCCGTCCAACCCACTTTGCAAGCTTTGTAACTAAAAAAAAAAAGTACTCAAGTCTCCAGTGTCTAATTCTAAGGACTTCAACGAAGAAGGGAAAATTAAGTGCAAATTGATCAAAGGTACAATTAATTAAATAAAGAACAGAAAAAAAGGCTCAGCCTTTGATGAACGCCATGGATCTGAATAAAAGGTTTCGGGATGTAAACATCTCCGTTTATTAAGTTTAAAGGGCCTCAAAAATGCTGAGCGTCGTTTGTGGGCTTTTCCCTCTGTTCTTGAAATATAAATTATTTGCCAGTGCCACGTTTCGGTAGGAAATTTGTGTTGTTCTCTTCAGAGCTGTGGTCCGACTCAAAGGCACGTTTCCTCAGATGTCGTGAGCATTACTTCAATACCGTCAAGACACATCTTCACAGCTACTGAAGACGGAACAAAGGCAATTACAGAAACGTACCGCTGCCAAATAATTTTTTTTATTATTATGAAAAGTCTGATAATATGTCGTTAAATATATTTTATTATTGAATTCTTCTTCTTCTTAAGAGTTGTGCAGGTCCTTGGACTTTGGTCTGATAAATTTCATTCTTCACTTTCCTTCACTGTCCTCGGGGGTTTCTTCCTTGTTTCTCTCTTGAAGCTCGGTCTAGCAGCCACACTCTTCTTCTTCTTCTTCCACGATGACCTTGGAGCTCAATCCTTCCGATGATTTCGATGATGCAGTCAAGAATTTCTCCTCAGGATGTTTCAGATCCAGTTTGGACTTTTTTCTTTTTTTAAAAATATAACAAACTGTAGTAGTAAATTTTTCCTCATTTACCCTTCACAATTATTTTACCATATCTGTCCACTTTATTATTTTTTTAATTGTTTCACAACACTATATTTCAAAAACTCTCCATGCATTTCCTCTCCTCCTATCATAAACGGTTCATGTTTCTGCTCCGTACTGGAGAGCCTTGCACTTTACTGGGTTCTGTATTAGATTTGCTTGTCAGTAGGGCTCTTTTTTTTGAGGGGGGGGGACCCTTTCTTTGGCTGTAGCCACCATACGCCAATAAAACGTCCGACGAACTTGAACTGATCCGCAATCAATCATATATTTGCCTGGCACGAGCACTGACTTAACACCCGAGGAAGACGTGACTTTCTGATGACGTCAGTTGCCGTGAACTGTCCATCCGAAACAGCAGGAGCGAGTTTTCTGTGGCCATCACAACAGTCACAATCTCACTTGACGAGGGACCTGCTTTCCAGACTCCTCTGGCTGTGATCGTGTAATTTTGTCCTCGGTTTACATTTCCAGTGAACCCTCAAAAATAACCTCGGTCTCTTTGTGCACCTTCCTTGAAAAAAAACAACCCCCCCAATCAAAGATGCGTGACGCAGGTAAAGCGGTGGAGAATGACGATCGCGGTACCGCTGTGACGTCATCCGCGCTAATAAAAAAAAAGGGGGGGGAACGTCTTTTCATACACGTCACTGTCAATTTTTCGTTTAAAATTATGATCACCATATTTTACTACTACATCTTCGTTTACTACATGTTTTGAACGTGGATGCGCAGTGACGTCATCCGTGCTACTGCGCATCTGACTTTAGTCGTGCTGTAGCCTTACGCGGCCCCGTATCTCTGTTCTGTTATGAGAAAAAGAACAAAATTGAATTGTAAGTAAAATATTTCCGTTCCGCAAATTAAAAAAAAAACGACGGAACAATAATAACACCGGTAAAACAAATTAAAATAGAGGAGTGGTTTGGTTCCCCACCACGTTTCTGAAGTCTCTCAAAAACACGTTAGAAATATATATTTGATAAGTAAATAAACAATTCCACCAATATGCCAGGAAAATGTATCAATTAATTGATTAATTGACCCGACGTTCCGTCCACAAATTTAGGACGTCTTCGGGTAAACATTTAAACAGTTTCGACCGTATCCATATAATATATATATAAATTCTAGATATCACTTAGTCATGGACTGCGTGGTAAATTTACCCGCTTACCCGAAGAATTCTTATTCTTTGTGGACGAAACGCCGTATGAACAGATTTTTTTTTCGGTTTAATTAATTATTAAATCTTTCTGACATATTGACTGAATTGTTTGTTTATTTATCAAATGATAATTGTGAGATTATATTAAATATTAAATTGTCTATACGGTTTTACAAAGTTTTTTTGGGGGGGGGGAGGCGAACTGTGACGTCATATGCTTGCATTCAAATTTTACACCTTTTTATTCGTTACTCTCAAATATTTCTAAAATTTAGTAATCTTACCCTTTTTTTACACTTTTTACTGTTTCGTGTGACGTCGGTTAAATAATAAAAAATAAACAGTCTATAAGGTTGATAATTTCACTTACAAGATGGTTGTGGCTCTAGAAAGTTCTTTTGTGAACTGAGAAGTGAAACGTTAAACTTATTAACTAATTTATATATATTGTAATGGTTAGACTTTATTACCATATATAAAAAAAACTTTACTACATAAAAATACATTAAAAAATTTATTGGGCGCCAGCAGCTATATATATATAGTCTGCAAAAAAATAATAATAATTATCTCCAGCTTGGTAAATGAAATCCTCCTTCTCTACAGGGTAATGTGGGCGGCTCGGTGGAAATTCACAAACAGAGCTTAGTTCCGTACTGTGTAAAATAAATCTTTAACATCTGAAGGTACTTTACATTAATGGTGACCCTTACTTTACCTCGTAGCATCAGCAGCGGATCACTGGTCTTGTAGCAGCCCACGATCTCCTTCTTCGGCCTCCACGCGATGGACGTCCACACTCCAAACCTTTTGTTCGTTACCGCTAGCCAAATTTTGCACCCTCTCGCCTCTCTCGCTCCACTCTCAGTCCTCCCTGCTCAGTCAAGGCAATAAATGTATTTTATCCGGGAAGTTTATTTCCCAGAGCCGTTATAGGGCGTATAGCCCTCTGCGGCAACAGTTATTAAAATTAGTAATTTGGCTCGAACCGAGGCAGACCGCAGCAAACCCACCGGAAGCAGGCTGGGAAGGAAAGGGGTTGTAGGTGTACAGATGTCTAGGTAGGTAGGTAGGATGAAAAGGTGCCCTGGAGAAGGTATCAGCCACCGCACCGGCCTCCCGTGGAACCGCCCTCCGCAAGACCACACACCGAGCTAGCCACCACCATGTCTTAGGGGGAAGGAATGGTAGGAACGCAGCTTCGAGTTATTAGGGCCCCTTAGCTGCGATTTTATTGACCTACTCATCATTCGCCTTTGATACAGGAAAACCCTATAAAACCTGTATCGAGTAGGACAGCCCTGCTCAGTCTCCCGGGTGCGGATTATATACCCTTACTCCGCCTCCCCCCCCCCAAACCATGCAAAAAAAAAGGGACGCGTACCCTCGGCTGCTTGGGGCCTCTCGGGCGCACGTGCACTTTTAATTAATTCCTTCTCAGGCCCGCGGACAAAGGGCGGCCACTTGCCGATGTTATTCACTGCTCTATATATAAATACAAACAGTTGAATCAATATATAAATAAATCGGCCGATATGTCACAAACAATTTAATAAAATAAAAGAAGTAACATAACGTTTCGTTCCTTTTCTTGTAACCTCCTTATTTCCTGTATTTTTTTTAAAAAATGAAAAGTTTTTGGAGAGATATTGAATGCAACGATGCTACTTCTTTTATTTTAATTTTATTGAGCTTATTAACTGTTTTTTTATTATATAAAAGAAGTATAGAAAAAAAATTTTGTGTTTGTATGCAAGCAAAGGAGACTATAAATAAGACGTTTTCGAAAAGTACTGCAAGGTCGATATAATTATGTATGGGAGATCCGGGCAATCGTGATTGACAACTTCACAGCAAGTGAGACGCTCAAGTGTTCACTGCGCATGACAGCCAAGTAACCATATATGCGCAGTAACGGCTTCCGTGTCTCTGCGCATGCTACTCTAGTGCCGTGAACTTGTCAGTTTCAACTTCCCGAATCTCCCGACAATTAATTAATATTTTTTTTCGGATCACTTTATTTTTAATTACTCTGCAGGGATATATATATATATATATATATATATTTTAAAAAAATAGCTTGCAACTGGGTAACACCGCCCATAAATTTAGAATTGTATTTTACAAATTTATGTCAGTATAGGCGCAAAAAATAAATATGATTTCACCTACCTAGAAAGTCTGTATTGAAAGGTAGTTTGATATATATTTTTTGCATTATTCCTTATAATAGTAGCGATGAAACGTTAACAGGTGTTTAATGGGTATAATCCACATTTACTTTTGCGTGCAAACAAAATTATTCTACCAGTTACTTAGAGGGTATCCGGTTCCAGTATCCATATAATAAGTTAATTTTTAATTGGTACCAAAAACCCAACCGTTTTCAGGCTATGTTCTAAAGAATTTTATCGGACCATCCTATTATACATAGAAGCGAGGTATTGTTTACAATTTCATTAAAAAAGCTGTATTATTATCTAATCCTGTTCATCATTTTGAAAACATAAACTATGTAAAAAAAATATTTTACTGCCCAACCTTGTGGCAAAATTTTTTTTAGATTTTTAAGCAGTTGTCATAAGATAAAAATAATGACGTACCACATAAAAAGGTAAAAACAAATTCACTGTGCGTAGTTTTCCTCGTACTATTTCTCAGGTTGGGTACTAAATTTATTTTTAGATAAGATGAGAAATTAAATTTCAATAAGATTTCTCATCTTATCTAAAATTAATTTAGTACCCAACCTGAGAAACAGTATGAGGAAAACTACGCACAGTGAACTTGTTGTTACCTTTTTATCTGGTACGTTATTATTTTTATCTTATGACATTTGCTTAAAAATCTGAAATTTTTAAGTCAAAATTTTCTGTTTTCTGGTTTCATTCAAAGGGTCACAAAAGGTCCTATTATTAATTGGTTTTTCCACTACCAGTGTTGTTTATAAAATTAATTGTTTGTAATGTGACTTTTTTGTTTTACATCGGCCTAATTAAGATAATTTTTTTAAAAAAACTAGAAATTGAAGAGCATAAATCCGGTTAGAAACTGTCATCTTGTGAACACAGCCCAATCACTAAACACTGTATCAAATTTAATCGCTGACAACACCTCCATTATTTTAGACAGAGAAGACGACGTTATCGGGAAAGATTAATTTATGAAATGCTGAACCTTTTAAAAATCGCCCTAGTACGGTAAATATATTGAGCACACGACACAGAAAATCTTAATAAATTATATGACGTTTTATCTTCGGTCCTGATGCATTTATATTTGTATTTTAGTCAATTTGTTTACATTTACAGGCTTGCCATTTAGAAAAATAGACCCTAATCCCGCGTTGAAACGTCTCGGCACTTTTAATTTAAAATTTTCAAGTTTTCTGTACATAGAGATCCTTTTTATTATTATTAATCTTAACAGACGTTAATTTATATGTTGATGTGTAGTGCAAGAAAAAATGTATTAATGTTAATGTGTATATTTTTCAGTAGAGTTTTTTTTTATTTTTGAAGTTGGCAATTGTAATGTGTAAGGCATTGCACGATACGGCTATGGTTTATAAATAAATAGTCGAAAATAATCCTGGATTGAGACTTAAATAAATCACAGGGTTGTTACATATTGCCAAATTGGTTTGATAGTGTAATAACCTCCGTGTTGGTTCTAAAAGAAATATTAAACCAAAACACACACCGATGTCGAATGACTAATATTTTTGTTATTCGATATAAACAACGCACTCAGTAGAGTTTCACTTTAAATATGGCGGGGTCTCGACAGCTGATGGTAATAATTAAGTTTAGCTTACCTTTTAAAATCAACTTGGGAGAGAAACACAATGTATAATTCACATTTATTTATTAATTTCGAGCAAAGTACACGTCAAAACTTATGCCGTTCAAATACACACCAAAGACGACACTAAGCAAGCGCCAACGATCTCTTTTTTTTCTCTCTCTGCTCCCAAAGATATGCTTCCAGAGTTCTTCTTCTTGTTATAACAAATTTTATGAAGGTAATACGATTATTACTATAGGTGCTTACGAATTACAAACAAATTTAGTAGAATACGAAATATTGATTGCGTTGTCGCGATAAAGGATTCAAATAACAGGTAAAACTAATTTTGATTGACACATATAGCACTGAGAACAAAAAGTAAGGTGAATTTATTTATAAAATGTAAATTCTTTATTTATTCTTCGAAATCAATTTCATCCCCTTCAAAGGAATCCCCGTCCGATAAAACGCACTTTTTCCAACGCTTTTTCCTGTCCTCGAAACAGTCGGAATAGTCTTTTTCCGGTATAGCCTTCAAGACCTTCTTCGATTCGGTTTTTATCTCCTCAATCGTGTCAAAACGGCGTCCCCGCATTGGCCTTTTGAGTTTGCTGAATAGCCAGAAGTCGCACGGAGACAAATCAGGCGAATACGGTGGTTGCGAAGAACCAATGCAGTGTGACGTGGTGCATTATCGTGATGAAGGAACCAAGAGACTCAGACTCATAACGCTCAAATAATATTCTTTGTTGAAAGTTTGGCCCGGCGGAAGGAATTCATAGTGCACCACACCACGATGATCAAGGAAAACTGTCAACATGACCTTGATATTCGCTGGATTGGTCGGTGGTTTCAGGGTCGTAGGCGTAAATCCAAGTCTCGTCTCCAGTAATGATGCATTTCAATTGGTCCTGACAGTCAGACAGCAAAGTTTCACACACATCAACGCCACGCTTTTTTCCCACCAATCGAGACTTGACGCGTTTGAGAAACCAAACATTCTTCAAAATGGTTTGGGCTGAGCCAAATGATATTCCAACACCATCAGCGAGATCTCTAATTGTCCATCGACGATTTTCAAGCACCAAATCTTTGATTTTTGGACGTGGCCCTCGTGGGTAGACGTTGATGGTCGTCCAGAGCGCGCGAGGTTCGTCTTTGAACTCGTTGTACCACTTATAAACGTTTCCTTGTGCCATAGTTTGATCACCAAAGGCCTTCAACGTGTCCGCACAAGAATATTCGTTCCGCAAACAAAATTTGATGCAAGTTCTTTGCTCAACAAAATCACCCATTGCTAAAATCGAAAAATTCACTTTTGGTTGTTTACAAAAAACACGTGTAACTCAGAGATAATTAAACCTTTTAACAAACAGACGCTTGGCAAATATTACAGTCAGTCCTACCAACCTAGGTACCTTCCTAATACCCAGGAGTTTTAAATGACAATTTCACCTTAGTTGTTGATCACAGCGATATATTTTGTGTTACTGTTTAAATACGCACTTGATGTTTAATAAATTATTAATTACAGATGACTTTGTCTAAAGCTCCTTGTGTGGTCGTGGACGTTTGTTTACCAAAAACAAACATCAATTGTTCTGGTTTTTATTACGGGTAACATTCTTGGTAAATATTATTTCATAAGCGGTCGTTGACCTGCCGTCGTATGAATGAAGCCATTGTATGTGTGTGTGTGCAGAGTTGTTACTATTTTGCCACCTACGATCTGTGTGAAGTGTCGCTAAAAACCGTAGCTGTCTCGTCTTGATTTGTTTCAGATCATAAACAGTGCCCGTGCTTGGATCCCAAGCTGCATCCTAACTGGAGTTTATTCGACCAAGAGTCGTGTGGGCGTCGCAGAGAAGACAGAATCATCGGAGGTACTGCGGCGGAATTAGGAGCTTATCCGTGGATTGCTCGATTGGGTCACAATGGTAAGTTTTAGACACGTCCTACAAAGAACTGGAAGGAACCGTAAGTATTTTAGATAATTGGCCCAGGGAGATCAATCATTACCACTACCCTACGCGGTAGCCCTGAATCCTTGTCACAATTACCCTCTGAGAGCCTTTCTCCTCCTTCAGTAATAATAACCCAATTCCCTCTTCCCACTTCTATTTTTCCAGAAGGCCTTCTTTGTTCTATTTTCTTTCAAACATTTTTAAGCATCATTGGAGTAACTCCCCGACTCCTTTTTCATGATTTCTTATTGTCATTATCAAGCTTCACCCAAGTAGGTCCACGACTCTTTTTTTCCCCAGAATGTCTTAAAGCCTTCTTCATCATCTATTTTCTTTTTTTATCATTCTCAAGCTTTGGCCCAGTTGGTCCCGGATTCTTTTTTTTTATTCTGAATGTCTTATATTCTTCTTCTTACTCTCTTTATACCATTTACAAGTACGTCCCAGAATCTTTTTTTCTAAGTCTCTTAAAGCCTTGATCTATTTTCTTTTTGTAATTCTCAAGCTTCAGCCCATAAGGTGTCCGAAAACTTTTTTTCTAAATATCTTCAAGCCTTCTTCTTAATCTCTTTTATGTTATTATTATCAAGCTTCAGCCAAGTAGGTCCCAGACTCTTACTTTTTTTCTGAATGTCTGAAAGCCTTCTTCTTCATCTGTTTTCTTTTGTTATTCTCAAGCTTCGCCCCAGAAGATCTCCGAATATATTTTTTCTAAATGTCTTAAAGCCTTTTTTTATCATTGTCACGTTTCGGCCGAATAAGTTCCAGACTCATTTTTTTCTGAATGTCTTATATTGTTCTTCTTGATCTCTTTATACCATTACCAAGTTCTGGCCGAGTAGGTCCCAGAATCTTTTTCTTAAGTCTCTTAAAGCCTTGACATAATTTATTTTTATATTTCTGAAGCTTCGGTGCAGTTGGTACCAGACTCTTTTTTTTAAAATGTCTTATATCTTTCTTCTTGATCTCTTTGCTTTTTATCATTTCCAAGCTTTGGCCCAGTTGGTCCGAGACTCTTTTTTAATGTCTTATAACCTTTTTCTTGTACTCTTTGCTTTTTTATCATTCTCAAATTTTGGCCCAGTTGGTCCCAGACTTTTTTTTTCTCAATGTCTTATATTCTTCTTCTTTCTGTCTTTATACCATTACCAAGTTTAGGTCCCTGAAACTATTTCCTAAGTCTCTTAATGTTTTAATCTATTTCCTTTTTATCATTCTCAAGCTTCGGCCCAGTTGGTCCCAGACTCTTTTTTTTAATGTCTTATATCCTTATTCTTGTTCTCTTTGCTTTTTATCATTGTCAAGTTTCGGCCGAATAAGTCCCCAACTCCTTTTTTTCGGAATGTCTTATATTATTCTTCTTGCTCTCTTTACACCATTACCAATTTTAGGCCGAGTAGATCCCATAATCTTTTTTCTAAGTCTCTTAAAGCCTTGATTTATTTTCTTTTTATAATTCTCAAGCTTCGGTCCAGTTTCTCCAAGACTCTTTTTTTTTAATGTCTTATTATATCCTTCTTGATCTCTTTGCTTTTTTATCATTCTCAAGTTTTGGCCCAGTTGGTCCCTGACTCTTTTTTTTTCTCTCAATGTCTTATATTCTTCTTCTTGCTCTCTTTATACCTTTACCAAGTTTAGGTCCCTGAAACTGTTTCCTAAGTCTCTTAATGTTTTGATCTATTTCCTTTTAATCATTCTCAAGCTTCGGCTCAGTTGCTCCCAGACTCTTCACCCCCCCCCCCCTCCTGAATGTCTTAAAGCCTTCTTTCTATTATTGTCAAGTTTTGGTTGAGTATGTCCACTACTCTTCTTGATATATTTTAATCTCCTTGCCCTATTACTACATCTCTTCGCCGCTCTTATTTTCGTCTGTCCTCCACTCTTCCGTGGGCCGTATTTTGTCCACAACCTTCACCTTTTTGTCGTAACCTTTATCAGTCGTCCTTTTTTCTTCTATAATTCGTTTCCCCACCAAAAAACTGTTTACTATTATCATATTTGCTATGCCACCATTGTGTAGGACGAGTCGTCCAGATTATCTATAAGGCTTAGTCTGATATTTTTTTCTGACTATAATAAATGTAGATAGCGGTGGAACGGTCAAAAAAGTGTTCCTTAATTAACGTACACGTCTTTTCCTCGTTCAGCTGTGTAGAATATTACTCTCCTTTTCTGTTAAACACTTTAAATTTATAGTTAGTTAATTTTTGACGGAGTGTTACTACTCGCGAAGGTCGTAAACCGTCGAGTAGTTTCAAATATTTTTTATATCCTGGTCGGCCGTTTCGTTCGTACGAATGAAATTATAAAACCCGTTTGAATTTACACTTTAACGGGTTCTTTTATTGTGCCGTTATTTTTATTTTTTCTAGCATAGAATTTCATACGGGGAGGAATTGATATTCCTGAGATTGCACGCGCACACACACACACATTGAGTTTATAGTATCGCTTTCTTTCTTTTATTTCTTTATTCTATAGCTAATATCTTTATATAGCTAATATCTTTATAGCTTGAAAAATATTTATGTTCCACTTTTATTTAGAACGGGAGACACTTCCTTCAATAAAAAAAACAACCACACAAGAAACGTAATAATTCAAAATGAAAGTGTTGAAGAATAAAACTCGCAGGTAACTCACTTGCGATCTTTGGGGGTTCTTAAACTATCTCTCTGCATTTGATGACGCAGCAGCAGTCGACGACAGACAATTGATCGATACAGACTTGCGTTCTGATATTAAATGCGATCCTTAACAACGTGTCTAATACAAAAATCCCGACATGCACCTGGCCGAAGCACCTTTTACCCGAAGGTTGCGTTTATACAGACGAACTAAATCACAATATTAAAACTTAAATAAAACAATTCGTCACCTTATACGAACATTTTAAAATTATTTTCATTTATTGCGCAACGACGTTTCGACACCTGTTTGTATCATCTTCAGGTATTTTCGTAAACGTTTAATTGAATTGTTGTAGGCCTCTTTGCCTCTTTCAAATCTAATTCAAGTTTAATAAGTTGTTAATCGTTTAGTTGTGCTAGTTTCTTATTATATGGTATATATTATATGGTAAGTTGTTTATTTTTCTGTTTCCTTTAGTTTCCCTTTGTTTACTTTCTACATCCTCACACAGACATTTTTAATTTATTTTCATTTATATTGCAACGACGTTTCGACACCTGTTTGTATCATATTCAGGTATTTTCACAAACGTTTAATTGAATTGCCTCGGACGCCTCTTTCAAAACGGTGTGTTTTAATAATTTGTTAATCGTTTTGTTCTGCTAGTTTATTAATATTATTAATATGGTAAGTTGTTTATTTATTTTTTGTTTACTTTAGTTTCCCTTCGTTTACTTTCTACAACCTCACACAGACATTTTTAATTTTTTTATTTATATTGCAACGACGTTTCGACACCTCTTTGTATCATCTTCAGGTATTTTCGTAAACGTTCAATTGAATTGTGTGTGCCTCGGAAGCCTCTTTCAATCCTGTGTGAGTTTTAATGATTTGTTAATCGTTTAGTTGTGCTACTTTATTATTATTAATTTGGTAAGTTGTTTATTTATTTTTTGTTTACTTTAGTTTCCCTTTGTTTACTTTGTACACTAACTTATTCTCTCTTACTTCCGTGTGTAGTATTCCTTATATTCTCCCCTGAACCTATGTATGTACACTTTAAATTCTTCACGTCACTATTTATGTGTGTGTAGTCTTAATCATCCAGAGTATTTGTGTACATCTCATTCATACATTTGTAAGTAATATCAAATTTCCTCAGCAGAGGACCAACGGAACTGATCTAATCCAATAATTATGCTATAAATCTAATCATTTGTAAAAAATCTCTTCTTTATCAGGAAAATGCCTGAAGATGATACAAATAGGTATTGAAACGTTGTTATATTTTTTTAAATGAAAAAAAAAATTACGACTGATTGAAAATGATGAATAAGAAAGACAGCCAATTAAAAACAAAAAATAAATTTTTTGAGCTTTGTCAACTGACTCAGGGCAGTTGTGTCGCTCTAGGCTCTTCTTCGCACCTGAGGGAAAGTTTGACAAGGAAGCCCAGAAAGGTTGTTGAGTGGTATTTATATTATCCCTTTTTATTTTGTCTGAATTGAATTCTTATTCATATATATATATATATATATATATATATATATATGTATTTAATTATCAGTTAACTTATTATCTAAAAGATATATGTTGGCTTTTTATAAGGTGACATTTTACATGCATGACAGTTACCATGGGTTTGATAAACTTTGAGTATAATTTGTCCTCAGTGTCTGCATGAGGTCATCAATTGTTTTATTAGTTCCGAAAACAGACGTTAAAAATTTAAAACTCACGATATTAATATCGTTGATCATTTGGTACATCAGTTATCTTATTATACCTGATTATTATTATTGTAAATTAAGTTACTCATTAATGAGTGGAAGAATCCAAAACAAAACACACCCCCGTGGATTGTAATGAATCAATTGATGATCTTATACAGACATTTTTTGTTTATATTGTAACGACGTTTCGATACCTATTTCTACCATCTTCAGGAACTTTACAAATTATTAGATTTATAGCATAATTATTAGATTAGATTAGATTAGTTCCGTTAGTCCTCTGCTGAGGAAACAGGACAAGTCAAATTTGATATTACTTACAAATGTATGAATAAGATGTACACAAATACTCTGGATGATTAAGACTACACACACATAAATAGTGACGTGAAGAATTTAAAGTGTACATAGATAGATTCAGGGGAGAATATAAGGAATACTACATACGGAAGTAAGAGAGAATAAGTTAGTGTGCAAAGTAGACAAAGGGAAACTAAAGTAAACAAAAAATAAATAAACAGCTTAACAAATTAATAACAAACAACTAGCACAACAAAACGATTACCAACTTATTAAAACTCACACAGTTTTGAAAGAGGTTTCCGAGGCACATAATTAAATTAAACGTTTGTGAAAATATCTGAAGATGATACAAAGAGGTGTCGAAACGTCCTTGCAATATAAATGAAAATTATTTTATTTTTGTCTCAATATCTTATATTGTTCTTCTTGATCTCTTTATACCATTACCAAGTTTTGGCCGAGTAGGTCCCCGAAACGTTTTCCTAAGTCTCTTAAAGTTTTGATTTATTTTCTTTTTATATTTCTGAAGCTTCGGTGCAGTTGGTACCAGACTGTTTGATTTAAAATGTCTTATATCTTTCTTCTTGATCTCTTTGCTTTTTATCATTCTCAATCTTTGGCCCAGTTGCTCCCAGACTGTTTTTTTTTTCTAAATGTCTTATATTCTTCTTCTTGCTCTCTTTATACCATTAAAGGTTTAGGTCGAGTAGGTCCCTGAAACTTTTTCCTAAGTCTCTTAATTTTTTTGATCTATTTCCTTTTTATCATTCTCAAGCTTCGGCTCAGTTGGTCCCTGAGTCTTTTTTTTTAATGTCTTATTATATCCTTCTTCTTGATCTCTTTGCTTTTTATCATTGTCACGTTTCGGCCGAATAAGCCCTCGACTCCATTATTTTCAGTTTTGAAAGAGGCCCCCCGAGGCACTCACAATTCAATTAAACGTTTATGAAAATACCTGAAGATGATACAAAGAGGAGTCGAAACGTCGTTGCAATATAAATTAAAAAAATTAAAAATGTCTGTGTGAGGTTGTAGAAAGTAAACAAAGGGAAACTAAATTAAACAAAAAATAAATAAACAACTTACCAAATTAATAATAATAATAATAATAAAGTAGCACAACTAAACGATTAACAAATCATTAAAACTCACACAGGATTGAAAGAGGCGCCCGAGGCACACACAATTCAATTGAACGTTTATGAAAATACCTGAAGATGATACAAGGAGGTGTCGAAACGTCGTTGCGATATAATGGAAAAAAATTAAAAATGTCTGTGTAAACTGATGAATTGTTTTATTTAATTTATAATTTTGTGCTTTATTTCGTAAAAACGCAACCTTTCGGTAAAATGATCTCACGGGCGAATCATTAAATGCTGTTTACAACAAACCATATTTTAATGAGTCGTTGTCTACTTTCTATTTATTGTTTATGGTTTAATTATTATTATAATAAGTTCTTATTTTTTCTGCCCTACAATATTATCTGCGTATCTCTGTACAGCAGCCTCTCGATTATCTCTGGGGTAATGGTGGAGACTAGAATTGCCTCAGATAATCAAAGTACCAAAGAACACGTACAACGAGGCAGTCAGAGATACCGGTGTAAAATTAGCATCGTTAATTTCTGACGCCATAAAACCCTACTTAAGGTTACGTTTTGTGACGCCGTTGTTCAATTATAAAGCTTCTCAGGTACGGTACAGGGACCGTTGCAGTCGTGGAATATCGTAAATGCCGGTGCGCTGAAGTATAATAAATCTTATACCATCATACTGTAGACTAAGACGAGGAAAGATACATATTTAGGAAGTAGTCTGTAACTGACTTGTGTTTCAATGGCGCGGCCGTTCTTGCTTATGGAATCGTTTTGTTACTCTAGCAAACCCTTGCAGGCCTTTTGCAGAACAGATGAATTGCTCATCCTCGTATCAGGAGTAAGTTCCACGACTCTCTCCTTGTAGGGTTGTTCTTGTGCCCTGTATAGACATAACCTCACACGCCGTAGATCGTCTCAAATCACCTTCAAAACCGTTCATCTTTGAACCGCAAAGAGCTTAAACCGCGCGCTGATAATCCAGAATCCATCGTTTTCTTTACTTTTACTATGTTATCTTTGCCTGAAAGAGAGTCCCACATAAGTAACTGAAACATGTTGCAATTTAATCTATATAATAATAATAAAAAAAAGGATGTATATTTGTATGTATGTATGTATTTACGTTAATTTCTGTACAGATTTTAACAAGTGGACAAGATTACAACTGTTGGGGGGGGGGGTGAGAAACCCCTAGAACAAATGTGAAAATAATTATAATTAAAAAAGCGTGATCATTAAGTGTTAAACTACTGCGCGCCAAGAGACCAAGACGTCACGCTAGAGAGAGAGAGAGACGTTACTACGCGACGAGAAAAGGGAATAGTTCCTTTTTTAGTAATTAAATAAGGCAGACATATTTTCCATCAATAAAAAGTATCATATTATCCAGAAATATTCCATCGAATGATAATAAAAAACAATACTAAATACTTTACGATCCTTGCGGAAAAATGTAAGTTAATTTTCGCCGCCATGTTTAGTGACTCCAATATGGCGGCTATTTGTTTACATTGTGAATCTAGCTAAGAATTTAATTTTTGGTAATGTCTGAAGACTGAGGGACAATTATGTCCTGCAGTACTCAAGGAGTATATTTAAGAAGAAATTCTGAGGTTATGTTTGTTGCGACTGATGCAATAAAATTCAATGTATTTCACAGCTGTTCAATTAATGCACTATTATCTGTGGAAAGTGTGTACGGAACTAGGAACAGTTAGAGTGAAGTTAAATCACTTCTTGACTAAAGATTAAAATAGAATTAAATACTAATTCGGGTTTATATAAATAAGTACACGTGGCAACGCCGGGCAACCATCTATTAATTGATAAATAAAAAAATTTTTTTATTTGTTTATTCATAAAATTTTATCTACCCAGCGTAGAACATTATATTTTTGTTATATCTTTGCAGTTACACAAAATAAAATGTAATTTTTGACCAACAATACACAATTTATTTATTTTTTTTAAAAAAAAATATCAGTGTAAAATATCAACGTTTCGGTCCCTGGCCCGTATCTTCCTCAAGGTGGTTGTGACTATAATGAAAAGTTATGTAATAAAGTAGTGTGAACCTTGAAATTGTAAACGTTCTTTCAAACTGAGTTAACGTTTATAAATTCATGTATATCACACACTTACTTTACTTTACTACACAACTTTTCATTCTAGTCACAACCTTGAGGAAATTACGGGCAGGTACCGAAACGTTGTTATTTTAAACTAATAAACAGCCTGTATTATTATGTCAATGTTTGCCGGTGAAATATAAGAAATAAAATCTTCTTAGCTTTGTATTAATAATAATAATAATATATATCTCTGAGTTTCACAGATATTTATTGATTCTTCGTGGCAGTGTAAACATTTTTATTCCAGTATCAATGATGTTCCATTTCTGGACAAAAAAAATCCAAATTCATTTAATTAAACATGTGAGCCGATTACAAAGATAATAATAATAATAATTAATAATATATATCATTTCCAATAATTAAGTTGAAATTTAATTATAAACAAAAACATTACTTGCAATACACAAGTATGTAAAACAGAAACTTGAAAAAAAAACACTTCATCAAATAAATTTAAAACAGAGATATACACATGAGGAGACCAGAGAGGTTACTTCATAATACAGCCATAAATGTTTCTGAGATTATGTTGTGTGTCTGTTGTTTTTTTTTAACATTAATGGATGAATAATTGGATTTAATGTGTAACATTTCAGACATTATTCACATGCAAACTTAATAATGCCACATTTTATTTTTTACAATTAAAACTGTGGTTGATTAAGTTTTTATCTAGTAGTAGTAGTAGTAGTAGTAGCAATAGAAGTAGTGGTAGTAGTAGAAATAGTAGTGGTAGTAGTACTCATAGAAGTAGTAGAAGTAGTGGTAGTAGTAGAGTATTAGAAGTAGTAGTAGTAGTACTCATAGAAGTAGTGGTAGTAGTAGAGTAGTAGAAGTAGTAGTGGTAGTAGTACTCATAGAAGTAGTAGAAGTAGTGGTAGTAGTAGAAGTAGTAGTTGTAGTAGTACTCATAGAAGTAGTAGAAGTAGTGGTAGAAGTAGTGGTAGTAGTAGTAGTACTCATAGAAGTAGTAGAAGTAGTGGTAGTAGTAGAAGTAGTAGTAGTAGTACTCATAGAAGTAGTAGAAGTAGTGGTAGTAGTAGTAGTTGTCATAGAAGTAGTAGTAGTAGAAATAGTGGTAGTAGTAGAAGTAGTAGTAGTAGTAGTAGTACTCATAGAAGTAGTAGAAGTAGTGGTAGTAGTAGAAGTAGTGGTAGTAGTAGAAGTAGTAGTAGTAGTAGTGGTACTCATAGAAGTAGTAGAAGTAGTGGTAGTAGTAGTAGTAGTAGTAGAAGTAGAAGTAGAAGTAGTAGTAGAAGTAGTAGTAGTAGAAGTAGTAGTTTAAAAAGAGTTTGTTACAGTTAGAAGTATGAAATGATTATATTTTATATTCACATATTGAACCAATGCAAAAAAATTGATATCCAGATGTTCTTGCACTGAGTGAGTCAGCAGAATTTTATTTTGACATTTATTGTAAAAAAAATTATATTTTTTTTTTTTTTGGGGGGGGCAGTTTAATATATATATAGTGTGTGTGTGTGTCTAATGATACCATAACTTAATATTTTCAACAGTCTCTGAGCAAGTGAAAGTTAGTCACAAGGCTGTGTTTTACATTTATGCACTCAGGCGCCTTTTTAATGCCCTCTTCGTTTGTCCAACGTAACAAACAATAATAAATTACAATAAATGTTGTGCATTACTCTTATCTCAAATAGAATTTTTTTTACAGTTTTTTTTATCAGAAACGATAAAGAAATGAGTGCATTTATATCAGTGATGTACTAAATTAAATAATTTAAAGTGTAGTTTCTTTACGAATGCAAATAGAATGAGAAAAAATTTAAAATACTAGGCCTTGTGGGTAACTTGTTTATGCAGATTTGTAGTTCATTCCAGTCTTGTTATATTTCTACCTGGATATAAAACATAGCCATGGAAGTGTGTGTGAGTGTGTTCTGAAGTTATTATTGTTATGGTAACTTGGGGTGCAGAAAAAAAAAGATCATAGATAAATCAGTATTTAATATCATCAGACAATTATCATTTAATAGTTAAACAATCCATACATATTAAAATTAAACCTAAACAACGTTTCGTTCAACATATTGAGACTTCTTCAGGTAATACGCAGTTTTAATGCATGCATTTATATATTATTTCTTATAATTTAGCATATATCTTATAAATAAAAAAGAGTGTATGTATGTTTGTATGTTTGTTTGTATGTTTGTATGTTTGTATGTTCGTTATACAAATCTACACCGGTAGAGCAAATTTCACCAAATTTCGTACACGTGTTCTTTACGACCAGGAAACAAACACTGTCGGGGTGAGACATGTCTACCACCCCCAGAAGCGGGGGTGCACAGTGGTTGAAATATTTAAACATGCTAAAACAGCCGATATTTTAGTCGGATAATAATTTTTAGGGGTCCAAGATATTTATGGTGTTTCTACCGCAGTTTTATGAATATAATTTTCATCCCCTACACCCTGGGAAAAGGGCACCCTTAGGGTTTGGGGTGGAGAATACAAATCTATACAGGTGGATGAAATTTCACCAAATTTCGTACACGTGTTTTTTACGACCAGGAAAACAACACTATCGGGGTGAGACGCGCCTACCACCCCCTGAAGCGGGGGTGGACGGGCGTGACGGGGGTGGGAATATTTAAACATTCTAAAACAGTCGATATTTCAGTCGGATAAATATTTTAAGGGGTCAAAGATATTTATAGTCTTTCCACTGATGATATCTGAATATATTTTTCAACCTCTACACCCTGGGGAAAGAGCACCCCTAGCGTTTGGGGTGGAGAATACAAATCTACACCGCTGGAGCAAATTTCACAAAATTTCGTACACGGGCTCTCTGCGACCAGGAAAACAACACTGTCGGGGTGAGACGCGTCTACCAACCCCAGAAGCGGGGTGGACGGGGGTGGAAATATTTAAACATGCTAAAACAGCAGGTATTAGATTTGGATAAATATTTTCGAGGTCAAAGATATTGATTGTGTTTCTACCGATGTTATCTGAATATAATATTCATCTCCTACGCCCTGGGAAAAGGCCACCCTTAGGGTTTGGGGTGGAGTTGCTTTACAGAAAAATAACGCGAATACAACCGAGTTTGGAGTCAAATCGAGGGTTATGGATGTCAGTGAGTTTACTTCGGATAAATATTTTTAATTGCTCTTTTAACCCGAAAGGGTGGGGGTTGGAAGGGAAGATAAATAGTCAGTTCTTGCGCGTTCTTGGAGGAGAATTACGTGAACTATTTCAACGGATGTTGTTGAAAATATAAATCCCTTTAGACATTAGTGGTGAGATTGCTTAGGGCTGGGGGTGAGAATTGTCTATTATTCTAAAACTGCCAAAATGTTATGTGTTTATGGGTAAACTGGATTTTTGATAGTGTTTCTACCGATGTGATATGAGTAAAAATTCAACCCCTTCCACCACGGGAAAGTAGCAGATTTAGGGGTGGTGTTGTTCATACTATTTTAACCTATGTTGTTTCCATTAATAACGACGTTTAATCAAAAATAAAAGTGTTTCAGAACCATTGATTTTTATACTCTTTTATAAAGTTTTTATATAATAAATTGTTATAAACATAATTTTACATTTATTCCGTAATTGAAGTTGTTTTTCTACCAGAACGAAAGGGCTTAATATAAATAATTATTACACTTAATCTTATAAATAAAAATGAGTGTATGTATGTATGTATGTATGTTTGTATGTTTGTATATATGTATGTTTGTATATTTGTATGTATGTATATTTGTATGTTCGTTATACAAATCTACACCGCTGGAGAAAATTTCACCAAATTTCGTACACGTGTTCTTTGCGACCAGGAAACAAACACTGTCGTGGTAAGACGCGTCTACCACCCTCAGAAGCGGGGGTGGACGGGGGTTGATATATTTAAACATGCTAAAACAGTCTATTATTCAGTCGGATAATATTTTTAGGGGTCACAGATATTAATAGTGTTTCTACCGACTGTCGGGGTGAGACGCGTCTACCACCCCCAGAAGCGGGTCGGGATTATCAGTAGAGCACTTTTAGGTGTTGGGTGGAGGAACGCTGCAATAAAATAACGCGAATACAACCGAGATTGGAGTCAAATCCAAGGCTATGGATGCCATCCAGTTCAATTATAGCATCAAATTGGCCATTTAGCCCCAAGGGGCGGGAGTGGATGGGATGGAAACTTTCTAACATGTTAAATCATCGATATTAGCGTGGAATAAATAAATGCCGGGACCATTGACGTTGATAGTATTTCTACCGATGTTGTTTGTAGGCATGACAGGGGTGGGGCTGGAGGGGATTTCCTTGAAAATAACGGGAAAACAACCGAGATTCGAGTCAAATCGAAGGTCATGGATGTCCCTGAATTTATTTATGACAATCTGGACAACGCGCGGGTATCGGCTGGGTTGGGATGAGTTGACCGGCTGTGTTTTGCGTCGATTAAATATATTTCGGGATGAATTAGATTAATAAAATTTCCCTACATGTTCTCTGTGTATGATTTCAACCCCTTTCGGACTCATAAGGGTGCACCCTTAAGGGTTGGCGTGGAAGTAGCATTAGATAAAAATAAACCAGAAACTATCGGGATTGTCACTGAGTTTAATTATGACATTAAACTTGACCGTTTAAGTCCCCGAAGCGAGAGTGGTCGGGGGTGAAAAATTTCAAACATGTTAAACTGTCGATATTTGCGATAATTATTTCCTGGGGTTAATTACTTTGAAAGTATTTATACCGATGTTGTTTGTGTAGAATTTAACCCCTGTGAGGGGAGCAAGCTTAGGGGTTGCGTGGATGTACGTTAAATAAAATCCCGCAAAAACGACCGAGATTCGAATCAATTCCGAGACTATGAATGTCGCTGAATCTAATTGTGACAACCTGGTTAACGCGACGGGTTTGGGAGGTGTTGGGTGGGGGAATAAATTTTCAGACAATGTAATCGGCCGATTTTTGCGTGGAATACATTCTTTTTCATTATCGCATATTTGTGGGGGTGGCCATCTTCTAACATGTAAAAACGGCCGATGTATTTAGTCAATGACTTCATCCCCCTTCGGCATGGGAGGTGAGCACATTTAGGGATAGGGTTCGAGGAGCTTTACATAAAAATAGCTCAAAAGTAACCAAAATTGGAGTCTTATGGATGTTTATAGATAAGTGACATCTCGGGCAACGCCGAGCACCCAGCTAGTATATATATAAATTTATCCGCATATTACGATTACGAACAAAATGGCCGAAAAAACAGACCTCACAACGTTCCTTCCACAGATCAGTGGACCTTCTCAACTTCCTGAACAAGAAAACGGTGTTGTGGTATATATAGCTGTCCAGAGGTGATAGAAAGTAGCAAAAGATCGTAGACTTTGCTCAAAGAGTCGGTGATTAATATTTCTCGATTTTGATGTGAAATATTTCACAATAATTGGGTCAAGGATATTAATTATATTGTGTTTATATATATATATATATATTATAGCTTCAATGCTATATAAATTAATTAAATAACTCTCAAGTCCAGTTAAAATTCAGTAACTTTTATTTTAAATGAAATGATGTTAACAACAACAATACAACGACGATACTAAATCCTTTTTTTAGCGATAATATATTATCTCTCTGCCGCGTGGTGTAACATCTGCGACGCGTTATAACTGTTTTTTATTAGGTAGCAGGCTACATGAGGTTAATCCACATGGTGGCAACTCCCCTTTAATAGTATAGGAAGGGATTTGAAAGGGGGAACAATACATAGGAATACCTCCATCAGGTAGGTCGGGAAATTGGTACTTGTCCCACGCCCTTCCCTGGATGGCGGGAGAGGAGTTTACTGTGGGGTCGCAGCATTTGCCTTCTCCGTGCCTCGACGAGATTAGGAGGCAGTTGGCCGACTATTCCAATGGGAACAGAGAACAACTCTTTCCGTATGCCCAAGGTCTGTGACCCCGGAACAAACACCTCTCAAAACAAGGAGGAGGTGCCTCGACTTGTCGGAACCTTGGTTCAGTAAAAATCAGAGACAGGAGGAGGCAACCCCAAAGGTCGCTTCCTCCAGAACTCTCTGGGAAGGTTTACCTGCGAGGGGCGCACAAGGTTTTTCTTTTTTTGCGTGTAGACAGGCTACACGAGGGTCATCCACATGGTGGCAACTCCTCTCTTGTAGCATAGGAAAGGGATTTGAAAGGGGGGATGTGGAAGGGTTGTAACCGAGGGTTAACTAGGGCCCCCGAGCTGTAGTTTAAGGATCCTACCCGGCATTCGCCTAAAGAAATGCAGGACAAACCCTAGAAAAACCTGCATCAGGTAGGTCGGGCGTTGCCAACATGATTGTAATTCCTTTAAAACTGAAGGAAGCCTGCTAGAGAATTCTCTTGCAGGTGAACCCTCCCAGAGAGCTCTAGCGGAGGCTATCTTTGGGGATGCCTTCACATCTCTCTGGTTTTTGTTGCACCAATGCTCCCACAAGCCGAGGCACCTCGTTCTGTTTTGAGAGGTGTATGTTCCGGGGTCACAGACCTTGGGCATACGGAAAGAGTTGTTCCCTTTTCCCATTGGAACAGTCCGCAGCTGCCTCCTAAACTGGTCGAGGCACGGAGAAGGGAAATGCTGCGTCCCCACAGCAAACCCATCACCCGCTATCTATAGTTCAATCATAATCTATATGACTGTCCATTTTTAAATTTTGATCGAACGTAACTCATATAATATTATAAATTGATAATTGCGCCCTATGGTATTATTGCCTATTTATAGTTGATAGCTGACTTTTGGTGCCAATATTCACATACATTTCGTTTTTACCACATTTAAATTCAAACTATTTACAGAGAGAAATACATACTCAATTTACTTAAGCCAAAGGTGATTTTATTAAGTAGATTCCGTTTCCAGAAATGAATATTATACGTGCATCGTCAGCACACTTTTCAAAAGAAATTAACGGAAGGACGAAGAAACCGTCAGTGTCTCGACAATCCTCAGAATTTGCCTACTTCATCTCCGCGGTCTCATTTCTGTAGTTGCTTGGGGATTCCACCTTAGTAATGATGGGATTTGGCCACGACGTTTCAGAAAGCACGCTAAATATGGCGACATCACGTGGGCCAATCAGCGCCCGGCACGCAACAACACGTCACAATCGGCAGACGGCCAGTCGGGAGAGTGTATAAGGGACGTGGAAGGCTATTCGGCCGAGGCATGGTGTTTGTTATGCTGCGAACCTACAGCACACCGTGGTATCGGAAGGGCGTGGGACAAGGACCAAATGCCCGACCTACCTGATGGAGGTTTCTCTAGGGGTTTTTACCGCATCATCATTAGGCGAATGCCGGGTAGGATCCTTAAACAACAGTCCGGGGGGGCCTAGTTGCATCGTACCAAAACACTGCACATCGCATTTAGTAGCTTTTTATCAAATGAAAAAGACTGTTAAATGTGGCGGCAATATAATATAAATAATAATTATTTTAATCCCATCTCTCTGGTTTTTTAGAACTAAGGTTCCCACAAGCCGAGGCACCTCGTCCCTGGTCGCAGACCTCGTGCATACGGTAAGAGTTGTCCTCTGCTCCCATTGCAACAGTCGACCAGCTGCCTCCGAAACTGGTCAAGGCACGGCGAGGGGAAAGCTGCGACCCCTCAGCAAACCTCTCTCCCGCCATTCAGGGAAGGGCGTTGGACAAGTACCCAATGCCCGACCTACCTGATGCAGGTTTTTCTAGGGGTTTCCCTGGATCACTTTATGGCGAATGCCGGGTAGGATCCTTAAACCATAGCCCGGGGGCTCTAGTTAACCCTTGGCTACCTTCCTCTACCCTTACGCATCCCCCCTTACAAATCCCTTCCTATGCTATTAAAGGGGAGTTGCCACCATGTGGATTACCCTCATGTAGCCTGTTACCCTAAAAAATAGATTGTAATTCCGCTACACATATTGGCTGTATTTCTGTTTTATTTATTAAACAGATAAGCCAAAACCTTGATTCTGATTCTTTGAGAACTTATCGTTCTTTAAGTTGTCTGTCTTTTTGAACTTACTTTCTTTGCAGTGTGTCTACAATGTGTAAAAAAAACAACCCTATTAAGAACTGAATTGTAAGTTTAACGTATTTTCCTTTTTATGAAACTTTCCTGATGTACAATATCTCTGTCTACAAGTTGCTTATACGCTGGTTCTGCTTCCACAGGAGGTTATTACATTGACTTCTTTTGCGGAGGCGTGTTGATCAATTATCGCTATGTACTTACGGCCGCTCACTGCGTGACCAACCTCTACAACGCCATGTGAGTACAATCTGTGTGTGTGGGTGTGTTTAACTAGAATAGTGAATAAAATAAAAGTAATACGAACATTAAAACTCAATTTAAGACTACAATAAATATTAAAGTATATTATAATAGACAAAGTACAGTTTCAACTCCAGGTCAGTCCTGAAGCAGCGTCTTCACGTCACAGTCTTGAGCAACGTTCCTAATTAACACGAGTAATTAACGACCCGTATAGAGGACAAAAATAAGAAATTAATTATGAACAATATAATATGAAAAATTGTAGACGTTTCGATCAACCTGTTTATGACCTTTGTCAATATTAGTGAACGACTGGAGAGATGTAGCCAGAGTTACAACACTTTACACAAAGATTGTGAATACGGGATATAAACTAAGATTATTTAATAAGCCATCATATATACAGTTTAAATGAAAAGTGTCCAGTTTATATATGGAGCATTTCTGAGTTTATTATTTATTAAAAACAACTTCCTTTGCCACAATAATTGTATTATCAAAATTGAAAGAACGATTAACATCCAAACAATGTTTTTGCCATCGGAGGTGGTTTTACATTATCTTTATGTTCCTTAATTGTACTTAACAAAGGTCGCTAAGTCTGGCCGATATAACAATCATTGCAACAAAATTTTATGAACAACGTTGCCCGGAGTTGCCATAACTAAACTCGGCGACATCCATAACCCATGATTCGACTCAAATCTTGGTAGATTTCTCGTTATTTTCTTGTAACGCTTCCAACACCCCGACCCCTAAGGGTGCTCCACTCCTGTAGCCACAAACGAGTTTAAAATTGTACACTAGAATATCAAATTTTTATGAACAACAAGAAGCGGCGTTGCCCGGAGTTGCCATAACTAAACTCGGCGACATCCATAACCCATGATTTGATTCCAATCTCGGTAGATTTCTCGTTATTTTCTATTAACGCTTCCTCCACCCCGACCCCCCTAAGGGTGCTCCTTTCATATAGCCAACAAACAGGTTGAAATTGTACACTAAATTGCATAACCTTGTTCTTAGGGATCTCTTCAGATGTGTCTAAATCATTAATTAAGAAGTATAACTATATTACAATAAACAAAGCTTTATTTTTACTTGAATTATTAAAAGACAATATTAAAGTATGCTGTAAATTTGAGTTAAATTAATTTAACAGAAGTTTTATGTCATAAGTTGGTATGAGAAACCAAAAATACAATATTTAAAATCACAAGTTTATTGAAACTGTTTTTTTCATCTTCTTCCTCCGAAATTTATGTAATAGGAAAATTGACTATATTCAATGTTGTAAGGAATAATAAAATATAAAACAATGTAATATTAAAAATCATTCTTGGAATTTAATAATGAATTTATTTTAAAAAATTCTATAAAAAGCTAAAAAAAATGGGGTTATAATTAATACTGAACTTTAAAGTATCATTTTTAAGAATTTAGTGTGCTGATTTATTTAATTAATATAAAATGATTTATAAAATAATATTTGATTTAAAATTGGTCATTTTTTCAATTTGAATATAAAAATAATTAACTAGCCATATTTTAAAAGCTACAACTAAGCAATATCCTTTGAAATAATTGGGGAAGTATTAATGAAAAAATATTTACTAATATAAACTTAGATTAAGAGATAAGGGTAGGTAAGGCACCTCGGCCTGTTTTGAGAGGTGTATAATCCGTGGACACAGACCTTGGGCATACGGTAAGAGTTGTTCGCTATTCCCATTGGAACAGTCGACCAGCTGCCTCCTAAACTGGTCGAGGCACGGAGAAGGGAATGCTGCGTCCCCACAGAAAACTCGTCTTCGGCTATCGCAAGGGCGTGGGGACAAGTACCCAATGCCCGACCTTCCTGATGCAGGTTTTTCTAGGGTTTTCCCCTGCATTACTTTTAGGCGAATTGTAGGATCCTTAAAATTGTAGGATCCTTAAAATACAGCCTGGGGGCCCTAGTTAACCCTTGGCTACCTTCCTCTACCCTTCCGCATCCCCCCTTCAAATCCTTTCCTATGCTATTAAAGGGGAGTTGCCAACATGTGGATTACCCTCATGTAGCCTGTTACCCTAAAACAAATTACTAAGACATTAATAGGGGATCCTTCCAGAGTCAGTAAACAATCAAAGATAACCTTCAGCATTTAATACCTAATTCAATAAAATTTCTGTACTTCTGCAACCTAAAGTTGTGATTTTCTTAAATTCAAGTGAAAACCAACTGCACTATTTGTTAAAAACCCCATAAGGTACTTCCTATAAAAACATTTACTTCTTGTTATGATGCTGCTACCTTCTGCAAAAAATTAAATATAACTGCACAGTATGTCTTTGTAGTAATAAGGCAAATCATTGTAATATTATGATTCTAAGAATAATGTAGGTACTCTACATGAACTGCTACTTACTGTGACTTGAAAAAAAATAATTTTTGTAGTATACTTAAAATGATTAATCTGTATTAAATATGGCCTATATATCAATTACCATTTACTTTATTAGTTAAATATAAAATAAGAATCCTGTTGTTACTTGACCATTTCCAAAATTCCTTGAATCCTGAGGTACTGCGGCAACACGATTTATCTTAATAACAAGGAGATCCAAAATGGAACCTTGTGGAACGTTTGCCTTTTCTTGGTCCTCTCTAACAGAAAGAAAAATTTTAAATAAATATGTATTGTAATAATTAAATAATTGGTCGTTTAATTTATTTAATTTAAATTTAAAGACTCTGCCCCACGTTGGGCGCCAAAATGTAATAGACAATAATGGTTCGCTTTATTACATTCAATTTGCTTTAAATAATTTTGTTTGTTAATTGTTGATTGTCTTTTCATTAATAAAAGCCATCCATTTGATTATTACATAAATGGCGCTTCAACATGAGGTGAATTCTTCAAACTAAAATTAATTAAAGCAAATTGAATGTAATAAAGCCAACCATTATTGTTTATTACAATATACTTCGTTAAGAGGAGGACCAACAATGTTAGTTTTTCATTTTTTTTCAAATAAAATCAAAATGGCTACGGAAACTACACTCAAATGATTTTCTATCTTGGTTTATTCGATATTTGCAAGGCCTTTTTGGTTTTTAAAAAAAGAATGAGTAATCAGTTTCAGAGTCACTTACATGTATCACCGTAGTTTCTGCCGATGTTTGCTACCACCAGCGTTGGTTACAGGAACTACGTGAGACTGGGCGACCACGCTTCAGACACTGAAATCGACTGCTTCGAAGGCGAGTGCGCTGATCCAGTGCAGGACTTTTACCCAGAGCAGATCGACATACATCCCAGATTCCACTCGAGGTCCTACGACTTCGACATCGCCCTCGTACGCCTCGATTCGCGCGTCAGTTTCTCTGGCGAGTGCTGGTTTCAAGATTATTTTATCTATACTTTGTTGTTAACGTTGTGACTAATTAAAAACGTTTTCATCACGTTACAGATTGGGTGATGCCGATCTGCATGGTCCACGGTAGCATGATGACCGCGTCCTTCGAGAAGCAGTGGGTTGAAGTTGCCGGGTGGGGCGTATACGACATAGGTAACCTGTCTTATGTTTTAATAACATGTGAGGAAAAGTGGTCATAAGTGTACGATTCTTTGGAAGCCATGATTCGTAAGGCTGAGGTTTCATTCTTGACTCTACTATCGGGAATTTAATCTATCTCTAGATATCTCTCTCTATCTCTATATTTATCTCTATCTCCTTTCTCTCTCTATCTCAATCTCCCCCTCTCTCTATCTCTATCTATCTCTATCTCTCTCTATCTCTGTGTCTATCTATCTCTATCTTTCTCTCTCTATCTATATCTCTCTATCTATATATCTCTCTCTCTATCTCTATATCTATCTCTATCTCTCCTCTCTCTCTCTATCTCTATATTTATCTCTATCTCCTCTCTTTCTATCTCTCTCTATCTCTGTGTCTATCTATCTCTATCTCCCTCTATCTACCTCTATCTCTCTATATGTATCTCCATCTCTCTCTATCTCTCTCTCTATCTCTCTCTCTCTATCTCTCTCTATCTCTATATCTATCTGTATCTCCTCTCTATCTCTACATTTATCTCTATCTCCTCTCTCTCTCTTTATCTCCCTCTCTCTATCTCTATCTCTCTCTATCTCTCTATACCTATCTATCTCTCTCTCTCTCTCTCTCTCTCTATATATATATATATATATATATATGGTGTGTTTCTGTCCGTCACATCTCTCTGCTTTTTGAACTAAGGTTCCCACAAGCCGAGGCACCTCGGCCTGTTCTGAGAGGTGTATGTTCCGGGGATACAGACATACGGTTAGAATTGTCCGCTATTCCCATTGGAATATTCGGCCAGCTGCCTCCTAAACTGGTCGAGGTACGGAGAAGGGAATACTGCGACCGCACAGCAAACTCTTCTCCTGCTTTCGGAAGGGCGTGGGACAAGTACTAAATGCCCGACCTTCCTGATGCATCTTTTTCTAGGGTTTTCCCTGCAATTATTTTAGGCGAATGCCGGGTAGGATCCTTAAACTATAGTCCGGGGGCCCTAGTTAACTCTTGGCTACCTTCCTCTACTCTTCCGCATCCCCCTCTCAAATCCCTTCCTATGCTATTAAAGGGTAGTTGCCACCACGTGGATTACCCTCATGTAGCCTGTTACCCTTCAAATAACCTGTCCGTGTGTCCCTATACTAAACCCTTCATCTGATTGCGGTGAAACATTGGTGAGTTGTTGTGCGCACCCCCGCGAAGGTTTCTGTCGGGTTTTCGAAGCGTTAGGAATCTCCCAAGTAGTAAACCGGGTTAAAACGGCCCATATTAGCCTTGATTAATTACTTTTCGGGGCCGATATGTTTAATAGTTTGTCTGTCCACGTGTTTTCAGTCTATAATTTCAACCCCCTTAAAGCACCATTCAGGGATGGGGCGGTTGGGGTTGTTGTATAAAAAAAACGCGAAACAACCGAGTTACGTGGAAAATCACGGGTTATAGGAGTCGGTGAATTTAATTCTGACAGTTAAGCTTTAGTAGTTCAGTCCCTAGGGGCCTAGTGGGGGGGGTGGAAGGGGCTGAAACAAATTTCCGTTTAAAATCATAAACGCGTACCGAAATTTCAACCAAACTTTGTACACATGTTACTTACGATCCTGGAACAAACACCGAGGGACTAAGACTAACGTACAGTCTCTAGGGGTGGGGAGGAAGGTGGTGCAAACATTCATAAACGTCCATTATTAGCATTTTCGGGGTCGCTGAATTCGATCGTGTCTTCTTCTTTTTTCATTGGCACTATAACCCAATGTGAGTTTTTACCTTATAAACAATTTTCTTCCATTCCGCCCTCTCCTGTGTCAGTCTCCGCCAACCTCTTACTGTCATGGTTTGTACATCCTTCTCGATGTCATCTACCCATCTTGTCCGGGGTCTCCTCCTGTTCCAGCGTCGCAGACCTCGGGTCCAAGATCTGTCCTTTGTTCATATTGGAATAGTCGGCCAGCTGCCTCCTAAACCGGTCAAGGCACGGCGAGGGGAAAGCTGCGACCCCACAGCTAACCCCTCTACCGCCATCGGAAAGGCGTGGGACAAGCACCAAATGCCCGACCTACCTGATGCAGGTTTCTCTAGGGTTTGTCCTGCATCATCTTTAGGCGAATTGCCGGGTAGGATCATTAAAATATAGTCCGGGGGCCCTAGTTAACCCTTGCTACCTTCCTCTACCCTTCCGCATCCCCCCTTTTCAAATCCCTTCCTATGCAATTAAAGGGGAGTTGCCACCATGTGCATTACCCTCATGTAGTCTGTGACGGCGTTCACTTCATAAAGATCACGGCGAACGCCGTTGAAACTTCATGGACCGAGTCAATAATTACCCCGGTGGAAGCCCAAGAGTTACTTATTCAACATATTCAGCGGGGAGATTAAAAGAATCGTATCAGAGGCGCTGCTCCTCTGTTTCAGCCATCAACGAGCCGAGCGAAGTCCTGGAAGTCGTCCGTCTGAAGGTGTCCAACCAGGAATTGTGCAAGGAGGTGTACCGTGACATCGCCCCCATCAACAACGAGCAGATCTGCGCCGGAGGAACCGTGGGCAAGGATTCCTGCGGAGGCGACAGCGGAGGTCCCCTGATGAAGGTGTCCGGCATGGACGGCGAGCCCAAGTACTACGTCATCGGCATCGTGTCCTTCGGGGACAAGAAGTGCGGCTCCTCCACCCTGCCAGGGGTCTACACTCGAGTCTCGTCCTACATGTCGTGGATCCTCGACAACATGAAGGTGTGATTCAACAGCAGCTACTACGACGCGGGGACACGCGATTACAACAACATGTAATACCTTACTCGCTCCTCAGGAGCTTACCATTAAAAGCGTACCCGTCGGACACGTACAGAACAACTCAAAATTGGAAATTACAAAATTATTTTATTCCGGCAGTCAAAAAAAAGAATTTTTTTTTTATTCACACATAACCGCCATATTGTCCTGAATCGGAGAAGTAGCCAACGTCATCAAGCTTATAGAAGGTAAGTTCCTTGACCAAAGCACTGTTATTAATTTAGAATTAAAACCAGAGATATTAAGCAACCAAAAAAAAGTTGAGGTGATAAAATAAATAATAGTCTGCCTCTTCATATCAATTCAGAGTAAACAGTCATTTTCTTGATTGTAAATTATTATTCTTTTACACCCTCGCTCTAATTTATAAAGATGGCCGCCGATGAATCTGTCTATATTTTCCCTGGTTTAGTTTTTGTCAAATATCACAGCAGTTAATCGAAACGACTACTCTCTTTTAAATACAGTACTGCTCAAAATTAATTTCATACTAGTCTCGGTGCCGCGGCTTTGCCACGTGTACTTATTTCTATAAACCCCAAAAAAGTATTTAATCCTATATTAATCTTTACTCAGGAAGTGATTTAACCCAACTCGAACTGTTCCTAGTTCCGTACACACTTTAGACCGATAGTGCATTAATTGAAAAGCTGTTTTTTTTAGGACAACAAGCTACATGAGGGTAATCCTCGTAGTGACAACTCCCCTTTAATAGAATAGGAAGGGAATTGAAAGGGGGGATGCGGAAGTGTAGAGGAAGATTGCCGAGGGTTAATTAGGGCACCCGGACTATATTTTAAGGATCCTACGCGGCATTCGCCTAAAAGTAATGCAGGGAAACCCCTAGAAAAACCTGCATCAGGTAGGTCGGGCATTGGGTACTTGTCCCACACGCTTCCCTGGATGGCGGGAGAAGGGTTTGCTGTGAGGACGCAGCATTCCCTTCTCCGTGCCTTGACCAGTTTAGGAGGCAGCTGGCCGTCTGTTCCAATGGGAACAGTTAACAACTCTTACCGTATGCTCAAGGTCTGTGACCCCGGATCATACACCTCTCAGAACAGGCCGAGGTGCCTCGGTTCGTGGGAACCTTAGTTCAAAAATGGAGAGGAAAAGGCATACCCAAAGGTAGCCCCTTCGTATCTCTCCTAAAAGGTTCTGCCTGCGAGAGAAAATCCCTCGCAGGTTGTAAAATTGTTGCACAGCATTTCCTGATTTTTTTTTTATTTTGATTTTTTTAGGGCTACACGAGGGTAATCCACATTGGGCAACTCCCCTTTAATAGTATAAGAAGGGATTTGAAAGGGGGGGGGGGTGCGGAAGGGTAGAGGAAGGTAGCCAAGGGTTAACTAGGGGCCCACGGGCTATGGTTTAAGGATCCTACCCGACATTCGCCTAAAGAAATGCACGGAAAATCCTAGAAAAACCTGCATCGGGTAGGTTGGGCATTGGGTACTTAAGGTAGGTAGCCCCTTTCGTGTCTCTCATACAAGGTTCTACCTGCGAGAGAACATCCCTTTCAGGTACTAATTGCGAGAGTTTTATTGAACAGCTGTAAAATACATAGAATTTTATTGCAAGAAACATACCTCAGAATTTCTTCTTAAATATACTCCTTGACTACTGCAGGATATAATTGTCCTTCAGTCTTCAGACATTACCAAAGATCAAATTGATAAAATTCTTAGCTAGATTCACACTGCAAACAAATGGCCGCCATCTTGGAATCACTAAACATGGCGACGAAAATTAACTTACATTTTCCCTCAAGGATCGTAAAGTATTTAGTACTGTTTTTTATTATCTTTCGCTGCAGTATTGCTGAATAAAATTATACTTTTTATGCAATCAAAATATTCCTGCTTTATTTCATTACGGGAAGGAGGAACTATTTCCTTTGTTCGTCGCATAGTAACGTCTCTCTAGCGTGACGTCACGCTCTCTTGGCGCGCTGTAATTTTAACAGTTAATGATCACGTTTCTTTTAATTATAATTCTTTCCACCTTTATGAAAGGGGTTTGTCACCGCCTCACAGCACCGTTTCTCGAGGTTTGTAGAATATGTGTACCAATTTTTGTTGCAATCTTCTCCACGCGTTAAAATTTGTATAGAAATCAACGTAAATACATGCACCCTTCTTTATTATACAGAAGATTACTGTATGTTACCTGGTTTTTTTATTGTGTGTGTGGCCTTTGTCTTTAAAAAAGACGTTAATTGTCTTCTTTTAATAGTAATCAACAGTGGCGGCTCGTGAGGGTTTTTTTTTAGGTTATGTGCTACACCGCTCCTCAAGCAACTATTTTTACCAGGTTAGCTATAAAAGTAATACACGAGTGACAGTGTTGCCAACACTCTCACATAATTTCTAAATCTGTCTCACATAATTTCCAATAGTGTCTGCTTTTTAAACACGGAATTAATTTAGCATTTGTAACCCCCCGAAGAAAGTATTTGTCATCCGTAAATATATTAAATAAAACTTAATTTTCGGAACTGGGGACTTGAGCCCGAGAACTTTTGCTGTTCTTTCTTCCTTGCAAAAAAAATAAATATATATATATATAGATATTCATTGAAACGCTGGACTTTCTGTTCCTGTTTGAAAAACACATACTCTTTGTCGTAAACATTTTAATATTATCACTGCAACGAGACGAGCGTCGCGCTGACGTCACTCCCGTCCTCGGCGCCATGATATCAGCGGTGCATAGTCAGCAAAATGTGAGTATTTTCCGCCATTCTCAATGGATTTTTAAAAACAAGATATGGCGGTGGAAAGAGAATTAAATTCTCTAAAACTTTTCTTCTTTGACTAATGAGTGTACTGGCGACCATTTTGGAGATATCAGCAGTAGAAGTGCGACATGCCGCATTCATTTCCAAAATGGCGTGAATTTGACGATAGATTTCTCCCACTTCTTTCAACCTAATCACATACTAGAATACAACATTCGAAGCAGAATTTTATTCTTTACAATTTATTACTGAACGTTATTTTCAATAGACGGCGTCATTCTTTCGCTATTTGCGATAAACTGAAAACGGGTGCTTTTCGATTTGGAAAACGTAGCTATTCACTGATGACCACAAGATATACATGTTGGGGGGGGGGGGTCGGGAATAGGAGCCTTTATTTTTTGGACACAGCTGTAACAATCAAAGACAATAATTACCTAGGTCGAAATTAAAAAATTACGTCTGTTTGAAAATTAAAAAATAAGAAATATAGAAAAATTCGGACAAAAAAAGTGATATTTTAAATACCACACAACAACGTTACTGGGATTATTGTTCCTTTCTTCAGGTGCTACGAAGAGTGTAGGGAGCCACAACTGCACTGGTTAGGTGGTAAAACTGTAGCTAAGAGGTGCTAAGAAGAGCCTTGAGTTGGCAAAACTGTCGGTAAGAGGTGCTAAGAAGAGCGTAGAGCGACACAACTGCACTGGTCATGGCAAAACTGTCGCTAAGAAGAGCCTACAGCGACACAACTGCACTGGTCAGTTGGAAAAACTGTCGGTAAGAGGTGCTAAGAAGAGCGTAGAGCGACACAACTGCAGTGGTCATGGCAAAACTGTCGTTAAGAAGAGCCTTGAGTTGGCAAAACTGTCGGTAAGAGGTGCTAAGAAGAGCCTCCTAGAGCGACACAACTGCAGGGGTCATGGCAAAACTGTCGCTAAGAAGAGCCTTGAGTTGACAAAACTGTCGGTAAGAGGTGCTAAGAAGAGCCTAGACCGACACAACTGCACTGGTCATGGCAAAACTGTCGCTAAGAAGAGCCTTGAGTTGGCAAAACTGTCGCTAGGAGGTGCTAGGAAGAGCCTAGAGCAACACAACTGCAGTGGTCATGGCAAAACTGTCGCTAAGAAGAGCCTTGAGTTGGCAAAACTGTCGGTAAGAGGTGCTAAGAAGAGCCTAGACCGACACAACTGTACTGATCATGGCAAAACTGTCGCTAAGAAGAGCCTTGAGTTGGCAAAACTGTCTCTAGGAGGTGCTAAGAAGAGCCTAGAGCGACACAACTGCACTGGTCATGGAAAAACTATCGCTACGAAGAGCCTTGAGTTGACAAAACTGTCGCTAAGAGGTGCTAAGAAGAGACTAGAGCGACACAACTGCACTGGTCAGTTGGTAAAACTGTCGCAAAGTGGTTCTAAGAAGATCGTAGAGCGACAGTTTTTTCCTAACTGACCAGTGCAGTTGTGTCGCTCTAGGCTCTTCTTTGCACCTGAAGATAGGGAACAAGGATCCGAGAAACGTTGTGTGGTATTTATAATATTATTTATTTTGTTAGTATTTGTTTATGTTTCTTATTGTTAATTACCTAAGTCATACAAAGCTGAAGCGCGACTTTATACCGTTGTTCCTTGTGAATCAAGAATCTATTACATTTTATTAAAATACAGCAATGCACCATGGATTCTCATATATTTTTCTGAAGCAGCCATTTTTATTGTTTCGTTCATTGAAAAAGAAAAGTAAGTAAGCGTATTATGAAATGAACCAAACCGATCTTCCGCAGAAACTTCTCGCCAACAATTCTTTTGAAAGAACATGAAATATTATTAAACGGTTAAAATTAAAATATATATGTTTTACAGAGGGTTACTATTACACTTCCAAATACTCAATTCCCTTTGAAAATGTTCACATAGAGGCTTAATTTTCGTCTTAAACGCTTCAACGGCTGCAAGTGCATCGGCTCGGCTGCGCAGTGACGTCACGCGTGCTTCTGCGCAGCGCAAAAAAAAAAACGGGCGTCCACCATAGAAGCAAGATGGCGACCGCCGTGTGTGTGTGCGGAGTTGGTAGCAAATAACCGTGTGAATAACAAGTTGCGGAGATAAATCGTGCTGTGTCTGTGCGCAGCGTTCAATCAAGGAATACACCTCGGCGGTCGGCGGTCGCCATCTTTACTGATGCTGGGTCCTGGAGCGCTCCAGCGGGAGTATTCAGAAGCTTTAGAGCGTTCTTGATATGAACTAAACATCATTCAACAAAATATTTGTTTTTATCATCATCCGGGACATTCTTGTCCATCCACGTTTATTTACGTAACTAATATCAAAGATGTCGTCCGTCGCGTCGCTGCTTTGATAATTCTGAGAATTCCGTCCATTACTTTGCCTTTTTTTTCTTTTTTCGATTTTTCTCTTTCGACAAACTCCCCTTCTGGATGGATATTCGCCCTCTTTACACATGTCAAAGTGCTGTTTGGTTTGCGAAGTAAATAAACTTTGGATGTTATCGGGAGAGACACACAAACACACATTCATTGTCTTTATCGATCCCAGCAGCAGTTTGCTCTCTCTCCTCTTGATAGCCTTCAGTTAGCGGGTTCCAAACATTGCAACGCTGTGTTTAAAGTTTCAAATGTGGAGTTCGTACCTCCGAGGACAGATAAATACAGTAGTAACACGTGCCCGGGATATGGACTAAGATGTATCTTAAAATCGTGCTGTATCCCCGTGCAGGACCAATGTAACCTCAGTTAACACAATGATTTACTATCTCAACCAACTTAGTTAAGGGGAGGAAGAAGAAACATCCAGGAGAAATTAATATAACTGGGGGGTTGAGGATTTGATTTGAAACACATTAAATCATATTCAGTGGCTGTAGATGGGCCATTTTTTTTATTAATGACTTAAGTCATTGTGAGTACAGGTGAATAAGGAAACAAGTTAAGAAATGAAATTAAAAATTAATAATAAGAAAGACAGCCAAATACAGACAAGAGAAGTGATGATATAAAACCTCCAAACAACAGGTTTCTGGAAACCTTGTTCCTTTCTTCAGGTGCAAAGAAAACTAAAAGAACACACACACACAAGAGCTTTAGAGTTTTGTCAACTGACTCCATGCATTTGTGTCTCTGTTATGTAAGGATCTGCCTGAAGATGTCAGGTTTGTGAATTTTTGGAATACCACAAAATCTAGCAATTTTTCTGATGTGATGAATAAGGAGTAAAATGTTTTATTTTAAAGATGAATGAAAAAACATCCCCCCCCCCTTCCTAATGTGTTATGAAAAACAGTCACATTGTTTCATTCCTGGATGTTCCGGACCTGTTCAGGTGTAAAGTAACATTAAATGATAATTTATAATACAATGATGTAATATGCCTCATAATATCTATGGTTTGTCACTGGAAGATATATCTCAGACAGTTGTGAGGGTTTTCCTTTGTCCAATGGGAGGAAACTGCTTTCACGTTTCGAACAGCAGTAAAAAAAACACCTTCAGGTGCAGATGCTTAGCAATCAGGGCTAGTCCTGACATTAGTTGAAGGTGTACTGTTACTAAATTTAGTCTTATCCTCCCAGAAAGACTCAAATCCCTGTAATAGCATAGAAAGGACCAAAAGGTTCCACTTTGAAGGGTCCCTACCCGGTAATTATCCTAAGTAAGACACAGGGAAAAACCTAGAGAAACCTTCAACATGTAGATGGGGCTCTCGCTACTTGTCCCACGTCCCTTGCAATGACTAAAAGATTGCTTGTAGGGGATGCATGTCTCGAGCAAGTTTAGAGGCAGGTAGCCGACTGCTCCAATGGGAAGAAAGGACTGTTCTTGAAACCAGATATGGAACATACCCGTCTCAATACTACTCCCAGGGAACTTTAACTCAAAACCAGAGACAGAAGAAGAATGTAGGTAGCATCCTCCGACTCTCCGGTAAGTTTCAACCTACGAGAACTAGTCCACCAGACACCGGCTTTAACTGGGTAGCCGAGGTTTTTTATTAGGGTAGCAGGCTACATGAGGGTAATCCACATGGGGAAAACCCCCTTTTAATAGCATAAGAAGGGATTTGAAATGACGGGATGCGGAAGGTAGCCAAGGGTTAACTAGGGCCCCTGGGCTATGGTTTAAGAATCCTACCCGGCAATTCGCATAAAAGTAATGCAGGGAAAACCCTAGAAAAACCTGCAACAGGTAGGTCGGGTGCTTGTCCCTCGGCCTTCCGATGGAGGGAGAGGAGTTTGCTGTGGGGACGCAGCTTTCCCCTCTCCGTGCCTTGACCAGTTTACGAGGCAGCTGGCCAAGTGTTCCAATGGGAACTGGAAACAACTCTTACCGTATGCCCAAGGTCTGTGACCCCGGAACATACACCTCTCAGAACAGGCCGAGGTGCCTCGTCATGTGGGAACCTTAGTTCAAAAAACCAGAGAGATGTGAAGGCATCCCCTAAGGTAGCCTCCGCCAGAGCTCTCTGGGAAGGTTCACCTGCGAGAAATCCTCTGGCAGGCTTACTTGCGAGAGAATTCTCCCAGTGGCTAATAAGAGTTCATGATAATTGTTGATTTTCCATTATCAGCTGAGAGAAATTTTATAGAAGTGTTTTGGGTTCATTCCCTAACAGCCTGGAAAAAAACTTGTTTTTCGTAAGTAAATTGATTAAAACTAAATTCGTTTCAAAAAAATACTATAGTCAATTCGCAATTACTAACAGGGGGGAGGGAGGGGGAAATGAAATTGATAAGACTGTCGTCACTACAAACAGCTTTTCTGCGCAGTGGCACGGATGACGTCACTGCGCAGCCTAGTTTAACACGATGTGGAGTGCGCCGACGTCACTGCGCAAGCGCGCCAATAGTAACTAATATATCTTCATTTTTAATTATTTATAATATAATATAAAACTGTGAAACAGTAATATTTTATCCCCTTTTTAAATGCTATTGATTTAGTTGCAATTTTTCTCAGGCCCATGCATCACAAGATTAATAAGTATGTTTAATGTAATTTCAATATTATTATTCATCCAAGGTAACAGCCATATTAGTGAGTTATGCAGTGTTCATATATTTATAGTAATATTTCATTTATAGAGTTTAGTGTAAGCCTCTGAATAATTCTGATGATGAGATCCACACAGTCTTTGTTGACTTTAACGCTGCAACTGTTTAATATTCCCATGGCAAGCAGGTATCAGGCAATATATTTATTAAATCAATACAACTATTGTTGCATACTTTTGGTTTGAGAATGAATTCAAAACAAAATACATGTTTCTGAGTTCCAAAATCGAGCCCCTCTAATAATAATAATAGGGGAGTAACAGTTCCAGAAAAAATTTGCAGTACAAATCAAATACCTGTAGAAATAAGAAACTATCTTATTGCTGCTAAAAAGTATACATGAACACTTTAAAGCAAAATTGCTCTCCAGGAAATCTAAAATACATTTTTTTATAGGACATTGGTACAAAGCAACAGTGATGAACTCATGCTGCAAGCTTTGGAAAGAAAGAAACTAGGGGAATCAATTATAATAATGAATTATACTAATTATACAAGGAGTCAAAGTTATCATTTAGGATACTAATAGAAAGGATGCAAGGGATTGGCCACGGTAAAAGAATGGATGAATCCAGAGTCCTAAAAAAATATGTTAACAGCCAAACTAGGCCGAAGAAGAAAAAGACCCAGGGATCAATTAGGTTAATGTGGAACATATGGCTAAATAAAGAGTTCTGTTGACAGGAAGCCTGGAAAAGAACGAGGCTTTGTAAGGTTTAGAAACATTGGCAGTAGGAGGCAGAAATATCCTCCAAACTGTTGGATAAGAATTGAAAAAATTAAAATGGACATAAATGGTTAAAAATGAAAGTTTTTCTAATAAGAGTAAATGACAAGAAGAATAGACAAATTGGTTATGACACATCATAAGGAGAACTTGATAACTGCATCGAAGAAAGAACATATGGATGGAGTTACAGGTCATCGTGTATGAAGAAGAGTGTAGATTATAGGTGACTAGAATTCAAGACAAGGAAGAAGCTAAGGATATGGTAACGTGGAAAAGACAGTAGCCTCAACACTTTATTATATATGTATATGGCAGGAGATAACTGATAACCAGAAGGCAGTCTGACTTGAAGGTAGTCTATGTGAGACTCACACCCACTAAAATATCCTCTTCTCTACGTAACGACAACCAAACAAGTTGTATCTCTTGGGAAACTGTTAATTCACAATGGATTACCACAGAAGATTTGCTTCTTTATTTTAGGATTTCTAACGAAACGGGATCAAGGAAGCCTGTGAGAGGATTCTCTCGCAGGTAAACCTTCCCAGAGAGCTCTGGCAGGGGGCTACCTTTGGGGATGCCTTCACAACTCTCTGGTTTTTTGAACTAAGGTTCCCACATGCCGAGGCACCTTGGTCTGTTTTGAGAGGTGTATGTTTCTGGGGTCGCAGACCTTGGGCATACGGTAAGAGTTGTCCACTATTCCTATTGGCCAGCCGCCTCCTAAACTGGCCAAGGCATGGCGAGGGGTAAGCTGCGACCCCACAGCAAACCCCTCTCCCGCCATATGAAAGGCCTTGGAAAAGTACCAAATGCCCGACCTACCTGATGCAGGTTTTTATAAGGTTTGTCCTGTATTACTTTTAGGTGAATGCCGGGTAGGATCTTAAACTATAGCCCGGGGGCCCTAATTAACCCTTGGCGACCTTCCTCCACCCTTGCACATCCCCCCTTTCAAAAACCTTTCCTATTCTATAAGAGGGGAGTTGCCACTATGTGGATTACCCTATACATAGCTTGTCTATTCCAAAAAAAAAAAAAAAAAAAAAACGGGATCAATTCAAGCAGTTACGCATTGGCGCCTTTATGCGCAGTTGCTCAATGCGCAATGACTTCATCAAAGAATAAGTCGTGAAGCGATGTTCAGTCAGCAATTATACTATAATTAAACGTTTCTGACAAAGTGTTGATTGCAGGTAATAATTTATTTCTTATAAACGTATTAATTTAAATCATCTTATTAAAGGGACCAAAATTGATTTTTTGGTTGAAAATGGAAGTAATCTACAGTTCTTCGTTAAAAACCTCGGTTTGTCTTCATGTAAAAATATTAGCATATATTCTTAAAAAATAAACTTAAAAAAATTGTCAAATTACAAATCAAAGAAACTACTACCAGTAGTCCATATCTTTGAGAGTCTAAGGCCTTTGACAACGTCTGCTACCGTCGTTACAGAAATGTGTTTATTATATAAACGCCAGCTAGTCCAGTGACATAACGCAGTCATGTCTTTGTAGTGGCTATTTTCTGTCCAGCCATGGCCGATGTGAGAGACTATTCTGGAAATATATTTTTGGAAATTATAATTAGAGCGGTTCTGGCTCTTATTTTCATGTGAGTATTTATCTTATTAGTAGGTCACCGCAGGAAAGGGTAGTAGTGCCTGGTCCTATGTCATTACAGTCAACATACGATTTAGAGGAAGATCAAACACTTGAAGTGTTATAAATACGTATCCCTTACGTTTGCAGTCCGAAATAAAAACCAACGAAACAATTTATGGCTACTCCATATGGAATTATATTTTGACTCTGTCCGTACATAACCTTGTTTACTGATTTCAATAATTTGCTAACGTCATCAAAACTATAGTATCTAGTCAGTGGAGTTAGGTAAATGGCTAGTTTTTGGTTTTCAGAGTTTTAAATTACTTTTGCATGCAAAACATGCAATGGCAGTTTCCCCAACAGCTTCTCACCATATTGCTCACTCTAATACATGCTTTACTCAAGTCTTCAATTCATGTTTTGCTTTTAATGACCAAAATGTTAAGTGTTATCAATAAACTGGCCTTTGTATTTGTTTAATTAACTGTAGTATACCATATTTTTTCCTGTTAGTGAGTTGGAAGGAGCCACACCTTTCACAAGAAAAATTCAACCTGACGAGCTGTGGCTTTACAAGAATCCAAGAATAGACAGCTATGTTCCAGTAGTCATCTTATGGGTACGATTCAAGGAAACTGTAAAAAAAAAACCCTAACGTCTTTTATATAACTCTGTTTGATTAACATGTTTTTTTTTTCAGCCATTGGTTTTTATTACACCTGCAATAGTAATTTTAATCGTTTTTTTAATGCAGAGAGACAAAACTGATGTTAGTCAGGCTATTCTTAGTTTAACTCTTGGATTGTCATTGAATGGAACTTTGACAAATATGATCAAACTAATCGTAGGTAAGTAATTCTGTCATAGCTTAACGTGAGAAATATTCCTGAATTTTTATGTGCACCTATTATGTAAATTACACACATTTTCCAGCTGTCCACAACTTTGTTTTCTACACACTCCACATTATAGCCGAGAGTCCAGATTTCAACATTTATAAACTTTTTAGAGTTGTTTTAGTATATTAAGAGCTGATTGTACATTTATACTTAGAAACTCACATGCAATATGAGAAATATTTTGTTCTTCTCTTGTAAGATTCTTCAGAACAAGACTAATTGAGTACCACCACTGATGCCGTGCCCCTGCCAAGCCACGGAAGGGATAAAAATATGTATTAGTTTGAATAAAATCTTCTCAAGCTTCTAACTGAGTCATCAATTGTATCCAAAACATGTCGATTATGTTCTTCTGGTAAAGTGAAGACAATGGCAGCTAACGTCGTCGAAACAGTGTGGGTACAATTATTTACTCAGTTAAAAGCCCAAGAAGATTTTATTCATTCTCTACACTGTGAAAGATTGAATTCTTTATGTATTACTTTGTTTTTTAAATATTCAAATGAAATGAAGGAAAATTCAATGCTAAAATATAAATATTTGAATTAATAAATTTGAAAAATCATTGGGATATTTACAATTTTCCTTTCATATATATAATGATAGTCAAAACAGTTCCGGAAATGGGGAATCTTGAAGGTAATTACATTTACCTTGCTGTAACTTTAATGCGTAAAAACATTTTGACAGTTTGAAGGAACTTATTAACTTTGCCAAGTTTCTGTGATATCTGTTTGTCACTCAAATGTCTCTCTGACAGTGCCTCTGTCCTATCCATCAGAATTAAAATTTGTTTACTTTCAATTACACCACATTTTTTAGTGGTTACCTTTCTAATCTGTTATATATATATGTTTTGTTAATAGTTGCTAGTAGCATATTGCCATGTGACTTTGTGAATTGAAAGTATTACAATAACTGCTGTTATAATGACGCCATTGAGCACTTTCCAGAAGTCCATTACGTACCTTCTTAAGACTTTTAATTATTCCTGTCTCTTGTTCATTAATTCACTGTGATATATTGTACTTAATCCTCAACAGTGTTCTTCTTTCTTTCCATATTTATTAAGTTATATTGAGCTTTAAGAGTTTTCTGCCCCCCCCCCCCCTCCCAAAAAAAAAAACATGTTTTATTTATGTAATTACTGTCCCTTGAAGGTCATATTTGGACTTCATTTCTATCGAAATCTCTTTTATTTTATGGCTATTTTATTCAGACTTTCATTCTGCTCATGTTGTAGATATGTTTTACTCTTTCCAGATGTCTCCATCTGTTACACAACTATCACAAATAACTTGCACTGGTTCTGTTTAATTCCTCATTTCTCCTTACTTTGGACTTTGTAATATCCCAGTATTTTGTTTTATCCAATGTACCTTAACTAGTTACATACAGGCATATTTTATAAGTTATGTATTTTTGTTTCCTTTACTATCCTTGTGCAATTACACTACCATGAGCAGGTCTGTTGAAGATATATCCTCTTGTAGTTTTGAAATGGAAACTGATAATGAGGTTAATGTCCATATTTTATCATATCAGAAATTAATAATTCTGAACACGGTTAGTTGTTTTTCAGTTTTGAACTGAAGCAAGGGAAAAAAAATAAACCCTTGAATTAAATATAGTTTTGCAATATCTATTGAATATGGTATGCTACATTGTAAATAATGCAATAAATACCTGGCACCATAAACCTTTTTTTATATATTGTTCAACTTATTGTGCTTAATATATACCAGAGGGCTTGTAAATTAATACCTTTTGCTTTATAACCATACATACTCTGTAACTGTTGTCTTATGCTTATCCATACCATAAATTGTAATATAATTAATAAGCTGTACACTTGTACAAGCAAACCTATCTGTAAACACTTTTTGCAGGTCGTCCCCGTCCAGATTTCTTTTGGCGATGTTTCCCAGACGGTGAAGTGAATCCTGAATTGGAATGTACAGGAGATGAGAGAACAGTTTTAGAAGGCCGTAAAAGCTTCCCCAGTGGGCATTCCTCATGTAAGTGTGCACTTTAGGAGTTAGCTTTTAGCAACTACAAACAATTGGAATAATTATCGTTTCTGTTTCAGTTTCATTTGCGAGTATGGGATTCATTTCATTCTATCTCGCTGGAAAGCTTCATGTTTTTACTCCTCTGGGACGAGGAAAATCATGGAGACTTTGTATGTTCCTAGGACCTCTGGTAGTAGCTCTTTCAGTTGCACTCAGCAGAACATGTGACTATCATCATCACTGGCAAGGTACCTTCATTTATGCTCCGAAAATTAAGGAGAAAAATATCTTTATATATTATATATATATAATCTTACTGCAACTTCATATTCTTAAATCCTTAACGTTAAATCAGAGTTTACTTAAAAGTTTTTAAAAATATCATTAGCTACATGTAACCTAATTCCAGTAACTTTAAGTGCTAATAGTTAGAAAGTAGCAGCAATATTCCTTCACACAAAACATTCCAATTTCTTACTTAATTACCCTAATGAATATTTCTGTTTGTGTTTTTTGCCATGTGTTCATAATTTTTACGGCATGATTGGCATTTTCATATATAATGTTGTGGTACCTTATGGAATTTTATCTTCCCCAAGCCCAGTTCACTGTGGAAGAACATTGGCCCACTTTTCATTTTTCCCATAGTGACTCCCTATGAAGAAGTCCATTGCAATAATTTTCTGGCAATAATAATTTCTCTTTTATTATTCGGTCCAGAAGCTTTGTGCTAATCTACACACACAAAATATATATATTGCACCTATGGATAAGGTGCCACCGTCAAATTAATTGATATGGACATTAAATTGAGTAAGCTAATTAATAGCTTTCCTGAAATCAATCCTAGTTGATCTGAAAATTTTAACCATTTCCTTTGTGACATGGCGACACTTTCCTTTTATTACAGGTGAATGAATGAATTTATTATATTAGCATTGGACCTAAGTCCAGCAGTAGTCTGTATACAGGATTAACTTATAAATGCATTTAAAACATTGATGTCATTAATTCTCTATCTCTTTTTCTATCCATATCATTTTTGTATATACATATACATTCACATACATGCACAAAAATATATTATGATAATGTGAAATGGTCAAATAACTGATCAGGACAGGAAAGGGAGTGACTTAAGTCAGTGTTAAAGGTAGCGTCTTTGTTGTTTGATGTTTTATATAATTTTTTCCCTTCAGCATTTATTACTTCACATGTAAATTACATTCATTCTTCTATTAAAAATTTTATTGTTGGAAGTATAATAAAATAATACTGATATGATTATTCTGAATAGGACTTTGACCAGAAATTTTAACAATCAGACTTTGTCCATTTCCTATTCTGTTTTCAACTTGTGGTTATTTAGTTTTTGTAATTTGCTTTTTACTACAAAGTATTTTCAAATTTTAAAAGCAAACAATGTTTATTGATTGGCGGCAAGAGTCTAGTTCACAATTTCTGTTATTCATAGTTTCAACTATAAAGCTTCTGTGGTTGTAATGGAATCTTTGATTGTGCAAACCGATGTTCTCGTGTGTAGGAAGTTTGCTTACTCTTCTTCGACATTGGTCGGTGGGCGTGCATTTAAATTTAACAATATTGTATTACTAGATCAATCTATGAAACTTCTGCGTCACTTTACTTGCTATGTAGCAATGTGGTGAAATACAACAGGTCAAATTATTCTAATTTTTGTCAGTAGACCAAGTTTAATTTTGAAACTGTGTGCGCAAACGGCAATAATAAATTTAATTGGAGCTATTCTGGTTTTTTAATTTTGATGTCAAGAGTAGTGAATAAAAATAGAAATGAGTCAGTTTCAAACATTATTATATCTTATTATGCCCCTGTAGTTTTCAGAGAAATTTGTATTTGACTTATAAAACTTTATTTTTTATAATGTCAATAGTAAAATTTCATAATTTTGTGGATTTGCAATACTTTGTAATTTTTTACATACATATGCACCGTATAAATCAGTAGTGTGTGTGTGATAATATTCAGGTTTGTGTTTTCATATTTTATTGTTTTATTGATATATTTATCATTTATTATAATATACTTTTTTGTGTTACTGTTACAGATGTCGTTTGCGGTTCTTTACTGGGTCTTTCTATTATGTTTTTGTGTTACCGTCAGTATTACCCAAGTCTTAGCTCTTTACATTGTCACAGACCATATGTTGGGATCGTTCCATATTTGGAACTAGATGGAATACGCAATGGGCAACATCCACCTCACCCTGAACAGCAGATCAAGTGGATTTGATCAGTGCTATTCTGGATTTGAAGTTTGTTGACTATGGGGTGGAATCGGTTAGTGGAGTTTTTATCGAACATTCCATCTCCTGCGGAGGAAGAAAGCTTTAGACGCAGGAAAGGAGGATCAAATCCAATGTTTTGAGCTTGTTAAAAAAAACTCTTGACTTAAACAAATGTTTTAAATTTCATGCCGTATTTCTAGTCTTCTATCCTTGAAAACGAAAAGTTCCTTACAGTTCAAAATGTTGGAAACTATATCACTTGTACTTTCTTCTTTCATAGGTGATGAAACACCTGATAAAATCTCTACCAATTGACACTATTTGTGTATTCTTTTAAAGATCTGATAACAAAGACTGCCCCACATTGTCTGACTGTGTAACTAACATATAGACTGTGATTAGTATTTCTGTAGACATGCAAGAAAAATCTACACTTTTAAGTAATTATTTTTCGATTCATGGAGATGTCAACCACAAATAGGGAGCTGCACTTTAAAAACAAGAAAAGAATCCAAATACACTGACGCCATCCAATCTGGATCTCTAGCGATATCACATACAATTCTTGATATGAAATTTGATTAAATAATTGTAATTAAAATTTCACTTGTAAACTAAATCAAGTATTTGTACCTGAAGATTGTAACTTGAAATATTTTTTTTTCTCCCAGAAGTAAATAATAAGACTGTTACAGATTGAAACAGAACTCCAGTGAATCTCTTCGAATATAGTATTTATGAATAAGATTTATATTACAAAAAAGACAAATATTTACACATTCCATGTATTAATTTTTTTACGATGGTAAATCATTAGCATAAACAAATGATGTAATTTATTAAAAAAACAGAAATATATTTATTACTGTTTTAAGGCGTGACATCTGAATTGATGTATTTTTTACAAGACTGTTCTGTGTAAGATTCACAACTATGTTACCACTGTATGTTTTTACTGAATCTGTTAAAAATAAAAATATTCTTAATATTTCAGTGTTATATTTAGTTATTTGTAATGGGGCTAAATATTATACTTGACCCAGACTGCGTGGTTGATCATATTAGGGTATAATTATACTCGAATGCTTTGGTAACTGTGACATCATATTTACAAATGATTAGTTGTTTACTAAAGTTTCTTTAAATCTCTCAAAGCATTTTACTTTTTTCCTAAGAATCAAGATACACAACCGATAGAAAACATTATACGTGGAATTGCTGAATGAGCGCAGTAATGTTTGTCGTCGGAAATATTTTCATTCATTCATCTCTGCGATGACTTATTATTCCAAGTAAGTCTAATTATTACACCTTTTAATTGGTTTCCCTGTCTGTGCTCTTACAGTTTCAAACCCTAGTTAAGTATATAATGTAAACTTTCAGCAAAAAAATGTGTGTTATAATGATAATTTATGGAAAACCTCAATGGTAGCTGTCGTCAAGCAAAGATTTGGAGTATGGCATTCATATGATTACTATTAACAAAATATTATTGAAGGCATGTTGAAAAGAGATTATTATTTTTTATTCTGAAAGATTATTTATTAATATGTAGAAATTTTTTGTCATAAATGTTTCTTAATAGAAGGCAAGATTGATAGTATATAAACATATATTTTGGTGTAGAGCTTTGAATTTTTTTTAGGGGTTTGCAACTTAGAATACAAAATTAAGTATTAGGAAGAACTAGATGTGTGTGAGTGTGTGTGTACATATCTATATCAATTAAAATACATTTTTTTCTTTAAAAAAATAGTTTATTTTAATAATCGGTACACAATTATAAGCTGGTTTTTATCATGTTCCATTCAGTTGCCACAAATCTCTTCCATTTCAAGTATTTACTTCCAAAATTGCTATAGGATATAAAGTAAAAAAAAGTTAGTCAATAACTGATTGGTATTTGCCAGTCTCTTTTGAGTCACCTGCTTAGTGACTCCACATGAAGTATTGTACTGTACTAACTTTCTGTATAAATTACTTGGTCAATTATGACATCAGTTTCAGTCTTTGGTATTTCATCGACAATTTGCTCCTTGAACGCCAGGGCGATTGTCACGGGCTTGACTTTGAACTCGTTGAAACATTTGGCGAGGAATTTATCGTAATATCCTTTACCTCTCCCGAGCCTTACGCCTGTTCTGGTAAAAGCCAAACCTGGTGCCAACACCAAATCCAAGCATCCTGTGAAGCAGCAAAATTGAACATCTGAATAATAATGCTTGTGACATACAGTTTGCATGTCAGTACATTACCACTATTAAATACAAAGTTATGACAGCAGGATGCAACAAACTTTTGTATAAAGTTGTTTTATTCTCACCAGTGCATAACAACGGGTAGGATCATCACAAAGTGACGTTACACATAATTTAGTCCCACATTACAACGGGTGAAAATATTACCTGCATCGAACACACTCTCCCTGGTTTCATCGTCCGGTGGTTGTTTGATATTCCACTTGTTAACAGGCATATTTTGAAAATCGTCCAAGGAGTGTAGTTTAATCATCTCCATTTCTGCAACGCCTTTCCTAAATCTGTCCGAATAACTTTAACTTAGAAAGACCTTTCATCACTGCCATAATATTTATGTATGATTCAGAGTTTTAAAATTAAAATGGCAGAATAAGCTAAATTTCTTTTAAATTATTATATTTTGTTTACAACAAAAAAATAGTTTACCTGGGAATGTAACATGTTTTCCCACTCCTAAAGATGTCGTCCAGTAAATCGCCAGTTTGGACTTCTTTGTCGAAACTTAAGTATATGGATACTGATTTCGCTTTCTTGTAAATGTCGTTCTGAAGGATCTGTTTACGTAACAACAAAACATATGTGGGCTTAGAAGTACACAAATTGGGGGAAATGGACGCTGTACCTTGTCCGTGACGATCCTCGACTGTCTCCGAATCTCCTGGGTGTCGAGGGAATTGACGACGTTGTTGATTTGCTTCCTGAGAGCCGCCTTTTGCTGCAGCACGCTGGCCATTGCTTGGCTGGAGCAGTTTTGGCGCGCTTCGCCCTGTGATTTCCAGAGAAAGGTGGGAGGGGAAAGAATTCCTGCCACCGTCAGTATGTTCCTTTTTTTCCCCCCGCGCCCCCCGTGACTCGACCGGAACGACTTTTATCAGCAACAGAAGGTCAGGCGACGCTGGCACAATAACTGCTAATCAAACCGTGTATTGCGAAACCGAGACTGGAGGCGCCTGGCGGAATTGACTGAGCCTCCGTGGCGTGGATACAGACTCCAGGAACAGTTCTAACTGAACCCAATAATTTCCTCGGACGACTTGATTTTTTTGGGCAATGGGGATATCACATAAAAAATAACACCAAAGACAGGTGATTAATTAAGAAATGATGGAGTAGTTTCAACTTTATGATTATTTTGTTGTAACTTAACAGTCACAAGGATTTTATTTTGAGGTTATGTCACAACGTTGCACCATCACCACTTATTTTTTTCTGTGAACTACGATTAATATGGATTAACCGTTAGTTTTATGTAGTTATAAATAATATATAACATAGAAATGTTATAAAAATATTAGAATAAATACGACCTTCATACAGACAAATTTAAAATAGAGAAACAATATTATAAGTAATATAGAAAAAATACATTAAGGTTTATCCATAGAGGCATTTCTAAAAAACTCATCAACTGTTGTCTAAACAGTTCCTTGTGAGCAAGTTATTAAATCCTGTACTTAGAAGTAGATATTGGTAATTGTTTTATACAAGGGCTTTCATAAATTTCACAGAAATGTAGTATATAGAAAGTATTTTGTGTTTTTTACTATAATTACTATAATAAACAGTCCCAAATTATTTCTACTTCCAGTGTCATGATGATGAGTATCTCCCAAAACTTCATAGTTCTGCTGATTTTCCCTAATATACATTAGACATTGGTAAACAGTCATAATTCCTAACTTGTTGGGATAGTCATGGAGTTATCTATATATATATAAATGAATTGCTGTTCGTTAGTCTCACTAAAACTCGAGAACGGCTGAACGGATTTATCTTATCTTAGTCTTGAAATGTTCGTGGAGGTCTAGGGAAGGTTTAAAAGGCGAGAAACAATCGAATAATTTCCGGGAAAACCCTAAAAACAGTCCTTTTCTATTTCCCATACAAACGTTTTCTAAATAAAATACAAATCTACACCAGTCGAGCAATTTTCACCAAATTTCGTACACGTGTTCTTTGCGACCAGGAAACAAACACTGTCGGGGTGAGACGCGTCTTCCACCCCCAGAAGCGGGGGTGGAAATATTTAAACATACTAAAACAGCCGATATTTGAGTCGGATAAATATTTTTAGGGGTCAAAGATATTGATAGTGTTTCTACCAATGTTATCTGAATACAATTTTCGTCCCCTACGCCCTGTGAAAAGGACACCCTTCGGGTTTGGGGTGGAGATGCTTTACAGTAAAATAACGCTAACACAACCGAGATGGGAGTCAAATCAAAGGTTATGGAAGTCACTGTGTTTAGTTACGACATTCAAATTGGCATTTACCCCTCAGATGCAGGGGTAGCGGGGTGCAAATTTTGGAACATGCAAACACGGCAGATATTTGCGTTGAAGAAATATTTTTCAGAGTTAATTATAATGATTAGGGTTCGAGTAGCGTTACATAAAAATTGCGCAAAAGCAGCCGAAATTGGAGTCATATCGGGGGTTATAGATAAATGACATCTCGGGCAACGCCGGGCACCCAGCTAGTGTAGTTATAAATAATATATAACATAGAAATTAACGTCTGTTTTAAAAATATTATAATAAGTACGACATTCATAAAGACACATTTAAAATAGAGAGACAGTATTATATTATTATTATTATAAATAATATAGGAAAACATACATTAAGTTTCATCCATAGAGGCGTTTCTAAAAAGCTCATCAACTGTTGTCTAAACAGTTCCTTGTGAGCAAGTTATTAAATCCTGTATTTGGAAGTAATTGTTTTATACAACTTTAAGAGAAATGTAGTAGAAAGTCTTTTGTGTTTTTTTACTATAATTACTATAATAAACACTTCCAAATTATTTCTACTTCCAGTGTCATGATGATGGTGAGTCTCTCCCAAAACTCCATAGTTCTCCTGATTTTCCCTAATATACATGAGACATTGGTAAACAGTCATAATTCCTAACTTTTCAAAGGATGCCATACAATGGCTTTGTGTGGATGAAGACCACAGATCAACCTGAAGATCAGCAGAGAAATTTTGACCACATATGGCTATGTATCATCTTTAGGGCTTTCAGAGCTAACACCTGGCCTTTGTTTTCTTTATAATTAGATTCCCTTGTATGTCTTCCCCAGCTGTAGTATGATATATTTATCTCACTTCAGCCTCTAGGATATTTTGTAAATCCAAGAAAATTTTCACATTGGTGGAATTGTTGTTGGCAAACTGGATATCTAGATTTTGGGATTTTGTTCTGTGCTCAGAGGCAGAGAGAGCAGGTTCATCAGGTTCATCAGTCTTTCAATGATTCTGAAAACCTCCACATTATTATTGTTCATCAGTTCTTTCCATTTGAGTGGGGAACCGACCCTTAGGTAATCTTCTTATACGAGGGTGGTCCGAAAAGTTTCCGACCTCAACGTGAAGATGGCAGCACTAGTAAATGAAAGCTAGTGAATTTCGTTGTTCATCTGTTGACAGTGCCTCACCAAAGTTTCAGCCATCTTCTATCATTGTATCATCCGTCGTACTGTAAGAAAGGTCATTTATGTAAATCTATCTATTTCATAAAAAAGGATGTATATTTGTATGTATGTATGTATGTATTTACGTTGTTCTTTATACAAATTTTATCGCGTGGACAGAATGCAACCAAAATTGGTACACATATTCTTCAAAACACGAGAAACGGTACTGTGAGGGTGAGAAACGCCTAGCAAACATGTGGAAAGAATTATAATTAAAAACCGTGATCATTAAATATTAAATTACTGCGCGCCAAGAGACAATGACGTCACGCGAGAGAAAGACGTTACTACGCAAGGAACAAAGGAAATATCTCCTTTATTAGGAATGAAATAAAGCGGAAATATGTTCTTTAAATAAAAATTATAATTTTATACAGCAATACTCCATCGAATGATAATAAAGAAGAATACGAATTACTTTACCATCCTTGGGGAAAATGTAAGTTAATTTTCGCGCTGTATTAGTTGTGAGTCTAGCTAACAATTTCATCAATGTAATATTTCGTAATGTATGAAGACTGAGTGACGATTATATCCTGAAATACTCAAGGAATATATTTAAGTATTCAATTAAATACTTTTTCGAGTTTATATAAATAAGTACACGAGCAACGCCGGGCACCCAGCTAGTTAATAATAGAATTGGTGGCCTCGAAATTCAAACTCTTCATGTTTTACAGGTAAATAATTTGACTCTGAATCATTAAGTACTACCATTTGGTCTGCATGCATTTAGAGTTCTAGGCCGAAGTCGAAAAAAAAAAATTAGCGACGTTACGTCATCAACAAGGAACCACGCTGATAAGAAGCACACGAGTACCGAGTTACCGACCAAAGAGAACAAGTATGTAAACTATACCGGATATATTATGTTGTAATTGTACGGGATTAAAGAAGAAGAAGCAACCCTTGGCGGCTACTGTCTCTGACGTGCGGCGTGCAATCGCTGGTGTGTGTTGTGCGGCTCCGAGACGGAAACGAAATCGAAGGGAAGGCACGAGAACAGTTTACGAGCAAGATTACGACAAAGATCATTTGAATGCTTTGTTTTACGGTTTTCACCCCAGCAAGGTACGTAGGGAAAAATAAATTACGTACTACAGGTTGTCGCTGTTTATTAAGTTACTAGCTGGATGTCGTATATCCATAACCTCCCAATATAACTCGAATCTCGGTGGTTTTTGCGTTAATTATATGAAACGCCCCTCTACCCACCCCCTAAGGGTGCTCCCCTACCACGCTGAAAGGGGTTGAAATTTTACAAACAACATCGGTAGAAATAATATCAACGTCATTGATCCCCGACAAATATTTATTCCAGGCAAATATCGACCATGTTTGTAAATTTCCACCCCCGCCCCTCCTTCCCCCGGGCCGTGAGGGTTAAATGGTCAATTTAATGTCATAATTATACTCATATCACATCTCGTTGAGCCCCAAAAAATATCTATCCGACTCAAATACCGGCTGTTTTAGCATGTTGAAATATTTCCACCCCCGTTCCTGGGGGGTTGTTGACGCGTCTCACCCCGACACTGTTTGTTTCCTGGTCGCAAAGAACACGTGTGACATTTTCTCCACCGGTGTAGATTTGTATTCTCCACCCCGTAACCCTAAGGGTGCCCTTCCCCCACCCCCCGGGGTGTAGAGGATGGAAATTATATTGAGATAACATCGGTAGAAACACTATCAATATCTGTGACCCCTAAAAATATTTATCCGACTGAAATATCAACTGTTTTAGCATGTTTAAATATTTCCACCCCCACTCCTGGGGGGTTGTTGACGCGTCTCACCCCAACACTGTTTGTTTCCTGGTCGCAAAGAACACGTGTACGAAAATTTGGTGAAATTTGCTTCACCGGTGTAGATTTGTATAAGGAATAAACAAATATACATACATACATACAAACAAACAACCGCTCTGCTTTATTTATTAGATTAGAAGATTACATGTTAATGAATAAGAAAGATAGCCAATTCAGACAAAAATAAAGGGGTAATATAAAGACCACACAACAACGTTTTCTGGGATCCTTGTCCCCCCTTTTCGTCAGGTGCTAAGAAGAGACCTAGAGCGACACAACTGCACTGGTCAGTTGACAAACACTCAAAATCACTTTCTTGTGTCTATTTCGGCTGTATTTCTTGTTGTTAATTTTCAATCAGACGTAATTTCTTTTTATTTTTTTTTACATGTTACCTAATAGATTGTCAAAGCGTCTACGTGGAGAATAAAAAAAATAAATAGTTCCTTGAAACTGTCTAAATGATTTTTTTATTTGTTCAAGTTAATTACTTGTGAAGCGTGGAGGTACGGGTTGCGTTCCTCCACTAAGAAGATAAACTAGAACTTTGTCAGTTGAAACAGATTTATTCACAAAAGCCCAAACACATAGATTCTCAAGTAAAGTCGACAAGGAGATGGGAAAAGAGCTGGAGGAATCTGCACTGCCTAGTAGCCTAGACGCGTGAGATTCGAAGGAGGGCGACCCAGCACTCTAGATGCGTCTTGGAAAGGTGGTTCTAAACGTAACCGGATCGAGAAAACCTTGCGGCCTTGAGGAGGGTTGGAGTGGGGAGGGGTGCGTGGGTGAGGCTAGACGGGGGTAGATGGGGTGAGGATAGGCGGGGGTTGTATCCACTTCAGGCGCTGCAGGCGCCTATTTTGGGAACTATTCCATCTGGCTGCGATGTGATGTTACACTTGCAATTTTTTTCCCCCCAAAATTCAGGAACTGCTTTGACTCTCATTAGACATGTGAAAGGGTAAAGACGAGTTTAGTAGCACCTGTGAAGTCATACTTCTTGCCCGGACCAAATTGACGTCGAGAATGTAAACCATTTTCTTTAGGGTAACAGGCAACATGAGGGTGATCCACATAGTGGCAACTCCCCTTTAATAGCATAGGAAGGGATCTGAAAGGGGGGATGCGGAAGGGTAGAGGAAGGTAGCCAAGGGTTAACTAGGGCCCCCCGGGCTATATTTTAAGGATCCTACCCGGAATTCGCCTAAAGAAATGCAGGGAAAACCCTAGAAAAACCTGCATCAGGTTGGTTGGGCATTGGGTACTTGTCCTACGCCCTTCCAATAGCGGGAGAGGAGTTTGCTGTGGGGTCGCAGCATTACCCTCGTCGTTTTGACCAGTTTAGGAGGCTGCTGGCCGACTATTCCAATGGGAACAGAGAACGAGTCTTACCGTATGCCCAATGTCTGCGACCCCGGAAGCATACACCTCTCAAAGTCACAGTAAGTAGCAGTTCATGTAGGGTACCTACATTATTCTTAGAATCATAATATTACAATGATTTACCTTTAACTACAAAGACATACTGTGCAGTTATATTTAATTTTTTGCAGAAGGTAGCAGCATCATAACAGGAAGTAAATGTTTTATAAGAAGTACCTTATGGGGTTTTTAACAAATAGTGCAGTTGGTTTTCACTTCAATTTAAGAAAAACACAACTTTAGGTTGCAGAAGTACAGAAATTTTATTGAATTAGGTAACTTGAATGTATTAAATGCTGAAGGTTATCTTTGATTGTTTACTGACTCTGGAAGGATCCCCTATTAATGTCTTAGTAATTTTTAATTTTTTTTTAGGGCAACAGGCTACATGACGGTAATCCACATGGTGGCAACTCCCCTTTAATAGAATAGGAAGAGATTTGAAAGGGGGGATGCGGAAGGGTAGAGGAAGGTAGCCAAGGGTTACTATGGTCCCCGGGCTATAATTTAAGGATCCTACCCGGCAATTCGCCTAAAAGTGATGCAGGGAAAACCCTACAAAAACCTGCATCAGGTAGGTGGGGCATTTGGTACTTCTCCCACGCCTTTCCGATAGCGGGAGAGGAGTTTGCTGTGGGGACGCAGCATTCCCTTCTCCGTACCTCGACCAGATTAAGATGCAGCTGGCCGACTGTTCCTATGAGAACGAAGAAACAACTCTTACCGTATGCCCAAGGTCTGTGACCCAGGAACATACACCTTTAAAAACAAGGCTGAGGTGCCTCGGCTTGTGGAAACCTTAGTTCAAAAACGGAGAGAGGAGAAGGCATCCCCAAAGGTAGCCTCTTCGTGTCTCTCCTACAAGGTTCTGCCTGCGAGAGAACATCCCTCTTAAACACGTGTCGAAACGTTCGTCCATTTCAGTTTCAGTTTTGCGTGTACGAATCTCGTTGTAACAACTATCACGCTGAATATCCCTGGGCAGGCTGGTGTGACGTCAGCGGTGCTCCTCGACGAGTCTTGTTCCTTCCATTGGATGTTATTTTTCCGTGTCGTGTCACTGAAACCTATTCATCGTCATGGACGTAAGTGAACAGACTGTTCGGTTCCCCTTCGCCGTGATTGTGACAGTCAAATAAAACAAAGGATAGGAATTGGCTTTGTGACGTTTCGCAGACACTCGCGAGATAAATGCACGCAGCACCCACAGAGAGATAGCGCGGCCTTTGTTTTTTGCGTCACGAACGTTTAATGTTGATCTCTTTCAGTTCCGTTAAAGTTATTTTGAGTGCTTTGGTTTACCGCTCCTGGTTCTCTGAGCCAGGTTCTTACTTTATTATTATTTAGTTGAGTGGCGGCTCGTGGTCATGCGCATAAATTAATTTAGGAAGAAAAATCATTTTTCTTAATATTTAAGAACATTTATAATAACTGTGTTTTAACACCACGAATCTATGCTTCAGTAGCGAAGACGTTCAACTCCCCGCGTCCTAAAGCAGCCAGCTGGACAGATTCGGCGAAGTAGTCACAACTGCGCATGCGCACTTTACTTCTTCACACGCCCTCCTCCTCCTCCTCTGCGTCTCCCGAAGTAAAGCTCAACAAAGTAACTAGGCTTGTGTGCTACGGTGCCGAGAGCACAAGGAAACGGAAGTGAGCCTCCCCGGGCTGTGACACAGAGGACAACAGGCGACAACCAAACGAAATCGAAATAAATTCGATCTATTCACTAATTGTAAATCTTATTTTATAATGGTTTATATTTTCAATAATCGTTCATTTTGGTAAAATAAAATCATTCACAATCTAAGGTTATTTTAAAGGAAATCAAAATTTTCGATGCACCGTGGTGCGAAAATCTACCGCACGGCGCTGCTCAGTGGCTTGTTCCGAAAATTAACCTTATTTTAAAAAATTTACTGAGAAAAATACTGTCGAGTGCGAAGTGGATGGTAAATTTTGTCCACGTGGTGACCGTCGCTGAGAACAGCTTTACAGGCAGTACACACAGGGTTAGGTAGAACTGGCTACTGCGCATGCGCATGCTCTTATTTCACATTTGAAATCCGCGACAGATGGGAAAAACAAAGTACGGGTGTTGGATATTGTTATAGAACCTATGCAATGTCTCCAGAATTAACCCCCCACCCCTCTCATTCTACAAATTAGAGATTAATAAAAGGCAACCATGACAAACTACTAATTCAGAACAATAATTGTGGACATGACGACACGCTCTTTTTGAACCCAAGGAAAGTCTCCTGATAAGACTAAAAACAATTTTTAATGTTACGGACAGCCACGTCAATGGCCTGGTATTGGTTGACGCGGTGAAATCCTCCGTAGACTCGAGTTTAAAGAAGGATCCAAATAACAGACAATATAATTCGATAAACTAAATTCAGCCCAATATGTCAAAGACCTTTATAGTGGATGGACTCGAGAAGGCGAGAGTTTCAGGTACCTTGGATCCATAGTAATGATACCTCATCGGAAATTAAGGCCAGATTACTTTCAGAAAATAAGGCGCCTTGAGTAATTTATTCAGGTCAAGACTCCTCAGCCGCCCAACAAAACTTACTGTTTATAAAAGTCTTGTAAGACCAGAAAAATGGCCCCTGACGGAAACCGACACAAGGCTGATGGATGGATTCGAGAGAAGAGTTCTTAGAAGGTTAATGGGATAAGGGACAATGGAGGAAGAGGGACAACTATATACGCTGATGCTCCAGTAACAAAAATATCATACGATCAGGAAGGATAAGATGGGGTAGGCCATGTAGCACGAATGAAGGAGTCTGAGGTGGCCAAGAAGATTCTACTTGGAACCCGAGGAGGACAAAGAGAACGAGGTACACCCCGAAGAAGGAAGATCGTTGGACGGAGTGGAGGAAGATCTACGGAAGCTGGGATGTAGGGAATTTGAAGAGGACAGCACGTGATCGTGAAGGATGGAAGAAGCTCGTTGGAAAGTATTACTACGGACTTGTAACGCGTGTATTTAGGTTTAAGTTTTTCTTTGTCTCGGAAGTGTTGTTTGCTGTGGTCTTGAGAATTCGAAACAGTGCACGTGCGTGGGGGGTGGAGGAGATAAATATTTCCATCCAAGTAATTTCGTGTCCTGTCTCGATTGTTGGCCTCAACATGACAGAATGGTTGGCCATTGTTGACTACGGAACTGCAGCTGCGTGCTATAAATCTTGTGACAATGGAAGAATCAGTCAACTGGCATTTCGACGAAGTTTTCTAACAATGAAAAAAGTAAAAGAATGGGAGGGTATAACGGAGGGGACGGTGATAAGCTTTTGGAAACTGGACAGTTGTTCTGCGCTCACCGAAGCTGGTGGATGTGATTAAGAGAGGCTCCGTAAAGTTGGTGTCTCTGATATAGTCCGAGGCAGAATCGTCGTGAGGAAGGGGCCACAATTTGTTAGTGAAGAGTTCATCGAAGCCACACAATTTAGTACGACACCTTAGCCAGTGGTCAACCCCTGAGTCGACGCCTCGCAGTGGTCCTGACTAAAGTCATCACTGCACTTAACCCGTTCTGCCGGCTGTGAGATACGGAGACGTCGGTACGAGAGCTACAGCAAGCAACACAACACAGAATAGCAGTACGTATTTGGTACGGGCAGCAGATCTCTTCTATGTGGTGCCTGAGATAAGAGTTGTTCATGCTAAACTGTAATAAACTTATATAAAATTTCTTTAATGGTCAATAATTTTTGATTTACCGTAAAAACCCAGCCCACAAAAATAATTCTTTACAGACTGTAGCGCCATGAAAGAAGGAAAAGAAATTCCTCTACAACGTTTGTCCAAACCTTGTTGCTTTCCTCAGGTGTAGACGAAAAGTTTGAACTATTTTACGTCGACGGAGTGGTCACGGCTGCACGTCACCACCTGAGGCGAGCAACAAGTACTGCAGAAAATATCCGTTTATATTTTCCGTCTTTTTTTGTGGCTATTTTGAAGTAATAACGTCGTTTCGATATTTTGATCGGGGGGTAAATTTCTTTTAAAATAATAATAACAAGGTCTGTGGATGAGACAAATTATTTTTTTATTACCAGGGTTTTTAGTACAATGTAATTGGACATTACAACGTGAGGGAACACAACACACAATTACTTTTTTTTTTATATAGTGTCAAATATTTATTTTTTCATCTGTAGCAAGATGATATTTTTTTTTCCAAGGTTTTCCTGCCTGAAACGATTCTACACATTGCCATTTTTTTATGTTTTATTCCAGTGACAAAATATTACTTTACTTTACACGAATTGCAAAAAGAAAAAATATTCGGACAAATGATCAAGTGAGACTAGATGCTTCATTTACCTTTAATCACGACATCGAGGTCAAGTTTTCCTTACAGTTATTATTATTATTATTAGTTTATTTGGTCAAAAGTTTACAGAAATTTTTTTAAACAATAATACATAATAGTAGTAATGATACATTGAAGTACACCGAGTTAAAATGTATGTATTTATTAAATTTGAGAACGAAGTCTGCCATTTGAACTATGAAGAAATGAGCACGAAGAAACGTTATTTTTTTTTCTTTTTTTTTCTTCCCCACTCTCCGCTTCACTCGATCTGTCTGTCTACCGGCTTCGTGGATCTTGAGCCTGTGGAGGGAGGAAAACAAACAGATATGCAATTAGAAATCACAATATATATATATATATTGTAATAAACATTTAAAATCAACAGTTAATTAACTGAATAGCCCCCCCCCACGATGGTGAAGCCACATGAAGCAGCATGAATAAGAAACATTTTATTGAAACTGACCAAACAATTGATTTTATTATTATTATTATTATTGAAAATAATACAAAATTATAAAAATAATTACTCTCCAACATTTTATTTCATACAATCAAATAAATTTTTCTCTTGACCTCGGGGTCTTGTCTGGGCCTTTTAAATAAAGAATAATTGACTCCCTTTAGAAACAATCAATTTACAACTTAATATTGACAAATATTTAATCGAACTCTGACGAAATTTTACCTTTAATATGACTTTACAATTTAATTTAAATGGTTTATAACTCACTGTTCTGGTACCTGGGCAATTGGAAACATTCGGCAACACTGTCTCACTTTAAACTAATTACGAAAAGGCCATTTTTACACTGAATTTACACTTTATAACTGTTGGACTTTCACCTCGCAGAATTCCTCCTCCTCGTCGTAACACCCAGAAACCTTCCTGAGTCACCATCTGCATTAACGCTGTCCGCCTTTACTTTTTAAATAATTGTTTTCGTTGATTTAAGTTACGAAAAACGTACTGCTTTTTTTAATATCTTAAACCGTCTCGACTAACACGTCCACTCTCTGCCGTTTTTGACCGCCGACTTGTCCACTTCACCAACTCACGCGCGCCAGGACTATTCATATTCTCGTCCATTATTGACTCTTTGTGTGTGTTTGCCGGTAACAATTCTCCAGGTCAACAGTTTATAATTATTAACTCTTAATTGCCCTTTAATTATTACAATATATATATATATATATATTGTAGTAATTAGTAATTAATTCATCAAATAATTGCAAAGTAAAGAACTCATTATTAGACTATATAAAGCATACACCGCAACAAAGCGGGCGGCGAGACAAAAGAACCATTGTTAAGACGTACGCATTCGAAATTCTACGAGACGAACAGACAGTCAGCGAGGAGGAGCGAAACGGAAAGGTTGCAAGTTAAAATTGAACAAAAAGTTTTTCAGTCTGTAATTCATCGAATAAGGTTACAGGAAAGTTTCTCAATAAGTAAAGCCACAAGCAGTAACCTAATAATTTCCTGCCGCAGTAAAAAACTCAATAAGTAAAGAGACCGTCACCGATGTCATCGAGAGGAAGTTGTCAATGATCTGACTGACCATTAATTCGGAAGGAGTAGCCGTTTCCAGCTGCGAGAACCTAAAGTTTCGACAAGTGTTTTGTAACCAATTTAAATTCAGTGATATCCCCAAAAACGTGTGCACAGAAAACCCCAAAATTGAGACCTGGTCGGCCGTAAGTAAAAGAACTCTAAATTTATTTGTAAACCATTTCATTAAGATACGTCAGATCGTTCTTCAATTATTTCTTTTCTTTAATTATTTCTTTTCTTTAATTATTTGTTAGATAATTTAAATTCAATTCACCCATTTATCAAACCCAGTAAAGACCCTGAGATTTTAAATATTATTGTGTAATTTTTTATATTGTATTTAAAACTTTAATAAATTTTGTTTAATTGATAAAATAAATATTTTTATTCAGCCACAGCCATCAGTCGTTTTTTAATCAGTTTATTACAATATATTGTAATGTTAAACTAGACTTACTTAAATTAAATTGCCCCACGTTGGGCGCCAAAATGTAATGATTAACTGGAAGGCTTTTATTAAAAAAAATAATTAATTTAAAAAAAATTATTCCACAAATATACAAATTAAGCCTCAGTTGATAATTACAGTATATATATATATATATATATATATATATATATATATACCGTAATGGAAAAATTTAACCACACAAATAATAAAATAGCCGAAAATGGAACTTTTGTTGCTGTCTGCTGGTGTCGAAAGGCTTTCAAATAAGATGCGGCCAAATAAAATGTAATAAATAATAATATATAGCATATACACAGCATAGATATTAACAGCAAAGTAAAGACCTTAGCTTAAAGAAAAAGAATCATAGATATATATATATATATATATATATATATTTCCTTAATATTATTAATATCTATCCTTTGGTTTACATAGTATCTGTTTGTGCGATAATTGCAGAGATGTTATATGCTGTAAAAAAATCATCTTTATAATAGTTACCGGTATTATAATATATATATGATACGCCTGTGCTAAAATTATAGTAATTAAAGAAATAAATAAATGTCCGAACACCAGCCAAAATTAAATGATGAAATAAATAGCATTCAACGTCTCGGCAATCGTTGATGCTTTCGTCAGGTGACTAAAAAAAAAACGAATAAGGATGGCCCGACAATAACAACAAGGATTGCAGATAATTTTATGTGGTGTTTAATTTAGCACTTAATTTGTATGTTATTTGATGTTTTTTTTTATTTATCTGGTTACTTACCCTGGCAATTTTAACTCTCCCGTTAGTCGCGCTTCCCTTAAAGCAACGCGGTTAGTCAAGGAACTGAAAGTTAAGTATTTCGTGGCTTTTCTAAATCAATTATTTAGAATATTTTTACAGAAATTTAAAATACACCCGAAAAGATAATTCAAACATCCAATTACAGTCTGACGTAATTAAAGTAGATTTTTGTTTATAATTTTAACTTGTATTTGGAAAAATAATTATTAAATGTTTATAAAAAGTGGACCAGTGTCAAGAGAAAGGTTAAAGTGAGAAGAATAGGACGAGAGATAAAATAATAATAAAAAAGAACCAAAAGTTGACAACTCTGACACGTCTTCGTGGCGGAGCCCCTGATCAAGACAGGCGGGGCGAATATACATATATGATACGACACTTATTATAATTCTAAAATATGGACACGTTACAGGGTTTTTATGACCAAAAATATTTAATGTATACGATAATTTAAATGAGATCTAACAACAGAAACGGTAATAAAAGCTGATAGCGAATAAGAACGATAGTCAGTTCAGACAAAGAAGTGATAACATAAATACCACACGACGTTTCTGGGATCCTTGTTCCTTTCCCCAGGTGCTAAGAAGAGCCTAGAGCGACACAACTGCACTGGTCAGTTGACAACACTCAAAAACGCAACACGACAATGGGAGAGCCGAAGGTTCAGCGTAACAATACGGAAGCTACAACAATGGGAAAACAAGGTTCAGCGTAACAATAAGGAATCATAGCAATTATTGAGTTTCATAGTGTCTGTACATTAATATCTGTGATGTTTGTACAATTCCAGATTCATTCCAGAGATGCCTCACATTAAATTAAACATCAGAGTTATTAATGTAAAAACGGCCACTATGAAACTCAATAATTGCTATGTTCTGTTTACCCATTGTCGTTGCTCCCTTATTGTTACGGCAACCCTTCGGGATCTCCCATTGTCGTGTTGCGTTTCCGTCGCTTTCGAGTGTTGGCAACTGACGAGTGCAGTTGTGTCGCTCTAGACTCTTATTCGCATCTGTCGAAAGAGCACAAGGATTCCAGAATACCGTTGTGTGGTATTTATATTATCAGGTTTTTTTGTCTGAATTGGCCATCTTCCTTATTCATTATTTCTAATCAGACGTAGTTAAAGCTGATAGTGTTTCTTCATAAATTATAAATCTACAGTTATCAAGTCCAGCTTCTTAGTAGTAAGACTGTATGTAAGGTTTGCTCACTTGCTGCTGCACTGGTTGAGACCTTTTCTTGCGGTAAGTGGCAACAGCCAGGGATCTGTCTAACAACTGATTATTCTGGTACTGCAACAGAAAAAAAAATAAAGAGAGAAACGCTAATTGAAGTCATCACTGCAACAACAACAAAAGGCGAAATTTTAAACAGTTGCTAGATATTATAAACATAAATGGTTATGAACCTGGACGGGAAAAAAAGGAAAACGGTTCAGGATTGAGAAGGAAAGGTGCTTAACGTCGTTTAGAGGACGCAGGGAATTCAGAGGCGTAAACGTGTGCAAGATTCCTCCTGTTAGTTGAAGGGTGGGACGGAACCGTGCTTGTGGTTGATTCACCTGTTCCTTTGTTGGTTTTTTTAATTGATAGGTTGTAACGATTCCAAAAGCAGCAAATTCGAGATGTTATTTGATTTTCAGTTTCAGTCACAGATATCTCTCTTTGGCAGGGATATTATTCCGAGAAGAGAAATTCTCATCTTTGGTTTACCTTGTCTGGTGGGGCTAGGAATGTTGTTGACTGAGGTAGCCGTGTATATATACTGGAGAGCAAGCGCGACGCATGTTTTGACTGAGGGAGTCGCTTAAGTGTTTTGATTTGGATGCCGCTTGATGATCAGTTGTCGAATTTCGGTTGTACGAGATCCTGATTTGTATACGGCTTGACTGGGAGCTGGAGATAAAGAAGAGCCGTCATTGGAGTTGATATGGAGGGCGAAAGAGTGTTCAGAGCAGTCATGGTTACAGTGTGGAATTGTCGGCCGTAGAAATAATGTTGCCAGGAACACAAATCTGGTTAAGGTGAGTGACCTGTTCTGATATAAATTTCTATATATTCAATGGAGTCAACCCTGTTCCCACATAAGTTCCCTGAGGTGTCTGCCATTGTTAATTTCTTAATGTTTGTATTCAAAAAACAAGTTAATTATCATTTACTAAGTCCTTTTTTGTTTATAATTGAAAAAAAGAGACCAAACGTTTGATAGTGAAGAAGCTATCGACATTTCTGATTTTCCTTGAGATGTTAGAAACTACTAAACGTCTTATTTCAGATCGTGTGTCTCCCAGCACCGTGATAAGTCAGTCTTCAGTAGAGGCGGGTCAGTCTTTGTCTGGTCGGTCTTCACATCGGCAGCACGAGTGGCCAATCGCTCTTAAAGTATTTCCTACTGGAGAACATCCGCGCGCCTTGTGATCGAGTGAAGTCTCCAGGTTCCTATTTATTCCGGAAGGATTTTCCAACCCAGCCTAAGTCGTCGACCAACCCTAGGACGTGGGGAATCTCGTTTGGTGCCTACTTGTCCTGGTTGCAGGACACACACGACTTTAACTCACTGATCGTTGACTCTACATACTGAATGTAAGTTTTGTTTTTCGAGCACAGACCTCGAGCTGGCGGCGACGGAGGAGTTCCTGACGAGCCTCCTGGATGGCTTCCCAGAGTTTGGCCTCTGAAAGGATCTGGCGACTGAGATCAGCGACGGCAGGCTCCGAGTTCATGTCCAGAAGAGCCCCCATCGAGTCCTCCTGTTCCTTGGGATAGCAGCCTATAATTTAGCAGGAAAAGCTTCTTGGTTCCGAGGAAACAGTGAGCTCAACAATTCATTTATTACATAGCTTAATATAGTATAAAAGCAAAATATGCAACCTGACTCGGCTGGGATAGTCTGAGAGGACGAACCGAACTACACCCAATGCAATTAAAGAGAATTTCAGTGAACAATTGTTAATAAAAATATTGAAAGAGTCAGACGAAACGGAAGACAAATTTCAACGGTCACCATCATGTTGTTGGAAACGTAATTGGACATTATCCTTCACACGAATGGATGCTGATATTTAAGAGATTATAGATGATTATTTCATTTTGCAGGAGAAAATATTGATGACTTGATACATGACACCAAATATATGGATTATTGATGTAGATAGGCTTCAGGCATGACACTAAAGATGTACAATTGGATTATTGATGTAGATTGGCTTGATATATACCAATGATATACAATACAATTAGATTATTAATGTAGATTTGACTTGATACATGACACAAATTATATACAATTGGATTATTGATGTAGATAGGCTTCAGACATGACACTAATGATATACAATTGGATGATTGATGTTGATTTGACTTGATACATGATAATAAAGATGTACAATTGGATTATTGATGTAGATAGGCTTCAGACATGACACCAATGATATACAATTGGATGATTGATGTACATAGGCTTGATATGTGACACCAAAGATATACAATTGGATTATTGATGTAGATTGGCTTGATATATACCAATGATATACAATACAATTAGATTATTAATGTAGATTTGACTTGATACATGACACAAATGATGTACAATTGGATTATTGATGTAGATATGCTTCAGACATGACACCAATGATATACAATTGGATGATTGATGTTGATTTGACTTGATACAAGACACTAAAGATGTACAATTGGATTATTGATGTAGATAGGCTTCAGACATGAAACCAATGATATACAATTGGATGATTGATGTACATAGGCTTGATATGTGACACCAAAGATATACAATTTGATTATTGATGTAGATTTGACTTGATACATGACACTAAAGATGTACAATTGGATTATTGATGTAGATAGGCTTCAGACATGAAACCAATGATATACAATTGGATGATTGATGTACATATGCTTGATACATGACACCAAAGATTTATTGAGATTCCAAGACAAATTATTTATGGTTTGAAACATGACACCAAAGTTAAACAATTTCATTTATTGCGGTTGAAGGATAAAATATTTGTGGTCTTGGGACACGACACTGAAGATATTATATGATGATGCTACATGTTTAGTTACTGTGTCAATTGGACTGTTATGGCCTAATGAACCTTCCACTTCTTCATTTAAAATAATAACAAAAGATCCCTTTTAGTGAAATATTCCATTTGCAAAATTCTATTAAATAGCTCCAAAAAGAAAAAGAAATGGACTGACCGTCGGTTCACTCACCCTGTAAATTATTGCAGGACGGACGCATTTTCTTAGATTCCATTAACCTGGCCCTTTCTGCCGGGTCCACATCCTGAAAACAGCAGTATCATGTTTTCGTTTCTTTTCTGTGTGCTTTTTTTTTCTTTTACTACAAATCTCGTGAATTAGATCTACTTGGGGAGGAATGAGAAATAATCTTGAACAGTCTAAGGCCAGTCAGTCAAGTCTGTCTGCTACAGTCAAGGTTCAAGTTTGCTAATTTTGTAGTAATTTGAGAGATAAAGCTCAATATAACCAGAAAATCGAGAAATTGGACGTAGATGTGTGGTAGGAGAAATCAGAAAATATTAAAGAGGATCTATTTACTTTTATTGGGGATAGAAATACGTCAACATAACTTCATGTTATGGAGAACCTCAGTTACTGACCGAAATAAAAGACAAATAACAGATAAATTAAATAAATGTTAGTATTTCACGGCAATTATATTATGTAATGGTACACGACACATTATCTAACGATTTTTCTGTTCATTACTAGAGTGGTTTTGATTCATCGTAACGCATCGTAATTTCTTGTGTGTTTTTTTTTGGGGGGGGGGGGTAACAGGCTACATGAGGGTAAACCACATAGCGGCAACTCCCCTTTAATACCATAGGAAGGGATTTGAAAGGGGGGATGCTGCGGAATGGTAGAGGAAGGTAGCCAAGGGTTAACTAGGGTCCCCGGGCTATATTTTAAGGATCCTACCCAGCATTCGCGTAAAAGAAATGCAGGACAAACCCTAGAAAAACCTGCATTAGGTAGGTCGGGCATTGGGTACTTGTCCCACGCCTTTCCGATAGCGGGAGAAGAGTTTGCTGTGGGGACGCAGCATTCCCTTCTCCGTACCTCGACACAGTTTAGGAGGCAGCTGGCCGACTGTTCCGATGGGAACAGCGAACAACTCTTACCGTATGCCCAAGGTCTGTGACCCCGGAACATACACCTCTCGGAACAGGCCGAGGTGCCTCGGCTTGTGGGGACCTTAGTTCAAAAACGGAGAGGAAAAGCTATCCCTAAAGGTAGACCCTTCCTGACTCTCCTACAAGGTTCTGCCTGCGAGAGAATAGCTGTGTTGTTTTTCTCTTTTTGACATAAATAAAGGGCAGAGTTTCATCATTTCATGTGGGAAAATACTTCAATTATGTGCAATGGTGTTGTATTGTTGATTGTGAGCCAATTAAGGAGTTGGTATGGAGAAATTATGAGCAGGGGGTTTATTTTGTGGTTGGAGATGCAGGGGTCTAAACATCGGGCCTTGTGGAAGAGTTCTGGGCGGGGGTGTTTTGAGTGGTTTATTTTTTTTTGGGGGGGGGTGTTATGGATCCCTTATTAGTAGTATATTTTTCGGTACGAACCTCGAGCTGGCGCCGACGGAGGAGTTCCTGACGAGCCTCCTGCATGGCTTCCGACAGTTTGGCCTCTGACATGATCTGACGACTGAGGTCGGCGACGGCGGGCTCAGAGTTCATTTCCAGCAGCGTCCCCATCGACTTGTCTGACCTCTTGCGACCACAGCCTACGACAAAGGTCATCAGAGCACAGTTTCCAAGATGAGAAATGTTCCGGTCGCGCACGAAGGCAGAGTGAAGTCACGGCGGGGCTTCAGAGTACTATGATACTTAAAGATAAGAAGAAGAACGTGACGGTGAACACGCTCATACACTGACTGGCCAAATTATCGTGACCATCCCATCAGGACGTGGTGAAACCACAGTTTGGCTTCAGCAGTGTTTGGGTATTGGCTCCACGAGATGTTGACGGTATCTAACAACCATTCCTGGAGATAGTCACTGTCTAGTTGTGTGGTTGTTGATCCAGCTGCCGGATGACACCGTCAACTTGTCCAACAAATGCTCAATTGGATTGAGGTCAGGTAAATGTCACTAATAAAGCTGGGTAGTGACCACAGCCAGTGGAAATATATTAAATGTTGCCTTTGAGAGGAATCGGCTGAGTTCATCACCAGCCACTAAGAAATCCGTGGTCATTTACCACCGTAGTTGCAAAGGTTTTGACTTTTATATTCACTGAAGCAAGATACAGAGGTGATGAATTGGGGATTTATCCGAGAACAGCAATACTCGGTGAAAGTGGACTACTGAGGGAAAAGATGGCCGTCCTTAACTGTCTGAAGTTCCCCACGTTTTCTGCTAACATTTGAAGTGAATCTTCATTGTAAAATTATAAGGAACGTTCAAGGAAAAAATACGAAAACAAGTTGTCACTCACCTGTGAAAGCGTTGCAGAAGGGACGTTTAGGCTTCGGATCCATTAATCTGTCCAGATCAGCTGCGTCAACCGCCTGAAGACAGACAACAAGGAATTTTCAAGTGCTTCAGTAAAATATTTATAATAAAGAAACTCTACTGATACAACCTGACACCTGCTAAAGAAGTAGGCAACATTATACTGATTCAGAACGCAAACAGCTGTTGTCAACAATTAAGTTATTGACTGAAGGAGTCGTTTATGTATTTTAGTGCATTCAATTTTTACAGTTTTCCTCAAACGGCGCTGCAGATGAGTTTAAAAAATCGATTAATTCCTTATGTTCAATTTTTTTTGGGGGGGGCCTCGTTGTTTATTAGATAAGGTGGATTTTTCAATTTCATCCCCCTCTTTATGTCTTCCCACGTTTTTTGTTTACTATGTAACGATTTAAATAGCAAAGCCTTTTGTTTCTTTCTTCCGGTTGCCAACCTAATTTCTAGAGACAAATTTTTTCTCAATGTGTTTTCTAAAAGGATCCCAACATGTGTGAAAATTTACACCCCCTCCAATGTCCCTGCGGGTTAAATGGCAAGAGACCGTGACGTCACGCGAGAGACAGAGAAATAGAAAGAGACGTTACTACGCGACTAACAAGGGAAATAGTTCCTTTTTTTCCGTAATGAAATCAAGCAGAAATATTTTCATTGAATAAAAAGTATAATTTCATCCAGCGATACTCCATCGAATGATAATAACAAAACAATACTAAATACTTTACGATCCTTGCGGGAAATGTAAGTTAATTTTCGCCGCCATGTTTAGTGACTCCAATATGGCGACCATATGTTTACATCGTGAATCTAGCTAAGAATTTCATCAATTTAAATCTTTGGTAATGTCTGAAGACTGAGGGACAATTATATCCTGCAGTACTCAAGGAGTATATTTAAGAAGAAATTCTGAGGTTATGTTTGTTGAGACTGACGCAATAAAATTCAATGTATTTTACAGCTGTTCAATTAATGCACTATTATCTGTGGAAAGTGTGTACAGAACTAGGAACAGCTAGATGTAGGTTAATTCACTTCTTTGACTAAAGATTAATATAGAATTAAATACTTTTCCGGGTTTATATAAATAAGTACACGTGGCAACGCCGCGGCACACAGATAGTATCTGCATAACATCATCAATTGTTTTATTAATTCAAAAGTGAGGTTAAATTAAAACTTTTTTGTTTGAAAAGACAGCATGTCTGCATAATTGACCTTAGTAGTTCCTCTCGCTCAACGATAAACATGATTTGAAATTGAAATTAGTTCGAAACGTTTACTTTTACTTGGTGGATCATTGAGGCTGCCCGATTACTGACCCTTGAGGCGCGCATCGCTGAGAGCACCTGGGCTTTTGTTCCTCGTGGTTGTGTGATGGCTGCTGGAACATAATCAGTTGTCGCGCCGTAAAGGCGTACAACAAACGTGGAGAGAGAAATGAGGACCGGCGGTGCATGTAGGTTCGTTAGCAGACAGACAATGGCTGGCTGATAATTACCGCGGGGTGGAACGGCTCGAAATGACCGATGAAGGCCTTTCCTTCTCTGACAGCTGCTGCTGCTGCTTGACCCGGAGGACCTCGACATCGACCCCGGGGTTAACGTGTCGGACCGCGGATCAGCCTTTATCACTCTGTTACGTGGCACATTCGATATTCATTACAACACCTCAACAGCTCAGCGCCGAAGATTCGATACGATACGCGGACAGTTACGAGTCAACGCGTCGACCGGTCGCCGACAGTCTCGTACCGTTTCGTTGTTAAACGTGAGAGACAAAAAGGACAGTGACTGTTAAAATGAAGACATATTTAAAATATATTTAACCTTCCTCTTCATTTCATCTCCCTATTTTATATATTTAATAGCAGGATGCCCGGCGTTACCCGGATTTATCACTTTTGTATTTCCTTTTTTTTTACATTTTTATTCCAAATTATTCCGTCTAAAATCTTTGCCATTGCAATTTTAGTTTGTATATCTCTATATTCACATGTTCCTTTACATTCGTAATTATTTTTTTTAAAAAAATTCGCATTTACCTTTTTTTTAGAGGTTATGGAGGCTCACTTGAATGTTACTAAATGACAAATGAAGTATTGCTGCAAACTGATAAAAAAATTTCACATTACCAACTTTTGCAGGTGCCCGGCGTTGCACGGGTTAACATAATGCAACTCAGCGACATCTATAACCCCGGATTCGACTCCAATATCGGTTGTTCTCGCGTTATATTTATATATAATGCCCCTCCACCCCCACCCTTAAGGGTGCTCCCGTCCACATGCCGAAAGGAGTTGAAATGATACAAAAACATCATCGGGAGAAACACTATCATTCTCGTTGACCCCTGAAAAATATTTAACCGACGCGAATATCGGCCGTTTGAGCATGTGTGAAAATTTCCACCCCCCCCCCCACCATGCCCCTGCGGGGTAAATGGCAAATCGAATGTGATTAAACTACGTGGCATCCCAAACTACGTGACATCCATAACCCGAGATTGGACCCCTATCTCGGTTGTCTCTTAACGCTATTTTATTGGAACGCTCCACCGCCTCCCACCCTTAAAGGTGCTCCCTTCTCATTCCGAAATCTCTTGAAATTACACACTAAAATCGTCGGGAGAAACACTGACAGTCTCATTGACCGTAGAAAAATATTTTTTCCGATACCAATAACTGCCGTTTGAGCACGTTTGGAAATTTCCACCCCCCATATCCCTGCGGGTTAAATGGCAAGTCAAATGTCATAAAACTACGAGACATCCCAAACTACGAGACATCCATAACCCAAGATTCGACCCCTATCTCGGTTGTCTCTTAACGTTATTTTACTGGAACCGTCCACCGCCTCCCACCCTTAAATGTGCTCCCTTCTCATTCCGAAATCTCTTGAAATTACACACTAACATCGTCAGGAGAAACACTGACAGTCTCAGTGAGCGCAGAAACCGCCAATAACTGCCGTTTAGAGCACGTTTGGAAATTTCCACACTCGCCGTCCCCGCGGGTCGCAGACGTGTCTTACCTCTGCAGTGTTTGTTTCCGGTTCAAAAGAAACACGAGGTCCACGTTTCTCCACGGAAGTCACGTACAGTCTTATTATTTATTATTAATTCAAAGACTACGGTTTACAATTTCTCATTTATGTATTTTTTTTTGGTATTTTCCTACATGTGTAGTTTATTATATTTTCGTTTTACCTTTCATCATGTTTCGTTTCTCGATTAATGTATTTCATGGTATTTTTGACTTGTCCAATTTCACGACTAACGAAATAAACATATAATAAATCCATCTAAGTCCAACATAATTAATATATTGTCCCCTAAGGCAGAACAAGTAAAATAATTACATTAACATTGAAAAAATTCAAACAAATCAGAAAAAAAACAATAATTTATGACGTCATCAGGTGATACGTGATGTTAAATACTAAAGATAAGGAATAAGAAAGATGGTCAATACAGACAAGAAAGTGATGATATAAATAACACACAACAACGTTTCTGGGATCCTTGTCCGCTTTCCTCAGGTGCGCTAAGAAGATCCTAGAGCGACACAACTGCACTCGTCAGTTGACAACACTCGAAAAAGCAAGTAATTGGATATTAAATAAATAATTTGTTAATAAATTCCATTTTAGACACCAGGTACAATTCCAGAGATGCTTCACATTAAATCCGACATCACAGCTGTTAATGTACAAACTCAACCTTTGCTATGATCCCTTATTATCACGCTGAACCTTCTGTTTCCCCATTGTCGTCGCTCCCTTATTGTTATGCAACCCCTTCGGCTCGCCCATTGTCGTTGCGTTTTCGTCGCTTTTGAGTTTTTTTCAACTAGGTAGCGCAGTTGTGTCACTCTAGGCTCTTCTTAGCAGCTGAGGAAAGGGGCGACAAGGATCCCAGAAGCAACGTTGTCGTGTGTTATTTACATTACCACTTGTCTATCTTCCTTATTCATTATTTTCAATCAGACGTTAATTTTTCAATATAATAAATATACTGGATATAATTTTTTTTTTTTGGGGGGGGGAGCTGATGTCAAAATTTGGATTCTGACGAGTACTGATTTGATATCGCAGGTCCTGATCTTCCGTGCCAGCTAAAGCAGAGATGTTAATTAATTAAAGTTTCAAAGTTCTGACGTATTGATTAATATGATCATTTTGTTAAAGAAGAAACTGTTTCTTTTACACCTTTAACACTTAATTAACTGTAGTCCGAGCATTCAGACGCAAACTTTATATAAATGTGTATAAATAATTTGCAATGGTGTTTATATAGTTATTGCTTTTTCTTCTTCTTCGGCTTTTCCTCCCTTTGCCGTCTTCAATTTCCTTTTCTGTTGTCGTTCCAATCTCCCTTCTATCCTCCGTTATTGTTTTTCGCATGGGGGTTTCCCCCATGTTTCAGGTTTGCCGTCTTCAATTTCCTTTTCTGTCTGTCGTTCCAATCTTCCTCCTAGCCTCCATTATGTTTTTTCACATAGATTTTCCCCCTTTTTCAGGTTTGCTGTCTTCAATTTCCTTTTTTGTCTGTCGTTCCAATCTCCCTCCTATCCTCCGTTATTGTTTTTCGCATGGGGGTTTCCCCCATGTTTCAGGTTTGCCGTCTTCAATTTCCTTTTCTGTCTGTCGTTCCAATCTTCCTCCTAGCCTCCATTATGTTTTTTCACATAGATTTTCCCCCTTTTTCAGGTTTGCCGTCTTCAATTTCCTTTTCTGTCTGTCGTTCCAATCTCCCTCCTATCATCCGTTATGGTTTTTCACATTGGGTTTCCCCCATTTTTCAGGTTTGCCGTTTTCAATTTCCTTTTCTGTCTGTCGTTCCAATCTACCTCCTATCCTCCGTTATGGTTTTTCACATGGAGGTTTCCCCCCTTTTTCAGGTTTGCTGTCTTCAATTTCCTTTTCTGTCTGTCGTTCCAATCTCCCTCCTATCCTCCGTTATGGTTTTTCACATGGGGTTTCCCCCTTTTTCAGGTTTGCCGTTTTCAATTTCCTTTTCTGTCTGTCGTTCCAATCTACCTCCTATCCTCCGTTATGGTTTTTCACATGGAGGTTTCCCCCCTTTTTCAGGTTTGCTGTCTTCAATTTCCTTTTCTGTCTGTCGTTCCAATCTCCCTCCTATCCTCAATTATGGTTTTTCACATGGAGGTTTCCCCCCTTTTTCAGGTTTGCCGTCTTCAATTCCCTTTTCTGTGTGTCCTTCCAATCTCCCTCCAATCCTTCGTTATGGTTTTTCACATGGAGGTTTTCCTCCCTTTTTCATGTTTGGCGTCTTCAATTTCCTTTTCTGTCTGTCGTTCCAATCTCCCTCCCATCCTCCGTTATGGTTTTTCACATGGGGTTTCCTCCCTTTAATCTGGGTCTGCCCCATTTATTTATTTATTTTCCCAGGAGGTGACCATTGGTATTTTTTTTCTTTTGGCCATCTTCCACTTTCCATACTTTGTACGTGACCATACACCATTTTTAAGCGGGTTTGATTTTTCAATCCTTTTAACCACAGACGTAGTTACGTTCATATCTCCTCTCCCTCTCTCCCCGCCCACAAAGGAGCTCATTTCTAATTTTATCCTATTGTAATGTTTAAAATTTCCGCTGCCACCATATAATAATCGAATTCCTCCTGGTCTCGCTAACATGAGATATTTAAGAAGAAATTGAAACTTGGGTCCAGGTTGCGCGCTAAACCGCCCTCTATAATAGCTTAAAGGACTTTGACATGTAACTTGAGGCTTTAGTCCATTAGAATAAGTAATAAGTTTTATTAACCTTAGTCTGCAGCCTGGAGCTAAGAAGACAGAGTGGCATAGGGACATCAGAGAAGTCTGGCCTTTTGATACAAGTGTTCGTGAAAGACATTCAAGGATCCCCAGCTCTGTGTAGGAGGGGGGTTACCTTCTTCACAGCAGGGCCCGTGGGGTCTTATTTATCTCTTTTTCTGAGTCTGAAATCCTTGAATGCTTACAAAGACATGTTGTTTTCCGATGCTTACTCAGAGTTCGTGAGTGACCACAAAGACACACTGTTTCCAATGCTCACTCCAGAGCCTACAAAGACAGACCTTATATATATATATGTAATATATTGTAGTGGTAGGTTTTTTTAATGATGAAGTAACGTATATTTTACAGAATTTATTAATTAATTATCTGAACATGGACAATTAAAATTCAAAATACAGTGTTCAGTTAGCCTGACAAAACAATCTGATCCCTTAATCTCAGTTAACCATGGTCTACGGTCATTCCCTCAGGCGCGTCAAGGATTGAGACACTTGCAGTTACCTCGCGTTGATCTCTGGCCGTTATCGTGTGGCACCCTCGAGTTATCCGAGTCCTCTGGAAACTGCAAGTTGGGACTGCAGGTCCGTCCCTGGCGACGGTTCGTCCTTCTGTGTCAATACTTTCTTTTTCGCCCCTCGCTGGATGTCAAAAATCGATCGTCTCGATCATCTTTGGATCGATCTTTCCTGAACCAAGAAATGTCATTGGTTCAGGCAGTCACGTGTTAATTCAAATGTCTGGGATTTTCTGAGAGACGTTTCCCACGGTGTGACTGTCCAGGTAACTTCTGAGGGTCAACATCATACGTGTCCAATTCCAGACTGAAGGGATTATCTCCCCGCCTCGGCGGCGCCTACTCAAATTCCAACTTACCAATCTCTCAACCCTAGCTAATATCTAATTATATTAAAATGTAACATATATATAATCAATAATTAAACTATTGCGCTACAGTATATTACACTGTCTTGTTTTTTGAAAGAATTGTTTTTGTTTTAGGTCAGCCACGTGGTCCGTAGGTGGCTGAAACTGTAGTTGTTTATTGGCTACTCTACTACTTCATCTACTTATCGACTGCGGCAACATGTGTTTCTACACACGTGTGGTTTAAAATTAGGAACGCTTAAGACTGAAATATGTGTGACAAAATACAGTCTGGTTGGAATTAAAAAGGAGGAGTAGGCCTACTAAACGTGTAGGAAAAAAAATTAGAAGGTGTGAACGATGCTGTGGCAATTAATTCGACTTACCTGAGATAGCACAAGGAAAAATGCAATGGGCTACATAACTTTATGAACAAAAAGAAAGAAAAAAGATCGGTTTTTCCAAACGGAATTAATGGGAAAAAAAATTTAGAGAGGACGATGGGGAGAATTGCGAGAGGACTTTCTATCAAGATAGACGCGGGGATCAAATCAGACGAATCCAAAAACGTATTTCACCCGCGTGTGTGTGTTAATTCTCTCCCCCGTGGAACCTCATCTGGCAGGGAAAGAATTCAATTAGTTGCTCTGGCAGGACACTGGGATCGCTCAAGGTCAAGGACTTGACCCTAGAATTAAAAAAATATATATACCTTGATCCACTTTTTTTAGCAGTTTCTTATCAACAGTTTCATTGACAACAACAACAACAACATTCCATCAGAAGAAAAATAAAAAAAATGGATTCAGAGCTGTGTTTTTTGAGATTTATTATTAAGTGAAAATTAATGTACAGGGTGTTCGCAAAGTTTCTGTGCAGCTGCATCGTATCTAAACACTGCACATCGCATTCAGTACGTTGTTGTCAGATGAAACGACAGTTAAATCTGACGCAAAATAATTATTTTCATCACGTCTCTTTGGTTTTTTAGAACTAAGGTTCCCACAAGCCGAGGCAGGTGTATGTTCCCTGGTCGCAGACCTCGTGCATACGGTAAGAGTTGTCCGCTGCTCCCATTGCAACAGTCGACCAGCTCCGTCCTAAACTGGTCGACGTACGGAGAAGGGAATGCTGCGTCCCCACACAGCCAACCCCTCTGCCGCCATCCAGGGAATGGCGTGGGACAAGTACCCAATGCCCGACCTACCTGATGCAGGTTTTTCTAGGGTTTTCCAAGCATAACTTTATGTCGAATGCCGCGTAGGATCCTTAAACCATAGCCCGGGGGCCATAGTTAATCCTTGGCTACTTTCCTCTGCCCTACCGCATCCTCCCTTTCAAATCCTTTCCTATGCTATTAAAGGTGAATGTTCCGGGGTCACAAACCTTGGGCATACGGTACGAGTTTTGCCCTGTTCCCATTGGAACAGTCGGCCAGCTGCCTCATAAACTGGACGGGGCTGCGGCCCCACAGCAAACTCCTTTCCCGCTATATATATAGTTCAATCACAACCGTTTGGGATTCCACCTTAGTAATGAAAGGGATTTGGCCACGACGTTTCAGAAAGCACGCTTAATACGGCGGTATTACGTGGGCCAATCAGCGCCCAACACGTCACAAAATTTCAGACGGTCAGTTGGGAGAGTATATCAGGGACGTGGAAGACTATTCGGCCGAGGCATGCTGTTTTTTATGCTGCGAACCCACAGCAGACCGTGGTATCGGAAGGGCGTGGGACAAGTACCAAATGCCCGACCTACCTGATGTAGGTTTTCCTAGGGTTTTCCCTGCATCACTTTATGTAGAATGCCGGGTAGGATCCTTAAACCATAGCCCGGGGTAGCGCTTGGCTACCTTCCTCTATCGTTCCTCTTAAAGCATAGGAAACGGATTTGAAAAGGGGGATGAAGAAGGGTAGAGGAAGGTAGCCAAGAGTTAAGTAGGGCCCCCGGGCTATATTTTAAGGATCCTACCCGGCATTCCCTTAAAAAATGCAAGAAGAACCCTATAAAAACCTGCATCAGGTAGGTCAGGCATTAGGTACTTGTCCCACGCTCTTCCCTGGATGGCGGGAGAGGGGGTTTGCTGTGGGGACGCAGGATTTCCCTTCTTCATGCCCCGACTAGTTTCGGAGGCAGCTGGCCGACTATTCCAATGGGAACAGCGGACAACAGTTACCGTATGCCCAAGGTCTGTGACCCCCGGAATATTCACCTCTCAAAAAATAGGCTGAGGTGCTGCGGCTTGTGGTAACCTTGGTTAAGTAAAAACCAGAGAGAGAGAGAGAGGAGGAGGCATCCCCTGCAGAGCTCTCTGGTAATGTTCACCTGCGAGGGAGCTCAACAAGTGCCGGGTGGTTACCTTTTTCTGCATGATGACGCCGTCAGCGGCCGCGGGAGGCAGAGCGATGGCCACCAACGTCAGCAGCAGCGTCAGCACAGCAAACAACAGTCGCAGCATTCTTGCCTTCTGGAACAAGACGACGACGTACAGCTTTACCACCATCACGTGTATATTTTTTAACGTAAAGTCAAACAAGATGAAATTAATTCATTGTTGACGCAGACAAAAAGGAAAAATTAACGTTCCGAATGCACATAACACTTGCCACCTTAGCTTGAAGACAATCTCAATGATATTAATTACATCTTCAGGGAATAATTATCTGCTGACTAGTTTTCCATCTCAGTGGCAAAAACAATAACGGTATTGACCCCGGATAACTCCAGGGAAAACTTGTCACAAGTGGAAACGAGCCTCAAGGACCAGTAGTGGACCACATTGCTGTCGCTGCTGTTGGAATGACTTGGGAGAGAAGCAGGACCAACGTCGTCTCCTCATCCCCGCACACGCGCAGGACAGGGATTCCTTCGTTGCAGCAATGAACATCATCGGGTCGGGCCAGGAGTCGTCACAAACAGTCGCAAGGCACGATGAACATTTAACTGTTCAGTGTCTAATAAAATTACAATAGATGTATATATAATTACCTCCATGTTGCTTAATGTAAAAACTACACTCAACATTTTCTCCTCCTCTTCCTTCAGCTTAAAGGTTAACATTATTAGATTTTATAAATACGTCTATGTTAATTAGATAAATCAACGGCCCTGAAACACACACAGTTAACTGCTAAATTAAATCCTGTACAAATTTTCCGCAATCCTTGTTGCTGTAACTTTTTTTTTAATCACCTGATGAAAGCAACAAGGATTGCGGAAACTTTGTATAGGATTTAATTTAAGCACTTAATTTTGTCTATTTTCTCGGATGTTTATTTATCTAATCTACTGTATAATATAAAAAAAGGATGTATATATACATGTATTTACGTTCATTTCAATACAATCGTGGACAGATTGTTTCTTCAAAACACGAGAAACGGTGCTGTGGGGGGGGGGGGGGGTGATAAATCCCCTAGCAAAAAGATGGAAAGGATTATAACTGAAAAACTTGATCATTTTGTGTTAAATCACTGCGCGCCAAGAGACCGTGACGTCACGCGAGAGAGAGAGAGAGACGTTACTACGCGACGAACAAAGGAAATAGTTCCTTTTTCCGTAATGAAATAAAGCAAAAATATTTTCTTTCAATAAAAAGTATAATTTTATCCAGCGATACTCCATCGAATGATGATTAAAAAAACGATACGAAATTCTTTACGATCCTTGCTGGGAAAATGTAACTTAATTTTCGCCGCCATGTTTAGAGACTCCAATATGGCGACTATTTGTTTACATTGTGATTCTAGCTAAGAATTTAATCTTTGGTAATGTCTGAAGACTGAGGGACAATTATATCCTGCAGGACTCAAGGAGTATATTTAAGAAGAAATTCTGAGCTGTGTTTGTTGCGACTGATGCAATAAAATTCAATGTATTTTACAGCTGTTGACTTAATGCACTATTATCTGTGGAAAGTGTGTACGGAACTAGGAACAGTTACATGTAGGTTAAATCACTTCTTTGACTAAAGATTAATACATAGAATTAAATACTTGTTCCGGGGTTATATAAACAAGTACACGTGGCAACGCCGCGGCGCCATGGATATTTAATACATACTTTTGAATTTTATTTATCGCAGAAGTGTCAATGAAATCCCAAGTTTATTTGAATATTTAAAGTTTTATGAATTAAAAAATACTGATAAACGGATGCCGGTTAACCTAACTATTACTCACTACGCTCGCTTCTCCGTCACACAATAAGTAGGAGAATTCGATAATAAACATGCGCTCTGAAGTTGTCACATGTACGTTGGAAGGAAGAAGGAAGTTATAATTCACTATGATTTTTTTTAGGGCAACAGGCTACATGAGGGTAATCCACATAGTGGCAACTCTCCTCTTATAGCATATGAAAGAGAGTGAAAGGGGGAATGTGGAAGGGTAGAGGAAGGTAGCCAAGGGTTAACTAGGGGCCCCCGGGCTATAGTTTAAGGATCCTCCCCGGCAATTAACCTAAAAGTGATGCAAGGAAAACCCTAGAAAAACCTGCATCAGGTAGGTCGGGCATTGGGTACTTGTCCCACGCCCTTCCCTGGATGACGGGAGAGAGGGGTTTTGCTGTGAGGACGCAGCATTCCCTTCGCCGTGCCTCGACCAGTTCAGGAGGCAGCTGGCCGACTGTTCCAATAGCAACAGCGTTTGCCTGCACGGAGTAAGATTCCTCAACGTCCCGCGGAGGCAACGCGTAAGAAAAATAAACATCGCAATGCAGAAGACGAATAAAAAAGGTGGCAAAAACCAGGTTCTGCTCACGGAATTGAAGATTTATGATTCATGACATATGAATTGTCAAATTTTATTCCATGAGTCCTCGTATGAGGAAACAGGACACGTCATTACAGTATATAATAAATTGGATGCTGCAATTATAAATAATTAGACGTTAACATAAAAATAAATAAATTCTGGTAACACAAATTTCCCTGTGTCCAACATCAGTAAAAGAACAATGTAGTAGTAAGAAGAAAAATAATAATTCTTTAACTGTACTAAGGGTTGAATATAATAATATTTACAGTTATAGTAAAAAAAAGTCAATACGTACCAGTAAAAAATTAATGACTAGAGAATTAAATATTATGACTATATATAATTACACATCACAGAAGAATGAACACGAAACCTGACACACCTGCGCACACTAGGAGGAGGAAACACAAACGACGGACAATTGACGTCACGAAACAGAGGGAAGAGGAATCTGTAAACTCCAGGCCCTCGTAAGTGAAACAGACAAACTAAAGAACAGAAAAGACCATCAGAGACTAAGCAAGTTATAAAATAAGTAGTTGTTATTAGCAACACATTCAACACATGTGCAGGTTATTCAAAAAAGATTAATTAAAAGGGGAACGATCAAGAAACTCCTGCACTGAGTAAAACACCCGCGGCCTTGCAGTAGAATATCTTTACACTGAATCCCTAAACTCTTATAGTTATTATTGTTGTTTACCTCTGGAGGAAGACTATTATCTCTGGATGGTGTAGACGTCTCTGGTAGAGGAGCAAAGATCTTAGACCTGAGCAGATTCCTAGTCTCGTAATCGTGAGACTCGCCGCCATTCCTTTGAAAAACATTGATTAATGTTCCGCTTAACAAACTTTAGAGTTTCGTGCATAAACACGCTGGTCAGAGATAAATATATCCGCAGACTTTTGGATAAAACGCTTTACAACTGTATTTATTATCCGCATTGAGGACGTATTCTGACGTCACGCTTCTGCAACATGAATATTCCGAAGCTCCTGGAGCAACTGGCTCTCAATTTGCAACGCCACGACACGTGAGGGAATGAAAATACGCAGAGAACGCCGCCATTTTCGTTGTGTTGATGTCGACATTAAGGTTCAGAGACAGTAACAAGTCAACTTCAAATTACTGTCTGTATCTGATGACCCCCCCCCCCCAATAAAAAAAAAACAGGCGCCTCAGCCGAGGACTTGTCCAGAAGGTTGCCGCCACCATCCGCTGAGATCTGGAGGAACTTTAGTGATAATTTATTGACTATATATGAATATATAGAATTACACATCACAGAAGAATGAACAGAAAACCCTGACACACGCACACACACACTAGGAGGAAACACAAAGGACGGACAAGTGACGTCACGAAACAGAGGGAAGAGGAATCTGCAAACTCCAGGCCCTCGTGCTAGGTGAAACAGACAAACTAAAGGGCAGCAAAGACAAAGCAACTTATGAAATAAGTGGTTATTATTAGCAACACATTCAACACTTGTGCAGGTTATTCAAAAAAGATTATTTATTAAGGGAACGATCAAGAAACTCCTGCAGTCCACGTCTACGTTTCTAACAAGGTTATCAACATTTTCATCTGCATGACGACACAGTTTCGAGGGGGAAGAGAGAGAGAGGGACACGCCGTGGATGAATGTGTCCACCGCGACTGCGACTCACTTAATTCCATCACCGCAGTTTGTGTTTCAACCCCCCTGCAACAAGGCTACGGTACAGTAAAGCAAATACAATCTTCCGGAATCTGTTGACCGGAAGCTCTGTTTGCGCCGGTTCTGCTGCAAACAAGCAAACACACAGAGGTTTGTCTTCTTTTCGCTTTGTTAGAACCGAGAAAAGTAATTGTTTGAAACAACAAACAACATGGCGTCGCAATCAATTAAAAAAAATAGGGAGGGATGTCGCTGGTTGGGGGGGGGGGGCTTCGGCAATCTCAACAAGTGGGCCTCGGCTGCGGAAATGTCTTCTTATTAAGAGGAGGGGTTTTGTATTCTTCGAAGGGTAGTGGAAGGATATTGATCTCTTGTTTAGGTGTAAACGGGAAAGTGTCATTTCTTTCTGCGGAATATCTCATCCCGGCCGCATTTTGTAGCTTCAATAATAATAATAATAATAATACGGTGAAGTGGAAGAATTAAGGAGCCTCTCATCCAGAAATATTGCCCGCAACATTTTAAAGAAATTAAAATATCCATCATCCATTTTCCCTTCTTGAAAGAAAAAACAAGAACCTGCAGCAAAGATCAGGGGTAGTTTTTTTAAAAAAACCGTTTCTCTAACTCGGCATCATTGGATCAAATACGCATTTCAAATTGATCCTACGTTCATTGATTCCAGTTTCTGTTGTTTTTTTTAAAAAAAAAGATCGTTTCATTCGACCGATATAACAAGCGTTTCCCAATCTAAAGGATTCATTTTTTGTAAATATAACATTACGATTATATAACATTTTAATTTCTTTTTCTTCAATATTTTTGGAATAAATGTGAGTTATTCCTGCTACATTGGGCGAACAAAAAGATCTCGGTGGTATTTAATTGGTAAATTATTTATCTAATAAGTACATTTTTTTATTATGTGAAACTGACTACGTCATATTAGTTTCGAACCGTGACATTGTTATTTTTTTTAGTCTTATCGTTTCCTTCGACCCATATAACAAGCGTTTCCCAATCTAAAGGATTAATTTGTGTAAATAGTCGTATAACATTACGATTATATAACATTTTAATTTTTTTTCTTTGATATTTTTGGAATGAAATAAGAATTATTCCTGCTACATTGGGCGAACAAAAAGATCTCGGTGGTGTTTAATTTACCACCTAATTTGGGTAACTTATTTTATCTAATAAGTTGTGGTGAGCTTAAAGTCAAATTAACTAATGGTATGCGGTTTGTTGGGCGCCACCTGCAAGAAATTATTCACCTGCAGGAAAGGGAACTACAATATTTAGTTAATAAAAACAAGAATTCATTATATGAGAATTTATATAAAACGAAAGCTCTCCAGCCCTGCCAGGGATGCATGTAACCCCCTCCCTTTCTCAAGATTAACCGTGGTTCTTCTCGTGACAAACCAACGCGATACCCGGAAGCATGGAATGCAGCTCGGACAGGGTCGACTCCCGTTGGCGACTCTCTCTCTCCGCAGCATCCACAGAAGACGACCGGAGACGCACGTGCAAAACCAAAATCTTTCAGGATCAACTCTCCCTGACCACTCTCACCGACGGTCCAAATTCATCTCCTCGTGTTCGCAGACTTCTCTCTCTGCCTCCTCAAAATCCCTCTCTCCTGGTTGGTCCTTGTGCACACGTGACCCACTTTCATCTATTTTAGGGCCCTACCCTCCCGGTCGTCTACCCATTCCTTGGCCGACCCTGACCTTGCTTGCGGGACTTGCGGATTTTACAATCCACCCCGCCATTGTCTTGTGTCTGCTGCTCGACCCCGGCAAGCCACATTCCCCTGCTTCCAGGCAGTAATTTAGGCAACAGTTATAAAAATATTTTGTAACAAATCGATAACTAAAGGCGCACCATAAAGTACATATTTTGTATGTGAAAGTGACTTCGCCACTTTAGTTTGGAACCATGACATTCTCTATTTTTTTAGTCTTATCGTTTCCTTCGATCCATATAACAAGCATTTTAAATCTAAAGAATTAATTTTTCTAAATATAACATAACGATTTTTTTTAAAACAATTATTTGTTTTTCTTTAACATTTTTGGGATAAATGTGACTTATCGCTGCTTGCATTGGGCGAACAAAAAGATCTCGTTAGTATTTAATTTACCACCTAATTTATTATTATTTGTCTAATAAGTACATTTCTTTCACACACACACACTCGTCTTATATTTTATCATGTGAAACTGACTACGTCATATTAGTTTGGAACCATGACACTGCTTATTATATTATTAACTAGATTTATTTTCTGACAGGCCCCCCGCACATGTGCCTTGCCCTGACTCCTCCACACCGATACTAAGTCAACAAGTGACCTGTCCAGGCCATTAATCAGAAACAATGCCTTTCCTTAACAGATTTATCTTGCGACAGGCCACCCTGCATGTGCCTTGCGCTGACCCCTCCTTACCAATCCTAAGTACACATTACAACTTCCTCTGACGGCCAAGACCATTAATCTGAAACAATGCCTTTCCCTCAAGGCATTACAATATATACAAACACTCTGCTTTATTTATTAGATTTATCACTTCATTTTTGTCTGTTATTTGACTATTTTTATATATAACTAGCTGGGGGGTGCCCGGCATTGCTCGTGTACTTATTTATATAAACTCGAAAAAGTATTTAATTGAATACTTAAATATATTCCTTGAGTATTTCAGGATATAATCGTCACTCAGTCTTCATACATTACGAAATATTACATTGATGAAATTGTTAGCTAGACTCACAACTAATACAGCGTGAAAACTAACTTACATTTTACGCAAGGTTGGTAAAGTAATTCGTATTCTTCTTTATTATCATTCGATGGAATATTTCTGTATAAAATTATACTTTCTATTTAAAGAACATATTTCTGCTTTATTTCATTCCTAATAAAGGAGATATTTCCTTTGTTCGTTGCGTAGTAACGTCTTTCTCTCGCGTGACGTCATTGTCTCTTGGCGCGCAGTAATTTAATATTTAATGATCACGGTTTTTAATTATAATTCTTTCCACATGTATGCTAGGCGTTTCTCACCCTCACAGTACCGTTTCTCGTATTTTGAAGAATATGTGTACCAATTTTTGTTGCATTTTGTCCACGCGATAAAATTTGTATAAAGAACAACGTAAATACATACATACATACATCCTAATAACCGCCGTGATTGCATGTTTCAAAATATCCACCCCTAACCACCCAAATCCTGGGGGGGTTAAATGAGCAAATTGGTTGTCATAATTAAACTCGGCGACATCCATAACCTTGGTTTTGACTCCAATCTCGGTTGTCTTCCCGTTATTTCCTTGTAACGCCCTTCCATACCCACCCCTAAGGGTGCTCCTTTACCATGCTCTAAGGGGTTGAAAAAATATAAATTGCTAGTAATATTATCAACTCTTTGACCCCCCAAAAATATTTATCCGAATCAAATATCGGTTGTCGTAGGATGTTAGAATATTTCATCCCCCACCCTTAAGCGTTCTCCCCTCTCACGCTGAAAGGGGTTGAAATTTTACAAACGACATCGGTAGAAGAAATACTATCAACGCCAATGGCCCTGACATTTATTTATTCCTCGTTAATATCGACGATTTAATACTTTTTAAAAATTCCACCCCATCCATGCCCGTGCCTGGGGATGACGGAATCAGTGGATCAAAGATACATTTCAAATAGTTTCTATGTTTATTGATTCGAGTTCTTTTTTTTTTTTGAAAGATCGTTTCGTTCGACCGATATAACATACTGATATTTTGTAAATAACATTACATTATTGTGTAACATTCTTGACTAAATATAAATTATTATTGGAGGTTTGAAAGTCACGACTCCTGCGTCACACTTGAGAGACAACGAGACTCCGCAAACACAACTTTAAGACAATGCACGGAGCCTCCACCGATTACTGCAGGTCTGTCGCTCTCCAGGGCGCCATATTTGCCCGTGTCCTTCCGATGGGTGAAGTTGTGAATCTCCTGGGCGGGCGTTTGAAGACTTCCGGCCGAAGTTCGGGTGAACACGGGGACCCTCGAGTCCTTCCACAACCGAGAGAAACCAGAACTTTGGAGGAAACGCAGCATCTGCCTGCCTGGGGCCAAGCACGACGACCGTCATCCGCGATTAAGTTTTCCGTTTCCGCGAAGTGCCACACGAGGCGCGGCTCCTCCTAGAAACCTCTTTGCTACGCGCAAAACACTTGAATACACGTTCCTTGTCTCTGGAATGACAGTCAAAGACAATTGAAGGTCAGTGTGATTGTCATTTCTTTATTTACTGTTACATTAATATCTTTTACGATAAAAACAATAGACAGACATTTTTTTACATAATTTTTTCATAATATAAAGAGACACTTTTTATTATCTGTGTAAGGCCGTCAATTGTTTTTATTAATTGAAAAAAAAATGACGTTAAATTAAAAATTTCAATATCTTTAACCTTGTTTTAAATTCTTTTTTTTGTGTATGTGTAAAGTACAATGGTTGTTTTTTTTAAAAAAAAACCCTTTGTAATTGTAATAATATATAATTTTCTTGTAATGTTATTATTATGACGTATCCTGTTTCCTCTACCAAAGAACTAATGGAATGAATAATTCCTACCTGATGCAGGTTTTTCTAGGGTTTTCCCTGCATTTCTTTTGGGGAAAGCCGGGTAGGATCCTTAAACTATAGCCCGGGGGCCCCTAGTTATCCCTTGGCTACCTTCCTCTACTCTTCCGCATCCCCCCTTTCAAATCCCTTCCTATGCTATTAAAGGGGAGTTGCCCAACGTGGATCACCCTCATGTAGCCTGTTACCCTAAAACAAAAACTCCCTGCTCGGACGAGAAATAAGCCTGCGACACAATTCTCTCGCAGGTGAACCTTCCCAGAAGGCTCTGGAGGAGGCTACCTTTAGAGGCACATGGGCCTGTTTTGAAAGGTGTATGTTCCTGGGAGTCACAGACCTTGTGGCATACGGTAAGAATTGTTCTCTGTTCCCATTGGAGCAGTCGGCCAGCTGCCTCCTGAACTGGTCGAGGAACGGAGAAGGGAAAGCTGCGACCCCACAGCTAACTCTTCTCCCGCTATCCGAACGGCACGGGACAAGTACCCAATGCCCGACCTACCTGATGCAGGTTTTTCTATGATTTTCCCGGCATTATTTTCAGGCGAATGACCCGGGGTAGGATCCTTAAACCATAGCCCGGGAGGCCCTGGTTAACCCTTGGCTACCTTCCTCTACTCTTCCGCATCCCCCCTTTCAGATCCCGTCCCTATGCTATTAAAGGGGAGTTGCCACCATGTGGATTACCCTCATGTAGCCTGGCTGCACCTCAAAAAAAAATCAAAAGGTAATTGATTAATTAACTATTAATGGTAACACTCAGAATAAATAAAGTAATTAACAATTAATTTGCCATGTCGTTGGCCCGCCAATTTATGTGATACTCAAATGAAATTTAATTATTATTATTAATTAACGGATGAATTTGTTTATTAAAGTTTTAAAATGAAAGGATGTTAAATTATTTTACAAAATTTAAACCTCAGAAAACAATTGATTTATTTAAAGTAATAATAACAAAATTTTCTTGCTGTGATTTATATACATCAGTGTTGTTGCAAACTCATCTACTCTCGTCTCAGGGTCGTTAACTGGTCCGCCTTTTAAACAAAGAACAAACCTTTTCCTACCCTCAAAAAATTAACAAACAAAAATTAATATAAATTAAAACAAGAAAATGAACGTGAATCCGAAATCTGACGATTTGATCCTTATTTAACGTTTACAATAAATTTGATAAAGTCCCTTTCTCTACTTACAGTTGTCTTTACTGGTACCAGGCATTCGCTTGGGCTCTTTGCCACACTCTACACTATTCACATGTAACAGGCCGTCGTTTCACACAATTTAATTAACCGTCCAAAACGTTTGTATCTTTCACCTGACACAATTACTCCGTACAACATCTGTGGACCTCTGCATTAAGTCCCTCTCTCTCCCTCCCTCTCTCTCTCTCCCTCTCTCTCCCTTCCTCTCTCTCCCTCCCTCCCTCCCCCCATCTCTCTCTCTCTCTCTCTCTCTAAGGGTCAATCAGAATGTTGTCCACTCCTCCAAAGTTCTACCAATACCTCCTGACCAATTGATTATCAGCATCTTGAATCACACACTCTCATCATTGTCCTCAGAGTAACTCTCCCTCTCTCTCCCTCTCTCTCTCTCCCTCCCTCTCTCTCTAAGGGTCAATCAGAATGTTGTCCACTCCTCCTCCAAAGTTCTACCAATACCTCCTGACCAGTTTTTACCTTTTTACGAGGGTGAAATTAAAAATTTACGTGTGATTCAATAATCAATAACAACAAAGACCACAAAATACAGACCAAAGGAGTTATACAATGTAAATACCACACCACAACGTTTCTGGGAGACCTTTGTCCGTTTCTACAGCAGTTGTGTCGCTCTAGGCTCGTCTTAGCGCCCTGAAGGACGGAACAAGGATACCTCCAAAAACGTTGTTGTGTGGCATTTACATTATATCACTTGTTTCGTCTGTATTTCTTCTTCTTCTTCTTCCAAGACTCTACAGCCCCATGTGCGCTATGGCTGCCTTTCACAATCAGCCTCCTGAATCACACACACTCTCATCATTGTCCTCAGAGTAACTCTCTCTCTCTCTCTCTCTCTCTCCCTCTCTCTCTCTCTCTCTCTCTCTCTCTCTCTCTCTCTCTCTCTCTGTTAAAATGTTAGTGACCAACTCTACTACTCGACAAAAACTTTTGTAACTGTCTTTACTTGATGAAGTTCTTCCTGCGACCTTTACTTATTGAAAATACTGCCCGCGACTTTACTTGAGGAATTTCTGTCTGCAACTGCTCTTGTAAACCCCGTAACTCACAACGACAAAGACCCGCCTAAGAACACGTTCTTAGCCATTGTTGTGCTTGTATTTCTCGCCGATAACGATTTACTGCCATTACCCAATTATAAATTCTCTAATTGCCTCTAATTATTATTACAATATATATATATATATATATATATATATATATATATATATATATATATATATATATATATAAGGACTAAATATGTAGCTGCTGGCGAAGCAATTTTTTTAGGCCAACAGGCTACATGAGGGTAATCCACGTTGGGTAACTCCCCTTTAATAGCATAGGAAGGGATTTGAAAGGGGGGATGCGAAAGGGTAGAGGAAGGTAGCCAAGGGTTAACTAGGGCCCCCGGGCTATATTTTAAGGATCCTAAAAGGCATTCGCCCAAAGAAATGCAGGGAAAACCCTTGAAAAACCTGCATCAGGTAGGTCGGGCATTGGGTACTTGTCCCACGCCCTTCCCTGGATGGCGAGAGAGGAGTTTGCTGTGGGGACGCAGCATTCCCTTCTCCGTGCCTCAACCAGTTTAGGAGGCAGCTGGCGGACTATTCCAGTGGGAACAGAGAACAACTCTTACCGTATGCCCAAGGTCTGCGACCCCGGAACATACACCTCTCAGAACAGGCCTTGGCTTGTGGGAACCTTAGTTCATAATCGGAGAGGAAAAGGCATCCCCAAAGGTAGCCCCTTCCTGTCTCTCCTACAAGGTTCTGCCTGCGAGAGAATAGCCCTCGCAGGCCTCTATCGCTAGCGAAGCAAACAAATAAATGCGAATATTCTTTCTAAACAGCAGAGAGAAGTTTAAGTACCTGAGGACAACGAGGCTGCATTTTACACGGATAAAACCCCTGAATCAACATTTATTTATTTATTTGATGCTTGAAATTGCTGATACACTCGCATCGAGCTCTAAATGGAAAGCAATAAACGTTGCCAGGAAAAAAAAGAGAGAGAGAGAATTGTTTTAAACGATGACGTAATTTCTAAAAAAGGCAGGATTATCTCTGAGGCCGTGGCGTGACGTCATCGTGATGATGACGCGTTAATGCAAATTGTCAATCGGCGAGATTCGAAGAGATTAAATAGAGAGAGAGAGAGACAGAGAGAAAGAGAGAGAGAAAGAGAGAGAGAAAGAGAGAAAAAAAAATAAACTCCTTCTGATAAATTTATTCCATTATTGTTGACGAGGTGCAGCGTTGCCACATCTTTTTCCCCTGTGCTTTTAGAAAGATTAAAAAACAAAAACCGATATATTTAATAAAGATCTGTAATGGGTATAAAACGTTCATATAAATATATATATATATATAGAGAGAGAGAGAGAGAGAGAGAGAGAGAAGAGAGAGACAGACAGAAAGAGAGAGAGAGAGAGAGAGAGAGAGAGAGAGAGAGAGAGAGAGACAGAAAGAGAGAGAGAGAGGGAGGGAGAGAGAGACAGAAAGAGAGAGGGGAGGCGAGAGAGAGAGAGAGAGAGAGAGAGAGAATTGTCAGATTATATTAAATAGTGGACAATTGTCGTTACTTTCTGAGTTGTGAATCATCTATTTTCAAAGAGCTTCTAACTGAATACTGGAGGGTTGAGACTCTCTGGTCGTCCGCAACACCGGAAGTTCTCCACAGATTAATGTGTGCTCAAATATGGAGGATAACCTCGTGATTAATTAATTATTATTATTAGTCAACCGAAAAATCCCTAATGTGTAAATTAACCGCCCTGTATTATTTTTAATTTTACAGTTTCCAAAGAGTTTAAATGTAATTATATTTGGGGACTGGCCGCCACAGGACTCGTATTAGTAAATGAATCGCGCAGTAACGGACCGCCGCACAGCAGCGACTGCGGTTAAATGATAATTGTTCAGATAAACGGTTGACGGTGTGAAGAAAAAACAACAGCTGATGGAATAAATTAAACGTTTGTTTATAGACTCTCTGGAAACACGTCGACAACGTGCAGCGGATGATTATAACTCCTTCCCCCCCCCCCAACAAGGTCATTAAGTCCTCTTCACAACTTCTGGAAAACAGTTTCAGACCGCCATCTTGCTTGACAATGTCTATATTTTTCCTGTTTTCAGGCCAGTCTGAGACGTTGTCAGTGAGTCTCCCTCCTGAGGCCATCATCAGCTCTGAAGCTCGGTGGAAACTGGAATGGAGTTCCTTCTTCCGTCGACAGGGTAGCTCAGATGGTGGAGCAACAGTGGTGCCGGATCCATTTCATAGGTTCTCAAGAGTTGTTTCTGTCTGGCTTCACCAGTTAACTAGAGTATGTAGCTCTGTGTAAAAAGATTAAAGTAAAATCTGGTAAAATCTAAATATATTGTAGCGGGTCACCCTCGGGTTGGTTCTTCGGCAATAATATGTACCAGAACCCTCAAAGGTACTCAATAATAATTTTTTTTATAAGGAAATTATCAAGAAGGAAGGCTGCCAGGTGAACCCTTCCCAGAGAGCTCTGGACGAGGCTACATTTTTTTGGGGACGGGGACGGGGACGGGGACGGGGATGCCTTCTCCTCTCTCTGGTGTTTTGAAATAAGGTTCCTAACAAGTCGAGGCACCTCGGCCTGTTTTGAGAGGTGTATGTTCCGGGGGTCACAGACCTTGGGCATACGGTAAGAGTTTGTCACCTGCTCCCATTGTAACAGTCGGCCAGCTGCCTCCTGAACTGGTCGAGGCTTGTGGAGAAAGGAAAAGCTGCGTCCCCACAGCAAATCCCTCTCTCTCCCGCCGCCATCCAGGGAAGGGCATTGGGGAGAAGTAGCCAATGTCCGACTGACCTACCTGATGCAGCCTTTTCTAGGTTTGTCCTGCATCACTTTTAGGCGTATCGCCGGGTAGGATCCTTAAACTGCATCCCGGGGGCAGCCCCAGTTAACCATTGGCTACTATAATACAGTCTTTAATTGTTATTATTAATTTACCTCAGGGGTTCAATTCATTTATATATATATATATATATATATATCGGGGAATTGATATTAAATAAATAAACTCCGTCTCCTTTTAATTCTTCACGCACCGCCATTACCAAAGCTACTAACAAAACAAAGATAAAACAACACCAACAACAAACCCAAAGATATAGCCCTTCCTTATTCTTCTTCTTATTATTATTATCAACTAATAAATGTAATAAGTTTATCACACTACCACGCTGCATCCCCGCCTTTCAAATCCCTTCCTGCCTGAGCTATTAAAGGGGAGTTGCCACCTCGTGTAACGTGCTCGTAGAAAATTGTTCCAGTGTTTTAATTTTTGTTTTGTTTTATTTAATACATTATTTACTTTACGATATTCTACAAATACGAAGGTGGTCTGAAAGATTCCGACCTCAACGTGAAGATGTTAGCACTAAAAAAATGAAAGCTAGTGAATTTACAGAGATGGGAGCGTCGCTGGAAGAAGTTTTTAAACAATATCCATCATCTACTGGTCCACTAACACACACACACGCTCTCGCTCTTTCCTACTTGATTAATACCCCCCACAAAGGACCCCTAAATTGTGTAGTAGAAACAAAATCTCTCTTGCACTCTCTCTCTCTAATTGTCGATCCTGCTACATTGGGCGAATGAAACGAGCTCTTAATAACCGTATCAAGCGACATGTGTCTCTAATATCATAAACAAATTTGTAGTCCTTTGCGGGGGAGGGGGGACGATGGGGGGGGGGGGGGTTATCCAGTTCTAAAAGAAAAGGGGGTGGGTTGGTTGGGGGTCAACCAAACACAGAAACGTTAACCATGTATTTTATTTTTTAGGACAATATTTAAGTTGTGTGGATGGATCTTGGGAGTTAGAAAGTAAAATAGCTCTGCCTTGACAACGTCCGTCTTCGTCGTTACGAGCTTTTCACGAATAAATCCGAATATTTCCGATGAGACGCATTCGCTCGTGTGAGAAACGCTCAGAGCCAAGGAACCTTCCTCCTTCACGAAATTCCTGTCTTGTTTAGAAGAAACTTGAACAAAACATCGCCATAACCTCCTCGCAGGAGCAGCGGCGCGTAGTTGCTGAAGGACCGCCTCTGACGCGCGGGGGCCGTAACAATGGATGGGATCTCTGCGGCCGGAAGCGCTCTTAAGAGACTTCTCTTCCGCCGCGAGTCCGCCGGAAGTCGAGGAAATTCAAAAGTGGTGCTGCTCGATTGTGTCCGACTGCAAATTACTCGTCGGTCGCTCCGTCGTCGCCAGAGACTCGTAACTAATACAATATTAAACCATCGCTGGTTGCGTCGCGGAAACTGCTTTCTTCTTCTTCCAAACTGACTTGGGTATTTTTCTCCAGCCCCCCCTTCCCCACCCTCCTGAAGAAGAACGTTATTACCAACTTCCAATCGATGTGACGGTTGGTGAAGTTTAGAATGTTTTTTGCGGGGGTAACAGGCTACATGAGGGTAATCCACATGGTGGCGACTCCCCTTCAATAGCATAGGAAGGGATTTGAAAGGGGGGATGCGGAAGGGTAGAGGAAGGTAGACAAGGCTTAACTAGGGGCCCCCGGGCTATATTTTAAGGATCCTACCCGGCATTCGCCTAAAAGAAATGCAGGGATAACCCTAGAAAAACCTGCATCAGGTATGTCAGGCTCTTGAGTACTTGTCCCACGCCCTTCCCTGGATGGCGGGAGAGGGGTTTGCTGTGGGGTCGCAGATTTCCCCTAGCCGTGCCTTGAGCTGTTTAGGAGGCAGCTGGCCGACTGTCCCAATGGGAACAGCGAACAACTCTTACCGTATGCCCCAAGGTCTGTGACCCCGGAAACAGACCTTGGGCATACGGCAAGAGTAGTTCTCTGTTCCCTTTGGAACAGTCGACCAGCTGCCTCCTAAAGCGGTCGACGCAAGGAGAAGGGTAATTCTGCGTCCCCACAGCAAACCCCCTCTCCCGCCATCCAGGGAAGGGCGTGGACAAGTACCCAAGAGCCTGACCTACCTGATGCAGGTTTTTCTAGGGGTTTACCTGCATCACATATAGGCGAATTGCCGAGTAGGATCCTTAAACCATAGCCCGGGGGGCCCCTAGTTAACCCTTGGCTACCTTCCTCTACCCTTCCGCATCCCCCCATTTCAAGTCCCTTCCTATTCTATGACGCCCTTCCGATAGTGGAGAAGAGTTTACTGTGGGACGCAGCATTCCCTTCTCCGTACCTCGACCAGTTTAGGAGGCAGCTGGCCGACTGTTGCAATGGGAATAGCGGACAACTCTTACCGTATGCCCCAAGGTCTGCGACCCCGGAAACATACACCTTTCAAAACAGGCCGAGGTGCCTCGGCTTGTGGGAACCTTAGTTCAGAAAAAACAGAGAGAGGAGGAGGCATCCCCCCAAAGGTAGCCTCGGCCAGAGCTCTCAGGGACTATATTATCGCTAAAGAAAAAGAGTACCGCCGTCGTTGTATTATTGTTCCATTATCATTACATTTAAAATAAAAGTTCCTGAATTGTAACGAACTTGAGGGTTATTTCAATACCATCGACGCTGCCCACATGAACAGGGGTGTTGCAGCTTCCCCGCGGAGTATCTCGGATAAATATTACAGATTTTCCCGCCCAAAACTATCAATATTACGGTTATTACAGTCTCATACCTGCGATGTTATCAGTTTCAGCCTCATATTTTAAGGGTTATTGACCAATATTTTTTAGAAGGTTATTCAGTGATACCAACATAAAATTTCAGTTTATTTTAGAATTTTACCGACCAGACACCCCTTGTCAGAGAATTGTCCCTGTTTTCGTTTCGTTTATGTTTTTATATGTAAAATAACCGTGGGTGTTTCACTTGATGACCAGAGCAGGTTGTTAATGACGTGTTTTTTTTAACGTGTGTGTTAATAAAATACAAATTTATCAATTATTGTAATTAAGTTCACATGCAAAACAATTAAATAAATTCAGAGTAATTGTTTTACCCCTGTAGATTTAATCATTATTTTCTAATTAATTTACACGTTTTCCCCCTTGGTTTGATTGCCACTAATTATTTTCCTACGATGAACAATTAAAGATAAACAAAAGATGTTTTCTGTAAATTAAATTAAATATAGTCAACTAATCGCTGAAGGTAAATAAAGGTCAGCGGTGTTCTTTTCTAGTCTTCGGAACAATAAAGAGGAAAAATACCTTAAAAATCATTTTTGTGTTAAATTTACCGTGACGTCACGCGCGGGCGTGAGAGACCCAGAGACGTTACTACGGGACGAACAAAGGAAATAGTTCCTTCTTCCGTATATTTGTATGCATGTATGTATTTACGTTAATCTCTATACAGATTTAAACACGTGGACAAGATTGTAACAAAAATCGGTACACATATCCTTCAAAACACGAGAAACGGTACCGTGTGGGGGGTGTGAGAAACCCCCTAGCGTAAAAGGTGGAAAGAATTAAATTTTTTTTAAAAAAAAACGTGATCATGAAGTGTTAAATTACTGCGCGTCAAGAAATAGTGACGTCACAGCAGGCGCGGTCGCGGGCGAGAGAGAGATAGATATAGAGAGAGAGAGAGAGAGAGAGAGAGAGAGAGAGAGAGAGAGAGAGAGAGAGAGAGAGACGTTGCTACGCGACGAACAGAGGAAATATGTCCTTCTTCCGTATATTTGTATGTATGTATGTAAGTATTTACGTTAATCTCTATACAGATTTAAACACGTGGACAAGATTGCAACAAAAATCGGTACACATATCCTTCAAAACACGAGAAACGGTACCGTGTGGGGGTGTGAGAAACCCCCTAGCGTAAAAGGTGGAAAGAATTATAATTTTTTTAAAAAAAAAAACGTGATCATGAAGTGTTAAATTACTGCGCGTCAGGAAATAGTGACGTCACAGCAGGCGCGGTCGCGGGCGAGAGAGAGAGAGAGAGAGAGAGACGTTGCTACGCGACGAACAAAGGAAATAGTTCCTTCTTCCGTATATTTGTATGTATGTAAGTATTTACGTTAATCTCTATACAGATTTAAACACGTGGACAAGATTGTAACAAAAGTCGGTACACATATCCTTCAAAACACGAGAAACGGTACAGTGTGGGGGGTGTGAAACCCCTAGCATAAAGGTGGAAAGAATTATAATTTTTTTTTAAAAAAAACGTGATCATGAAGTGTTAAATTACTGCGCGTCAAGAAATAGTGACGTCACAGCAGGCGCGGTCGCGGGCGAGAGACAGAGAGAGAGAGAGAGAGACGTTGCTACGCGACGAACAAAGGAAATAGGTCCTTCGTCCGTAATGAAATAAAGCAGAAATATTTTCGTTGAATAAAAAGTATAATTTTACCCAGTGATACTCCGTCGAATGATAATAAAAAAAAGTCAATACGAAATACTTGACGATGCCTTGCGGGGAAAATGTACGTTTATTTCGGTCGCCATGTTTAGTGACTCCAATATGGCGCCTATTTGTTTACATTGTGAATCCAGCTAAGTATTTCATCAATTTAACCTCCTTGTAGTGTTCATTATTATCTTCAATACAAAAACATTACCCCCCTGATATATACGAAGGTTAGTCAATAAGCAATGCCTCCATATTTTCCGGCCCCCCCTGCCCCTCCCTCCATTTTTATTATATGTGAAGACCATTAAATGCAATTTACACAGCATAAACATTAATGAATGAATTCAAGACACATAGTCTCCGTCCTTTTCTTCCAGTTTTTGTCCAACCTTTTTAAACAAGGGCATGGTAGAAAAAAAAGCGTGGTCTTGCTTTCCCAAGCCATCGACGGCAACGGCGTTTGCCGTTTGACGAAGAATCCGGAGCAGTGCTGACGTCCGATGTGTTTTTTTACAACGAAACGTGAAAGCGTATTTTCCGGTATTTTAAGAATTGAGTCACAGAACGCTGTCTAATACGTACGGCAATGTCAGTCATTTTTGCAGTTGACTTAGAAAGTTGTTGCTGCAGTGGTTTGGAGAAGAACGGTTGAGGAATCGGGGCCAAATTCAAAATTTTCACATAACTAACTTATTTAAGGAGGTGAAAAGAAAATAAGAGGCATTATTTATTGTATCGTATATACATTTTTTTTAAAAAAAATTCCTTAGATGTCAGCGCCTTCCTGTTTCTCCTTTTTCTCGTTTTATTTTTCTCTATTGTATATCTACTATTTCTCTTTTTCATTCCGTCTTTTCTTCGTCTTTACTCAGATTATCTGTCTGGTTCGCTTTAATGCCTTCCTGTCTGTCCTTTTTCTCGTTTTATTTATCTCTGTTGTGTATCTACTATTTCTCTTTGTTCTTTCCTCTTTTCCTCCTCTTTATTAAGATTATCTGACTGGTTCTCATCATCTGATTGCATTTCTGTTTCTCGTTTAATTTTTCTCTGTTGTATATCTACTATTTCTCTTTTTCATTCCGTCTTTTCTTCGTCTTTACTCAGATTATCTGTCTGGTTCGCTTTAATGCCTTCCTGTCTGTCATTTTTCTCGTTTTATTTATCTCTGTTGTGTATCTACTATTTCTCTTTGTTCTTCCGTCTTTTCCTCCTCTTTACTAAGATTAGCGCCTGTGATCTCTGGAAAATGTCAACTTTGGCACAGAGTGTTAATAAAAACGCCCAGGCCGTTGTGGGGTTTGAACCTTCGTTGTTTGAGGAAGACATCATCAGTGAGTGTGTCAGACGCCTCGTACACAAATACTTGTGTTTGAACTGTAATCGCCGACGACAAACAGTCGCCCGGATAAGGAAGGTCGAGGATGCGCGACCGGAGGCTTTGACGCTAAATGTGCGCGCTCTCAACGACATCTGCCGGGGGTGGACGAAGAACTAAACGTTTTCTACCTCCGTCGCCGCGGATTCTTTCGCAGGCCATCTGTTGGCTACCACAAAAAAGTTAACAACGGGGTCGTTAATGCGACGGCGAACTGTGGAGTAGGGAAGTCAGATTACATAAACAACGTACCTTTCTTTAATATGGGTTTAGAGTATCAATAGAAGAGAAAAAATAAAAGGAAGAAAAAAACGAGCGTAGGAAAACGGTACAGAAACATCAGACAGAAAATAATCAAGAAAAAAAGTGATAACTAATATAAGTATTAATAAAGTAAACAGGAATAAAGGACGGAAGAACAAAGAGAAATAGTAGATATACAACAGAGAAAAATTAAACGAGAAACAGAAATGCACTGAGATGATGAGAACCAGTCAGATAATCTTAGTAAAGAGGAGGAAAAGACGGAAGAACAAAGAGAAATAGTACATACACAACAGAGATGAATAAAACGATAAAAAGGATAGACAGGAAGGCATTAAAGCGAACCAGACAGTTAATCTGAGTAAAGACGAAGAAAAGACGGAATGAAAAAGAGAAATAGTAGATATACAATAGAGAAAAATAAAACGAGAAAAAGGAGAAACAGGAAGGCATTGAGATCTAGGGAAGCAGACAGATAATCTGACATCTAACGAATCAGATAGATAATCTGCGTAATGAGGAGGAAAAGACGGAAGAACAAAGATAAATAGTAGATATAGAGCACAGAAAAATAAAACGAGAAAAAGGAGAAACAGGAAGGCATTGAGATTTAGTGAACCAGACAGATGATCTCAGTAAAGGAGATGAAAAGGCGGAATAAAAAAGAGAAATTGTAAATATAGAAAAGAGAAAAATAAAACGAGAAACAGGAAGGCACTGAGATGATGAGAACCAGACAGATAACCTTAATAAAAGACGGAATAAAAACGAGAAATAGTAGATATACAACAAAGAAAAATAAAACGAGAAAATGGACAGACAGGAAGGCATTAAGATCTGGCGAACCAGACAGATAATCTGAGTAAAGAGGAGGAAAAGACGGAAGAACAAAGAGAAATAGTAGATACACAACAGAGATAAATAAGACGAGAAAAATAAGAAACAGGAAGGCATTGAGATCTAGGAAAGCAGACAGATAATCTGAGTAAAGAGGAAGAAAAAACGGAAGAACAAACAGAAATAGTAAATATAGAACAGAGAAAAATAAAACGAGAAACAGGAAGGCATTCAGATCTAAGGAACCAGGCAGATGATCTGAGTATAGAGGAAGAAGAAAGAGAAATAGTAGATATAGAAAAGAGAAAAATAAAACAAGGAAAAGAGGAAAACGAGAAACTGGAAGGCACTGACATGTAAGGAATCAGACAGATAATCTGAGTAAAGAGGAAGAAAAGACGGAAGAACAAAGAGAAATAGTAGATTTACAACAGAGATAAATAAAACGAGAAAAAGGAGAAACAGGAAGGCACTGACATCTAAGGAATCAGACAGATAATCTGAGTAAAGAGGAAGAAAAGACGGAATAAAAAATAGAGAAATAGTAAATATACAACACAGAAAAATGAAAGGAGAAACAGGAAGGCATTAAGATCTAGCGAACTAGACAGATAAACCGGATGGGTTTTCTTGAACGAAGTTTATCGGGGTGAAGTATTAAATCTTCTTGAAGTAGTACTGGATAAGCAGAAAATAGAGGTAACGAGTGTCTTCTCCGCCTTTCTTTACCTCCTTGTTCTCGTTGGTTTTTCTGTTACATATTTAATATTTCTTCTTTGTCCTTCATCCCCTTTTTCCGTTTTCATCTTTACTCAGGCTATGAAATATCCCAAAAATAAATAAATACATTTTTTCAAGACTGGATTCAATACGGAAGCATTAAAGTAAATAGTTACAAGAAGGATAGCTTCATCCAGAGAAGTAATAAATCGTCCAAAAGAAGCAGAAGAAGTTAGTAAGAAGGTTAATGCAGCGTGAACAGCGTGAAACTCCAACGTTTCGAACACCAATGAAACTCCGGTCGTCATCAGGGGGTAAAAAAAACACATTCCCAACATTTGCAAAGATTTCGCGTTTAAAGAGTTATTTTATTTTATATAAAATCATCAATGATATATATTATATAAATAATTAATCCATGCAGCCAATATGACAAAAGCAATTAGTAATTAATTAAATAAACCAAAAAAACTCGTTTGAATACAACGTTTCGTCCTAAATTATGGAACTTCCTCAGGTAATCAGGTAAAATGCAGTTGACCTTAACAATGAGATTAATCGCTAATATTGTTATTTGACGTTTCGACTACCCCCTGAGTGATGCGCAGCGCAGCCTTCAAGTGCAGTTAGACGCAAAAGTGGCGCCGAAACGTCAAGCCGTGTAATTTCTTTTCTGCGCTCTTTATTAAATTAGCCTGGAAACTAAGGCCGTGTTTTTTTATTTTCATTAAGGGCCTCGTCTTCCTTTTTAATTGTCTGTCTGATGAAGTCCCGAAAAAATAGGAGAGTGATGACGTATTGTTCTAATTGTATGAATTATATTGTTGCTTAATGAACATTTAATTATTTCCATTCTTCGTCTTCTTGTAGTCAGGTAAATGCCAATGTTGTACTTAATTAAGCCTAAATTAAGCATACACCTGCGGTTTGCTCCGTTGCATTTTAAATTTGTTAATAAATTTTTTCCTGACTGTTGATATTTAATTTAAAAAGAAGTCAGTTTATTTTTTCCGTCCCGGAATTAAATATTTATTTTTTATTTTTAGAAACATTGTTTTCAAAGGGCAACAGGCTACATGAGGGTGATCCACTTAGGGCAACTCCCCTTTAATAGCATAGGAAGGGATTTGAAAAGGGGGGATGCGGAAGGGTAGAGGAAGGTAGCCAAGGGTTAACTACGGCCCCCGGGCTATAGTTTAAGGATCCTACCCGGAATTCACCTAAAGAAATGCAGGAAAAGCCCTAGAAAAACCTGCATCAGGTAGGTCGGGCATTCCATTTTTTTAGAACCACTAACGTCGTCGTATTTATTAAAAAAAGCCTGCGAGACGTTTCTCTCGCAGGCAATACCTTCGAGGGATGTTCTCTCGCAGGCAGAACCGAGTAGGAGAGACACGAAGGGGCTACCTTTGGGGATGCCTTTTCCTCTCCGTTTTTGAACTAAGGTTCCCACAAGCCGAGGCACCTCGGCCTGTTCTGAGAGGTGTATGTTCCGGGGTCACAGACCTTGGGCATACGGTAAGAGTTGTTCGCTGTTCCCGTTGAAGCTGTCAGCCAGCTGCCTCCTGGGCGTTGAGAAGGGAATGCTACGACCCCACAGCAAACTCTTCTCCCGCCATCGGCAATACGTGGGACAAGTAGCGAATGCGCGACCTACCTGAGGCAGGTTTTCTAGGATTTGTCCTCCATAATTTTTAGACGATTGCCGGGTAGGATCCTTAAACCATAGCCCGGGGTCCCTAGTTAACCCTTGGCTACCTTCCTCTACCGTTCCGCATCCCCCCTTTCTAATCCCTTTCCTATGATATTAAACGGGGAGTCGCCAGCATGTGGCTTACCCTCATGTAGCCTCCTGTTACCCTAAAAAAAAGGCTTTTAATTGTCGACGATGCGTTGTAGCTCATCAAAGCTTCTATTATTGTCTGTTCTGCACTGGTCCAAGTTTCTTGTTTTTCCCATTCGACGTCACACGTTCTAGTCGCCGTACAGTTCTAAAACGAGTACATCCGTAATGATACTAAATATGTAAAGAACTATAGCAGTAGCAACCCTTAGTGGTGGTGGTGGTGTGTGTGTGGTGGGGGGGGGGGGGAGGAGGCGCGTTAGATAAAAATAAGGCGAAGAAAGAACGAAATTGGAGTCGAATCCAGGGTTATGGATGTCGCTGAGTTCCATTACGACAAACCCGGGGCCAACGGTAGCTACTATAATAATAAAAATGGTAACAGTGGTAAATTAATGATTAATAATAAACATAAATTGCTTTAATCCCCTGTGTTATTTATCTGGAAGGCCCAGAAGCGCCGCGCTGCCGAGGTGGTCCTTGGTTTTTCCGTTGTTGTTGTTGCAACACCCTTAAATAACGGGCAGAGGGGCGAGTGTGGGCGAGCAGAGGAGATGAATGGCCCAGGCAGCGACGACCAACGCATAACAAACGAGTAAGCGCTGACAGACGCCGGCCATCATTCCTGCCTGCCTGCAAGAGCTGCGTCGTCAATAATCGCCCGCGTCTTCGCAACGAGCGCTCGTTCTCGTAACGCTCGCGGTCGGAAAAATATATATATGTATGTACAGCATTACCAACTGCGATTGGGATCGTTTCCCCGGCGACAGCCTAAAAAAAATCACTTTTGAAAGAAGAAGAAGTAATAATAATAATAATAATAATAAAATCAGTCTCAGAAATTTGTTGCCTCACCCCCACACTTCGCTTCACTAAAGAATAATAAGGATCTTAACTTATTTAAATTACACAGTTTAACTTCACTTCACTTATTTATACATATATATTTTAATGATTAGTCTTTATTACCGTACATAAAAAAATTACATAAAAATACAAAAATACATAGAAAAAAATTGATTGGGCGCCAGCTGATATAGTCTGCAAAAAAATTATCAATTATTATCTCCGGCTTGGATAATGAAATCCTCCTTCTCTACAAGGTAATGTGGGCGGCTCGGTAGCTATTCATAAACAGAGCTTAGTTCCGTACTGAGTAAAATTATCTTTAACGTCTGAAGGCACTTTACATTAATGGTGTAACATCCCAAACTGCCATCATGTAACACTCCACCACTGTGACCATGTAACATTCCAGCAGTTGGGAATGGGAAGTCCAGATAGATCGTTCACCAACCGAGCTATACCTCCGTTAGCTCACCTGGCTACCGATCTAGAGGATAAAGGAAGAATTAAGAACACGAAATAGGAAAGTCGGTAACGTGAGGGTTCGGGTTCAACTAATTGAACCTAGGTGTAGTGGTTGGTGTTTCGCTGCACTTCAGTCAAATAAGAGTTGATGAAGAATAAAGAGATTTAATAGTTAGAAATAAAATAAAGGAAGACAAACTGGCGGATAGCACCAGGAGACACCGACCCGTCTGGAGGTTGGATCACGACTGTCGTTCCCAAGAAGCTCTGAACAATCCGAAGACTCCTTTCCCCCTCCCTGATGATGTTTAAGTCTCCAATGAGAGCTCTTGCAGAGTGTAAGATTTCTGCTGCCGTGAGCATGTCTGCATAAGGCACTTAAAATGCTCACGTCTAGACGCAGCGTCATTACAGCTGCCTAAGTGGAAGGGGTGAAGATTTATGTTGATGTTGTGTTTAGTTACTCGCTATATCTAAAATGATGTCTTTAACTGCATCAGCGTTCTTGCAGCTGCGCCCTCTTAGGTCCGCTATGCTGAAGAGACGTTATGATAAGAGAGCACGTGTAGACTATTATATTACAATGGTGACCCTTACTTTAACTTGTGACGTCAGCCGACTTGCAGCGGGTCACTGGTCTTGTAGCACCCCCCACGATCTCCTTCTTCGGCCTCCACACGATGGACGTCCACACTCCAAAACTTTGGTTCGCTACAGCACGCCAAATTTTGCACCCTCTCGCCTCGCTCACTTCACCTTCAGTCCTCTGGTCAGTCTCCCGGGTGCGGAGTATATGCCCTTACTCCGCTCCCCCCCCCCACAAACGATGCAAAAAAAAGAGAGACGCGTACCCTCGGCTTCTTGGGGCCTCTCCGGCGCACAAGCACTTTTAATTAATTCCCTCTCAGGTCCGCGGACTAAGGGCGGCCATTTACCGATGTTATTCACTACAATATATATTTAAAGGTATAGACAGGCTATGTATAGGGAAATCCACATGGTGGCAACTCTCCTCTTATAGCATAGGAAAAGGACTGAAAGTAGGGATGCGGAAGGGTAGAGAAAAGTTGCCAAGGGTTAACTAGGGCCACCGGGCTATAGTTTAAGGATCCTACCCGGCAATTCGCCTAAAGAAATGCAGGGAAACTCTATAAAAACCTGCATCAGGTAGGTCGGGCATTGGGTACTTGTCCCACGCCCTTCCGCTGGCTGGAGAAGTGGTTTTCAGTGGGGTCGCAGCATTTCCCTTCTCCGTGTCTCGACCAGTTCAAGAGGCAGCTGGCCGACTGTTCCAATGGGAACAGCGGACAACTCTTCCCGTATGCCCAAGGTCTGCGACCCGGGAACATACACTTCTCAGAACAGGCCGAGGTGCCTCGGCATGTGGGAACCTTAGTTGAAAAACGGAGAGGAAAAGGCATCCCCAAAGGTAGCCCTTTCGTATGTCTCCTACAAGGTTCTACCTGCGAGAGAATAGCCCTCGCAGGTATTCTGTCCGGCCTGCTTCATTCCATTTTTTTAATTTTTAATTTTTTTTTAAAGGGTAACAGGCTACACGAGGGTAATCCACATGGTGGCAACTCCCCTTTAATAGCATAGGAAGGGATTTGAAAGGGGGGATGCGGAAGGGTAGAGGAAGGTAGCCAAGGGTTAACTAGGGCCCCCCGGGCTATATTTTAAGGATCCTACCCGGCATTCGGCTAAAGAAATGCAGGGAAACCCTAGAAAAACCTGCATCAGGTAGGTCGGGCATTGACTCTTATTTCCAAATATATTATAAATGAATAAATATACGACCTCGAGTCAGGAAACGTTTAATATTATGAACCAAACAGTTATGGTTGCAGGAGAACCTCGATATTTTATGCATGAATTATGTACTAAATTATTAAAAACTGATGACGTCCTAACAGCAAACCCCTCTCTCGCCATCCAGGGAAGGGCGTGGGACAAGTACCAAATACCCGACATACCTGATGCAGGTTTTTCTAGGGTTTGTCCTGTATCACGTTTAGGTGAGTGCCGGGTAGGATCCTTAAAATACAGCCAGGGGGCTCCTAGTAAACCCTTGGCTACCTTCCTCTACCTTTCCGCAACCCTCCTTTTTCCTATGCTATTAAAGGAGGCAGCTGGCCGACTGTTCCAATGTGAACAGACGACAACTCTTCCCGTATGCTCAAAGTATGCGACCGCGGGGACCACGCAGCTCTCAAAAGCAGGTCGAGGTGCCGTGGCTGTAGAGAACCTTGGTTCAAAAAAGGGAGAGTGGGAAAATAATGGCTACTGCCTTCTGTTGATGTATTCTAATATCCCATGGGTGACCTAGGAAAGGGCAGAGATAATTTGCAGTTCCATAGATAAATACGGCGATAATGTAACGAATAAATGGAGGTGTTAGAAAATTTAAAAATGAATTATGCAACTTCCTAATTTTAAAATTTCTAAATAATTCCATTAGTCCAAAAGTTTACCTGAAGGAGAAGTAAACCAAAAGAATATGTTTAAGGGTAGTGGGTAATTACGTTTGGGTAATTGTGTTGCAGGGGGGGGGGGGTTGAGAGCACAATGACGCAGCAAAATTTGAAATTTAAATTGCGAGGTTTGGGTGGGGGGTGGAGAGGGGGTGGGGGGAGTCCAAATTGATCAAAGCGCCTGGGGGCGGGGGCCAGTGGAAGCTGTACACGACGCGAATGTCACTAATTTCACTTTCCAACAAGGAACCGCAAGGAGGAGGAGGAGGCTGGATACAGGAGATGAGCCGTGGGCGCCCCGGAAGTGACGTAACGCGAGCTCCCAACATTAGCATGTGAAATTAAGTTCCCGGGGGAACTCAAACAGCGGCGACGGGCGGGCGCATCCTTGCTCGGAAGCCCCCGGGGGCGGCGGTTCGGCGTGATCAGAACAGAAACAAATCACGCGTACGTACCCACCGCGATTTCCCCCCCTCCTCCACCCCCCTCACCCCCTATCCTCGGCGAATTGCATCTCGGGGCCGCGGGGCTCAACATCCAGTCCGATGAATTCCTTAACTCGCTCGTCTTCAGCCGCAACTTCCCTGCGAAATTAAAAAAAAGAAGGGACCTATCATGTTTCCTAACATGCAATCCGCGTACGTGGACCTGGACGTGTACCCCCCCCACCCACCCACCCCCCACACACACACATCAGTCAAGAAGGTTAAAAATAAATACAGAAACACTTCTTACAGTAAAATAAAAATATTCTGAGATAAATATTAAGGGGGTAGCTACAGTTTACAGGCAGAGACAGGCCTGCGAGGGCTGTTCTCTCGCAGGCAGAACCTTGTAGGAGAGACACGAAGGGGCTACCGTTGGAGGATGCCTTTTCCATCTGTCCGTTTTTGAACTAAGGTTCCCACAAGCCGAGGCACCTCGGCCTGTTCTGAGAGGTGTATGTTCCTTGGTCACAGACCTTGGGCATACGGTAAGAGTTGTTTGCTATTCCCATTGGAAAAGTCGGCCAGCTGCCTCCTAAACTGGTCGAGACACGGAGAACGGAATGCTGCGTCCCCACAGCAAACTCTTCTCCCGCTATCGGAAGGGCGTGGGACAAGTACCCAATGCCCGACCTACCTGATGCAGGTTTTTCTAGGGTTTTCCCTGCATTTCTTTAGGCGAATGCCGAGTAGGATCCTCAAACCATAGCCCGGGGGCCCTAGTTAACCCTTGGCTACCTTGCTCTAGCCTTCCGCATCCCCTCTTTTTCTAATCCCTTCCTATGCTATTAAAGGGGAGTTGCCCAAAGTGGATTACCCTCAAGTAGCCTGTTATCCTAAAAAAAAAAAAAAGGATGCCGTTTCCTCTCCGTTTTTTAACTACCTCGGCCTCTTTTGAGAGGTGTATGTTCCGGGGTGACAGACCTTGGGCATACGGTAAGAGTCCCTTGACCGGTTTAGGAGGCAGCTGGCCGACTATTCCAATAGGAACAGCGGACAACTATTTCCGTATTCCAAATGTCTGTGACCCCCGGGACCATCCAGGTCTCAAAAGAGGCCGAGGTGCCTCGTCTAGAAGATCAACTGGTGCAGTTGTGTCTCACTAGGCTCTTCTTAGCACCAGACGACAGGGAACAAGGATCCACAGAAACGTTGTTGTGTGATGTTTACATTATATCACTTCTTTGGTCTGTATTTCTTCTTCTCCCGAAGCTCTACAGCCCGATGTGCGCTTTGTCTGCCTTTCACAATCTGCCTCCAATCTTCTCTCCTCTCTCGGCTTTCTCCCACCATCTGATTTGTCTTCATTCTCTTCAAGTCTTGTAACACATCTTGAATCCATCTTTTCCTTTGGTCTGCCCCCCCCCCCCATTTTTTTTTAGTAGCAAATATTTTCCCTTTTATATATATCCGCTTTGGCATTCTTTCTGTAGGCATTCTTTGTATGTGTCCCAACCATGAGATTCTACGTCTTCTCCTTCCAGGATGCTCTTCATTATATCTTAAATCTCCATGTTTTGCGTTCTTTAACAGCTCCATAGATTCTCCCTATAATTTTCCTTTCAATTCTCCTTAGTTCTGTCTGTATTTCATTATCTTTATTATTATTATTAATTTTCAAATCAGTCTTAAATATTTTATTTTAATTATAATATTCTATTTTTGATATTATTCGGGTATTCCATGGTCTTGCAGTTGATAGGTGAGCAAGAAAAGTTGAAAGAAAGGCGAAGAAAAGTAAAAAAAAAGGGAAACAAAACAGAAAAAACTAGAAAGCAAGAGGCAGGTCAAAGTGATGACGAGAAAGATCGTCTAGAATATGATCAGAAAAAAGAGATATACTCCAAGCGAAGAAAACAAAAAAAATGAAAGAGAAAGAGGCATCGTGCAAGAAACAAGTTGACGTGAGAAAATGGTCAGGAAATTCAGAGAAAATTTAGGAAACTCCAATGTTTCGAACAGTACAGAAAAATCTCTGTTCGGACTCTACACAGCTGTCACGCTAGGACCAGGCCGAACTTAGTAAGTCTACCCGCCCCCCCCCCCCTCCCCCTAATGACTGTTCGGACTCTCATGTTGCGCTTCTGTTTTTCCTGTACTGTTTGAAACGTTGGAGTTTCCTGACCACTTCTCACGTCATCTCTCTTCTAACCTAACTTGTTTCTCGCAATCTGCCTCTTTCTTTCTGTTTCCACTGTTTTCTTCGCGTGGAGTTAATCTCTACATCTTTTTTCTGATCTTCTAGACCATCTTTCTCGTCATCTCTTTGGCATGCCTCCCGCTTTCCGGTTTTTCCTGTTTTCTTTCCTATTTTTTTTTTACTTTACTTTGCCTTTCTTCTAGACGTTCTTCCGAAACATCTCTTTAGACTTGCCTTTTTTTCTTGTTTCTTCCCTTTTTTTATTCCGTTTTAATTTTTTCTTTCTCACAAGACAATGGAGTACCCCGAATAATCTCACCACTGTCAGCAAATTTCAAATCCAGATTAATAACCTTCTAATCACAACTGCGACATATATCTATATATATTTAAAGCCGTAGAGGGGGGTTGAAATTATACGCAAACAACATCGGAAGCAACACTGTCAAAATCTCGTACGTAAACCCCGAAAAATATTCTTTCGACCTCCAAATAGTATCTTTGAAAATTTTCATCCCCTTTGGATTTCGGTAAAAAACAAGGACGCACGCAATTATGTTGATTTTTACGCGGGGAACAAAGAGTCAAAACACAAAGAGTCAATGTTATTTATTTATCAGAAGCCCCGGCAACAAAGTATTGACATTTCAACCAGCGATTATATATGTTTTAATTATCACTAAAACTATCTTTCTTTGAGCCTCAGGCGTAAAATAGAAGCGGCAGAGGCGTTCTTTGGAGGCGATGTTTCTAAGCGATATCTCTGACGCTTTCAATATCTATGACATTGAGAGAGGTTGGGGGGTAATTAATAATGTAGACCGCGAACGCGCCATTCACAATGTTTCACAGGAAATTAAAGGACGTCTTTGTTCTAAATCTGTTTACCAACTTGCGTGGCATTTAATCACGAGAAACAACCCCCCCCCCTCTCTTTCTCTCTCTCTCTTTCCCTCTCTCTCTCTCTCTCTCTCTCTCTCTCTCTCTCTCTCTCTCTCTCTCTCTTTCTATAACCTTTATTATTATTATATGTCGCACATTTGAATCACGAAGTCGACTCTTTGGACTTGTAAAATAAACAGCAGTCATTTTATTACAACGGGAGTCACGTTGATTAATTATAAAAACTAATTAACTGTTAAAAATTTTTTTTATCTCTTTTAACAAACATTTACGCCCCATGTTTTTTTCGTTCCGGTTTTTTTCAGTTATTTTTTTTTAACTATTGAGAGAGTCATTATTATTATTATTATTATTATTATTATATATTATAAGCCTACCGAGTGCCCGTTAAATTAATTAATTCGACACTAATCTCTTGACGGTCCGGAATATTTCACGGTTAACCTCCGTTTCACACCACCGCATATCGCGACGTTTATTTTTGACAGTTGTTTCGTAATATTTTATGTCAGACAGAAATCGTGGTAATGTAAACAGAGAAAATTTTATGTCAGATATATATATATATATATATATATATATATATATATATATATTGTAATGCCATTTAATTACGACATTAATTGTTTGGACATAAAATTTAAATTGTTTGGGAAATCCTTTGTAGCGGCAGGAGCTTCCGAAACAATAATGGAGCCAGGCTCTGTTACTTTGTCGCAAAGTCAAAAATGGCGTATGCGCGCTAAAACTCGAGAGCACGACGATAGTTCAGTTGGTGGCGGGACATTTCGGAGTACGGAAAAAATGAGTCTAGAGCAGAGACTGGCCGTCGTTTAATGTATTATTAATAAACAAAGTTGTGAGCTTAAGACAAAGTAAAAACATTCGCGGGAGCATTACCTCGTAAATATCGCTAAGTAAAAGCAGTGTACGTCAGTAGCCAGCCAGGAATAGTAAAGTTGCAGTTTAAGTCCCAAGCGGTAAAAAGACTAGCAAATCTATGAATCACAGGATTCATATAAGGCAAGCGGTCACCAGATAGTTGACAAAAAGGAGGATCATCCGAGTTCCTGGGAGCCTATCAAGGTTGACTTCAAGAGTGTAAAATCTGTGAGCCGAATCGGTGTAATAATTTTCCAATAGTGTACTCCCGAAACCAAAAGGAATGCTGGAACCAGCTGGACAGATGTGAGTAACAAAATAAAAAATAATGATTTATGTAAACGTAATTAAAGAATAAAGTCAGACTTCGTTCTATTTTAATTGTCAATCAGAGTTAATTTCGATTCTTTTACTTTCTTCCTATCGACTTATTGACTAGGTGAATTATAAACTGTGTGTTAATTAGTTTTTTAAAAAAAACAACTTGTTGTGTCCATTATCAAACCCAGTAGAGACCCTGAGATCTAAAATTTTAAATTGTAATTGTTTTTGAGTTATTGCCACAAAATAAATAAATATTTTGTTTGTTAATTGATTATCTTTCATTTAATAAAAAGCCTTTCATTTAATCATTACATTTTGGCGCTTCACGTGAGGTAAATTCATTAAATAAATAAAATTAATTAAGTCTACATTGTTGTTTATTACATATCGTGTCAATTAAACTAAATTGAAGGTATTTATTTGATTATTACATTCTGGCTACCGCAACGTGGGGAAAATTTATCTAAATAAAGGCTTTTGTTGTTTATTAAAATATATATATGTGTATATATATTATAAACAGTCGAGTCGATTTAAAAACTATTTTTACGGCAACAGGCTACATGAGGGTGATCCACTTAAAGGCAACTCCCCTTTAATTCCATAGGAAGGGATTTGAAAGTGGGAATGCGGAAGGGTAGAGGAAGGTAGCCAAGGGTTAACTAGGGCTATAGTTTAAGGATCCAACCCGGCATTCGCATATAAGTAATGCAGGGAAAACCCTAGAAAAACCTCCATCAGGTAGGTCGGGCATTGGGTACTTGTCCCATGCCCTTCCGATAGCGGGAGAGGAGTTTGCTGTGGGGACGCAGCATTGATTTCCCCGCACCTCGACCAGTTTAGGGGGCAGCTGGCCGACTGTTCCAATCGGAACAGCGAACAACTCTTATCGTATGCTCAAAGTCTGCGACCCCCGAACATACACCTCTCAAAACAGGCCGAGGTGCCTTGGCATGTGGGAACCTTAGTTCAATAACGGAGAGAGGAAAAGGCATCCCCAAAGGTAGCCCCTTCCTGTCTCACCTACAAGGTTCTGCCTGCGAGAGAACATTCGTCGCAGCTAATGCCTGCGAGAGAATAGCCCTCGCAGACAGCTTCCTCTCCTTGATTTTATTTTTCAGTTCGTCGCCTTATTATGTGCTTGTCCTTTCTTTAATCACCTGACGTAAGCAACAAGGATTGCAAATAAAAACGTATTATTTCGTCGATGTCACATCCTTTAGCTTTGCCTTAAACTTGAATTTTTCTCTTTGGTTTTATTTTTCAGTTCCTCACCTTCTTGTGTGCTTGTGTCGTGTCGTGTCGTTCCAACATGCAGCTCTTGCGAGTTTTTTTATTTAATCACCTGACGTAAGCAACAAGCATTGCAAATAAAAACGTTGTGTGGTTTAACACATATTTGGCTATTTATTTTTCTAATTAACAATTAAAAGTATTGATATACCAATTATTTCAATGACGTCACATCCTTTATATCTTCTTCTTAGTTTTCAGTCCCGAGGCCGGTTCTGAAGGGAAATTTTCCTATTTGTTTGGGGGTAGATGTTACCAAGTGGTGGTGTCCCGTTCGCTTCTGCCATCACGAGAATGACAGTCATCGTGCAGTAGTCTACCGTGCGAGCGTGGCAGCGGGAGTGATTATGCGTGGCAACGACGACGTAAATTAAGTCTCACTATCGTAAATTATCCGCAACATAAAAATCAGCACACCCGCTGTTAAGCCAACTTTCATCACCCTGTGTTTAATATCTGCTGTCAGAGATATTACTCGTGTATCGTAATGTCTGAGAAGCGACAGACAACGTTACCAACAGCAAAGACACCAGCGTGAAAAGAAAAAAAATCGACCTGAAGTATCAGTATTTCGTAAAAGAAAAAGACAAAACAACGATCAAGGTTTGTCTTGTAGAGGGTTGAGGGTGGCTTCACGAGCACGAAGCTGCCGTCGAGAGCACAAACTTGTTAAATGAATTGAACAGAGGAAATCAAACTAGCAGAGGGCTGCTAACGAAGCCTTCAAAGGTAACCAACGACAAATCCGCGCAGTCTATTTGCTCGAGCTTCGTCTATTCCAGAGACACGGAGGGGGAGGAAAATATCATCCGTGCCCAGGATAATGCAGAGGACAAACGTGCGAGCGACGGTGGACCGCGTGCGGTTCCGGCCATCAGTCAGTCACAACAGTGAACCAGCATTTGCTCGTTAGTTCCATAAACAGGTAGCCAAATAACGGACAAATATAAGGGATAAGGACCTTTTGGATTAAAAAATGAGGTTAATAATAAGAAAGGCAGCCAAATAACGGACAAATATGAGGGATATAGACCTTTTTGGAATAAAAAATGGGGTTAATAATAAGAAAGGCAGCCAAATAACGGACTAATATAAGGGATAAGGACCTTTTGGGAATAAAAAATAAGGTTAAGAATAAGAAAGGCAGCCAAATACAAACAAATATAAGTGATAAGGACCTTTTTGGAATAGAAATGAGGTTAATAATAAGAAAGGCAGCCAAATAACGGACTAATATAAGGGATAAGGACCTTTTGGGAATAAAAAATAAGGTTAAGAATAAGAAGGGCAGCCAAATACAAACAAATATAAGTGATAAGGACCTTTTTGGAATAGAAATGAGGTTAATAATAAGAAAGGCAGTCACATACAAACAAATATAAGTGATAAGGACCTTTTTGGAATAGAAATGAGGTTGATAATAAGAAAGGCAGCCAAATTTAAACAAATATAAAGAATAAGGACTTTTTTGGAATAAAAAATGAGGTTAATAATAAGAAAAGCAGCCAAATAACGGACAAATATAAGGGATAAGGACCTTTTTGGAATAAAAAATGGGGTTAATAATAAGAAAGGCTGCCAAATAAAAACAAATATAAGTGATAAGGACCTTTTTGGAATAGAAATGAGGTTGATAATAAGAAAGGCAGCCAAATGGAAAGAAATATAACTGATAAGGACCTTTTTGGAATAGAAAATGAGGTTAATAATAAGAAAGGCAGCCAAATTCAAACAAATATAAAGAATAAGGACTTTTTTGGAATAAAAAATGAGGTTAATAATAAGAAATACAGCCAAATAGAAACAAATATAACTGATAAGGACCTTTTTGGAATAAAAATGAGGTTAATAATAAGAAAGGCAGCCAAATAACGGACAAATATAAGGGATAAGAACCTTTTGGGAATAAAAATGATGTTAACAATAAGAAAGGCAGCCAAATTCAAACAAATATAAAGAATAAGGACTTTTTTGGAATAAAAAATGAGGTTAATAATAAGAAATACAGCCAAATAGAAACAAATATAACTGATAAGGACCTTTTTGGAATAAAAATGAGGTTAATAATAAGAAAGGAAGCCAAATACAAACAAATATAACTGATAAGGACCTTTTTGGAATTAAAATGAGGTTAATAATAAGAAAGGCAGCCAAATACAAACAAATATAACTGATAAGGACCTTTTTGGAATAAAAATGAGGTTCATAATAAGAAAGGCAGCCAAATAACGGACAAATATAAGTGATAAGGATCTTTATGGAATAAAAATGATGTTAACAATAAGAAAGGCAGCCAAATTCAAACAAATATAAAGAATAAGGACCTTTTTGGAATAAAAAATGAGGTTAATAATAAGAAAGGCAGCCAAATTCAAACAAATATAAGTGATAAGGACCTTACTTTATTTTACTGATATCGTCCTGAGGCTTATTTTGTAACAGATGGTTATTTGTCTCTGGTTCTACCGTATTGTAATTTTACTTTGAAAATTCCAGCCTTATACTGTGCTGAATTCCTAATTACTTTACCATTGGTTAAAGTCCTCTACGAACATCAAAGTTTACGCTCTCAAGCTCCCCAAAAGCACACATCACACTCGTCCGGCTCCCACAACAACACACTGAATGTTTTCCGCGTACGATGTTTCAACAATAATCCTTAGCAGCCATCACAGACTCTGCAGTTATTGCGCCACACTGAGTTTCCTTTTACACCTACAATAATATTAAAGGAAAACATTTAAATAAAATGTACAGTACAAGTTGTTGACCTCTACAATATATATATATATATCATTTAGTTCCTCTCTTCCTACCCTTGTTCCTTAAAGAACTGTAGCTCAGCACAACGGCACAGACAGGAACAAATTAACCAGTTAACCAGGTTCATTTCATTTAAATACGGATACGGATATTAATATATATATATATATATTAATCTCCTTTAATAAATCAATTTATTTGGACAAACAACTCCCGCCATTAACTAAGAACTAAACAGAGATAAAACCCACCCGAAGGTATAAATCCCCCTTATTATTATTATCAATTTTAATGTAATCAATTAGCATTTAAAATATAGGCAAAGATATAACCAACCCAATGATATAAATCCCCCTTATTATTATTATCATCAATTTCAAAGTAATAAATTAGCAACTAAAAACTAGACAGAGATAAAACCAAACCAGAGATATAAATCGCCTTTATTATTATTATCCATTTTAATGTAATAAATTAGCATGTAAGTACTAAACAAAGATAAGACCAACCCAGAGATATAAATCTCCCTTATTATTATTAATTTCAAAGTAATAAATTAGCGACTAAAAACTAGACAAAGATAAAACCAACCCAGAGATATAAATCGCCCTTATTATTATTATTATCAATTTTAATGTAATACATTAGCAAGTAAGAACTAAACAAAGATAAAACCAACCCAGATATATAAATTTTTCCTTATTATTATTAATTTTAATGTAATCGATTAGCGACTAAAAACTAGACAAAGATAAAACCAACCCAGAGATATAAATCGCCCTTATTATTATTATTATCAATTTTAATGTAATACATTAGCAAGTAAGAACTAAACAAAGATAAAACCAACCCAGAGATATAAATTTTTCCTTATTATTATTAATTTTAATGTAATCAATTAGCAATTAAAAACTAGACAAAGATAAAACCAACCCAGAGATATAAATCGCCCTTATTATTATTATTATCAATTTTAATGTAATACATTAGCAAGTAAGAACTAAACAAAGATAAAACCAACCCAGAGATATAAATCACCCTTATTATTATTATTATCAATTTTAATGTAATCAATTAGCGACTAAAAACTAGACAAAGATAAAACCAACCCAGAGATATAAATCGCCCTTATTATTATTATTATCAATTTTAATGTAATACATTAGCAAGTAAGAACTAAACAAAGATAAAACCAACCCAGAGATATAAATCTCCCTTATTATTATTAATTTCAAAGTAATAAATTAGCGACTAAAAACTAGACAAAGATAAAACCAACCCAGAGATATAAATCGCCCTTATTATTATTATTATCAATTTTAATGTAATACATTAGCAAGTAAGAACTAAACAAAGATAAAACCAACCCAGAGATATAAATCACCCTTATTATTATTATTATCAATTTTAATGTAATCAATTAGCAACTAAAAAGTAGACAAAGATAAAACCAACCCAGAGATATAAATCGCCCTTATTATTATTATTATCAATTTTAATGTAATACATTAGCAAGTAAGAACTAAACAAAGATAAAACCAACCCAGATATATAAATCACCCTTATTATTATTATTATCAATTTTAATGTAATCAATTAGCAACTAAAAAGTAGACAAAGATAAAACCAACCCAGAGATATAAATCGCCCTTCTTCTCATTATTATTAATATCAATTTGAATGTAATAAATTTATTACATGCTGGCTACCCCCAGGCAAGTTATAGCGAACTCTCTTCTCTTCACTCCTTTCCTCTGCTTACGGCACCCAGTACCCTAGAGAAGAACTCCCAAGGCCTTTGGGTTAGTGTGGGACCTTTCACCTCACTAATTTTTCCATGCCTGGATTTTTTTAAAAAAATATTTATCGTCCCTGTACCTTTCCTACCTGGCTTCGAGTTTTACGATACTTTTTTTTTTACGTTTTACGAGGCATTAATCCTCCTTCTCCTAGAGTCTCTACCACACATGTCCGTGTAGCTTTTCTTCCTTCCTTAGCTGCTCATATCTTTTCAGCCGCTGTGACTACCCAACCTGAACTTCAAGATGCATCACAATGTCCTCTGTTATTCTTTAAGTTTTCCCAACATTAATTTATGTCTTTGATAAAACTACGCTCCTTGATTGTCTTACGGTTCACAGGCATCTTTGTAGAGACGCTAAATCATCTTCCACTGGTGTTTCTCCAAAATAAACCTCGTGGCCACTTGTCAGGCGGAGCTTGAGGGCCGGCATTGATCCACAAGAGTAGAACAGTCGCTACTCACTCTACGGGGCCCTTTTTTTTATGAGCGTTTGATTGTACCCTCGGAAAGTGACGTTGAATGTTGCCCAACCACCATGAAGACGAAATTGTCCCTCAATGGCCACTCTCGGCCCTAAGAACCCCGCAGAGGCAAGGTAAAAGGTCGACACGACGCAGGTTTTCTTTTTCATTGTCTCCAGGGCCTTCGGCTTTTAATTAGTGGGGGGGGGGAAGGGAATGTGACGCAGAGTACTCGAGTATCGTAAAACTCGAAGCCAGGCGGGGAAACGTAGGAGGAGGATAAATATTTTTAAAAAAATTCCAGGCATGGATTACGTCAGTTATTTACAAATTAAAATCAGGAAGGTCAAGACAGAATAATGGAATATCCCAGAATTAAACTGTTTTTTAAGTCTTACCGCACAGCTTCTGCACTATATAAAGTAATAAAATCTCTCAAGTATGTTAAAGTCAGGAACTTTATTTGAAAAAAATGTAATAATGCTAACAACAACAACAACAAGACGATACTACACTGATTCAGCGATATCATTTTACTCGCTGCCGCCGCGTGTAACCTCTGTGGACGCGTTATCTAAACTCTCTGCTGCCAACATGCGAATCGCCGCAAGCCTTGTCATCATCATCTTGTGAAATGAGTCTTTCCGAGACTTGTCTTTCCCGTACTCCTCACGAAAAAACTACCTTTTCTCCAAGGCCTCTTCCTTTGAGATCCCCTTCACTACAGGGTTAAAGTAATTATTATCTTAATGAATGTAAGCTTTCCCCCGGTGTAAATTGTTAATAAATTTTTCGCAGTTCAGCGTCAGGTTCAGATTTCTCGATGTGGTTGACGTTTCAGCCGTCATCACTACCGATGTAACTTCTTCACACTATGTCCCGTTGCGGGTTGTATATGCGCGTATTAATAAAGGTCGGAGGCCCTAGTTAACCCTTGGCCACCTTCCTCCACCCTTCCACATCCCCACTTTCAAATCCCTTCCTATGCTATTAAAGGGGAGTTGCCACCATGTGGATTACCCTCATGTAGCCTGTTACCCTAAAAAAAACCACCCTGCTCAAAACTCAGAAAGAATGTCCGCGACGGATGTTCTCTCGCAGGCAGAACCTTGTAGGAGAAACACGAAGGGGCTACCTTTGGGGATGCCTTTTCCTCTCTCCGTTTTTGAACTAAGGTTCCCACAAGCCGAGGCACCTCGGCCTGTTCTGAGAGGTGTATGTTCCGGGGTCACAGACCTTGTGGCATACGGTAAGAGTTGTTCGCTGTTGCCATTGGAATAGTCGGCCAGCTGCCTCCTGAACTGGTCGAGTAAATAAGAAGGGAAAGCTGCGACCCCACAGCAAACTCCTCTCCCGCTATCGGAAGGGCGTGGGACAAGTACCCAAATGCCCGACGTACCTCATGCAGGTTTTTCTAGGGTTTTCCCTGCATTTCTTTAGGGCGAATGCCAGGTAGGATCCTTAAAATATAGCCTGGAGACCCCTAGTTAACCCTTGGCTACCTTCCTCTACCCTTCCGCATGCCCCCCTTTCAAATCCCTTCCTATGCTATTAAAGGGGAGTTGCCCAAAGTGGATTACCCTCATGTAGCCTGTTGCCTTAAAAAAAAACTCCCTGCTCGGACGAGAAGTAAGCCTGCGAGAAAATTCTCTCGCAGGTGAACCTTCCCAGAAGGCTCTGGGGGAGGCTACCTTTAGAGGCACCTGGGCCTGTTTTGAAAGGTGTATGTTCCTGGGCGTCACAGACCTTGCGGCATACGGTACGAGTTGTACTCTGTTCCCATTGGAACAGTCGACCTGCTGCCTCCTAAACTGGTCGAGGAACGGAGAAGGGAAAGCTGCGTCCCCACAGCTAACTCTTCTCCCGCTATCCGAACGGCATGGGACAAGTACCCAAGGCCCGACCTACCTGATGCAGGTTTTTCTATGATTTTCCCTGCATTACTTTTAGGCAAATGCCCCGGGGTAGGATCCTTAAACTATAGCCCGGGGGCCCTAGTTAACCCTTGGCTACCTTCCTCTACCCTTCCGCATCCCCCCTTTCAAATCCCTTTCTATGCTATTAAAGGGGAGTTGCCACCATGTGGATTATCCTCATGCAGCCTGTTACCCTAAAAAAAACCTCCCTGCTCGCGATCTGATTGGCCGTTTGAGGATCGCCTGACGACAGTGTCACGTCACGTCGCGTGATATTAATTACGAAAATATTTAAAAGTTTTATTTATTAAAATATTAATTATTAAATTATTTTTAAATATAAAAATATAAAAATATAATTATTTATATTTTTAAAACTTATAAATTATTAAAATATTAATAATTAAAATATTTAATATTTTAAAGTTATATGAATATTGATTAATAAAATTATTAAAATATTAATTATTAAAATTATAAAATATTTAAACGTTTAAAATTATTCAAATATTAATTATTTAAATATTTAAAAGTTATAATTATTAAAATATCACACGACATGGAAACACATGTGTCGTTTGAAACAGCCGTGAGGCGATCCTCAAACGGCCAATCAGATCGCGAGCAGGGAGTCTTCTATGAGCCCGACCCTTATAAATACTGCGCATACGTCACGAAGTCAGCGGTGGAGAATGACTCAACCTGGCGCTTGTTAAATATTATCTTGGTTTCCTGTAGGAAGCTTGTGGAGGAGTCACTTGCAAGTTGTTCACGGACTGGAGCCGGGGCCACTTCTTACTTTGGTTTGACGGCAGCTACCACAAACGTTTCCTATGTCTGCAGGACGAAAACCATTCGCCTGGAAGATGACAAGGCTTGCGGGCGTCGAAACGTCGCGTTATAATCCGCTTGCAGCGGCAACACTCGGAGAACTAACTCATCCTGCAAGAAGTGGATTACACCTCCTATGCAGACTCCATCAGCGCCTTTACAGAGGCGTCAACAATACCCGGCATGCAGAGAACAGCCACTAATACAGTCAAAAATACACACACTATTGTAAGAGAAGTATATATACATATATATATATATATATTCTGATTGTTGAGGAAACTAATAAATAAATAAACGTCAGCCAATTTTAAGTCCAAAAATAATTATTTATTTAATTAACAAACGTTTCGTCCCCTAATTTTATGACATCGACAGGATCAACTTTAAAACTACAAAAAGTAACGTTAAAAATGTTATTCTAATGTTTGTATTTGTTTTGTTCTTTTCGTAGTTTGCAACTTGAACCTGACGATGTCGCAAATTAGGGTAAGAAACGTTTGTTAATTAAATAACCTTATTTTTTTTTTCTGACTTAAAATTGGCGCATGTTTATTTATTTATTTAAGAGTTAGGTTACACTCCTGCTGCCCCTGAGCGAGGCAAAATTTTTTTTATTATTATTCATGGTCCTTAAGAGTGTCAAAAATACTCCCGGTGTCTTAAGAAATAATCAAAATTATTGGCCATGGAGTCAATATATATATATATATATATATATATATATATATATATATTCATAATACCGGCGGTGACTATAGCGGGAAGTCCCATGTTGTTGGCAAGCAGAGAGTTTAGGTAACGCGTCCACAGACGTTACACGCGGCGGCGGGGAGTAGAATGATATCGCTGGAACAATTGAGTATCGTCTTGTTGTCGTTAACATTATTACAGTTATATACAATTACACCGAGAAAGTCTTTGATAAATCACCAGCTTGACTAACGTGAGCCTGCAGACTGCATGACCTTGTGAGTTGTTTTGCAGTCCCGAGCACTTGTTGTTAATCACACACACACCATCGTTGCCATAATGCACCGCGACGTTGAAAATGAAGCGCCGCCGCCGCGTGGCGTCGTCGTGGCCGTGGTGATAAAGAAAAGCCACCACCTGCGTCGGGAGACACGCGTGGGAGTGAGTTGCGGAGCACTCAAGTGACCAATTGTTTTCCTCGAGGTCGTCACCGTCACCGTCACCACCTCGGGGCCGCCCCTGGCGTTCATTGTCGCAGCCCCTCCTATTACCGGGCGTCCATTCAAGCACTTGCAGACTAATGGATTGCGTTCGCGAAACTCTATCCTCCTTTTAATGGCGACGGCGTCTCATTAACTACTTTCTACTCCGGGGGCCCCGCAGTGGAACTTTGACATTCACGTCACGTCAGTCGCCCATATCAAACACTATCTCTGGAGATTTGTCAGGGATAAAAATAAATAATAAAATAAACCCCCTCCCCCCTCCCCACCCCCTCGTTCAGCAAAGGTAGCTGCCTGCCTGCCTGCCTGCGATGTTATTGACAGCCTCTTGAGGACTTGACAGGCTGTTCCAATAGTCAGAATACGGAACGTAATGAGACGTGGAACAACACTACGGAAATTATGCAATGAAGAAAATTCTGCTTTGGAAACGTCATCAGACGAGAGAATTGACAGTCGTGGAAATAATCACAAATCCAAGTAATAAAACCTACCATTTTATTTAAAAAAAAATAATAATAACAACAGAATATAGAAAAACTAGACAAATGTGTATATGAATATAGTCGGTACTATTTTAAAATTAAAAATTAAAATTGAATTAATGAATAAATCGTTGACGTATAAAATAAAATAAAAATATTTAAATAATTATTATTCTACATTACGGTTCAGACCATCTGAATATATATATATATATATATATATATATATATATATATATTGTAGTGAATAACATCGGTAAGTGGCCGCCGTTGTGTCCGCGGGCCTGAGGAGGAATAAATTAAACGTGCACGTGTGCGTCCGAGAGGCCCCAAGAAGCCGCGGGTACGCGTCCCTTTCTTTTGCATAGTTTGAGGGGAGGGGGGCGTAGTACGAATATATACTCCGAACCCGCGTGAAAGGGGACTGACGCAGGCAGACGGACTGAGAGAGGACTGAAAGTGGAGTGAGAGAGGCGAGAGGGTGGAAAATTTGGCGAGCGGTAGCCAACAAAAGTTTTTGGAGAGACGTCCATCGCGGGGAGGCCGAAGAAGGAGATCGTGGGCTGCTTACTACAAGACCAGTGATACACTGCAAGTCGGCTGACGCCACAAGTTAAAGTAAGGGTCACCATTTCTGTAAAGTGCCTTCAAAAGTTGATTTTTTTTTTACACAGTACGGAAAAAGGCTCTGTTCTTGAATAGCTACCGAGCCGCCCACATTACCCTGTTGAGAAGGAGGATTTTTATAACCAAGCCGCAGCTAAAGATAATTTTTATTTGCAGACCAATGTATAGCTGCTGGCGCCCAATAATATTTTTTTTATGTATTTTTGTATTTTCATGAAATAAAGTTTTTTATACATAGTAATAAAGTATAATCATTACAATATATATATATGTGTGTGTGTGTCTGTGTGTGTGTTTTGAGCGCCCGTGCCATGAGCGCTCAACCTCCTCCTCCCCCTAGTCGCTCCCGCAGCCCTCCCAGGCCGCTGAGGGAGACGGAATAAAGTTTCCCAAGAGCAGCTTCTTGGTTTTAACATTAAGTAAATGGATTACAAAGTTAATATTAAAAAAATGAATAAATCGTTGAAGTATTTTATAAATAAATAATTATTATTCTACTTTGTACATCAGGGTTGAGACACGGCAGGCCATCGAGCATATTAAAAAAAATAACCCCAGTATGGTTTAATCCACTTCTTCTTCACGCTTGACAATCACCACAGTAACTGGAACAAAGACAAAACAACATCAAAAACGGAAACCCAAAGATATTACCCCCCACGTGTTATAAGTGTAATAACACTAGAGGAACATGCGCATGAATACAGTCGGCTCTATTTCAACCCTGTGCACTACGGAGCGGAGCCCTCGAGCTTGTAAGTGACTCCAGTCCGGAGTCCTCGAGTGCAAAAGGTTGAAGTGAAAGCAACATGAATTCAATTAATATATATATATATATATATATCTAAGTTTAATATCAGCAAATGTTTAAAATTAATGTAATGCCAAATACCATCCGCTGTCTTCTAGGTTTTTTTTTACCAAACGCGGATAAATCCTGCAACGCCTTTTTAACATCTGGTGTCCGTGCAGTGTGCGGCCGTGGCATGAGCGGACAACCGTCCTCCTCCTCGCCTTCGTCGTCGTCCCGTCCTCAAGCCTGGCCACTCAGCGAGCACATGTTTAAGATACAAGTCAGTCAACGGTTGTGTTTACCTCACGTCTTCAGATACATGAAAACAACACCCTCTTTAAAGTTTTTATTTTACGTCTATTTTTTTTTTCAGTTAATAAATCAATTACTGACCTTTTGACAGACACTTTATTTTATTTATTTATATAGTTACGATGTTGTTTCGATACGTGTTCGAATCTTCTTCAGTTTTTTTCCCCTTTAGTTCGTATTTGTATACCTTTGTGTAATGAGTCCATATGTTAATTCTTTGTAAATGTCTCCTCTTTACGAAAATATCCTGAAGAAGATACGAACACGTATCGAAACGTCGTAAATAAAAACTTTAAAGGGGGTGTTGTTTTCATTTATCTGAAGACGTCAGGTAGACACAACCGTTGACTGACTTCTATCTTAAACATGTGCTCCCTGAGTGGCCACGCTTGAGGACGGGACGACGAGGAGGAGGACGGTTGTCCGCTCATGCCACGGCCGCACACTGCACGGACACCAGATGATAAAAAGCGTTGCAGGATTTATCCGCGTTTGGTAAAAAAAAACTAGAAGACAGCGGATGGTATTTGGCATTACATTAATTTTAAATATTTGCTGATATTAAACTTAGATATATATATATATTAATTGAATTCATGTTGCTTTCACTTCAACCCTTTGCACTCGAGGACTCCGGACTGGAGTCACTTACAAGCTCGAGGGCTCCGCTCCGTAGTGCACAGGGTTGAAATAGAGCCGACTGTATTCATGCGCATGTTCCTCTAGTGTTATTACTCTTATAACACGTGGGGGGTAATATCTTTGGGTTTCCGTTTTTGATGTTGTTTTGTCTTTGTTCTATTTACTGTGGTGATTGTCAAGCGTGAAGAATAACTGGATTAAACCATACTGGGGCTATTTTTTTTAATATGCTCGATGGCCTGCCGTGTATTTAATATGGTCTCAACCCTGATGTACAAAGTAGAATAATAATTATTTATTTATAAAATACTTCAACGATTTATTCATTTTTTTAATATTAACTTTGTAATCCATTTACTTAATGTTAAAACCAAGAAGCTGCTCTTGGGAAACTTTATACCGTCTCCCTCAGCGGCCTGCGAGGGTTGCGGGAGCGAGTAGGAGGAGGAGGAGGTTGTGCGCTCATGGCACGGCCGCTCAAAATACGTCGCTGTTGTTACAGAATATATATACATATATATATATACATATATATATATATATATATATATATATATATATATATATAACGGGTAACATGCTACATGAGGGGGTAATCCACATGGTGACAGCTCCCCTTTAATAATACAGGAAAGGGAGTGAAAGGGGGGATGCGGAATGGTAGAGGAAGGTAGCCAAGGGTTAACTAGGGCCAACAAGCTATGGTTAAAGGATCCTACCCGGCAATTCGCCTAAAACTGATGCAGGGAAAACCCTAGAAAAACCTGCATCAGGTAGGTGGGGCTTTGGGTACTTGTCCCACGCCCTTCGCTGGATGGCGGGAGAGGAGTTTGCTCTAGGCGTCGCAGCTTTCCCCTCGTCATGCCTTGACCTGTTTAGGAGGCAGCTGGCCGACTATTCCAATAGGAATAGCGAACAACTCTTGCCGTATGCCCAAGGTCAGCGACCCCGGAACTTACACCTCTCAAAACAAGGACGAGGTGCCTCGACATGTGGGAACCTTAGTTCAAACTCAGAGAGAGGAGAAGGTATCCCCAAAGGTAGCCTCTTCCAGAGCTCTCTGGGAAGGTTCACCTGCGAGAGAATGCTCTCACAGGTTTCCTTGTGGTTACAGAATAATGTGAAGTGACCCCATAAAAAAAATCCTCGTAAACTGACCGCGACAGCCAAATTTGTAAAAGAACTCGCGGTGAACAGAAGCATGTAGAGGGAAGACCATCCTCGCTGACCAGTGTTAACTCCTTGCGCGTCCATTATTCATGTGCGCATTCAGATGTCGTCCGTCGGAGGCAATTCCGTGCCGGGCTCTTCTAAGTGTATTTGCAAACTCTGTCGAGGCCCGCAGCCCAGCTTTAATCAAACTCCGCCACCGCGGTTTCTGCGTCGCTCGCAAACAACAAGGACAATCGTCACGGCGATTAGCAACTAATTTGCACAATGGCCACCAGCGCCACGAACCAGATACTAATTTTTTTTTTTTTTTGGAGGACGATGGACGGCGTAATTTGGGAAACACAAATATGGAGGGTCGCTTGGAAAGACAAATACCAGGCCTCGGACGTGAAACTGCAGGGAAAACTCAAGGTCTACCATATGTTGAGCAATTAGTGATCTCGCGTCCAGGTCGTTGTAAATTATGGAAAGATACAAATGAAGGAGGATTAACGAGGAAAGACGAAGGAGACAAGGTTATAAGGGCAGATACAAGTAAATGAAGAGGAGAAACACGGAAAGACCAATGAGGGATTAAAATAAATGAGAAAAAGGAAATAAAGGAGAGTAAACGAGAGTAAACGAGGAAAGACGAAGGAGGCAAGGTTATAAGGACAGGTACAACTAAATTAGGAGGCGAAACACGGAAAGACCAATGAGAGTTTAAAATAAATTAGAAACAGGCACAAATAAAGGAGAGTAAACGAAGAAAGACGAAGGAGACAAGGTTATAAGGACAGGTACCAATGAGAGATTAAAATAAATTAGAAAAAGGCACAAATATAGGAGGGTAAACGAGGAAGGACGAAGGAGACAAGGTTATAAGGGCAGATACAAGTAAATGAAGAGGAGAAACACGGAAAGACCAATGAGCGATTAAAATAAATGAGAAAAAGGAAATAAAGGAGAGTAAACGAGGAAAAACGAAGGAGGCAAGGTTATAAGGACAGGTACAAATAAATTAGGAGGAGAAACACAGAAAGACCAATGAGAGATTAAAGTAAATTACAAAAAGGCACAAATAAAGGAGAGTAAAGGAAGAAAGACGAAGGAGGCAAGGTTATTAAGATAGACAAAAATAAATGAGGAGGAGAAACACGGAAAGACCAATGAGAGATTAAAGTAAATTAGAAAAAGGCACAAATATAGGAGGGTAAACGAGGAAGGACGAAGGAGGCAAGGTTATAAGGACAGGTACAATTAAATGAGGAGGAGAAACACGGAAAGATCAATGAGAGATTAAAATAAATTAGATAAAGGCACAAAGAAAGGAGGGTAAACGAAGAAAGACGAAGGCGACAAGTTTATAAGGAAAGGTACCAATGAGAGATTAAAATAAATTAGAAAAAGGCACAAATAAAGGAAGGTTAACGAGGAAAGACGAAGGAGGCAAGGTTATAAGGACAGGTACAATTAAATGAGGAGGAGAAATACGGAAAGACCAGTGAGAGATTAAAATAAATTAGAAAAAGGCACAAATGAAAGAGAGTAATCGAGGAAAGACGAATGAGGCAAGGTTATAAGGACAGGCACAAGTAAATCAGGACAATTAGGGAAAATCCAAAGATAAAATAGATAAAGACGGGAGGACAAACTTGGCGAGACAATGAAGAACAGATCCCTCAGATAAAGAAGATGCAACAAACAGAGGACACGATGACAAAGAGAAATAAACATGCATATCGATTCTGTTAGTTTTGTTTTCTTTCCATTTTGTGATGACGTCACTCGGGCCAACTATTTTCCGGGGGTGGTACAGCGACCGTTCTATTTTTAAAAAAGTACTATTTATAATTATTATTATTATTTATAATTTACTTATAATAATTAAACTCTCTGTGTGAGTGTATGTCAAAGACCTTGACTGCGTAGCGCCCAAGAATCTCACTTATTAACTGATGACGTCACTCAGTGACCAATGATAAGAAAATTAATTATTAGTAACGAAAAAAAAGATGGACACATACGGATTAATAAAATTGTTAATAAACAATTTTCGAATTGCGTCGGGTAAAGACACTTCCTTTAAATTGGTGCCCGGCGTTGCCACGTGTACTTATTCATATAAAACGAAAAGGTGTTCAATTCTATATTCACAGAAAGGAAGCCTGCGAGAGGATTCTCTCGCAGGTGAACCTTCCTACAGAGCTCTGCCGGAGGCTACCTTTGGGGATGCTTTCACATCTCTCTGGTTTTTTTGAACTAAGGTTCACACATACCGAGGCCTGTTTTGAGAGGTGTATTTTCCGGGGTCTCAGACCTTGGGCATACGGTAAGAGTTGTTCTCTGTTCCCATTGGAACAGTTGGCCAGGTGCCTCCTAAACTGGTCGAGGCACGGAGAAAGGAATGCTGCGTCCCCACAGTAAACTCCTCTCCCGCCATCCAGGGAATGGCGTGGGACAAGTACCAAATGCCCGACCTACCTGATGCAGGATTTCTAGTGTTTTCCCTGCATTACTTTTAGACGAATGCCGAGTAGGAACCTTAAACTATAGCCCGGGGGCCCTAGTTAACCCCTTGGCTACCTTCCTCCACCCTTCCGCACCCCCCTTCCATATCCCTTCCTATGCTATTAAAGGGGAGTTGCCACCATGTGGATTAGCCTCATGTAGCCTGTTGCCCTAAAAAAACTTTATTAATCTGTAGTCAAGAAGTGATTTAACCTAAATCTAACTGTTCCTAGTTCCGTACACACTTTCCACAGATAATAGTGCATTAATTGAACAGCTGTTAAATACATTGAATTTTAATCCATCAGTCCCAACAAACATACCTCAGAATTTCTTCTTAAATATACTCCTTGACTACTGCAGGATATAATTGTCCCTCAGTCTTCAGACAATACCAAAGATTAAATTCTTAGCTAGATTCACAATGTAAACAATTAGTCGCCATATTGGAGTCACTAAACATGGCGGCGAAAAATAACTTACATTTTCCCGCAAGGATCGTAAAGTAATTCGTATGGTTTTTTTAATCATCAATCCATGGAGTATCGCTGGATAAAATTATACTTTTTATTCAATGAATATATTTCTGCTTTATTTCATTAAGAGAAAAGGAACTATTTCCTTTGATCGTCGCGTAGTAACGTCTCTCTGTCCCGAGTGACGTCACGGTCTCTTGGCGCACAGTAATTTAACACAAAATTATAATATTTTGAATGATTATACTTTCCTCATTCATGTTAGGGGTTTCTCACCCCCTCAGCACCGTTTGTCTTGTTTTTAAGAATACGTTTACTAATTCTTGTTCTAATTTTGTCCACTGGTTTAAATCTGTATAGAGAATAACGTAAATACATACATACATACAAGCATACATTCTTCTTTATTATATATAGAAGATACGTAACTGCCAACAGTTGTAACCGCAGTCAAATCTGAGAAAGACGCGACCACGACGTCACGTACTCAATAACCCGGTTATTATCCCCGAGGGAGCATCAGTCATAATTATTTCTTAAGAGGGCGGGGGGTTACATTACAATTCAAATACAGACACAAGAGTCGCAGCGGGAGCTTGGCAGGTCCGGCCAGGACTCTGAGGGTTGCTTGTTGATTCAGTGGCGCGGCCGTAACTTCCTCCGCGGAGGGCGTATAAACAGTTCCTGCGCTCAAACACTGCGGCAGTTAAGAGGGAGACAGAGAGAGAGGGAGAGGTCCATTACCTTCGACGACGACGAATTACCCCCGTTGGAGGAGGTTACGGTTAATAAATATCTGCCACGACGGACCACTTAGGAGGCAGTCGTTATGTACAATTTATCATCGCGTTAAACTTTAACTTCCCCAAAATAATTGCTCGCGTTATGATTCCTCGAGCCACGTTGCGGGAAAACAAAAGAATCTACGTCCCGACTACTGTCACGACTATTAAATGAAATTGACTGTTTGTATGTATGTATGTATGTGTGTATCTTCCGCATACAAACCTACACCCGTGGAACAAATATCGTAAACGGGTTATTTACGACAGGGAGACAAACACTGTCGGGGTGAGACACGTCTACCACCCCAACCTACGAGGGTGTAAATATTGAAAGATGCTAAAACGACCGACATTTGAGTCGGATAAATTTTTTAGGCGTAAAAAAGATTGATAGTCTTCCTACCGATGTTCAACCCCTTACAGCATGGGATTGGAGCACCCTTAGAGGTGGGGGTTGGAGGGTTGTTGTTACAAGAAAATAACCGTGAATACAGCCGAGATTGGAGTCAAATCCAGGGTTATGGATGTCGCTGAGTTTAATTAAGACATTCAACTTGCCATATAACCCCCTCTGGGCGGGGGTGGAAATTTTCAAAGACGCTAAAACGATCGTCAATTGAGTCAGATAAAGATTTTTATAGGTCAAAAAATTTGATAGTGTTCCTATCGATGTTATCTGTGTACAATTTCAACCACTACAGCATGGGAAAAGGAGCACCCTTAGAGTTGGAGGTTGGAGGGTTGTTACAAGAATATAACCGCGAATATAACGGAGATTGGAGACAAATGATGGGTTAGGGATGTCGCTGAGTTCAATTGAGACATTCAACTTGTTATATAACCCCCACGGGGTGGGGGTGGAAATTTTTAAAGACGCTAAGACGACCGATATTTGAATCGTATTAATAATTTTAGGCGTCAAAACGATTGATAGTGTTCCTACCGGTGTTATCTGTGTATAATTTTAACCCCCTACAGCATGGGAAAAGGAGCACGCTTAGAGGTGGGGGGTTGGTCGGGCGCTACAAGAAAATAACCGCGAGTACAGCCGAGTTTGGAGTCAAATCCCGGGTATGGATGTCGCTGAGTTTAATTAAAATATTCAACTCGCCATATAACCCCCACGGGGTGGGGTGGATATTTTGAAAGACGCTAAAAGATCTACATTTCAGTCAGATAAATATTTTTAGGGTCAAAAAGATTGATAGTGTTCGTACCGGAGTTATCTGTGTATAATTTCAACCCCTTACAGCATTGGAAAAGGAGTACCCTTAGAGGTGGGGGTTGGATTGGCGTTACAAGAAAATAACCTCGAATATACCCAGATTAGAGTCAAATCCAGGGTTATAGATGTCGGTGAGTTTAATTAAAACATCCAAATCACAATATAACACCCAGGGGCGGAGGTGGACGGGTATTGAAATTTTTAATCACGCCAACACGGCCCATCTTTGCGTTGAATAAATATTTTTCAGGGTTAATTAGATGTACAATATTTCTGTTGATTTTTTTTTGTATTATTTCAACCCGTTTCAGGGATCACGCTTAAGGGAGGAGGGGGAGGGGAACTTTACAAGGTAATAACGCGAAAACATGCAAACACGGGCGATATTTGCGTCGGATAAATATTTCTCTGCGTTAATAAGATTGATAATGTTTCTCCCGATGTTTCTTGTTTCGTATAATTTGAACTCCTTTCGGCAAGGGAAGGGAGACTGCTTAGGGGTGTGCGGGGTGGATGGTTGTGCGTTACATAAAAATAAACGGAGATTGGAGACAAATCCGGGATTATGGAAGTCGCTGAGTTTATTTCATGAGAACCCCGGGCAACGTTCTTAATAATGTGTGATATTCCGCACTGGCAAAGAACACATTAGAATGGGGGTCACGTCCCGGTGACACTTTGACAAACAAATATACGGAAAAATGTCGAAACAAATGTGTAATACAATTTTTAAATAATAAAAAAAAGGTGCCTTAGATATTCGATAAAATGTACTGATTGGATAAATAAATAGTCAAGAAAAAAAAATGCTAAATCATTAAAGATGGGCGTGTGGCAGTCGTCCTGGAAGGCAAAGGCCATGGAATGGGCCTCGGAACCAAGAGGAGGAGGAGGAGAAGAAGAAGATATTAAAAATATAAGAAAGAGTTTGTGATTTAGTTTCCCGTAACCGACGCCGGACTGATTAAATTCCTCACTCTCCCTGAAGCTCTTGAACCGCCGCGTCGCCCCCACTTGTGAACTACACAATGAGAGACCCCGCGAGCGAGTTTTAACCCTGAAACACAATTCCCGTTCTACATTCAGAATGGGGACGGGGGAAGGGGGGGGGGTGGAAATACCAAAAAAAAAAAGCTCTGTCCATCATCACATGCGCGCGGAGGGATCTGCGATTTTGTTCTCGACAGGAACGAACACATGCGACGGGGACCAGGCAGGGGGCGGGGGGGGGGGGAGTACAAAAAAATTATTTAATTAAATGGCAAATTGGAATTTCCAATCTCTAGTTGGCGATGCACCAGAATACACGTGTGCGGATGACTTTCTAAGCCAACACACAAAAACCCCTCCCCGCGAATGAATCAGAGCTCAAAGCGCTCGCTGCATTGATTGTTGTAGTGATTGTAGTCGGGTTGATTTAATTATTGCCACTGAGGTGGGAGGCGGCGGCCGGCCAGTGGAGACTTTGTTCCCAGGGGACAGTTCAGGGAACATAATATACTCTCGGAAACTTGCAAGCGCGATCGGCAGAGTAAACCTGGGAAAGGAAACAAGCGTTGCTGAAATACTTGTCTGCGAGGGCTATTCTCTCGCGGGCAATACCTGCGACGGATGTAAAAGCAGGCAGAACCTTGTAGGAGAGATACGAAGGGGCTACCTTTGGGGATGCCTTTTCCACTCCGTTTTTGAACTAAGGTTCTCTCAAGCCGAGGCACCTCGGCCTCTTCTGAGAGGTGTATGTTTGGAAGGTCACAGATCTTGGGCATACTGTAAGAGTTGTCCGCTGTTCCCATTGGAACGTTCGGCCAGCTGCCTCCTAAACTGGTCGAGGGCACTGAGAAGGCAATGCAGCGTCCCCACAGCAAACTCCTCTCCCGCCATCCATGGAATGGCGTGGGACAAGTACCCAATGCCCGACCTACCTGATGCAGGTTTTCTAGGGTTTTCCCTGCATTTATTTAGGCGAATGCAGGGTAGGATCCTTAAACCATAGCCTGGGGGTCCCTAGTTAACCCTTCGCTGCCTTCCTCTACCCTTCCGCATCCCCCCTTTCGAATCCCTTCCTATGCTATTTAAGGAGAGTTCCCACTATGTGGATTAGCCTCATGGAGCCTGTTACCCTAAATAAAAAAGCATTGCCGAAAATAAAGGGAAAGTCTCTTATTTATTTTATTTAAAAACATTTTGGACTAAGGAACAAATTACAGGTTCTCCTAAATCATTGTCCAATGTGATCGTTATTCTTCATTATTCTTGACTTACTCAGAGAGTAATTTTATTTCAATATCTTTGGTTTATTAATGGAGGAAACGTGGTGACTTTGTTGTGTCATTCCGGCCATTACAATTATTATAATAAATTATTAAAATATCGAAACTTTAGTATCTCAATTTATGTATCCTTTTATAGTCCGTCGTCTTTGACTGGTTGGTAGGACAAACGTTATCGCAATGGCGGCCCAATAAACTTATTACATTTACCGAATTTTACAGGGTACTGCGAGACTACGGTCTTTTTCTTAAAAAAAATAGCTGTCTCCTTAATTCGGGTGCGTCTTATACTCGAAATTAATATTTTAAAAAAGATTTTTTTAGGGTAACAGGGTACATGAGGGTAATCCACATAGTGGCAACTCCCCTTTAATAGCATAGGAAGGGATTTGAAAGAGGGGATGTGGAAGGGTAGAGGAAGGTAGTCAAGGGTTAACTAGGGTCCCCACGCTATGGTTTAAGGATCTTACCCGGCAATTCGCCTAAAAGTGATGCAGGGAAAACCCTAGAAAAATCTGCATCAGGTAGGTCGGCCATTTGGTACTTGTCCCACGCCCTTCCGATAGCGGGAGAAGAGTTAGCTGTGGGGACGCAGCATTGCCTTCTCCGCGCCTTGATTAGTTTAAGAGGCAGCTGGCCCGACTGTTCCAATGGGAACAGAGAAAAACTGTTACCGTATGCCCAAGGTCTGTGACCCCGGAACATACACTTCTCAGAACAGGCCGAGGTGCCTCGGCTTGAGAGAACCTTAGTTCAAAAACGGAGAGCGGAAAAGGCATCCCCAAAGGTAGCCCCTTGGTGTCTCTCCTATTACCAGCTGAGAGAAATTCTATACAAGTGTTTTGGGCTGATTCCCTAACAGCTCGGAAAAAAGCTTGTTTTGCGTAAGTAAATTAATTACAAATAAATCCGTTTTAAAAAATACTAATGTCAATTCGTAATTACTTACATGAAGGGGAGGGGGGGGGAATTAAATTGATGAGACTCTCGCCACCTACAAACAGCTTTTCTGCGCAGTGGCACGGATGACGTCACTGCGCAGCCTAGTTTAACACGATGTGGAGTGCGCCGACGTCACTGCGCAATCGCCACTTCCTAACTAATATATCTTCATTTTTAACCATTTATAATATAATATAAAACTGTGAAACGGTAATATTTTATCCCCTTTTAAATTATGATATTGATTTAGTTGCAATTTTTCTCAGGCCCATGTATCACAAGATTAACAAGTATGTTTTATGTCATTTCAATGTTATTATTCATCCAAGGAAACAGCCATATTATTTTTTTTTAGGGTAACAGGCTACATGAGGGTAATCCACATTGGGCAACTCCCCTTTAATAGCATAGGGAGGGATTTGAAAGGGGGGATGCGGAAGGGTAGAGGAAGGTAGCCAAGGGTTAACTAGGGCCCCCGGGCTATATTTTAAGGATCCTACCCGGCATTCGCCTAAAGGAATGCAGGGAAAACCTTAGAAAAACCTGCATCGGGTAGGTCGGGCATTGGGTACTTGTCCCACGCCCTTCCGATAGCGGGAGAGGAGTTTGCTGTGGGGACGCAGCATTCCCTTCTCCGTACCACGACCAGTTTAGGAGGCAGCTGGCCGACTGTTCCAATGGGAACAGCGAACAACTGTTACCGTATGCCCAAGGTCTGTGACCCCGGAACATACACCTCTCAGAACAAGGCCGAGGTGCCTCGGCTTGTGGGAACCTTAGTTCAAAAAACCAGAGAGAGGAAAAGGCATCCCCAAAGGTAGCCCCTTCGTGTCTCTCCTACAACGTTCTGCCTGCGAGAGAATATCCCTCGCAGGTGTATTGACTCTTTAAAAATGTCCAGTGTTTGATATAAAATTCCTGCCACTATTAAAAATGGCCGCGAGTAACCAATGTCTATCTGGCAACATTGGATTGAACTGGCAGCAGCGGGGCAGCGATACTACGAGAGTAGGGAAGGAACAGTACTGAAACTGTCACAGTTACGCATCTTTTTTTTATTAATATATTTAATTATACAATTTTTTTTATGATTTAAATTTCTGAATGCACGGGTCTCTTTTTTTCCGGTTGTGTTCGCTGAGGTCGTGACTTCTGATCTTTCTCTTCGGTCATGTGCATTAAATCTGCAACCATGAAACTTCCAAATATTCCACGCTCAATTTTATTTTTCGAGCTTTCGCCCTGGAGGTCGCAGTCTGTGAGACTCCGGTCGTCGTCCAAAACGTCGGCGTGAACCGTGCTGTGGTTTATCTTCACTTCAGGTATTCACTGTAAACGTTATTTTTATCAAACAATCTCCTTTAATAATCTCTTCAGTGTAATTTGACCGTAAATCATTCAGTTATTAACAAAGATAACATCATTAAATAATATCGCAGACACGAGCTAACGAGGCAGTTCTTCCCGAAGACAAACTTTAAGTGCACAATATCGACTTTTGGCTTACTTCATCGCAAACTGCGCCCTCGCGTGCCCCGTGGGAGGCAAAGATCAGGAGCTCCAGAACAAAACAAAGGGGGGGGGGGGGGAGGATTGAATATTTAGAAAATTGATTGCAATACAGAGTGGGGCTGAGGAATTAAGGGACATGACGAAGTTATAGACCAACAACAAAAAAAGGAGTCTCTAAACACAATCGGAAAAAGGAACGCGTACAATAAAAATTATTTAACGGACAAAAAAAAGGTTAACATTAAAAATATGAATAAAATAAATAAATGCAATACGTAAAAGCGATAATTTAAAACAGTTAGGGAAGATATAAACAGGTGATGCAGAGAAATTAATCGGTCATGGAACAACAAACTAAGGGTTCCTCAAGCCGCGGTGAGAGGCGCTGCATGTGTTATTTGAGAAACCTCTAAAAAGAAACGACATTATCGCATAGACGGTTAATTAAACAGAACTTAATTAAAGGTCCTCACCGTTGTCCTCGTACAAACAGTTGAGGGAGAAGCTGCGTGTCGCAATCATGAACTCGCTTGCAATTAAAATAAAACGTAATTGACGATGCAACAACGTCTTGTGGCTGCTGCCGTACGTTGCTTTCCTCATACATCTATATATATTGTAATAATTAAAGGGCAATTAAGAGTTAATAATTATAAATTGTTGTACTGCAATTGTTATCGGCAAAGAGACACAAAGACGCTATAATGAACGATAATGAAACAGGCCAAGTGATTGCTTAGCCATGGCGCGCGTCAGTTGGTGAATTTAACAGTCGGCGGTCAAAAAAGACTGAGAGTGGACGAGTTAGTCGAGACAATTTAAGGCTATGCCTAGGGTAATCCACATGGTGGCAACTCCCTTTTAATAGCATAGGAAGGGATCTGAAAGGGGGGATGCGGAAGGGTAGAGGAAAGTAGCCAAGGGTTAACTAGGGCCCCCGGGCTATATTTTAAGGATCCTACGCGGCATTCGCCTAAAAGTAATGCAGGGAAAACCCTAGAAAAACCTGCATCATGTAGGTCGGGGCATTGGGTACTTGTCCCACGCCCTTCCCTGGATAGCGGGAGAGGAGTTTGCTGTGCGGACGCAGCATTCGCTTCTCCGTGCCTCGACCAGTTTAGGAGGCAGCTGGCCGACTGTTCCAATGAGAATAGCGGACAACTCTTACCGTATGCCCAAGGTCTGTGACCCCGGAACATACACCTCTCAAAACAGCCCGAGGTGCCTCGGCTTGTGGGAACCTTAGTTCAAAAACGGAGAGGAAAAGGCATCTCCAAAGATAGCCCCTTCGTTTTTTTTTATTTTTAGGGCAACAGGCTACATGAGGGTATTCCACGTTGGGCAACTCCCCTTTAATAGCATATGAAGGGATTTGAAAGGGGGGATGTGGAAGGGTATAGGAAGGTAGCCAAGGGTTAACTAGGGCCCCCGGGCTATAGTTTAAGGATCCTACCCGGTTTTCGCCTAAAAGTAATGCAGGACAAAGCCTAGAAAACCTGCATCAGGTAGGTCGGGCATTGGGTACTTGTCCCACGCCCTTCCCTGGATGGCGGGAGAAGATTTTGCTGTGGGGACGCAGCATTCGATTCTCCGTGCCTCGACCAGTTTAAAAGGCAGCTGGCCGACTGTTCCAATGGGAATAGCGGACAACTCTTACCGTATGCCCAAGGTCTGTGACTCCGGAACATACACCTCTCAGAACAGGCCGAGGTGCCTCGGATTGTGGGAACCTTAGTTCAAAAACGGAGAGGAAAAGGCATCCCCAAAGGTAGCCCCTTCGTATCTCTCCTACAAGGTTCTGCCTGCGAGAATAGCCCTCGCAGGTGCTGCTGATGAATGGCCCCTTCGTTTAAAAAGTGAAGTTAAATAGCAGTCAGCAATAAGAAACCACAGCAAGCGGTCGTAACCTCAATAAAGGAGACATTTTGAAAAAGCTAAAGATGGACGATATTCCCGCAGTTGGTGAATAAAGAAACATTTCTGAGTGTTACAGGTTACGACAAACAATCCTCAAGGTCTACGAGGAGGAATTTCCTGTATGACAGCGTAATTGGAGGTAAAGTTCGGCCACGAGGTGCTGCCAACATTGCAAATCCAAAGTGAAGTGTAACTTCAGTGTAAGAAGGGCCTGTTTTATTATTATTTTTTTAAAATTGAGAGCGTGTGACGATGATAGGATTCCATTGCCCAGGGACCATGGAAAAACTGTGAGATGTAAATCATTTAAATTATTTTTGTAAACGTTACAATAAAGATCAATCATCGTCAGAGTTCTATTTTTTTTGGTAAAATTTCAAAAATACTAATTTGTAATTTAATTGATATGAAAAGGGAGTAAAAATATTATTTATTTAAAGGCCCAGAAAACGATCCTGAGATGAAGAGAAAAATTAGTTTGTGTGTATGAAATAAATGTAAAAGGTCGGTGAGTAATTATTTTATAATTTTGAATTACCTTGAATATTAATAAATTAATTGTTTGGTCAGTTTCAATAAATGTTCTTATTCATGGTCCTCGATTAAATAATTTTCCATTATAATATTAATTTCATTTTAAAATTGTTTCCATTCCGATTATTACATTTATGGTGACCTCAACGTGGGGCACTGTTAATTAATTAATTTCATTTTAGTATTACAGTATATATACTGTATATATAGATGTAGGGATTAACAATTACTAATGTAAGTTCTCATTTAATATTATTGTCGGCGTGATTATTGAGGCCAGAGCATTGTTTGGCGCAAGAATGCAGCGACTGTGATGGTTGCTACGCGATTATTATCGGAAAAAGCGTATGTAAGACGCTCAGAAACTTCGGCGAAAAAACATTCAGATCGGTTTTTGGAGCCTGACCGGAGTGGTCACGGGACCGTGTCTTTTTTTTAAGCCTGACCAGGGTGGTCATGGGCTAGTCACAGTTGTTTTTGGGAGCCTGACCGAAGTGGTCACGGGACCGTGTGTGTTTCATTTTTTTGGAGCCTGACCAGTGTGTGTTGGTCGTGTAATACGAGTCTGCCAAAGGGAGTGCAAACGATAATGCCTTGAGGCTTGTCTTGGGGGACTTAACCCAATCTAAATAAATAGGACGACGTGAAGTCGTTTGTGAACAGTTGTTAGAAAGGCGCCTGAATTTTTGGTTGAAGTGAAACGATATTGCGATTAGTGTCACGGCCTGTCAATTAAATATTTTCTTTAAAATTAAATAACTGTGGAGTGCGCAGTGCGGCAACCGAGCAGCGCTAAATAAAATGGCACGTAGAAACATTGTTTCGTAAACCTTTATGAATTCAATTAATATATCTCTGGTTTATTATAATCTGACAATTTTCTTTTAATAAATAAATTAGCAATACCCCCCAATAATTCATAAAAAATTATTAATTATTTGAATCGAAAAAATTGTTTGTATGCAACGTTTCGTCCACAATTTTGGGACATCTTCAGGCAGTCTGATGAAAAAAACACTTTTGAATTTATTTAGGCTAGAACCGTCATTGGACGCAGACTGTGGCTCTAAATTCAAAGGTTTTTTTACCTGAAAATTCCCAAAATTACCGCCGAAACGTTGTTGTATTCGAAACAATTTTTTTTGTTAATTAATTAGTAATTTTTATTTTACGTCTGGTTTTTGAATTAATAAATCAAGTATTGTTCTTATGCAGACATTTTTCTTATTTTATGTAGAACGTAACGTCGTTTCGATACATGTTTGTATCTTCCTCAGGTTTCGTTTGAAATTATTATTATTGTTTTATAGCTAGTTATTTTATAATAAAGCGGAAGAAAAGCTCTAAATAAAAAATAAAGTGTCCGTATGAGATCAATAATTGATTTATTAATTAATTAATAATTTTTCTGTGACTTATTTATAGGCTGTATTGCTTATTTATTTTATTTAAGGGTAATTTTTTTTGTTCTTTCTGTCCTTTTTTAATTAATTCCTTCTTGCAGCAGAGTGGTTTGGGCCGCGTTAGTTTGCTTCGTCACAACGGCGCAAGCGATTCCTTCCAACCCCTTCCAGACACACGATGAGTCCAGTAACCCCCATTGTTACGACACATTAACGCAGGTAACGCGCAGTGTCCCATAATTCTTCGCAACATTTGACAAATATAAGGGCACACACACACACACAGAAAACGTTTCGTGCGCGTCTCGGAACGGTTATTATCGTGAAACGTAAAAAAAGAAACTTCCTCCCCCACCCCCGCCCCCGGCCTTGCGAAAACGCTCCACAAAACACACACGAGAAAACAGGCAAATTGGTTATGTCAAAGAATAAAGGCAGTGGAGGGGGGGGGAGGGGGGAAGGCAGAAAGCAAGGACATTATTAAACATTGAGGATGTATTTATATTTCTTTTTTTTGCAACTTCAATACCACAGAATTTAGACATTTTAATAACCAAAAAATTATTAGTCTTCTTTGAGTGACAAAACTAATCTTTGATCAAAGGTAAGTAAAATTTCAGGAACATCTCTGGTGGTCGGTTTGTGCTTTTCCTGTTGTTTGCATCATTGAAGGACATGACGTCACGACCTGATTAAATTAAATACATATTAATTAAATAAATAAATGTCGTAGAAATTAAAGCATGGAGGACAGAGGCGCAGGATAGGAATAGGTGGAAGGATGTCATTAAGGAGGCTAAGGTGCTGTAACGTCAAGAAGAAGAAGAATTTTAGGAATCTCTCTGGTGGTCAGTTTGTGTTTTTCCTGTTCCTTGCAACGTTGAGGGACGTGACGTCACGCCCTGACTATAATAAATATATTATGAATAAATAAATGTCCTTCACTCAGAAAAAATATAAATAAATAAATTATTGCAAATATATATATATATATATATATATATATATATATATTGTAACGGACGTCAGTTTCTCTCATGAAAAATTTACATCTGATTGAAAAATTAATATTAAGGAAGATAAGTCCAAATACAGACACAAAAGAAGTGGATATATAAATACCACGCAACGTTTCTGAGATCCTTGCGCCTTTCTTCAGGTGCATAGAAGAGCCTCGAGCGAAGGAATGCGGCCATTGCCGTGTTCCCAGACGGTATTGTTGTTGGTAGCGTGGATGAAAGGCGCAGTCTCTCTCTCTCTCTCTCTCTCTCTCTCTCTCTGTGTGTGTGTGTCTGTCTCACTCTCTGACTCTCTCTCTATCTCTCTCTCTCTCTCTCTCTGACTCTCTCTCTTTCTCTGTCTGTCTCTCTCTCTATCTCTCTGTCTGTCTCTCTCTCTGACTCTCTCTCTATCTCTCTGTCTCTCTCTCTCTGTCAGTCTCTCTCTCTGACTCTCTCTCCTCTCTCTCTCTGTCTGTCTGTCTCTCTCTCTGACTCTCTCTCCTCTCTCTCTCTGTCTCTCTCTCTGACTCTCTCTCCCCTCTCTCTCTCTCTCTCTCTCTCTCTATATATATATATATATATATTGTAGTAATTACATAAATCAAATGAAAATAAGCCTCACGTTAAGGCGTCAATTTATAGTAATCACAATATTACAATGATAGGATGTTTTAATAATAAGAATCAAGATTTTAAAAAACAAAACAAATTAATTTCATAACACACAAACAATTAAATTTACACAAAATTATTTAAGCAAATAAAATGACTCTTTCTCAGGGTCGTTTACTGGGGCCTTTAATAAAGAAAATACTTGTTAACAATGAAGCCATCATGGACTTAATTCATCAGTAGATTAATACAATGCTAACACATAAAATATGAACTATAAATTCTGGACGAAATTCGAAATCTGACGACAATATCTTTACTTATGAGTTTACAGATAGTAATGCCGTGGGATTTTACCTTACTGTCTCTGGTACTCAATGCAATTGTCTCGTTCGTACACACACACACTTATTTGCGTTGTTTGTGTGTAATTAAAATCCCTTGCGGGGGCTATTACGGATAGGGGTGATGCTTGGTGGTGCGTTAAAGAAAAATAATGCCCATACGACTGGGATTGGAATCAAATCCAGGAGTATGGAAGTCGCTGAGTTTATGACAATATGGTCAACGCGCGTGGGTGGGCGTCAGTTGGAGGGTGTTGGGCCGTGGTGGGTGGTGTTGGGCGGAGGTAAGAATTTGGAAACATTTGCCGATTTTTGCGTCAAATAAATATATTTCGGGATCAATTAACAGTATAATATCTCTCTACATGTTCTCCTTGTATTATTTCAACCCCATTTTTGGGTTTGTGAGGGAAACATCCTTAAGGGTGTGGTTTAACTTAAAATTATGCAAAACAATAGAGATTCGAGTTGAATCCAAGGTTTTGTACGTCACTGAGTTTAATTATTACATTCAATTTGCCGTTTAACTCCCACAAGCGTCGGTGGTATTTTTGAAACATGTTAATCGACCGATATTAGCGTCGAATTATACTTTTTCGGGGTCAATTAAAGTCATAATATTTCTCTAGATGCTCCCTGTGTATAATTTTAATCCCTGTCGGCATGGAGGGTAGCAAGCTTAGGGGTGGGGTTTTGTGGAGAGGTTACAAGAAAATAACGCTAATACGATTGGTATCAAATCCGGGGGTATCTACATCTCTGAATTTAATTATGACATTCAACTTTTTGTTGAACACAAGGTAAAATGGGGCCGTGGGTCGAAATTTTGTAACATGTTCAAACGGACGATATTATTTATTAAAGAAACTTTTTCCGGGTCAACGAGTTCAACCCCTTTCAGCACGGAAGGTGAGAACATGTAGGGATAGGGGGCGAAGTGCATTGCATAAGAATAACGCAAAAGTAACCGAGATTGAAGTAAAATTGGGAGGGGGGGGGGTTATGGATGTACGACATCCCGGGCAACGCCGGGCACCCAGCTAGTATTAAATAAAGTCCAGACATTTTAAATAAATATTTTATTCAATTCGACGACGACGTTTCAGTACCTTTTTTTTTTGCTACCATCATCAAGGAATGGTTTCGTTTTGTTTGTACGGGGGGGACCGGATCTTTTTGTAGTAAATCGTAGCAAAGAACAAACACTATTTCGAATCACTTCATTTGTTCTAAATGTCTGACTATTGAGAATAGTAATAAATAAACTATGGTGCGCCTTTAGTTATCGATTTGTTACAAAATATTTTTATAACTGTTGCCTAAATTACTGCCTGGAAGCATGGGAATGTGGCTTGCCCGGGGTCGAGCAGCAGACACAAGACAATGGTGGGGTGGATTGAAAATTCCGCAAGTCCCGCAAGCAAGGTCAGGGTCGGCCAAGGAAGGGGTAGACGACCGGGAGGGTATGGCCCTAAAATAGATGGAAGTGGGTCACGTGTGGACAAGGACCAACCAGGAGAGAGGGATTTTGAGGAGGCAGAGAGAGAAGTCTGCGAACACGAGGAGATGAATTTGGACCGTCGGTGAGAGCAGTCAGAGAGAGTTGATCCTGGAAGATTTTGGTTTTGCACGTGGGTCTCCGGTCGTCTCCTGCGAATGCTGCGGAGAGAGAGAGTCGCCAACGGGAGTCGACCCTGTCCGAGCTGCAGACCTGGTAAGTCACATTCCATGCTTCCGGGTATCGCGTCGGTTTACCACGAGGAGAACCACGGTTAATCTTGAGAAAGGGAGGAGGTTACATGCATCCCTGGCAGGCTGGAGAGCTTTCGTTTTATATAAATTCTCATAAAATGAATTCTTGTTTTTATTAACTAAATATTGTATTTCCCTTTCCTGCGGGTGAATAATTTCTTGCAGGTGGCGCCCAACAAACCGCATATCAATAGTTAATTTGACTTTAAGCTCACCACACACTATTTCGAATCACTTCATTTGTTCTTAATGTGTGACTGTTGAGAAAAGGAATAAATAAACATCAGCCATTTTTTTAAGACAGAAGGGAAAATTAAACGAACGTTTCGTTTGCTTATTTTACGACTTCATGAGGTTCAAGTTAAAAAAATATATATATATTTTTTTTATAAGCAGGCTGCGGTGGCCGAAGTTGTCTGACGTTTACTTGTCCTTATTCTTCTATGTTAAAAAGTAAAGATAGGGGGGGGGGAGGGAAAAATTAAGAAAGAAAACCTGCAAAGTTGAAATGTTAAACCCGGTTACATTAACCTCCTACCGGGGGGTTGGAGGGGGAATGGGAAGGGGGGTGGGGACTTGGGTAGGGGTGAGTCAATGAAACGCGACAGGTCCACCAAAAGGGAAACCTGGAGGGAAAAGGTCGCCGCACTCGTCCCGATTGTGAAATAATAAAAAATACATGAAAGAAGGCTGCCGAGATTGGGGAGAGACGTCCTCTTAGTCCCTCGTGGGAACGGTTAAGGGAACGTATTGGCAAAAGTCGTTTCATCTTAAAATAAAAAGACGACCCCCGCACCCGACGTCAAGTTCACTCGCAAGTGAGGCTGACGGACAAGCAACACGTCGGCCGGAAAATGCTCCTTCGCTTCTGGACTCCTCCAACATTTCTTTTTCTTCTTTTTAAAAACCCTCAATATATATTTTGTCAGGAAAACGTGTCAGTAGAATAAAAAAAATAATCCTGCTCAGTGGGTGACAACATCTTACAAATTCTTATATGTACCAGCTTTTATGTTGAGGAACATTTGTCTTTTTATTTATCTTATTACTACCTGGGTGCCCGGCGTTGCTCGTGTACTTATTTATATAAACTCGAAAAAGTATTTAATTGAATACTTAAATATATTCCTTGAGTATTTCAGGATATAATCGTCACTCAGTCTTCATACATTACGAAATATTACATTGATGAAATTGTTAGCTAGACTCACAACTAATACAGCGCGAAAATTAACTTACATTTTCCCCAAGGATGGTAAAGTAATTCGTATTCTTCTTTATTATCATTCGATGGAGTATTGCTGCATAAAATTATACTTTTTATTTAAAGAACATATTTCTGCTTTATTTCATTCCTAATAAAGGAGGTATTTCCTTTGTTCGTTGCGTAGTAACGTCTCTCTCTCGCGTGACGTCATTGTCTCTTGGCGCGCAGTAATTTAATATTTAATGATCACGGTTTTTAATTATAATTCTTTCCACATGTATGCTAGGCGTTTCTCACCCCCACAGTACCGGTTCTCGATTTTGGCAGAATACGTATACCAATTTTTGTTGCATTCTGTCCACGCAATAAAATTTGTATAAAGAACAACGTAAATACACACATACATACATCCTTTTATATTATGTAGACTAGCTGGGTGCCCGGCGTTGCCCGAGATGTGCAAAACATTACGAAATACGCTGTCTTCAATAGAAAAATATCAATTATGAACATTTAAGTATTGTTTTTATCATAATTCTATGTATCTTCCAGTGCGTATTGCAAGATATAATTGGGCAACATCTTGGTCCCTGATCCCGTTAAATATTCCACGTCAAAAGTCAAGTTATTTAAAAGAAAATTAATGCCATGGATTGTATAACCTTTCATAATAAATTATATTTATCACTCGATGTGGTATTGGTAGATTTAATTACACTTATTATTCAATCAGCTTCATTTCTCAGAAATTGAACATCTACAACGTCGTTGCCAAAAATGGAAAACAAATTCTGCTATCCTAACCTCAAATTTTTGTTTCACGACACAAATTGCACGCAATAATTTGTTTACATTTATACAAATTTATAGAAATACAATTAATTGTACTTTTAATTCAATTAAAATGTTCCTATTTCTGTACATACCTTTGACTGATGGTGCATTAATTGAATAACGACCATAAAAACTTTCGGAGTTCCGTACGTCATTTTGAATACTTTTATAGTTACAAACATATAATTCAGCAGTCGTACCTTAGACACATCTTATTATCTTGTGATATATTATACAGGATACAATAGTACGTTATATTATGAAACTTTATAAATCTCGACCGACACACATTTGAATGTATTATAAGGCGCCATATTGGCTTTATCAAAGATAGCGAGATAATTAACTATTCCAAATTAACTTTGCGCAAGGATGGTAAAGTGTTTCGTATTGTTTTTTATTACTAAAATCGATGGAGTAATACTGAAAAAAAATTATACTTTTTATTTAATCAAAATATTTCTGCTTTATTTCATTACGAAATACAGAACTATATTTAGGATGCGTCAATGTCTTGAAAACTTATGACGTCATCGTCTCGCGCAGTAATTTAACACTAATTCGTAACTTATTTCAATTATAATTATTTCCACGTTTATTCTAGAGGTTTCTCACCCCCACAGTACCGGTTCTCGATTTTGGCAGAATATATATACCAATTTTTGTTGAATTCTGTCCACGCGATAAAATTTGTATAAATACTAACATACATACATACATACATACAAATATACATCCTTTTTTATTATATAGAAGATTGTTTTTTTAAAAAAATAAAACAATTTTTCGTTGTTGAAGTTTTCTCATTACTAGATAAAAAAAACGCGACGTAAAGTAAAATATTAATTACTGTAATTACTATTTATATTTAATTACTATTATTGAATATAATTACTATAAATATTATTTATGTATATAAAGTTTTGTAATAGTTTTTACGTTCTTTTAATATACAGTTTCAAGACCACGTTTAGTTTGCCCCATGTAACACGTTCCGCTGTTAATGGCAATAAATTTTTATACGACTTTGTTGTTTTTTGTTTTGTTTTGTCTTTTCCTCCTTTCTTATAATTTTTGATTGTTTTTTGTTTGAAATACAACCATTTTTTTCGTTTATTTGTTGAAGTTTTCTCATTACTAGATAAAGAAAAGCCGACGTAAAGTACAATCAACTAACTATTTAACTACCTAAGGAGACAAGGAGAATAACTTATTAGTACGACGCAGCCCTTTGAAAGTCAGAAAATGATTTATAATTGAAAAAAAACACAACGTTTCATCTCTATTTGCGACGTCTTCAGGTATATCAAGTTTTACTCCATAAAGCAAACAATAAAATTTTGATGATAACATAATATTGTATATATATTGGTGAAGTTACCGTCAAAAAGTGTATTTTAATTATTATATTATTGTTTTCGTTTTATGGTGTCACACCTGATTTACCTGAAGACGTCGCAAATAGAGATGAAACGTTGGGATGGTTTTTTTTTTGCAATTATAAATCATTTTCTGACTTTAAAAGGAGGCTGCGGGTTTCATTTATAATTTTAATTTTTTAACACAGATGAAAAAAAAAATTCTTAACCATGTTCATAAAATCCTGAAACGTAAAACCATATGTGGTTAAGTAAAAATTCTGAATCTAGCGAAACGCGGATATTTGTGACGTCACCACCAATAGCGTCTGCGAGGGCTATTCTCTCGCCGGCAGTACCTGCGAGGGATGTTCTCTCGCAGGCAGAACTTTGTAGGAGAGACACGAAGGGGCTACCTTTGGGGATGCCTTTTCCTCTCTCTGGTTTTTGAACTAAGGTTCCCACAAGCCGAGGCACCTCGGCCTGTTCTTAGAGGTGAATGTTCCGGGGTCACAGACCTTGGGCATACGGTAAGAGTCGTTCGCTGTTCCCATTGGAATAGTCGGCCAGCTGCCTCCTAAACAGGTCGAGGCACGGAGAAGGGAATGCTGCGTCCTCCCAGCAAACTCCTGTCCCGCTATCGGAAGGGCGTGGGACAAGTACCCAATGCCCGACCTACCTGATGCAGGTTTTTCTAGGTTTTTCCCTACATTTCTTTAGGCGAATGCCGGGTAGGATCCTTAAACCATAGCCCTGGGGGCCCCTAGTTAACCCTTGGCTACCTTCCTCTACCCTTCCGCATCCCCCCCTTTCAAATCCCTTCCTCTGCTATTAAAGGGCATTTGCCATCATGTGGATTACCTTCATGTAGCCTGTTGCCCTGAAAAAAAAATTGTGACGTCACCAACCAACGGTTTCGATTCCTCCTTGGCTCGACAGCCCATTGAGAGGCCTTGGCCTACCGAGACGACTACCAGACTGTCGTCTTACATGACATGTTCCAGGTACTCCGTGTAACTCAAGTGTTTCCCAACCTTTTTCCTTACCATTCCCCACCTAAGTCTTTCTAATGCACCTCCTATCTAACATATTCCTGTTTTTTTTGTATTATTCCCTTCAACTTTTGCATCATTGTTCTTCTGTAGTAATAATTCTCTGCAGAAACAAGGTAATAATTTCTATTAATCTGTGATCGCTAAACCTATCACATATTCCAGCTGCTTTTTCTTTTTCTGTATGAAATTAAGTTCTTCATTTCATTTAACACGTGCAGTTGTCGCAAGACTGCAGCAGACAACCACTTAGCCGCATGTCGTAGCAGTGCTATTCTTTCGCTATAGTCGGCGCCACGAAAATGTAATATCAAAGACAAGCAATGTTGTCAGATTGTGAACGCCCCCCCTTCAGTACTCGCTACAACAGTCACCTGTAAGAGGCCTTTCATTTAACGCGTTATTTGGCAACATAGCCGGAAGAGTCCCTGACCTTGATATTACATTTTCGTGCCGCCGACTATAGCCGTAGTAAACAATACTTTCAAGCGTGGGCGCTGTGGAAAAGCAAACAGAATTACACCAAACGCTTATTTCAAATTGAGATACCTTCTGGACAAGTTTAAATCATAGCTGGCGAGCCCCACGTTGGGAAACAACTCGCGTGACGTTAGTTTCCAGGGGCAAGTATTACCGCAGCAGGGTTCCTGTGACACGTGTGCTTCTTGTCAAACACCGGCCGTAACAAAAGCGACGTCCCAGAGCTGCTGTTATCTGCAACACGACGGTTAATTGGCCATTAACTGGCCGGCTGAATGCCACATCAAGCTTCTCAGCGCCATTGCCGCGCGCGCTTTACGCCCCGTAGAAAATAATACTCATCCCCTAAATGAGGCGGATGTGTTGTGCCTTCCTGCGCCGTGTAAGGGTGGCGCCCACATCCGTGTGTAATCCGCGGGGGTGGATCTTCCTTCCTGGGAATCATGGGGATAAACCTCTGGGTGATGAAGTCTTCCTACTTCATTACGTCATCGGTGAGGTTCTGTGTCTCGTTGTTCTCGTGACTTTATTAAATATCAGGCATATTCCGCCGGGAAGGAAATTTCTATTTCCATTCTGGTCGGAGCGCAGAGTCGAGGCGTGTCATCTTCCGTGGTCTTTTTCGCTCTTGCACATGGGACAAAGACTGTAGCTGGAGATGTTTCAAAAGTCTTGTCAGATGCGCAGTAAAGGAAGGGAGAGGGTGGAGGGGAGCATTGTAGTCCAGAAGAAACGATCGCTTGGAGCAACGCCACTATACTTCTTAAGAAAAAAAAGATGGTGTAGACGGACTATATATTGTGTAATCCACGTAGTGACCACTCCCCTCTTATAGCATAGGAAAGCGGGGATGCGGAAAGGTAGAGGAAGGTATCCAAGGGCTAACTAAGGGGCCCCCGTGCTACAGTTTAAGGATCTTACCCAGCATTCGCCTAAAAGTGATGCATGACAAAAGCCTAGGAAACCTGCATCAGGTAGGTGGGGCTCTTAGATACTTGTCCCACGCTCTTCCCTTGATGGCGAGAGAGAGGTTTTGCTGTGGGGTCGCAGCATGCCGTGCTCCGTGCCTCGACCAATTTAGGAGGCAGCTATCTGACTATTTTAATGGGAACAGATAACAACCCTTACAGCATACCCAAGGTCTGTGACCCCGGAACATACACCTCTCAAAACAGCCCGAGAAGCCTTAGTTCCCCAAAGGTTGCCCCGTCCGTCTCCAGTAAAAGATCCGCCTTCGAGTCAATTATATTCTACAAATAGCGGGAAAGTCTGTTTATCCCCTCCTGTACTCATAATCTCTTAACTTTTACAAACGATTTTTTATTTTACAACATGTCCTTTACTAAACACAATAAATTTCCTTGCGTCAAATGATTTTCACACTACAAAGTTGCCTAAACAAAGGCTCGATCTGAACAGAGCTCCGGGCTACCCCCACTACGCATGGTGCTCCGTTCCTATGATGTAAGGGGTTGAAATAATAGTCAGATAACATCGATGGAAACACTATCAAGCTCTTTGAAAATATTTATCAGACTCAAATATCGGCTGTTTTAACATATTTGAATATTTCCACCCCCGTCCATCCCCGCTTCCTGGGGGTGGTAGTCGTGTCTCACCCCCGTCAGTGTTGGTTTCATGGTCTCAAAAAACACGTGTACGAAATTTGCTCCACCGGTGTAGATTTGTATAAGGAACATACACACAAATATATATATATACATATATATATATATATATATATATATATATATATATATATTGTAATACCAATTAAACAGGCTATTAATTGTTTTTAATATAATTTAATTGTTGGCGGTACGGATGCTTAAAGACGACAATCGCAGCGGGTCTTTCTTTGTTAACAATGGAGTCTGGAGACCGCGCGCTTAGAGAACTCAGTCTGCGTCGAGAACTGGGACATGGCAGTTCGGTCCACATAGAGAAATAAAAACAGTAAAAGTCTGCAGATCTAGAATTATGAATAGGGCTATCCAGGAAGTCCAACAGCGACATATAATAGTTTACATAAAACGCACGTAAACAGTTTTGACGGAGAGACTCATAAAATCGCAGTTTGGAAGCAGAAGTTTTGCTTCACAAACTGATCTAATTTTCGCATAGAGGGACTTCAAGGAGACCTACGGTCGAGGGCTGGCTGAGGGTGAGATGATCGAGGTTCCAGGATAGCAGAGATCCAGAGCAACTACCACGTGTGTAGAATCAGTGTATAATGGCCTATTTAGTGGATGTTGACTTCAAGCTACAAGAGTCCAAACTGGTACCAGTAGCACTGTCGTGAGTACAAAACAATTATTAATGACTGTAAACGTTAATTAAAGGGGATAGTCAGATTTGGTTCGCGTTTTTCTTTTCATTCGTTTTCCTTTACTTTTGTATTTAATATTGTATTCTGTTAACTTCAATGAGTTTGGATTGTTAATGTTTTAGCTTATTGTATTTGTTCTTCCTATCAAACCCAGTGGTGACCCTGAGATAATGAGAAATTCAACGTAATTGATTGTAAAAAATATAAAGCTGTATTTTCATAGAACGCCACGAATTAATAAAATAAAAAATTGAAATATTTGTTTGTTAAATTGACGGAATTCGGCAGGGCTTATCATGTTTAATTATCAACAATAAATTTTTAAATACATAATAATTTTGTTAATTATTCCTCTTAATTAAGACCACCTTTTTAATCATTACATAATTGGCTTCTTCAACGTGGGACAAATTAATCTATTTAAATCTTCTTTCTTAATCATTACATAAATGGCGCCCAACGTGGGGCTAATTTAATTCATTCACCCATTTTTTAATCATTACAATATATATATATATATATATATATATATATATATATATATATAAACTGTTTTATTTATCAGATTTCTCTGAATAAGCGGGGAAACATAATATATCGATATCGATTAACATTTGTATTTTATTTCACAGCAAAGACACTATTGTGCTTTCTGTATTTCCTATCATCTATGCCGTTCTTCTTATTATTTCGTTGTCTCTGACCTTCACCCAATTTAATTTAGGAAATGTTTTTATACAAGCCTACGATAGTCCTGTGGACCTGCAGGCTTCATTCTGTCTTATGGTGAATTGGTAAAGTCAAAATAGCTCAATGTTGTAAAAATAACAGAATGGGATGTTACTTAAACACTTTTGAAAGGGGAATTGTTTCTATGTACGTATTTCCCTGCAAAAGAGATTCAAAATGGCGTCCTTGTTATAGAACTCTTCGATGCAAACGTCTTTGCCCGATTGACGACTCCGCCTGATTTATTATTTCAAATGGCGATTCCCGATGGACTCCAGCACAATGAAGGCGACGGCCGGAGGCTGGGATCTGCTTGAATTGCAGTCAGCGCAGCGCAGTGCAGTGCCTGATTTGATTACACTGGCCGATTACAGCGCATATGGACAATTGAACCTGCGGCTCACCTCCCCCTAGCAACCCTCCTGTCCGCAATTTCCACGCCAAAAGGGGTTTCGCGTCGCGCGGCAGCAACGTGCAGCTTCGGTAATTTACACCAATAATAATTGCTCCTGCTGTCGTCACGCCAGGTCAACGTAAATAAATAAATAATGTCCTCCGGTGATTGTTGCATTCGGTTTTGTGCAAATATCACCACCAGAGAGAGACACGTTTACCCCGCAGCAGTGTTCAATCCATCCCTGGCAAAATAGCCGAAGGCCTACGTCAACCAATACTACTTTCTTCTTTGTCAACATTACTACGTCATACGGTTTTTTTAGGGTAACAGGCTACATGAGGGTGATCCACATGGTCGCAACTCCCTTTTAATACCTACACTTAATAATAATAAGAGAGACGTTGCTGGGTGTCGTGACGTCAGCTGTGACGTCACCGCAGCGGGCTCTCATTGGTCACCTCCCTCTGCAACAGTCAGCGGTCGCTATCCCACACTATTACCAGTAATATGGACAGGTGAACCTCAAAGTTATATATGTATATATTTTTTAGGGTAATTGGCTACATGAGGGTAATCCACACGGTGGCAACTCCCCTTTAATAGCATAGGAAGGGATTAGAAAGGGGGGATGCGGAAGGGTAGAGGAAGGTAGCCAAGGGTTAACTAGGGTCACCGGGCTATGGTTTAAGGATCCTACCCGGAAATTCGCCTAAAAGTAATGCAGGGAAAACCCTAGAAAAACCTGCATCAGGTAGGTCGGGCATTTGGTACTTGTCCCACGCCCTTCCGATACCGGGAGAGGAGTTTGCTGTGTGGGGACGCAGCATTCCCTTCTGCGTGCCTCGACCAGTTTAGGAGGCAGCTGACCGACTGTTCCAATGGGAACAGCTAACAACTCTTACCGTATGCTCAAGGTCTGTGACCCCGGAACATACACCTCTCAAAATAGGGACGAGATGCCTCGGCCTGTGGGAACCTTAGTTAAAAAGAAACCAGAGAGATGTGAAGGCATCACCAAAGGTAGCCTCCGCTAGAGCTCTCTGGGAAGGTTCACCTGCGAGAAGACTTGCCTTCTACGTCATACAGCTTCACTGACTTTCTTTATTTCGGCTCCCACACACACACCACCTGTGATTCTTTCACCTCATGGCTTCGAGAGGATGTGTGGGGTTTCAAACGAACGACGCAGAAAAATTGGTTGGGTTCGGGTTACCTTGCTGCCTCGGTCGAAACTCTGTTTGAACCAGTTTAGTCGGCACGGGTTCCCTCCCCCACCCAGTCGCTGTACAGATCACGTGGTCTGCTTCTGAACTTTTTCCCGCACGGGGATATTCACTTGAGAATGTAATTCGTCATTATATAAGACCATCACAGTTAACCTGGTGACGATGGCGGAGTTTGCCGTCGAAACGTCGTTATTCAAGAAAGAATTGGCCCCGGCTCAACCCGGGCCATTTTATCTAGAACTGCTTCAACCGGGAAAGCCGTCGCTATCTAATATTTTAGATGTGCTTGATTGAAATTTCCGAAAACTGAAGAAGTCCTCATCCAAGTACGAAACGTCAGAATAAATATTTTTTTATTTCCAAAATTAATTTTTTCTTATTAATTCTCTAATTAATTTCTTTATGACTTAATGGCCATCAAATTTTATTACGTACGTATTGAAGATCAGATAATTTTTATAAAAACAATTATTTGTAATATAAATTACGATGTATTTCAGCGCAAACAAATATACCTGGGAGTAATTATGAACTTAAAATTACAATAGAGGTCGAAACGTTGAAAGTATTTCCTTTTCTTTACTTTTTTTTTCAGTTATCTAATTTTTTTATGTTCGTTTTTTATTTTCATATTATTTTAATTAGATATTAACAACGTTTCGATACATCTTCATATCATCATCTTCAGGGAGTTTTTCTGTCAAAAGTTTTTTTTTGTTTAAACTGAATTGTGAGCCTTGTGTCGACTTAGTAGTATCTTATTTTATTTTCGGTGTTTTTATTTGGAATAAAAACCTGAAGATGATACGATTATATATGTCGAAACGTTGCTACGCTCTAAGAAAAAAAGAAGTCTCTGTAAAAAGGATAAAAATTGATTTGTTAAGTAATGGTGACCCTTTCGTACTATTTATCTTTGCAATGTCTTCTATTTTTACATTCTTTGGCTATGCGACTTTGTACAATTACATCTGTAATTTTTAAATCAGAATATTTAACGTTTGTTTCAATCAAGGAACATGAGAAAAAAATAGACGGAAAATAAAAGGTGTTAGGAATATTAGATAAAAAAAACCGTGTCGCTTTTGCCGTTTAGAGAATTTGTATTACGGTAAATATGTAGCATTTCTGAAACTAATCTATATTTATAATTACTTGTCTTTATCTCAAACATGGGTGGTGCCTACAATGTGTTTGGAAATGACCGATAATTTATCACGTTGTTTTTATGTTCCTTAGTTTTGGTAACGGTGGCTCGTTTAGTTTGACCCATGTAAGACATCACGGAGAGGAAATACGCCCAGCTCCAATATTGAGGGTGAAATAACCACAGGATCATCCCTTGTTATCTAAGGGTGTGTGTGTGTGCGTTAACGCCCTCTGGAGCACGTGGATGGAGCCGACTGCTCCTGACAGCTCTCAGCCGCTCCTCGCTCCTAATTAAATTCTAAATTATGTTGTCATTTCTTTTATGCTCGGCGTTTAAAGTGTCATCGCCATTATTCTCACCCCCCGACGCCCCTTCATCCCTGTTCCTACAAGGTAATGTGCGGTTACTCGTCCAAAGTTGCAGCTAACTTGCAGCAAAGTCCAGGCAGGCAGGCAGGCAGCGAGCAACAGGTAGTTGTAGTGCGCATGCGCGAGACTCCCGACTCCGTGCTCGCTTCATTAGCAAGACGGCAACATTTCTATTAGGGAAAGAAAAAGGGTGTGAGGGGGAGAAGAAAAAAAAAGAGGAGGGCAGGCGTGCTGTCTAATTATGCTTCCGGTAAACACTTCAATTTTCCAATTACTTATTCTCAGTGCGAGGCCTTATTAAACTCTTCTACTTTGCATGACGCGCTAACGACGACCCCCAGCCGCCCCTGTTTACCCTCACAGGCGACGCTCAACTTTTAAATTAAATACCATACCTAGAAATAACTACATTCAAGTCCATCAATAGTATTTTTCCACATTTATTAAACCATTTATATTATTTTTCCTCATTTAAAAATAGAGTATTTTATATTTTTATAAAAAATTAACCGACCTTTAATACAAACATAATAAAATTTTATGGCCATTAAGTCAGAAAAAAACAGTTAATGAGATTCATTAGACAATTAATAAGAAAAACAGTTGTTTTTTTTTAAAGAAAAAATAAATAAGACGTTTCGACCTTGGATTACGACATCTTCAGTTTTGGGATATTAAACGAAAAATAATTAAAATAATCTAATCTCTCCGTTTGCTCGAGTGCGTCGGCTGGGGACACGTACAGCGGATGGAGAATACAAGAGAAGCGAAGAAAGTTCTGGAGGGGCAATCCAGGTGTGGCAGAAGGTACAGTGGTAGACCAAGAAAGCGTTGGATTGAAGAGGTGGAGGAAAGAGTCAGTTGATGGAGAACCAAGGCTATCGAAAGAGAGCTTTGGAAGAAGATAGTTGCGGAGACCAAGGACCGTAGCGTCAAAGAGTCAATCTCTTCGTTACTGTTTAAAAATATTCATTACATGTTCAAGAAATTGCTTTGATCCCTTATTGTTACGGTAAACCTTCTGTTTCCACATTGTCGTCGCTCCCTCGTTGTTATGCAACCCCTTCAGCTCTCGCATTGTCGTTGCGTTTTCGTCGCTTTTGAGTGTTGTCAACTGACGACTGCAGTTGTGTCGCTCTAGGCTCTGTTCAGCACCTGACGAAACGCACAAGGATCCCTGAAACACGTTGTGTGGTATTTATATTACCCCTTTTTTTGTCTGTATTTGGCTATCTTTCTTAGTCGTATTAAAGAACTGTTGGTTGGCAGTCCAAAAATTAATTTCTTATTAATTATCTAATTAATTTAATATTTTTCTGTCTTATGTATTTATAAATTCGTATTTCCCTATTTTATATTGTTCTTATTTTAGTGATTTCTCTCCTGGGTGTTGTAATACTCCCTATTTGTGTGTATATGTTTTCCTTTACTCTGTTGTACCCTCTCCGTTTTTGAACTAAGGTTCCCACAAGCCGAGGCACCTCGGCCTGTTCTGAGAGGTGTATGTTCCGGGGTCACAGACCTTGGGCATACGGTAAGAGTTGTTCGCTGTTCCCATTAGAATAGCCGACCAGCTGCCTCCTAAACAGGTCGAGGCACGGAGAAGGGAATGCTGCGTCCCCACAGCAAACTCCTCTCCCGCTATCGGAAGGGCGTGGGACAAGTACCCAATGCCCGACCTACCTGATGCAGGTTTTTCTAGAGTTTGTCCTGCATTTCTTTTAGGCGAATGCCGGGTAGGATCCTTAAACCATAGCCCGGGGGCCCTAGTTAACCCTTGGCTACCTTCCTCCACCCTTCCGCATTCCCCCTTTCCAATCCCCTTCCTATGCTATAAGACGGGAGTTGCCACTATGTGGATTACCCTATACATAGCCTGTCTACACCCCAAAAAAAATTACTCTGTTAAATTTATTACTTTTGTATTCTCTCAAATATCAATTTCGTTTTATATTGTTACTATTTTACTGGGTTTCTTTTAGCGGCTCGCCATAATTTTTTCCTATTTGAGCCCAATTTTTCTCTCAAATGTATTTAATTCTTTTTATTCCCTCGCTTTTAAATTTGTCGGACTATTGTTGTTCCTATTTTTAGCGTGTTCAGATTTTTCCTTTTTGTGGATTCATTTTCTGTCTTTTTTTATTTCAATTTATATATATCAATGTCTCGTATTTTTACATCATTTCTTTAATTTTTCCGAGTTCATATAATTTTTTTTTTTTTCTCCCTATTGTATTTTTTTCTATTGTATTCCATTATATAGTTATTTCTCGTATTTTATACTGTTCGTATTTTAGTGGGTTTTTTTTTTTTTTTTTACTGGTTCACCATAATGTTTCCTATTTCAGCCCAATTATTCTCTAAAATGTATTTAATTCTTTCTTATTTTCTTGCTTATAAACTTGTCGGCCTTTTATGTTGCTCCTATTTCAGCGTTTCTTCCCAAGATAATATAATTTTTATATTTGTATGGATATAATTTATACCTATGTCTTTTATTTTTTTATTTCAATTTATATATCAACGCCTCGTATTTTTACATCTTTTCTTTAGTTTTTTCCCAGTTCATATATATTTTTTTTTTTTTTTTTATTTCTCTCTATTGTATATTTTTCTATTGTACTCCATTATATATTTATTTCTCGTCTTTTATAATATTCCTATTTTTAGTGGGGGTTTTTCGGGTTAATATTTGTGTATTTCCCTATTTTAAAAAAATAACCCCAATTTCCACCGACTGTAAATTCATCAACCTCTTAAGAGAGAATGTGCCCAGCACCCGTACTGAACGGACGTGTCTTCGCAGCTACCGTTTGTTTACGGAACATAGTGTTCGAGCATTCGGCGGACCTCTGAATCAAGTGCGCCGGGCCACCGTGGCCACAAAAATCCACAGACTAGATTAATTTATCAATTATCAATTATCCAGCAGTATTAAAGTGCAACGAGTGTAAAATCAGTGTTCAAGTGCTTTCGCGTACTATTACGAATTCAGTGTTTTAACATCGGTGTCCAGTACGCGTAAGATAACAGCTTAGCGCCAGATGGAGGATTCCCTCCCGGCGGCGCTCTCTCAACAAGTAACCCCTCATTCAACAATCAAGATAACCAAGAAAAGCCAACTCGCCAAGAAACCTTCGGACGACAATACTAAAATGCAGAGCCTACCGCCAACAAAACGGAGCCTCCCGCAGCAGCTAAGTCAAAACGAACTATATTCCTCTGTTTCGCCCCTCCAACACAATCCAACTTATGCACCATTGCTAAATATACCTCATACCATGTCTCAATTCACACCAACAGCTAGTAATATCACTTCAGCTTACTTCCAACCCGCACAAAATTGCCAAAATAGTGACACTGTTAGCATCGAAAATATGAGCACAGATCCAGAAACTGAATCTGAAATCGAAGCTGACAATGACAAACATCCCTGGCAATATATGAATAAAAAGCGAAAAACTACAAGTATATCAAAGTTAAGTGACGACATGACTGTACTTAATACAACCAACAGATTTAAGATACTTGCAGAAATTGAAACCACCGCCCAAACTACAAATAATCCCACCAAAAATAACTTATTACATTCAGAACAGAGACCTCCGCCTGTATTTATCTATGGTGTAACTGATTTCAAAGCAATGACCGAAGAATTAAACGTAGCAATCGGGAATGAAAGATTCTACTCTAAATCATTAGCCAACAACACAGTAAAAATAAACATAAAAACCATAGAAGCCTACAGGAAACTGATAAACCACTTGCGTAAAGAAAATATTGTCCACCACACTTATCAGATCAAGCAAGAAAGAGCCTACCGGATAGTTATTCGTGATCTTCATCACTCAATACCTCCTGAAGACATTAAGGCCGAACTAAGTAGACTTGGACACCCCGTTAGAAACCTGATTAACATTCGACATAGAATAACCAAGGAACCCCTGCCAATGTTTTTTATAGACCTCGAACCTCAAGCTAACAACAGAGAAATCTATAAATTAGAATTCATTCTAAACACCAAAATTCGAATTGAAGCACCCCGAATTAAGAACAACATTATTCAGTGTATTCGTTGCCAGGCATATGGCCACTCGAAGACCTACTGCACAAAGCCCTATCGATGCGTCAAATGTGGAGGACCCCACGACAGCAAAACATGCAAAAAGTCAAAAAATACTCCCGCTACATGCGCCTTGTGTAGTGGTAATCATCCCGCGAATTATAAAGGCTGCACAATATACAGAGACTTAAAAAATAGGAATACACCAATAGCATCAAATAAAAAATCATATATCCATAATACCAACCCAGTGACAGACAAACCAATCACCCAACAACCCTGCTATAATCCCCCCCAAACCACTCCTAGCTATTCTCAAGTTGTAGCTGGTCGAACTATCAATGACATCACAATCAACCAAGTAGCACAACGAGGCATCGAACAAAATCATACGCAAGACCTAACCTTACACAATTTCCTAGAAGAATTTAAAGGTATGTTTTCCCAACTTATGCAACAAAATAGCAAGATAATTAACATGCTATCCACGGTCCTCAATAAACTCATACATTAATGGCTAAAACCATACGTATCAGCTTATGGAACGCAAATGGAATCCTTACCAAAATATATGAAACTGAATTGTTCCTAAAATTAAATAACATTGATATATTACTGGTATCAGAAACGCACTTTACGGACAGATCATACCTTAGAATACCACACTATACGTGTTATCATACCGAACACCCAGATGGAACAGCCCATGGAGGCACGGCTATATTAATTAAAAGTTCAATTGTCCACCAAGAATTGCATCACTATGCTGAACCGTTTCTTCAAGCAACTGTAATCCAAATTGAGAAACTACCAAATCCAATAACAATATCTTCTGTGTACTGCCCACCTCGGCACAGACTTAGCAAGGACATCCTTCGACCATTCTTCCAATCACTCGGTAATACTTTCATATGTGGTGGAGACTTCAATTGCAAGCATACCTACTGGGGATCTCGACTCATCTCGACAAGGGGTAGTGCATTATACAACTTGATACGTGAACAAGACTACGGATACCTCTCTACTGGCGAGCCCACATATTGGCCCACAGATTTGGCGAAAATACCAGACTTACTAGACTTTTTTGTGACTAAAGGAATGTCCTCCAATTATTTTGACATCGTCAACAACTATGATCTGTCATCCGATCATACAGCAGTTACAGCTACAATTAGTACAACAATAATCAAAAAGTCACCTAGACCGTCGCTATATAACCAAAAAACAGACTGGGATACATTTAGGACAGTGGTTGAAGAAAATCTACAGTATAATATTAGCCTACGTAGCTTTCATGAGTTGGAAGAAGCTGTCGCTCACTTCACTGATACTGTTCAAAACGCAGCATGGAATGCTACACCTGAGATCACCAAACAAGTACGGGATGATATAAATATCCCCAACGAAATTCTGACTCTAGTACGACAAAAACGCAGAGCAAGAGCAAAATGGCATCGATCCCGAAACCCATTAGACAAAACAATATTTAATAGATTAGCAAAAATTATTAAGAATAAATTAAAAACGCTAAAACAAGAAACTTTTAACCACTATTTAACAACACTCTCACGTACGGACCACAGTATCTGGAAGATAGCAAAAACAAACAAGAGACCACAAACAACAAATCCTCCGTTAAGAAAAACAAATAATGATTGGGCCAGAACTGACCAAGAAAAGGCAGAACTGTTTGCTCAACATTTCGCCAAAGTTTTCACACCACACTCCGTCGAACCAAACGATGAAGTAAAGTGCCTGCTAGATGCACCTCTGCAGCTGTCACTACCTATTAAAAACTTTTCCACTGTAGAGATAGACACTGAAATTCAACATCTTAATCAAAAGAAAGCGCCAGGTTACGATCTAATAACAGGAAAGGTCCTCGCCGAGTTACCGAAAACAGCAATAATATTCCTAAGAAATCTATTCAACTCCATCTTACGTTTTAAATACTGGCCTGCACCACTTAAATTTGCGCAGGTAATACTAATACTAAAACCTGGTAAACCCGCCGAAGAAGTCTCATCATATCGCCCAATCAGTTTATTGTCACAAATTTCTAAATTATTGGAGAAACTTTTACTAAAAAGATTAAAGGAAACTGATTCACTAGAGAACTGGATCCCGAATCACCAATTTGGATTCAGAAAGTTCCATTCCACAATTCAACAATGCCATCGAGTAGTAAACATAATCTCAACGACGTTTGAAAACAAAGCGTATTGCCCAGCAGTCTTTATAGATATACAGCAGGCTTTTGACAAGGTGTGGCACGATGGGCTCCTACTCAAGATAAAGTCTTCTCTGACAAGCGAAGTTTATCTTCTTATGAAGTCATACTTGTCCGACAGATTCTTCCAAATTAAATATGGTCAATGCTATTCCATAATCCACCCGATTGCTTCCGGTGTACCCCAGGGAAGTGTGCTGGGACCTATACTCTATCAATTATATACAGCCGACATCCCCACAACAGCTGACACATATATAGGCACTTTTGCTGACGACACCGTCCTCCTATCTCAACATACCGACCCACACATGGCCTCCTCAAACCTTCAAACCCATCTATCCCTTCTCCAAGTATGGCTCAATAAATGGCGGATCAAAGTTAATGAAACAAAAAGTACTCAAGTTAACTTTACATTAAATCGATCAGAATGTCCATCAGTGTCCCTAAACAATATAGAAATTCCAAAATCAAACGAAGTCCGCTATCTGGGTCTACATTTGGACAAAAAACTAACGTGGAAAAAACATATATTAAAAAAAAGGAAGGAATCCGACCTGCGACTGAGAAAAATGTACTGGGCACTGGGGAGAAAATCGTGTTTATCGCTTGAATACAAAATCTTACTTTACAAAGCTATAATAAAACCAATTTGGACATATGGCATTGAGCTATGGGGCTGCTCTTGCAAATCCAACGTCAACATCATCCAACGATTTCAATCGAAAACACTCAGAATGCTTGCAAATGCACCTTGGTACGTCAGCAATCGAACATTACATACGGACCTCGGAATGCCAACCGTTCAAGAAGAATGCACCAACCGGAGTGCCAGCCACTTCCTGCGTCTCCAACTTCACTCAAACGAACTAGCGTCCACCCTGCAACATGACCCTCCCTACAGAAGACTTCAGAACAAGAAATGGCCGAATGACCTGAAAGCAGTATAAGTTCACAATCCGGATAACGTCATTGGATGGGTATCCGCTCACGTCATTGTATTATTGTGTCATCACATTAACTCATGGAACATGTACTATATAGTTCCGATTGTTAATTTTCTAATAAATTAAAAAAAAAAAAAAAAACCTCTTAAGAAAAAATCCCCCCATGTTTGTTTATCCAGCAACTACGCCGTAGATATTGTGTTTTCCCGCCCTCCTGGCACCATTGTATCGCCATCGGCCAGGTCCTTGACAGGACAACGCAAGCAAGGCCGTCTCGTGTGTGTTTTTTTTGTTAAGCCCCCGAGAGTCTAAGCTTTCCTCGTAAACAGTCCATCGATCGCCTTTTCTTTGTGACACTGAGAATACTTCTCAACCCGGCCACCTTGAAGGAATGCTTCCACGCCCACCCTCGTTGTTGCTTCCTCACCCTCCCCCCACCCCTCTTTTTCATTAAGAGATTCCCAACTGATTGCCACGGCGGCTGTATTTTAAGAAGAAGAGGGAGAAGAACACTCATCTCTCTAACTCCCCCGCTATTTCCGTCACAAAACAGACCGCGGACCGCTTCCTCTCTCTCTCTCTCTCTCCCTCTCCCTCTCTCTCTCTCTCTCTCTCTCTCTCTGGCTGTCTTTAGTTCCAAATAAAAGGCTCAATTACTGTAGCATCTGTAGAGATTTCTTTTGAGACTCTAACCAGAGAGATATTCGCTCGTAGCGTGGTCAATCAGCCTGAAAATCCGTCATTCTTAATCTCTTACTCTGAGTTCTCATTGGAACAGTCGACCAGCTGCCTCCTAAACTAGACGAGACATCGGAAGAACGTGGAACAAGTACGAAAGTAAGTGTATTAGAAAAAAATTACAGGAAATTGGTGATAAACTTGTCACAGCTTCTTTATGCCCACCTCGAAGAAATCTCCCGCTGGCCCTGTGCAGAACCACTTTCTGCAGCTGCTCGTCACCCATGTGTGCCTTCAGGGAGAATCTGAAGGAGCCAAGTCAGAGGAATACGAGAGGTTGTTCAAAACATACCAGCCTTGGAGGCTAACAACAAGCACACTCCTCTCGTCAGAATTGCCCTCCTTTTGAGTTATTTTTAAGGGGTCTCACAATATCGTTGTGCATTGTCGATCTCCCCCTCTTTGAGGTAGAAATTCGACCTAAATGATGCTATTTCGGGTCCCAAATAACACTGAGGTCATGATTTTTTGTCTCCCTCCTGAAATTGGGGTTTTGAATTATTTTTTTGACAGACGGGGTAATCGGTGTGACGACTCTCTTTTTTGGTGAGGCGTGTAATGATACACCCACGGTTCATCTCCAGTAAACAACAGAGCTCAGCGTTGGAAGCGGATCACGCGGAGCACATGGCGGTATTTTATAATCGACATCTTTCACGGAACTGGAAAAAGTGTATTTAAAAACAAATTACAGGAAATTGTTGATACACTTTTCAGAAGCTTCTTTATGCCCTCCTCGAAGAAATCTCCCACTAGCTCTATTCAGAACCGCTTTCTGCAGCTGCTCGTCACCCATGTGTGCCTTCAGGGAGAATCTGAAAGAGCCAAGTCAGAGGAAATCGAGAGGTGGTTCAAAACATGCCAACCAAATGAGCGCCTTGGAAGCTAACAACAAGCACACTCCTCTCGTCAGCATTACCCTCCTTTTTTTTCCCTCCAGAAATTGTGGTTTGAATTATTATTTTTTGACAGACGGGAGAATTGGTGTGACGACTCTCTTTTTGACTGAGGAGTGTAATGATCCACCGACGGTTCATCTCCAGTCAAAGAAACAACTGAGCTCAGCGTTGGAAGCGGATCACGCGGAGCACGTGGCGGGATTTTTTTAAACGACATCTTTCACAGAACTGGACAGTATACGTGACTTAACGTTGTTCCTGCGATGCTCGCTCTGTCAGGAGATCCTCCTCTACCACTCTGTGTTGACAAATCTAAAAAAAAAATTAAAAAACCATAGTTCGTTACGGTCACAGTCCGCTTACTTTCTGAAGAAGCATCGTCCCAATAGCCCAACCCCCTACCTCTACCACGATTCTCCTCCGTCACTTTAAGGTCGAATTGCTGGGTAGGATCCTCATAACTATAGCAGGTGTGGGAAGAGGATCCTACGTAACAGATAAATAAATTAAAAAAGGAAGTCTGTGAGAGCATTCTCTCGCAGGTGAACCTTCCCAGAGAGCTCTGGCGGAGGCTACCTTTGGGGATGCCTTCTCCTCTCCCTGCTTTTCTGAACTAAGGTTCCCTCAAGCCGAAGCACCTCGGCCGGTTTTGAGAGGCGTATGTTCCGGGCATACGGTAAGAGTTGTTCTCTGTTCCCATTGGAACAGTCGGCCAGCTGCCTCCTAAACTGGTCGAGGCACGGAGAAGGAAATGCTGCGTCCCCACGGCAAACTCCTCTCTCCAGCCATCAAGGGAAGGGCGTGGGACAAGTACCCAATGTTCGACCTACCTGATACAGGTTTTCTAGGGCTTTCCCTGCATCACTTTTAGGCGAATGCCGGGTAGGATCCTTAAAATATAGCCCGGGGGCCCTAGTTAACCCTTGGCTACCTTCCTCTACCCTTCCGCATCCCCCGTTTCGTTTCCCTTCCTACGCTATTAAACAGGAGAGGCCGCCACGTGGGTTGTGGATTATCCTCACTAAAATTTATGGATGACAAAAATTTTTATGCTTTGTGCATGTCTGGAAATTTAATCAATAACATGGGTGCAAGAGTTGGAGTAGAATAATTTAGATAGATAGAACCAACCGTATTAACTGGACGGCGGAAGGGAAACTTGGTAGATTGTTTAGTGATTTCTTTGCAAGCGCTCTTGGTCCGTCAGAGGAGGAACCAAGCGTCCGGACGCCATGGCCAACGTAACCGTGGTATTTATATTACGGTTCTCCCTCGTACATACTTCAGCCCAATTTCCCTTCCCCCGCAGAGCCTCGTCGCCATTAGCGTAAGCGTCGGGGGAAGAGGCAGGACCCGGGTTGCAGGACTGCACGGAAACGGAAACCACACACGAAAATCAAAAACTCCTCCACGTCAGCAAAGTGGTCCAATATATTGTTCTTTGGAAGAACTGCTGTAACATAATTTTGGGAAACGAAAACGTATAACAGCCATATTAGAAATATCGGAAGGACGTGGGACAAGTACCCAATGCCCGACCTACCTGATGCAGGTTATACTAGGGTTTTCCCTGCATCACTTTCAGGCGAATTGCCGGGTAGGATCCTTAAACCATAGTCCGGGGGGATCAAGTTAACCCTTGGCTACTTTCCTCTACCCTTCCGCAACCACCCTTTCAAATCCCTTCATATGCTATTAAAGGGGAGTTGCCACCATGTGGATTACCCTCATGTAGCCTGTTACCCTAAAAAAAAATTCTATATTAATTTTTGGTAAAGAAGTGATTTAACCTAAATCTAACTGTTCCTAGTTCCGTACACACTTTCCACAGACCTTGCTCTACTTTTCCGCATCTCCCCTTTCACATCTCTTTCCTATGCTATTAAACAGGAGTTGCCACCATGTGGAATCCCCCTCGTGTAGCCAGTTAACCTAAAAAAACAATTAAAAAGGAACCTTCCCAGAGCGCTCTGGAGGAGGCTACCTTAGCGGATACCTTCTCCTCTCTCTCTGCTTTTTGAACTAAGGTTCCCACATGCTGAGGCCCGTTTTGAGAGGTGTATGTTCCGGGGGTCGCAGACTTTGGGCATACGGTAAGAGTTGTCCGCTATTCCCATTGGAACAGTCGGCCAGCTGCTTCCTAAACTGGTCGAGGCACGGAGTAGGTAATGCTGCGTCCCCACAGAAAACCCCTCTCCCGCCATCCAGGGAAGGGTGTGGGATTAGTACCAAATGCTCGACCTACCTGATGCAGATTATTCTAGGGTTTTCCCTGCATCACTCTTAGGCGAATTTCCCGGGTAGGATCCTTAAACTCTAGCCTGGGGGCCCCTAGTTAACCCTTGGCTACCTTCCTCTACCCTTCCGTATCCCCCCTTTCAAATCCCTTTCCTATGCTATAAGAGGGGAGTTGCCACTATGTGGATTACCCTGTACGTACCCCTATCTACACCTTCTTCTTCTTGAAAAAAATTAAATCGTATGATAGTTAATTCTGGAATCATTAATTGTTTACTTACTTCGTATTGTTTTTTTATAGAAGTGTAAATATTATATTATTCCCTTAGTATAGTTAAACAAATATTTTTGTTGTTGTTATTACTGTAGAGTTGTCTCACTTATGTTCGGGAAATTTGGTTTTCCGTATTTTGTAACTTCATGTAATGACGTGTCCTTTTTTCCTAATACGAAGACTAATGGAATAAAATAAATCGAATCAAATAAATAAGTTAGAAATACTCGAGCACAAAAAGAAAACTTTGTTCCTCATTAAAGGAAACTCGAATCCCCCCAAAAAAAATCATATTCCAAATTAACCAAATTGTAAAAATTAAGTGTGTAGAGTCATTTATTTTATTTTTGTAACTATGACTATATTTATTTTTAAAAAAATAACGAAAACTTTTTGTCCAAAATTTATTTATGGAAAATCAAGTGAAAATCATTTCGTGGAATCGGAAAAGACCGTGTTGAATTTGTAGAAACGCTTAATATTAAATCAATTTTAATTTTTAAACAAATCAAATTTTATTTACATATAAAATTGATCCGCCCCGCAGCATTTTGTCTCTGTCTGTCTCTCTCTGTGCTAACACAAGCGACGCGCAAGTGACGTCACGGAACAGAGGGAAGAGGAATCTGCATACTCCAGGCCCTCGTACTAGGTGAAACAGACAAACAAAAGAGGAAGAAAAGACCAGCAGGAGACTAAGCAGGTTATTAGCAACACATTGAACACTTGTGCAGGACCCCTGATGAGGAAACATCTTATATATATTGCAATTATTTGTGCGTGCGGATATTTATGACTCCTTTTTTTCCCCTTTTTAACTGACTCCTTGTCCGTTTCCGTGTCTTTCTATGACAAGTCTTGATTTCTCCCTGTAAACATCTTGTTGTATGATGCTCGATGACGTATCGAGAGTAAAGGAACAGCCTTAATAAATGTCAGTCCGTACGTTGATTGTCCACACGGTTGAAACGTCGCTGGCGCCGTTGCCAACTGTCACTTGTTAAAACTTTTGATTGCGCAGCAAAAAAAAAAATCTTGCGCGTTGTCTCTGGAAGAAAAAAAAACAAACCTGTCAGCTCTTACGTCGACGTTACCTGGAGGATTAAAAACAACCCTCTGCGAAAACAGGCGCGTCGCGACGTCATAGTGGAAATAATTTATTAATTCTTTTCTAAAAAAAAAAATTTTTAGGTAACAGGCTACATGAGGGTAATCCACATGGTGGCAACTCCCCTTTAATAGCATAAGAAGGGATTTTAAAGGGGGGATGCGGAAGGGTAGATGAAGGTAGCCAAGGGTTAACTAGGGCCCCCGGGCTATATTTTAAGGATCCTACCCGGCATTCGCCTCATGGAAAACCCTAGATAAACCTGCATCAGGTAGGTCGGGCATTGGGTACTTGTCCCACGCCCTTCCGATAGCGGGAGAGGAGTTTGCTGTGGGGACGCAGCATTCCCTTCGCCGTGCCTCGACCAGTTCAGGAGGCAGCTGGCCGACTATTCCAATGGGAATAGCGAACAACTCTTACTGTATGCCCAAGGTCTGTGACCCCCACGGAACATACACCTCTCAGAACAGGCCGAGGTGCCACAGCTTGTGGGAACCTTAGTTCAAAAACAGAGAGAGGAGAAGGCATTCCCAAAGATAGCCCATTCGCGTCTCTCCTACAAGGTTCTGCCTGCGAGAGAACAGCCCTCGCTGACCGTTCTTTTCTAAAAAAAAAATATATATATGCATACAACATTATAACATTTATAATGGCGAATTGTCTGAAAGTTTTTACCTTAATAAACAACGCGGTCTTTCTCGATGTAGAGAATTAATGTAGCCTTCTCTGGCTTCTAAGTGGCTAAACACTTGTATCCAGGACGTTTCGATGACGTTCTCTGCTATCGTCTTCCAGCAAACTGACTCGTAAAAATAAAATAAATTTACTGACTTTTTTTATTATTGCTACGACTCACAGCCCACGTGAGTCCGTTTATGCGGTTCACCTTTCATCCTACATCTTTGGAGACTGTTACCATAAAAAAAAATCCTTCTGCGCTCCGACATTCCTTGCACTCCTTCGTGATCTGGAAAGTGTTCTTTCTGTCTAGGCTGTCGTAGGCTTTGTTTAAAAATCAGTGTAAAACTGATTAAGTTGTAATCATAAAACATGTCCAGTGCGTGTCTCAGTAAAAATTGTGGATCTTTTGCTCCTAAACACACCCTTATGGCCTCCCGATAACCTTTCCACCCACTTTGCTAGTCATATATATATATATATATATATATATATATATATATGTATATATTGTAATACACAAATGGCGCCCAACGTGGGGCCATTCAAACCAATTCATTTAATTTCTTTTCTTTTATTGCTTATTACATTTATGGCGCCCAACGTGGGGCAATTCAATTAATTAATTGTTATTATTATTGATTATTACATTTATGGCGCCCAACGTGGGGCAATTCAATTAATTAATTGTTATTATAATTGATTATTACATTTATGGCGCCCAACGTGGAGCAATTCAATTAATTAATTGTTATTATTATTGATTATTACATTTATGGCGCCAAAGGTGGGGCAATTCAATTAATTAATTGTTATTATTATTGATTATTTCATTTATGGCTTCACCAACGTGAGGAAATTGAATTAATTAATTGTTATTATTTTTGATTATTACATTTATGGCGCCCAACGTGGGGCAATTCAATTAATTAATTGTTATTATTATTGATTATTACATTTATGGCGCCCAACGTGGGACAATTCAATTAATTAATTGTTATTATTATTTATTATTACATTTATGGCTTCACCAACGTGGGGCAATTCAATTAATTAATTGTTATTATTATTGATTATTTCATTTATGGCTTCACCAACGTGGGGCAATTTAATTAATTAATTGTTATTATTATTTATTATTACATTTATGGCGCCCAACGTGGGGAAATTCAAGTAATTAATTGTTATTATTATTGATTATCACATTTATGGCGCCCAACGTGGGGAAATTTAATTAATTAATTGTTATTATTATTGATTATTACATTTATGGCGCCCAACGTGGGGCAATTTAATTAATTAATTGTTATTATTATTGCTTATTACAATACATATTATTTAGCTGACTCCTTAACAATTCCGTATCACTGTAACCTACAACATTCACACACTGAGGTGGAGATCCGCATTACGGCACTTCCGGGGCAAAGAATAACAGAGAGAAACTCACAGAGAAAACACACGCTTAAACTAATCGATACACTGCAGAAAACGACTCGATAGTTGTTGACGTGAGCCCAACTGCGACATAAATCGTTCCCTAGAGACGTTGAGATGAGACGATCCAAACTTGAGAGCATCCTTTTACTCGACGTTTCGGGATTGCGACGTGCAGTTTATAATCGGTATTTAAGCTGCGATATGAGCGCCAAGTAACTGCCGTAACAGTCTCGTGGAACAACACGGTCGGGTCTTGCTGCAGACATTAAGTGTGTGTGACTATCAAGAACGTGAATGCGAACGCGATGGCTTCCTCCATAACTCCGTCCCTCAGGACCGCGTCTCGCCAACGAGTCATGTGCAGTTAATGGAGAACCATCACGGCTCTACTTCACTCCTTTATTTATAAACATTAATTGCAAGAGGGGGCAAATAATATCAACTACAATTTTTAATTACGCTTAAAATATACTAAAACCGTGCACTCAGGGCCTTTCCGTGAAAATAAAAATTATGACTGCCACTGTGCAAGCAAGGAAATGACGTCACCACTAATTCATAAATAAGCTATAAAACGTCCTGTGCAGGTGTGGATCACGACGCCGTAGTCTCCGGTCACCGGTAGCGCGCAGAAATGACGGACAACAATTACGAAGCTCAGATTCCAGCACCGACGTAATAAGTTGACCTATAATTACGGTCTACAAATCCGTTTTAAGTATTTCTAGGATTCCCTCGGTCACATCACGTAGCACCGCACACTAAAATTATTCTACAAAAATATATAAACGACTCCCTCAGTCAAAACCTTGTTCCATCATTCATCTCCTAATGAAAATTGATGAATTAAAATGGATAAACGACTCTTTCTATCATAAACATATAGTTTCATTCTTCTCTAAAATAATATTACAGTAATTACAATATATAAACGACACCCTCAGTCAAAACCATGTTCCATCAATGATGTCGTAATGAAAATTGATGAACTAAAATATGTAAACGACTCCCACAGTCAAAACATTGTCCCTTAATCTCGTATTCAAAATTTATTAACTTAAGTATATAAACCACTCCTTATTGCTTCATTCCTCTATAAGGAAGCCTGCGAGAGGATTTCTCGCAGGTGAACCTTCCCAGAGAGCTCTGGCGGGGGCTACCTTTGGGGATGCTCTCACATCTCTCTGGTTTTTTTTTGAACTAAGGTTCCCACATGCCGAGGAACCTCGGTCTGTTTTGAGAGGTGTATGTTCCGGGGTCGCAGACCTTGGGCATACGGTAAGAGTTGTCCGCTATTCCTATTGGAATAGTCGGCCAGCTGCCTCCTAAACAGGCCAAGGCATGGCGAGGGGTAAGCTGCGTCCCCACAGCAAACTCCTCTCCCGCTATCGGAAGGGCGTGGGACAAGTACCCAATGCCCGACCTACCCGATGCAGGTTTTTCTAAGGTTTTCCCTGCATTCCTTTAGGCGAATGCCGGGTAGGATCCTTAAAATATAGCCCGGGGCCCCTAGTTAACCCTTTGCTACCTTCCTCTACCCTTCCGCATCCCCCCTTTCAAATCCCTTCCTATGCTATTAAAGGGGAGTTGCCCTAAGTGGATTACCCTCATGTAGCCTGTTGCCCTAAAAAAAAAAGCTTCATTCCTCTCGAAAAGACAATTACAATATTTCTGATATATAAACGACTCCCTCAGTCAAAACCACGTCCCGTCATTCATCTCCTAATAAAAGTTGATGAATTAAAATGGATAAACGACTCTTTCTATCATAAACATATGGCTTCATTCTTCTCTAAAAGAATATTACAGTAATTGCAATACATAAACGACTCCCTCAGTCAAAACCGTGATCCTTAATTGATCTCGTAATCAAATTTGATTAACTTAAATATATAGACCACTCCTTATTGCTTCATTCCTCCCGAAAATACAATTACAACATTTCTAATATATAAACGACTCCCTCAGTCAAAACAATGTCCCATCGTTGACCATCCGGTGACCGGAGCCCAAATTTGAGATCTAGAAGGTTTTTTTAGTTCTGTGAGAAGTTTCTTGGATGTATAAAGAACAGGCCTGTAATCCATTGCTCCTCTTGAACAGTGTCTATCATAATTTTGTTTTCTAGCTTTATTAAATTTTTAATTTTTTTGTGGTCGCTAATAAATCTCCTTTGTTTCAGTTTAATTTTTCGAGATTAGTTATTAGTATTACTATACTCTTATTTTATTTTATAGTCCAGTTAATCCGCTTTTTCCAGGGTTTATTTTTAGTTTACATAAAAATTGTTTATCGTTAATTTCAATAACTGTGGATGTGTAACGGTGTCAGGTGAGCCAACATAACTGCTTTATTTCCAGTTTCATTCTAAACGTGTTTCTTATCTGTTGACTCCATTACGGTTATTGTTTGTTGGTTTTTTTTCGTGGGGGGGGGGTAAATTTTAATGGCGCTTACTGACGACGTTTTTCAAAAATGATTTCAATAAATCACGACGGCGTCACAACGCAATCTCGACTGTTACGTGCAGAGTTGTGATCCCTAGGGGGTTGGCAGCAGTGGTGATTAGAGTCTTCAAATATGCATCTCGTATTTGCAGGGCGGGGAGGGGGGACCCCGTGAGTGTGTGTGCAGTTCATTACAGTCGGACTGCAGTGATTGTTAAAACCCGGTAATTGAAGAATGACCTGCGTTAGAAATAATTTATAATAATGGCGTAAACCTTAAATAAGTAATGAGGGAAAAAGGGGACAATCAAAAATTAAATTTAAATAATTTTCATATGATTGAATGTTGATAAAAACCTTTATAAGACCTGTAAAGGTGGATGGCGACCGGAATCGACGTATTTAACGAAAGATGGAGTTGCAGTTGAGAGAGAGAGTCGATGGAGAGTCAAGTATCTTGGTAGTTATTGGATTTGTCGTGAGACATTATCTATATAATAAAGAAAGGATGGATATTTGTATGTATGTATGTATTTACGTTAATCCCTATACAAATTCTAAAGCCTGGACGGAATAACACAAAAAATAGGTACACATATTCTTCAAACCAAGAGAAACGGTGCTGTGGGGGCTGAGAAACCCCTAGCATAAAGGTGGAAAGAATTATAATTGAAAAACGTGATCATTTTGTGTTAAATCACTGCGCACCAAGAGACCGTGACGTCACGCGGGAGAGAGAGAGAGACGTTACTACGCGACAATCAAAGGAAATAGTTCCTTTTTCCGGTAATGAAATAAATTAGAAATATTTTCTTTGAATAAAAAGTATAATTTTATCCAGTAATACTCCGTCGAATGATAATAAAAAACAATACTAAATACTTTACGATCCTTGAGGGGAAAATGTAAGTTAATTTTCGCCTCCATGTTTAGTGACTCCAATATGGCGACTATTTGTTTACACTGTGAATCTAGCTAAGAATTTCATCAATTTAAATCTTTCTTAATGTCTGAAGACTGAGGGACAATTATATCCTGCAGTAGTCAAGGAGTATATTTAAGAAGAAATTCTGAGGTATGTTTGTTGTGACTCATGCAATAAAATTCAATGTATTTTACAGCTGTTCAATTAATGCACTATTATCTGTGGAAAGTGTGTACGGAACTAGGAACAGTTAGATTTAGGTTAGGTCACTTCTTTGACTACAGATTAATATAGAATTAAATACTTCTTCCGGTTTATATTAACAAGTACACGTGGCAACGCCGCGGCACACAGATACTATATAATAAAAAATGTTCGATTTCTTGTCTCAAACAAGCAAAAAAACGTGAAGAAATTCGAATAAATCGACCCCAAAACAGTAGATGAGAATTAAAACAAAAAACCAATATATGTTTATATGGATTTATGCTATAAGATTACGTGTGTTTATTTTTTTTAGGGTAACAGACTGCATGAGGGTAATCCACAAGGTGGCAACTCCCCTTCAATAGCATAGGAAGGGATTTGAAATGTAGGATGTGGAAGGGTAGAGGAAGGTAGCCAAGGGTTAACTAGGGCCCCCCGGGCTATTGTTTAAGGATCCTACCCGGCAATTCGCCTAAAAGTGATGCAGGGAAACCCCTAGAAAAACCTGCATCAGGTAGGTCGGGCATTTGGTACTTGTCCCACGCCTTTCCGTGGATGGCGGGAGAGGGGTTTGCTGTGGGGTCGCAGCTTTCTCCTCGCCGTGCCTTCACCAGTTTAATAGGCAGCTGGTCGACTGTTCCAATAGGAACAGCGGACAACTCTTTATCCGCATGCCCAAGGTCTGTGACACCCCGGTAACATACACCTCTCAAAAGAGGCCGAGGTTATTGGGCTTTCGTGAACTTGAATTCAAAACTGGAGAGAGAGAGAGAGAGAGGAAGAGACATCCCGCAAAAGGTAGCACTTCTCCGTCTCCCTTAAAAGATCCTGCCTGCGAGAGAGAAAACATCAGCTCTCACAGGCACCATTCTGTTTTCTCGTCTATTAGGATTAGTAATTCGACCGTGATTGCAGTCAAATCCTGGGTTATGGCAGTCGCTGAGTTTAATTATGACAACCCCGGAAACGCTAGGCATTAGTAAGGGAGATTTTTATAACGTATGAAAACTGATGATGACGATATTGTGTGTTTATTTTTTTAAATAATAGAGTGAATTATACAGTAGTGGGTAAGTTATCGTGCAATAATAACTATGATATTATGTAAGAGAATATAAGGCTTATGAGGTCGCCATGTTGTATGAGTACCCGTTCAAGGATTCTTTCACCAAGCAAAAGTCGTATAACACTCATGCGTAATTGTCAACGGCAAGTTTGGAAGTGCGTAATATCTGTGAGCGTCACTCAATCCATTTACTGCCATTACATTAAGCACGTGGCGATTACCGCTTAATGCACAAGTTGAGTATTTAAAGTCAAACGAACTCCTGATGGCCTCGTCGCTCTCCGTCTGTCTGCATCGAGTATGCTAATGAGAGAGTTGTCCACGCCGTGACGTGCCATTTTCAAAATTGGTGACGGTGTTTCCATTTTATCTGTTGCGGAGTGCAGTTAAAACGTGTTAGTTACTGTTGTTAGCTGCATGCATATGTAACACAAAATATGCTGTGTCAGTGTGTGGATTATGGACAAGCAGAGACGCCGTCGTCGATCTGGATGGATTGGATTTCCTCTCTTTGTCGCGATTTATTACAAAATTACTCGCATTTGCCTGAGGAATACGAAAGTTTTCTTTCCCTTGTGAGTATTTAACATACATAAAGATAGCCTGCGAGGGCTTTTCTCTCGCAGGCAGAACCTTGTAGGAGAGATACGAAGGGGCTACCTTTGGGGATGCCTTTTCCTCTCCGTTTTTGAACTAAGGTTCCCACAAGCCGAGGCACCTCGGCCTGATTTGAGACGTGTATGTTCCGGGGTCGCAGACCTTGGGCATACGGTAAGAGTTGTTCGCTATTCCCATTGGAATAGTCGGCCAGCTGCCTCCTAAACTAGTCGTGACACAGAGAAGGGAATGCTGCGTCCGCACAGCAAACTCCTCTCCCGCTATCGGAAGGGCGTGGGACTAGTACCCAATGCCCGACCTACCTGATGCAGGTTTTTATAGGGTTTTCCCTGCATTTCTTTTAGGCGAATGCCGGGTAGGATCCTTAAAATATAGCCCGGGGGCCCCTAGTTAACCCTTGGCTACCTTCCTCTACCCTTCCGCATCCCCCCTTACAAATCCCTTCCTATGCTATTAAAGCTGAGTTGCCCAACGTGGATCACCCTCATGAAGCCTGTTGCCCTAAAAAAACATAAAAAAAGTATATACATATATAAAGGAAGGAGAGAGCTCTGGCGGAGGCTACCTTTGGGGATGCCTCTTCCTCTCTCTGGTTTTTTGAACTAAGGTTCCCACAAGCCGAGGCACTCCACCCTGTTCTGAGAGGCGTATGTTCCGTGGTCGCAGACCTTGCGGAGCATACGGCAAGAGTGTTGTTCTCTGTTGCCATTGGAATAGTCGGCCAGCTGCCTCCTAAGCTGTCCGAGGCCCGGAGAAGGAAATGCTGCGACCCCACAGCAAACTCTTCTCTCGCTATCGGAAGGGCGTGGGACAAGTACCCAACGCCCGTCCTACCTGAAGCAGGTTTTTCTAGGGTTTTCCCTGCAATACCTTTAGACGAATGCCGGGTAGGATCCTGAAACGGGGGCCCTAGTTAACCCTTGGCTACCTTCCTCCACCCTTTCGCATCCCCCCTTTCAAATCCCTTCCTATGCTATTAAAGGGGAGTTGCCACCATGTGGATTACCCTCATGTAGCCTGTTACCTTAAAAAATAAAATAAATAAAAAATAAAAATTATTAATTTACTTTACGGGTGTTTTTAATTAATAACTTTAATATATATTAAATAAATTAACGAACAAGCATTTAAAATTTTTGTATTCAAGACAACAAAATTTCGGTACCGAAACGTCGTTGAGGTGAAAAAAAAATTTTTCTTAAAAAATGTATTTAATGTCGGTCGTTAATTTATTTAAATAGTGTTAAAAAAAATTTATTTTTGTAAAGAAAATGTATTTCTTTAATTTGTAACTTCAAACTTTGCCGCTCGCCGCACCATAATCAATCACGGGAGTCGACAGTGGGGGGAGAATCCAATATGGGGAGTTACGTGGCTACTGAATATTACGAGCGAACATAAACGGAATCGACTAATTTATAAACAAACTTTTAATGTCGTTTCTTTGTTTACAGGTAAATGGTGTATAAGTGTAGTTTTAGTGTTATGTTTGTAATTTACAACTTATTGAAATAAATCTTTGTTTACAGAGTAACACACTGTTTATTTACGTCATTCCGAAAATAAAAAAAATAGTTTATACAGAATCATCTTATATTTTAAATAAAACAACTCTTTCACTCTGGTTATGAAGTGAAATGAATCCCCGTGACGTCACTCCTAACTTCGATAAAAATCGACATTCGAAGTCGCGCCATTTTGTTTTTCCTGCGACAGTCCTTCGGCCGTAACTTCTCCTTTCTCTGCAAACGTACGGTCTGAACGTGAGCGTGAACGAGAAGGGAAGAAAATACCTTGTAAGCATTCAAATTCGGTTGCCGGAGAAGGAAGGTTACAGAAGGCGGTGGGGAGATTCGGGACAGAATGAAAGAACCGAGTCGATACAGGAAAAGGGCTGATTACATGTTCAAAGTAAAGGTCAGGACAATAAATTAAAGGGAACCCCTTGCAAAAGGGGAAAGTTCTCTAACGTAAATAATATTAATATAGGTTAGTGGAGTGAAGTGAAACTGCTGCGTAAATAAAAAAGATCATTAATCCAGAAAAATACTATTAAAAATATTTCTTTTGTACCGACGTAATAATTACCTTGTATCTGTATAAATATAATTACAAGTTCGAGTCAGTTGTTGTAATACTTAATCGATTTCGAATCTCGATATATTTATCGAAACTATGGAATGTATTACGGAGGTAAAACGCGTATATACATTTTTTTTTAAAAAAATAATTCAACTTAATATTTTTTCACACAACGTTATTCTGGGAATCCTTGTTCCTTTCGTCAGGTTCTAAGAAGAGCCTGGAGCGACACAACTTATTATTTTTTTCCCTCGTACTCTCTTATTACAAATTTCTACAGGCTTTTTTGAGTGTTGTCAACTGACCTGTGCAGTTGTGTCGCTCCTGGCTCTCATTAGCACCTGACGAAAGGAACAAAGATTCCCAGTAACACGTTGTGTGGTATTTTAAGTCTGTATTGGCTACCTTCCTCATTCATTATTTTCTATCAGACGTTTATATTAATTTCAGTTTAATATTTTTTCTGTACACAGTTATTAATAATATAAATAATGTCTTTATTGTAGAGTAATTAGCGTATTAAAATTGTGGTGTGATCGTGTCTTTCGTTTCTAATTCCATATTGTCCTTAACACCACAGATACACAGTGGTACAAGAATTTTCTTTTGTAAAGAAAGCACGACGCCGTGGCAGCGGACGCTGAGGATGGACAGGGGTATTTTTTTTTGTCTCGACCACGCAGCGGGTGGTCACAGAAGAGCTGAAAAGGGTCGGCGCAGATGTTGGCAGTTTGGATGGAGACAGCCAGGATGATGATGGTGGTAAAAACGGACTGGACGGTCGGAGACAAAAAGAGTATCTCTTTCGCAAAGGAGTGTAGGGACTCTTCTGCTGAGCTCTGATTCTTAACCCTTTTCCCCTGAAGACGTACGGAGATTATACTGTTATAATCATCCACTCTCTCTCATTATCTCTTCTACCACAGACAATGGAACACTCGATAAATTTTGCACGGAGAGAGAGAGGATCCAGGTTCTTCTCGCTGCAGACAAAATATGAGGTTATGTTCATCCAGATGGCGACCTGCTGTGGTGTAGTGGCCAGCGTCGTTGCCTCGCATCTCAGAGGTCCCGGGTTCGAATCCCGGCATGTTTGTGGTCGTCCTGGTCAAGAAAACTGTTGATAAGGCTGACCAGGTGTCACTCCTGAATCCATGTCATGTAAGATGACAGTCTGGCAGCCGTCTCGGTAGGCCAAGGCCCTTCATGGGGCTGTCGAGCCAAGGAGTTAGTTGCTCATCCAGATGCTTGAGTATTGCAGAGCTTCAGATCAAATCAGCTCTGAATGCGACGAATTGCGACGAGACTGCAGAGGAAGCAGCCGTGTGGCTAAAACTGACTGGACCATTGAGGATTTTCTTTAGGAGACACAATAAGAAGAGACGCTGCTCAATCCAGATGCTTCAGATCACTCACATAAGGAATGAAGGCGACGAATCGCGACGAGACTTGCCTTTGCTTTTAAAAGTCGGAAATTTCTTCATATCGTTTTGCATTTATTTGTAATTTACTTTTGAAACCGTTTATGGCGTTAATCACGTCGGTGATGGTTTTATTTTTCCCCCGCTGTTGCTCCAGGAACATTGGAATATTCAAGCGTGACGTCAGAATACTTTCTAATACTGATAATAAATACAGTTGTAAACCCGTTTTTTCACAAGTCTACGGATATTATCTCTGCCCAGCGTGTTTATGCACGAAATTCTAAAGTTCGTTAAGCGGGACATGAAGGTTTTTCAAAGGAATGGCGGCGAGTCTCACGGTTACGAGGTTAGAAATCGCTCAGGTCTAAGATCTCTGCTCTTCTACCAGAGAAGTCTTCACCATCCAGGGATAATAGTCTTCCTCCAGAGGTAAACAACAATAATAACTACAAGAGTTGTGGGGTTCAGTGTAAAGATATTCTACTGCAAGGCCGCGGGTGTTTTACTCAGTGCAGGAGTTTCTTGATCGTTCCCCTAATAATTAATTTTTTTACAAACAAAACCACTGCCCAAGTGTTGAATGTGTTGCTAATAACAACTACTTATTTCACTACTTGCTTAGTCTCTGTTGGTCTTTCCTGCTCGTTTGTTTGTCTGTCACGTACGAGGGCCTGGAGTTTGCAGATTCCTCTTCCCTCTGTTTCGTGACGTCACTTGTCCGTCGTTTGTGCCTCCTCCTAGTGTGTGCGGGTGTGTCAGGTTTCGTGTTCATTCTACTGTGATGTGTAATTATATATATTCATAATATTTCATTATCTAGTCATTAATTTTTTACTGGTACGTATTGAATTTTTTTTATTATAACTGTAAATATTATATTCTACCCTTAGTACAGTTAAATAATTATCATTTTTGTTATTATTACTATTATATTACTTATGTTGGACAGGGAAATTTGTGTTCCCGATTTTTTAGTGTTTTTAAGTCAACTTCTAATTGGAGCATCCAATAATAATATATATTGTAATTTTATATAATGACGTATCCTGTTTCCTCATACGAGGGCTAATGGAAGAAAATATATTTATTTTAAATGAAGAATTAAAAGGGTCTGCTTTTATAATAATATATATAAATAATATATAATATATATAAATATATATAATATATATAAATAATATATAATATATATAAATATATATAATATATATAAATAATATATAATATATATAAATAATAAAAAATAGCAGCCTTTTAGTCAGAAAAACCAAGTTTAAGGGACATTTTGAAAATAACTAAAACACAGAGAATTTTTTTTTCTTCATTTTAATGCTTCATGCTGTCCTCTTCTTTTATTTAAAAAAAAAACAATCATCGATAATATCGACATATTTCCGCGATCGACTTTTACGGTCCTCTCGAGATCGACCTTTTCGAGCACCTCTCGTTTAGGATTAACTAATTTTTTTGAAAAAAATTATACCATCATTTAAATTTCAAATTAAATAAAATTACCGTAATTTAATTTATTCTAATATAATTTGTGAACGACATCAGGGATGCAAACGTTGGACTATAAAGTTTAAGTTAAAATATTTCACAGATTTAAACCGTAAAGTAGCCAAACACTTGGCAAGTTTTTGGTTTGCTTATTACATTAGAATCAATTATGGTAATTTTATTCACTTAAATTATGGGTGAATATTTTTTAAATAAATCAGTCAGTCGTAACAGTCTGGTTTATTCCATTATATTTACTGACCTCAAATAGGATTTAAAACTTAACTAGAATTTAGAACACCTACAAACATACCATTATAAATACAGGAATTACACAAAATTGAGAGGTTGGCGTGTGAAGCTTGTTATACGGGCCTGACAAAGAGATGTCAGATAAAAGTTCTCAATTTTTCATTTATAACACAAGCTGTTGGATGATCGCAGGCTTTCCCGGTGTAGTTGACGCAGAAGCCGACCTCCTGTGGCGCAGGGGTCAGCGTGACAGAGGTCCCGGGTTCGAGGGCGCGGATTTTTGTGGTCGTTCTGGTCACTGAAAACTGAGGTTGAGGCTGTGGGAGAAGCGACTACCCTGACCAGGTGGATTCCGGAATGTGTCACGTAAGATGACAGTCTGGCGGCCCACATCGGATTGTGGAGAGCTTTGGAGGAAGGAGAAGACGTTGATGCAGAAAGAGTTTTTCGGGTTTTACACGGGTACCAAGGGCGATTAAAACCGCGACGTTTGGACGGCCGCAAAGACAGTCATTTTCTAGGCCCATCGCTGTTGGTACCCGTGTGAAATACCCGAGACCTCTTTCTGCAATATCAACTGTTGTACAGAGAAAGGGATCGGTATGAAGTGGAGGAGGAAAATACAGCAAACTCCTCTCCCGCTATCGGAAGCGCGTGGGACAAGTGCCCAATGCCCGACCTACCTGATGCAGGTTGTTCTAGGGTTTGTCCTGCATTTCTTTAGGCGAATGCCAGGTAGGATCCTTAAAATATAGCCCGGGAACCCTTGTTAACCCTTGGCTACCTTCCTCTACCCTTCCATATCCCCCCTTTCAAATCCCTTCCTACGCTATTAAAGGGCAGATGCCCAAAGTCGATTACCCTCATGTAGCCTGTTGCCCTAAAAAAAAATTGAGGTGCAGAACCTGCGAGGGTTATTCTTTCGCAGGCAGAACCTTGCAGGAGAGACACGAATGGGCTACGTTTGGGGATGCCTTTTCCTCTCTCCGTTTGTGAACTAAGGTTCCTACACGCCGAGGCACCTCAGCCTGTTCTGAGAGGTGTATGTTCCGGGGTCACAGACCTTGGGCATACGGTAAGAAATGTCCTCTGTTCCCATTGGAATAGTCGGCCAGCTGCCTCCTAAACTGGTCGAGGTACGGAGAAGAGAATGCTGCGTCCCCACAGCAAACTTCTCCCGCTATCGGAAGGGGGTGGGACAAGTACCCAATGCCCGACCTACCTAATGCAGGTTTTTCTAGGGTTTGTCCTGCATTACTTTTAGGCAAATGCCGGGTAGGATCCTTAAACTATAGCCCTGGGGCCCTAGTTAACCCTTGGCTACCTTCCTCTACCCTTCCGCATCCCCCTTTCAAATCCCTTCCCATGCTATTAAAGGGTAGTTGCCCAATGTGGATTACCCTCATGTAGCCTGTTACCCTAAAAAAAATTGAGATGAAGAAACGCGTACAGCGTTACCCCTTAAACAGCTTTCAATGCAATTAATGGCGACTGTGCCTCGACGCCACGGATGATCGCGTGCAGAAGCGGTTGTGTACTTTGCAGTCGCTAGAGGGGGCAAGTTGAAAGAAAAACCCTCGGGATCAGGTAAGCTAGACTTAGGGCACAATCGTAGTCTCTCTCTCTTTCTCTCTTCCTCTGCGATGAGTTTGTGTGTCAAACGCCAGTGCGGACAATAAAGTCTGGTTTCCGAGGGAAGCGAACGAGAAGCGCGCAGCAACGAGTGTGGGAAGGAGGCGGCAGACTCGGTGCAATCCACGTATGAACAACAGCTGAGTATATAACACGTGTTACTTCAGTACTAAACTTACAGTGTGACACACACACACACACACACACAAAAACAAGGAAACTTTGAAAAGAATCTCTCTGATTATCCTAGGATAATAAAAAACATACTCTTTGCTAATGCCAAGACATCATTGGTTTCAGAAAACAAAACTTCTTTCATGACAAAATCACGTTGGCAAGATTGTCTCAGACAGAATATCCTTGTCACGCAGTTATGCCAACACTGAAATATTTTTAAATAAAATGCGGTATTCTTATTTTTGAGTAAATGGACCGCGTGTGTGTATTATCTGTACGTATATTCCGCATAGAAAATCAGACTAAATTTCGGTACACTTGTTCCTTTTCAACCTGAAACAAACACTGTGCGGTGTAAGACGCGTCTTTCCCCCTATGGCCAGGGGGTGGAAATTTTCGAACATTCTCAAACGGCCGATATTTGTGTCGGATAAATAAATTTAAGGGGGTCAATGCCAATTTATAGTGTTTCTCCCGATGTTTTTTGTGTGTTTGATTTCAACCCCTTTCGGTATGGGATGGGACCAGCCTTATGGATGGGGGGTGGAGAGGCGTTACACAAAAAAAAACGCGAAAACAACCGATATTGAAATCGAATCCGGGGTTATGGATGTCGCTGACTTTAATTACCACACCGCGGGTAACTTCGGACCTCCAGCCAGTAATTATAATAAAAAAATGATTATTAAAATCAGTAGTATAAGAAAGGTTAATACTGTGATAGTGGTGTCTATGTGGTACGAAACTCTTAAGTGTTTAAAAATTGAATTTTAAAGATTTTGCAGACTAAAAGGCTGCTATTTTTTATTATTATTTAATTTAAATTAATTAAAATAACAGTCTTTTAGTCAGAAAAAGCTTTAATATTCAAAATTTTAAACACTTAGAAAGTTTCGACCACCTTTTGGAACATCTTCAGGCGTGTGGATGCATCTATATCAGTTTAGAGCGATGACATCTGTTGTATGCCAGGTTATTCACGGTCTGGGTGGCGTTTTTTTTAGTAATGGCTGAATTACAGGAGAGTCTAGACGCCATATTTGTTTCTTGTCCCCCCCCCCCCCGTGGTGCGTCTAGATGGAGTACAAGTTCCTCCAGCAGCGAGTGGGTGGACGTCTTGCGCCCTATCAGCCCCCCCACACGTCCATCACGTGTAACCATTTTAAAAAAAAAATTCTTTACCTTCAACAACTCCTTGACTGACTTTCATCCACTGCGAAACACCAATCACACGCGGACAAATTGAACCGTCACGTACAGCGGCGACCTTCACAGCCTCTCCCAATCTCCGTCCTCCTTCATTGACGTTTCGTACCCGCGAGAATCAAGGCGCGCACACTTCAGGCTAAGAACCACAAAACTACGTCCACGTCCACGGGGCATTATGATGTATATCATGCATCTTAGGACCACTTTTATATATTTAATTAAAATAACAACGTTTCGGGACGTATAAGGGCTCTTCTTCAGAGAAATTGTTATATATATGTCAGAAAAACTAAGTAACGATAAAGATCGCTCTTAGCTTCACTCAGCGAGTACGAGAAGAAATTTTATGGCCATCAAGTCAGAGATAACATTAAGGAATAAGTAAACATCAGCCAATTATAAGTCATCTTCAGGAAGTGTAAAAAATTTTCAATTAAGAACACCTAAAGAAATTATTAATGAATTAAATTATTGCAGATTACATTTAAAAAAAATTAGGGTTAATCAAACATCATGTAATAATTAAATATATTCCTTATTACTGATGTTTTGGTTTGATTAAACGTAAATTAAATTCCTATTTAATTAAAAAAAAATAATTTAACCATTATTTAATACGTTAAACATTTTCAGATGTTCTTCGTTGAAATTTAAAAAAAACCACTGAAGATGTCATAATCTAGGGACGAAACGTCTTATAATATATTTGTTTTAAAAAAAATTTTTTTTCTAATTATATGACTAATGATAATTTCTTTAATTTTAATAATCATGTCTATATACATATATATTATTCTGACTAATAAATGATCATCAGATAATTTAAATCAGAAAAAAAATAATTTATTAAATTAACACCGTTTTCGTCACTTAATTTTCGACCTCATCAGATTCGTCTGTACTTCAAAAAAATATGAACTTTTTTAAAAATAAAATATGATAATGTCGCAAATTAAGCGACGAAACGTTGTAAATTAAATAAATAATTTTTTTCTCACTTAAAATTATCTGATGTTTATTTATTAGTCATAATATATATTTATATAGACATTATTATTGAAATTAAAGAAATTATCATTAGGCATTTAATAATAATATTTTTTTTAGAAACAAAAATTATTAAAAGACGTTTCGTCCCTAGATTATGACATCTTCAGTTGTTTTTTTAAAATTTCAACTAAGGACATCTAAAAATGTTTAAAGTATTAAATAATGGTTAAATTACTTTTTTTTAAAAAAAAAACAGGCATTTTATTATTATTAAACAAACCAAAACATCAATAATAAGGAATATATTTAATTGTTACATGATGTTTGATTAGTCCTAAGTTTATTTTAATTTTTTTTAAATGTAATCTGCAATAATTTAATTTATTATAAATTTTTAGGATGTTCTTAATTGAAAATTTTTAAAATCTGAAGATGACGTATTCCAAGGACGAAACGTCTTTCGATAATTTTTGTTTTTTTAAAAAAAATTAATTTTTATCTTATTAATTGGCTAATAAATTCATTGCTTCTATTTCTGTATGAATGGCCAAAAAAATATTTTTATTATGTTTGTTGTGTGGTTCTTACATCATCCCTTCTTTTGTCTGAATCGGCTACCTTTCTTATTCATCGTTTTTCCTTTTTTCCCGGTTTTTAGGTTGGATCACCTTTGGCTCGTGTCGCTCTCACGGCTCTTATACGGTTTCTCCAATCACCTGACGCAAGCAACAAGGATTGCCGGGGGAACAACGTTGTGTGGTATTTATTTGACGCTACTTATTTTTTATTCAGGTGTATTAAAAATAATAATAATAATAATGTAAAGCCTTACAACGACAGTTGGGTTATGTTAGCCATATATGTCTGTATATATATGTCACCTCTGTATGTTATTGTTATTATCGTTTTAGATGTTGCTTAACCCCGGGGGGGAAATGCCCCAATAGTGGCGTAATAATAATAATAATAATATTTAATTTATCACTTTTTTGTCTGTTACACGGCGACTTGTTTGTTACCACACCTCTGCAGTCACTCCGTGGTCAATGCAGTCACGCTGTTACCTGCATCCATACCTGTGTATGAAGAGAATATTCAGTAAAGGAAAACAACATTAAAAACAATAGGAATAAAACCTGGGATTCTTCGAGGGTACGACAGCGCTTCTAATCTCCTCCTCCTCGCGGTAACCCTGATTTCACGCTTCCTCGGGTCCCCCCACATATCACTATCGAGGACTGTCAGCTTACGTCACACAATAAGGATTTTGTTTTTTTTGGGGCGGAGCCGCGAAGGGTGGCAGATTTTCTCACTCGCATTTTCAGTTTCCATTTTCTGTCTCTTCTCCCCATTACAGCGAGGAAGAGATGGCGGGGAGGGGGGGGTGAGGGTGGAAGTGCGAAGTTTACATTAAAAGGGTTTAGTACAGTATCAGAGTAATATTATAATAAAATGAAATAAATAATTACATCTGATTGGAAAATAATGAATAACACAACGTGTTTTTCTGCGGTTCCTTGTCGTCCCTTTCGTCAGGTGCTACGAAGAGCCTAGAGCGACACAACTGCACTGGTCACTTGAAGACGACAACACTCAACGAATCGGACGATAAGGAACCCAGAAACACGTTGTTGTGTGGTATCTTTACTATCACTTCTTTTGTCTGTATTTGGCTTTAGGGTATAACCCCTCTGCACTCCGTGGCGGAGCCCTCGAGCTTGATGGCACATTTTAAATGGCTCCGCTCCGGAGCCCTCGAGTGCGAAGGGGTTAATATTATATTATTATTACATTCGGTGAAGTTAAAATACAATGCCGACATTAACAAAACTATAAGACGCCGGCGTGTTCAACATATTGTAACTAGCAAAATAAACCAGACAAATATAATTAAGTTTCTGCAGGTCCCTTGTTGCTTGCGTCAGGTGATTAAAACACACAAACGCGAGACAGCCTTACGAAACGACGACACTCCGTGGGACAAACCGCGAGGGGGGGGGGAACGTAACGAACTCAAAACGGCAAAGAAATTAAGCACGCAAAAAACGTAGTAAAAGAGAGTATCACTTTGTAAAGTTAATCGCAGTGGTGTGTTATAAGATCTCTTGGTGTCAACGTCTAAAACGACAACATTATTTATCCCCCAATTAAAATGAATGTTTCGAATTGACATACTTGGAGACTAGAGATTGTTTATCAAATATATTGGCACGTATATTGCTTGAATGTTAGGGGGGTATTGAGTGTGTGATCGTTTAGTTCGCCCCAATGTAGCAGCAATCACAGCCAGTTTGTAATAACACCACTACTTATTTATATTGTCTGTTATTTCACTACTTCTTTATATATATATAGTACATATAATTCTCTTTTTTTTAGGGCAACAGGCTACATGAGGGTAGTCCATAGCATAGCATAGGAAGGGATTTGAAAGGGGGGATTCGGAAGGGTAGAGGAAGGTAGCCAAGGGTTAACTAGGGCTCCCGGGGCTATGATTTAAGGATCCTACCCGGCAATTCGCCTTAAAGTAATGCAGGACAAACCCTAGAAAAAACTGCATCAGGTAGGTCGGGCATTGGGTACTTGTCCCACGCCTTTCCGATAGCGGGATTAGAGTTTGCTGTGGAGACGCAGCGTTCCCTTCTCCGTACCTCGACAAGTTTAGGAGGCAGCTGGCCGACTGTTCCAATAGGAACAGCGAACAACTCTTACCGTATGCCCAAGGTCTGTGACCCCGGAACATACACCTCTCAGAACAGGCTTGTGGGAACCTTAGTTCAAAAAAAACAGAGAGAGGAGGAGACATCCCCAAAGGTAGCCTCCGCCAGAGATCTTTTGGAAGGTTTCACCTGCGTGAGAATCCTCTCGCAGGCTTCATTCAATAATTCTGGGGTCTCAACCCAGGCCAATTGTTTGTTGAATAACAACGTTTCGACGGCAAGCTTAATAAATTATTGTAAAAAAATTGGTAAATTTTTTTTTTAAAAAAAAGTGAGTGTTTGGACACACTTAACTCTGTCATGACAGTTAACATGATGACGAAGGCGGAGCTTGCCGTCGAAACGTTGTTATTAAAGGAACAATTGGCCCGGGGTTGAGACCCCAGAATTATATCTGCAACAGATTCACAGGGATAGCAGTCGCTCGCTCTCTAGTACATATATATATATATATATATATCCTGTGAAAAATGTTAAAGCAACACGTCGAAGATAATTCCTGAACATTTTCTTTCCGGTTTCTAGAATTTTGTTTCCAAATATCTTTTTAAATTAAGGTGGATTAAACCCTCCCCACACACACATACACATACAAACAGTCTCGTATAGTTGTTAATAAAAATTTTAATAGGCGGAATCTTCCGACCTTTTAATTCAATATTTTAGCCTTAAAGTTACGCGTTGTTTTTTTTAACAAAAAAACATATAACACGTAGATGGTTGTGGTGAGGCGGAAATATTAACCCTTTGTAGTCGAGGGCTCCGTAGCGGAGCCCTCGAGCTTGCAAAGGGGTTAAAATAATATTGAAAAGGACCAAATAGGTCTATTAAAAATCTTTTTAATTGGCTATTAATTTTAATTCTATTTCTGACTGAATGGCCATAAAATTTTATTACGTTCGTATGAAAAGCTCAGATAATTTTTAAAAATGTAAATAAAACCCTTGAAAGCAAACCGACTTGAAATAAAAGGGTGAAAGATTCCGCCTTTACTCGTTTTTATTTTTTTAAAAAAAATATAGGCATATAACCAGTAGATTCGTGCTGTGGTCTCAGGCTGAAAATAATTAAAATAAGATTGAAACGGTCCGAAATAGGTCGAAAGCTTCCGTCTATTAAAAATATTTTTGAAGAATTTCCGCGACTGGGGTCAGGATTTTCTCCCTTATTATTAACACTGTAAAACATAAAGTCTATATCAATCAGATACAATTTTTTATTTGTTTGTTTAGTGAAGAGGCAAATGAGAGAGAAACAATAAATACGTGACACGTTCACCGTCACTCATGCAGGATTAGTGTCGCGACTTCTTTTTATTAAACAGTTTTCCGCAGCAATTTAAAGTCGATTTCATTTTCATAGTTCGATTACTCGGATTGATTTTCAAACCGCACACCGACTCTCTCTTTCTCTCTCTCTCTCTCTCTCTCTCTCTCTCTCTCTCTCTCTCTCTCTCTCTCTCTCTCTCTCTCTCTCTCTCATTCTCTCTTTCTCTACACGAAAGCCACGGAATATTTATGCTAAACTCAGAATAATAAACTCAGAATAAATAAAAACACAAGGAAGCCTGCGAGAGAATTCTCTCGCATGTGAACCTTCCCAGAGTCCCAGAGAGCTCTGGCGGAGGCTACCTTTGGGGATGCCTTTTCCTCTCTCTGCTTTATTTTTAACTAAGGTTCCCACATGCCGAGGCACCTCGTCCCGGTTCTGAGAGGTGTATGTTCCTGGGGTCGCAGACCTTTGGCATACGGTAAGCGTTGTCCGCTATTCCTATTGGAATAGTCGGCCAGCTGCCTTCTAAACCGGTCAAGGCACGGAGAAGGGAATGCTGCGACCCCACAGCGAACCCCTGTCTCCCGCCATCCAGGGAAAGGCGTGGGACAAGTACCCAATGCCCCTACCTACCTGATGCAGGTTTTTCTAGGATTTTCCCTGCATCACTTTTAGGCGAATTGCCGGGTAGGATCCTTAAACCATAGCCCGGGGGGCCCTAGTTAACCCTTGGCTACCTTCCTCTACCCTTCCGAATCCCCCCTTTAAAATCCCTTTCCTACGCTATAAGAGGGGAGTTGCCACTATGTGGATTACCTTATACATACCTTGTCTACACCTCAAAAAAAATTTACGCGTTTTTTTAAAAATAATTTCACGTTAATAAATTTTTTTGTGTTCCCACTAAATATCATTTCTTTGTTAGACACCGGGAAAATTCAATCCTCCCCCCCCCCCCTAAATTTTTTAAGGTTAATAAAACAGACGTTGAACAATTTTAAACGTCGATTTTTGTCTTATTTAAACACTGGTGATTATTTAACTTATGTAATTAAAGGGAAAATTGTCCAAAAAAAATCCGAAAAATCATTTATAAGCATTAAAAATTAACAAATTATTAACCAAAACACATCGTAAAGTTTTGTTACCTATTTTTAATCAGATGAATCTGGTAAAAAAAATTATTTAAGTAATATAATGAAGAAAAAGAATAAAAAATGTTGAGTCCCGAAAACAAATTAATTAATTAGGTGAATAATAAGGGCACTTACGTTATTAATGAAACAATCAAAACGTGTTCAATAATTTTGAATCAAACAACCTCATTATACTTAATTGATTTATGCGTTTGGGATTCAACCTGTTGGTTTTCCTTTTATTATTTTCATTAAATGTCTGAAATAATTATTTTTTTTGGAGATAAATCTGTAGGGGTCCGTAAAGAAAACAAAAAGGGGGGAAAGATACGTCGTGCGTCATATAAACAAATGAACAACGCAGCACACATATATGTGGCAGGAACAATTAATTTAACAATTAATTAAATCAAATAAATAAATAAATAACTTCTATACGACGTTTCGACTACAAGTTTTGCAACTTCCTCAGCTAATATACAGCTTTGATTCTCCGCATTTATAGTTTGTTATATACGATAAACAAATTATGGGTGTCATGTCAGTTGTGACCGAAAAATTGTCTTGACATATTTTCTGAATTTTTTAAAATTAATTCGTGTCTTCCGTGACGCATATTAAATATTAAGTTATTTATATCAGTTACCGTATTTAACTTTAAACGTTTAAAAAACTAAATTTTCTGACTTTGGCCCAATTTACTCTAATCTATATAATAAAAAAGGGAGTATATTTGTATGTATGTATGTTTGTATTTACGTTGTTCTTTATACAAATTTTATCGCGTGGACAGAATGCAACAAAAATTGGTATACGTATTCTGCCAAAATCGAGAACCGGTACTGTGGGGGTGAGAAACCCCTAGAATAAACGTGGGAATAATTATAATTGAAATAAGTTACGAATTAGTGTTAAATTACTGCGCGAGACGATGACGTCATAAGTTTTCAAGACATTGTCGCATCCTAAATATAGTTCTGTATTTCGTAATGAAATAAAGCAGAAATATTTTTATTTAACATAAAGCATACATGTGGAAAGAATTATAATTAAAAACCGTGATCATTAAATATTAAATTGCTGCGCGCCAAGAGACAATGACGTCACGCGAGAGAAAGACGTTACTACGCAACGAACAAAGGAGATTATTAGGAATTAAATAAAGCAGAAATATTTTCTTTAAATAAAAAGTATAATTTTATACAGCAATATTCCATCGAATGGTAATAAAGAAGAATACGAATTACTTTACCATCCTTGGGGAAAATGTAAGTTAATTTTCGCGCTGTATTAGTTGTGAGTCTAGCTAACAATTTCATCAATGTAATATTTCGTAATGTATGAAGACCGAGTGACGATTATATCCTGAAATACTCAAGGAATATATTTAAGTAATCAATTAAATACTTTTTCGAGTTTATATAAATAAGTACACGAGCAACGCCGGGCACCAAGGCTAGTGATTAAATAATACAGAGGGGTTCTTTTTACGCACAACGTTTCGGTACGTGTTTGTACCGTCATCAGGTCTTCTCTGCGGAGATATTTGTACCAGAATAAATTTGTGATAATCAAGAAGCCAATCAATTTATAAAAGTTGTTGAACAAAGAAAAAAAATATATATCATACTAGTAACACAATGAAACTAAAGACCAACCCTCACCTGCTCACATGCTTAACGTGGTTAAACCCAATCTTCACATCATTTTGGGGGAATAAAAAGCGCAAACTTTAAAAGTGTTTTCCCCGTTGTCGTAAATAAATAAAAAATTGTCTGGTGTCGGTCAAAAATAACTGCATTATTTATTAAATATAAACAGAGCGTAAAAATTACTCTAATTACATTTAATACAAGTCAGATATAGTTTCAATTTTAATTATAATTTAAAATATATAGCATTAAAAAATATATTACGTCATAAACGACTTTCAATTTCAATTATAATTTAAGGTACATAGTTTAAAAAATATATTACGTTATAAACGAGTTTCAATTTCAATTATAACGTAGAATATATTATTTCTAAAAAAAATATTACGTCATAATAAGAGACGGACGTAGTTTCAATTTTAATTATAATTTACGGTACTTAATTTCAAAAAAATATTATGTCATAATATGAGATGGACGTAGTTTCAATTATAATTACAGTGTAAAATATATAGATTCAAAAATATATTACGTCATAACACGAGACGGACGTAGTTTCAATTTTAATTATAATTTACGGTACATAATTTCAAAAAATATTATGTCATAATATGAGATGGACGTAGTTTCAATTATAATTACAGTGTAAAATATATAGATTCAAAAATATATTACGTCATAACACGAGACGGACGTAGTTTCAATTTTAATTATAATTTACGGTACATAGTTTCAAAAAAAATATTACGTCATAATATGAGATGGACGTAGTTTCAATTATAATTACAGTGTAAAATATATAGATTCAAAAAATATTACGTCATAATACGAGACGGACGCAGTTTCAATTTAAATTACAATTGAAGGTACATAGTTTCAAAAAAATATTACGTCATAATATGAGATTGACGTAGTTTCAATTTTAATTATAGTGTAAAATACATAGTTTCAAAAACTATATTACGTCATAAACCAGTTTCAATTTTAAATACTATTTAAAATATATAGTCTCAAAAAATATATTACGTCATAATACAAGTCACATATAGCTTCAATTTTAATTTTAATTTAAGCTATATCTTTTTTTTAAAAAAAAAATAATATATATAGTTATTTGAAACCATTGTAAAATTAATTATGCAATTTAAATTGGTTTTATTAGGAGGAGTTTCAGATTTCAAGTGACACACGTCGAGATATTGAAATACGGCAATTTCAGAATTTGGAAAACCATAAAGAAGACAGACAGGCGGCGTTTAAAATTATATTCGTAACCTTCAATATTAATTTCCGTAAAGTTAATGATTTTTTTTTTGAGTTGCAAATGTCGGCCTAGTGAGCCGAAGACATCAATGATTAGTTTTATTACACTCACCGACTACGACGACGTAGGACACGGAGGAGGCGGCGGCGGCGGCGGAGGTGGCTGCGACGACGAGTGACGACGAGACGGATGTGCACGCCGCAACTTGCCGCCCCTGCTTATATAGCGCGCGTCGTCGTGCCGCCCCCAGGACGCGCATGCGCACCGCAAACACCACTTACGGCGAATTAATTGCTACATTCGCCGTCGCCGTCGCCGCTGCCCTTCCAAGACTTGCAACCGTTTTCCTGCCCCCCTACCCTCCCCCCCCCGTCAACCCCCCCTCGCCAGGAAACATTACCTTCAACATCCTGCATTAACGCCTCGTCGAGGAAACGTCCACCATTCTGCAACACGAGGGCTAAGCGAACAACCATAACCTCATCCTACATGGACGTCGGGCATGAAACTAAATAAGAACGTCACCGCGGTTGAATACTAACTGTCCGTCGTCTCAATTGAGACAAAGCACGAACGTTGCACCATCGCGGAATACTCAAAAAACACATTCATTAACACATATTACAGTCGTGTTCCTAGTTTACTGCCAAAGCACGAAATTCACGCAGAATACTCCTCCTGTGTGTAACATCTATGGATTGGTAATCGTTGGAAGAGAAAGATAAAACCACACGGCCCAGTGTTAAGCGGGTAGCGTGACTGCCAGGGGACTCGAGAAGCTGCAATTACATTGATGATAATATATACTGACTGTTCAATGTTAAATCTAATCTTTTTCTTTATAATAATTAAAACAGAGTGTTTGTTTATTTTCTACGTATGTACGTTTGCATGTTCCTTACACAAAGCTACAACCATGGAGCAACTTTCGTACGCGTGCTTTTTACGAGAAGGAAACTAAAACTGTCGGGGGTGAGACACGTCTACCACCTCCAGGTCGCGGGGCTGGTGGACGGTGGTGGTGGTGGTAATATTAAAAAAAACTTGCTATAACGAGCAACATGTGAGTCAGAAAAATAAATTTGGGGGGGGGGGGGGAGAACGAGATTGACAGTGTTTCTACCAGTGTATAATATCAACCCCTTACAGAATACGACAGACGCACCCTTAGAGGTGAGGGGGTTGGAGGGGCATTACAAGGAAATAACGCAAATACAACCGAGATTAGAGTCAAATCCATGGTTATGGACGTCGACGAGTTTCATTATGACATTAAAATTGCCATTTAACCCCCCAAGGGGGCGGGGGGTGGACGACGGAAGTGGAAAAATTTGAATTATGCAAACACGCGGCCAATCTTTGCGTTGAATAAGTATTTGTCAGGGTTAATTAGATTGATAGTATTTCTACCGATGTTGTTTGTGTATAATGTTTCAAACCCTTTCAGTATGGGAGAGGATCTCGCTTAAAAACGGGGGGGGGTTACAAGGAAATAATGCAAAAACAATAGAAATTGAAGTCGAATCGGGGGATATGGTTGTCACTGAGCTTTATTACGACATTCAGTTTGCAGCTTAACTCCCCCTAAGCCGGTGTGGTCGAGGGTGAAAATTATCGAACATGGTAAATAGTCGATATTTGCGTGGAATAAATATTTGTCCTGGTCAATGTTTTTTTTTTTAGGGCAACAGGCTACATGAGGGTGATCCACATTGGGCAACTCCCCTTTAATAGCATAGGAAGGGATTGGAAGAGGGGATGCGGAAGGGTAGAGTAAGGTAGCCAAGGGTTAACTAGGGCCCCCGGGCTATGGTTTAAGGATCCTACCCGACATTCGCCTAAAGAAATGCAGGGAAAACCCTAGAAAAACCTGCATCGGGTAGGTCGGGCATTGGTTACTTGTCCCACGCCCTTCCGATAGCGGGAGAGGAGTTTGCTGTGGGGACGCAGCATTCCCTTCTCCGTGCCTCGACCAGTTTAGGAGGCAGCTGGCCGACTATTCCAATAGGAATAGCGGACAACTCTTGCCGTATGGCCAAAGTCTGCGACCCCGGAACATACACCTCTCAAAACAGACCGAGGTGCCTCGGCATGTGGGAACCTTAGTTCAAAAAAACCAGAGATGTGAGAGCATCCCCAAAGGTAGCCCCCGCCAGAGTTCTCTGGGAAGGCTCACCTGCGAGAAATCCTCTCGCAGGCTTACTTATCCCGATCTAGCCCTGGTCAATGAGATTGATAGTTGTTTTTGTATAATTTCAAACCCTTCCCGGATGGGAGGGGCGCACATTTAGGGAATAGATAGGGGTTGAGAGGTGCGTTACATAAAAATATCAAAAAAGGCAGCAGAGATTGGAGTCTGATCGGGGATTATGGAGATATGACAGCCCGGGCAACGCCTGCAACCCAGTCAGTTATAACTGAACCACAGACGAAAATAAAAAAATTAAAGAAATTATACAACGTTTCGACGCTATTCGCGACATCTTCAGGTAAGAAATTTTCTAAATTTGACTGCTGTGGTCAAAAAATTTTACTATTTACTTTATTGATATTCCTCGAAGGAGGAAACAGGAATGGTACAACACTTAGAAGTTAACATGGGCATAACTAAACATCAGGAACACAAATTTCCTACTCCAACATGACTATAAATAAATGTATCAAGTTTAACCTCGTTGTAAATAAATTTTATGGATGAATGGCCAGTAACGGACAATTAAAATTATTTTATTTTATTAATTAATTAAAAAACTAAATTACGATCCTTACGTCTTTTTCGCTCCTCAGGCAAAATGGTAACAGAGTTGCAGAAAATACAATTCCATATTTTGTTAAACGTTAGTTATTAAGTAATTTTGCAATATCTTTGATCTACTTTCTATTTATTCTGTGACGATCATTTATAATTAAAAATTACTTTTTGTTCCAATACATATCTCTGTATTTACTGTTACTCTGTTATCTTTGCCGGAAATGGGTCAAAATGAGGACCGAAAGATGTCGCGTAATTCAATTAATTAAATATTTTAATACTACCAATACTAATACTAATACTATACTACGATGATAATAATAATAATCCTTTAACGTGAGAGACTATAATATAATACTTACAGTACTCTCTTTTAATAATGTCATCTCTGTGTGCCTGTTATTAAAACTAGTCTTTAAAGACTCAGCGTCAATTTTCTTCTAACAAAACTTAATGTGCCTACAAATTAATTTAGAGTCTATGGAATGTTGTCTTCTAGATTTTTCGGATCTGGTTAATGTAATTAATTACACGCCTTGGTAAAATAATTATGTAGACAATTAACTATCACTCTAGGAATGGAATTACACGACACTCGTGTGAATAAACGCAAAAACCACACGCAAACACTAGGAAGAAGCACGAGGACAATAAAAACGACAAGGAATCTGCCCCTTTCCTAGAAACTCCGTCGTAGCCTTCCTCGCCACCACGACTACGATACTGAAATGAATTTATTTAAGACTATCCGAGTGCCCGGGGGTTGTCATAATTGAGCTCAGCGACATCCATAACCCCAGGATTCGACTCCAATCTCGGTCGTTTTCATGTTATTTTCTTGTAAAGGCCCTCCGACGCATCCCTAATGAAGCTGCCCTCGCACGCCCGAAAAGAGTTGAAATTATACACAAACAACATCAGGAGAAATTCTATCAATCTAATTAACCCTGAAATATTTTTATTCAATGCATTATTTTCATAATTCAAAAATGAGATAGATAGCGTTTCTCCCGACACGAGAGGGCAGCAGGAGCGACCCTTAGAGGTGGGGGGTTTAAAGGGGGGCGTTACAAGAAAATTTTGCAAATACAACCGAGATTAGAGTCAAATCCATGGTTATGGATGTCGGAGAGTTTCATTATGACATTAAAGTTGCCATTTAACCCCTAAGGCGCGGGGATGGACGAGGTGTGGAAATTTTGAATTATGCAAACAATTCGTTCAATAAATATTTTTCAGGGTTAATTAGATTGATAGTATTTCTCCCGATGTTGTTTGTGTATATAATTCATGGCATTCACGACACTTTTTAAAAAAATAAAAATAAAAAACAACAAATATTTAAGCAAAGAAGGAAATTTTTATCATATCAGTCAGGCAGTAATCCTGATCTCTTAAGAAATAATAATAATAATAAAACTATTGATGACCTCATACAGACACTTTTTATTTTTTATTACGACGACGATTCGAAACCTCTCTGCGTCTTCTTCAGGTAGGAAAATACTGGAATTAAATACAAAAAGGTATCGATCGAAACGTCGTCGTCATAAATATTAAAAATAAAAAGTTTTCGGGGCGAGTGAGACAGATAGCGTATTCTCCGGATGTTTTTTTGTGTATAATTTCAACCTCTTTCGGGCGTGGGAGGGGAGCGTTATTAGGGATGCGTCGGAGGGCCTTTACAAGAAAATAACAGGAAAACGACCGAGATTGGAGTCGAATCCGGGGGTTATGGATGTCGCTGAGCTCAATTATGACAACCCCCGAGCATTCGGACAGTCTTAAATAAATTTCATTCAATATCGTAGTCGTGGTGGCGAGGAAGGCTACGACGGAGTCTCTAGGAAAGGGGCAGATTCCTTGTCGCCCACTTTCGTCGTTTTTATTGTTTGTGCTTCTTCCTCGTGTTTGCGTGTGTCGTCATAATGAATATTAAAAATAAAAAAGTGTCTTATGAGGTCGTCAATTGTTTTATTAATTCAAAACAGAGGTTAAATTAAAACTTTTAAGATATTATAAGAATAATAATATGAGATTATAAAAATTGAATTCAAATAAACGGTTTTTGATTTATTATTACTCTTTGTATATTAAATGACGATCGTCGTGAATGTGTAACGACAACGCAGGTAATTATTGAAAGTCTATCGAAGAGTTAATCGTTTTTTTTTATCGCCTCGATTCCCAAAGAAGTCGTATATAAGCAAGCTCCAAAGATGTTTTCTCGATTCCTGCTGTCGTGATTGCAACCCTTTTGCCATTTGCAGTTCTTCTTAAGTGACGCGTGCGGCAGCTCCACCACCGCATTGAATTTGAACTGAATCGAATTACGCCGAACCTTGGCTTTGACCTCTGATCGAAGGGCCGCTGATTTACACCGGGGCTTCAGTGTCGTGTTAATCCAATGTTACCCCCTCAGCTTCTCTGTAACACCCTCCTCGCTGTACGATGTATTTACTTCCCATTCTTCACCTGTGTGCTACGTTCCTTTCCCACTCTCTTAGGTCCTATTCTACGTTTCCTTTACCGTCTCATTTCTTTTTTTACCTTTCAGCCTGCTTAGATCCAGAGCTTGTTTTATTAACTTGCCACCGTGGACTATAATCGATGAACTGACTTCGAGGGTTATTCTCTCGCAGGCAGAACCTTGTAGGGGAGACGGAAGGGGCTACCTTTGGGGATGCCTTTTCGTCTCTCCGTTTTTGAACTAAGGTTCCCACAAACCGAGGCACCTCGTCCTGGCTTTGAAAGGTGTATCCGGGATTACAGACCTTGAGCATACGGTAAGAGTTGTTCTCTGTTCCCATTGGAACAGTCGGCCAGCTGCTTCCTAAACTGGTCGAGGTACGGAGAAGGGAATGCTGCGTCCCCACAGCAAACTCCTCTCCCGCCATCCAGGGAAGGGCGTGGGACAAGTTCCAAATGTCCGACCTACCTGATGCAGGTTTTTCTAGGATTTTCCCTGCATTACTTTTAGGCGAATGGCCGGGTAGGATCCTTAAACCACAGTCCGGGAGACCCTAGTTAACCGTTGGCTACCTTCCTCTACCCTTCCGCATCCCCCCTTTCAAATCCCTTTCCTATGCTATTAAAGGGGAGTTGCCAGTATGTGGATTACCGTCATGTAGCCTGTTACCCTTAAACAAAGGACTATAATCATTTCAGTATTTTTATTCTTTCTCTGCTCCCATAGCAGTTATTTCTTCATTCTCCAACTTTCGTTATCCTTCACTGATCTGATAATGCGGCTTAATATCTTCCTCTCCCAAACGTTTAACGCAATAATATTTACCAAGTTTCTCTGTCTCAAGTATTTATATAACTTTATTTTTAACTAGTTTGGTTCAGAGTAATAACATCTCTGGAGGAGGCTACCTTTGGGGATACCTCCTCCTCTCTCTGTTTGTTTTTTTTAAGCCGAGGCACCCCGACCTGTTTTGAGAGGTGTATGTTCCGGGAGGGGCGTACCAGCAAGTGTTGTCTGCTATTCCTATTTGGAATAGTCAGCCAGCTGCCTCCTGAACTGCTCAAGGCACGGAGAAGGTAATGCTACGACCCCTCAGCAAACTACTCTCCAGCCATCCAGGGAAGGCCGTGGGACAAGTACCTCAATGCCCGACCTACCTGATGCAGGTTTTTCTAGGGTTTGTCCTGCATCACTTTTAGCTGAATTATCGGGTAGGATCCTTAAACCATAGCCCGGGGGCCGTAGTTAATCCTTGGCTACCTTCCTCTACCATTCCGCATCCCCCCTTTCAGATCTCTTCCTATGCTATAAGAGGGGAGTTGCCGCCATGTGGATTACCCTCATGTAGCCTGTTACCCTAAAAGAATAATATCTACAGAAGAACGGACAGAACTAAATGTTTTATTGGTTGAATCGATTCTCAAAGAAGTCGTATAACAAGTTCCACAGATGCTATAAGAACCTTGTTGAAAAATTCTAATTTCACGATATTTATCGAATGTACTGTCGTAATAGCAATCCTTTTGCCATTTATAGTTACCTAACCTCAGATTCTTCTTTTATCTCCATTTTTTTAAAGTTATAAATGGCCATCTTGTTTCTTCGAGACTGAATATCACCTGAATTTCTCCCAACTTGCTCGTGTACAAAAACAGGGCTGGAACTGAACAAACTGTAAGATAAACTGCGCAGGTTATCTCGTTGTTAAAGACAGTACTAAAGGTGGAGACACGCTGCTGTCACGTCACGTGACGATGTATATCTAGATTTGAAATATGTTCACAATGGTGAGGTAACATTATTATTTAGATTTGTCGCGTATTACATTGTCTGAGAGTAGAAAAAGGTGAGCAAGAAAAGCACAGAAAAGTGAAAACAAGAAAAGAAAAGCAAATAGAAAAGCAAAGAGAACAAGAAAAAACATAAAGAAGTAAACAGTGTGCTAGAAACAAGTTAGGTTAATGAGATGACGTCAGAAAAAAAACATAAATGAATAATAAATAATAAAAATAGAAATAATGAGGCACAGAAAAAGACAGAAATGGGAAAAAAGAACAAAAAATAATGAGTCAGAGTGCAAGAAATGACGTCATTTCTTTACCTAAGTAGTTTCTTGCTTATGAAGAAAGTAACAGAAGAGATAAAACAGGAAAGAAAATAAGAAAACCAGAAAAAAGAGGCAAATAAAAAGACAGAAAAGGGAAAAAAGTAAAGAAAACAAGAAAAACAGAAAGAAATAGGCAGTGTGCAACTCAAACTTACTTGTTTCTTGCTCACTGATAATAACATAAAATACGACAGGGAAGCAAAGAAAACAGTAATAAAGAGGCACAGAAAAGCAAAAAAAGAAAAGAAAACTAGAAAAACAGAAAGAAGGAGGCACAGAAAAAGACAGAAATAGGAAAAAAGAAAAGAGAACAAAAATAAGGAGGCAGTGTGTAAGAAAAAGATGAAGTCATTTCTTTAATCTAAGTTGTTTCTTGCTTACAGAAGAAAACAACAAAAATGATAAAACACGAAAAAAAATAAGAAAACCAGAAAAAAAAGAGGCAAATAAAAAGGCAGAAAATGGAAAAAAGAAAACACAATGAAATAGGCAGTGTGCAACTCAAACTTAATTGTTTCTTGCTCACAGATAATAACATAAAATAGGGGGAAAAACAAAGAAAACAGAAAGAAAGAGACACAGAAAAGCAAAAAAAGAAAAGTAAAGAAAAGAAGAAAAACAGAAATAAATAAAAATGCAGTGTGCAATAAACAAGTTAGGTTAAAGAGGTGACGTCAAAAAAAAACAAATGAATAAAACAGAAAACAAGAAAAACAGAAAGAAAGCGGTACAGAAAAAGACATAAATGGGAAAAATGACGAGAGGACAATTAATAAAGAGACTGTGTGCAAGTAAAAAGTTAGGTTTACGAGATGACGTCTTTTCTTTAACCTAAGTTGTTTCTTGCTCACAGAAAAGAACAACAGGAAAGATAAAACAGGAAAGAAAATAAGAAAACCAGAAAAAAAGAGGCAAATAAAAAGACAGAAAATGGAAAAAAGAAAAACACAACGAAATAGGCAGTGTGCAACTCAAACTTAATTGTTTCTTGCACAACAACATAAAATAGGGGAAAATCAAAGAAAATAGTAAGAAAGAGACATAGAAAAGCAAAAAAAAAGGAAAGAAAAGAAAAGAATAGAAAACAAGAGAAACAGAAAGAAAGATGCAGTGTGCAACTCAAACTCTTGCTCACAGATAATAACATAAAATACGGGGGAAAAGCAAAGAAATTAGTAAGAAAGAGACACAGAAAAGCAAAAAAAAAAGGAAAAGAAAAGAAAACAAGAAAAATAGAAAAAAAGATGCAGTGTGTAATCAACAAGTTAGGTTAAAGAGGTGTCGTAAAAGATCGTCTAGCCTTTCAAAAAAAAATTGTAGATTGCTTATTGCACGCTGCCTCTTTATTTCTGTTTTGTATTCGTTTTCTTTGCTTTTAGTTTTTATTTTCTTTGCCTTTTTTTTTCAAGTTTATATCTTTTCCTCTTCCCAGACGATGGAATACCCGAAAAATCTAAATAATAATTATGTAGTTCCGAATCTGTAATTTTCACTCAGATCTTCTTTTAAAGAGGGTGGACGTGTTAATTAGCGCGAGCGTGGAGCTGCCGGGGTGGACGGATAACATATATATACATGTCTTATACTGAGAGTCCTTGCACTGTGTGAGGTTGAGGTTATGTTCCCTTCTTCGTCCGTCTCCACAGAACCGCTTGCCCGTAATTAGCTCAGTCTTTGATGTCCATTGTCCTTCTTCCATTGTTGTGATCCTCGGAGCGGCGCAGGTGCGTATCGATCACGCTCCGTCCACCCGCTGCAACCTGCCCTCACATTCCACATGCCGCGACACGCGACCGCCTCCAACACTCACCAAAACCGCTAACAGTCTGTGGACCAGCGAGAATGAGCAAAGAACGCAACATCTAAGACACTCTGACCGTCGAATTTGTTGACAGTGGTGAGGTAACATTATTATTATTGGGATTAATCAGGTATTCAAAAATGTCTTGGAGTAGATAAGTGAGCAGGAAAAAAGTGACAAAAACCAAAGAAAAGAAAAAAAAAGGAAAGTAAAATAAAATAAAACAAGAAAAACAGAAAGAAGGAGGCAGGTTAAAAGAGATGACGTGAAAGATCGTTCAGAAGGTCAGAAAAAATATGTGGAGACGGACTCCAAGTGAAAAAAGAACAACAAAGAAAACAGGGTTGGGATAGACGGGGGTGGGAAATTTTAAAAAAGGGTCGATATTTACGTCGACTAAATATTTTTCTGGGTTAATTAGATTGATATTATTTCTACCAATATTGTTTGCGTGCCTTTTGTGTATAATTTCTACCCCTTTAGACATACGAGGGGAGCACCTTTAGGGATGGGGGTGGAGGGGCGTTACTTAAAAATAACGCAAAAAGAACCCAGATTCGAGTCTAATCGGGGTTATGGATGTCGCTGAATTTATTTACGACATCCTGAGCAACGCGAGGGGGTGTGAGGGGGTGAAAGGGTCTGGGCGGAAGTGGGTATAAATATTCAACATGTTAACCAGCCGATTTTTGCGTCGAATAAATATATTTCCGGGTCAATACGATTCATAATATTTCTCTACGTGTTCTCCCTGTGAATAATTCCAAACCCTTACGGGATAGTGAAGGAAGCACTCTTAAGGGTTGGGGCGGAATAGCATTACATTAAAAGAACGCAAAAACAATCAGGATTGTGGTCGAATCCAGGGTTATGATTGTCACTGAGTTGAACGACGACATTCAACTTTCCGCTAAATCCCCCCCCCGGGGCGGGGGTAGACGAGGGTGGTAATTTTCAAACATGCTACAACGGGTGGGTCAAAGAGATTGATAGTATTACTACAGATCTTTTCTGTGTAAAAACACACCCTTTCGGTATAGGACTGGAGCAACCATTAGGGGTGGGGGTGGTGGACGGGCGTTACAAGAAAATATCGCGAAAGCAGCCGAGATTGGAGTCAAATCCGGGGTTATGGAGGTCGCTGAGTTGCAATATGATAACCCGGGCAACGCCAGGCACCCGTATATAACTCTGTAAAAGTTGGTATTGTGAATTTTTTTTATCAGCTACACCAACACGTCATTTGTCATTTAGCAATATTCAAGTGAGCCTCCATAACCTCTAAAAAAAAGGTAATTACGAATTTTTTTAAAATACTTGGGGGAGGGGGGTCAATAATTACGAATGTAGAGGAACAGGTGAAAAAGAGATATACTAACTAAAATTGCAATGGCAAAGAATAACGCCACCAAGATTTTAGACGGAATAATTTGGAATGAAAATGTAAAAAAAAAGGAAATGCAAAAATCAAACTTTATAAGAGCATAAATAATACAGAACATTCTAGGTTGAGAAGTGAAACTTGGTCCCTGACAGAAGAACAAAATTAGAACAGTAAAATTGGATTAGCTGAGGAGAAGGCTTCAAAAACACAACAAGACAAGATAAAATTAGGAATGAAGCTCCTTTTTGGAAAGAAATGAACGTAACCACGTTAAAAAGAATTGAAACTCAAACCGCTCAAATGGTGTATGGTCACGTACAAAGAATGGAAAATGGAAGATGGATATACCAATGGTCACCTCATGGATAAAAAATAAAATAAACAGGGACAGACCGCAGATTAAAGTGGAAAAACCCCATGTGAAAACCAACACGGAGGACAGGACTTTTGGAACGACAGACAGAAATGGAAATTGAAGACGGAAAACCTATAAATAAAAAGGGGGAGAAACCGAAGACGTAGAAGAAAGCGAATATTTTCTAACTGTAGAACATAATTGAGACGAGGCGATTGCAGTCGAAACTCATTCGACCTCTCCCGAGAGATAATGAAAAGGATATTACGAACAGTAATTTCGTGACCAGCCACTGATATGTGGTAAAGACTATGAAACAAGGAATCATACACCACCAGCGGGGGCGGGGGCGGGGGCGCACTGCGACTGACACGCTCAAAGTGGCAATTAAACAGGCTATCGTGGAAACTTAAACGGCCAGACAGAGAACACATAATGGCTTTTGCTTATGTCCGAAGTTTATCTCTTCAATTTACGAACGGCGCGAACCGTGACGTTTCGACCCAACTTGTATGCGATTTCATTTGTAAAACAAAAAATATATATAATGTACGTGAGCGCCTGCATTAGGACCTTAATTGAACGGCGGAAGATCCTTATTACGTCATCGAGATCACAACCCAGTGAAAATTGAATACAGTTATTTATTTAATCTTAATTAGTATCTTTAATTTGTCATTTTAACCCCCTCCCCGCTTTTTTGTATTATTCAACTAACCCCCCCCCCCTTCAAAATAATAATATCAATATTACGACGTTTCGTCCACAATTTTTAGGACTTTATCAGGTAATATAACAATTTGAATGTACGCGTTTATGTTTGTGCGGATACTTAGGCAAAGAGTGAAACAGAGCAGGAAAATTTAAAGGTTAAATAATGAGAAGAATCTATGGACCGCTAATGGAACATGGCAGTGAGGAGAATAATCATAAAATTAATGGAATATTTAAGGGAGAATATACAGTGAGATTTATAAAATCCAAACGCCTGCAATGGTGAAAGGACGCAAGAAGGTAGAATACCTCAAAGGAAATACAATTAGTGAAATAGAGAAAGAAAAATTAAACGTAAAATAATGAGAAGAATCTACGGACCGGCAGTGGAAGATGGAGTGAGGAGAATAGGGTATAATCATGAAATTAATGGAATATTTAAGGGAGAATATACAGTGAGATTTATAAAATTTAAAAGCCTGCAATGGTGAAAGGACGCAAGAAGGTTGAATACCTAAACAAAATGCTCAAAGAAAAGACAATGAGTGAAACAGAATAGGAAAATTTAAACGTAAAATAACTAGAACAATCTAGGGACCGGTAATGGAGCGTGGCAGTGAGGAGAATAATTATGAAATTAATTGAATATTTAAGGGAGAATATACAGTGAGATTTATAAAATCCAAACGCCTGCAATGGTGAAAGGACGCAAGAATGTAGAATACGTCAAAAAATGCTCAAAGAAAAGACAATGAGGGAAAGTAGTGCAGGAAAAATTAAACGTAAAATAACTTGATGAATCTAGTGACCGGTAATGGAAGATATAGTGAGGAGAATAGGGTATAATCATGAAATTAATGGAATATTTAAGGGAGAATATACAGTGAGATTTATATAATCCAAAAGCCTGCAATGGTGGGGGACATGTAGAAAGGACACAAGAAGGTAGAATACCTAAAACAAATGCTCAAAGAAAAGACAAAAACTGAAACAGAGAAGAAAAATTTAAATGTAAAGTAACTAGAAGAATCTAGGGGCAGGTAATGGAACATGGGAGTGAGGAGAATAGGGTATAATCATGAAATTAATTGAATATTTAAGGGAGAATATACAGTGAGATTATAAAAACCAAAAGGATGAAATGGTGAAAGGACGCAAGAAGGTTGAATACCTAAAAAAAATGCTCAAAGAAAAGACAATGAGTGAAACAGAATAGGAAAATTTAAACGTGAAATAACTAGAAGAATTTAGGAAACCGGTAATGGGGCGTGGCAGTGAGGAGAATAATTATGAAATTAATTGAATATTTAAGGGAGAATATACAGTGAGATTATAAAAACCAAAAGGATGAAATGGTGAAAGGACGCAAGAAGGTTTAATACCTAAAAAAAATGCTCAAAGAAAAGACAATGAGTGAAACAGAATAGGAAAATTTAAACGTAAAATAACTAGAAGAATCTAGGGACAGGTAATGGAACATGGGAGTGAGGAGTATAGGGTATAATCATGAAATTAATTGAATATTGAAGGAGAATATACAGTGAGATTTATAAAATCCAAAAGGATGAAAGGGTGAAAGGACGCAAGAAGGTAGAAAACCTAAAAAATACCTGAAAATTAAAGACTTAACACGACGAGGAAAAGAGGAAGATCAAGATTGAGGTGGATCAACTGTGTAATGGAGGATTTGAGAATTATGAAGGTGAAAGGCTGGTGAGAGAGAGAATTAAGAATAGAGAAGCTTGGAGGCCAAGGTATAGTAAGTACATATTAAAATTTCATGTCGAAATATAAATTGAGTGTCTCCTTTAATGTTCTTCACACTAGATCCCAATAATATTGCACGTCCTTTAAGACTCCGGGGCATTTTCTCTGTTCGCGACTGAGGTGGTGTAACAGTTGACTGTATCGGGAGAATTCAATATGGACCTTTATTTTGCCTCTGTTCCAATATTGGGAGCTTTACGCTTCCATCTGCAGACGGAGGCTGTTTACTACCGTCGCTTGTTCAAGTTCACTGCCTGCTGAACCCGCCAAACGAGCTCGTGTCTGTCTTAAAGGTTGGCAGTTCTTCAGACGCACCAAAGATATCTCTCTCTATGTATTATTCTCTGACTGCCGCTTTGCAGCAATCGTTGCCTCAGGGGGTCAAAGATGGACCCTCTGCTACACGTGCACTGTTGCAGCAACCAAACGAATACAGCTACATAATTCTACGAACAGGCAACGATGTCAACAACACAGAGATATAAAAAAGAAGTTAAATAATTTATGCAACGCCGTTACATTAAAAATTGTAGGTAGATTCCACAATTAAAATTTTTACAGCAAAGAAAAATGGAGTTGTCTTCACTATTTTCTTTGTCACCATAATTAATTACAACTATTAATTAAAAGTAGATGTAAATTAAGACATTATGCAGAAAAATAATATGCAATTTTTTCTTCTTCTTCCTTGACATTTCCTTAATTTATTAATTAAAAATAATAAGAGTAAATTAAATCATTTAGCAGGAAAAACTATTCAATTCCTTCAGTTTCTTCTTTTTCTTCCCTGAATTTAATTAATTTATTAATTATAAATACAGTTTGAGGGTAAATTAAACCGTTTAACAGGAAAAACTATTCAATGCCTTCAGTTTCTTCTTTTTCTTCCCTGAATTTATTTTATTTATTAATTAAAAAGACATTTTAAGAGTAAATTAAGCCATTTAGCAGGAAAAACTATTCAATGTCTTCAGTTTCTTCTTTTTCTTCCCTGAATTTACTTAATTTATTAATTAAAAATACATTTTAGGAGTAAATTAAACCATTTAGCAGGAAAAACTATTCAATGTCTTCAGTTTCTTCTTTTTCTTCCCTGAATTTACTTAATTTATTAATTAAAAATACATTTTAGGAGTAAATTAAACCATTTAGCAGGAAAAACTATTCAATGTCTTCAGTTTCTTCTTTTTCTTCCCTGAATTTAAATAATATATTAATGAAAAATACATTTTAGGAGTAAATTAAGCCATTTAGCAGGAAAAACTATTCAATAACTTCAGTTTCTTTTTCTTCCCTGAATTTACTTAATTTATTATTTAAAAATACATTTTAGGAGTAAATTAAACCATTTAGCAGGAAAAACTATTCAATGCCTTCAGTTTCTTATTTTCCTTCCCTGAATTTAATTAATTTATTATTTAAAAATACATTTTAGGAGTAAATTAAACCATTTAGCAGGAAAAACTATTCAATGTCTTCAGTTTCTTATTTTTCTTCCCTGAATTTACTTAATTTATTATTTAAAAATACATTTTAGGAGTAAATTAAACCATTTAGCAGGAAAAACTATTCAATGCCTTCAGTTTCTTCTTTTCCTTCCCTGAATTTAATTAATTTATTAATGAAAATACATTATAAGGGTAAATTAAACCATTTAACAGGAAAAACTATTCAATGCCTTCAGTTTCTTATTTTTCTTCCCTGAATTTACTCAATTTATTAGTTAAAAATACATTTTAGGAGTAAATTAAACCATTTAGCAGGAAAAACTATTCAATGTCTTCAGTTTCTTATTTTCCTTGAAGATATAAACCGAATCTTAAATAATAATAAAGAATATTATATTATATTATTATGAATTATTAGAGCTTGTATTTATTACCTTCCTTCCACGGCACGTACGATGATAGCCACCTCCGGCCCTGAGATAATAACGTAGCCTCGTGTCTCCTTCAATAGGAAGAATGGCACGTGTCTCCAATCTCATGTAACACACACACACTATGTGAGCTGCCACCGATCAATCGACTGGACCAAAGTTTAATAGAAGCGCGTGTCTCTCTGGAAGGGTCGCTGACCGCTCGTCTTCTCATACCTTAAACAGTCCTGAAGACAGGTCGAAACAGAAACACAAGAAACATGAACGATATAATTTACACTCAAACCAAGGTCAATTTAACAGTGATAATATGAAAAAAAACAACTATAATGTTTTCGTATAATAAAGTATATTTTATAAACAAAACTTTAAAAAAATAACGAAGCACATAAAAGGAATAAGTAAGATAACCAATAAAGACAAAAATAAAGGGAGTAATATAAATACCACACAACGTTTCTGGGATCCTTGTCCCCTTTCCTCAGGTGCGACGAAGAGCTTATAAGCTTTGTTGTCAACTGACCCATTGCAGTTGTGTCGCTCTAGGCTCTTCTTAGCACCTGACGAAAGGGACCTCATCCTGTGTATAATTTCAACACCTTTCGTCATGGTAAGGGAGAAACCCTTAGGGGTGGGGGTGGTTGGGGGCATTAAAAGAACATAACGCAATATACATCTAATATTGGAGTCGAATCCGGGATTATGGATGCCGCTGAGTTTAATTATGACACTCAACTTGCAGTTTAGCCCCCCAGGGGCGAGGGTGAATAGGAAATTTTTTAAACACTCTAAGACGGCCTATATTTTTGTCGGATAAATATTATTAAGGGACAATATATATTTATAGTGTCTCTCTCGATGTTTCTTGTGTTTGTCAAAAAAGTATTTTGAGTTGAGTAGCTGGAGGGTCGTTGTTTTATAACTGCCCTATTAGTGTATGGTAATTTATTTCACGTAGTTGAGAGATATTCCTCCGGATTTCATCTTTTATAATTGGAATCTCCTCCAGGTTGTTGCAGTCGTTTGGTTTTTTTTTACGTACGATGGTAATAAGGACTTTTTGAGGTCAGACAAAGAAATTTCCGGGGACTTTTTACTTCCCCGGAAAAGGAACTTTTTCCTTTGTTCGTCGTGTAGTAACGTCTCTCTCTCGCGCGCGCGCGCGCGTGACGTCACGCTCTCTTGGCGCGCAGTGATTTGACACAAAATCATCACATTTTTTAATTATAATTCTTCCCACCTTTATGCTAGGGAGTTTCTCACCCCCACCCCAACAGTACCGTTTCTCTTGTTTTGAAGAATATGTGTAGCAATATCTGTTGCAGTCTGTCCACGCGTTTAAATCTGTATAGAAATTAACGCAAATACATGCATACAAGCGTGGGACAAGTATCCAATGCCCGACCTACCTGATGCAGGTTTTTCTAGGGTTTTCCTTGCATTTCTTTCAGGCGAATGCCGGGTAGGATCCTTAAAATATAGCCCGGGGGCCCTAGTTAACCATTGGCTACCTTCCTCTAGCCTTCCACATCCTCCCTTTCAAATCCCTTCCTATGCTATTAAAGGGGAGTTGCCCAACGTGGATTACCCTCATGTAGCCTGTTGCCCTAAAAAAACAAAAAAAACATACATACATACATACATACATACATACAAATATCTTCTTCTTTTATTGTCACTATAACCCATATGTGAGTTTTTGGCCTTATTTTCTTCCATTCCGCCCTCTCCTGTGTCAGTCTCCGCCATTCTCTGACTTTCATGGTTTGTTATATCCTTCTCGATGTCATCTACCCATCTTGTCCGGGGTTTCCCCCCTTTTCCTCCTCCCGACTGGCTTCCAGTCCATAATCCGTCTAGGTTGTTCTGCTTTCATCCATCCTAAGTACGTAGGCCAATCTTCTGCTCTTGATAAACCTAACAATGTCCTCTTTATTCAATGAGCGGCTCTAGTTCTCTATTTGTTCTAATTCTTCATTCTCCATTCGCCATTCGTACTTACAGGTCCTTCTCAGTATCTTGCGTTCAAATATTCTGAGTAAGTGCTTTATCATTATTATTAAGGGTCCACGTTTCACAACGGTACATCAGTACAGGTCTTGTAACTGTTTTGTTAAGTTTTAACTTCAATTCCCTATTTAACATCTTGGATTTCATTAATTTTCCATACACGTAGTAAGTTCTGTTACCTTTGATGATACGTTTTTTTTATTTCACTTCCCACATTATTTTCACTGTTAAGTTTTGAGCCTAAATATGTGAAATCCTGTACTCGTTCAAAAAGGTATAATCATTTCTACATACAAACATACATCCCTCTTTTATTATACAGTTATAGCTAGACAGACATCGGTGCATTTGTTTACGTCCCTTAATTGTGCCGCGACTTACCCTTTAATTTATTGTAGTTTTAACGCACCTCAATGCTCTGTATTACTGTTAAAGGCGTCTCGCTGTATCTAGAAAGGTTCTGTTTCCATCCGAATACAAAAATATTGTGTAAATATAATTAAATAACAACTGATACATTCAAATTTTTTTCTTAATGGACAAAGTAAACATGAAACTGTTCTGTGATAGGAATCTTGTAAGACCAACTCACACTCTGGCTTTAAAAGTCTATGAAAAACTTAAATCAGAGACTCTAGCTACTTCTTGACGTTAAAAAATAAAGATAATATTTAATGAGTTTCTTTAGTAAAATTAAAACTAATGAAAGGTTAAGTGGTTCCTGGTAAAGAGGAAAATAAAGAGACTTCATTGGTTCGTGGAACAAAAAAATAACTCTACCTCGTTAGCAAACAAAATGGTGGCCGTTTGTTTTCTCAATATTTATGTCTAGTCTGAGGTTCTCCAAAGGGGGTGATGGGTCTTGGTCGTGGGGGGGGGGATAATGGTAAAGAATGGGTTCGTTAGTTGGTCTCGCTTCTTATTTCTCTCCTTTTTTTTTGTTCCCTATTCCACTTTAGAGCTTCTTCTTTGCGTTACGAGTTCAGTTAATGGCGTTTGTCCTGTTACAAGGACTGTATCGCGTTTTTTTAAAAAATTATTTGATCCCTCCGCGTTCTGTTAAGATCCCAAATAGCAACGTTACCCTAAGACTGTGGCACTTTACAATTTCGCTTATTTTTTTATTTTATTTTGACGGCCTTTCTTACTTCGACCCGTCGTTCCACACACACAGACACAGACACACACACACACACACACACGCGCACACACACACGCACACGCACACGCACACAGAGACAGACAGACACACACAGACTGACACACGCACACACACACACACACACACACACACACAGAGAGAGAGAGAGAGAGAGAGAGAGAGAGAGAGAGAGAGAGACCCACAGACTGACACACACACACAGCACGCACACGCACAGAGAAAGAGAGAGAGAGACGCACACACAGACAGACTGACACACACACACACACAGAGAGAGAGAGAGAGAGAGAGAGACAGACACACACACACAGAGAGAGAGAGAGAGAGAGAGAGAGACGCACACACACAGACAGACTGACACACACAGAGAGAGAGAGAGAGAAAGAGAGAGAGAGAGACAGACAGACACAGACACACACAGAAAGACCCCCACACACACACACACACACACACACACACACACACACACACACACAGACTGACACACACACACAGCACACACACACGGAGAGAGAGAGAGAGAGAGAGAGACCCACAGACTGACACACACACAGCAGCACAGAGAGAGAGAGAGAGAGAGAGAGAGAGAGAGAGAGAGAGAGAGACGCACAGACACACAGAGACTGACACACAAACACACACACAGAGAGAGACACACACAGACAGACAGAGACACACACACACACACACATTCATCGTGATTATATTTTGGGAAACTTTTCTACCATTCGTTTTTCACTGTCAAAATTCCCCCCCCCCCTCCCGTCCCTCCGCTGTGTCACTACCGTTTTAACCTTAAAATAAAGCAGTTGATGACAAAGTTAACATACAGTTTTATTTAATTATTAATTCACAACCACGTTCAGGTAATTTTCTAACATCTCAGCGACACCCCCCCCCCCCACCCGCAAACCTTTGTAACATGACTTTATTATTATTATTATTTTCCAAATCTCAGCCAAACCACGTCTCTAATTTACGATGGTTGAAATGAGGTTTAAGTTACGTAGAAGAGCAGCCAAGGAATCAGCTCAGCGTCTTCTGAAAACCACACAGAACCTGGCATCAGTCTCCGTCGTTTCTTTTCTTTTTTTTTCGTAAATTTCTGTCGAATTATTTCATGTCCCTGTGGTAAAAAAAAACTAATGATAAAATGTCTAGTCTCAAGAATAATACCATCTCGACTTAAATAAGCAGACGGTTGGACTTGAATTGACCGCGGCAAAAACACACAAGAATGGACAATAATGTAACAGGTCTAAGGTATTGTAGGACCGTTGGCGCGCTGAATGGAACACGTAAGGCAGTCGGGGATGAAGGACGGCGGAAAGCGGTTGTGATAGAAAGAGACCAGACGTCGTCAAAGTATTGCAGAATATAGTTAGTGAATTATAGCAGAATATAGTAGTCGTCGTCGAAAGAGAGTGCCAACACTTGCTAAACCAACAGTGAAGAGAAGGTAAAGTTCTTCACTGGTCATCCATGTCTTCTTTCTCTCAAGTCTGAAAAGCCGTCAGAGATAATCCTGCACACCTCTCACAATATAATCTTTTCGTCGCATTCCCTTATGGCCTCCACTCAGTATTATCGCAATGAAATAAAACTATTTTCCCAAACTGTGTCAAAGTACGTGATGTTAATGATATTTAATTTATTTTTTATTCTTATAAAAAAATAGAAATTGTTAAAATCCCGCCGCGCGGCATGCAAAGATAATTTCAGGAGCAGAGATACTGCACTTATCACACTGTGATCGTCCTTGGTTTGCTTTCAAGTCTGAATTTAAAATGACACGTTTTAGCAAACTAGCTGTCACAGTCCACGTCTACCAAAATACGGATACAGAAATCCCCTGACGATGCAGATTTCATCCCTGAGATCCCTTCTGCAGGCTCTCCACCTGGGAGAGTCATTGAAGTTTCATGACTTGTGTCGTGTTGACAGAGCGCTTAATCCTCAGGAGTGGCCACACAATAGGCACAAAGGACAATGCGCGGAGTTGGCAGTAATAGTGTTACAGAAATAATCTTGCAACGCCACCAACGCGGTCAACGACGGCACAGAGCAAACTCACGCGGGCGGGGAGGGGGGGGGGGAAACTTTCACGGCTGTCGGCTTCATCATCGAAAACCTACGATGGACACTGGGTGTATATACTTTCTGTTGGATTAGGTCCTTAATTTTTCTCCAGGCTTCTGACGTCGTCAAGTCTTTAAAGAAGTCATAATTCGACCAGTGGTGCTTGATGGACGTGGTGAACCTTGAGCGTTCACCCAACGCGTCAAGAACTCACTCCGGACGTGGGATAGGAAGGTGCTACGGTGGCGGGTCCGAACCAACGAGAAGAACTGGTTGCTGAAGCGCAGACGTGGAACACGTGCAAACAATGGAGGAGGAGAGAATACCCAAAAAAACCTCAGATCTACACCCAGGAGGGTAGAAAACCAGGACGACCACGGAAGATGTAGGTCCGCGACGACGTCAGACAGGATTCTGAAGCTCTGGGAACCCGGAGCTGGAGGAGGTGCGCAGTAGACAAGAGAAGAATGGCCGACAGCTGAAGGAGAGACCAGGGTCCTTCATGGACTGCAGCGCCAGGAGAATTAATGAACCACAAATTAAAAAACTATCCGTTGAGGTTGAAAAAGGCTTCCGCAGGAATGTACCACTCATGCTGCCCTGTCATTAGTCAAAATTCTGGACCAGCAGTTGCCTCAAACAAAAAAAATCTTCAAAAATGAATCGATATATCGAAACATCAACATAATTGAGATAACATAAATTTCCCTGTCCAACATAAGTAAAATAATATGAATAATAACAGAAAAAAATATTATTTAACTATACAAAGGGTGTAATATAATATTTACAACTGAAATAAAAAAAATTCAATACGTACTAGTAAATAATTAATGATTCGAGAATTAACTATCATGAAATATTACACATCAGACATGAATGAACACAAGAAGCTGACACCCGCACACACTAGGAGGAAATACACAAACGACGGACTAGTGACGTCACGAAACAGAGTGACGAGGAATCTGCAAAACTCCAGGTCCTCGTGCATGAAACAGACAAGAAAAAGAGCAGGAGAGACCAACAGAGACTAGGCCCAGACAAGGAAAATATTAGTTAAGGGTAACTGGCATCTGGCATATTTCATTTGTCGACGGATCACATTTCCTTCCCTCCATGGCTCGTGGGTGAGGTAGATGACCCTCAATACGTCTCCGCGTGTGCGTGGCCGCGCTCGTCGTCTTCCGACACGACGAGAAAAGAATTTATCAAATATTTAACAGCTCGTTGAGAGCTAAGTGCTCCTTCATCCCCTCGCATTTAGGTCCAATTCCGACAATTTCTAATCCAAAGCACCTGAAAGATTTAATTCCTCATCTCTCCCCCCCCCCTCTCTCTCTCTCTCTCTGGAGAGACAAAGAGAAAAAATCCATAAGCGCGATGAATTTCTCGATAGAGCTGCATGGAGTGGTCTGCGAGGGCTATTCTCTCGCAGGCAGAACCTTGTTGAAGAGATACGAAGGGGCTACCTTTGGGGATGCCTTTTCCTCTCTCCGTTTTTGAACTAAGGTTCCCACAAGCCGAGGCACTTCGGCCTGTTCTGAGAGGTGTATGTTCCGGGGTCGCAGACCTTGGGCATACGGTAAGAGTTGTCCGCTATTCCCATTGGAACAGTCGACCAGCTGCCTCCTAAACTGGTCGAGGCACGGTGAACTGAATGCTGCGTCCCCACAGCAAATTCTTCTCCCGCTATCGGAAGGGCGTGGGACAAGTACCAAATGCCCGACGTACCTGATGCAGGTTTTTCTAGGGTTTTCCCTGCATTATTTTTAGGCGAATTGCCGGGTAGGATCCTTAAACTATAACCCGGGGGCTCTAGTTAACCCTTGGCTACCGTCCTCTACCCTTCCGCATCGCCCCTTTCAAATCCCTTTCCTACTGCTCTTTGAAATCTATTAGATTTGTCCGATTTCCGCAGCACTAATGAAAGTGATAATTCTTAACTACTGTAACCCTTTGTTGCTGTCAGTCTTTCGCCGAAAATGCTTTGGAACATCAGTCTTTGTCTCTGTTTCGCTACAATGTGCTGCTATACCTTCAAACAAAAGTAGAAGCTTTCTCAGCCTTTTTCTCTCATTTTATATACCACGTTCCCCCGTTTGGAAAAATGTCATCCCCTGGTCTATACGTTAAAGTTGTTTTTTGCTCAGATTACCGTAACATTCCCCTCCCGCCAACCCCCACCACCACCACCAAATTTTCAGTCAGACAATATTGCATCCAGCGTACAACTGTAACAATATTGTAAACCGAAAGTTTAGAAGAAGCTTCGTCAATCTCATCGAGAACATTTTTATTAAAATTCGTTTTGAAAATACCCTTCACTAAATAATAAAACTTTACAATATATATATTTGGTATACAAAATTTAATTAATTGTAAAAATGAACAAAGATAGGAAGCTTAAATTAAATCAATTTTTTTTTATAAAAAGATAACAAAAGATTATTTATTTAACAAATTTGGTTTCCGTTGAAAAAAAAACATACGAAACGTCGCGATCAAATATGCTGCACCCGTGTGAAAACCTAGAACTGTTTATCGATCAATTACACCGGGAAAGACTTCAATCTCTGATCGAAAACAACTTTAACCGTATAGACCACTCGGGTAAAAGTGGATGGCATTTTTTCCAGGTGTGGGGGAAACGTCGTATATAAAACGAGAAAAAAAAGGCAGAGAAGGCTTCTACTTTTGTTTTAAGGTATAGCAGCACATTGTAGCGAAACAGAGACAAAGGCTGATGTTCCAAAGCATTTTCGGCGAAAAGACTGACAGCAACAAAGGGTTACAGTAGTTAACAATTATCACTTTCTTTAAAGCTGCGGAAATCGGACAAGTCTAATAGATTGCAAATAGCAGTAGGAAAAGAGAAACTATATATATATATATATATATTGTAGTGAATAACAACCTTGAGGGCCGCGGGCCTGAGGAGGCCTGAGTATGAATACATTAGGCGTGCACGTGTTTCTGCCTGAGAAGGCCAAAAGAAATCGCGGGTTCGCGTCCCTTTTTTTACATCGTTTGTGGGGGCGGAGTACTTATAAATACTCCGAAGACGGGTAGGAGACGGAGGCAGACGGGGACGGAGACGCAGGGAAAAGCAGGGAGACGGAGAGACGTAAGAAGAGACGCAGGCAGACAGGAAGGCGTAGGGAGACGGAGACGCAGAGGTTTTGAGGGACGTCCATCGCGGGGAGGCCGAAGAAGGAGATCGTGTGCTACCGCCACAAGTAAAGTAAGCATCACAATATATGTAAAGTACATTCAAAAGTGGAATTCTTTTACACAGTGCGGAAATAGACTCTGTTCTTGAATAGCCACCGAACCGCCCACATTACCTTGTAGAGAAGGAGGACTTTATAACCAAGCCGGAGCTAATGTTAATTTTATGCAGACCAATGTATAGCTGCTGGCGCCCAACAATATTTTTCAATGTATTTTTGTGTTTATTGTAGTTTCAATGTAATAAAGTTTATTTTTTTAATATTAAGTAATAAAAAGGCAAATCATTACAATATATTGTAGAGAGTACAAATGTGTAATGAAATGTTTTCACGTATAGCAGCAGCACATTTTACGTAGAGACACGCAGGACTTGCTACTAACTATTTATAATTTCGCGTATCGACGAGTGATATTTACACAATCGAGGTATAATTCAATTAATGAACCATTTAAACACTGATTATTTTTTTATATATAAAAAAAGAAATTTATTAACCTCACGGTGTGTCCAATATATCAGCACTCGCCAGGTTAACCGACGAAGTGTCTCACATTACACGCGAGCGCGGACTAGTCAGTATTTGCGCTTCCATAAACACGCGTATTTGTTTATCCTACAAAATATATTAATTTGCTGAATATTCATGTGTAAATATTATGTTAAACTCGCACCCACATCGCATTGGCAGCCTGTAATAACATGTGTCCGACCCCCAAAGAGCCGTTAGGAGGAGGAGGGGGGGGGCGGCAAACAACACCACCAGCAAGCAACATCGACACTTCTCACTCTGAATTTTTTTTGGGTGTTGGAAAATGCGGGGAGGAAAAAAATGGTTGTTTTATATTAAGATATTTTACGTATTGACATTTTTCGTCCTCACGGCGGCGCTGATCTGCTCCGTGGCTTTCAGAGGCGATTTCCCGGGGTTACATTTTGGACTGTCAAGGTTTCAGTTGAAATACAAGAGAAGCTTCTACAATGACGAGCTAAAAAAATAGTACCTCATATGAAGGAGATCTCTGGCGGAGGCTACCTTTGGGGATGCCTTCACATCTCTCTGGGGGTTTTTATGAACTACGGTTCCCTCATGCCGAGGCACCTCGACCTGTTCTGAGAGGTGTATGTTCCGGGATCGCAGACCTTGGGCATACGGTAAGAGTTGTCCGCTATTCCTATTGGATTAGTCGGCCAGCTGCCTCCTAAACTGGTCGAGGCACGGAGAAGGGAATGCTGCGTCCCCACAGAAAACTCCTCTCCCGCTATCGGAAGGGCGTGGGTTAAGTACCCAGTTGTAACATTCTAGCACTGCCACCATGTAACATTCCAGCAGTTGGGAATGGGAAGTCCAGATAGATCGTTCACCAACCGAGCTATACCTCCGTTAGCTCACCTGGCTACCGATCTAGAGGATAAAGGAACAACTAAGAACAGGAAATAGGAAAATCGGTAACGTGAGGGTTCGGGTTCTACTAATTGAACCTAGGCGTAGTGGTTGCACTTCAGTCAAATAAGAGTTGATGAAGAATCAATAGATTTAATAGTTAGAAATAAAATAAAGGAAGACAAACTGGCGGATAGCACCAGGAGCCACCGACCCGTCTGCAGGTTGGATCACGACTGCCGTTCCCAAGAAGCTCTGAACAATTCGAAGAGTCCTTTCCCCCTCCCTGATGATTTTAAGTCTCCAATGAGAAGAACTCTTACAGAGAGGAAGATTTCTGCTGCCGTGTGCATTGCTGCATACGGCACCTAAAGTGCTGACTTCAATAGACTCCGCGTTCTTACAGCTGCGCCTACTTAGGTCCGCTTTGCGAAAGAGACGTTATGATAAGAGGGTCCGTGTAGACTATTATATTACACAGTGCCCGACCTACCTGATGCCGGTTTTCTAGGGTTTTCCTGCATTTCTTTAGGCGAATGCCTGGTAGGATCCTTAAACCATAGCCCGGGGGCCCTAGTTACCCTTCCGCATCCCCCCTTTCAAATCCCTATAAGAGGGGAGTTGCCACTATGTGGATTAATCTATACATAGCCTGTCTACACTAAAAAAAATAGTACCTTTTGCTTACTTTTAGCTTTAATATTTATCCTAGTTTTAGAAACTGGTTAAAACTGTCTAACAAATTACTCTGTTGTTTTTTTTCATTTTAACAACGTTTCATCGCTTAATTGGCGACCTCGTCAGGGTTCCTAATTTTTAAGAAAAAAAAATTTCTGATGGACAGGTGATTCTATGTCGAGTTTCGACCTCGGTTAACGTCAATTGGATACCTGAAGAGGTCAAAATCAGGGATGAAACGTTGTCTCTCTGAAATATGATGTATAAATATATTTTTTTTAAGCAGACGTTAACATGGTTAATTCATTGCTTACTACAGCAGAGATGGTGACAAAGTCTTGTAACAGGGTTCGTAAAGAAACTCCACGAGAAAACATTCCTTTGGATGACAAGAGTTTATGAACAGTCACATGGAAACAAAGAATAGTTAAAGGTAAGGGAAAAATTCAGTATTTTAATCACTGTATTTTTTTAAAAAAAAAATCTTCAGGAAACGTATTTGAATGTGGGGGGACCTAAAATATGTAGTGTGTTATTTCTTTTGTCATCTAAATAAAATACTTGGTTAAAAGTCTGGTTTTTGGTGTTAGTAAAATAAGTGACGGCCTTACGCAGATACTTTTAATTTTTTTTATATTTATATTGTAACGACGTTTCGACACCTATTTGTATCATCTTCAGGTATTTTCCAAATTAATGTAATAAACTACCACGAAAAAAAGCGATTTTGGAAGACGTCCCGAGGCAGTCAATTGGCGTGACGCTAACAAGTTTATTATATTAATATGGGGAAAAAACCACGAAGAAGATGCAAATTGGTATCGAAACGTCGTTACAATATATATAAACAAAAAGTTAAAAGTATCTGTCAATTGTTATATTAAATACTTGGTTGTTTGAAGCTTGGCGACTGTCCTCCTGGGGATTTCTGTGTTTGAAGGTTGGTACTTGTCATGTAGACTCCTAGTTTCTCGTAGGAGATGATGGAACAGAGACAGAGTGGATTGGTTTCAGCTGATCTGCGGTCTGGAGTGTTGACAACGTGCTACCGGAAATAAAAATATATGGAGACTAAATAATAATATTTTTTTTTTGGCAGTTCCCGACGCACTCCTGTCTGTGTAAATATTTGATGAAGGCCTTCCAGAGCTTTAATTGGCAGCGGCGACGTACTCGTAATCAGACAGCGTGACTCCATCTGGTCGATGCGCAGTTCTCACTCGCTCCTATTCAGAGCGCGCACGCACACACACGGAGGTACAGGGTGGCCCACAAGTCCATTAGACTCTTGTCGGTATTCACAGTCACGACGACGCACGTAGTTGGAGAAACACACAACGTTCAAAGAAGATGTTGAAGGAGCTGCCTGGCCTGTGACAGTGTCGGCACCGTACAATTTCGTCCACACACACACAGACAGACGTCCCGAGTCGAAACAGGAAAAAAAAAAATTTTTTTCTATTTATTAACGAAATTGTGAAATATCTGAGGGCGTTTCCGAATATTTAAATCCTGTCGAAATTACACAAACAATAAATAAGTTTCCGAACACATTACAGAGATATTATAATCTTCTAATATATAAATCAGAGTGTTTGTTTGTATGTATGTATGTATGTTCCTTATACAAGTCTACACCGGTAGAGCAAATTTCACCAAAATTTCGTACATATGTTCTTTGCGACCAGGAAACAAATACTGTCGGGATGAGACGCGTCTACCACCCCCCAGGAGCGGGGGTGGAAATATTTAAGCATGCTAAAACAGTCGATATTTCAGTCGGATAAATATTTTTAGGGGTCACAGATATTGGTAGTGGTTCTACCGATGTTATCTGAATATAATTTTCATCCCCTACACCCTGGGGGGAAAGAGCACCCTTAGGGTTTGGGGGTGGAGAATACAAATCTACACCGGTGGAGCAAATTGCACCAAAATTCCGTACACGTGTTCTTTGCGACCAGGAAACAAACACTGTCGTGGTGAGACGCGTCTATCACCAACAGAGGCGGAGGTGACGGGGGTGGAAATATTTAAACATGCTAAAACAGCCAATATTTGAGTCATAGTACAAGAGTGGAATAAACTGCAACGTAAATACGCTGTTTAGATACAGCGAGGAACTGCATATTTAACAGTAACTAATAATTACAGTAACAGAAATTCACAAATCGTCAATCAACTTACACATGCAGTTATAATAATTTTTTAAAAAAAATAAAAAATAAAAAAATAAAAAGGATTTCAGAACTAAAAAGTTTTTAAATAGCCAAAAATTCACATAAATTGATAAAATCACAAATATACTAAACCCTAATGAAAAAAAAATAATTAAAATAGTCAATTTCTTCAATTTAATAATAAGAAAAAAGTAAGAAAAATTTATGACACGTAAACAAAAAGGAAAAAACATCCTTTTGAAAATCAATGGAATTAAGAAAGAGAGAGAAAATAAAAGAATAGTAATATTAAAAAATAATTTAGCATGTTATCATTGACTTACTATTACTAGAATCGTTGGAGGCGGACACATAAATGCACGTCATAGAAATAAATAACTGAAAAATGGTTGGTGAGACACGAGAGAGGAATGGAAAAATATTGAAAATAACCAGAAGGTGGTCCTCGGAATTTTTGGAAGCAAAAGATAAGGACACCAATAAAGAAATGTAGGATCCGTTTACTCACAATTAAGTTTGGTTGCCCGTCACTATTGTCCTTTCTAACAAAAAAAACTTAATCTCATACGAATAAAGATTAATAATTTTTTCTAACATTTAATATCCTCTGTGAATTATAATTTAATAAATAAATAAAGACATTACAGTCAATGTGTCAGGGAAAAAAATGTAATAATTAATTAAGGCCAAAATAAATAATTAAATGCAACGTTTCGACCACAGTTTTGGGAATTATTTCAGGTAATGGCCATACTGTCAGAGTTGTCCGCTGTTTCCATTGGAACAGTCGGCCAGCTGCCTCCTAAACTGGTCGAGGCACGGAGAAGGGAATGCTGCGTCCCCACATAAAACACCTCTCCAGACATTGGAAGGGCGTGGGACAAGTACCCAAGAGCCCCACTTACCTGATGCACGTTTTTTCTGCATCAGTTTTAATGGAATTGCCTGGTAGGATCGTTAAGCTACAGCCCCGGGGCCCCTAGTTAACCCTTGGCTACCTTCCTCTACCCTTCCACATCCCCCCTTTCAGTACTTTTCCTATGCTATAAGAAGGGAGTTGCCACTATGTGGATTACCCTCATGTAGCCTGTTACTCTAAAATAGAAACTATTTAAATGCAACGTTTCGTCCACAATTTTGAGAATTCTTCAGGTAATGGGCATACGGTAAGACCTGTACCCTGTCCCCATTGGAACAGCTGCATTCTAAACTGGTCGGGGCATGGGGAAGGGAAAGCTGCGTCCCGCACAGCAAACACCCTCACTCGTCATTGGAAGGACGTAGGACAAGTACCCCAATGCCCTCGACCTACCGGATGCAGGTTTTTCTAGGGTTTTACCTGCATCACTTTTAGGCGAATGCCTGGTAGGATCCTTAAAACTACAGTTAACCCTTGGCTACCTTCCTCTACCCTTCCGCATCCCCCCTTTTTAAATCCATTCCTATGCTATTAAAGGGGATTTGCTACCACGCGGTTTACCCTCATTTAGCCCTTAAATTAATTATTTAATTGCAACGTTTCGTCCGCAATTTTGGGTACTTCTTCAGGTAATATACAGTTTTGAAATGTAAGCATGTACAGAAATTTCGGTTCCAACCGTCATCGTACGCAACCCACGACGACCTTTCATTCATACTCCTTATAATTTAAGGTTTGAATGCATACATACATGACTGTATATTATTACCTGATTACCTGAAGAATGAGGACGAAACGTCGTATTAAAATTATTATTTTTTTGCTTAATTAATTAATATTTTTTCTGACATATTGGTCGTGTTGTTTATCTGTTTATTAAATAATTTGTTTAAAGAAAATGATTAAGTAATTGAGGATATTGAGGACTGGAAACTATAACAGGCGTTTTTTTCTTGCGATTTATTATGGAAAAAATACTGGAAAATATTTTCAATGGGTTGTTTTCACTTGTGTAATAAGGTTAAAGAGTCGACTACAAGGACTTGCAAACGCCTTCTTCAGGTATACGTCGTCGTTCTTCACAGTGAAGAAACTGAGAGGACCGTTGACTATTGATTGGTCAGCTCAAGAAGGCTTAGGGCGGACGTTAACGACGTTATAATTTTTCCCCCCACCCCCCCGCCCCCCCCCCCCCCCGAATCCATCACGTCTTTCACTAATAAGATTAATTTATAATTGTAGAAGAGGCTCTCGTGTATTGACGAGAACGGAACGTGGGAACAGGTAATTAATTACTTCTTTAGACGCCAGAGGGCTCTTGAGATTTCCGGCTTCTTTCCACGATGTTTGTTTTTTCGTGCAGCTGCCACCAGAAGCGCCTCTGTTGATTAATTTAAAATTATTTGCTTTGTGTAAACAATGAGGCTGGGACACTCGTTGGCTGTCCCGACAACTGATTTAGATGACAGCTTGATATTTGCCCAAAATACCGTACGGTTTCATGACGTCATATTTTTCGTAATAATAGAGTGACGGGCTAAATGAGGGTAATACACGTGGTGGCACCTCCCCTCTTATGGCATAGGAAAAGGAGTGAAAGGGGGGATGCGTAAGGGTAGAGGAAGGTAGCCAAGGCTTAACTATGACCATAGGGCTATGGTTTAAGGATCTTACCCGGCAATTCGCCTGAATTATGATGCAGGGTAAGCCATAGAAAAACCTGCATCAGGTAGGTCAGACTCTTGATACTTGTCCCACGCCCTTCCGATTGTTTGCTGTGGGATCGCAGCATTTCCTTCTCCGTGCTTCGACCTGTTTAGGAGGCAGCTGGCCGACTGTTCCAATGGGAATAGCGGGCAACTCTTACCGTATGCGACCCTGGAACATAAACCTCTCAAATAAAGGCAAGGTGCCTCGAATTGAAGGAAAATTAGCTCAAAAAACCAGAGAGATTTTTGGGTAACAGGCTACATGACGGTAATCCACATGGTGGCAACTCCCCTTTAATAGCATAGGAAGGGATTTGAAAGGGGGGATGTGGAAGGGTAGAGGAAGGTAGCCAAGGGTTAACTAGGGCCCCCGGGCTGTATTTTGAGGATCCTACCCGGCATTCGCCTAAAAGAATGCAGGGAAAACTCTAAAAAAAAACTGCATCAGGTAGGCCGGGCATTGGTGCTTGTCCCACGCCTGTTCCGATAGCGGAAGAGGAGTTTACTGTGAGGACGCAGCATTACCTTCTCCGTGCCTCGACCAGTTTAGGAGGCAGCAGGCCGACTATTCCAATGGGAATAGCGGACAACTCTTACCGTATACCTAAGGTCTGTGACCCCGGAACATACACCTCTCAGAACAGGCCGAGGTGCCTCGGTTTGTGGGAACCTTAGTTCAAAAACGGAGAGGAAAAGGCGTCTTTTTTTCCCCTTTTTTTTAGGGCAACAGGCTACATGAGGGTAATCCACATGGTGGCAACTGCCCTTTAATAGCATAGGAAGGGATTAGAAAGGGGAGATGCGGAAGGGTAGAGGAAGGTATCCAAGTGTTAACTAGGGCCCCCGGGCTATGGTTTAAGGATCCTACCCGGCATTCGCCTAAAGAAATGCAGGGAAAACCCTAGAAAAACCTGCATCGGGTAGGTCGGGCATTGGGTACTTGTCCTACGCCCTTCCGATAGCGGGAGAAGCCCCTTCGTGTCTCTCCTACAAGGTTCTGACTGCGAGAGAACATCTGGGAGAGAACATCCCTCGCAGGTTACCTCTCCCAGATGTACTTGTGTCGCAGGCTTCCTTGTGACCTTTAATATTTGCGCGAAGGCATCGCAGTTCTCGCTGGGAGGAGACCAAACAAATGGCTTCCCCCCCACAGGAGCAAAGTTTTCTAACTGGATTGACAAACAGTTCTTGCAAACCAAGTTAAACTAACGACCCTCGTGCACCTGTAAAGCAGATGTAAGCAACAAAAGGGAATTTTTACGTTTTTACTAAATTAGAAATCTACTTCATATATATTAATGGGCCGTAGAGGCTAATCACACTCAGCTAAAGTCAATGAAAAATCACCCCTTTTTCGTTGTGAAAATACGAATACTATTCATTGATTTCAAAACATAAACTACTTTTAAATAACATTACTGAATGGTTCATATTTCCTTTGATTTCGTTACTTACGCCTCTCTGTGTCACTGCTCCGTGCTGTCTGTTGTGTAGCACCAACAAGAGGCAGTTGGTTGAGCTTTACGGGTGGTGCTTTTTATTTATTTTTTTATCTTTTCCGTCAGCACTTATTTGCCTTTGAATATACCGTACCGACTTTGCATTATATACTGTCTGTGCGCCCGGCGTTGCCACGTGTACTTATTTATATAAACCCCTCAAAAAATATTTCATTATATTTTAATCTTTGGTCAAGAAGTGATTTAACCTAAATCTAACTGTTCCTAGTTCCGTACACACTTTTCACAGATAATAGTGCATTTATTGAACAGCTTTAAAATGCATTGAATTTTATTGCGTCAATCCCAACAAACATAACCTCAGAAGTTCTTCTTAAATATACTCCTTGAGTACTGCAGGATATAATTGTCCCTCAGTCTTCAGACATTGCCAAAGATTAAATTCTTAGCTAGATTCACAATGTAAACAAACAGTCGCCATATTGGAGTCACTAAACATGGCGGCGAAAATTAACTTACATTTTCCACGCAAGGATCGTAAAGTATTTAGTATTGTTTTTTATTATCATTCGATGGAATATTTCTGGATAATATGATACTTTTTATTGGTTGAAAATATGTCTGCCTTATTTAATTACTAAAAAAGGAACTATTTCCTTTGATCAAATTTTTTAATTATAATTCTTTCCACATTCCAGCAGGAATCGTGTGCTGCAGCTGTGAGTAACGCAGTCATGGCCAGCCGGCTGCATCAGCGGGAGCGCAACGTGGGCAGTTTAACGACCTCGATTTCGAAGCAGAAATTCGCACTGTTAAAACACAATTACTGTTAAGGTTGTTAAAATAAATTCTTACTAAGTCACTGATGACTTTCAATCGCAGTATTTACCAGTATTCGTTTCACAGTTGCGCGAAGGGAACTGGACGGTGTCGTGACAATTATGGAGGGCGAAATGGCGACACTTGAAAGAGAGAGATAAGGAGAGAGAGAGAGAGAGAGAGAGAGAGAGAGAGAGAGAGGCGTTGATGACGTCATGGGACCTTTCTCATCACCAGAAAGCTGTTTCCTTCCGCCTGCTGTGTCCATTGTGCGAGACCAAGCACAGGATTCTTCTTAAAGATGAGGTTCCTCTACACTCGACACCTTTAAACCTTCTCACAATATCACACCCTTGCCTTAATAAAACTGTTAAAGAACAGGGTTAAAAGTAAAAGCAGAGAATAATCGTCTGTGTCGTGTCCATCATCAGTTTGCTGATTCACACACCTCGACCTTCTCCTCTTCGTCCAAATCCAGATGCCAATTAATTCATCTTAAAGAAGTCCTCTAACGGAAATTTTTTTTTTACCACTACTCCTCAATGAGGAAACAGGACAAGTCAAGTCATGGTTGAATTCCCATATATATATATATATATATATATATATATATATATATATATATATATACGTAATTAAAATTGTAGAAATTAAGGACTTTTGATTAAATCAATGATAAATTTTTTAAAAATAAATAATATAAGTCCTCAAAATGAAATAATTTCAAACAGGACCTTTCGGATTTTTACTAAGCCAAATTCATCTGAGGAAAAGGTGGCCTGATGTGTTTTTAAATACTTTGTAAATTTTTTTATATATAAATAACAGATTAATATGGATTAGGAAAAGACAGAAAACTCCATTTTGACATTATTTTATTTGAGGACTAATAAAAAAAATTATTTTATCATTGTAATTAAAATTATGAAAAATAAATTCATAAGCTGAATAAAAAAAACTAAAAGCGAAGCAAAAGAAAATTAAAAAATCGCAAAAGTCAGAAAAGAAGACAATTCGAACGTACGAATATTTATATAATAACAAAATAATAATAATAATAATAATAATAAATATTATTGGGGTGATTGCCTCTAAATCAACACTACCCTGATCTGAGTTGCAGGTTCCAGTAGTGAAAAAAAATAAATCAGGTTCACAACAGGCTACAGTGAAGTGTTATTACAGTTTGCCTCCTTCCTTAATCCTTATTTTCGGGGTTTATCAATTTTTATTTCAGGCAATAAAAATCCTATTCTTATATTTAGGAGTCTCTTTTTATTTTTTTCGAAAATTGATCTCGGATTAATATTATTATCCTTCATAATCCTTTTTTATATATAAAATAATTGAAGTACTGTCCACACGCCTCTCGTGGTTATTATTCAATTAAAATCATTACAATCATCTGACTTATTTTTAAATAAATAATACAAACATTTAGTCAGAAATTTGTGAGGAAAAACAAAATAAATATAGCAACACCGTATCATTCGCAAAATTAATTGCTTAGATTGCAGTGCTTGTTATATTGGTCAAACGAAACGCTCTTTTTAAAGACTCTACTCAATGAACAGAAGAAAAAAAAATTTTAAATGTAAGGGCACAAAATTTAAATTACAATAACTGATAACCTTATACCGAGACTTTTCAAATTTTTCATTTACTTTTGACGACGTTTCGAACCCCCCCCCCTTTTTTTTGGTACCTTCTTCAGGGGGTATTTTCCGAGTTAATATAATAAAACAGCACAACGAAACGATTTTTTAAACAAAGTTATTAAATTCAGAGGGAGTGTCCGAGGCTTCACAATTAAACTTACCTCTGACAAAATTGTAGGAAGATTGAATAAGGTACTAAAAAAAAGGGATCGAAACGTCGTTATAATGTAAATAAAAAATAATAATAGTGCTGGTATGAGGTCATCAATTGCTTTTTATTAATTAACGTCTGTGTCGAAAAATAAATTATTTTTAAAAAGTAACGTTATATCGATTGGAATAATGTAAAAAAATTTTTTTTTGATGAGGTGCACAAATATTATTCTAGATTAATGAGAGAAATGTTTACATATTTGATCTAATGGTTCGGGCATTAATGTAAATAATGATACCGATAATTTGTACAGGATTTATTATTCGTCGCTGTTGTAGTCCAATTAATACTCTCAATACAGCTGTGTAAATGAACACAAACACAGGCAATGACGCGCGTGAAATATATATATATTTTTTTAGGATAACAGGCTACATGAGGGTAATCCCCATGGTGGCAACTCCCCTTTAATAGCATAGGCAGGGATCTGAAAGGGGGGATGCGGAAAGGTAGAGGAAGGTAGCCAAGGGTTAACTAGGGGCCCCCGGGCTATGCTTTAAGGATCCTACCAGGCATTCGCCTAAAGAAATGCAGGGAAAACCCTAGAAAAACCTGCATCAGATAGGTCGGGCATTGGGTACTTGTCCCACGCCCTTCCCTGGATGGCGGGAGAGGAGTTTGCTGTGGGGACGCAGCATTCCCTTCTCCGTGCCTCGACCTGTTTAGGAGGCAGCTGGCCCACTATTCCAATGGGAACAGCGGACAACTGTTACCGTATGCCCAAGGTCTGTGACCCCGGAACATACACCTCTCAGAACAGGGCGAGGTGCCTCGGTTTGTGGGAACCTTAGTTAAAAAACGGAGAGGAAAAGGCATCCCCAAAGGTAGCCCCTTCGTGTCTCTCCTACAAGGTTCTGCCTGCGAGAGAACATCCCTCGCAGGTCAGGCTCGATTAAAAATCCGCGCGTGAAAAATCGCGCCCTTGCAAATTGTTGTTTCGCAGCATAAGCAAGCATGCGAGAGAATTCCCTCGCAGGTGAACCTTCCCAGAGCGGGGGCTACCTTTGAGGATGCCTCCTCCTCTCTCTGGTTTATTGAACCAAGGTTCCCACATGCCGAGGCTGTTCTGAGAGGTGTGTGTTCCGGGGTCGTAGACCTTGGGCATACGGTAAGAGTTGTCCGCTGTTCCCATTGGAACAGGCGGCCAGCTGCCTCCTAAACTGGTCGAGGCACGGAGAAGGGAATGCTGCGTCCCCACAGCAAACTCCTAACAAGTGAAATTGGATGGGAAAAGTTATCAAGGAGTTTGAAGTCAACCGAGGGCCCTACGACAGGGAGGAGATGTGTCCACACTGGAAAGAGTGATGAGAAAAGTGGAAATCAGTAATCCAGGAGGCTCTCTGTTAACGCGTATGAATCATAATTTGGCATGTGCGGATGATGTCCAGAAAACTGAAAGAGTTAGAGGAAGGGGGGGACAGGCTGGAAAAGGTGGCAGAAGAATTATGGCTGAGAGGAAATAATACCAAAACAAAATATCTCTTTTCTTCGAGGAGAAACACTGCTGTGGAAAACAAAGTCATCAAGCTAAATGGAGTTAACTATGAGAGCTGCGAGAGTACTTGGGAGTACTGGTGACGAAGGATAACAGTATAAAGGCAAGGACTGCAGCAGGAAGTAGCGCTTACTGGGGCCTAATCAAGACTTTCAAGTCACGTAGACTGAACAAGTGACTGCTTATAGAACAATAATGGTCACTTATGAGCTCGGAAACGTGGACAACGACCGCGGCAGAAGAAGAGTGTTTCAGAAGAAGAAAAAGGAAAATATTAAGAAGGATTTTTGGAACGGTAAACGAAGCAGGGAAATGGAGAATACGAAGAAATAGGGAACAGGTGGAACAGTATGGGTATACAGACATTGTATTGTTGGAAATAAAGGTGGAACAGACTGAGACGGTTGGGAGCCATGTAGAGCGAATGTCAGAAGACAGGGGTGTCAAAAAGATCTACAAAATGAAATCCAGGTGGCAGAAGGTGGCAAAAGGAGACCACGAAAACGATGGTTAGACGATGTGCAGGACTATGGGTGTTAGAAGATGGAGGAAACATGGACAAGGACCGCGGCAGAAGAAGAGTGTTTCAGGAGAAGGAAAAGGAAAATATTAAGAAGGATTTTTGGAGCGGTAAACCAAGCAGGGAAATGCAGAATACGAAGAAATAGGGAACTTGAGGAACAGTATGGGTATGCAGGCATTGTATTGTTGTAAATAAAGGTGGAACAGACTGAGATGGTTAGGTAGAGCGAATGTCAGAAGACAGGGGTGTCTAAAAGATCTACAAAGGAAATACAAGTGGCAGCAGGGAGACGATGGTTGAACGATGTGGAGGACAAGATTGGTGTTAGAAGATGGAGGAAACGAGCAGAGGACCGGCAAGATTGGACTATGAGAGGCCAAGGTCCTACATGGACTGTAACGCCGAGGAGGAGGAGGAATAAGGTACCGGTATTATTTCTTAAGGTACATGAAGACATTTTGGACTCGCGCTCAGGACACCAGGAGTAAAATAAACTCTCTTAAGATAGTGCTTGTATTTTTCTCTCTGTTATAACCGAGTATATTTTAAGTCTCTTTGGGAACGAAGAATATTTTTTTTTACCGTCTCAACTCACTGGGGGTATTTTTTTCCGATCTTCAGCCACTAAGAGAATTTTTTTTCGAAGTTGGTATGCGGGGTATTTATACTTCTCTAAATGAAATCCTTCTGCGTCACTTCTTGACTAATAGATTTAGAATTAAAGACTTTTCCGGGCTTACATAAATAAATACCCGGGCAACGCCGGGCACCCGGCTGGTACTTTAATAATCAACACCAATAATGTCTTGCGGGAGGAAGAACAAAAATAAACAACCAGTTTAATGATTTCATATTTTCCCCTATATCTAGTTTTCTGCATCAGTGTAAATCGAACTGTTTGCTCTGGAAACGGCTCGTTTCTGAGGAGAATGAAAATGGCCCCCTGGGAAACGTTCATGCATTATTGTGGAATGAGGTTGATCCAGAGACAGTGCAGACGCGTCACGCGCTTCCATTTGCCGCTGTTATGGCGTCGGTGTCTATGTCAGCCTGAGACCGCCTCAGTGTTGCCAACCAAACCGCTCCACAAAAACACAACGTACCACGTTAGAGGAGCAACTGGGTCCGAGGATTTCCAGCAGTCACGATAATCCAAAATCACTTTCCCTGGAGATCATTTTACAAAAAAATATATATATTGTTTAATTACTTTTAATCCAAATTTACAACATACTTTAATTTTTTAATATTGTAATAAACATCTCAAGCAGTCGGGTGAAAAATGATGTATTTTATTTAGTTTTAAAATTTAATGTTTGTAAATAAATTCTGACTTTTGACCTATGTGTCATAATTAAAGACGGTCCTGCCTCCTAATGGCAGAGGAAACGACCTAAGATTACGATAATTGAAATTTTGTCTGTGATTCGCCATTTTCACGCGTTAATTATTTTTTTTAGGGTAACAGGCTACATGAGTGTAATCCACATAGTGGCAACTCCCCTTTAATAGCATAGGAAGGTTTTGAAAGGGGGGATGCGGAGGGGTAGAGGAAGGTAGCCAAGGGATAACTAGCGCCCCCGTGCTATGGATCCTACCCGTCATTCACCTATAAGTAATGCAGGGAAAACCCTAGATAAACCTGCATCAGGTAGGTCGGGCATTGGGTACTTGTCCCACGCCCTTCGCTGGATAGCGGGAGAGGGGTTTGCTGTGGGGCCGCAGCATTGCCTTCTCCGTGCCTCGACCAGTTTAGGAGGCAGCTGGTGGACTGTTCCAATGGGAACAGAGAACAACTGTTACCGTATGCCCAAGATCTGTGTACCCGGAACACACACCTCTCAAAACAGGCCGAGGTGCCTCGGCTTGTGGAACCTTAGTTCAAAAACTGAGAGGAAAAGGCATCCCCAAAGGTAGCCCCTTCGTGTCTCTCCTACAAGGTTCTGCCTGCGAGAGAATAGCCCTCGCAGACTCGTTTCACGCATTAAGGTTAAGAAACAGAAATTCGGCCTGTTATGAGAGGTGTATGTTCCGGGGTCACAGACCTTGGGCATACGGTAAGAGTTGCCCGCTATTCCCATTGGAACAGTCGGCCAGCTGCCTCCTAAACTGGCCAAGGCATTGCAAGGGGTAAGCTGCGACCCCACAGCAAACTCCTCTCCCGCTATCGGAAGGGCGTGGGACAAGTACCCAATGCCCGACCTACCTGATGCAGGTTTTTCTAGGGTTTTCCCTGCATTTCTTTAGGCGAATGCCGAGTATGATCCTTAAAATATAGCCCGGGGGCCCTAGTTAACCCTTGGCTACCTTCCTCTACCCTTTCTCATCCCCCCTTTCAAATCCCTTCCTATGCTATTAAAGGGGAGTTGCCACCATGTGGGTTACCCTCATGTAGCCTGTTACGCTAAAAAAAAAGTTAAAATACAAGTGCGTATTAGTCAGAAAAATATTATTATCAAAACTAAAACATAATTTAGGTGACGTTGAAGAGATTGATATAGGAATATTAAAACAAAGAACCCTGAAAAAAAAAAACAGTCTTCAATTTATATCGACAGCTCATTTGTTTTGTGTAGTAGTAGATCAGGAGCTTTAGGATTATATTAAGCCAGATTCATGTGCAAAACAAAAAAATACATAAATACGGTCGTTGCATTTCAGCGTCCATGTCGTCAGTATCAACTACATAATGACGTCAGAAGCCCTTAAAACTACCTTGCCCAACCTTCTAGCTGCAAAGCTTTAAACATAAGTGATGACGTAATAATAGACCGTCATTAATTAAGTTCTGCCGACGTGGAAGCTAAGATACAACACCTGTATTTATCTATGTATTACAGACTAGCTGCTGGGTGCCCGACGTTGCCCCCGAGATGTCGTTTATCCATAACCATCCATAAGACTCCAATTTCGGTTGCTTTTGCGCTATTTTTATGTAACGCTCCTGGAACCTAAATGTGCTCACCTCCCATGCCGAAGGGGGATGAAGTCATAGACCAAATATATCGGCCGTTTTTACATGTTAGAAGATGACCACCCCCACAAATGGGCGATAATCAAAAAGTATTTATTCCACTCAAAAATCGGCCGATTACATTGTCTTAAAATTTCCTACCCCCGCCCACCACCTCCCAAACCCGTCGCGTTACTCAGGGTTGTCACAATTGGATTCAGCGACATACATAGTCTCTCTGAATTGATTCGAATCTCGAAAGCAGTGGTGCAAAAAAAAGTTTCTTCTCTGTGATTTAATTAAAATTCTTGCAAAAATATGAAACACTTTGAAGCTGTATAAATTGTTAAAAACAAAACTTCAGTGTAAAAGAATGTGCTTTGGAAAATATATTTTAGGATGCGGAAATCTTTCCCTCTTAAGGAAGAACTGGTCTGCAAATTTATGATAATATTGACTGTTTTAGCATGTTTAATTATTTCCACCCCCGCTTCAGGGGGTGGTAGTAGAGTCTCACCCCGACAGTGATTGTTTCCTGATCGCAAAAAACACGTGTACGAAATTTGGTGGAATTTTGCTCCACCTGTGTAGATTTGTATTCTCCACCCCAAACCCTAAGGGTGCTCTTTCCCCCCCCCCCAGGGTGTAGAGGATGAAAATTATATTCAGGTAACATCGGTAGAAATACTATCAATATCTTTGACCCGTAAAAATATTTATCCGACTGAAAAATCGATTGTTTTAGCATGTTTAAATATTTCCACCCCCGCTCCTAGGGGTGGTAGACGCGTCTCACCCCGGCAGTGTTTGTTTCCTGGTCGCAAAGAACACGTGTGCGAAATTTGGTGACATTTGCTCCACCGGTGTAGATTTGTATAAGGAACATACACACAAATATATATATATATATATATATATATACATACATACATACATACAAACACACAAACAAACAAACGCTCTGCTTTATTTATTAGATGAATATGGCTTAACCCTTTGCACTCCGTAGCGGAGCCCTCGAGCTTGAAGACAATTTTAAATGGCTCCGCTACGGAGCCCTCGAGTGCAAAGGGTTAACCCCCTAAGCCCAAAGCTCCTGACGTATGATGTGTGACGAACTACGAGGGTTGTTTGATATGTCTGGTAAAATTATAACAAAAAATAAAAGGCACTTTTCTTTTTAAAAGATCACTTACTTTGTATCCCAACACAGTTCTACAGCTTCTGCGAACCTCGTTTAAACTCGTTGATCCTCAAGTACTTCAATGCTGGTACAGAATCAGCGTGAGCTTGATCCAATTCTCTTTTGGTTTCTGCAGCCGCGTCTCCAACGCTTCAAATCGAAGTGTTTAATGACAACGATAAATTCGTTGTTCCGCGTCTAACACCACAGAAGGCTGCCAACAATAAACTACTACGACTGGCAAATGTTTAAAAACTATTAGGAATATCTTTGCAAGGATCATGTTTACTCAACAGTGGCGCGAAAGTGCAAAAATTTCCCGCTCTCTTTCATAACAATTTACCAGACTTACGGAACAACTGGTTTGTTCAGGTTTATTTGTTCAATATTCCTATTCTTCTTCTCAGAAGGCGCTACCGCTATTAATCTAATCGTCTTGGCCTGCTCTACTGTAGCCTTACAACTTTTTCTGTTCATAGCCTCTTCTTCTTCCTCTTCTTCTTCTTCTTCTTCTTCTTCCTTTAATGAAATGTTTTGGCCTGCTCTAAAAAGAGCCTTCCACCTTTTCCTATCGCAAATGTAGTCTCGTCCAGTTTTTTGATTTTCATTCACTTAATGTCTTCTAATAAGGTCATCCCTCCATCTGTTGTTTTTTTTGGCCTTCCTCTTCTTTCTTGTCTTTAAAGGGATCCAGTTTAGGATCTTCTTTACATTTCTTGTTTCGTCCATTCGTTGTAAGTGTCCAAAACCAAGTCAACCTTAATGGTTTTATATGATTTACTATGTTTTACTTGTTTTCTTCATAGCTCGTCTTCTAGTCTTACAGGACCTAATATTCATTCTTAAAAATGTTCCTTTCTCCGTCCAATTCTTGATGTTCATCTTCTTGAGATCTTGCCAGAACATCATCCCTCCATCTATTTTTTTTGGTCTTCCTCTTATTTCTTTACCAGCCCGTCGTCATCCGTTCTATCTATGTACGTGACCCAGCCAGGTTATTCTGGATGCTTTCATTTGTTTTTATTATGTTATGTGTTTATTATGTTATTCGCTTTTTATTAACATGCCCAATTCACGGTTATATCTTTGTCTCCAGATATTTTCCTGCTAGCTTAATGGGTCCGTAAATTCTTCACATGATCTTTCTTTGGATTTCTGCTTTATTGAGGGTCCATGTTTCTGCAGCATAAATCACTGTGGTTTTCTAAAGTCTTATTTTGGCAGATTTTGAGAGTAATTTGCTTTTTATATAAATCTTTAATTTCCTCTGCTCCTTGCATCAATTCTTTCCTTAATTTCCTCTTCGATCTTATTACTTCAATTTAACCACTGAGCCTAGTTTAATATTACTATTAATCCTTTCCACTCGAGGGCTCCGGAGCGGAGCCATTTAAAATGTGTCTACAAGCTCGGGGGCTCCGCTACGGAGCCCTCGAGAGCAAAAGGTTAAAAATATTATATTTAACACACACACACACAACGTTTCATTCCTGATTGGAGCAGCACCTCTGCATGTGTACAATTAATATTCCATACAGTTATTTTAAAAATAAATTACATGCATGATAATTTTAATGGAATTCTGCATAAATAAAATTTATAATGTCAAAATTTATTATAAGGAAATTTCGACTTAACTTGTGTATAAATAAATTGTTAATGTAGAATAAGTTTTGAGCCGCGTCACTCTCAGGCTTGTTGCGGTTTCCTTCCCCGTCTTCCTTCCTTTTCCCCCTCCCCCCCTCCCGCCCCCGCCAGTCATTAAACTTACTCATTTTAACGCCCGTCTTCTGTTCGACTGCATCACAAACAAATTAAGCCTCCCTTTTTTCTTGCGACTTTGAAATTAAACCACCTTCCCCTCCCTCCTCCTCCTCCTCCTATTTCTGGATCCGTTGACACTTGACGTGTAATTGACATTGTTTTAACTTCCGCCTAATAATCAAACAGTCGTGCAACGGACGCGCGCGTCTGGAAACTTGCTGGAAAACGAAATAATAATTTTAGGTGAGTGAGTCAAATTAATAACAACAACAGCAGCAGCTTGACTTTTACAAGGTGAAAGGAGGAAAAAAGTAAAATATTATACTTTAATTATAGCGAGGATAAAAAAAAAAGGAATCGAATTCTCGCGCCCCCGCTAAACTTTTTCAACACCACTGAATCCCTGCAGGAGGATACACAAGAGTCAGGATCCGTAAATTATCTGCATCATGTGAGAACGCAACGGAATTTCTGCATGACGCTGGGACAGAATTCCGGGCCCCCCCATTCCCCCCCCCCCCGGCCTCTTTCCAGGTCTCAGTTTTTGGTTAAACGTTTCTTTTTTTAAAAAAAACACTATTTTTAACAAAGTTCAATTAAAGACATAATAAATTAAAATTAATTTGACTCAACTACGGTGTTTCCTGTCCAGCAGCTGAGGAACCTCGTCAGGTGGGAAACTTCTAAACCTAACAGACTTTCTTATAATATAAGGAATTTCACACAATGTGTAAAGTAATTTGGGGTCACTCTCTACAAAATTCTGTCATTGAGGTGGATCTTCTGGAACACCAATATGCGTGATATCTGTCACACACACCATTTCACATAATTCACAAACACAATTCACATCTGGTTGATGAAAGCTTTTTGATTTACACATCTTGTGGTGAAAACCCGTGCACGGCGAAACGGGTTACCGTGTGTCGTAGTTCGTATGATGCTCTCCTCCATTCATCATGGCGGTGGTACTGTAGAAATCGTCCCATATCTGGCTCTTCTTTTCCTTTAGTTCTTGGATCACCTGTTGATATGCAGGTGTAGTTGGCAAAGTTAACCCCGTTGTATAGCGTAGGTTCCCTTGTGAGTTCATATGCAAGTCGTGATGGCGTATATTTCGAGACACACAGAGTATCTTTTTCAGAAAAGTTGCCTTTATCTTTTCAATATCTTTCAGGTTTTTTCTATTTAGTTTCTCCCATATTAATTCCAAACCGTATGTGACTATTGGGGTGACTTTTGCTTTGTAGATGGAGATGGCCGTGTCTATGGAGAGTTGTCGTATCATCCGAATATCTTGCATTGCTCTGACAGCTGCGATTACTTTTTCTTTCACGTGTAGTGTGAATGTGCTTCCTGTCGGTTGCAAGGTTATCCCGAGGTACTTGAAGTTGTTTGTAACACTTATTGGTCTGTTGCCGAGGTATAAAGTGTCTTTCGTGCTGTGTCTGCCACCTTTCCTGAATATCATTGCTGCTGTCTTTTGAAGGTTTATTTCTAGTTCATTTTCTTGAGCCCAGTTCGTCAGATTGTTTAAGGCCTCTTGTAGATCTTGTCTGGAGGTTGCTGTGATGACCACCATGTCATCTGCATACACATAGAGACCCGTGTTTTCTGTTGGTAGTGATCACTTTCTTATGAGTCCTGATTGGCTGCGTAGTAAAAGTGGGAGGAGCTTTCAAGATTAACACGAAAAACGGTTTGACACATTTCATTATTCAAATATATTTATAATTTACCTTAGAATTTTCCTTCAATTTATTCTGCAATTTTTTTTAAATTAATTCAGATGATAGTTACTTGCTAATAATCACAACACGTGTGTCATGCACTCATCCAAAAGTTTCTATATACGAGGTATGTTCAAAAAGTATAGCAAATTTGGTGTTTTTTCATCAATAAATATTTTGTCCCCTTCAAAGTAATCCTCCCCCCCCCCCTCCCGGATAGGATACATTTATGCCAACGTTCCTTCCAATCCTCGAAGCACTTAGAAAAATTATTTGTCGTGATCCTGTTCAGCTCCTCCTTCGATGCAGGCTTTATCGCCTTAGCGTCGTCCTTTCATGGACCTCTTCTGTTTGGGGTACAAGAAAAAGTCACAGGGGGCGGGAGGGGGGGTGTGTGGCAAGTCTGGGGAATAAGGTGGCTGCGGCATCACTAGTGTTGTTGTTTCTGGAGCGTTATCATGGTGCGAAAGCCAATTTTTGTTCTTTCCTCACATGCGGTCGTTTCTAGGCGGATTGCGCATAACATTCTTTATTGACAGTACGACCCTGTGGCAAGAATTGGTGATGCACCACGCCCCCGTAATCGGAAACAGAAAAACCTGTGAGCAAAACCTTCCAATTCGAGCGAACTTGGCGCGCTTGGGTCTTGGGCTCATGCGGCAGCTTCCATTGTGATGACTGAGCTTTGGTTTCCACGCCATAAGCGTAAACCCATGATTACGACCCTCTGGAGCAAAGTCCGAGTGCAACACCTCCTTAGCAATGTTAACGCGACGCTGTGTTTGGTCCAAATTGAGAAAATTGTGGCACGAATTTCGCGGCGACGCGTCTCATGCCCAAATCATTTGGTCAAAATCGAATGGCACGAGCCAATGGATATGTTTAGGTCTCCAGCAACTTCTCTACGATTTGACCAATACCATTTTCTTCACTTGGTCAATTTTTTCCTCCGTTGCTGACGTCAACTCGGCACGCTCTTCGTCAGTCACATCTTCTCGGCCCCTCTGAGGAACATTTCGTACCACAGATAAACGTTGCTTTGGTTCAGGGTAGCTTCACCACACGCCACGGTCAACATTCGGAATGCGTCCGCGCAATTAATTTTGTTTTTCACGCAAAATTTGATACAGATTCTTTGTTCCACTTTGTGGAAGAGGCAAAATTCGAAGACAAACCAAAACACGTCCAAATTCAATTGTTGTCAACAACTAACTTGACATTCAAATCGGCCATAAGAAGTGAAGGACACGTGTAGCAACATAACGCCATAAAAATATCGAAAACCGAATATACGTAGCCCGCGGAAATTCAAAATTTCGCGATACCTTTTCAAGTTTGTTGAATCTGGAAGAGGATGTTCATCCTTGTGACAGTTCTGCCTGTTTAATCCACATCTTGAAGTCTGGAGTCACCAGTTGTAGCTTCAGCACTGAATAAATTAATAAAAACTCTCAATTCCGTTAAACTGAGGAACTTTATTTAAAAAATGTAATAATGTTAACAACAATGAGACGATACTACGTTGTTTCAGCGATATCATTTACTCGCTGCCTCGTGTAAGCTCTGTGACGCGTTATGTAAACTCTCTGCTGCCAACATACGAATAATTAAAAAACAATATAAGGACACATGAAAATGGTTACATTTCAAACCAAATAACATTGTTTCGAATATTAACCATTTTTCATGTGTCCTTATAATTATCACTGCCATCATTATTTCACTTTTACTAGAGAATTATCTCCATTTTTATCTATAAACATAAATTTTTTATAACTTTTTTACCTCTCCTGACTATTCAACGCAGGTTCTTCTTTCTTTATAATCAACCATAACACCTCAAAGATTGATGTTTTTTCCCCGGTGTAATTGTTCGATAAACAGTTCTCGGATTTCACTCGGGTTTAGCATATTTAAATTAATATATTATATATATATATTATTTATTTTAAAAAACTCAGACTTGGAAAGCAGCGGGAAGAAAATTTTGTCCCAAGCGTCATGCAGAAATTCCGTTGCGTTCTCACATGCAGATAATTAATAATAAATATATTAAATTATATATTAATAAATATATACTTCGCCTTGAAGATGACGACAGAGATTTTAGTCGTCGAAACGTCGCGTTTAAATATGCTACGCCTCCGAGAATTGTTTATCCAATTGAACTCAGAGCCCTCTGGCGGAGGCTACCTTTGGGGATGCCTTCACATCTCTCTGGTTTTTTGATACTAAGGTTCCCACATGCCGAGGCACCTTGGCCCTGTTTTTGAGAGGTGTATGTTCCTGGGTCACAGACCTTGGGCATACGGTAAGAGTTGTTGTCCGTTCCCATTGGAACAGTCGGCCAGCTGCCTCCTAAAGTGGGCTAGGCACGGCGAGGGGAAAGCTACGACCCCACAGCAAACCCCTCTCCTGCCATCGGAAGGGCGTGGGACAAGCACCAAATACCCGACCTACCTGATGGAGGTTTTTCTAGGGTTTTCCCTGCATCACTTTTAGGCGAATTGCCGGGTAGGATCCTTAAAGTATAGCCCCGGGGGCCCTAGTTAACCCTTTCCTACCTTCCTCTACCCTTCCGCATCCCCTCTTTCAAACCCCTTCCTATGCTATTAAAGGGGACTTGCCACCATGTGGGTTATCCTCATGTAGCCTGTTACCCTAAATGAAAAAGAATTGTTTATCCATTATAACACCTCCATTGCCATTTTTTTAACAGGTCCATTTCCATGCCTTCACATGGAGGTAGCAGTGAGCTCCTCCCACTTTCCACTAAGCAGCCAATCAGGAGCTCAGGATTTACAGGTCGTAAAGAAAGCCCGTTAGGTTGCAGAAATTTCACTCGTCAGGTTAACGACACAAAAGAGTTTCAAAACCGAAGATACAATTGTAGACAGTCCGTGATTAGAGAAAACGCGATGAACAAAGATAAACAGTATGAAAGGTTTCGACTACCAAGGCCACTACAACAACGTTTCATATCTTCCGAAACTCTGTCTTCAACTCGCTGCTCCTTTAATCAAGCACGTGCTCATTTTGAGGTCAACGTCACCAACAACTACCAGGACCCAAACATCTTCAGCAAGGAGATCCGTCATAGATACTGTGTATAAATCATCCACAAATTCTAATAATGATATTAAATTAAAAAGGTATTTTTGAAAAAAAAAACAGATGATCAGAAAGGGTTTTAAAAGTTGCTCGATAAAAATAATTCAGACAACGGAAAAGAAACGGATCTTAACTGCAAAAAAAAAAACAGTTATCGTTAATCGAGGGGGGAAATATTTTTTTATTATTAAAAGTCTACATACATGGAAAAAAAAATTACAGGGGATTCAAAGTTGGAGGAGATTTGATGTGATGACGTCACCTTCTGCAAATATCAACGTACGTTCTAATTGTTAGGGGTATTTCGTATCTGATCCAAAGATCAACCTACAACACATTGGCCTGCAGCGCCATCTGTAATAACAACAACTTCTTCCGTTATTCTGTTAAACTGTAGACAATCGCAGCAATTTTAGGTTATTTCTTAAGTAGTTTAATGTAATTGGATATTAATAAAAAAAAGGACAGAAGACAGAAAAGTAATATTTATTTAAGGAGACGCTTTTTTTCTCTCTCCTTTCAAGTCGATTCTTCTCGGAGACTCTCAAACAGAAAGCGGCTACTGAAGGTAAATAATATCTCGATTTTCTTCCGATGCCCCTTAGATAATTGGAAGTGGAGTGCCACAGGGAACAATATTTCCCCTCCCCACCTTTTCTCTCTCTCTCTCTCCCTTTACAGCAATGTTATTCCCTGATTGTCTAAGTTCTTTTTTTTTACTTATTCCAATTATTCCAAATGTTCGGGGGGGGGGGAAATTGGGAGAAAAAATTCCAACAAGCTTACAAAGGTATCGTCCACATCTCACAGACGCTAAGAAAATGAGGATTATATATATATATATATACAATATTAGGAGAATCCATTAAGGAAGTAATTCACATTCAAACTTGGATAGTGAGGAAGGATAGAAATAAATAGGAGGATTGCGCTTTATGTGAATTCATATGCTCGGGCGAAGAATTACGCACATAGAAAAGCATATGTTCAAAGCAGAGAGAAGGATGGAAGAAGAAGGAAAGACTGAAAATATTTGACCCAGGCAGGACTTGAACACAGACGCCTTAACCATCTCGGCCACCGGGGTCAAGTTCCTGACCAGGCAAATATAGACAGTCTTATTGTGGACAATTAATAGTGGAGGAATGGATAGAGTAGAGGGAATGAAGTATTAGGAGCTTCCATTAAGGAATAAATACAATATTAGGAGAATCCATTAACAAAAAAATTTAAAAACTGTGACAGGAGAATAGAGGGAATAAATAATTACATAAATGAGAAAAATAATACATACCTACAAAATTAATTTATTTTGAAATGAGAAAATTTACGTCAGATTGAAATCTAATAAATAAAGCAGAGTGTTTGTTTGTATGTATGTATATATTTGAAAGTTCCTTATACAAATCTAGACCGGTGGAGCAAAACTCACCAAATTACGTACACGTGTTCTTTACGTTCAGGAAACAAACACTGTTGGGGTGACACGCGTCTACCACCCCCCAGGAGCGGGGGTTGAAATATTTAAACCTGCTAAAACAGCCGATATTTGAGTCACATAAATATTTTTTGGGGGTGAACGAGATGTGATATGAGTATAATTTAAACCCCTTACAGCATTGGAAAGGAGAAACGTTAGAGGGTGAGGGTGGAAGGGCGTTACAAGAAAATAACGCGAATACAACCGAGATAATCCAGGGTTATGGATGTCGGTGAGTTTAATTATGATATTCAACTGGCCATTTAACCCCCCCCCCCCCACGGCCGGGGGTGGAATTTTTCAAACATGGTCGATATTTGCCTGGAATAAATATTTGTCAGGGGGGAGGGGTCAATGACGTTGATATTATTTCTACCGATGTTGTTTGTAAAATTTCAAACCACTTTTAGCATGGTAGGGGAGCACCCTTAAGGGTGGGGGTAGAGAGGCGTTTCATATAATTAACACAACAGAGATTCGAGTCAAATTGGGGGGTTGTAGATATACGACAACCCGGGCAACGCCGGGAACCCAGCAAGTTAATAATAAAATAAACACACAAAAGACGTGATAATATATATATACCACAAAACGTTCCTGGAAACCTTGTTGCTTTCTTCAGGTTGGTTTTTTTTGAGACTGTCAACTGAACCGTGCAGTTGTGTAGCTCTTTTATATTTTCTCAGCACCTGAAGAAAGGAACAAGGTTTCCAGAAACGTTGTTGTGTGGTATTTATGTGTGTCTTTTTTTTATTATTATATTTATATATTTTAATATCAGAAAAATTCTAAATCTTTACGTTTCCCTTACACACCTCTATTAGTGACTGTTATTAACCTCACAGCGCCGTAAGGCAAGCAGTTTTCATCACCCGAGCCATCATTCGCTGACTTACCACGACGTCACACGGACGACTGCTCCTTTCGTGATCCACCCGAGTGTGAAGTCGGAGTCCGCCGCACTCCAAGGACGACTCGAGGCTTCTGTGGGGCATCGCGCGACCAAAAGCCAGCCGCAGACAGCAGACTGCAGTTTAATGGACTCACACGCGGTGACGTCACAGACATACCAGCACTCGATTAATTCGCGAACGGAAGAAATGCTTTCCAATAACAAAGAAAGCTCAGCCTCCACGGTCATGCGACTCCAGACTCTGACGCTCCATACAAACTTAATAAAAACAAATACCGTAATATCAAGCTTCTTTCGTGATATAAAGCGAAAAGTTGGTAACCCTGTAGCCAGCTGTTTACGGCAAAGGACCACAACTAGTTTATTTGTGAACATGAGATTCACAATACCTCAGTCGTTCAGTTGGATAATTATATTGGCAACAACAACAACAAAAATATTGGAAGCGACACTGTTATGGTTGCTTATGAAACTAACCTGGATTTAAAGTGATATTCCGCACAATTTTCCCAATCGGTATGTTAATATTTTTTCCCCTCAGTTTCTGCGAGAATAAACTTGGTCCGAATTTATCGTAATAGTATTTTAAATCCTTAATAATTGTGCGCGCGCAGCTGAAGAAGAATCCGTGAGGTGTGACGTCACAAGTCAAAGATCTGACAGGCGAAGCTTGAACTTTCTTATATTTTAATATCAAAGTATGTACACAACTAAAAACCTAATTTCTTCTTCTTCTTACGATTAAAATATGAACTTTCACGTGTTAATTTATTCCATTCGTAGCTTATTTAACGTACATATTGTGACAGAACAGACGGTTGTTCAGTCACTGTTGCGCTATACAAATTTATTTCTTTTCTAAATTTTCCTTTGTTTTATCAGTTGTGTTGAACAGACATTGCGAGTGTTTTGATAACAGGGATAATAGGGCCCGTGGTTTGTGCCCGATACGGACCCACGTGGCCGAGGTACAACTTCCGCCTGGTGAAGCGGCGACCGGAAGGTCGCGAGGATTGGCCGATCTTCGACCAATCAGCCGGGGGGCCCCGAGGCGAGCTGGCGAGTGGACCCCAAAATTTAGTTCTTCTAGCGGGTTGACGAGCGAGTACAGTTGTCTTCCAGTGAGAGAGCCCGGAGCGAATACAGTCTTCTTCTACGACCCGGAAGGAACCACCTTCGTGCATCGCCGTCCACGAGTTTGTTCGCCCAACAACTCCGCCGCTCGCCCGCAGTCGTCCTCGGTCGTGTGGAATCCAGTCGATTCGGTCATCCCAGACGTCTGCGACCAGCGAGTTGACGAGCCAGGCCAAGACTTCAACGCGCCACCCCGGGGTCGAACGAGGACGAACGTTAAGTACCTGTTTAACGTGTGGATGCTCGACCGATTTCCCTTGTTGTGTATTAGACCTGAGGCTAGTGAACTGTTCTGAATCTTCTTGAGTGAATTGTATTTGATTTGTTTTGAAATTATAAGCTGTTAAGTACCCTGGGTTTACGGATTTCATTTGCCACCGCCGAATCTGGTCACGTCCCTCCACGGTGGTTTTCCTCGGTGATCCCCAACCTCATCCTTTATAAAATTCGCTTTGACCGCTGTTCTGGTCGAGCAAAAGTGACGTACCGTTACATTTGGGCGCCCAACGTGGGGCCGTAGAGACTGACGTACCGTTACAATATATTTTCAGAACTATTTCAGGTCACCAACTCATCGGTCAACAAAAACATTCGCAGACGCCGCAGACACTCCATGTGCTGTGAATCTCTCTGGTGGTTACAAGGATATTCGTAATTCTGTACATCAGCACTCATTAATAACATTAACATCATTGTCATATAATATAATTATTATTACACAGTGCCAGGATGGAAATTGACGACCGAAACTGGGCCGGATCCTGCTCTTGGTACGAGGTAAGTGCAAGTCCCGGGACCGTTTCGAGATTTTTCTCCATGCTAACTATTTAAATAAATAATAAATACAGCGTACGAGAAATAAGATAGTTTTAAGCTTGGTATTTAATATTTGAAAAAAAAAGAAAAGAGCAAAACTTTCGTTGCAAGTAAAATAATTGACAATATTAAGATATTTTTCTATGTCCCGCCAATTTTCCAAGAGGTATATTAATATTTTTTCCTCCGTGTCTAGGAGAATAAACAAATCAGCATCGGATGAATTTGACTTCCACCGAATTTATCGTAATAGTATTTAAAACCTCAGTATTTGTCGGCACGACACCTGATTTTGTACGCGCGCAGTAGAAGAAGAAGAATCCGTGTGGTGTTTGACGTCACAAGTGACGGCGAAGCGTGAACTTTCTTATATTTTAATCTCAAAGTATAATATGAACTTTCACGTGTTAAATTTGAATGATTTATACAATTTGTAGCTTATTTGATGTACTCACATTAGTTTTGATCAAGTCATTTGAAGTATTTGAAACCTTCGCAACGCCACAGACACTACTCCATGTGCTGTAAATCTCTCTGGTTACAAGGATATTCGTAATTCTGTACAACAGAACTCATTCATAACCAACATGAATTAAATCGTGTTAATAGAGATACGTTGTGGTCAATTATGGAAAGAAGAGAGTTTCCTAAGCATTTAATAGAAGGTACTCAGAGCTTGTTTTAGGAACACCAGGATTGTGATAGATACTGGGAGAAACAGATGACCCAAGAAATTACCATTAATCAAGGCGTAAGGCAGGGTTGCAGAATGTCACCAACTCATAGATGATCTGGTAAGGAAATGGAAGGAAGATGATGTAGCACCAGGGCGTGAAACCGGGACACTCTGAATATCTAAACACGTAGCTAATCGCCGATGACCAGGTTATTATCCAAGGTTATGAAGATAAACTACAAATAGCGGTTTATAAGTTACACCGACGGGGTAAATTATGTAAGTAAAACAAAAACCATGGCGTTGTTAGGAAACAACCCAATAAGAACAAAAATTGTCATAGAAGGTAAAAAAACACTCTAACATTTCCTATATTTAGGATGTGAAATAACATTATTTAAAGAGGGTAAAGATATCGCAAATAAAATATACAATTTTCAGAGGATATGTGTGGGGACAATAAGAAGAACGTTAAAACCAGAAAAGAAACACAAATTACATTTTATAAGGTGATGGCAGCTCGTACAATGTTGTCAGAATTCTGGGTAACAAAAACAAAAAGAGCTCAAACAAATAGAAGGAGCTGAAATTAAATTTCTTAGAGCAGTAAAAGGGGGTGTACAAGGATGGATAAAATGAGTACTTCCATAAGTGTTCAGGCGATCACAGATAAGTTAACAGGGTATAAAGAAAGGTGGAGATACAGATTTCCAAAACAAGTGCTGAAATATAAACCATTAGGCAAAAAAAGTGTTGGAAGACCAAGGTTTGAGATGGTGAGGTGAAGCCGGAACAGGCTAAAAGCCGATTCCTGGAAAGAAGAAGAAGAACTAAACATCATTGTCATAAAATATTATGATACAGTGCCAGGATGGAAATTCACGACCGAAACCGGGAATCAAGGCCGGATTCTGCACTTGGTACGAGGTAAGTGGAAGTTCCGCCATGGTTTCCCGGCCCGGTGGAGATTTTTCTCTATCCTAACTATTTAAATTAATAATAAGTCCATGAGAAATAGGATGGTATTTAATATTTGAAATTAAGCACAATCAATTGGAAAATAAAATGATAAAAATATTTCAGAGTCTTACCTCAAGCTTCTGTGGCAATGATTATTGTTGTTGTTCCTGCGCCTGCCGAAGGTGACGTATGCTTCTTGCCGAGTGGCTGTGTCGTGCAGTGAAGCTGGCTCAACACGGCGCAACGTTCCCGAGTACCGTGAAGTGTGTACAGTGTGACGTCACAGGGCATTCCTCCACACAAGCAGCATTGTGGACTTGTCTTAAGATAGCGAGATTAATTTCGCCTCTCTTTACGTCCCGGGAATATTCTTGTCCTCATTACAGAACTCTCTTGAGAACTATTTCAGGTAACCGATTCCATTCTACGGTGTTTAATTTTGTGTATATGATCCCCTTTAACCGTCGAAAACTTTATTCTAATATCATCCCACGCTCGACGTTTTATATACGCCTTGTACATGGCACGAAATCATGCGGCATGACGTATTGTTTTGCTAATGGCTCCCATCTCAGATCACGAACGTTCTCATCTTCTCCATGACCTGGTCCTGGCTTACAAGTAATAACAGTAGTCAGAATATTACAATATAATGCCATGAGCTGTCAGCGAGGGCTATTCTCTCACAGGCAGTACCTGCGAGGGATGTTCTCTCGCAGGCAGAACCTTGTAGGAGAGACAGGAAGGGGCTACCTTTGGGGGATGCCTTTTCCTCTCTCTGTTTTTGAACTAAGGTTCCCACAAGCCGAGGCACCTCGGCCTGTTCTGAGAGGTGTATGTTCCGGGGTCACAGACCTTGGTCATACGGTAAGAGTTCTTCGCTGTTCCCATTGGAACAGTCGGCCAGCTGCTTCCTAAACTGGTCGAGGTACGGAGAAGGGAATGCTGCGACCCCACAGCAAACACTTCTCCCGTTATCGGAAGGGCGTGGGACAAGTACCCAATGCCCGGCCTACCTGATGCAGGTTTTTCTAGGGTTTTCCTTGCATTACTTTTAGGCGAATGCCGTGTAGGATCCTTAAATTATATACCGGGGGCCCTAGTTAACCCTTGGCTACCTTCCTCTACTCATCCGCATCCCACCTTTAAAATCCCTTCCTATGCTATTAAAGGGGAGTTGCCACCATGTGGATCACCCTCATGTAGCCTGTTAACCTAAAAACAAAAGTTGCTGGTCTCCCATCAGGTTCCTCCTCAGGTGGCGGATAGAGGAACGCTCACCAGATATGGTGGGTACCGGGAAAATAAAATACCTGGTGAAGACCAAAACCAACCTTGCAGCATAGGTAGTTGGATCTACTAAGGCTAGGGGAAGAAAACACTGATAAAAATCACCTTTTCCTCCAGGTTAAGGGTTGAGCGTAGGGGTAACAACCCTACACCATCTCGTTCAGAAAGCCGCACTAAGCGAAGCCGGACTTATGGAATGGAAACGATGAAGGAGTTGGACATAAGAGGATGGAGGAGTAAAGCAGGAGATAGAAGAGAGTGGGCTTCGATAGTGAGGCAGGCTGTAGCTTCAGTGAGCCTGGAGTCAGTCAGTCAATGCCATAAGCTAGTGAGACGGTCTTCTCCAGTGACAACTCCTCCTTTAGATATTCGTAAAAATCACTTGGCCAGTGTCGTTTAATTCACCTTGCACTTTTTAATTTTAGAAGTAGGTTTCTATGGTGCTTTATAGTATTTTCAGCTATGGTATCTTTGTCGTAAAGGTTTTTTCAGGGTGGAGATCACGCAGAATATTTCTGGGTAGGTGAGCGCCATGGCGTTGCCCGGGTATGTATTAATTGGACATTAATATCTTGGGCAACGCGTGATTTAACCGACATCGAGAACGTCACTTTCAGTAGAAATTTATATTTTAACTCCACCTACCTTACCTACGCCAACAGGAATTTACGCTACCTTAAATAAGCGCAGTAACTTTAAAAGAAAGTCTAAAATACTCCCGTAACCCTTATAGAGCCATGAATAAGTCAAGAGAGGCGAAAATACTGTCTTTGGAGGGTCCTGTGACGTCACACTGCACACTCCTTCATAACAAGGCAGCGCTGCGCCGTGTTGAGGCAGCTTCACTGCACGACACATCCACTCGGCAAGAAGCATACGTCACCGTCAGCAGGCGCAGGAACAACAACAGTCCCATCATTTATCACATTAATTGCTACAGAAGCTTACGGTAAATGACAATAACTTGAATATTCATTTATATATATATATATTATATATTATATTGATTAGTGACACTGCACTTTGACGTTTCCTGAAACACGGTAAATAAATACACCCTATTTAAAATGGCCTAGAGATTACTGTAGACTTAATTCCGTTTCCGCTCTAAGGTAAACAAACACCCTGGCAAAGCTGTGCACACTGACACTGCAATAATAAACACCCGCGGCGTTGCCAATAATTTTCTGAATCAGATTTCAAGGGGGAAAAAATGAGGTACTTTCTCCGTATATTCTTATTTTTTACGAATAATTAAGTTTATTTCTTAATATATATATATAATTTTTAGTATAAAATGTTAGTAAATACAATATTTTCTTTTTAGAAATGGACGACATGTTACACTCACGTGCATCATGATTTCACATTTCGTTGCTCGAAGGTTAATGGAAAATTATCTCTCTCTCTGGACAATTTATTTTCTTAATTTATTCCCGCCTTAACCTCGTTACATTTTAATGCATTTTTCAACTTGAGTGCCCTTTGCTAATTTTAAATTCCCTAACTGTAAGAAAAATTCCAATTATGATAAACATATCATGTTTTTTTACGCCATCCCCCACTCGCGTTTTTTTTTAAATGTTCTGCGTTTACTTTTTCGATCAACTTAAGTCACTCTTAAAACCTGCAGTGCCTCGTCTTCTGATTGACGCACTTTGTGTGTATTTACATAATTTACTATAAATTGATTATATATATATTGTCAAGATTACCAACGTGTAATGTAAGTTTTCATTTAATAATTTTTCTTTAATATTATTGTCGGCGTGATTATTGAGACCAGAGCATTGTTTGGCGCAATAATGCAGAGACTGTGAAGGTTGCTACGCGATTATTGTCGGAAAAACGTATGTAAGACGCTCAGAACTTTGACGGAAACATTGAGAGTGGTCACGAGAGTGTGTTTTTTTAGCCTGACCAGGGTGGTCATGGCTAGCCACACTTGTTTTTGGAGCCTGACCGAAGTGGTCACGGGAGTGAGTTTTTTTGGAGCGTGACCAGAGTGGTCATGGCTGGCCGCAGTTATGTTTGGAGCCTGACTGAAGTGGTCACGTGAGGGTGTTTTTTAGCCTGACCAGGGTGGTCATGGCTAGCCGCACTTGTTTTTGGAGCCTGACCGAAGTGGTCACGGGGGTGAGTTTTTTTGGAGCCTGACCGAAGTGATCACGAGAGTGTGTTTTTTTGGAGCCTGAACAGGGTGGTCATAGCTAGCAGCAGTTGTTTTTGGAGCCTGACCAGGGTGGTCATGGCTGGCCGCAGTTATGTTTGGAGCCTGACTGAAGTGGTCACGTGAGGGTGTTTTTTAGCCTGACCAGGGTGGTCATGGCTAGCCGCACTTGTTTTTGGAGCCTGACCGAAGTGGTCACGGGGGTGAGTTTTTTTGGAGCCTGACCGAAGTGATCACGAGAGTGTGTTTTTTTGGAGCCTGAACAGGGTGGTCATAGCTAGCAGCAGTTGTTTTTGGAGCCTGACCAGGGTGGTCATGGCTGGCCGCAGTTATGTTTGGAGCCTGACTGAAGTGGTCACGAGAGGGTGTTTTTTTAGCCTGACCAGGGTGGTCATAGCTAGCCGCACTTGTTTTTGGAGCCTGACCGAAGTGGTCACGGGGGTGTGTGGTTTTTTTTGGAGCCTGAGCAGGGTGGTCATGGCTAGCCGCAGTTGATTTTTGAGCCTGACCGAAGTGGTCACGGGTGGTCATGGCGAAAGTGTGTGTGTTGGTTGTGTAATACGAGTCTGCCAAGGTAGTGCAAACGATAATGCTTTGAAGCTTGTCTTGGGGGACTTTAACCAATCTAATTAAATAGGACAACGTGAAGTCGTTTGTGAAAGGCGCCGAAATTTTTGTTAAGTGAAAACGATATTGCGATCAGTGTCACAACCTGTTAATTAAATATTTCCTTTAAAATAAAATACCTGTTGAATGCACAATGCGGCACCAAAGCAACTCTAAATATAATGGTATGTAGATACTTTATTTTGTAAATATAATTTACCGTCAGATTTTTCTAAATTTGTCAGATTTATCTAGATTTTTGTTGTTGTTAGATCATTTTATACTATTTTGTTATTGTAAATTAAATTCGTATTTTTCTTTTGTAACTCTGTTGGTGACAATTTCAAGTCGCTATCATTATTATAGACCCAGTAAGCGGCTCTGAAGGTTATGAGTCTCATTAACGCTGTGGCAATTTGTTAAACACATAAATATTTACAAAAATTAAAAGTAAATCGAAATTGGAATAAATAATTGAAGGTAAAACATCCCATTAATTTTCTTCCTTTAAAAAAAAATTTCGAATACCAAATAATTTGGTTCCAACGTGTTGGCATTTTGATTATTATATTAAAGTGAATACCACTATATATATATATATATATATATATATATATATATATTGTAATACCAATTAAACAGGCTATTAATTGTTTGTAACATAATTTAATTGTTGGTGGCACGGGTCCTTAAAGACGACAATCGCAGCGGGTCTTTCTTTGTTAACAATGAAGACTGGATACTTCTCGTCGCAGATTTTAGGCTTTTTATTTCTCTTTGTGGACCGAACTGCCACGTATCTAAGCGAAGACTTTTTAATGTTTCATCCCTCTCTCTCGACCCCAGGCTCCGTCCTGACTATAACTTCTCGTATGCAGATTTTAGTGGTTGTGTATCCTTTCTCGACCCCGTCTCCGTACAGACTGAATTCCTTTCGCGCGCGCAATCACCATTACGGCTTTCCGACAAAGTAAAAGAACTCTCCGCCATTGTTTCTTTGATAGCTCATGCCACTACAATTCAAATTATGCCTAATCAATTTAATGGCCTACTTAACTATTGCTACAATATATATATTATATATATATTATTTATTTCAAGGTAAAATCCTGTTAATTTTTCTTCCTTTTTAAAATAATTTCCAATACCACATAATTTGGTTCCAACGTGTTGGCTATTTTTATTATTATATAATTTCTATATCACAATATATTGTAGTAGACGTCAACGTCTGGAATTCCAAATTTGTCGTGTAATATTCAGGCCGTATCATTGTCAACGTGGCGTGAGAATTTGGAAATTAAAAGTGTTCCCGGATGGATCATATTGGTTTGGTTACAGCGAGAAATTTTAATAAAGGGTAGCCGGACAAAAAATGCGGCTGAAGTGTTGTGAAGGGAAGAAATAAACCAATACAGAGCTTGATTCTCCGGCGGTGTTGCCAGGTGACCTCATGACGTATAACGTTTCTTACCGTTGTGATTTCTTGCGCTGACTTATTAACAGATGAATTATACATTCCTTTTTAATAAAAAAAATCAGCTCCAGTGGCATTCCCCTTGAGTGTCATGGCGACCGCGAGTGGGCCTCTCGTGCTTCTTCGCTCCAGAGCGCACACAACGCCGCAAAACTTTCACTCGGGCGTTCCTCCACCACAACCACCACTTCAATTCTCGCTTCCGAAAATAGAATTCGTTTTAGAAGAGGAAGAACACGTTGCGTTGGTGGGAGACAATATGGCGCAGATAACGAAGTCTTTGCGCAGGGAGAAATCAGCGATCAGCGCTCGCTCCGGCGACCGCGGACCGAATTCATTCACGCCGGAGGACTCGGCGCCAGATGCAGCACGAAGAACCCTTTTTATTAGGTTGCTGGAAATGGCCTTCTTCAGCTTTCTATGGACCTCTGAGGAAACTTGCAATCCTATGTTAAATGTTAACAAATCACAAACACCCTTCCGCCATCTTTTTTTTTTCAGCACCAACAGAGATTGTATACATCAACGTTGCTCTCATCTTACAAGCTTCCTTCACAGTGATTCTATTTTTTTTTCAACAATTTTCCCGGAAAGAATGTGTATTATTTGCAATAAATGTTTCAAATAAAAAATTAATAAGAAGAAAAAAATCTGCAAATACAGACGAAAGAAGTTACGAAGTACCACACAACCTTGTTCCTTTCTTCAGATGCTGAGAAAACTAAACAACAACAAAAAAGCCACAAGGACCTAGAGCGACACAACTGCACAATTTAGTTGACTCAAAAGTGATTATTATAATAGCTTTTTTTGAGTTGAAACGTTTAATTTAATTGATTGAGTGGAGTGGCTCTCGTAGCGGGAGAACGGCAACAGATGGTGTTTGTTTGGCGAAAGTGGAAATGCAAAAACTGTGAAAAACAAGGGAATATTCTGAAGCCAGGATATAAATAAGAGGGCAGTTTGACAGTTGAGGGGCTTCTTTATCATTTCGTGTGGACGGGAGACGGACGTGTTAGTGTGAGAGAACGGTGGTGCAGGTCCGCAGGGCCGAGGTAAAGTGGCCGAAACAATTGTTATGAACAGTTGGGAGTTTGCAAAAAGGAGAGATCATCGGATGCTAGGCCAAGCTAGGGGGCTGAGAGGAATCAGCTGGACATCAGTCGTCAACAGTCGGTGGGAGTTTCATCGTGGAGGTCTGTCTTCCAGCAGAGGTGTTTGAATTCGTCGAGAGGGTGACGTCGTCAAGAGGAGGTGGCTGTGAAAGCAGAGTGTGGGCGCAGCCTGGTGCCCTTTATGCCTGTATGAAGTGAGTGTGTAGACCAGAGAGCTTGTAAGTTTATTTTTCTGAATTCACAATTGCAAATTATTAAAAAAAAGGGTAAAAAATCAGATTTCGTTTCAAAGATTTTGTTTTTCTTTTATTTTAACTTCATTGATTAATTGTAAATTTTGTGTTCCGTTTCCTTATCAACCCAGTAAAGACCCTGGGGTACCGAGTCCAATTTATCAAATGTATTGAAGTTAAATAAAATTGTTTTAATTATATAAAATTTCATCAGATTTGTGTAATTGCTAATTGTGTCTTAATAAATAATAATTAAGGAACGTAGGTTTTCCCGGTGTAGTTGCTGGATGAAGTTCTCACCTCTGCTGGCAGACAGACCTCCACGATGAAACTCCCACCGACTGTTGACGACTGATGTCCGGCTGATTACTCTCGGCCACCTAGCTCGGCCTATCATCCGATGATCTCTCCTTTTTGCAACTTCATCCAAATAATAATTGTTTGCTTAAATTGGTAGTTTTATTTTATTTAGAGATATTACAATATATATATATATATAATAGTTTACGAGGGTTGTTCGATAAATCTGGTAAATTTTTGTGAAAGAGGGGAAAAATTTTTACTTTCACCCCAATATTGTTAAACTTTGATCCTTTCAAAGTTATTCCTAAAAGTTTTAAACATACTCCAGTCGTACTTCAACCTGAAGAGGTCACAAAGTTAGCGATGAAACGTAGTTTAATTTTCAATAAAGAAAAAAAAAATTTCCTGACTTCAAATTGACTGTTGTTTATTATAAGCTAAAAGAGGGGAGTTGCCAGACCATGGATTATCTCTGTACGTACACAACATGTCGGAGTGTTACGTTCGTTACTTTAAACTAAGCGCAATTACATCAAGAATACGCCTCCATTTCATCTTGGACGTAACAACTAGTCCAATATTTAATCACGCGATACCGAGGGGAGAAAAGCAAAGACGATAATACACAACGTCTCGCCCCACGGAGTAAGTTATCTCTGCCACAACACCTGAGACATCTGTGAGGGCCAGACGTAATAGATGTAGAATCATTACAGTATATATATATATATATATATATATTTCGCAGTTGACCTACCTAAGGGCCTAGGAGCTGTTCTACGAAGCCGCAGCTATGAGATATTGGAACCGGCTAAAGCTCTCAGCCCGCCCGTCGAGGCCACAATTCCTCCATTACATCCTGCTGCTTCCAGGCCTCAAAGGCCAACCGACGACTAACAGCCCGACGACGGGTCACCAACACTCCCACAATAAACTTTAAAACAGGGTGCTGATTTACAACATTCGCCTGTAACGACGGCCATTACGTTTATCGTCACTCACTTTCCCTCAAAATGGCGGGCGGGACGGGGAAGTTGAAGCGGGACTCGGCTTCGTCTAACCTCTTAAATAAATCGGAAGAATCATGGAAATATTCAGGCCATTGTAAAGATTTCCGCTACTAGCCCTTTATCGCATAGTGTAGCATCTATGCAACGTAACTTATAGTATCTGTAACGTTCCTTACTTTAAACTCAGCGCAATAAAATTACATCATGAAAAGGCCTTCATTGCATCTGTAACAACTGGACCAATATTTAATCACGCGATACCGAGGGGGGGGGGGAACCAAAGACGATAATACACAACGCCTCGCCCCACGGAGTAAGTTATCTCTGCCACAAACATCTGAGACATCTGTGTTAAACTTTGATGCAGATATGAAACAATATGCACTTGTGGATAAAACATTCCTGTCCGAGCTTTCTGTGAGTCAACCCCAAGGCACAGATTTTTCTGCTCGCCGGTCAACTTCATAATATTTATGTTCTGTAGGTTTTTTTTTCAATGTTGTTCAAGAAAGGAAATTTAAAACGCCCTATCCACTTTATCCTTCCCCCAGAACACTCTGGCACCTCCTAACCCACCCCATCCTCACACCCGCAGACCCCACCCATCCATCCCATCAAATTCAACATCACCAGCGATCCCTCATAACTCAACAATGTGTGGCCCCTCAGGCACCCAAATTAAAATACAAGAAAAAATTTACAAAATTATGTTAATTGCTGGATTAACTTAAGTGCCAAGTTCCCAGGTTAATTATGTACTTAATTTTAATTATATATACTCTAATACTTTATGTAACAACAAATAATCCTAAGATAAATGTTTTGTCTAATACAAAAAAAAGTTGCATTCACAAGGTATTCTAATTACACTAACATCATAATCATCCATTATTAATTTAATGTGAATTATTGATAAATCAGACCTCATTATATTTGTTGCATAAAATATGTTATAAATAGAGCTGTAATTATTTTAATAAAATTGTAATATTGTTCAAAAAAATTTTGTTAATTTCATTTTTATTTTCTTCTAGCTTTTAATAAAAATTTTTTTTTGATTTCTTATACTTTTAATTATATTTAATTTTACTGTAGCCTATTTTGTTTTAAAAATAAAAAAAAGCTTAAAAAGTTAGAGATTAATGACCATAGATATTTAGAACCTACATGATGTGCATGATGTTGCATATATGCAACATAATAAAAATGTTCATATAAGATTATTTTTTTGTTATTTTTAGAGGATTGTATCCACAAAAATTGATCAAAACAAATTGGTTTTTTTAAAAAAATTATGAAGTAACAAACTTATTAGATTTATAATTGGATGATAATAGTAAGAAGAAGTGGGATGGTATATCTTTGGGTCAGTTTTTAAGTTTAGGTATGTCTTTGTTTAGTTGCTATGGTGATGTAGAGGCGTGAGCACTACTAAGTTGTTTTTTTAACATGAATTCCCTTCTGTGTGTTCAAATTAAATTGAACTTTGATGTAGAGAGGCATAATAATAATAATAATAATTAAAGTGTTTATTAAAATGTTTGAAAGAGTAAGAATATTTGTAATTACATCCTATTTGTAAAGAATTGTAAAATTTATAATATTATAAATAATTAAAATGGGGCCTTTTTTAAATAATCAGCAACATTAAAACTAGTCTTTTTAGACTATTAATTTACTTTTACAATATATACTTAACCCACTAAGAGTCTATCCAATGCTGCCTTCTGGTTGGTTGGTTCTGTGTACACGTCACTCTGCTTTTACACAAAATCAGATGGTATTAAATGACCTTGAGTCAGAAAATTGTCAATTATCAAATCTAATAAATGAAAAAGAGCGTTTGTCTGTTTGTTTGTATGTATATTTGTTTGTTTGTGTGTATATATCTTTGAATGTTCCTTATACAAATCTACACCGGTGGAGCAAATTTCGTACACGTGTTCTTTGCGACCAGGAAACAAACACTGTCGGGGTGAGACACGTCTACCACCCCCAGAAGCGGGGGTGGACGGTGGTGGAAATATTTAAACATGCTAAAACAGTCGATATTTCAGTCCGATAAATATTTTTAGGCATCAAAGATATTCATAGTGTTTCTACCGATGTTATCTAAATATAACCTTCATCCTATCCACCCTGGGAAAAGAGCACCCTTAGGGTTTGGGGTGGAAAATACAACTCTAAACCGGTGGATCAAATTTCACCAAATTTCGTACACGTGTTCTTTGCGATCAGGAAACAAAAACTGTCGGGGTGAGAAGCATCTACCATCTCCAGAAGCGGGGGTGGAAATATTTAAACATGCTAAAACAGTCGATATTTCAGTCGGATAAATATTTTTAGGGGTCAAAGATATTCAGAGTGTTTCTACCGATGTTATCTGAATATAACTTTCATCTTCTACACCCTGGGGAAAGAGCACCCTTAGGGTTTGGGGTGGAGAATACAAATCTACACCGGTGGAGCAAATTTCACCAAATTTCGTACACATGTTCTTTGCGACCAGGAAACAAACACTGTCGGGGTCAGACGCGTCTACCACCTACAGAATCGGGGGTGGAAATATTTAAACATGCTAAAACAGTCGATATTTCAGTCGGGTAAATATTTTTAGGGGACAAAGATATTCAGAGTGTTTCTACCGATTTTATCTGACTACAATTTCAACCCCTTACATCATCGGAACGGAGGACCCTTAGGGTAGGGGGTGGACGCGTAGTACAAGAAAATAACGCTAATACAATCAAGATTGGAGTCAAATCCAGTTTTATGCATGTAGCTGAGTTTAATTATGACATTCAATTCGCCATTTAACCCCCCCCCCCAGGGTCGCGGCTACACGGGGGTAGAATTTTTCTAACAGGTTAAATGGTCGATATTTGCGTGGAATAAATAATTGTTGAGGTCAATGACGTTTATAATGGTTTTTGTAAAATTTCAACCCCTTTCGGCATGAGAGCTAAGCACACATAGAGGGGGTGTGGAATGGAAATATTCAAACAATGTAACCGGCCGACAACACATTTAATGATAGGGGTCGAGTTGCGTTATATAAAAATAACCTAAGAGATACCTAGATCGGGGGTTATGGATAAATGACATCTCGGGCAACGCCGGGCAACCCAGCTAGTATAAAAATAAAGTATACCGACGTTTCGTCAGTTTTTTTTGGACCTCTTTAGATTTAATCTACAATTTATAAATTAATTACGGAAGTAGATAAAAAAATTTAATAATAATTACGAAATATTTTCATTACTTTAAATTTAATTTAATTAAAATTTCCTTAACAAAATTTGTAATTATTCTTTGACTCAAAGCTATTTATTTATTTAGAGCTATTTGAGTACTAGTCGTTGCCCGGGTATTTATCTAAATTAGTCCGGAGTAGGAATTGATTAGACACTAACCTCTTGGTAAACGTTTCAATTAATCAGAATCAACAGCGTCAAGGGGTTTGTAACATTTACCCTATTTACGTTCCCCCTGCCCGACCTAGCTCCTCGACATCTAACTACAAATAAATCAGGATGCTGACTGACGGTACTTTAACAACTGGGGAAATATAGCCTCGCTACTGGCGCATAAAGACATAGTAGGACACGACAGGGTGAAGATGGAAGCTGATCATCAAGGAAGATCCAGCAACCTGCCAGTCTGCACCAGCAGAGACTGCAGAGTAGGGCTCTACAAGGAACTGGAGGAAAAGTGGAGTAGACCTGTGAAACCAGAGGAATGCGGAGTCATCCTCAGAAATGTCAACAGCATCATCGCACCCTGAAAGAACTATCTCGAAGACAACAGGAATAAGAACAATGCACTCATTTATTCTTGATTTCCAGATCTCCGCAGCTCATGCAAGGAGCCCACAACAATTCCTCATGTCCTCTTTGACTGCCCCAAATATAGCGAGATAAGAAGATCAACCATAGCCGCCCATCCAATGATGGAGATTTGCAACTCATCAGCAGAAATAAACAACCTCATAGACTTTACGATGAAACACTGAGTTGTATAAAGTAATTTAATAGTTATACAAATGTAGAACTTAACAGATGTAAGTCGCTAATGACCTAAAGGTTAATGCGACGAGCAATTTTGTTAATTAAAAAAAATCTTCTACTACACAAAATAAGAGTGTCTAATAAACTAAGTCGAATTAAAAGTGAAAAATAGTCCATAACTTAGTCTAAAAATACTCCCGGTAAAAAAATACAACCTTAACTACACACAGACCAAAATATAACTGGTAACGTATGAAAAACAAAAATACACCCGGGTACCTTAAGAAGGTAAAAACTACTCCGGGTAACTTTTCGTTAATCTACCCGTCAGGGAATGTAACATTTCCTTAACCACCGTGGCCACTGCGAGAATGATACTCAGCGACTCCTATAACCCCGGAATCGACACCTTTTTCTGGCATTATTATTTACGTAAACGGCTTTCACCACTGCCCATACGGTAAGGGTGCTTCCCTCCCTTGCCTTTTTCAGTTGAAATTAGACACTTAAAAAATCCTATAATGACACTATGAAATTCACCGGCCCCCGAAAACGTTTTAATCGACGTTAATAGTGACCCTTTAGGAATGTTTTAAATGCCACCCCCACCCCCACCCCTATAGGTGCTAGATGTGTCCTAATCCCACTGTGTTTGTTCCTGGATCGTGAGTAACATGTGTATAAAATTTGGTAGAAATTTCTCTACACGTTTAAGATTCAACACGGAATTTTTTTCTTCCCCTTGCGCCCCCACTCTTAGGGGCTGAACTACATCTTAAGCAATGTCATAACTAAAATCTCAGAGACTTGCATAACCTCAGTTTCAACAGCAGTCTCAGTTGTTTGTTCATAAATTTTATGTACCTGTCTTTCGCGCACTTCCTCCCACACACCCCACACCTAGGGGTTGAACTACAGCTTAACTGACATACTGAATGTCAGAACTAAACCCAGTGACTTCTATAACCTTGGATTTGACAAAAATATCGGTTGTTTCGCGCTATTTTTATGTAACGTCTCTTAGTGGTGCTAATTTTTCCATACTGTAAAGGGGGTTGAAATTTATACACTACAAAAACATCTGGACAGAAACTCAAAATCTCATCCACCTCCTTGAAAACTAATTAAGCCACACTAATATGAGCCATTTAAGCGTGTGGATTTTTTTAAAATGTCACCCCCGTTCACCCCTTGGGAGTTTCCTAACGATTCGAAAACCCCGACAGAGACCTTCACAAGGGGTGCGCACAACTACTAATCGAAGTTTTATCTCTCCGGCCATCCAGGGAAGGGCGTGGGACAAGTACCAAATGCCCGACTTACCTGATGCAGGTTTTTCTACGGTTTTCCCTTCATGACTTTTTAGGCGAATTGCCGGGTAGGATCCTTAAACCATAGCCCGGGGGCCCTAGTTAACCCTTGACTACCTTCCCCTACCCTTCCGCATCCCCCCTTTCACTCCCTTTCCTATGCTATTAAAGGGGAGTTGCCACCATGCTGATTACCCTCATGTAGCCTGTCTACACCTTCTTCTTTAAGTACTAACAGTTTTAAAGTTAATGTGATTTTGATAACAGTGGCACAGGAAGGATGATAATGACAAATTAGTTGAAAAGCTTCCAACCGATTATTTAATGAAATTTTAAAAAACTTGGAGACTGTTTATGGTTAACCTCTTCACGTCAACATCATCAGACGTTTTTAACATTATAAACAACTCTACGTGATTGAATATAATAATTACTTTACCTGGAAACAGCATCCTAAAACACACGCCAATTCCTCCGTCTCAGAGACCTTGCCTTATCTATGCAATTTATCATCTCAAAGACTCTCTTGAGTTCAATAAGTAGTTCTTGGCATTCACACGCGCGTTTTGCATATTTATTTTTACACGCAACGTTTTGACGACTAAAAGCTCTGTCGTCATCTTCTAGGCGAAGTGCCGGAACCTTTTTTTTCTAGGGTAACAGGCTCCATGAGGGTAATCCACATGGTGGCAGCACCCCTTTAATAAAATAGGAAGGGAATTGAAAGGGGGGATGCGGAAGGGTAGAGGAAGGTAGCCAAGGGTTAACTAGGGCCCCCGGGGTGTAGTTTAAGGATCCTACCCGGCAATACGCCTAAAAGTGATGCACGACAAACACTAGAAAACCTGCATCAGGTAGGTAGGGCATTGGGTAGTTGATCCACGCGCTTCAGATGGCGGGAGAGGGGTTTGCTGTGGGGACGCAGCATTCTCTTCTCCGTGCCTCGAGCAGTTTAGGAGGCAGCTGGCCGACTGTTCCAATGGGAATGGCGAACAACTCTTACCGTATGCCCAAGGTCTGCGACCCCGGAACATACACACCTCAAAACAGGCCGAGGGGCCTCGGCTTGTGGGAACCTTAGTTAAAAAAACTGGTGTCAAAAAACTGTGTCCCCACAAAAAAAAACCTCTTTCGCCATCGGAAGGGCGTGGGACAAGTATCCAATGAGGGTAATCCACTTATGGCAAGTCCCCTTTAATAGCATAGGAAGGGATTTGAAAGGTAGAAGGGTAGAGGAAGGTAGCCAAGGGTTAACTAGAGCCCCCGGGCTATGGTTTAAGGATCCTACCCGGCAATTCGTCTAAAAGTGATGCAGGGAAAACACTAGAAAAACCTGCATCAGGTATGTCGGGCATTGGTTACTTGTCCCTTGCGCTTCCCTGGATGGCGGGAGAGGAGTTTTCTGAGGGGACGCAGCTTTCCCTTCTCCGGGCCTTGACCAGTTTAGGAGGCAGCTGGCCGACTCTTCCAATAGGAATAGCGGATAACTCATACCGTATGCCCAAAGGTCTGCGACCCCGGAACATACACCTCTCAAAACTGTGACGAGGTGCCTCGGCATGTGGGAACCTTAGTTAAAAAAAAACCAGAGAGATGTGGAGGAATCCCCAGAGCTCCCTGAGTTGTTTTGTAGACAGGATAAAAATATTATATATGATTGAAAACGGTTTACAGAAGTCTGATAAGTGTTGAGACGAATATTAGAAAGAAAAGATATTGAATACTCTCCGCCGCATATTGTAATTAAAGGTAGAAACCAATATGGTCTGTGTATAGAGGGCGCTGCATGTGACGTCACGGCTCCATGACGATAGTCTAATACAACAGTTGACTACTCAAACAGTCTCTATGTTTATCAAAGACCAAGGATGTTACAGGAGAAACTATTCAAATAATTTGTTGACTTAGTCTTCGTTTTAAAAGTATATTAAGTATCACGCAACGTTTCGTCATCTTCTAGGCGAATACATCTTCCCCTAGAAGAAGATGACGACAGAGCTTGTGAATACCGAGAACTATTTATTGTACGAGGGTGAATCAAATACAAACAAGACTTATTTTATTAAATATTTATTTTGATTTTAAACGCACAAACAATCATAGTTTATTTTTCTACATAATCTCCTGATTTATAAACACATTTTTCCCAGCGTATAGGTAATTTTTTAATTCCTTCCATGTAAAAAAGAGTCAGTCAGGTCGTGTTTGTAGCCAATTGCGCACATATGCTTCAACCTCATTATCGCTGTGGAATTTTTGCCCTCGCAAAGCTTCCTTGAGAGGACCAAAGACATGGAAGTCGCAGGGAGACAGGTCTGGACTGTATGGAGGGTGTTCCAGTGTCTCCCAACAACCCAGTTGCTACAATTTTTGTACGGTCAGGGCTGCTGTATGGGGGCGAGAATTGTCATGGAGGAGAATCACTTTTCTCATCGGAAGGTCTCGTCTTTTCCGGCTATATGCAAGTCTGACCTCAGTCAAAATTTGGCTGCAGTATGCCGCATTAATTGTTCTGCCCTCATGCAAAAAATGAAGGTGCAGCAGGCCACGCTGGTCAAAAAAAACGGTAGCCAAAACCTTGCCAGCCGATAATCGTGACTTTTCTTTCACTGGTCCGGTTTCTCCTTTCTTCCTCCTCCACTCCATACTCGCTTGTTTCGACTCAGGGGTGTAGTGAAGAACCCACGTTTCATCACAGGTGACAATGTGAGAAAGAAATGGGTCTCCTTCTTCCCGAAATCGTGCAAGAAGACGCTCAAACACTTGAAAACGATTCAGTTTCTGGTCAACTGTGAGAAGGACCTTGCGATACCCACCATAGCTCCTCTGAGAGTATAGAGTAAGTGCTCCCATAACTTATTCCAACCTCAATTGCAATATCCGAAGTTGTTAGACGCCTACCACCTTCAACAAGTTGACGAACACTGTCGATGTTGCCCGCTGTAATGCTGGTGCGGGGTCTGCGGTCACGTTCACGGCCCTCCACGAACTGTTTATGCCAAGCAAACACTTTAGCTCGCGACAGCGTCTCTTCCCCGAACTGTGCAGTCAATCTTCTCAAGATTTCGGCCGGTTTTACACCTTCTGCAGGTAAAAACTTGATAACAATACGTTGCGCAATAGAGGGAGGTACCTCCTGCTCGGACATCGTAACGATGGACACTGAGCGAGTCTATGATGATGAGTCACGTGCTTCCCCCACTCCTGACAAACCAACCTAACAGCCAATAACAGCCGAACGTTCTTCCATCACTATTGCGCGCGCAGGTCCAAAAGTCTCGTTTATATTTGATTCACCCTCGTACAACTACACCGGGAAAGACTTGAATCTCTGACTCTCTGAGGTTTTTTTTCTTTGTCAGTGAGCTTGTGAAAGTTTACCTTTCTCTGACTGGTGTAGAATCCCCTTGCTGTGCAGGGCAGGGCAGGGCAGGGCAAGTTACCGTCGTCCCAGTGGCTGATCGTGGCAATCAGCGAGCGGTCAGCGGCGAAACAGAAGCCTCATTACAGGACGACAATGGACGTGTCAGCCATCATCAACAGGTGGCAGATTTGTAAAACGCCACATCTGCGCCTCCTTCTCTGGCCATTCACACACGCACGCACGCACGTTCCTCCCTTGTTTCCCCGAAACAATAACCAAACGTTACATTCAGAGAGAATTCACGCTCCGTGAAATCCCAACGGGAACATTGACGAGACACAATTATCTGCCGTTAATATTTCGGAAATAGCGAAACGTTTGGACTTGACATCAAAGTAAACTCCCTGGTATTGGCAGAGTATTTATTTATATTACACCGGGGGGAATGAATTATTCGACACTTAGCCTCTTCATTCACACACAAACTGAAAAACGTGAATAAACTTCATTAAAAGAACTGATGATGATATAAACACCACACGACGTTGTTCCTTTCTTCAGGTGATATACAAGACTGAAACGTATATCATCACTTCTTTTGTCAGTATTTGGCGCTCTTTCTTCTTATTATTAACTTCTTTAAAGTAACCAGCGAAATAGGAAAAGATGTTTTACAAAACTTGCAAAGCCTGTTATATCGGACAGACAAAACGAAAGCTTCAAACCGGAATCAAGGATCTGCATTTGCTAATTTTTTTAAAAAAAACAACCAAATATGCATACATAAATAATCATAAAATTGATTGGATTAATTTATTATCAACAAAGATTTTATTCTCGCAGGTGAACCTTCCCAGAGAGATCTGGAGGAGGCTACCTTTGGGGATACCTTCTCCTCTCTCCGGTTTTCAGAACTAAGGTTCACACATGCCGAGGCCTGTTTTGAGAGGTGCATGTTCCGGGGTCGCAGACCTTGGGCAATACGGTAAGAGTTGTCAGCTATTCCTATTGGAATAGTCGACCAGCTGCCTCCTAAACTGGTCAAGGCACGGAGAGGGGAAACTTGGCGAGACGATGAAGAACAGATCCCTCAGATAAAGAAGATGCAACAAACAGAGGACACGATGACAAAGAAAAATAAACATGCGTATCGATTCTGTTACTTTCGTTTTCTTTCCATTTTGTGATGACGTCACTCGTGCCAACTATAATACGCGGGTGGTACAGCGACCGTTTTTTTTAAAAAAAAAATACTATTTATAATTATTATTTATAATTGACTTATAATTATTAAACCCTCTGGGATGTCTCTGCGTGTGTGTGTGTGTGTGTGTGTCAAAGACCATCAATGCGTAGCGCCCAAGAATCTCACTTATTACCTGATGACGTCACTCAGTGACCAATGATACGAAAATTAATTATTACTAACTAAAACAAGAAGAAGATGGACACAGTGCGAATTCCTGTAGACTGATTAAAAAATTGTTAATAAACAATTTTCGAATTGCGTCAAGTGAAGACACTTCCTTGTAAATTGGTGCCCGGCGTTGCCACGTGTACTTATTCATATAAAACTAAAAGGTATAACTCCTCTCCCGCCTTCGGAAGGGCGTGGGACAAGTACCAAATGCCCGACCTACCTGATGCAGGTGTTTCTAGGGTTTCCCCTGCATTACTTTTTAGGCGAATTGCCGGGTAGGATCCTTAAACCATAGTCCGGGGGCCCCTAGTTAACCCTTGGCTACCTTCCTCTACCCTTCCGCATCCCCCCTTTCAGATCCCTTTCCTATGCTATAAGAGGGGAGTTGCCACTATGTGGATTACCCTGTACATAGCCTGTTATATCGGACAGACCAAACGAAAGTCTCAAACCAGAATCAAGGAACTGCTTTAGCGAATTTTTAAAAAAAAACAAATATGCATACATAAATAATCATAAAATTGATTGGATCAATTTATTATCAACAAAGATTATGTTCTTTTACGTCCGTTTATTCAATTAATGTAAAAACAGATTCTCAAAAATTAAAAATTCCATGTATGAGTCTCTCTTGCTGTGTCTCAAAATAATCTTCAATTCTTGTGTTGTGAAGTGTTCAGGTACAACCAATACAAGTCATGAAAATATAATGCGTCTGTTTTAAAATATAATAATTATATTTTTTAATAATCAAAAAGACAGACAAAATGAAGTGATGATGTAAAAATACCACACAACGTTTTCTGGAAACTCTGTGCCTTTCGACAGGTGATTGGAAACACCACAGCAAGGGGTGACACAACCGCACAGTCCCGTTGACAAATTAAAAAAAAATTGGCATTTTTATTCACCTGACGAAAGGAACAATGTTTCCAGAAAACGTTGTGTGGTATTTTTACGTCATCACTTCATTTCGTCTGTCACTTGGCTATTTTATCTAATTATAATAGAATAATATCATCTTTGGGAAGTGTTTGATTGGCATCTTTTTTCCCTCTTATTTCATCAATGGAAATTTATGGGGGGTGTCTACAATTTTTTCTGTTAAATTGTTTTATCCAAATTTACAAAATATTTTTAATTATTTTCTTTCACAATTGGAAATTGTTATATTTATTTGTCTGGAAAATAAATGTTAGCAGCTTACCGTCCATTGTTCATTATTTATCAACACATTTGCACTACAACCGTCATAGGACGCCTTCTTTGGCTGTAAATTCACAAGTCTAAGTCTGCAAAACTTGTATTTTAAGGAATTCGATTCTGTAAATTTGTATTACTTATTCAAGTACGTCTTGGTCGAGTTTATCACAAAAATTTTGCTATTTACGTGTGTTTGATCTTATTACCTGAAGAGGTCCCCTAAATTGCGGATGAAACGTTGTATTCAAATGAATTTTTTCCGGTATATTGGTTGTATTGCTTACTTATTTATAAACGACAATTGTCAGATTACATCACAAGTTACAATTAATTATATTGAGTCCATAGTTGTCGATTATAATGTCGAACACTCAATATGTAAATAAGTAATCGATATATCGCTTCGTATCTGCCGTCGACGTCAGCAACCTTTGACGCTTAACCTATAAATTTTGACACATGACCAAAAATGTAAATATCGCCTAAACTTGTTTGGTTTGAGTTGTCTTCACTACAAGACTCTGGCAATTAATCAGTTTATATTTTCTCTCTTAAGAAAATATATGAAAAATGTTTGCCTATAGCAAACACACGATATGCCATGGCTGACGGACGAAGTATAATGTCCCAAAACTTGCTTATTCCATTATTTATTTTGTGAATTAAAGTCTTTAATCTTCATATAAATATTCGTGTGAATGTTTGACGTTTTATAACTATCAACATTTAGCTCTATCTCAGCTGTCACGTAAAACTTAAGAATGGGAGACGTGGAAGAAGTACAGGGACGTAAGGATATTACCATAGAAAGTAATCAAACAGCGGAGGAACCAGAACAGCATAAAGTAGTATCAGTGCCCGTGGCAAGGGTTTCACCTAGAACAATTACTGGCCCTGCAAATGCCCAAAATCAAGGAGCAATAGATTGGTAAGTATCCGTATCCCTGCCCTTATTACATAACAAACTGAAGAAATAAAGAACAAGATGGAAACTGTCATACTATAAGTTAAATGTTCACTATTACAATTTTTTCTGTCGTTATAACTTTGTAGTTGTTATATTCCAATGAAAGTATGGACAGAAAAACAGACAATTAAATGTTAACCAACACTCAACATTTCCTCCGCCAACCTTATCTAGTGAACAATAACTGGAAGGCATTAATATTTTATTGTCTGTTTTTGTGGCCATGCTTTCATTGTATTGTATTGACAGTTTAATTTATTGTTTGTATTTGTTAGTTACTTAATCAGTATATATTTCAGTCTACATACTAAATCATCATATACTAGTTTTTCATAGAAAAATTTCAAATTACCAGTTTCTTGTCAATTATCATCCCTAGTAAATAACACAATTAAGATTATAGTATAACAAATATACATTTATGTAACAGTGACGCCTAGAATTATATGTACTGAAGTAATCAATAATTATTAGCAGGCTGTGTTTAGTTATGAATTGAACATGTTTTTTGCTTCTGTTGCTTTTATAAAGTTATTGCTTAAATCAAATTGATACAAGGATTTTTATTTTTCTGAGACAAGTATTCATTTATATTTTTAATCTTTAATCATCATTTTAATTGATTCTAACTGCCGTACTGTCATACAAGATTCATAATATTACCAGTATAAAGGTATTATGCAACTTAAAAAAACTGATGTTAAATAAGAAAAAAAAAATGTTTATTTTAAACATTTATGAATATAGGCTATAATTTTCAGTTATTTCATGTTTTTTTTATTTAAATCCTATCACTTTAGTATAACTTCAAATATCTTATGATATATATTACAAAATATGCCTTACATTTGCCACTAGGTATATTGTAATGACTATTATAAATATTAATCTATAATTTAAGGGGTGACCATGGTCTTCTGGCTTATGGAACAAACTACACTGTAGTGATTATTGATACTAAAAATGTCCAACCAATGCAGTGTTTGGATAAACACAAATCTATGGTTAACAATGTGAGTATATAATTTCATTCTGTGTATTATACCAAAAATCATATTGAGGGCAACATGTAAGTTATTTGTTGGACTTGCAGGTTCTATGGGAAAAAGTGGGTGAGAAAGAAAACTTAAATGATTCTGCAACGATAGACCTAGTGTCTTCAGATACAACTGGACACATAATACTTTGGGATGTTGTCTTAGGATCAACAAAAGCAATACTACAAGATGGAAACAAACCCATTTTGGGTAATTTTTTTGTTTGCTATACATTATATATTTTTTCACATTAAACTATTTTCCCCACAAACATCATTTGAGCTCTCTATATTTGTGGAATGCACGCCAACGTATCATTTAAAAGATGTTGGAGAGTAGGCTAACGCATGTAACTAAATTTTAAAGAGTCCCTTTTCTATTTAATAATTTCTTTATTGAATGACAGTAAATGTTGCTCACCAAATGTGTAAATCAATTGGTTATGTTATCGTTTAAATGGCTTTTCAGGTATGGCATGGTGTTCTGGGTATGACAATGGAAATACAATGTTAGCTGCTTTGCATCCTCCTTACTCATTTATAATTTGGAATGTTAAGACAAAGTCGAAGCTCTGGAAAAAAACGTATACTGAAACTCTAGTTAGTTTTAGTTTTGACCCCTTTGATTCAGCAAGACTTGCATGTAAGTTAATAATCAATATGATTGTGAATTAATCAAAATTTAAACATTTTGTAATATTGATTAAATTTTTTCATATGCTAGTTGCGTGCTCTGACTGTATCTTGTTTGTGGATGACTTCACCCTTAGAAAAGTGCCATCATCAAATGGAAGAAAGTTCTACATTTCTAGTCCAAAGTCTGCACAGCAAAATGCAGCAAGAGGTAGTTTGTCAAATCTCACATCTGTTGGTCTTGAAGAAAAGCAACGTACAAGAGATAGACTGAGGAAGTTAATGAAAGAACTTGTTATTGGTGAGACTAAACCAAAGTTAGTGGATTTAAATTTTGCCTTTGTACATATATGTGTTTATAATATATATTATTTCAGTAATTAAAAGTTTAAGCTGATATATTCATGGAGTGAACCATGGGGTCAGAAGTTTGTTTTAATAGTGGATTTTTTTTTTAGATATTTGTGTTTGGAGGGTACTTTTCTGCTAATTAAGGCATTGAGAATTCAGTTGATTTGACCAGAACTAAATTTTATGTTAGTATCTAAGGAGTTGGTAGTTCCATATGTAGTGTTTGGTGAAATTTAGAAAAAGAAATTTGGCAATTGATCGATAGCATTAAGGTGTCATCTAGGAACTAGAAATGGGTTAAATGTTTCCATGGGGAGTAATTTAGGAAGTCCTGTTCCAGTTGTTCCTTGAACAGGTTGGCATAGAAGAGACCTTTCCATCGGTCCATGGCTGTGCTGCTTATCTGATGTCAGATGTTGTCTTTGAAAGGAAAGTAATTCCTAGTGCAGGCAATTAGGAAATTTGTTTTATTGAAGGAATTTTGTGATCTACAAGAGAAAAAAATATTTGCAAAGTGAGACAGCATCTAATATCAATATGGTAATAAGTGGAAGTGGTTTTTGGAGGTGGCATAGGTTTGTAATTAAGCCTATCTTCATAAGTATATGTTTCCACAAAAACATTATTTAAGAAATCGACTTGGAAATGGTCGGAAAGTGGTTTAGGATTGCTGATATTTTAATCATTTCCATTGCCATTTGTTTGATATTAGCTGAACTTGTGTAATTGGCCTTGTGTGGAACAGACTCAAGCAGCGTCTAAGATTAAGTACAAATTATCTCCAACTTTTATTCCCATTATTATTTAGCTTCAATTCAATTTATTGTTTTATTCATTTAATTTTGTTATAATTACAGACCAGACGACTGCATGACTGTGAGTGAATGTTTGCAACTTCAGTATCATCAAGCCTTAAGACATCATCTTTTATTGCTTTATGCCAGAGAGATTTTAGTACTGGATTTAAATATAAACCAAACTGTTGGAATAATTCCACTTGAAAGAACGGCTTCACCATTAGTCCAGGTACGTTTCTTATAATAAAATATTATTTATGTTTCACTTTATAGTATTGTTAACCATGACCGTGAGTATTTCATTTCTTCTGCAAAGATTTTATTTTAAGGATAATTATACTATGCCAGTTTGTTCTGATTTATAGTCTAATACTTTAAATTGCAATTCATAAACTTCAGGTGATATCAACACGCCAAAGAGATGTTCTATATTGCTTGCATGAATCTGGTAGTGTAAGCACTAAATTTCGACGCCGTCAATTGGCGTTTGTTGGGTCACCTTTGGATGCTCCTCCTGGAAGTGTCAGTAGCATAGGTAAAGCACAGAATTCGTCACATTAATTGATTTTTATGATTGATTGTAATTTAGCAATGATTTGATATTATGGCTCAAATACAATTATCAAATTATCACAGCTTACTCATTTTACTCACATGCTAAAAGATATTTACTGCATTTTTATTGGTTCATACAGATTTTATTATTCTGCAGAACTCTCTTTTTCTTAACTCTTATGTGCAGGTTAGAATAATGTTGCTACCAACTAAAGTGATTGTAATTGATAAAGTACATAGCTATCAGTTTCTATTCTCATAAATTCTTCCTTAGAAAGTTCTTTTTCTTCAGATAAACTGAAAATTCCTTTTGTTTTCAAGTGTACTAGTTATCAATAATATCATGTTTCCTCGTATGTGCTATTCAAAAGAATTTGAATTGAAATTTGGTTAAGAGTTATTACTTGTACTATTCATATATTATTTATACCTTCTTTTGTTGATTTATTTCAGAAACTGGTTCAATATCAACTGAAACATTCTTCGAAATGGGTTATGAACAACGTTGTCAAAGTGAAGTGATAAGACATACTAAAGGATCAAAGGTGCTTGGAATTTCTATTAATCCCATTTGTGAAAGGAAACTTGGTTAGTATTACATTCTATTTTATTCAACTCTGCAATTTTTGGTTTTAAGCTAATATTTGCATGGTTTTTAAAGCCTTGTATATCAACACTGGAAAAATTGTTTTCTTGGAATTGCGGATGGCGAACAGTGATTTCCCTCACTCCATCGAAACTAGTCCGTGTTTTTCAATAAACCAGAACCTCAAATCCCCAGCACGCCAAGAGACACTGAATGAACTGGTTGGACCTTTGCTAAATGTATGTTGACCTTGACATAATTTTACTAATTTATGATGTGTTATGATACTAATCAATTTAACATGTTGCATGTTTTTAATTCTGATCTTTTCAAAAGTTTTTATTAATTGCAAATGTGGGATATATTTATTGCATTGCATATTGCTTGTAATTAAATAATTTTTATTCCATAATTATTATAAACAAAATATTGTATGATGTAAACTATACCATGTGTGCTTAATTGAAATCCAAAGTTATAAGGTACATATGTTTCCAACTATGATTGCTTCAGTTTCTCATAATAAATTTACTACAATATTCAAAAAATATTTACATTTGCTGCAATCTGAATTGTACGACTTTCATCGCACTATTTTAGTTTTCCACAACAATCTCAGAAAATGTGTACAGAAGCTTTTCTCATTCTCACAATTCTAGAAACATTTAATTATGCAGATGAATAAATTCCCATCTGAGATTTGCTTACAGTATAGACATTTGGTACAATACATTCCATTGTTATTCTTTTTAAACAATATTTTCAGAATAAAACAGCCATGGGGACCGAAAGCTTCTAGCAGATTTTACTGTTATTTATAATTAATTGTTAAATAGATGACTTATGTGGTTTGGATAATTTAATGATTAGTACCAAAAGTCTCTGAAATATTGATTTGTATATGTGTACATACAGTTACAGGTGTTAATTTTTGTATTGTTAATGATTATGTAGCCCCTCAATACATTCACCATTCATCAATAGTAGTTTAATGGACTCATCATTTTTATATCTTTAGGAGAACTCGCAGCCTGTGCCACCTCTCCGAATGCTGATTGTGGGTTATCTGACTAGTGTCGCATCACCTTTAACGGTAATTCGTATGTGTCCACCTGTCACATATCGTAACTGGCAGCAATATCAACCACTAATGGCAGGAGGTACAGGGACTGGAATTATACAAGTGTACAACATGGCTATGGGAACAGTTGAAAAGGAACTGTCAGTTCACACATATCCTGTTAGGTCAGTGTAGTTGTTAGGTCCTTTCCTGTAGTATTTATCTGTATAGTTTCTGTATACTTGTTCTTCCAGATTGGAACATGTAATTAAATAAAATGTCACCTCTGCATCCTTCCATACCAATTTAAATACCTTTATTCAATATAATATTGCCATGAGACTTTAGAATTAATTTGGTAAGAGTTATTTGGTGAGTGCAATGTTAATAACTCTTGCCAAATTAATTCGAAAATCTCATAGTAATATTAAATTTTACATAAAAGAAATATTTTAGGATAGCTCCCCTCGATCCTGGCCATGATTCCAACAGCTTTGAATGAAGCTATTCATTGCTTCTTCGCATTCTTAACATCTTACGGGTGATGAATGTTTTCTATTAAATCTCAAATTCCTATCATAATGATGTTATGTATTAAATGTAATGTTTACTTATTTAACTTTTGTTTTCATGGAACTTGCAGGGGAATTGAGTGGACAAATCTCAGTAGTTTTCTTTCATATGCGTTTCCTAATTTAACTGGATCAGGAACTTTTGTTAGGAATGAGCTGATGCTTACAAATATACTTACTGGAAATTCAGTTACATTACGGTCTGACAAAGGTGATGAACCACCAATAGATATAGTGCGTGTTTCTCCTTTAAAGTAAGTTTTTTTTAAAAACAAATAACATTTTTCATACTTATTCTACTTCATTACTAATTAATAACTATCATTCATTCTTACACACAGGCAATATTTTGTTGTTGTATTAAAAGATGGTCCATTTGAGCTTTGGGACTTACGAAACTTGTGCATCCTGAGGACTATGCCTAAAAAATTCCCTAATGTAACAGCTTTTGTAAGTAATTTTATAAATTATGTTTAACACTCAACTGCATTTCTATTACTATTGGGGAACAAAATATTGAAATTATTATATTGTGCGGTATTCAAATCTAATATATATCATGCAGTTTTTATGGAAAACAGTGTTAGACAAAATCTAAAAGGATTAAACTAATGTCTTAAATGTGTTCTTTTAAATCTAATATAGTATTATTGATTTATTTATTTAGGTTATAAATGTGTTTTATAAAATGATGATCATCAATCCTAAATTTTTCTCGAGGAAATACTTTTGTTTTTAGTAACAGGCTACATGAGGGTAATTCATGTGGGGGCAAATCCTCTTTAATATTATAGGAAGGGGAAATGCAGAAGGGTAGAGGAAGGTAGCCAAGGGCTAACTAGAGCCCCCAGGCTATAATTTAAATCCCATTTGTCTAACAGTGATGCAGGACAAACCCTAGAAAATCTGAATCAGGTAGGTTGGGCATTTGGTACTTTTACCACACTCTTCCAATGGTGGAGAGGGGTTTGCTGTGGGGATGCAACATTCCCTTATCCGTGCCTCAATGAGTTTAGGAGGGAACTGGCTGACTGTTACAATAGGATCAGTGACCAAGGTCTGCAACATATACAACCCTCAAAACAGGCTGAGGTGCCTTGGCTTATGGGAAACTTGGTTTAAAAGCCAATAGAGAAGAAGGCATCCCCAAAGGTAGCCCTTTGTCTATCTCGAAAGGTTCTGTGTGCGAGAGATAAGAACAGCTCCCACATCCGTACACATGAAATGGTTACTATCTTAATGTATTGCATTAACCTAATTAAATTTGTGTGACTCAACCAAAATAAAAAATATTTGAAGAAATAATTTTCAATATATTCCAGCCTAAACAGTAATACTTTTACTTTATGAATAAAAATATAACTACTTTAACATCTTAAATATTTTAAGAATAATAACTGGTTAATTATTTTTTTTCAAATTTCAGGAATGGTCTCCAGTTCCAAATTTAAAATCATTAAAGAAAAAAATGGCAATGGTTGAAGAGAAAGAAAAAAGTGAACCAACAAGTTTAGCTGAGTCAACTCAAGGTAACGAACTGAAAATTGTTCCAAATGGAACTAGGTGTGAAATGGAAATAAGAAAGTTCATAAATAAAATTTACTTGTATTTCATTTATTGTTGTTATTTTCATCATTTTTATTATGTATATGTCATAAAGAAAATAGGACAAAACTGTAACAATATACGTTTCAGATCAGAATAGTGGAACAGAAAAGCCACCGGTAGCAAAAGAATATTTTCTTCTTAGTGATTCAGAATGTCATCTCTATCATTTTTCACTTGAAGGAAATACTATTCAAGATGGCATTAAAATACCTCCAGAAGTAAGTACAAAAGCAATAGAATATTAATCGTACACATTTTTCTTTAATATTTCTTGCAAATTATTTTTTATTTGTGATGAATTATAAATTGTAATAATTCAAATATTTCCACATCTTGTTCCAATACCATAAACTAATTAAAATATGGCTATTAAGTTTTGATATGAAAGTTTGTTTTAAATTTGAAACAATATACAAGGGTTTTTTTTCCTCTCAGGCTGGTGCAGGTGCAATTACTTGCATTGCTTTCAAAAATGACCAAATTGTCCAAGGTGATGTTGATGGAACACTTAGTATATGGGATCTGAAGAAAAAAGCAACAAAAAATATTAACACTGGTCGTGGATGGATTAAAAAATTACGTTTTGCACCTGGTAGGGGTAATTTAAAATTACTTATTATGTATGCTGATGGAGTAGATATTGTGGATTTAAAAATGGTAAATATTTTGATATTTAATGTGATTATAAATATAGACCAATAGGTATATTTTGAAAATTTAATCTACATTAAAAAAAAATTTTTTCCTCAGAAATTTGAAAAAATTTCACATTTAAAGTGCCCCAAAGATATGGTCAAAGTATTAGATATTGATTGGGCTACATCAGATACACCGGTGTTGGCAACTCAAGATGGTTGCCTTCGCATTATGGATTTGACTCTTACTACAAGTACCTCTGCACTTCTCGACTATTTGTATGAAGGTAATTTTTCTTCTCTTCTTGTTTTCAATTAGATTTTTTACGACTATTGTTAAGTTTAATTAAAGTATCTGGATGGAAAAATTTGGACCAGACCAGGAATTGAACTCTGGACCTCCTGCTCACCGGGCAGCCACTCTACCAACTGAACTATCCCTGTCGACTCCAGATTTTGTTTGAAATTGCTCCATCCATTAAACCTGTTGCAGACTCACCTACAATTTTTTTTACAAATCACAATTCTTACATGGCCTAATCTCTATATTCTATTGTAAAGTATATTTTTTATACTTCATTTAATTTATATTTGTTTGTATAACCACAAAATTTTATTTGTTAAATAAGTTAGTCGACAACTTAATATTGAAACTTACTAAAATTATAATTGAGCCTGACTTCAACATAGATATTAACACCCGTTAAAAAAAATACTACTGTATACAACCTTCATACAGACAAATTTTAAATGGAGAAACAGTAACTAACTTAAATTTAAAAATGCTGGATGTTTCAACACTGATTGACGTCTTTTTATAATGGCAAAAAATTTAAGACTAGAAATTAAATGTAAAAGCTAAAATCAAAGATACATACATAAGCACTGTTAGATAAAGACGCAAACTCATGTCAAAATGTCCAGCACTTTTAACTTAAATTTTCTTACTTATTATTTTTTTATTTTAAGTTTGTCTGTATGAAGGTTTTATTTAGCATTATTGTATTTGATTTTGTTATGGTTGAGAGTAATTTTTTGGTACGTTCAACTGTGTACGCCTGTTTTCCTTGTGCATTAAAATCTGTGATAATGAAGGTAGCTTATAATCCATCGTACAATATTAACATTAATCGAAGGAAAAACAATGTACCAAGAATACCTCTGAATTCTTATTAAATTATATCACTGACTTTAGAAATCAGATATTCTTGCTTTCCTGACATTTGAATTTACAATTTATTCTACATGTACCATTTCTCAAAGAAGTTCCTCAAGAATATACTATAAACATCTATATTTTATCAATAATTTATTTTTTAAATATTTAAAATAAATAAATATCAGACTCCTGTTATTAATCATGGAAATTACTTGTTGAAATTTAATGTGAACCATGTTTTAGAACCTTTGTACTGCCCAGCACTGTTACCAACTTCCGTTGCCACCAACTTGAGAATTATGTTGTCGTCTCAGTTTTGGAAGGAATACACTCTAGATTTCACTTCAGACGATGGCTTCAAAGATGATGAAATAACAAGTAATTTTCTTCTTGCTCTTGATAATCATAGTATGAAAACTAGAAATTAATTAAGAGAGAAATCCAATGAAACATTAAATTAATCGGTTCTCATTTAATTGAGCCGTACTAGATAAAGAAAATATCAAAATTTATACTTATTCTGTCATTTAATATTTCAAAATTTTCTGACTTTAGTGAAATAATTATTTTATCGAATTCATGCTTTCGTTCAACTCCTGCAAAATTAATTTGAATAACGTTTGGAGTTGTATATAAATTACTAAAATAAAAATTATTTTGTGATTATAAGACTAATATATATTTTTTTCATAACTTTTTTTTACCTGTTATTAAATGTTTCTTCCTACCCTCAGTGATACAAGAGCAGTTAAGCATGATTGATGAGAAGGACTTAGAATATTTAAAAACCAGCCCTTTGGGTACTGCAGAAAGAAGTTTAATCACAGCACAACTCTTCGGTGATGTTTACGAAGTAGATTTTTGGACAGTGGCATTGTACTATTTACAAGTTACAAAATTAGAAACGAAGAACAGGTAAAATATTTCTTTGATTGTTATAACAACTACCTAACCTACGTGTTATTGAGGTTAGCAGTTTTATCCCATATACCATAAAGGAGACGTACAGATTTGTAGTATGTGATTTTAAAAAAATTCTGAAAGCATGATTTTAAGGAATTTTTCAAAATGATTCGATTAGTGGAGTTTTAAGTTTTTTGGAAGTGGTTGCTTTGTGTCAAGTACTTGTAATTGAATTGAAAAGTTTTGGAAAATAAGATATGAACTTTAGTACCTCAAGGATTGTGTGAACACAAATTCTGTGATGATACATTTGCCTGCTAACTAAATATAGTACTTTATTGTCATTTTCTAACTCAATCAACATTAAATAAATGCTATATTTCAGCCATATTAAGGTGTATTTGATGAAGAAAACAAGCAGTAATTAAACCGTGATTTTTCAGTGACCATATGCACTGTTGTCATATTCGTAGCGACTCAATCTGGTAAATGACAATATTGCATATGGTTGTCCAAAGGTCAGTAGTTTAATTACTGTTGTACCCAAGTAAATTTTCTTCATTATTATCCTGGTTCAGTTCAGTGTTTTTCCTGAATTGTTTCGCCATAAGACTACAGTTTTGTAATACTTAGCTCCTTCTGTACTGGAAATGTTCAAGGTAGCAATATACGCTATTCTTTCTGTTGAAATGTACAATTTACTTATATTGTTATTCAGGAAGATAGAAAAAAATATAAGGGATCTGAAGGTAAAATTTGTGCTATATTACATTTAAGTACAGGAAACTGTTGCTGAGGAAAATGTATCTTTGAAAATTTTTATGAAGACTGGCCAAATTTATAAAATCCATGCCGTGAATAGACGACTATATGTTAAAATTACAAATTAAATCGACCATGACAGCTTTCATATCACAATTTATGTCATCAATAACAGTGTGATGTGATTTTTCATCTTATTTTCCAGAACAAATGGTGAAAACATTCCACGATCAAGAGATGAGGATATGATATTATCAGGGTCACCTTCATCCTTGGATCTTAAACGAATAAATAGATACCCTCATATACAGCCACTGGATACCTGCTACGACATTCTGTGTGACCCTTACTCTTATCAAGTGAGTGAGAAATTAAAATAAACATGCTTTTGGCTATAATTAAAATTATTATTAAATTTGGTTGAAATCTATGACTCTCATAAATTAAATGAATCAGTCGATTCTTTTATTTCCAAGCTATTGTAACCAGGGTTTTACTGATGTTTGCAAATTATGTCTCCTTATTTGAAAGATAAATCTGCATTTTTCTTTTATTTCTGAAAATAAACAATCGATATTGAGTAAAATTAATGTAATTAATTCAGTAAGTCTTCCTTCTAATATGGGATCATAACTTACTCATAATTACAATAGTTTCTCGTCCATTACAGAAACTGCAATTGGAGAGAGTTGGCCTCTATGAAAATAAACGTGGAGATTATTTGCACACTAAAAAAGTTATTGAGCAACTGATCCTTCTGGGGGAAATGGACCGAGCAGTGCAACTTTTACTGGAAACAGACCTAGACAACCCTAATTATTATACAGATGCTATTAAGTAAGTTGATAATGCTATAAGTCACATAAGCTGCCTCATTTTAAATGTTATCTTTGACTTTCCGATGTGTATTATCTGTATTTATCATGTTACAGTAAAGAATTTATTAGCCCTATCAACATGAGTGGATGGAAATACAACTGATTTCTAAATTATCATTTTATAGTTTTCATGTTCATTCAGGAAAATAATTTATATTATTATAGGGCTTGTCTTGTGGCAACGATCCAGTCTACAGGTGCTGCCCAAAGCACAATCAAGCTTGTAGCTACAAACCTCATTGCTAATGAAAATGTATGGGAAGGAGTTCAACTTCTGTGTCTCATCGGCAAAGGCCTCGACGCCTGTCGATATTTACTTTTCAATAATTTGTGGGAAAATGCAGTGTGGCTGGCAAAGTCAGTCTTATGCCCCGGTGATACACAAGAAGTTATGCGCAAGTGGGCTGATTATCTATGGATGTCTGATCAGAAGGTAGGCATGTAAATACTTCATAGGTCATTTGCTACTATTGGCATTTCTTAGTTGACGAATCTGATCACCTTACACTTAATAGGGTCAAATTATTCAACGATGAAAGCATAGTTAAATTCTCTAGTAAAAGTATAACATAATTTCAAACTTCTGTCTGTTTCAATTCAAAGACTTGGTTAAGTCTGATTTTAATTTCAATTTATGATTTCAGGACAAAGCCTTGCTGGTGTGTCTTTCAATGGGGCAGTTTGACCGTGTCATTGAATTGCTTGGAAGTCAACGATTACATGTACGGGCAGTTCTACTGATCCAAGCTTGTAAGGAGTTTGGTATTAACATATCGAGCGCATCAGCAGATATCCTTTTATAACACACAAATTAATATCCATAAATGTTTATATTTTGTGATAATGTCAGAGAAACTTTAACATATTTCAAAAGCCTTTTAACTTTTAATAAGTGTGTTCATAAAGTACTAGTGATAGCTTTCTTTCTAAAAGACCACCTTTTCTGATTCTAGTTATATGAAAGGACATTTTCTATAGTGTTTCTTCCGTTTTCAAGCTTTATTGAATCTCACTTTAATAATCATGTACTTTTCCTTAATTTCATATTATGTTACCTACTCAATCTCTACAATCCTTTACAAGACAATAAAGAAAGCAGACCAAACCTACTTTATTTTTTTAATCAACATTTCACACACTCATAAACCACTATCTTTCTCCATCTTTTTCATACAATTAGTAATTAGACATAGTTTTATTGTCATATCAAATTACTAAGAGAAATTTAATTGGTGTTGATGAAAATAATGAATTAATTTAATGATCCTTGACAGTATTCACAGCCCATAATTACAGCAGTGCAGTTAGACTTTGCCAGGCTCTTGTTTTCGCTGGGTAACGTCAAATCAGCCCTTGCGTACAGCCGGCACTTGGGCACCATTGGGGAGAAATTACACCAAGAGTTTGAGATTTTGTCATCCTGAAAGGAGTATAAATCGTTGGATATATCAATATTTTTTTATCAAATTTCAGCTGTGTAAATGTTTATACAATTTTGTAAAATAATATTTATTATAAATTACCAATAATAAAGAGTTGGTACAAATAAATGTAAATCAGTATTATATAATTTTTCTCATCTTTGCTAAAGCTTAAACTTTTTTTCTATGTAGCAAAGTAATTGTGCTTGAAATAAATTAAACCTTGTTAAGCTATTTTTTGAGTTACTGGCTGGTTGTTAGAATATGTATAGGAAGCTCCGAACGGTGTCAGTTTACCCGAGTTTTAAAGAACAATTTCAAGAGGATACAGAATTTCAAAGTGCTATCCTCCTTGAGAAGTTGGGAAGATATGCTCCACTTGATTGCTACAAACAGAACATTCATTATGTAGCTAACTTGATGCTCGTACATCAGTCTCGTCTATATCTGAAGTATAGAAGTTTGACTCAAATGTATATGCTTTCAGCACAGCATACATTTTGTTATTAAACAATTTATCTTTGATTTGTTTGTTGTAACTTCATTCGATGATAGTTGTAGTTTTTATTTTAACACTTTGGCCTACGATTTAAGATTCAACAGCATGGTCCCAAAACAGAAATTCCTAGCCTTTGAGACATTTCACAGCTTGGCAAATCTGTCTTAAGTTGTACCAATCACACATGTGGGGGGTTTCTTATCTATTACAAAAATATAATATGTTAACTTAATAAATTACAAAAAATATATGAAAAATTAAAAACAAACAAATGATAAATTAATAAACAATAAAGGTAAATATATCACAGAAGGGTTATATTGAAATAAAGAATAAATGAATAACATTTAAGTCCAATTTCTGAATAATTATCATTGCACACAATTGACCAACCTCGGACATGACACGTGGTGTTTGCATTTGGCCCAACCGAGTACCACGGGCCAGGCTCGTGATCCTGACCACAAAGCTGACACATGGTTGTAGAGCAAACGGTTAATTGTATTTATGCAAGTAATACTTCTATAGAAACCAAAGCCTGTATTTAACCATTTAATTCTCCTTTATACTGACTTTGTTTTTAACAGAGCTTTAAGCCAGAAAAAAAGGTTTAATAAGTAAACATTACTTTTCATAAAAACGTTTATTTACACAGTAATAACATATGGTTAAACATTTTTGTATAATTACTGAATGATATGGCACAGTTTTGAAACACATTACATAAATATTTAATATAATACACATAATAAATAACATCACAGGATAGAGAATATAAGCACTTAAGTTGGAACTACTTTCATGAAGTTTTCAATTATGCATATTTATAATCAGTCATTGGGAAAAGCTGAATCCAGTACCAGCTGGTGACCCGAAGGTCGTGACCAAATTACAGCCGACTGAGGAAGGCAGTGGTATCGAGTGAACACAGTGGCTGGGATTAACTACACATAGAAATTGACACACATTGTCGAGGACAGACAAGTCAATATTAGAGGCCAACCTGCCCCATATTACTCAAACATTTTCTGTATATGTATAAATGTGTGCGTGTGTAAACCATGCAGTGAAAGTCTTGTATCCTATTCTGCTTCTCAATAATATATGACCAATAAGCAGTCAGTTACAATGAATACTAAGTAATCCTGATTTTCTTGTGTGTTGTTCTGACAGTGTCTTAGTAATATAAGCACCTATGAGTTGCACAGATTATGCATGGTGATCTGAGGTGTAATAATATCCTTGGATAAGGACTGTCCAGATTAATGCTCAGATTTCTGCCATAGAACTGGAGTGTGGGACTCTGAGATTGTCTAAGTAATATAAGCACCTATAAGTTGCAGAGATTATACATGGTGATCTGAGGTGTAATAATATCATTGGAGATGAGGACTGTCCAGAGAAATGTTCCCATTACTACTAATAGAGCTGAGTGGTATCATAATAAACTTAATCCTTGTCGTTAAAGTGTTGCAAAACTAAATATTTATCTTGTAGGGGAATTTTGCAACGACAATATAAAATGGTAGATTCCTAATTATTGGATAATTCTTGACTATCTTTCACAAGCAATCTAATTGGGTAAGCATTTATTTCCTGCATATGCAAATAATGCTGCCTTATCATGAGGTATTCCTGGGAACTACACACTGTACTTGGCGAAGATTCATCCAGCGTCATTTATAGACAGGCAACTGATTAATTAATTCAGAGGGTTATTTTAACTCAATATTGTCCTTCTTGCTCACGTCCACGAAGACAGGACCAAGCAATAAAAACAATTCCATACTGTATGAACAAGGTGCTGTCATTTATGATTTGTGAGTAAGAAGGTGGTCACCGTTTACAATAAAATAAGAAGTCAACAATATCACAATTTTTTTCCTTAGTAATTAATAAATTAAAAGAAGTTCAATGGAAGTTCACAAATTTGCAAATAAGGATTATATAACCGAAAACTTGTTTCAGAAACATAACACAATCTTGGCACTGAAGATAAGCATACATGTTCCATTTCAATATCACGTGTAAGAGCACAAGTATTACTCTTTCAAAGAAAATGGGTTTTAGAGAAAGGTGCTACAAAATAACAATAAATTTAATTTACAAAGTCATTAGAATACCTTATAACACTAATTAAGGAATAAAAATTCCCACTAGCTGACAAGTCATGTGTGTGTAATAAGTTGCATAATTCTTGTGGCATGCAGTCAAATACATATATAAAGAAAGAAGTAATGAAAAGATCTTCCAGGAAGATTCAATAACTCAAGCCAAACAACTGCATTCCAACTTTGGTGCTCTCTATCCACCTGATAATATGCTTGTTTACAATTAACAACACTGAAGTATTGGATGCATACTATTAGATTGCGGATATATAATTTGGGAAAATAATAAATTTTCTTATATGGCTTTGATGATGAAACTAAATCAAAAAAATCTGAAATGCTTGACATTGACACCAACACTAAACTAAGTTTACAATTGCTTTGACTCTGGTGTAAGTTGCAGAAGACTTATCTGAACTCTAAGATTAAGGCAAGCTCGTCTCTCTTCCATGATACGCTGAATAAGGTTTGTCTTCTTTTGCTATAAACAATAAAAGGTTAAAAGTTCACATTTTGAGATTCAAAGAATCGTATAGGGCAAATATTATTGGTAAATACCTGCAAAAATAAGTTTTCCTTCTTAAGCTCAGAAACTCTAGATTCTATTTCAAGGTCCTCTGTATCACTACCATCTGACTGAGAAGTAGAATTGCTGCCATCGGAGCTTCCAGTTTTAAGATTTCTAAGAAGCAAGATGCATATTAAGAAAATATGCATATACAAAACATTCAGTCATATAATTCTTACATAGTTTAGACCCCAGAAAATCTGTTTTTGTTCATCTTTCATTATAAAATGGTGGTAATGGTGCCATAAGACACACTGCAATTAGCATAATACCCAATGGTAAAGAAATAGGAAGGATAGTTAAAGTAATCAGAATGAAGAACAAGTTATGTACCTACATCAAGGACCAAATATTCAATACACACAAAATTTGATAATATATCAGACTAAAATGTAGTGATATTTGTCTCAGGGTCCTTTTTCTGAATTTTAATACCAACCTGTAATTATATTTACTATGAGCCGCAGCCAATTCCTGTCTTAAGCGTTCAATTTCTTCCTTTTCCCCTTGAACACGTCCTTGCAAGTCTGCTTGTAAATTTAACAGCTCACGAGATTCTAACTGCAGAATGATTTCCTCCTGAAGCAGACCTTGCACTTCTTCTTCACCCTCAATGGGAAGGCCAACTATAACAATAAAATATGTGCATCACAGAGCAGGACGAGGATTATACGTTAAATCATTTGATCATGTAATTTAAGCCAAAGCAGATTTTATTAACACCAACTTAATTTATTTAATATTAATATTTCATTTTATATGGTTTAAAATGTTAAAACTGATTATAAATTGTGTTTAAACTCTAACTGTTCTACCTAATCCTTAATATTTTTCCATATTCTGATCCTGAACCAATACGTATTGAAAACTTAAATTGTTTTAATAATTATACACACCATGTATTAGGAGCAGTTAGAAAAGCTTAATTGTAAGCCCTTACCAGCATTATCTTCAATAAATTGTTGATTATCTGATTCAAGCAATCCTTCTGTACTTGATTGACTTCCTAATGCAGGTAGTCCATCAACTTGGTCTTGATTACTTGCACAGTCTTCATTAGGAACTCTGTCCAATTCAGCTTCAGGAACACTGCTTTCTGCATTACTCTCAATTACTTGTTCTGTGACTGGAGATGAGTTTTTCTTAGTTAAAACAGCATGTGTGTCCCGCATCCCAATACCTGCTTCATCTTCTGAGCAAGAAAGAGGCTTCTGGAGCGCAAGATCAACTTGAAATTCATCCTCTGCCACTCGTTTATCATCCAAACTCTTTTGGTTCCTATATGACTCTTCAGTTTTTTGTACAGTTCTTAGTTTTCTCTGAAAGGAGATTAAATAAAGTTCCTTAGTATGTTACTGTAATCTGAGAGTATTAAGAATATAATAAGAGGAGGTACAAAAACTATTAGTCATTTGAAACTAGAAAATAATTATTCTCCACATTTAAATAAATGTTTGGCACAAAATAAAGTAGAAGACTATCTGTACAGAAGTGCAATACAAAACCTGCTAACAATATTTGTCAAGTACTTGTTCAATTAATATACCTTCAGTTGTGTAATAAGCCTCTGAACTTCCCACAGTTGTTCCTCATTACGCTTGGAAACAAATCCAGCATTCATTTCTTGATGTATTTGACTCAAAAGAGACTCCTGCTTTCCCAGCTCTTCACATATTGCGGTAGTAGTATCTGGTAATGAAGGACTGCCAGCACTCAAAGGAGGCACATATCTGGAACATAACATTATATGTTATCTGCTGCAGGAAGCTGAATCTGTTTCAATGAGCAAGAGTGAAAAATGGACACATTTTGTTTTTGTGGAGAAAGATGAATAGAAATTTAAAGGTCAATTTAATAATATACTTTAACTAAACTTTCACTAATAAACAACTATAACTGACTTCATATATTATAACTGTATACTTACTTCCTCAAGTTCACATCCGGAAACAGGGATTTTGAATGTGATATGAGTGTTGACAACAACCTATGGCTCATTTGCAAAATTGGATTCAATGTGACAGATAAGGCCTGGATACTCATTTTGTTATGTTTCTCCTGAAATTTATATATGCAACTAAAAATTGCTGTTTAATAAAAAACATTACTTATTACACAAAAAAATATATTATTTTAACTTAATATTTAACTCGTAATTTCACGTTATTAAGATAAAGACTGTTTCAAGTTATTAAAACATACAAATTGTTGGGAACAATTACAATTGTAATTGTTTACATCTCAGGACTCTGTTAGGATTTTGGCCCGATAGAGTGCCAGAAGCAGATGAATATGCCAGAAATTGGTGAAAGCTCCTGCTGTTTTATTGCATTTTATTAAATTATTGTTTGCTTTGAAAATAAATTATATTGATGTTTTATTATCATCTTAATATTTAATGTAAATGTGACTCAAGTTACCAGCGGCAGTTGCAACCAGTACATTTAGATACATGTTTACTTTCACCTACTGCAACAAAATCAATGTTTCAGGAAGAGATAACCAGAGGATTATTTAGGTCTTCCTCCACATTGGAGGAAAGGTAAATGTCACATGGAGATAAATCTAAAAAAGAAGGGGGGGAAAAAGCAAATAATAATAAGACAAAATCAAATAATTGACAGATATATGAAGTAAGAAAAGGTGGTTGTTGCTTGACTGACTTTTAAAGATGGCTTGCAAACTCCCCATTGTTCATCAAGTGGTAAGAAGACATGAACCATTATGTGGCCATAAATCCCCTCCCCTTCACTACCTACAGTGCCTTTAAGATACATTGAAATAGTAAAATCCAACAATAATTGAAACTTACATGAGACACAATGTTGTCAAAGTGTACTATTAACCAAGCAAGAAGATTTCGATTACTCTTTGGTAAAGAATTCACCAATTTTAACAGTTCTGCTTCTCTAGTGACAGCATCAATTCCTCCGGCTGCTTCTTCAAACACAGGTAATAATTCGTTAGTTAAAACTGGTTCTGGAAGTTCCCTGAAAATAACAGAAACATGGACGTATTGTTGTAACTACTATATGTGAAGAATCACTGTTAAAACAAATATATGAAGAAATTAATACTGATGTATTTTTAAGTGCAATCACATTCAAGTTATAGACTTATCTAAGAAAATATTTGTGTCCATAAGAGTATATGAGATATGTGGGGTAATGTACACAATAATTAGTAAAGATTCTATCACTGTTTAATATGAAAAGGGACAAAATCATAAAAGAAATGAGCTTTCCTGTAACTAAACTCATTATTCATTTCTTAATAAGTAGGTTCATAAATGATAATACTAAATATGACCAAACTTCAAATAGAGAAGCAATAACTAAGAAAATTTAAACTTATAAGTGTCATGTTTTTGCGTCTTTTTGTAATTGTGATAATTTTAAGACTAGAATTTAAACATTTAATTTCTAGTCTTAGTTTTTCGCAGTTAGAAAAAGACTCCAATCCATGTCGAAACATCCAGCACTGATAATTTTAAATTTTCCTAGTTATTCTTTCTAAAATTTGTCAGTATGAAGATCAAATTTAGTATCATAATTTTTAAAAGACGTTAATTTCTGTGTTAAATGTATAGTTTTATTTTCTGCTTCATTGTGGCTGCTTCTGGTATTATCCCTAGTATTCTCCACAATGCCTATTATTTTTGCTGCCAATCAGCATTCATTGCTTTGTTCGTTTGTTACAAGAAGCTTCTTTCTTCTCTGCTTGTTAGTCGTTTATGTTTCCTGTCGCTCAATAACCAAAATCAGAGGGGTTTTCAATAGCAAAATACCATAACATTTTGGCCATAATCCCTCCGAAAGGTCAATCATCCTTTTGCTAAAAACTAGGAAAATGTATCCAATCGTTTCTTGCTCCTCCAATATCAGAGTTTCTTCCAAAATTGACCATAGACCATGGATTTAAATCATGCATTACATCAACCTGCTCAATTTACTTTTATTTTGAAGGTGTATGTCTTTTGGCAGCAAAATCCTTGTTGTCAAAGGCAGCGAAGATTATATATCTTATAGAAAGAGACAAGGGAAAAACTTATTAAATTAAAAAAATTGACTATGGAATAATGAATTATAATTAATATTTTCAACAAAACAGGACACAAGCCTATCCTATTAACAACAGTATACACCCTAGATAAATCTTTACAGTAAAAGCTATTGATAATATCTAATTCATACATACAGTATTCAAACAAAAACAATTTCTTATGGTTCAAAGATAAGGACATTACAAACAGTGACACCACCCATCCTGAATTAAAGGACACTTTGTAGGAATATACATGTGAGCAACATACATATCTATGATTAATATAAGATTCAAAGTAAAGAGAGAGAAAAGGAATGATAATATTTTGTACCATGTACAAAGTTTAAATAATTCGATTAGATGTATCATTAGATCTTGTATTTCTATTCTTTTAAAATAAACACATGCTAAAGGGGATTAAGGTAAAATATGTTCTCAAATATAAAACATTGTGAAAGTAGTGAATTATGTTTATCTTGCTGTAAAATTTACTTCTCACCTGAAAAATAACTTCAATAAACTTGTTACAACAGGCGGCTCATAATCAGAAAGGTTTACTGGCTCTCGCTGGTTGTACATACGACGGAGGTTCTGTACTTTGGATTTAATTCCAGATAATTTGTAAATAGATTCCATATGAAGTCCTGTATATATATATAAAAAATGAAATAATTTTGTGAGTAAGGCTCAAAAAGTAAAATATTTTTTAACACATTTTAGCAAAGTAATCAAATGGAAAAGTATTTATTTACATAAAATCATAGCCTCTATTTTTTTACAAAATACTGATCTATGTAGAGTTAAAATCCACAAATGAGTACATCTATATTTAATTTATAAATTTTGTTTTGTCCCAAAACTTTATTTACTATAATCATTAAATTTAGAACCATTGCTACGTTTTCATAACTTAGTTTTATTTTTATCTTATAAAACTTCATTTCAAAATAGATATTTTAGGAAGGTTTTGTGTTTGTACATATTTAAATATATACTGTTAACATAATTACATACCACATTCCTGAACATAGTCAATGCAATCACGAACTACAACAGGAATGTAGACACCGTCATGACAATGACTCCTTTCAGTAGCTACATTTAATGGAACACCAAACACTGGCAGATCCTCTGGAACAAATTAATACATATTCATACATAAAAATTATTTTAAAACCATTTAAATAAAAGTCCTATGACTTTAATGTGAATAAACTAGGATATATTTAATGGAATGAAACAACAATCAAAATATGTAATCAAGGGAATGTAAAAGTTTCAGTGGTAGAAATGTATTAAAAATTTAATGTAACACTAAATCTAAATCATACAGCAAAAAAGATTGACATCATATGTGTATGAACTTAATTATATTTGTTACTAGCATATTAATTTTGGTAATGACTTGTGGTAATAGATTAAAAGACTACAAGTGTGTGTTTTTGCGGTAAATAAGATACTTCATTTTAAGAATTTGTGTAGATCTAATTAGTAAACTATGAGTAAATTTGTTTTATTTTAATATTTGTTACTGCATTAAATATAATCATATGCAACTCAATGTTGTGGTGTCAGGCAATATGCCTCGAAGAATGAGCGAGTCTGACCATGGACACAGACATCTTTTGTACAATGTTATTCAACTACAGCATAAATACTTAAGCCTGAAAACACTATAATGATTTCCTCAAAAAAATCCTTGTTTGAAAATCATATAAAGAGACAAAAGAAATGTCAATGAAAGCAAAATGCAATACACACACAATAAAATTATAACAATGCATTTAGGGACCACAAAATTAAAGCACCACATTAATATTCCAACATACCTGAAAAAACTGGTCCATCATCAAGATGTTTAGACTTCTTTCTTTCTTTAAGTTTAAGTTTTGTCTTAATGTCTTTATCTTTCTTCTTTTCTTTTTCGTTGTCTTTCTCTTTCCCATCTTTCTCCCTTGACTTTTCACGTTTCTCTTTCTTACTTGGAAATTTAAAAGATTTTGACTTTTTTGACTTGGAAGGACTTCTGAAATTATGAAAATACGAAAACAGATGTTAAAGCAGAACTACAATAATTGCATATATTTTGGAAGGATATCTTATTCATTTCACTTTGTGTCTGCTTGTTATCACTGCCAATTTTCAATCTGAATCAATATTCATGGCCACAATTTTACAAAAAGAAAATATTACTATGACTAAGCAAGGTCAATATTTTAAGTTTATTAGATTACAATTACTTTGTTTCAGGATCCTCTTCTGGAGAGCTTTCACCTTCCAAAGCAGCATACCCCCTATCTTTTTTTGAGTCTTTCTTATCCTTACGTTTACCAATTAACAAGTCCTTCTTTGATGGTCTGTCATGTCCATCATCACTAACTAAAACAAAAAAACATTTAATAAAAATGATTTAAGACAAATTTACCGTATAATTAATTATAAAACACCAAATTTTTAAATAGTCAGTTCCATTGATACCTTTTATAATTTTTTTTGTTTGCAAAATTCCTTCTGAGAATATTTTTAAATTGATAAATTAAAACTACAAGAACCTATTTTCAAATCATTACTTTTTAAAAAATCTATTAGTTCATTTCACGATATAGACTTCAAGGCAAGTAATTGTAACAAATTTAGAATCTCTGGTATACCATTGCCACTGCTTATGTACTACATTTCCCTCCTGCTATATATTCATTATTCATCAAGGGCTTACTTTCCAAAATATCGTCATAACTGCCTACGGTTTACTATCAAAGCACACAATAATAATTTAAATTTAATTTTTAATATATTGTTCTAGAACGGTGTCTTCAGTAAATTAGATGTTTCTTCAATAGATTAAAAATTATTAAATATTAATAATATTATAATGTATACTCTCAAAGCTTTCATGTTAAATAAAATATTTAATTAATAATATGAATTTATGGATACTCACAATCACTCTCGTTGCTTTTTCTGGCCGATTCTGAAGCATATAATCCAGGAAAATCCTTTTCCACATCTGGACTTTCAAAATCCATTCTATTTGAAACCAGCTGTAAATAAAATTGCACAAATTTTGTTATGCTTTCTAATAACTATTATCTACATAGATCCAAGCCAATGTGTATTTTAATAATAAGCAGTTCTGAAATTTTTAACTAGAACTTCAAAATGGAGTGCTTGAAGCAAGTCACATAGGATACATCATGGGAAAACAAATTAGGTATGGACTTAACTATGAGTCATTACCTTTTACTGAAACCGAAAGGATTTTTTTGGAGTAATTTAAGATATAAGTATACTTTATGGTAATCACATTATTTACTATACGAAACCTAAGTTACTTAAATACAATATAACCTTCACTAGCAAGCATGTACATGTACAGAACACTTAAACCTCCTCACATCACCATTTAAATAATTTAAAATATACTTTACCATGTACTTACATTCTTCATTTAAACTAGCAGCGAATATTTCAAAGCAATGGTTATTTCAATAGGTGAAAGAAAAGTGATAGTTTTTGTGTTTTAAGATTTGCGAAATTCTAGTAATTATTTGGCATTTCTGACTAGTTATCCAACAGGGTAGATTGCAACAATATTAGTGGTGTATGAGATTGAATTTAACTTTGACACCGATTTATTTTGTCACATTTTATAGACCTTATTTTTATATTAAATAGTCATGTCATTCATTGTGTCTTTACACTTTGCAAATCTAAGTTATTTGCATCTGTCAAATCACATAGGACAGACAGATATCAAACAGCTTACAGTCATTGGATAATTTCTTATCAAGGATGTCAACAAGCCAACGATTAAACTGATACAGGACAGCATAGCAAAGATAATAAAACAATCTTGTGCTTACATGTTAATTTTTAACTGTATGGAAACTGTATTGTATCGCACTTTAATGAATTATATTAAGAAGTCATATTATTCAACAGTGTTATTTTTACACAATTTATGAATTATTCAATAAGTTTTCTCAAAATCTGACCGTAGGTTAATGAACCTGTACTAGAGTGCCTTAATTTTTTATTATTATTTGGTAGATTCAGTTGATCGTGGTAAGGGTCTCCTCGACTTGAAAATGTTATATATTTCACTGTCTTTATTTACAATCCACCTTTCGTGCGTCAATGGAAAGGCTGCCTATTGCATAATGGTTAATAGCCAGCACCGCACATTTAATCTTGTTTCAAGATATCTGCTTTAAATATCACCCAGAGAGATGGTGGTCCAATTAATTGCTGAAAAATAACCTGAATTTTCACAGCGACGGTTAAAAATCAAAATTACGAACTGCGTAGAGGTCGTCGATATATCGGCTCAGTTAATTTCAGTTGAGAAATAGACATGCAAGGAAAATCTTGCCTTGCCCAAATGAGAAAATTCAGAAAAATTAACCCGTTTTAATATATTCGAGAAAAATTCGATAGACGTAGAAAATAAACTTAGAAGAACTGCCCTACATAATTATATATACTCAACTAAATTCAATTTTTTGTACTGAATAGGGCAGTGTACCATTCTTTGATTTATTCTATTATATGGTTAATATCTTTACATAAATAATCTATCCATTAAAATATTATGTCACTAAGTTTTTAAATATGTACTGTGTAATTATTTATGTGATAAATTATACAATCACCAATTTAAGCAGAGAAGTAATAATTTATTTAATAGATATAAAGCTAGTATTGCACAGATATCACATTATTTCTCATCATAAAAAGAATTGAAAATGATCTGAAAAATAAACTTTAAAGTTCTAGGTCAAAAGAAGGTATTGTCTTCAGTAATCTTAACCTGCCATTAAATATAAAGCACAATGTAAACAATTTGTCAAACCAGCAGTAATGGCCATTTTTATTAAGCAAAATACAACCTTTTTACTCAGTATTTTTAAAAGTATTTTCTATTTAAAAAGCTACAAGTTATTGTAATTTGCTCAGTCTACATGGGCCAACTATAATCTATATCTTTGTTATTAAAAGACCCTGCGTCATATTAAAATCAAATATCGTCAACTGGAAATAAAAACATATTTCCCTCAATATCACCCACAAGTTGGTAATTTGATCAATTTATTTCCATGCCTTGAACCAGCAAGTTCATTCTTCACATCTTAGAGCAGATAACTTTTCATGTCTTGGTGTAGAGAAAACAAATAACCATTTAAAGTTATTTGTAATTTTCAGAACCAATTTCAATCCATTAATTAAATTATCAACAAATCAGCAAAAAAAATTAGCCTGAAATCACAAATAAACTTGCAGTATGTGACAACTTGATCACACAAAATAGTAATAAACTTCTCACTTCTAAATCATGGAGTCTCAGTACATGACCTCAGTCTTTTAAATAGCATGGACAATACGATCCATTTCTTCGCCAGGAACTCTCATCGAGTTTTTCTTGCCACAACGCAATGGAATGATTCTTTGTAAAAATAAGTATATGCAAAACATTAATGAGACAGAAAAAGATTGAATCCACAATGGTGATTACTTACTGAATTTAACAAACATATTACAGGCCAATAATTAAAAACATTATGTTCATATGCCATATGAATGTGTTTTTATTAGAATTTCTTTCAATTCATTAATATATGATATGTGAAATTGTGGATGAGAAAAGTTAATATAGCATGAAAACAGATTTATTGTGAAGAAAATTAATAAAAAGGACAAATGTTGGACTCTATCTACTTGAGATTTTGGGCAATCCAGACAAATGGAATAATTGCATAAAAATATGTTAAAAAGGAGAGTATTCTAAAAAAAAAGAGAGATATTTGTGACCCCCAATTATCTGTCCATTTATCAAACATAAAAAATAATTGCCAAATCTTAAAATAATATGTTAATTTACAAAATACTGTATCAAATTATGAACATAAGATTCTTCCTTTTCTAACTTTCAGATATATCTAATAACCTTTTAATAATATAATAAAACTTATAATTCCATTTAGAAAACTTAGCTACATAAAAGAAATCAGTACTTTAGTAGAAACAACCTCTTCAAATTTCTATTTTACAGATATTGGGAAATATTAAAGCCTAGTATATATTATTAAAATAGGGTTTTTTTTCTTGAAAATATGACATTCTTTTTTATTGTGCCGGTTGTCCCATGAGTTGATTTCAAGTAAAATGACTTTTTTACTTGTGATATGTTTATTTTTGCTTGGTTTCACAATGCATCAATGTCCTTATACACATCAGCAGTGCATCTCAGAAATTAAAAATACCTTTGCATTTTTTAGTTTTAGTGGTAGTTGATTCATTTTAAAATATTCTGAGGGTTTTTTTTTTTTGGTGCACATATGAGTAGTAGTAGTATATTTGATTCATATCAAATGCCCAATTTAATATAGAAGTATCAGTGGTACATGTTATAATTGAACTTTTAATGGGATTTTGTTTTGAGGTATGTAATAAAGGACCCAAAATGAATCACTGTAGCAGTTTGGCATATACCATATTTTACACACACACACACAAAAAGACTTCAAAATACTGTTTGTTAGATTCAAGTTTATACAAAACTTCGTTCCTGTTCATTCTTTCAAAAGAATAAAAGTTTAACGTCCACATCACATGTTTTAGTGGTTTTTAGAATGGCATTTATCGGCTCTTGCTGTGTCAGCGTTGATTTAATGGCAGATAACTCAATTGCTGAAGCGGGACTTGTAACGTTGTAATAATATTAATCGAAATATACCTCAACAAAAATAAACCTAAAAGGTGAAACTTTACAGAATAGGAAATTAGAAAAAAAAAATTCCGTTCCATTTCGCTGATTTTTTATTTTATTTATGGTACTCTTGTGTGTCGCAATACTCCTGGGTGGGTAATTGCGCCATCAAGGTCTGCCTCGTACGCGAGGTCCTTACTAGGCAAAAGTAATTACCCTTCTAGAGTTTTCATTAATGGTTCAGCACGTCTCACGAGACTAGGTATAAAATAAATACATAACCTAATTAACTTGTCTTTAACGAGCAGCAAAACCGACTTTCAAATTACTCCTCCTCATCAACCTATTCGGTTTAATGCAGGCGATTATTTGGCAGCATCAATTACGTCTCTCTCTCTCTCTCTCATGACCTTTATGATAATAACAAATTCGTATATTGTGATTTCCCCGCAGAAAAACCCCCGAAGAAGGAACAGACACGAACAGAAATGCTCTTTTTTAATTAAATAAATAAATTGTCTGAAATTGATCATAAACTGCATTATATATATTTAAAATAAAATAAAGTTACTCGGAAGCAATCAATGAAAAATTAGTCATCAGTTGTATTTATTAACTTTAATTCAATAAATACAGAGCTTTTGGCCTGCAGGGATATTTTCGTCTGAAAATACATTTATAAAATAATCGTGGATGCCAAAAGCTCCGTATTTATGGAATTAAGGTTAATAAACACCTCAATAAAAATTTGAGGACTGATTCTTCATTGGTTTCCTCCCTACCAACATCAGTTAAATCAACGTCCAGTAGGTTAAAACATTTCACTTAAAATGATGTCAAACGTTTTAATTTTTTATAACACTTAAAAATAAAGATAAATTGTACCTACATACACCCTGGCGTTACAGCCCTTGCAGGGCTAGAGCCTGCCTCACTATCTCTTGCTTTTCTCCTCCATCCTCTTTATGTCCAACTCCTTCATATCTTCCTCTACATTCTCCACCCATTTCTTTCTTGGTCTGCCTACACACCTTCTTCCTCCTGGTTTTCCTTTCCATATTCTTTGCAGTAGGGTTCTCCCTCCTCACTCCTTTCCACATGCCCTGCCCACATCAAAGTCTTGCACGCCTTATGGAGCTCACAATTTGGGGATCACCATAGAGTTCTTTGTTAGTTCTGATTCTCCATTCCTCATTTTCATACTTAGGCCCATAAATTCTTCGTAGGATTTTTCTTTCCCATGCTGCTGCTATTCTGAATTCGTCGCACCTCAGCATACACCAGGTTTCTGCTGCATAGGTCACACTACTGGTTTAATTACAGTTTTATAAATCTTTACCTTTCCCTTTTTTGAAAGGTATTGAGATTTCAAAAGAGGAAGTAGGGCCCAGTAACATCTGTTCCCCATTTGTAGTCGTTCTCTAATTTCTTCTCCTATTGTACTATTTTCTGTTACTACTGAACCCAAGTATTTAAAACTCCCAAGTAGTATCGTATTGAGGGCCTTTCGGGCGAAAAGACAAATCGAGCGTCACTGTACAAGATGGAAGGTAATATGGCAGTTGCCTACGTCATCGGTAATTCACCAAAAAACAACCCGTGATCTCAGGTCAACGGTGGCACGCAGAAATGTTAAGTCAACAACCACAAAAACTCGAGCCTGTAGTCGTCTTGTAAATTTAGATTGTAAAAAAGATGACTCCTAATTTCGATCTCCAAACCGACAATTAAGATCCATGAAAGGTATGAGAAAACTCAGACTGCATCTTTAAAAAAAATACATATAAACAATGCTCTCAGTCCAGTGGTGGCTCGTGCGTATGTGCTACAGCACAACAAATTAATTTTTCTGAATTTTAAGACCCTTCATAATAATTTTGTTTTTAACACTGTGTGTGTATCTATGCTTCGATATCAAAGAATCAGCGCATACGCTCCTAAAAGCAGCCAGCTGGCCATCGTGAGTGCAACCCCTAACTACAGCACGGGATCTGACAACTGTGCATGCGTAGTATACCTTTACAAACCTCATGTAAAGCTCTACAAATCCGAGATCACTCCAGATGGTAAAATAAAAATATATATATCACATTGGAAATTATGTAGACAGAATTATAAATTGCACATTGATCGCCTCGTGCGCAAACTTAGTTCTGTTTGTTACTCATTGAGACTATTGATGCAACAAGTTGATACCAAAACTGCTTCACTAGTCTACTTTGCCTACTTTCATTCACATATGTGTTACGGTATTGCCAACTGGGGTAATTGTTCTCGTAGTGTGGATGTTTTCAAATTGCAAAAACGAGCCATTAGAATTATATCAGGTTGAGGTGCTAGAGAAAGCTGCAGACTTCATGTTCTGACTCTACCTAGCGCTTACATATTAGAAATACTAAAATTTGTTAAACGCAACATGAACCTTTTTGCAAGTAACGGGGACAATCATGGAGTCCTCAGGTCTGACAAGCACAGCCTCAGTCTCTACGAGTCTAGCGTTCATTATTCAGGTATCGCACTATTTAACAGCCTTCCTGAACATCAACAACTACAACTTATTCGTCAAGGAGTGTAAAACATTCTTGTAAATGGAACTTATTACTCCGTACACGAACTCGTTGAACTGCCTTGCCTACAAAATTGCCGAATATTCTATAAATATGTAAATAGTTTGTCCAGTTTTCCCCTTTTGGTTCTGTTTTCCTGCCTCTCCTTTCTGTTTTAGTAAATATCTATGACGACATCCCTCCGTACCTAGCGACAGGAGATTAATACCAGGAAGTTATTAGTGTCGTGTGCGTGTTTCCTAAAAATAGTGTGTATGATTGAAGTGACTAGACTAATGTAAACAGATATGAATTTTTGTGTGTGTTTTTGTGTATTATAAGTTTATATGCAATTAATCTACTGTACATTTGTGACGAATCCTATTTCCTCTTTAGAGGGCTAATGGTGAATAAATCTATCTATCATATATAGTGCCTTGGTAACACTATCACTCGTGTAGTATTATTATTTTACACTTATCCTCGTTACCGGTGGCGATGTAACACATAACTTTAAAAAAAACTCACGAGCCGCCACTGCTTCTGTCAAAATACGTACCGTATTATCAGTAATCTGTGAGTCTGTCTGTGACATGTTGCTTCGTTGCTAGTCAAATGGTGAATAATTAATTAAAATAAAAAGACGATCACGGAAGGAAGGAGTTCCAGTGTCGTGGAAGAAGAAGAGTGCTGGACCTCTAGAAGCTACCCCCTCAGTCGATTGCACTTTTCCTGATTGTTCTCCAACCAACAAATAATCTAATCGTTGACACTAGATTACGAGATGTACCAAAGAAAGTATTGCCTCGTTTCGGGAAATTATATATCAAAGAGATATCTAACATCCAAACTGAATACATATAAAGTATGCAACTAAAAATTCATATATATTTTTTTCATATATGGAATGTTATGGAAATTTAATGCTAGTGTTTTATAATCTTTGAGGATTAATTTATTTTCTGTAAGCCGTGAGTCTAAATTTCTCTCATTGTTCTTGTAAAATTTTGAATTTATTTGTACATATCAATCGATTTGTTTCGTCTGCAAACAGCACAGTATGTGCTTTATTTATGTGTTGCGGTAGGTAATTTATTTATACTAAAAAAATACCGTTAGAAACGTTGTGAAAAACAATATTTTAAAAGCGTATCACACACACACACACAAGATTTTTTTATAGAGCAATCTTGTTAGCCTTCCCCGGCTTTCCGATATGATGTAATATCACTTGATACTCACATCACGATTTTTACGATTTTCCAGCGAAACGTTTTTAATCAATCCATATTGTTTTCTTTATTTGAACATTATAACGCCATTTATAGTTGCTCGGGGGGTCCCTTTGCAAACCCTTTGAGATGTATCATTACAGCGTGTAATATCTTTAGCTACATACACAATTCTGACATCTTGGTTTCTAAAGTCATCCCATAGACATCTACACGTGTTAGAAATATTTATATCAGCCTTTGAGGGGCTGATAGGGGGAAGGTAGACGAGTTGGAGTGGTAAGGAATAATTATTACCCAGTAACGTTTGAAACTAGAGTAAAATTAACGGTTTTTTTTCACTGTACAAAACTCTCGTTTTCAAAAATATCAATATGATAGAATAACCCGTTTGTCCAGTCTTGCCAACAACTACGTTTACATACCTGTACACATTTCTGAGATTAAACTAAGGCAATGATTATTCGGTCGTCAGAGTTTTTCTAGGAATGCTTTCGCATTCTTATCGTGTGACGAATCCATTTGATTACGTGTATTGCCCTCCGTAAGTCTTAAACTATTTTTTTATCATTGCAAACATAAGATTCTTTCTTAATAATAATGCTTAATTTTCCGAAATAAAATAACGTCTCAGAAAAAATTATTTTTTATCTCTACTTTAATCTATCTGCAGTTTCAAGATAAGAGGATTTCCTTTTCTAACCTCACATACTGAATTGTTTACGGTTTGTATTGTAAATTAAATTACTTCATTAATAAGTGGGGTTTACTAGGCTTTAAAAACAACGTAAGTTTTGACTATAATATACATCAACGATCGGTTATGCAACTATTGACAAAATTGTCGTTGCAATAGTAAATTCAGAAAACAATTTTAAGAAATTTCTCTCGAACCAATCATTTGGTAATCGCTTAAAATGAAATATTCATTCGGTGAATTGCATATTTATTAAATTTACTGTCATTGTTTTATGATATGTTTATGATAAATTCGTTCATTCTTCACAAACTTTAATTCAAGATTAGTTGGAATGCCTTGGAAGTTGTTATGCTAAACCTGTTTCACATTATGTGATACTTTCCACAAATACTGTTTGTAACAAAACAAATTACACATATTTCTGTGTTGCTGGCAACCATAAAATTTGAAGTTTACAAATAACATTTCTAAACTGTATGGCAGAGGAAATTTCCTATATATATATTTATTTGTTACATCTGTATAATTTGTTAAATAATATCTGCATATCTTGCATGTTTTAAAAGCAATTTGTTTACTTGCTAACGGAACAACTGTTAACTAGTTTCTTTACTGCACTTTAACAGCACACTTTATATTGAACACAACTGTTTTTAATTCAATATTCAGCTTTGTGTGTCTGTTTATATATACCTATAATTTATATTGTTTTTCATTGTCCCTTTTCTAATTAAGGTGAGACAGGAGTTATGAGCTCAAGTGTTTGCTATCGTTGTAATCGCTCTGGCCACTTTGCCCGAGAGTGCCCTGAAGGAGGGTCCGGAGGTGGAGGTGGTGGAGGATATGAACGGCGAAGTGGAGGAGGCCAACAGAAATGCTATAAATGTAACAGATTTGGTCACTTTGCACGTGAATGCAAGGAAGAGCAAGATCGTTGCTACCGTTGCAATGGTGTCGGCCACATTGCACGTGATTGCCAACAGAGTCCAAATGAACCATCTTGTTATAACTGCAGCAAGACTGGTCACATTGCACGTGAATGCCCTGAGTCGGCCTCTTTAGGGCCATGTTGCTATAACTGCAACAAACAGGGGCATATTGCACGAGAATGCCCCAATGCTGGAAGCAAGGCCTGTTACAAATGTGGAAAAACAGGCCACATTAGCCGTGAGTGTGATCAAGATGATAATTAGAGAAATATTATTCTTATATTGCTATTATTTCCATGTAATCTGGTTTTCTCATGCCATAGTGTGTACTTTGAGCAAGTTTTAAAAATGTTTTGAAAATATTATTTATTATGCCAGTGGCTCATATCCAAACTGATAGTTCCTTTTGTGTTTAAGAAGTTGTGCTCTCTTAGGTGAATCAGTGCCTCGTTGAAATGGCAAATAAATGGAACATTAAATTTAGCATATATAAATATTGCATTTTTGCAAAGAAATTGTTAATATATTAGGCTTCAAAATGGAGTATCTGATGTGCTGCATACCATACTGATCAACTTAAGTTGGCTCTTTAAAAAAAAAATTGTGATTAAAATGGTGCATACTTTTTTTAAAAAATTGATAATTTACACTGGTCTGATTTGAAGGACTTACTCAATTCAAAGAACACTGTAAAGTATATCTATACTATACTATGGAAACTTTATTACTGGTGTGTTAATTAGTGACAAAATACTGTACAGTCATGCTTACTTATTGAGTCTCTGAAATATTTTAATAATTTTAGTGTAAAGAATCTGTACATATGAGTAAGGTAATGACAAAATGCCAAGTTGAAAGGCAGATGTTTTATAAATTAATACCAAAACATCAATTTCGTTGCCAACATACAAATTGTGACACAAGGATTGTAAGTTGTTTTTGTATTATTGCAAATTTATATTCTTCTTTCAATTTGTAAAGAGCGCTAATTAAGTGAATGTTGGCCAGCCAAATACTTGTTTAACAATTATAAACAATTCCATGAGTTTGAGTTAATTCAATTGTTTAAGGCTGTGATTATCACAAAGACTTGTGTGTATCAATTTTCAACTCATTTTGTTCATTTCATAGAAACGTCTGCCCATATTAATCCTTTGATGGTTTTCAACCTTCTAAATTTGCCACTTGCATAACATTTGCAATATATAAAGACCAGTCCAGTATTTGATTGTTGAATTGATAAAATGCTCTATTTTTAAAATAAGTTGTCATAGAAATTGATGTTAAAGCTATATATAATTTATGTAAATTGCAGCAGTAGAGAATTCACTAAACAAGTACAAAAATTAAAATTTGTGGAGTTGTATGTTAATGTGTTACATAAATTTCTTTGCAATTGAAAATGTTTATATTCTGTGAAGTTATATTTCTCTAATAATCAGACTCTCTTTGTTAACTGAATTTAAATATTTACCTTTATATTTACTTACAGACATTAATTCTTATTTAAATATTATTGTTACTCTTAGTTCTGTAAATTTGCAATACATGAATACTTGTAAAGATTATGAGCAATATGATGAAACAAGCTCACCTGTAAAATTGTTTGAAATGTACCTGGTTGTTACGAATGTAATGTACATAAAAATTTATAAAACCAAATAGTCTTTGAAATCATAATAAAAAAAAAAGTTTATTTATAAAAATGGACAATATGCTCACTCACACACAACTATTTATTTCTCTGTGAGTATATTTTGTTTATATAAAATTTGTTATATATTATTTATAATAAAATTTTAATTGTTTTGCACATATGCGCTAAGAATACTGGGGCAATATACTTGTTCTGTTGGTGTCTTAAACAAGTAATTATAATTTCCATTATGTATCAATTTGTAAAGTTTTTTCTCTAGCACTTATTAAATACACTGATTATATCAAAATTATGTACTAAACTTGTTCTTTGCTATAATAAATCTAGTTAATCATTTTTTGCACATATACTACATTATAATAATTTAGCAACAATCCCAGAATCCAATATTACTATCCTACATGAGCATAATTCACTATTGTTACATAAAAATGAGGCTCAATATAATTTAATCATTACAAATCATTTGATTTGAACATTTTTTTTTTGGTGTAATTTAGAAAAGAAAACTTGTAATCTATTTACATATTCCATAGCAGTTGCTCTAGTTTCCTTATTGTAGAATTTTTTAACAAATGGTTAACGATTTAACCAATAAACAGACAAAATTAGGGGAATAAATACCTCACAACATTTCTGCAGATTCCTGTGCACATGTACTTCAGAAACCTGATGCAAACTACAAGGTTTGCATCAATGTTGTGTGGCATTTTCGCCTATTTGTTGGTTACTTCATCTATTTGTTAATTTTAAACAAATACAGATGATTTTTAGTTTCAATAATTTATGAAATTATGCTGGAAACTTCTCTGCACTGGTGTTACACCTTTATTTAAAATAAAATGAATACTTTCCTATTTTATGATTTATGATACTCATTTGTACAAAATATATTTAAAAATTGTTCTTGCAGCTCAAGGCCTGTCTCTTTCTTCAACCTACTGTTGACTTGACGTTCACCATCCTTATATTTTGATTCACGAGTGTTTTTATTTTAATTTTTTAGCATTCAACCTGGCTGAGTTTATTTATGAACATAGATATTCTTTTTGCACCAAGTATTTTTCATTCCAGATACTTTTGAACAATTTTAATTGCTATATCTTCCCTTTAGACCAAGTTTCCCAACCTTCTTACCATTCCGCCCATGTAATACATATATATTTTTTTATATGCATAAATTGAATTATTTACTAAAGACGCCTAATTACAGATTGTATGTCACTCACAGTTCTTCAAAAATAATAATAATTCGAAACAATTTTTCCTTTTGTACAAGTTAAATCCATAGCTGGTAATTTTTAAACTCTATTCAAGCTCATTTTTTAATTGCCTCCATGTGGGGCAACAAAAGTTTCTTAAACAAGATTGGTAATGTAAATCCATTTTTGTGAAGCCTTCTAGGCGGGATGAATGCAGAGTTCCAGAATTACATGTTTTCCTATATTGTGTGACTTGAAGTTGACAAACTGAATACCACCAGAAATTTTCATGTAAAATAGAGGTGACACCAATGACTGAAACTGTGCTCGGATAGTTTGTTTAGTTGTGGAACTGAACTCTGCTTTTCAAAACATCTACAATTTCAGGTGAGGAATATTTGAGATGTTCTGTGACATCACGTGAAAACTTAATAGATTTAGATGACCAAATACTCATTGGAGATTTTGCTGTATACACCTCGTACAGAAATTTCAAAATAAGATGTCCATCTCCCAAAGTTCCAGTTCTTATGATTACCTTGAGTGTGAACATTTAATTAAACTGCTTAAAAGTGTGTACCAACTGGATTGTAAAGCAAGATGCTGTTATGACATCAATGTATGGATGCAAGTTGATAATTTTTACTTTATTATGTTTCATCGTATATATTTTTTGTTCTTGTAGATGAAATTTGTTCGAAAGTTAATTTCAATAATGTTAAATTGAGGACCAAAATCAGGCAATAGCTTCTGTGTATAGTTAGTTATATTTATCCGACTTCAATACGAATGAAAACTGCCATTATAATATTCCAAATCCTCTGTACACTCGATGAAGTGCTATACTTTGTCATTAAATTATTTATGATAAATCTGGCTATTTTCATTAATTTGTAGACAAAATTATTCCAGATTAGTACAAAAAAAAACAGTGTAGACACATCCAAAAGAAAAGCAACTATTATTTAAATATTTTCTCTTTTCAAAACAAAAGCTTCTAGAAAAAGAGTGGTTGTTACAACTTGCCTTTTTTCTATGAACAAAAGTATGTTAACTTTGAGCTGCAAGAAAATAACTGGCTGGTTAATGTTTCAAGTGACTTGGTACTGGTTGTGTAAGAGAAATTTAATTGGATGTAATTTGAGTAGGAGTTTCTGAGACCAGAAAATCTACATAACAAAACTGTAGCAAATGAATGAATTTACTGCACAATTTTGAAGTATGTGTCTCGAACCATAGCAGACATTGCTAATTTATTTACAAACATCCCCATGTGTTTATATATATATATACACAGCATGACAAAAAGTGACAAGAGCTACAAATATATTTCACGAAGTGTCACAGATCAAATTAATAATTAAATAAATTAGAAAATTGGACAAAATAAAGTTAATCACAAAAAACTGTAGTTAAATAAATACTAGTAATTAAACAATGGGAATAAATTGCTAACAGTATTGCACGAGGATAATCTTACAGCAACAAGTGAATAAATTCATTTTAATATATTTTAGAATAAAGTGATCGGTCACGAACATATTATGTGGATAAAATGGACACAGTTTAGCAGTTAATTATACACAAATTATGGTTTGCCCTAGTATGGATTTCCTGGAGAAAATATACCATTACTTGATACCAGGTATAAAGATAAAAATTAAACTTTTCTTATGCTGAACTCATCTTTCATGTCTTAGCACAGGATTATAAATTATTTAACAGCTGAAGAAAATATTTTTGGGTACAACTGTATGTACAGTCACAATATTCTAGACGAAGAAAGATGACATTGCACACGGTCGTCAAAATGTCATGATTTAATTATGTTCTACCTGCAAGGAAACATTTTCTTTGGCAAATGCCTGGGAAAGTCTTCGATTCTTATATACCAGTAATGTTTATCAGATTTATGATATTACACGATGTGATCTGTGAATTGTAATTCAACTCCATTGTGTGTTGCACAATCTACCAAGTTTATACATACAAATTCAGTTGCAGAAGGGACATAAAAGCCAGGAAAATTTTTCTCAATCATTTTCTTTGTATTTTGGCACCATAATCTCTTCTATACCCTTGAAAAAAATGGTTTTTCCTATTTATATGAAATGAAAGAGAAAAACTTTCCAATAATCAAGTTCGTTGTATTGCATTGGGTCTCTCCTCAATGTTTTGATTGCAAACTGTTATGCAACCCTACACTACAGTGAAATTGTGTTGTACAACAAAGTGGAACACTTCTTGCCCGATCTTCATCTTAAAAATTTTCTATTAACAAAAAATATAAATTTAATTATTTGGAAGTAAATTTAATAACTTGTATAAATTAACACAACTTTAATAGACACTTAGGGAAAGTAAATTATCAGGATCTTGGGATATAAAAGATTTATTACATTGAAGTAATCAGAGGAATATATTTGAACATACTTCATACAGATGTAATTCACAATTACACACTGTATTGTACAAAGACTGATTAATATATATATATATTTCTTTTCGATATAAATATATGCCTTGAAAACAAGATTCTACATAAAGTAGAACTGAAGTGTATTGGATATTTTGAGTTTATTTTCACATGCTTCCGTCTGTAATACTATCAAATTTCAGTAATTGAGCACTGTAGGAGATTTCGGTCAACTTACTAATACCAATTGAAATAAAGAGATGACTTGTTTACAGTATCAATGACGGAACATTGACACACATTGGAAAATAATAAAGGCACAAATATATATATATCCTTGCTGAAAACTTCATCTCAATAATCATATATATATGTACAAAAAAAACTAAACGCTCCCATAGATACAAAACATTTTTACATGACAAATATACACACTACATAACTAATTACATTCTAATTCTGTATTAAAATGTCACGCAAAAATGTTACAGATTTTGAATTCACAACCATATTTATATAGAATTTGTGGTATAGGAGTCTATAAAATTCACATTTTAATATACACAGATGAAGTTTTCAACTTAGTTAAAAAATATGCCATAACATTTATTACAATACTTACACACTAAGCAGTCTAACTCCTTTCGTACACATTTTTAGTAACCAATAAAAAATTGTCACAAACATGATTTCCTAATATATATATATATATATGCATAGATCCAAAACACATCATACAGTTCAAACAGATGAACCTCAGTCACTCATCCTAAAATAAGGTACATAACTGCCCAACTTCATCTTTCTTCAAAGAAATCAAGGAGTGAGCCTGCCCGTACACAAGACCTGGCCCACTAGAATATCACAGAAATGCTCATTTTCCTGTTTGTACAGGCAATTTTTAGCTTAAAACTAATTTATTCTCTGTTGTGTTAAATATCACACAATGTACTTACATACTGAAATGTCAAAATAAATTCTATGGGCCAGGCCCTAACTGTGTTTGTGTGTACACACATTAATATATAAAAAGTATCATTGCCTACTCCTTAGTCCATAGCATAATAAATCAAATCTAATTCTAAATAAATATATTTGTAGGCTAAACCTATGAACATTCTCTTCATTCATGGCACTTCATAAGGCCTGTCAATTTTCAGAGACATCTCAATATAAATATTCTAACAATGTAACATTGTACTATCGAAATTTAGGAATGACGACCAGGGACACAGTCCTTAAATAAAGGAGAGAATGTTCACGGTCAAAATTCACTAACAAATTATTTTGAATATCCAAGTCCAGTTATAAACATGTGTGCTTGCATTGTATTAGTGAATAATTTCACTAGACTTGGAAATTCAAAATTAAGAGGGAAAGGAAAAAATAAAGTCAACTTGAGAAGGTTAAAGGTTATTAGGCTCTATTAACATCCCAAAAAAATGTTGCACTCAAAACGCCTACAAACATGTCTGTGCAACTTACACTAGTTTCAAAATAATAAACATTTTTCTATAAAATTTTTCATGGCAACTCGTTAAGTCATTATGAAATAATCTCTGAATTTAGCTCTTTACCAGATAACTGAGGTAGAATTTTTAAATCAAAAGTCTTTAAAAAAGTCACATCAAATTTGGACATGCAATCAATGACTCAATATTAGCCAGCACTTGAATAGCATTGTAGTTATAAAGTATACGTAGCGTTTAGAAGTAAACTGTTTTTCAATTTTAATAATGCAGTTTTAATGGCAGCCCATTTTCTTATCGCACATGCGATGTTCTACGAACAGCTTTCTTGAAACGCCGTGGTGGAGCTATAGCTTCAGCCCTGAGAAAATTACAAACAAAAAACAGTTATGAAACAGCTCACCAATATTATTTATAAACAATTTTATGTTTACTTAATCAGCTATTATCCTTAATTAGAAATTAGTTTAAGAAATTTTACTTCATTTTCTTGGATGTTCAAAAATATAATTTAATGCAAAGCGAGTTTATAAAATACTGATGAGCTAAATTTGACACCAAATTTTCAAAAGTAGCCACGATACTTAACTAGAACCACTGGAAAAATGAAATGCTTTAATACATAAACTCTCCAATTGAACCTTCTGCAAACAACTATATTCAGATAAGTAATTAAAAATACTTTACAAAAAGTTAAATGATTTCTTGACAAACTACTTTTATTTTTAGTCACAATATAATTTTTTTAACTACTTTTATTATTATAATAGACAGTGAACTAGAAAGTGAAGCCTCACTCATTAAATATTATTAGTAACATAACTTTCTTAAAGCATATATTACACATAAATAGTGTTACAGAAAACCAGAAGAAAATTTAAATTAAATGTTAGTCCAGTGTATAATATTGATAATATGAAATAGTGCAGCATGTCCATTCAACATATTAAAATTAATTTTATTTCATCATGCCCTGGCATGGAATGCACACATGGAAATGTCTTATTGACAAAGAAAATCACCCACAAAGCAGCAAGTGTTCAGGATTTGTACGGTTTTAGCGGAAAATTCTTATGGACAAAGGAAACCGCTGATAACAATAGAAGGTTGTCAGTATTTGTGGGTTGTTTTCACAGAAAATTCTTAAGGACAGAGATGAGGATAGGAGTGAACTGCGAAGCAAAGTAAAAGTTCAGTAGTTGAAGGAAACCATGGAGCAAATTACTATTACTAGCCTGCAGAAAAGGAAGAATTCAGTTGTTGAGCGTTGTGCCACATCCTGAAAATAGGGAGTTCCAGCCTCCACTTTTCCACTGTGCAATTCTTGCCAATATAATGTAGTGAATAACATCTGGCAGTAAAGGCGGTGCGTGACCACCCTTTGTCCGCAGGCCTGAGAGGGTCTCAGCGGAAGAAATTAAATGTGCACATGTACCAGAGATGCCCTGAGAAGTGAAGGATACCTGTCCTTTTTTTTTTTGCATCATGTGGGGGGGGTGGGGGGGTGGAATAGGGGTATATACTCCACACCTGAGACTGGAGGACTAAAAGTTAAGCGAGGAAGGCGAGAGGGTGCAAAAATTGGCTGCCCGATGACAACTAAAAGTTTTGAGCGTGGACATCCGTCGAGTGAGGCCGAAGAAGAAGAATCGTGGAGTGCCACAACCAGTGATCCGCTACAAGACGGCTGTTTGTGATAAAGTAAGGGTCACCATTATTGTAAAGTGCCTTCATACATTAAACATTTTTTGCACAGTAAACAGAACCAAGCTCTGTTTATGAATAGACACTGAACCACCAAATTACCCTGTAGAGCAATAGTATTCCTTTAACTTTAAGCTGAAACAAATTATTATTTTTTGCAGACTATATATATCTGCTGGCCCCCAATTCTATTTTTTAATGTAATAAAGTTTTTTATGTGAGTAATAGTCTAATCATTACAATATTATGATGAAAGAATTGTATAAGATTATGAGTGCCACACTATGATTCTCCCAAATCACTCCTTTTCGAGTGTGTTTAGAAAATTGATGAGAGCCTGAGGCTAAGATTAAGCAGCAGGATATTTACTCTATTAATATAAATAATAATGTGTAATTCCATAATTGTAAATAAACAATATTTAATGTTAATTTCTTTTTAATATAATTCCCTCCACATAGTTAATGTTACAATAGATATAATAATGATGTGAATACTTACGTAAAGGATGGCGTTTCCCCTCCTGTGAACTTAAAACTGGGTTTTACAGTTGGATCAAATGTAGGAAGCCCTGCAGGTTGAGCTGCTGCTGTTCCAAAAGTAAACACAGGAGTTGAATTTGGGACAGGTTGAGTACTTGCTCCTTGGTTAGCTGGTACTCCAAATATACTGCTCGCCTGTGGATTGGAACCAAAGAAAGAGGGTTGTGCAAAACCAGATCCAGCATTGCTTGAGCCAAATGCAGGTGGTGTTGCATTTGATCCAAACATATTTGCAGCTGGAGCATTTGCAGTGGGTGCATTTGCACCAAATGAATAGTTGGCAAACCCAGAAGATTGCGGCATGTTCCCACTTGATGTATTGGCACTATTAGAAGAGCCAAAACTGAAACCTGTGATCTTAGCAGGTGAAATGGAGGCAACTGCTGTATTATTTTGTGGGCCAAAAGAGAAAGGAGAAACCTTATTTGAATTTGCTGAAAAAACAAATGGGCTTGCGCTAGGTTTTCCAGTGTTGATGGAACTTTCTGAATTATTAAAGTTTCCGCCAGAATTAGCAGTTACGCTAGAATTAATGGTATCAAAGCTTGGAGCACTTGTAAAAGCAGGAACACTTAAACCAAAGCTTGGAGTTGTTGTGGGTAAAATAAATGAGGAAGTTGTAATAGGGTTCCCAAAGCTGGGTACAGATGTATTAGCATTTCCAAAGCTGTTTGAGGTTGCAGCTGTACCAAATGGTGACAAAGTTGTCTTTGCAGGTATATTATCTGACGCAGGAAAACCAAATGGCTTTGGAATATCTGAGCTTCCAAAAGTTGCAGGAGAAGTAGAAGGTGGTCCAAAAGTAATAGAAGGTTTCGTTGCAGTTGTAGTCACTGGAATTCCAAAGTTTGAAATTGGTGAAACTGTAGAGCTACCAAATCCAAACGTACTACCTGTTGAACCAAATGCAGGCACAGATGCTACATTTGTACCAAAGCTCGGGGCTGAAGAACTTGTAACGGAACCAGAAGTAGATACAGCAGTAGTTTGCAAGTTTCCAAAATTAGCAACTGTAGTAGTTGTCACACTAAGACTTGTTAAAGTGGATGAAGACACTGAAACTGGCGCACTAACAGAAGACCCAGATGCTGCTACAAAAGTAGTTGCAGAAAATAGTGAAGGTGCTGTTGAAACCACCGAGGCTGCTGTTGTAGCACCTAAAGTTGACACTGATGATGAAATAGATTGCCCAACTTGATCTACTCCAGATCTGGCATCTACTTTATTTAAAATTTGTGAACTTGTCACATTAGTCTGCCCAAAATTCGAAGCAACTGCACCCTTTTCACCACTAACTAAATTATTAGCAAGTGTGGTGATAGGGGTACTCTCTAGAATTGGTGCTTTTTCTTCAGTTGTACTTTGCGTAGTTGCTTGTTGCACAAATGGGCTAAAGGTGAAACCAACTTTCTCCCCACTGGGTAGTGAAGAATTTGTGGATGACGAAACAGGGCAAATGTCAGCATTAGGTTTAATTTCAAATGAAAAAGGGTTTGATTTTTTCCCCAAAGTAGACATTTCTGATGATGGACCACAATTTGTAGGCATTACAAATTTAAACTGAGGAGTACTTAACTCCGGTTTTTCATTTACAGAAACAGGAGGCTTTGAAGCTGTAAATGTGATGGTTGTAGGTGGCAGCTGATTAGATACACCAATTTCTTTTGCTGTTTTAGCATTATCAGGTTGGCTAATAGTTTCTTCAGCCAAATTTTCACTCTGTAACACTTTATTTGGCTGTGAAATAAAATTGAGATTTGTGTCATTTTTCTTATCCTTTGAATCAAATCCACTATCAACACTATCTAATGTTGCATTTTTCTTAATGTCTTTTGGGCTCTGCTTTAATTTGGAAGCTTGTGGAATAGCAAAAGTAAAGTTATCAGTTTTTGAGGTAGTATCAGCGGACGTACTAGTTATACTTTCAGGAATACAAACTTCATTGCTTGATTTTATTCCAAATGTAAAAGTAGTTGGTACTGCAACATTCTGAGCATCACCAAATTTAAATCCATGAGTAACATTATTAGTTTCAGTAGAAATATCATCTCTGTTCAACCCAAATTTAAACATCTTCGATTCTGCTGGTATATCAATATTAAACTTTGTTGAGGACTTTGGTTTTGCATCATTGGATGATCCTGGTTTTGGCTCTTCACAAGCAACACATTTAAGAATATCCCCTTTATTTGATACCATGCAAGTTGGGCACTCCCATGAATCTGCAGGTTTTTTAAATTTGTCAACAAGAGATGGAACCTTAACTGGGGAGACAGATTTAGCTGTTTCGCATGCTAGACACCTTAAATGTGTTTCATTGTTACGTACCATACAAGTTTGGCACTCCCAAGTATTTACAGGTGGTTTAAATTCCTCCCCAATATTATATGACGGCTGCTCATTATTAAATGGTTTCGAACCAACATTTATTGCCTGCTTTGGACTTGAAAAATCTTCAAGTTTTAACTTGGAGTCACTTTTTTTAGAGGGAGAAATGGCCCCAAATTGGAATTTAATAGTTTCTGCATTGGTTGTTGCAGGCAATACATATGAACCTGTTGCATTTGGTAATATACGAGATTCAGAACAAGCCACACATCGTGTTGCTTCTTGCTTGTTCCTAATCAAACATGTACTACATTCCCAAGTATCAGGAGGTGGTTTAAAAGCAGTACCAAATGAGAAATTCACATTTGACTTAGTTGAATCTTCTGGTTTACTTTTCCCTAAAATGTCACTCACACTTCCACTTTTCAGTTCAGAAGCTGCTTCAATAACATAATTACTGGGTCCATTATTTTTTACAGCCACAATATTTGCACTCTTTAACTGGATTACAGTTGAATGTTCTGGATTAGATATTGTTGAGTCTAATTTAGAAGGACAGCAAGGTATAAAATTTCCCACTTCAGTCACTTTCACACTGTTTAAACTGTTTTTGATAAAATTAGCCACACTGATTGGTTTACTAAAAGTAAAATTGTTTTTTGAAGGTACTGTCCTAGATATTTCTGAAACAACAATAGGCGAGGAAAATTTAAACTTTTCAATAGACACTGATTTGCTTGTTTCAGGAACAATAATATCAAATTTAGGAAGAGATGTTATTGGTAAAGGAACACTAGGCAAATGCACTTCTTCTACAGTTTCTTCATTTTCAATATTTGCCTTTTTACCCAAAACTTTACCAACTGCAGATGAATTCTCTAACCTAAAAATAAAACCATATATTAATATGTATTTAAACAAACATAAAATTATAAATTACTTAAATGACAACATATTTCCAGAAATAATGACAGGAAATCAAGAATGGAATATTAGGGAAAGAAAAGTTTAATTGATTCTGCTGTGAGAGTAAGTGTTGGTTTGTCAGAATTATACCAAACACTTTCAAAGGCAAGATAACTAATTTTTTTTAATGTGTATTAGATTCATTAATTTCTAAAAGGTTCAGTTAAGATGATCAGGTTAATACTTTCTGAATTAATGAGATCTTTTGTGTGGCATAACACAATTGAAATGTGCAAAATATGGAAAATGGTAGTCACACATTACACTTTTTGAGGATTTTTAAAAAACTTACAGTGCTAGCAAAGGGCAGAAGGATAATCCTTAGATGATAAAATTCGGAAATGGTCAGTAAAAGAAACATAAATTACTAGGAAAAATATAGTATTTGTGTTGTTTTTCATTTTATGGGTAGGAAAGGTCTCAACAATTGGAAAATCCATACACTCATATAAACACATTAGAATGGAAGATAAAAAGTAAAGAAAAGGATATGAAGTTAAAAAGTAAAAGAATGAAACCAGAGAAAGAATTGAACAGTTCATATAATAGTAATCATTAAAGCAATTATCATATTAGGTTGATACAAGACTTTAACACAATATAATAACTACTGCCACAATGACCACTATATTTAGGTGTCGAGTCCAGGACCATCCCAAAGATGTAGTTCAGCATCTGATGAGTAAGGAGGGTGAGTGTATAGCATTGGTCAAAATTGCCTTTGGGCATGAGCAGCCATTGGAAATTGGGTTTTAGATAGTTTGACAGTGCTGCGGTGGTCAGCAATACACGGTAATACGTATTACACATACCATTTTCTAAACTTCTCTTCCGTATTGCAGATACACTTTGGCACAGCTGAATTCAAACTGAGTGTAGTGCAAGTCAGCGGCTTGTGGCCTATCACCCTATGTGTCATGTGCACTATTCTCTGAGAACACCTGAAATCGTCGGGAAGGGGCATAGGTGTCTACCAACCGTCCAGAGCTTATCAGAGACGGTAGTCGCAATATAACCTTGACAGGTCAGTGTCTCCAAGTACTATCTGCCATATTGTCTCCTTTTAATTTATTTCTGTATATTAAATCTTTTTACTCATCAACAACCCTTAATTAACTGAAGTGCAGCAAAACACCAAACACTACGCCTAGGTTCAATTAGTTGAACACGAACCCTCACGTTACCGACTTTACTGTTTCCTGTTCTGAATTCTTCCTTTATCCTCTAGATCGATAACCAGGTGAGCTAACGGAGGTATAACTTAGTTGGTGAACGATCTAGCTGGACTTCCCATTCCCAACAGCTGGAATATTACAACGTTGTGGGAGGAGTGTTTGGTTTGGCTGATACAGAAAGCAGGACGGAAATTGGAATTAATTTGACAGATGATGTGGGAGGAGGCAGGTACTGTTTTCTTTTATTTTGTAGGTGACTATTTGGGGAGGATTTTGAAAGATGGGCTTTGGTAGGTGGACACTGGATAGTGCACAGAATAATTGATTCTGGAAGAGATCGCTAGGGCATTTTCTGTTTATGAAAGCATCAAGGATCCTACACTAACTCAATCCTTTCCCTACTATCATTCTTTTACTTTTTAAGTTCTTATCTTTTTCTTCAACTTTTACCTTCCATTCTAATGTGTTTGTATGTATGCATTTATTTTTCTATCTTTCAATTGCTGTGACATTTCCTTGAGGGAGGCAGAGTTGTTGGGTTTAGATTGTTGCTGTCTAACGGCTGGTGTATGAATTTATAAATTAATGCCCAGATGGCACATAGTTCAGACCTTCTTTCCTGACAAAGTGGGCTCAGGTCCCAAAAATTTTTAATATTATGTTTTTCCTTCCTATTTAAATGTGTTATTTAATTTGACCTTGCAACATTTCCTTGTTTTATAAAATATATTTAATTGCAATATTGGTATGGAAAGGAAAGAGAGATAGGTTGTGGCTTACCTGAAAGTGAAGTGCGGTGTTGCCATAAGGAACTGAAGAACAACCTTCAGTTCCTTATGGCGACACAGCACTTCACTTTCAGGTAAGCCACAACCTATCTCTCTTTCCTTTCCATACCAATATTGCAATTATTTTTGACAATGTCACATCCTTACTAATATCATATATATATATATATATATATATATATATATATATATATATATATATATATATATATAGTGTGTGTGTAAAATGATAAACCCTTAAAACCACAGCACTAATTCAACACACAATGTAATGTGATGGCTAATTTTGAAATAGAATTATACAAACCTCAGCTGATAGCTCGACTCTTGTTTGGCTGAATTTGCTATTATTCTTGCTGCTTCCAATGAGTCTTGGAGTTTTTCACGTCTTCGTAATTTTATAAGGTCAGGTACAGTCGGGATAGAAAGTTGGCGTAACGAACTTGCAGGTCTAGCCTCCTGTTGTTTTGCTTCCGGTCTTGGTCTTTTAGAACCGAGAACAGGAAATGCGCCTTGCCCCACTACCATCTTTTTTGCGTCCTGAATAGGCGATGAAAACTGTTCAAGTGCTTCCAAAATACGGCGGGCAGTCTGACTCATTGTGGTCATATCTGAAGAACCTTTGGAGTTTTCAGCATTAATTGGTTTGACTTCTATCCCTGTTCTTCTGATGCTAGTCTGCAAGTTGAAAGAATAAACAAGTTCTTTTTAACCAACAATATTACAATATCAAAGATTTTCATGGTGTATAATCTGGATAAACAGTTCTTAGGTTTCCATCTGGGTTGAAGTAAGCTTAAGCCACGACATTTCAATGGCGTACTGGGCCACCTTTCTCACTTGAGAAAGATGCCATTGAAACATAATGGCTTAAGCTTAAACCGGGAGGAAACCTAAGAAATATTTATCCAATATTACAATAAATTGTTTAGACAAATCAATCATTTTTATTCATTACACAAAAGTTAAGTCAGTGACAGAATCACAAGAAACATTAAAAGCCTCTAAAAGTACAAGCTCTTCTAAGTGTAAAAATTGTCCCTGGTTTTATACAAAGTTGAGTTTGATCAGTAATGTTTCAATGGTTATTACAACCATCTTGAGAAATGTAAAAACACAAACAGAAGAACCATAATTTAAAAAAATTACACAATATGTAAAAACGATAACTAACAATTTTCTGGTGAAGAGAACTAAAGACTAATGCAACAGGTAAGATAGTTAAAGAGTAATCAAGGTTATACTCCTATGAACCACAAGTACTTGAAAAATCTGAAACAGGTAGTAATCAAATAAACCAAAATGATTCAGACAGATATGCATTATTAATTATTTGAAAAATAAAATGAGCATTTTAACCAATCACACGTATCTAATTTAACAGAACAATGTATACACCAGAAACTGATAGCCCCACATTCAAAGTCCTTATACACTAATCACTGCTAACACTGAAGAGTCCTTCCTTACCTGACGTGGTGAGAACAGCACATCTCTGGATTTTCGTAATGCTGATGCTCCTCCATATGAAGTTCTCCCTTGATAAAATGGCGAGTTAATAACAGCACTTCTAGACAGCGACTTATCGGCTTCCTACAATATACAATCATTTATCAGTCAGGCAACACATACCACACTTAAAAAGATAATTTCTTGATTATCTTACCAATGGTGATGTAAACGATGAAACATTAAACATAGTTCGTCTTCTACTTAGAGGCGTATTTATAGTTGGACTCCTTGTACGGTTTAATATTAGGGATCTTTGACCCATATGATTTCCTATAAAATTATCAAATCATACATGCAATTTATAATCAATTATACAGAACTTACAAAGTATTAAAACATACCTAAACTACTTCTTTCTGATGTTCTATTAATACGATCTTGTTGCAATTCACCTGGTAACATCTGTCTATTCACTTGTGGTAACAAAGAGGAACACCCACTTGTAGATTCACTGCTCTCTGATCTGTCATCTCCTGAAATAAAATAATTTGTCAATGTTTATTAAATAACTTTAGCAGAGTAGACAAAATGTACTCTGGCATTACATAACAGCTCTCTTATGTACGGCAATGGGGATGCTTGAAATGAGTAGATCTGTAGCGTTTAAAATCTTGTATTAGAGAAAAATGTAAAGCTAAAATGAACCGATTAAGTAAGGAACTAAATATATTGTTAGGGTAAATGTTCTTGGAACAATAAGGAGGTTTTGAAGTTAGTGAGACTTGCTCATAAATCCAGTACAATGCAGAACACAAAAATCACATATCAATCCAGTAACTATAGTTGTGTTGTAAACTATTGTAAGCCTACACACATTTTACCTTAAAATATTCGAATTTTTTTAAAAATATTTTAATCTATATTGTATGCAACATGTAAGTTTAAGTCTAGCAATATCTACCACTATCTGTAGGGTAGGCTCTCATTGGTTCATAATCCCTAGGACAGAAAAGAGCAAGGTCAAGAACAGCAGAGTTTGTAACCATGAGAAGCTGGTACTGATCCAGGATTTGTAAGAATAAGGCCCCTCAATGAAAGCAAAATTTAGGTTTAATGAAGCCTGTTAGTAACTGAGCCCTATGTACAGAGTACAGAAATGTGAACACCAGAAGCTGCAGACAAAGTATAACAGTGGATTTGAAAACTGTGGACAGTGGCGATCAAATGGTGAGAGTGCAGCTATGGTATTTGTGTATGGTAGAAGTAGCATTAGATATATACATTCAGACCTTCCTTCCTGACGAAGGTGGTTCAGGCCCTCGAAAATTTGTATTATTCCGTCTCCTCAGCCTAAATGGACCAACGATTAATTTCAGATAAGTCGACATTACTGTCTCTCTTTCCAATTCAAACGTGTTAATTGAATTGACCTTGCCACATTTACCTCAAGTGCTTTATATATATATTGTGCGTATTTCTACACCCGAGCATATGCTTTCTTAGATTGCATTCCCACCTTCCGCCCTTATTTCTACCTGTCCTCACTATCCCATTGTGACATCCTCACTCATTATAATAAAACCCTTCATTATATATAATTTCTTCTGCTACTGATAATCTTCTACTACCCACAAAGAATTAATTAAAAATACAAAATACAAATTCTAGGCCAAAACATAACTCACAAAAACCCTTCCTGTTCAATTACTTGTACAATCAGGAAGGGAAAGAATCAACTACAAGTCAATCGTATAGATGTATTCCTTTGTATATTTGCTTACCATTCATTTTCCTATCAATATTATTTACAAGTGGAGAAGGTGGAGTTGTAGGATTTGATAGCAATAAGCGTGGTCTCATATTTAAGTGACTTGATGCCAAAGATGCTCTCGCTTCATTTTCAATGGGCGTTGAACTTGCCATCAATTCTTGTCTTCCTGTCATCCTGGAGAAACCACTTGGTCCAGCTTGGTCCAAAAGCATCGAGACATCTGTCCGTTCAGGAGAAACTGAAATTTAAAGTATTACTTTCAAATGGTGTCTACTTCAGAAGAATTGATTTACAATCCATATTATTGAAAATTATATTTAATTTTTATACGGGGTTTAAAAATATAAAGATTAAATTAAAATCTGAGAAGTATTGCCATACATGTAATTGAAATAGATGACAATGTCTGTAACAAGAAATATTTAACATAGAATTGGCCACAAACAAACTAACCAAGAATACCATGTGTTTCTTCTCCAATCGGTAAACATATTCAAGTACTAAACTTAAACTAAACTGCACAAGCGGGAACCTGTCAAATATAATAAACCAAAAATCTGAAGTATCCAATATATATATATTTTTGTAAGCGTGTATCTGTTACTCTGAACATTAAGAATAAAATTATTATTGATATATTAATATTGATCATGTCCGAGATGATTCTGGCATTATAGTTTGGTTCAATATCAAGATCCCAATGAAAGTTGTGATTATGTAAACGACTACATTTAGTTAAATGAATATTTCCTTCCAGAAGTTCATAATTGACTTTGTTTCTTGATCCTGGTTCTTGTAGTGCACTTAGTTTGACCAACTTAATTGCAATCACACAATTGTCATCGGGATCTAAAGGATCTTTACCATTCTCAATGTAACAATGTAAGGAATTATTGTCATTTATAAAACATACCAAGAAATGTTACAAAATAAATGTGAATGTCAATATTAAAATGTATAGCTGTATCAAATGAATTTCATTAGCTTTGGTGTGTACTAAACAGATCATACCAAGTAATACATATCACAAATTCAACAGAAATTTACAATTCCCAATTTAATTGAAAATTTACAGCACGATTCTTTTAATCATTAGAAATATGGAACTTTTGCAAGTTTTGATGTATTTGAGGATTGATAAGAGATCTTAGCATAGTCTATAACAAGACAATAAATGTAGGTCATTCCAAATAGTCACCACAATAACTCAAAATTAATTCTTATACCTAGTACAAGAACAGGCTAACATGAACAATTTTTAAGTGACTGAAATACACTATTTCCAGAAAGCAGAAGTGGGAAGATAGAAAGAAGCGTGTGGAAATATTTCACCAAATATTTAGAACAGTTTTCTCATAAATTACTAGTATCAGAAAAAAACACAAATTACCCTCTATTTGATTACATTGTGTGTGGAAATATTTTAAGCTAAAATACTGGGAGTAAAAAATTTATATATAAATTCAAAACAAAGTTAAAATATTTGAGGAATGATAAATTAGATAAAGTGCAGATGAACTATATAAAATACAGTAACATCAAATAAAAATAACAGAAAATAGAAATCATAAAAACGAAAAAGAGGTTGCAAGACACAAATCACTATTATCAAAAACGAAAAGAACTCGTAAAGGACTATATGAAATATTATTATAATTGATAAATACCTTCAGAATTTGTAAATGCACCAACTCGATAATTAACAGGAATTTGTTGATTGAGCTCAATCTTAGCTCTTTTCCTTGACGGAGGATTAATATCAGTATCATCATCAGAATCTGAGTCATTCTCTTCTGGTTTCTGACTTTCATCAACTGATGTAAACCATTTGCTTAGCCACGATGACTGGGGCAGAAAACTAGTTACACGAGAGGCAACTTTTTTGACAAAAGACTGAAACAAAAGTATGTTAAACTATTTAACTAGCAGGTATTAAAACACAAATGTAAAAAAATTAACAGAAAAAGATTAAGTCAGTGCATTAAAATATCTGGCAAACTTTAGAACTACTTATAAATCTGAAACGAATATTGCTTTTAGATTTTTACACAATGCCTCACGAAACTGTCTTAGCATAAAAATTATGTTTTGATCCTGAATCGACACACAATCCAAAGACGTTAGTCATCCATAACAGAACTGGGGTTTAGGTTATTTGTTGCATCACTTCAGAATAAGACTTAAAAGTAACACGTTGCGGAAGGTTAACTTCACTTTTAAGAAGCTAAGATACAATTCTATAAGAACAATTGTAGTCAACACTCGGTTAGTTTTCAAAAGTTTCACTCAGCTGGAGGTCATTAGATTTTACATCACATTCTTCTCACTATTACGCGCCAACATTGTAACAAGTTTTATTACTTACATTCGACACGTCATACGGTTTTGAAGAATGAGTTTTTTTGTTCCTAAGACCATTATTTCCTTTGGCCATGATTTTATTCACTGATTAACGAACATTTATTTGCTTTGTTATTTCATACTGAACGATTTCCTGACAACTAAGGAGCAGGGGGTAGGAAAATATGGCGGCCACAATCTCGTCTCCAGTTGGCCATTCTTTACACGTGATGCTCCATGGTTGCAAACAAATGAATACCAGGCCTTGCCCTCTTTACACTCAATTCCACAGCCTTCTATATATTCAAACAATGTTGTGCAATCTAAAAAAAAATTAAGAACCAACAACGAAAATCACTTGAACGCTTATATTATGAATATTACGGGATAATGTGCCCAGCAATTATAATTCAAAACCACACAATGCGTCTGGAGACACCTTAATTATTAACAAGACATTTTTATTCCGTACTTTAATCGGAATCATTTGATTGATAACGCATATTATAATGGAAAAATAAAAATCTGCTTCTCTCATTTGTATACATTAAAAGCTAATGCGTTCTTCACCAAGTTAATACGTATAGTATAAAATTTATGAATACATAAAGAAGGAAAATCGCTACTTACGAATACTGTTATTTAAACAAAAAATCAACATATGCATCCTGCAAGTAAACATCAACATCTACGTCCCTCAGATGCGCTAAACTAACAAAAGAAAATGTAAACAATATTTGTAATAACGGACAGAAATAGTAAAGAATTAACTGCTGATTTTTTAAGAGTGTATTCTCACCTTCACTTAGCTGTTAGCGACTCATGATCAAATGTCTTTGTGAGATTCAATTAGCGTAACTGTAAACCTGTAAACGAAACACAAACCAAAGATTGGCATTAATTAATCAACTAAAACTGCATATCTTTGGAAAACAAATGTATGTTAGTTGAAATATCACTCTAGTGAATGAACACTTTCTATTTAGACTCTCAGATTTGCATTGACAGAATTTTTTTTTTTTCGTTCCTAACGTCACTCTTGGTGGTAATGACTTTTTAGTATCACTAGGCAATTTTATTACGAACAAAATATTTGCATCATTTGGAAGAATTCGTAGATATAAATTGATAAAAAAAAGCATTTAAGTAAAACTGTACAACATTTCCTATGGATGAACAGTAGACCTCCAGTAGATTGTCTGCTAAAAAAAAAAAACACTTTACTTACGAAAAATAATACAATAAAGTTACTAAATATTCTCTAACATTATAATACAATGAAACAGTCATTGGATTTAGACTAGGCAACGGCATACAACCAACTCCTTAATATTTTTTTTCGACCAGACAGAATAAGACTCATGATTGGATTCCATCTATGGAACTATTTTATCTCACAAGGGACAGCGAAATATCTCCTGTGTTATTAATATTGCAGTTTATATCAGCAATGCTCACTGGATAATTAGTTTATTGTATATACCTTTAAATTATTCCCCGAGTTTATATCACTTTGTGTATTAATTGTATTAATTCTATTATAAAGTGATACAAACACTCTTCTAATGACCATCTCTGTCTCTTTTTATCTACTTAACATCTTTAATTAATAAAAATTGATTTATTGCAGGTTACATCTGACGAGGTTTACAGAAAATTAGAACAAACGCTGTGTAATTCTTTATGTTTAATTTCGTCCATTTTTTTAAAAAAAAATTATTTAAAATATATTTTTTTGTGTATTATTATTAATGTATTTTTCTTTATATGCATTTGTCGTATTATTCTTATTTGTGTGTTACGCTTTTCTAATGAATTTTGTTCTCGTCCCATTTCCCCAGTAACTGTAACCAATGGATTAAACAAACAACTAAACCACACTTTAGTGAAAAGAAAATATTTCGAGTGACAGAAGTTTTAATTTCTTGTAGTCATTTAGAAATAAAAATTGTTTTTCTGTTTGCGCAAGAAGCGGCTACCTTTGGGGATGCCTCTTCCTCTCTCCGTTTTTGAACTAAGGTTCCCACAAGCCGAGACACCTCGGCCTGCTTTGAGAGGTGTATGTTCCGGGGTCGCAGACTTTGGGCATACGGTAAAGAGTTGTTCTCTGTTCCTATTGGAACAGTTGGCCAGCTGCCTACTAAACTAGTCGTGGTACGGAAAAGGGAATGCTGCAACCCCACAGCAAACTCTTCTCCCGCTATCGGAAGGGCGTGGGACAAGTACCCAATGCCCGACCTACGTGATGCAGGTTTTTCTAGGGTTTTCCCTTCATTACTTTTAGGCGAATGCCCGGTAGGATCCTTAAACTAAGCCCGGGGGCCCGAGTTAACCCTTGGCTACCTTCCTCTACCCTTCCGCATGCCCCCTTTCAGATCCCTTCTTATGCTATTAAATGGGAGTTGCCACCATGTGGATTACCTTCATGTAGTCTGTTACCCTAAAAAAGTAAATAATAATTTTGGTTGTTAGGCAACAAGTACCACAGTAAAACATTTATAATCTATGTAATAGTATTTAATTGTTTATGAAATATCGTTGATACATTTTATGGAGTTAATATTTATTTGTTCATTAGTCCCATGAAAACTAAATTTTGGCACGTTGGTCCTATTATCAAAAATTAATTATGACTCAATTTTCCTCTTGATTGTTTCTGATACTCATTGAATTTAATTACTGGTAAAAGTGTTTTTTCCGCGCCATCGTAGCCCCCCGTTTATTTATATGAATAACCTAATTTTATATAGTTTTCCGGTATATAAGTATTTACGGGAAGGTTGGTAAAATGTTGCTCAGGTAAACGTGACCAATCATTTTTTCAATGCGTGGTTTTATGACATAGAGTTATATATGTACAAATGTAAACGGAACGGTTAAACATTAGTTTCGTGTAGAGAGAATATATTGTGCAGTGAATTCTGTAGTTAATTAATTATTGTATGATACCATTAACGATTACCTGTTATAAAGTTTCTTATGATTGAATGATAACGTATACCATTAATTCGAACATGAAAATAATGAAAACCCGCGAATGTAAACGTCATGTTTCAATATAAATTCCGGGAAAATCCTCAGCATCTTAAAAATCAAGTTTATATGTTCCGAAAGCGCGCCAGGAATGATTTTATGACGGTGATTCTTGGATTATCTTAAATCAGAAGGGGATGAAGGATCTGAAAATGAATACGGAAACATGAGAAGACCCGACGTTTTCAGTGGAGATAAGAAAATGCTTTATCATATATGATGAACATATATATTGTAGTAATTGGTAATTAAGACATTGTTCTAATTGGAAAGTTGGATTGTAGAGGACTCATTATTAGTGGATATAGAGCGGACGCCGCAACAATCCGGCAAGGCAAAGAAAACATTGTTGAGGTTCTACGCGCTCAAAATCTACGAGACGAAGGTGACAGTCAGGCAGTAAGCAGCGAGGAGAAAAGACCAAAATTCCAAGGCATAAAAATTTGAACAGTACAGTCGGTCAGCAGACAGCGAATAGAACGGACGAAAAGAACTCATTGAAAGTTTTACAGTCGGCAGTCAGAACGAAAGATTGTGGCCCAGTCACAAACATGCTTTCAGTTATTAAAAAGTAAAGCAATATTTAGACAAACCAATGAAGTCCATTGTCAACTAAAGCCACGAGATCTACAAAGCCAGGTTGCAGTAAAGCATCGAGAACCAACCAATTTGTGGTAAACCAACTAACAAACAACGCCAATTAGAGTCTGTGAGAACTTAGAATCAGTGATGTCCCCAAAATTGTGCACGAAAAACTAAAAATGAGACCTGGGCGGCCGTAAGTAGAGAAAACTTTAAAATAATTTGTAAACCGTGTTTAAAAGATAAAAGTCAGATCGTTCTGTAATTTTAATTATTTAATTATCGATAAAATGAGATCCTTAATTATTGATAAAATGAGATCCTTAATTATTGATAAAATTAAAATTGTTTAAATTCAATCTTTAGTATTATTTCTTCCACAACAAATTTCGTCTATGTTCAGACGCATTGATTTCCATAAAAAGTAAATGTAATTTTGATTACTTAAATTCTGCCATTTACCAAACCCAGATCAAGACCCTGAGATCCCAAATATTTTGTGTAAAATATAATTGTTTTTAAAATTGATAATAAATTTTGTTTGTTATTTAAACTTAATAGTTTTCCATTATTATTTATATATAAATTATTACAATATATATATATATACATATATATATATACAACCGGTTGTAAATACATTAAATACCATGAAACAATCATTTTAGATCACTGAAAACTCCACGTTGCGAAAGCCCATTTAATACCCCTACAAGTTAGGTTACCCTGTCATTCACATAAGTTGTTTCAGTTGCAGAATTTGAAGGCGTAAATAGGAAACTTATTTTCATTCTGTTCACATCTGAATGGTAGGGTATTTATATAAAAAAAAGAAAAAATCCCAGTACTTAGGATCGGCTACGTATATGAATATATTTTAAGTTTAAAGATTCATATTTTAATTTTATTAAATCACCATATATATATCCATTAATTTTTATTTTTGGTTTCAAAGAATTATGTAGGCTACATTACGACAGTAACCAATTAAAAATCACACAATGTTATTTATAATAATATAGTATTATCAGCTTTCAATTTACAACAAACTTCTAATTTACAATAAAAAATTGAAACTATAGTGCTTCCGGGATACAATTAAATTTAAAGTTCGTCTATTTACCGACCATTGAGTAATTTATTGCAAAATCAAGTGCGAATGGAGGATTTAAGGGGTTTATAAACGTGGGTGAAAAAGAAATGGTATGTGGTTAAACCCGGACAAATGTAAAGTAATTAATTTCAGACGTGCACAGAGATGGATCCAACGTCGTGCATTATCGGAGGACATTGTTATATCTCAGGAGAAAAATGGTAAATTCTTAAGAATTATAATGAATGAACAGATAATTTAGGGACTGCAAATAAAATTATGTTGTATACAAATCCTGGGAGAACATTACATTTTGTGATAAGAGAAAGTCTTTTTAGTCACTCCAAGAAAAAAAGAGAGCCTATTAGGGAAAAATAATAGGATATTAACTGAGATACCTGGATAGACCAATTAAGCTGATATAGAGAAAGTATCAAATGTAATTAAACAAAATTTTGTTAATTAACTTACCCCGCACTTCGTAATTGAGTGACATGCACAAGAACGTCAGATAAAATCGGCCGAAACATTTAAAACAGCTTTCGAAGTTTAAGAATGAAAAATCACTAATACCTTGTCTCTTAAGTCATTATAATTTTCACCGGGCCGACTGTTTTCTCTGGCACTTTCCCTTGTCATTTTGTTCCCACTTCAAAAAAAGAGGAGGTGAATTATTTTAATTTGGATCCGCGAAACGGGGAAGATGAAGCTTGACAGTTTTTGTTATATTTATTTATAAATGACGGATATTTTTCCTATATATATATATATACGTCCTGTATTATGAAATAACAGATAGTTTTCGTGGTCTATGTAGCTTCGTTACTGAAGAGTAAATTAGTGATTTGCGATTAAAGTGCAAGGAAACAGAAGAAATGTAAACGGAACAAGACGACTTTAGTAGCACCACTGACGTCATAACTCCTCCAATAAAATGAAGCTATAAAATCCAATGCAGATGATAATATGTATTTCTTCGATTTTCTTATTTATTTTTATGTTTGGCTTAAGTTTGAGTTAACGGATCGCTAAGGAGGTCGCGATGACGTCAGTCTGATAAATTTTGAGAGTAACATGCTACATGAGGGTAATCCACGTGGTGGCAAGTCCTCTTTAATAGCATAGGAAGGGATTTGAAAGGGGTGTTGCGGAAGGGTAGAGGAAGGCAGCCAAGGGTTAACTTGGGCCCCCGGGCTATAGTTTAAGGATCCTACCCAGCATTCGCCTAAAGGTGATGCAGGACAAACTGTAGAAAAACCTGGATCAGGTACGTCGAGTATTTTGTACTTGTCCCACGCCCTTCCGATGGCGGAAGAAGAGTTTGCTGTGGGGACTCGACCAGTTTAGGAGGCAGCTGGCCGACTGTTCTAATACTCGTACTATTCAAAAACCTCATCGCAACTGCAAAATAATAATCAGGATGAATTTTCAAGCTTTTTAAGTGTTTCAATTGACGGAAACATCCTGACTTTTTTGAGGACGCAATTTATTTGGTCTCATAGGAATTGTAATGGTTTGCATATATCACCGTAATTAAGAGATATCCATGTGTAATTCTTTCTTAAGGGGTCTTAGAATCACGACTATTTTCCAGAAATGAATTAATTTTTTTTATTTTCCCATTTACTCAATCGTAACTAAAGCCGAATGAAGAAAAATATACTCTTGATGTCAATAATAAGAAAAATAGCCAAATACAGACAAAAGAAGTGACACAAAGTTTCTGGAAACCTTGTTCCTTTCTTCAGGTACTATTTCTTAACACACAGGAGCCTAGAAAGAAACAACAGCACAATTCAGCTGACAAAACTCAAACTTTTGTGTTTTTTTAGTTTTCTTATCACCTGAAGAAAGGAACAAGTTTTCGAGAAATTTTATGCGGTATTTGTATTGTTACTTCTTTTGTCTGTAACTCACTATTTTTCTTAGCATTAATTTTTAAAAACAGACGTAAATTTTTCATTTTATTCTTGATGTCAATTTACAATTTTGCTCGGGGAATGAGTGTGACGTCACTGGAGCTTCTAAACTCGTCTTTAGCCATGAAAATGTAGTTCATATGTGTCGAACAGGAAAAAAAAAGATTGTTTATATGCAATAAATAATGCAGTTTTCTGACCAAAACCAGTCAATATTTTTATTTTATTTTCGACAACGTTTCGGAACGTGGTTGAACCTTTCTCGGGTATTTCCTGCGGAGAAATTGTACAAAATAAATTTTTTGTTATAATAGTGGTTAAAAAGAGCTGTTCGTCATCAAGGAAATGGAGGGTTAAGAATCGGAGCTGCGAGACACGACTCAGAGTCGCTTTATTTTATTTCAGTTACTTATTTTGATTTTATTTGATTTATTCCATTAGTCATCGTATGAGGAACTAGGTTACGTCATTACAATATATTATTGAATGTTACAATTATAAATAATTAGAAGTTAACATAAAATATACTAAAAATCGGTAACGCAAATTTTTCTGCCCGACATAAATGAAAGGAGTATATAGGAATAATAACAAAACTAATAATTTTTTAACTACACGAAGAGTATAATATTATATATACAGTACTCGGAAAAAAATTCATTTACGTACTAGTAAAAAAAATTAATGATTAGAGAATTAACTATCATTTTTCTATATAATAAAAAAAGGATGTATATTTGTATGTATGTATGTATGTATTTACGTTGTTCTTTATACAAATTTTATCGCGTGGACAGAATGCAACAAAAATTGGTATACGTATTCTGCCAAAATCGAGAACCGGTACTGTGAGGGTGAGAAACGCCTAGCATACATGTGGAAAGAATTATAATTAAAAACCGTGATCATTAAATATTAAATTACTGCGCGCCAAGAGACAATGACGTCACGCGGGAGAAAGACGTTACTACGCAACGAACAAAGGAAATATCTCCTTTATTAGGAATGAACTAAAGCAGAAATATTTTCTTTAAATAAAAAGTATAATTTTATACAGCAATACTCCATCGAATGATAATAAAGAAGAATACGAATTACTTTACCATCCTTGGGGAAAATGTAAGTTAATTTTCGCGTGGTATTAGTTGTGAGTCTAGCTAACAATTTCATCAATGTAATATTTCGTAATGTATGAAGACTGAGTGACGATTATATCCTGAAATACTCAAGGAATATATTTAAGTATTCAATTAAATACTTTTTCGAGTTTATATAAATAAGTACACGAGCAACGCCGGGCAACTGGCTAGTAAGATATAGAATTACACATCACAGAAGAATGACACACACACTAGGAGGAGGAAACACACACGAGGGACAAGTGACGTCACGAAAAACAGAGGGAAGAGGAATCTGCAAACTCCAGGCCCTCGTTCATGAAACAGACAAACTAAAGGGCAGGAAAGACCAACAGAGACGAAACAAGTTGTGACACAAGTAGTTGTTATTAGCAACACATTCAACACTTGTGCAGTTGTTTTTCAAAAAAAGATTAATTATTTGGGGAACGATCAAGAAACTCCTGCACTGAGTAAAACACCCGCGGCCTTGCAGTAGAATATCTTTACACTGAATCCCAAAACTCTTGCAGAAATTACTGTTGTTTACATCTGGAGGAAGACTATTATCCCTGGATGCTGAATACTTCTCTGGTAGAGGAGCAAAGATCTTAGACCTGAGCAGATTCCTAGGCTCGTAATCGTGAGACTCGCCATTTCTTTGAAAAAGATTGATTCATGTTTCGTTTAACAAACTTTAGAATTTAGTTCATAAACTCGCTGGTCAGAGATAATATCCGCAGACTTTGGAAAAACGGCTTACAACTGGATTTATTACCCGTCTTAGAAAGTATTATAATGGCACACGTTTGCACCTTAAATATCAATATATTTGAAAACATGTGTATAATGGTTCAGAGCCGTTGATAATGTCGTCTATATGAGGGTTGTTATTATGATTATCTTTATTTCTATTCTTGTGCATGTATTTGCTGAATTATTCTCTTTCGTTGAAAACGGCTAAAGCGTCTTGTACCGTATTTTCACCGCGGATGACTCAAAGTTGAACCTGACGACGCTGTCGTATTGACACGTGACGTGTTAATCGAGAAGAGGGAGACCACCGCTCGTTGGAAAGTGCGTTACGCACGTCTCCCGGAAACCCCCTTCCCAAGGTCGGCGGGGCTACGTGAGGTCCCGTTATCCCCCCGGCGCAGGTGAGCGAGGCAGGCACAGTCCACGGAGAACCGCGCGTCAGTAAGCACCAGCATGGCGACTGCGACTGCGACTGCGCTCAGGCAGCGGCTGCTCCTCATGGTGGTCCTCTTCTCCTCCGCCGTGCTCGCAGGTGAGACAAGTGCGCGTCTACTCGACACTCTCTCAAGTTCCTGGGAATTACGAGGAAACCTTCTGTCGATTCATTATTAATTATTTTCAAGGACTTTCGTGAAATATTCAAATATCTTCAACTAAAAAAAATTATACTCGTAGTTTCTGCCATCCTTTTCGGATGTTAATTGAAAGGCAGAAGAGCAACATATTTTTAATTTTGGTCCATGTTATAATTTTAAAGCTTTTCAAAATTACATTTTCAGTGATCACGCAAATGTTTCGCTGTAATTTTATGATGCTTAAACAAGAAACAATGTTTGTTCCTTGACGTATCAGTAGTTCTTGTCTCTTCCTCCCGGGTCGACGTTTTGATATCGGACTCTGCCACCTTCCCATCGAAAACCTTATTTCATTGATTAATGTGTCGCTTTTTTATCAGACTTACTAAAGAGAGCCTCAAGGATTGGCAAAAAACTAATAGTGTTTAATATATATTTTTTGTTAGGTTTAAGATATTGTGTTTTTTTTTCCACCCGTTACAAAGTCCTTGTAACTCACTTGTCGTCATGTACGGTAGTGACTGAAGACGCTTCCCTGTGATGAGCGCCTGAAGCGTTGTTTTACCGGATTAAGTAAAGGTTTTCTCGTCTTCTTTAAATAATCTTCGTATACAGGTAACCGCTTCAGGCGATCCACACACGACCAGGTCGCAATTTAATAACTAATTAAATACTATTTTCAATTGCCCGTTTAATCAACCAAATTATCTACAAAGACGTAAAATTTTACAAATTTATGATCAGTTTGTTTTAATAAAAACCTTTTTTTTTCGGGGTTTAACAATCGTAAAGTGTGTTTGAGTTCTGAGTTAGGAACCTCTTCACAGTGCCGCAAGAAGGTGTTGGGAGTTGATCAAAGGGACGCTGAAAGCATTTCGACCATTTTTCGACTAATATTTTAATATGAAAAATTTATAACTGTTATTGAAAGTTAATAATAAGAAAAATAGCCAAATACAGACTGAAGAAGTGTTGACATAAAAATACCACAACGTCGTTTCTGGAAACCTTGTTCCTTCCTTCAGGTGCCCACAAAAAACAACAACCCACAAGAGTCAGGAGCGACAAAACCACACACAATATACAGCTGAAAAACTCAAAAACATTATTTTTCTTTAATTGTTTTATTTTAGAAACGTTCCTCACCTACTTAATATCTTCCATTTTCCTGACAAGTCACGAGAAAATTTTATTTTTTCAAGCGGCAATTTAATATCGAAGGGTTATTTACAAGGTATTATTTTTATGGGGAATCCCAAATGTAATAAAGAATTATTTACTTTTCCAATAATTTTAATTAAACGGGAAAAATATCGCATGGGACCGGGACCTCAACATTTTTGGAGTTTTTCAACTGCACTGTGCGGTTGTGTCGCTCCTGGCTCTTGTCGTTTTTTTTTTGACACCCGAAGAAAGGAACAAGGTTTCCTGAAACCGTTGTCTGGTATTTAATCAACACTTCATTAGTCCGTATTTGTCTGTTTTTCTTTCTGGTGCTCTTTACCGTCCGAGTCGCGATTTTTCCATCCTGATCTTTTAAGGGTGCAGCGTTATAAAGTGACTACTGTAAACAACATTACACATGAATTGTAGAAGGAAGATTTTTTTCCACGGTGTAGAAAGTGGATAAAGGCTTTTCGAGTTCGCATCGCCAGAAGATGATGATGATGATGATGACGACGATCGAAACGTCGCGTGTTGTCGACGAGTTTACCCGTTACACATGAAAATTAAATTTCAACTTATTTTCTTCCGTCGGAATAGTATTTTTTGGAGGAAATATTACGACTGTCGAATATGTGAGGGTTATTTAAATTTATTTGAATAATATATATATACATTTTAAAACAAATTCAATCATGGATAAGTAAAATGTAGAGTGTTGTTAAATTAATTGGTGTCGTGCTTCAGACGTTAATCAAGGAACCGTGTGTTTGAACTAAGGAACGTTAACCGTGGAATTAAAATTACATTCCAAAGAAATTAATGCTCAACCTCTTATTACAGAGGTTATAAAATTGCAATTGTTTTAAATTGAGCTATAATTTAAAATTATTTCAACTCTGACTCTCAATTTTTTTTATTCCCCGTAGCTTTTGAAGTTTAATAATAAGTATTGTTTTAAATAAAGTATTTTGTTCTCTTTACCACAAATATTAATAACTGTATTACAGTTTCTTTCCCCTACAAATCAATAATTGAAATTTTTACTGTTCCTTTTGTGTTAAATTCTGTGTCAGGTCCCCCCCCCCCCAAAAAAAATATATATACGACAAATTATTATATATATTGTAATAAACAACTGGAAGGCTTTAATTAAATGAATCAATCAAATACATTTACTAAGCTTTAAAAGAAATTTATTATTGTTGATAAATTTTACAATTTACAAGACCTATTTTTTTATGCCGAATTCCATCCAGTTAAAACAAATACTTTAATTTTTATTTATTAATTCGTGGCATTTATGAACATACAGTTCTTATATCATTACCATCAAATACGTCGCATCTCTTATCTCAGGGTCACTACTGGGTTTGATAATTAGAACAAAAGCAATGTATAAACTGACTATTAACAACTCAAATATAAAAGTTAACCTAAAACAATATGAAAATAAGTGAAAAGAAACCTGAACGAAATATGACTCTACCCTTTTAAATTATCGTTTACAAATTTGTATCAAAGTTTGGTTACTCACCAACCGTCTGCCTGGTACCAGATCTCTCTCTTGTATCTTAAAAACTACCACACTAAAAGGCCATTTAGTTACACTGACTCTACACTTAATTTAAAATTTTAATACACACGATTAAAATACTCGTCCTCTGCTATCTGGAACCTCGGATGAGCCGCCCCCGTTGGTCCGCTAGTGGATGCCGGTCTCCTCTATGCGATAATTGTTCAATCAGCGTGAAGCAACCATTTGCTTCACCGTGTGCAAATTATTAAATAAATCCCTCCATAAAAATATTTGCTTGCTTTCATGTAGGAATACAGGATCTCGCCGTTCGTACTTTATATCTGCAAACTTAAATTTCTGGTGCTCTAGGTGAAATGAAATGTATTATATCTCCCCGTCGACTTTTAACTGTTTCATCTCTCGTACGCCGCCATTCATAGCCGATTCCAGACTGGCGTTCTCCAAGCGCATACTGAGTTTCAACGCGCGCGGTCTCCATTGTTGAACAAAGGAAAAAACCCGCCTTCATTGTCGCCTTTACGCATTCATACCGCTAACAATTTAATTATATTAAAACAATTAATGGCCTGTTTAATTGGAATTGGAATATATATGGATCATATCTAATTATCCTCACTAATAAAGTTAAATTTCAATAACTCAACTGATTTATTTTATTCACTTCAATACTACTAGACCAAATTTTTTTATTTTTAATTTTTTTTTCTTGAAACAACTTTAATTTATTTTTTAGAAGAATTTTCCAGTTATTTTTGAAGATGTTACAACAATCTGAAGGATCTATTTTACGTTAACGTTCTTGGGGGGAGGGAAAAAGTAATATTTCTATAGTAAAAGGGATCGTGATTGCAAAATCCGTCAAAGAGTTTAGATAACTGATTTTATTTTCTGGATGCGAGTGCTGGTTTTTTATTATTATTTATAAACTCTCTGCGAGCTAATTTCCTCTAAGAGTGTCAAATATTCCGAATAAGTTCTCTTTGCTTTTAAATTGAAAGTGTAAAACCTGAATAATCTGTAGTATTGAAGTGAATAAAATAAATCAGTTGAGTGTTTGAAATTGAACTTGGTTTTTTGTAAGGAGAATTCGATATGATCCATATATAAAAAAAATTAATTTTTAATAATATGTCAATTTTTTTCGTATATTTCTTTTTCGTGGTCCTGGCCCAATACGAAAAAAAAATCAGGTTTCTACATTCTTTGACGGATTTTGTAATCACGATCCCTTTTACAGGAGAAATATTATTTTTCTCCCCCTCTCCTTCCCCAACGTTAACGTAAAAAATCCTTCATATTGTCACAACTCCAAAAAGAATTCTCTCGCAGGTGAACTTTCCCAGAGAGCTCTGCCGGAGGCTACCTTTGGGGATGCCTTCACATCTCTCTGGTTTTTTGAACTAAGGTTCCCACATGCCGAGGCACCTCGGTATGTTCCGGGGTCGAAGACCTTGGGCGTACGGTAAGAGTTGTCCGCTATTCCTATTGGAATAGTCGGCCAGCTGCCTCCTAAACCGGTCAAGGCACGGAGAGGGGAAAGCTGCGACCCAACAGGTAACCCCTCTCCCGCCATCGGAAGGGCGTGGGACAAGTACCAAATGCCCGACCTACGTGATGCTGGTTTTTCTAGGGTTTTCCCTGCATCACTTTAAGGCGAATTGCCGGGTAGGATCCTTAAACCATAGCCCGGGGGCCCTAGTTAACCCTTGGCTGCCTTCCTCCACCCTTCCGCATCCCCCCTTTCAAATCCCTTTCTATGCTATTAAAGGTGAGTTGCCACCATGTGGATTACCCTCATGTAGCCTGTTACCCTAAAAAAACCCTCGAAAATTGTCCTGAAAAATAAATTAAAGTCGCTTCAAAATTTTTTAATAAATCGAAAAACTGGTAATGAAAAAAAAAATGTCGCCTTTGTTTTATTGCTTTCCAAAATAATATTAGTAGTATCTCGAATCTGTACTCCCACAACATCTTTACCAGAGTACAATTTTTCTGCTGTAGCTCTGACATTAACTTTTGAAACCTAATACGCCATCTTTTTGTTGTTTAAGTCCATAGTAAAATGAAAAAATAATAATAGTAGAACACTTTAAGAACATTTTAAATGTGATAATCATAGTTCGTCGTTTTTATGAGTTAAATTTTTCAGGAGAAATGGGTCCTTACTTTTTGGTCACCCTGTTTCTCGTTTTTATAATCAAAATAACAGCCCCCCCCCTTTTTTTTAGTTTTTAAGAATCGTCTTTGAAATATAATTAATAATAGTTGGGTGGAATAGGAAACTGTTGGGAAAATTGATTTAATGAAACGCTCGAAATATTTATATATATTCCCAAAGTAGCTTGTATCGGATGTAAAAAAATTGACTGCAGGAAATGTCGTTTATTTTTTTCCTGATTCGTAACTACGTGGGGGGGTCAAAAAGTTACTACTTGTTGCGTAGTTTGACACAGCAATAAGAATTCTCAAGGAGCATATCCCAATTTCACGGATCTGTGGTGTTCCAATGGCTCCTCGATCTCGTGCCGTTGGAGTTTTATTCCACCTAAAAGATTCTCGTTATTTCCGCTACACTCAAAAGACTTTGCGTCATCTTCTTCTTTATTTTTATTTTATTTGTCTTGCCTCGCCTCCGCCTCCCCTCGCCCTCCCTCCTTGAATGGGAGGATATCTGGAGCTTGACGCTTCAAGTGCAGCCGTTGGGCTAATTATTTTTCTTTCACATGGCGGCGAACTTGCGGCGGCAGGCAGTTCTTTACTGTTTTGACAACGGCAAACCAATAAGGCAATTCTAACGGGTCTTCCTCCTCCTTTGTGTGTCTATCAGAGCGATTTGGGTGAAGTACCAATGTTTCCCAGTTCCTCCTCGGTCAGCAACGTCGACAGCAGGACGGACGACCCACAACCCCAGAAATGACCGTCGATGGAACCACAGTCACAACTCCTCATATAAGCTTAGAAAGGGTGAAAGGTTTTTTTCTCATTCAGAAATCTTTGCCGATGATGAACTTGCAGTTGTCCGTGGCTTTTCGTTCACGGGAAGTTTTTGGTTTGTCGCTGACAACGTAATATATAGGTATTGTGTTGGCAGGCCTTTTTAAATGTGCTTATTACCTTTGCTATAAGACAGTAGTTATCTTTGATCTAAACAGATTGTCAGTATAAAATGTGGTGGCGAAGAATCACCCTTGGAAACTCTTATACAGTTAAATTATATTCCGGATCCTTTTATAATAATATGTTTTCGAACCGAGATTGAATTGGTTCCTTTTTTATTTTTTCCTCAACGTCGCCTACGTATTTTCTTTTAATTAATAGGGTATAATTTGTTTTGAAAGCGAGATTGAATTCGTTCGCATACCCTTAATTTCCCTTTTTTTCCCTCAACATGGCCTACGTTGCTTGTAACAAAAAGGGTATAATTTGTTTTAAATTGGTTCGCATACTCTTAATTTCCTTTTTTTACTTTCCCTCAACATCGCCTACGTTTTCTTGTAATAAAACGGGTATAATTGGTTTTAAATTGGTTCGCATACCCTTAATTTCCTTTTTTTATGTTTCCCTCAACGTCTCCTACGTTGCTTGTAATAAAACGGGTATAATTTGTTTTAAATTGGTTCGCATACCCTTAATTTCCTTTTTTTAATTTTACCCTCAACGTCGTCTACGTTTTCTTGTCATAAAACGGGTATAATTGGTTTTAAATTGGTTCGCATACCCTTAATTTCCTTTTTTTAATTTTTCCCTCAACGTGGCCAACGTTGCTTGTAACAAAAAGGGTATAATTTGTTTTAAATTGGTTCGCATACTCTTAATTTCCTTTTTTTATTTTTCCCTCAACATCGCCTACGTTTTCTTGTAATAAAACGGGTATAATTTGTTTTAAATTGGTTCGCATACCCTTAATTTCCTTTTTTTATGTTTCCCTCAACGTCGCCTACGTTGCTTGTAATAAAACGGGTATAATTTGTTTTTAATTGGTTCGCATACCGTTAATTTCCTTTTTTTATTTTTTCCTCAACGTCGCCAACGCTGTTTGTAATAAAAAGGGTATAATTTGTTTGAAATTGGTTCGCATACCCTTAATTTCCTTTTTTTATTTTTCCTTCAACGTCGCCTACGTTGCTTGTAATAAAACGGGTATAATTTGTTTTAAATTGGTTCGCATACCCTTAATTTCCTTTTTTAAATTTTCCCCTCAACGCCGTCTACGTTTTCTTGTAATAAAAAGGGTATAATTTGTTTTTAATTGGTTCGCATACCGTTAATTTCCTTTTCTTATTTTTTCCTCAACGTCGCCTACGCTGTTTGTAATAAAAAGGGTATTATTTGTTATAAATTGTTTCGTATACCCTTAATTTTTTTCCCCTCAACGTCGCCTACGTTTTCTTGAAATAAAAAGGGTATAATTTGTTTTCGAACCGAGATTTAATTGTTTCTCATGCCCTTAATTACCATTTTTATTTTTCCCTCAACATCGCCTACGTTTTCTTGTAATAAAAAGGGTACCTCGTTCGTTCGTTCGTTGTTTCTCTGTAGATTATTACAGTCGTCCTCACGATCTTATAAATCGGGTTACGAAGACCAGCTTCTGTTACATCAGCATCTGACAAATTAACGTTGTTACTACGCGGTGTCTCTGGTGGTATGTTTACAATTAATTTAGAAGTCAGGTTACACAATTTCAATCGAGGTCCACCTGCGCGTACGTTACCCCACTAACCTCCAGAGGAACGAAATGGAGAGAACCCAGTGTGCATATGGGAACGGAGGCTCTCAACCGTGTGAAATGAGGCAGTGGGAGGATTTCACGCCGTGGTTTCCCAGTCCTCGACATTCGGAATAAAACATCTGGGGGCATCCGTGTAAATCCAGAAGCCGCAGGAGGCAGGATTGAATAATATATGTACAGTATCCACGTGGCGGATGAATTAGACGCACGGCGCATGCGCAATACGGACGACAGTTGCCACGTTGAGTCTCTCTAATCGTAAAACCTCGGAAACCAGCGATAATTACCGACGTAAACTTTAGTGATTTATAAATATTGCCCCCGCACCTTTCTCTTATAAACTTGAAACGTTTACGTCCTGCGTCTTCCAGCCTTTACCGTCTATTGAGTGTTGCGTAATTTCTCGCCATTTGATTTAATTTCCTTTCTTTACCACACCATCAGATAAGATAAGCAAACTGCAAACCTGCTTTAAAAAATATTTCTCTAACAAGTAGTTATCCCTATGCTGTCTCTGTCCGTAATTTTAGTCTTTCTTTAAGAAGAAAGTCGTCAAAAACGTATGATTTTTAAAAAAAACCGATCCGAAATCGTTAAAGACAGGATCAGTAAAAATTAATTTTAGTGAATGGAGGATATATTAACAGTCACCAAACGGCAAGTAAATGTCAAAACATTGTAAGGATTTCGGACAATTAACAACAAAAAAAATGTTTATTCATTAAAATAATAATAAATCTGTAAAAAAAATAAAATGGCAAATGGCTTGTGACTGAACCGACCACGAACGACACAATCACAAATAATAAAAGAAAACCGTTTAATTTGATTGGTTCTTATCAACCCTCGTTTTAAATAAATTTATTTGATTTCTTGTACATTTTTTAAAATGATCCGAAAAGAAAAAAAAACGATTATAAATTATTTGGGACAGGTGGGAACCCCAACTGCCGGACTATGTTTTTTTATAAAAACAGAAATTAAGATTTAAATTTCTGTAAAAGCGACGACTGATGAAGACGGTAGAAGCTAATAAAATTAAAGAGCAGCCAGTCCGAAAGCGACAGAAAATTAGTTTTCGGCGAAAAGATCGATGAAATATTGGAAAGTTTGGCCTGGGTATGATTCAGGATATTTCCCATAAGAATGTATAAATTGTGTGCTGTAGAAAATAGGCTAATAATCTAATACAATGAAATACGCGTTTGCGTGCGAAGTTGTGCATTCGGGTATATTCGGACAATCTCGGGTTACATCGGAACGCATACGTCACTCTAGAACGCTCGTTTATAATACATAGCCGTTATGTACATGACAAAAGTAGAAATGTACCAACGGGAGTTACAGAGCGTTGAGAAACCACGTGATAGAGGCTCAAGCACTTGCTGGGTCTGGGGGGAAAAAGACAATAGAGTAGCCATTGAACTTATTTAGCGTCTTCATTAGAGACTGGGTTGACAATTATTTTTATTTGACTTATTTTAAATAAATGAAAAAAAAACTCAGGCAATTAGTCAGAAATTTATTATGATTTTTTTTTAAAAAACACTACGTTTCATCCCTAAATTTTTGGGGCAACTTCAGGTGTAAATTTTAATTAAACGATAATTTTTGTCATAATTAATATATATATGAATTGAAATCCAAAAAATTAACGTCTGATTGAAAATAATGAATGAGAGGGTTTGACAATTCAGACAAAAAAAATGTGATAATATAAATACCACACAACGTTTTTCTGGGACCCTTGTTACTTTCCTCAGGTGTGAAGCAGAGCCTAGAACTCAAGTTTTGTCAACTGACATAATAATAATTTGTATAACCATTTATATTATCACTATTTTTTTTCTGAATTGGCTAACTTTTCTTATTCACGAATATGAATTTGTAATGTGAGATTTGCACACACATTGTGGGTGATTTGACCTTTTTTATTTATTTATCAGAAGCATATAAGTACCCAAAATAGTCTTAAGATAGTCGACGGTAAGGGATGACTCGAAAACTTTTTAACGAGAATTTTGCGACGTTGCGTGACGTCATCTCACACACTTTTCGACCGTCGGCGATTATTATTAGTGGTTCCAAACAGCCTTTGGAGAACACAAGAAAAGACCGTTAAAAAAAAGAATAGATAAATCGTCAACACGGCCATACCTGGAAATACATATATATATATATATATATATATATTTAAAAAAAGACATGATAAAGAAAGTCAGGACTTCATTTAAAAAATAATAATTATTCGACCTTCGGCGATCAAGTTTGAGAAACTGCGTCATGTATTACGGTATATATTACAATACCAATTAAACAGGCTATTAATTGTTTTTAATATAATTTAATTTTTGGCGGTACGGGTGCTTAAAGACGACAATCAAGGCGGGTTTTTCTTTGTTAACAATCGAGACTGGAGACCGCGCGCTTAGAGAACTCAGTCTGCGTCGAGAACTGGGACATGGCAGTTCGGTCCACATAGAGAAATAATATCAGTAAAAGTTGGCGGATCCAGAATTATGAATAGGGCTATCCAGGAAGTCCAAAAGAGAGGTATAATAGTTTACATAAAACTCAAATAAACAGTTTTGACGTAGAGACTCATAAAATCGCAATTTAGAAGCAGAAGTTTTGCTTCACAAACTGAACTAACTTTCGCATAGAGAGACTTTGAGGAGATCTACGCCCGGCAACTGGCTGAGGGTGAGATGATCCAGGTTCCAGGATAGCAGAGATCCAGAGCAACTAAGGCGTGTGTAGAATCAGTGTATAATGGCCTGTTTAGTGGGTGTTGACTTCAAGCTGCAAGAGTCCGAACTGGTACCAGTAGCACTGTCGTGTGTACAAAACAATTATTAATGACTGTAAACGTTAATTAAAGGGGATAGTCAGATTTCGTTCGCGTTTTTCTTTTCATTCGTTTTCTTTTACTTCTGTATTTAATATTGTATTCTGTTAACTTCAATGAGTTATGGATTGTTAATGTTTTAGTTCATTGTATTTGTTCTTCCTGTCAAACCCAGTGGTGACCCTGAAATAATGAGAAATTCAACTTAATTGATTGTAAAATTATAAAGCTATATTTTCAAAGAACGCCACGAATTAATAAAATAAAAAATCGAGATATTTGTTTGTTAAATTGATGAAATTCGGCAGGGCTTATCATGTGTAATTATCAACAATTTTAAATACATAATAATTTTGTTAATTATTCCTATTAATTAAGACCATCTTTTTAATCATTACATAAATTGGCTTCCACAACGTGGGACAAATTAATTCATTTAAATCTTCTTTTTTAATCATTACAATATATACCGATTAATGGCGGGTTACAACGAGGGGTTGTGTTTAGAACGTTATTAATCTTACGACGTTGCAGTAAGACAAAGATCGTGTGGTACGAGACGAACACGGTTAAATTCTTTAAAGAGACAAATTTCTACACGGAAATATAGAAGTAGCTAATTAATCAGTAATAAATGGAAAACAATATGTATATATCATAAATATAAATAACATGCAAATATATAACGTGCAAATAACGTATATTATTAATATGTAAGTCAATGTAATGATAATGCAAAGTCGCTGAAGACCAAGTTGTTGATGCGACTCAGAATAAACTAAAAATAAGATGGTGGTAGGTCATTTAGTTTTCTCTACACACACACACACACACACACACACACACGAGAGTACAAAATGGAGACAGTCGAATCCGTATGTGACGAGGCTCGACTTGTGGAACACGCGCGTGCATTGTCGCGCCATCTAGGTCAGAGGACAATAACTTGGGCTCGCTTCCAAGCCTCCGCACGCTCTACTTTAGAGACCCCCTTTTTATGACAGCTTCGAATACCAAAATCTTTGCAAGGTTTGCGATCGAATCTCAACGTCCGTCACCGAGGGGGTCATTGCACTTCAAATCGTCGAGGCCCAACACATACTCTTCTAAGATTTCGTTACGACAGTAAACGGCTCCGTCAGTCAACTATGCTAAATTGTAACAGTCCCTTGTTCATAATTTAAAGATAAACAGCGTCGTAAATACCCCTAAAAATTCTGTTTTGTTATGATAAGATTTTACTTACACCTCCTTTGGGCAAACCCGACTATCCTAAAGGCTATATTATTTACCAATGCATTCTTCTTCCGGTATTTATTTTACACAGCGAGGAATATTCAGGAAGGGTGTCACGGAATTTTAAGTTTCCTTCTTTCTAATACGTTACAGAATTTTATTCCGTCTTTAACGGCTGGAAATACCTTTTTTTTTGGGGGGGGGGCGTAGGGGTGCAAACAGGGTTCTCAGATTACGCTTACTGGGAGGTAATTCACTTTAATCAATCCAAGTACTTGGTTATTATGTAAATTAAAATATATTGATCTCAATTTTCATCCAACATCGGTCATTAAACTACGATAATAAAGAAATAAGTCTGGTTATGTACGTCAAAGAACTTCTAGAATATATCGCAGAAGATAACATTGATGAAGAAAACAACAACAACGAATTGTATAATTACGTCCCCACTTTAATTTGAGCTAATATATATATATATATATATATATATATATATATATATATATATATTCGGGTTCAGACAGGTCCCTACCTGTGGAAAAAATGAGAATATTAATTTTTTTTTAACACTGGCTTCTAACCGGGGTAAAACAATTGTATCTGCGACGTTTCGATAACATTCAGAGGACAATAAAAAATTAAAAAGACTTTATTCATATAACGAATAAGAAAGATAGCTAATACAGCAAAAAAAAGGGTATTATAAATACCACACGTGTGTTTCTGGGATTCTTGTACCCTTCATCAAGTGCTAAGAAGAGCCCAGAGCGACACAACTGCACTGATCAGTTGACAACACTCAAAGGCTCTCCTTAGCACCTGACGAAAGGTTCAAGGATCCCAGAAATGACGTGTGGTATTTATATTATCTCTTTCTTGTCGGTATTGGCTGTCTTTCTTATTCATTATTTTCAATCAGATGTAAATTTTTCATTTTAACTTTATTCATATAATTTTTTTTGTACACCTGAGACAATTAAATTAACAGTTTAACAATGATATAGCCCAAAATAAACGTATATATATATATATATTCCACGGATCGTATCTGAAAACTTTGTTGCTTCATTCAGGTGTAGAATTGAGAACATCTCAGATTTTCTTTTAAAAGAAACCTAAATTCGTCCGATGTAAGCAAAAGCAATGTTATTATTAATAAATAAATAAATATCAGCCAATTTTTTTTAAGTGAGAAAAAAATAATTTATTATATTAACAACGTTTCATTACTTAATTTGCGACATTATCAAGTTCAAGTTTTTTTTAAAAAAAAATTCTTAAGCTTTTTGTTAAATATTTTAATTCCTTTAGTTTCATTTATATTTCTTTCAAATTACCATGTTTTTTAAAAAATAATATAAAGTTCACTTGTGGTGGTTTGACACATAAATTTTTTTAATCATGGTTAAATTTTTAACAACAAATTAGTTAAACAAATAGAGTTTTTGATAAATTGTCGAAAGTGCAATATCTTACCTATTTATTAAATATAAATCTTGGAGTATAGAATATTAAATTTTTCAACCACAATTTAGAACACAAATACAATAAGATTATATTATTTTTTTTTTACAAATAATTTCATTATTAATTTCTTATCACCTAATTTTTTAACCTTTCGCTGTATCATGATAATTTAAATACCACACAGCAACGTTTCTGGAAGCCTTGTTTACTTTCTTCAGGTGCAGAAAAAATCGTAAGAGCCTAGAGAGAGAGAGATAGAGACACACAATTGCACGAGCCTCTTTGGCTATCTTTATTACTATTAATTTTCAATCAGACTTAATTATTTATTGTTCGTTTGTAACATAACGTCGTTAATATGTACTTACATTTACAGACACTTACTAAAGATAATGTAGATACTAAAGATAATAGAGAACAATAACGACAGTACAAAGGCAAGAACGCAATACTAACTAGAAAGTAGGTGGCAGCACAATTCGCTAGACGAATCTCCGTGGAAATATGCAGAACACGAAGTTGATAAATACGATTTTCTTTGACAAAAGAATAAACAAATACATATTACCAGTTTAAAGTGTAAAATCATGATGTTGATGTAAATTTTTTTGATTTGGAAATCAACGATTGAATTATAAGGTTATTCTAGAAGCCGGGAAATTAATAACGATTATTTGATCACAGAAATAAGACAGCAAAGAGAAAAACTTTCACCAATAAAGGTTATTGCTAACAAGAACTTAATTGACTTTTTACGGAAAAACATAAGACACTCAGATAAAAGCAAAGATAATACAGTGAATGCTACGCGTCACTTTAAACATAAAAACAAAAAAGTCCTGTAAGTGGTCTTTGCACTCTCTTTCAAATGAGTTACCTGCGCTTCTTGGACTCATTTCTTAAGTACTACGCATTTCTCTCAACAACTCTCGCGCTTACTTTTTTTTTTCAGAAACTCGCATTTGTCCGATTTGAAAAGGCACGTCTTTCCTCGTTTGTTCTTCGGGCCATCTGCTCATCGTTCCTGACTTTCCGTCCAAGTCCCACGCGGACTTAATTTTCTTCTTCTACTTTTTCCTGTATTCCTTCGCGCGCGAGCTCGCTCGCCCGAGTATCCCAATTAACTCCTTAATCCCTCGTTTCAACGCATCCAAACAACTTTTTTTTCTTTCTCTCCTTCTCTCTCTCTCTCTCACTTTGCCCGGTTTTATGTATCCTACCCGAGGTCCAATGTGTTCCACTTTGCAGAGATCTTAACACACTGGCCCCGTATTCCATAATTGGTCCAGAAATGAGTTCTTTCTGACTTACCTTTATTATTTCACCTTGTTGTTAAACGCCCTTGAGCCAAAATCGGCTCTCGATAATGTTCAGGAACAACAATACACTTAAACATTGTTTGTTTCTCAACCAAAAATATAACAAGTTGAATGCCAGTATTTTGAATAGCTTTCCAAAAGTTACTGGGCAACGAAACTTTAGTCCCAGACTCTATAATGACTCCATATTTGGGTAATTTAAATGTTCATACTAACCTTTGGATGTCTCTCCTTATTTATGCTTTAAATTATCTCTTTTTTTCTTATTGGGAACTATTCATATATCCTTATTCATTTTAAGAGTTTTCTTGATTACTTTTTTTATCTTTACTAGGAATTTACTTATTAATTGATGGTATTAATAATAAATAATTATGATAAATTTAGTATCACCAGGGATATGCTTTCATTTAATAAAATAAATAAAAATAATTAACATAAGAGTTACAAGTTTTAGTCCGAGGATAAAAAAAGGGGAAATACAGGAATTTAAATTTTTTTAACAACCCCCATCCCCCTCCCCTGATAACATCACAGACTTAAGAAACACACCAGTTGCATTACAAAAAGGAGCTTAACAATTTTCTATTCTTCACTCTGAATAAGTTTTTCTTGGTGTGTTCATAAATAAGCTTGGAATAGTTCATACTAAGGTGTAAAATAGTTAACATCAACTGTTAGAAGTCTTTATTTATTGAAATATTGTAAGAGTCAAACTAATAATAATAATTATATTGATTTTATTCTGTACCCATCTAATTTAATCCACATACAATACTTTGCATTATCTTATTATGCATGATTGTTATGTAAATTAACTGTAAGACCCCAAAACAATGTAAAATATATTTTACACTCTCCCAAATCCTTGAAGATTTGCTTCTCTTGGGGGAACCATGGAAAATGAATTTATTCTTTTTTTTAAAAAAAAATGTCAACTTTATTTTGTTACTAGAAACAATTCAAGATATCTTTAGAAGCCTTTTATTTTTTTTTAAAAAAAAAATGGCTAATGGTAGATTAAATTTTTAATTATATAAAACTCGGTTTGCAGTTGTAAAACAGCTACAGGTGTTGATTAAAAGTATAATCTTATAATAAAAGGGTTTACTCGAATATTATAATTATGATATCATATTTATTTAGTGGCAAACTACACATGTTTAATATTCTCAATTTTTTTTTATTATTATTTTCTTCCTTTACATTCTTACCACATGTTGAAGGCGTCTCCCCCAATTACTCGTTTAACGATTCCAAGCTGCGTGGTACCAGCATAAAACGGGCTGAAAGTTACTCAACTTCCATGCATTATGCAACTCCATCGACGGCTTACATCTTCACTTACATTTATTTCCCTTTCCTCCATTAGCATTTAATGCCTGATGTGTGAAACGTGTTTTCTTCTTCGCCTTGGGCTTAAGAATGTAACGGTAAAACCCCGAGTAAAATGAACACACGTTGACACCACAAGGATCATTGAAAAATATATCGTACAGACATGAGGGGAAATGAAAAGGTATAAGAGGATAAGGAGAATTTTCCGATACACATCCTGACGTCACTGAAGGACAAATACATGTGTTTGAAAAGGTCTGGATGAACGACAGTTCGGCAGATCGATGGTTGGAAGGAAATATTATTATATTTTAAAAGAAGAAGTTGGAGATGCGATTAAAGTGTGGAACAAATTCTTGGACCTCTCGTAAGACGATACAAAATAATTGAACTACTTCAAATAATGTCTTTGAGCGAGGAAAAATACTAGGGTGAATAATAATTTGTGAAGACATGCAGCATTAATTTTTTTTTAAAAAAAAAAAAACTTTAAAAATTTCCGACTCTTTATAAACACACTTTCAACCACAACTCCTCTTTGAACACTCCGTATCAAAGATATTCTCAGAACAAAGGTAATAAATAATTTTTACAGTAAAAGATAATATACTATTTGTGTAAATATCGTTCACAGATATCATTGTATCAGCTGGCCAACGTCAGAGAGTAAAAGTCTCCCGCTACTAAGAGAAAACACTCGGTTTTGGAGACCGAAAAAAAAAAATTTTTGGTCATTGGCGACCCGTATGTTATTTACCATAGATTACATAGCGTTACTGTTTACATACATTCTTAACGTTAATTGCAATTGGGTTTCTATATTACTTCACTTATGTTTGCTTCCTCGGACAAACTTGACGATGTCCAAGGCAGCTGTCGTTGAAGTACAGAGGTCGTTGTACCTGCTGCAATAGAATAGTACATGGGGAATAGTTAGTTGGTTGCGTAGATCTGGAAAATAGAGGGTTCTTACTCTAGATAGCATCACCTGTTTTTTTCTTCTGTTTATGGTTTTGGGAATTGCTATATCTTTGTAGTGAACTAGTTCACTGTGAACTATTCCGTTGTTCTTCCTTCTCCTTTTTTTTCGTTCCACCTGTTTTCGAGTTTTTCTTTACACAGAAGTTCCACGTTTCCTTGCTGTTGCACTGGAAGTCGTTTTCTCCGTCGTGTATGGTTCTTGATGCTACTTTTGCCAAGTTGTCGGCCCTGAGGTTTCCAGGAATTCCTCTCTATGCGCAGGGATCCATCTTCGTGATATTGTCCCTAATGAGGTTCAATGTTTTTTTTTTTTTTTTGGGGGGGGGGGGGTTATGATATCTTTGATTGCTTCGGATGAGTCTGTTAGAATGAGATTATTGTTATCCGGGATGTTTCTTCAAGGCCTTGTCCGTCGCCAGTAATCAGCGTCTCTGATCCCACGCACTAAATTGCATGTGTGATCAGCCTTCCTCACTTTCCGTCACTGACCCTCGATCGCGAGCAAGGTCAACCAATGTGCCACAATAACTTTCCTCCTCCTCGGGCCGAAATTAGCTGCTTCCTTCCAGACGCCGCCTTCCGACCTCAACAACTGGGCAGGGGAAATAGAGTCTGCAGGCTATCTTCCGGTATGTGGACGGCCTGATTCCGATCAGGGCTGTCGGGCAAAACAAGATCATCGAGCTCGAGCCGGACTTGTGGGGAGGGCAGCTTTCACTCGATACGCAGTCCGCTACTTGCGAATGGTGTCACGGGACGCGAATATAGTGCGGAATTATGCATACCAAAGCGAACTATTAATAGACTCGGCCCCTATAGAGAAGACACGTTGCAAGGATGTGGAATAGTCACGTAATGCACTGGAATAAACAATTTAAATAAATAATTAACCCCCCCCCCTCCGATAATTATTAGAGGCCCAATAAACGACCCTGAAGAATTTCACTAAAAGCTGTGGCGATTATTTAAAACATTATGTACAGAATCCAAACTAAATAGAAAAATTTGTATTAAATGTTTTTAAAATTATTTATTACATTCAATTTGCTCTGCAACGTGAGGCTATATTTTATACTCCTTTAAATTGTTTATTACATTAATTGCACTCCCAAACGTGGGGGTTTTATCATCATTTCTTTAAAAGTGTTTATTACAATATATATTTTTTCAAAATATTTATAAGTTAATATTTTATTAATACGTACCTAATAAATTAAAACATGTTTCCACTGAGAATTAGGTTAAAGGACCAAACTTGTTTCTTGTACACTGCCCCTCTCTCTCTCTTTCTGTATTCTTCGGTTGCAGTATATCTCTACATCTTTTTTTCTGATCTTCTAGTCGATTTTCTCGTCATCTCTTTGACCTGACTCTTTCTGTTTTTTCTTTTTCCTTGCGTTTTTTTACTTTTCTTTGCCTTTTCGACTATTTTCGTTGCAACTTATCAACTGCAAGACAATGGAATACCCGAATTATCTAAATAATAATAACAATAAAACGTTGTTACTTTTCCGCGGTTATACGTGTCAGATGTGTATGTATGCCAAAGCTTTTACGCCTTCCAGCAGAATCTGCAACGAGCTGTAAAATGCGCAGTCGTCGCCTGACGCGCCTCCGAAGCAGAACCGTTTATGGCGTTCAGCACTTACAATTGTTCAATCGCCGGCGTCTTCGAAAAAAGTAAATATATTTATTCTTCGCGTTTAGGAAAGTTTTCAGTCTCGCGTGAAAAGATTTTAAACTCGAAAAGAATATTCATACAAATGAGAGGAAAAAAATTAAATGAAATGTAAAGGAAAACGAAAAATAAGAATATAAGAGAATAAAAAAAAACTAATACAAAAAGTAGAAAAATAAATAAAAAAAATAATTTTAAATTTAAAATTTTTTGTTATTAACAGCAAAAAAGATTATAAACGCTAAACGAATATTCATACAAATGAGAGAAATAATTATAATTCAATGTAAAGCAAAAAGAAAAATAAGAATATAAGAGAATAAAAAAAGCTAATACAAAAAGTAGAAAAATAAATACAATTAATAAAATTTTAAAAAATGAGAAAATATTGTTACATAAAAGCGAAAAAGATTTTAAACGCGAAAAGAATATTCCTGTAAATGAGAGAAAATATTAAATTCTATGTAAAGCAGAACGAAAAATAAGAATATAAGAGACTAAAAAAAGCTAATACGAAAAGTAGAAAAATAAATAAAACGGGTAATTTGTAAATTTTAAAAAGTGAGAAAAACGATTTTAAACGCGAAAAGAATATTCATATAAATGAGAGAAAAAATTAAAATTCAATGTAAAGCAAAACGAAAAATAAGAATATAAGAGACTAAAAAAAAAGCTAAGACAAAAAGTAGAAAAATTAATAATAATAAAGTCATATTGTAAATTTTAAAAAATTTGTTACATAACATCAAAAAAGATTTTAAACGCAAAAATTGTATTCATACAAATGAGAAAAAAAGAATTAAATTCAATGTAAAGCAAAATGAATAATGAGAATATAAGAGAATAAAAAAAAGCTAATACAAAAAGTAGAAAAATAAAGAAAAAGATAATTTGTAAATTTTAAAAAATGAGAAAAATTTATTACACAACAGCGAAAAAGATTTTAAACGCGCAAATAATATTCATATAAAAGAAGGAGAAAAAAATCAAAATAATGACATGTTACTATTATTTTAAAATGAATAATTTGAGCCGCTCAGGTAACGCAATCACAAATTCACTGCTTCTTTATTTTGGACAAAACCATAAATAGTTTTAGGAGTCTGGAGAATACTTTGACCACGAAAAATTTTATTAAGGCTTTTTGTGTCTGAAGTAAATAAGATAAAGGAATAGCAAACTGATGTAAATTTATAAGAACACAAAGTAGCATTAATTAAAGTAGAAAAGAAGATGGAGTAAGGATGCAATTAACTTATATGTTGAAACCACAAACAAATAAATCGCCAGAGTGCTGATGTTAAAAAGACGTGAATTTTATACTGTAATGAACACTCTTTGAAATTGTGTATTTCTTTGGCGTATTCTTAATAATTATCTCTGGCGGAAACGTTATCGCGGGGGGAAAGGGCATTGTTGTAGCGGACTTCTTCCATGTACGCGAGACTTTGAATGCTAAGACAACTAACAATATAATTATGCAATGTGGATTGCGTTCCGTAGTTATTATTTTACGTGTGGCAAACCTGGATCCACAAATCTTTCTCTCTCTCTCTACATTGATGATCTTTACGAGTGCGAGTGCGGTAATCTTTCAAGCAAAATAATTGTACGTCGCCGGACGACGACGCAGATCATCAGAGACGACACTGGTCTTCCATGGACGTTTGAAATACACAAAGATTGTAAGTTTCAAGTGTTCTGTTTTATAAACACCATCGGCTTTGCTGAAAACCTAAATTGATTAATACTTTTTATTTAAAAACAAATTCATTGGCTATTTCAAGCATTTTCATGCTCCACGGACTCACTTATTTAATAAACATTTTTTAGCTATTTTATTAGTATTGTTGAATAAGAGATATTTTCAATACACATGCTTGATTTAAAATCTCTTTATTGGAGTCTCAATAAATTTAATATTACTTCGTCCTTACAGGAGCTTTCGAGAAACAATTGTTACATATTCATCTGTAAATTTATAATTAATTTAAGAAAAATATAACTATATTCTTCTTTGTCGATTATATTTTAGAATCAAGTACATGCATATAACACTGTACTCATATTGCATATTGTGTTATGTATTTCTTCTTCTTCTGCTTTCGAGGATTAAGCTTTTAGCCTGTTCCAGCTTCACCTCACCATCTCAAACCTTGGTCTTCCAACACTCTTTTTTTTTTCCTAATGGTTTATATTCCAACACTTGTTTTGGAAATCTGTCTCTAGGCATTCGCAATACATTCTCTCTCAACGTTTCTTTACACCCTTTTAACCTATCTGTGATCGCCTGAACACTTATGGAAGTACTCCTGATTTTATCCATCCTTGTACACCCCTTAACTGTTCCAAGAAGTTTCATTTCAGCTGCTTCTATTTGTTTGGGTTCTTTTTATGTTTTGTTACCCAGCATTCTTACATTGTAGGAGCTGCCATCACCTTATAAAATTTAATTTGTGTTTCTTTTCTGGTTTTACCTTTTAACGTTCTTCTTATTGTCCCACATATCCTCTGAAAATTGTATATTTAATTTGCGATATATTTATCCTCTTGAAATGTTATTTCACATCCTAAATTTGGGATACCTGTTGGAGTGTTTTCCCTTCTATGACAATTTTTGTTCTTATTGGATTGTTTCCTAACAACGCCATGGTTTTTGTTTTACTTATTGAAATTTTCAGGTTATATATTTTACTCCGTTGTAAAGTAATTATTATAAATTTACAGATGAATATAAAAAAATGTGAGACAGAATCCTGTAAGGGTGAAGTAATTATAATTTTCTTAAGATTGCTATAAAGCGTTTTTAAATCAATTGTATGTAGACAACTATAAATATACAGAACTTTTTGAATACCCAGTGTATTTTATTTTATATCCAATTCAAAATGAAAAAACATTTACGTCTGATTGAAAATAATAGACAAAAAGGGTAATACCATACAACGTTTCAAAAGCCTTTCAGTGTTGTCAACTGAAGAACAGAGGATTTTGTGTATCAAAATTAGAAATTTCCATTTGTTTTGAATATTAATAATAATAAATTACAGACAAAATAAGTGATGATATAAAGACCCCACACAACGTTTCTGGAAACCGTGTGCCTTTCTTCCGGTGGCAAAAAAAAAGACAAAACACAAGAGCCTAGAGTGACACACTATTCAGTTGACAAAACTCAAACCGAAACGTTGTGTGATATTTATATTTTGCCTGTAATCGGCTGTTTTTCTTATCATTATTTGTTTATCAATATTAAGAGGATTTATAAAATGAAAAAAATTACGTCTGATTGGATATAATGAATAAGAACGATAGCCAATTCAGACAAAAAAAAGGGGGTAATATAAATACCACACAACGTTTCCAGGATCATTGTTCCTTTCGTCAGGTGCTAAGAAGAGGGTGACGAAAGGGACAAGGATCCCAGAAACGTTATTTGGTATTTATATTACCCCCTATTTTTTGTCTCAATTGGATATCGTTCTTATTTATTATATCCAATTCGTTTGTGTTCATGACCCCCTCCAATTTGTGCGTCATGGTTCAGAAAAATGAAATGCAGCCTCCTCCATTTTATCTCCAAAAATTTTGTCAATCGAATTTTTCTTCTTCTTCCATTAACTCATTTAAAATTTGCAGGATTTAATTATACAGTCTCTTTTCGAGGCGGGGTTAAGAGTAACGAATGAGTCGCGATGAGCGGTGGAAACCACCAAAGGTTGTTGAGTGGCCGCTTCGTGGAAGGCGTCGTCGAGAACAGTTGCCCTACTAAACGTTTATTAGTGGGGTGAAGTTTCCTGACGGAGTTCGTCTCGGAATTCATAACAGTACTGGTAAGGACCCGTTTGCTGGTCGGCACGTTGATTGTTTCCCGTACGAATTTAGACACGCACATCCGGCTACCGACATTGCCCCAAAGTGTGAAAGAGGTTGCAGTCCCGCAGCGTGTGAAGTACGTCCGTCCGTCCGTGCGTCCATCTTGTCCGAACGCCGACGAGGCCTCGACTGCGTATTACGAATATTCAACAATATAATTAAACACGATTTACAGTCAGCACTCGTGGCACATGTCGGTTGTAAAGCATCAAATGTTTTAAGATTGAATACTCTAGATTGGAGTAAGTAATTTTTTTTTCTCAATAATTTTTTTTAGGGTAACAGGCTGCATGAGGGTAATCCACATAGTGGCAACTCCCCTTTAATAGCATAGGAAGGGATTTGAAACGGGGGATGCGGAAGGGTAGAGGAAGGTATCCAAGGGTTAACTAGGGGCCCCCGGGCTATTGTTTAAGGATCCTACCCGGCATTCGCCTAAAAGTAATGCAGGGAAAACCCTAGAAAAACCTGCATCAGGTAGGTCGGGCATTGGGTACTTGTCCCACGCCCTTCCGATAGCGGGAGAAGGGTTTGCTGTAGGGACGCAGCATTCCCTTATCCGTACCTCGACCAGTTTAGGAGGCAGCTGGCCGACTGTTCCAATGGGAACACCGAAGACTTGTTACCGTATGCCCAAGGTCTGTCACCCGGGAACATACACCTCTCAAAACAGGCCGAGGTGCCTCGGCTTGTGGGAACCTTAGTTCAGAAACGGAGAGAGGAGGAGGCATCCCCAAAGGTAGCTCCTTCCCGTCTCTCCTACAAGGTTCTACCTGCGAGAGAACATCCCTCGATAAATGATTAAGATTTTATATTCAAAATATTTCACTTTATCTAGGAGAGGGTGAACAAAATGTAAGGTTTTGCTTAAAAGAAATGTTATGGAGACAGAAAGGTAATCTGGTAAAGAGATGTCAAAGAAATGAAGAAGCCAACCTCGCTCGTGTGGTGTAGAGGTCAGGGTGACTGCCTCGCAACACAGAGATCCCGGATTCGAATCCCGACGAGGACACGGATGTTCGTGTGAGTGAGGGAAAACTCTCGTCAAAACAGGGCCCCCGAAAAAGGCAAAAATGAGTTCCCTTAATGAGTCGCTAATAACGTGAGCTGTTGATGCGACTGTAAATAAATCGATATGTAGAAAAAAAAAGGAGAAGAAGCATTTTAACTCGGTAGCGTTTCTCTTTGGTGGAAACGGTTGAGATGACCGCGATACCTAAATATATAAGTCAACTCTGTTTAGGACGACGAACAGTTAGTGAAATACACATTCCTTTACACGACAGTTAACATGGCAGCGCTGGTTCCAGTCAACTTGAATTGCAACGCCTGATAACTTGATAAGGGACAAGCAAATCAAATGAGAATGACTCTACTTTTCTTTTCTTTCTAAATAAAACTCGCGATACCTTGTATTTTCTCTGTTGTAGATTGATTGACGCTACTTGACATGTCTTCCGTTTTAAGAGACAGAAGTGAAACTCTCGCAACGGGAAAGGTGGAAAAAAAAATTACGGTTGACATTTGAGTAGGAAAGTATGTTGCAGAAAGCTCTTTCTGTAATGTAATGAGGATAGAAATTGCTTACAGTCAGTTGTCGTCCATCGGAAAGAAAATTGTAGGTTACTACTGGCTGGTCTTCGAGTGCGGAAAAACGTCACATTTCTGCAAATAAGTCGGCGAGTCGCGTTGGTTGTGATGGCGGAAAATAGCTTGTATTATGTCATAGATAATGCCGAGGGTAAACACATCACGATAACACAATAAGAAACATTTATGGAATGAAATGTATACAGAAAGAGAAACTCTTTTAAATAACAACGAGCGGAAAAAAGTCTTATAACGATTTTTCGTCTCTGTAATTTAAATTCTTGACGAGGTCGAAACAGACAAGTAGAAACTTTATTTGAGTTATATTAAATATAAATTTGTATAATTGCCAAAAAGTCTTGACTATACAAACATTATAAAATTTTACAATTAAGTACAAAACGTTTCTTCCCTTTGCTTAGCGACGTCTACAGTTGTATCTAAAACTTGATAACTAAAATATAATGAAACATAAAAATAAAAGGATGAATTCCAAATAAATAAATTTAGTAAAAAAACATGGTCACTTACATATTTAAATAGACGTTTAAATTATGAAGTGAATTTACATAAAAGATTTTAGAACTTATTATTTTTTTAAACACATAATTAAATTTTCAAAATTGTCAGAATACATAATTTTAAATCATAACAACACTGAAACATAAATAAAACTCAAATTTTGTGTTTTCATTTTTACATTAATTGATTTAATATTCGACTTAATATGTAGCATTCCGCTTCGTCAAACGAGGATAATAATTGCTTTCAACGTCTAATTTTTTTTTACGTCAATGTGATAAATTATACTTGTTTCGTTTATCTGAAGGTGTTTTTAAATTAACAAAACGTCCTTTAATTCTGGTTTGAACCTTACGTTTTGTTTGACCGATATAGCAGGCGTTACAATACTGACATTCAATTTTGTGTATAACATTATATTTGAAGTGAACAAAAATTTACGACTGAATGAAAATTAATAATAAGGAATATAGCGAAATACAGACAAAATAAGTGATAATATAAATACCACACAACGTTTCTCGACGCCTTGTTCCTCTCTTCAGGTGCTAAGACGGGCCTAGAGCGACACAACTACACTAGTCAACTTGGCTTTTGAGTTTTTTTCAACAGACGAGTACAGTTGTGTCCCTCTAGGCCCGTCTTAGCACCTGAAGAGAGGAACAAGGCTTCGAGAAACGTTGTGTGGTATTTATATTATCACTTATTTTGTCTGTATTTGGCTACCTTTCTTATTATTAACATTACATTTATCCAAATTTTGTAAAACGTGTAGATGTACTTGGCATGACGTCACCAAAGGACAAATAACTATGTGAAATTTCATATAGGACTTAGTGAAAGGGTCGGTCGTGGGTCAACTATAATAACCTTGTTCCCGTCACTTAATATTACGTCCATTCTTTGTTTGTCCGTGTGGTCTTAATCTTGAGTCTCTGGTCTTTATATCAAAGGAAGGTTATCGAACCATACTCGGTTTGCTGGTGGTGGTGGAAATATCGAAACTCGTAGGAAATTGAAAGGAAACACACACACACACATGGCAAAGCTTTGAAGCGAAGTCAAGGGTCGTGGAGAATATTAAAGAGGACAGGAGGCAAAGTAACAAGCGAAAAAACGTGATGAAGGTTGAGAACAGTTCTGCTGGAGGAGAGGTGAACTAGACCGAGGAAACGGAGGATCTGCTCGCTACAACTCTTCATCGGAAGCCAAATAAATATGACGAAACTTCCCAGAGCTCTGGCGGGGGCTACCTTTGAGGATGCCTTAACTAAGGTTCCCACATGCCGAGGCACCTCGTCACTGTTTTGAGAGGTGTATGTTCCGGGTTCACTGACTTTGGGTATACGGTAAGAGTTGTCCGCTATTCCCATTGGAATTGCCTCCTAATCCGGTCAAGACAAGAAAGCTGCGACCCCACAGCAAACTCCTATCCTGCCATCGGAAGGGCGTGGGACAAGTACCAAATGCCCGACCTACCTGATGCAGGTTTTTCTAGGGTTTTCCCTGCATCACTTTTAGGCGAATAGCCAGGTAGGATCCTTAAACCATAGCCCCAACCATTAACTGTTAAAAACAATGAGAAGAACTACGTTTTGTGACTCTAATTTGGATATTAAGTAATAAATAAAACAGTACAACAGTCTTGATAATAAAATATATTTTTATAATTAGAAAATCGGTTATTGTGAAAAAGTGTTTGTCACCAGAATTATTTGTTTACATTGCCTGTCACTATTTTAAAAATAAAATCCTAACCAAAGACAACAGAAAGACATCACTTCTGGAGCAAAGATATTACATTTTACTATGAGCTTCAGAGTCACTCTGGACATTAATGGAATTGTTATTATGAATTCTAATACCGATCATTTCAGAAAATGGAAAAAATAGTTTCAAGGATCCTGACATCCGTCATAAAACCATGATTATTTAAATAAATATGTTTAAAAATAACTGAGTGGTGAGTAATTTATAATTCACTCAGTGTTCCTTTATTCTCGTCTTTAAAGCCCCTTTAGTTTGACCAATATAGGGAAATAACAACAAAAAAAATCGCTGAAAATGACAACCGGGTAGAAACTCCTAAAATTGGAAAACAGCTGCGTAAGTAAAGGATCAAGTCAAATTTTTTGCTTAATAAATAAATAATCTAATAATTAATTTGTTGATATTGAATTAAAATTTTGTTAATTATTTTCAACTATTTTTTGAAAATTAATTTCAAAATTACGTTAAACACATTTTGATATTTTTTTTATTTTAACTACTTAACTCATGTTATTTTTCCCTGGACAAAAATAAAATTATTAATTTTTAATCATTTAAAGCTAAATTTAATTTTTTTAAAAAAATTAACGGTTACTGTACTTTATGTTACCTTAATATAGTGTATTTCTTATAAAAGCGTTTTCATTTGATAATTCCCCTTCTAAAAATTTTAATTTATTTTCTGAAAACCGCCAGACCGCGAATATCGTACAGTCCCCAATTTTTAAGTATGCATAAGCAATAAAGAGGAGCGTCGTGGACTACTTATGGCTGACATGGTCGGAATGCAAACATGGCTACTGTCACACACAACACCTGCGTGACGTGGCCGTAGTTCATTTTCTCTCGACTTAGTAAAATATCATAACGATTCTTAAAGCGACATAAATATTTATGAACGGTGAACGTCGCTAGTTATACCCGGGAGAGCTGAAAGGTCGTAAACTCTCTGGAGTGACGTCACTGACCTGCCTCCCTGAGACCGTAGATGCCATATCGAGGGATTAGGATTGAATTTAGTGGGTTTGTTTCTTTAAGGGATTGAACGGATTCGTGTGCCCCAGCTCTGAATGCTGTTCTTCTTCCCTGAAGATGTGTAGGAATTTTTTACACCGTTCGAAACGTCGTAAACAACGTTGAATTCGAACAAAAATCCTCTTAATAGTGATACACACTTAATGAAAAGAAATGCAGCCAATTACAGGCAAAATAAGTGGTGACATAAAAAACCACACAACGTTTCGGTTTTTGAGTTTTGTCAACTAAATTGTGTCGCTGTAGGCTCTTGTGTTTTTCTTTTTGGCACCTGAAGCAAGGGCACAAGGTTTCCAGAAACGTTGTGTGGTGGTCTTCATAGCATCACTCATTTTGTCTGTAATTTCTTATTATTAATGTTCCAAAGGAAACGTAAATTTGCCATTTTGATTCACAAAATCCACTGTTCTTCAGAGTGATGTTGGATCCTCTCCTTGAGAACGTCTTATCGATGCCTCAATTATTTTCGTGGTTCGGTTGTTATTGGTAAATCTTTTCTTTTCCGGTGCCACAGTTTCTACTTTTCCTTGGAATTTCGATTTTCCCGTCGTGCCTCGGTCACGGACGGGGTGAGGGAGGGGGGGGGACAACAGCAACAAGGGTAATTCGGTCCACAGGGAGAAAGGGCGCGATTCTCCACAGCACGTCGTAGGTTCTTCCCCTCCTACTTTCACGAGCGCCTGCCGTGGAAAGCCGCCGAGACGACTTTAGCCTACTTCCGGAGCGTGAAGTGGGTCGAGGGTCGAGGCCACGGGAGGGTCAGGTGCACTTTCAGCTGACCAAAAGCCACCTGACCCAGTGTTCTCTCTCTGTCTCTGCGGGCCTTTGAACTCTCAGAGATAACTAAATCTCGCGGCGCGAAAGTTTACGTCCGTTGATACCAGAGACCGTTACTAATGTGTTTTGGGAAAATAGGAACTCGTAGATGTCAGCGCGTAACATCCTATTTGATTTGATTTATTTTATTCCATTAGTCCTGGTATGAGGAACTAGGATACGTCATTACATAAAATTACAATATAATTATTGAATGTTACAATTATAAATAATTAGAAGTTAACATAAAAATACTAAAAATAGGGAACACAAATTTCCCCGAAAAAAATTATTATTAATAATAAAAATAATATTTCTTTAACTCTACTAAGGGTGTAATATACAATACGTAAAAAAATTCAATACGCACTAGTAAAAAATTAATTATTACAGAATATATATATTGGTGAAAAATAAAAGGACTTTAAAGACGAGAATAAAGGAACGCAGAGTGAGTTGTAGCCAGCAGATCCTCCGTTTCCTCGGGCAAGTTCACCTCTCCTTCCGCAAAACTGTTCTCAACCTGCATCGCCTCTCGTCTTAATGCGTTCTTCGCTTGTTACCTTGCCTCCTGTCCTCTTTAATATTCTCCACGACTTCGCTTCAAACCTTTCCATGTGTGTTTTTCCTTTCAATTTCTTACGAGTTTCGATATTTCCACCACCACAAAACCGACTACCGTTTGATTGTCAGCGAAAACCTTCATTTGATGTCAAGACCAGAGACTCAAAATTAAGACCACACGGACAAACAAAGAATGGACATAATATTAAGTGACGGGATAGTTGAGCCACGACCGATCCTTTCACCAGGTCCTATATGAAATTTCACATATTTATTTGTCCTTTGATGACGTCATGCAACGTACATCTACACGTTTTACAAAATTTGGATAAATATAATGTTAATAATAAGAAAGATAACCTAATACAGACAAATTTGTAAGAAATATAAGAAAACGAAGAATATAAATTTAGGTGGACTTACAAATATTCATAGTCAGGTTAGTCTGCCTTGACGTAGTTTAGTTTTTCATAATTAAATATATTTTTAAGTTTATAATTTAATTAATTTACAAATTTATTAATATAGATATATATATAGTGATATTTTCTGCCAAATTTTCTACTTACTCGCTAGTCAGCCTTTAACTCTATCATTTATAAAAAATATATATAAAAATATTTAAATCAATTCTATTTCTCCTTTGTCCACCATTACATCTCCCACCCTAAGATCTCTTCTGTCAAACAATCAATCACAGAGACTCCACTCTGACAAAGATATTAGCCTACATCATCTCCTTCGTCATCATTATTATTAAGTTTTCTGACGGATCCAAATACTTGTTTTTTAAAAATTAAAGGTTTCTAATAGTCGCGTTAACAACTTGGTCACTGGCGACCCATAAATAAATTACAAATAGTGCTTATTTTACATAAGGTTTTGCTGCGATTCACATTGACTCAAATAACAGTTATACAATTGAACAGTTTGAAAGAATAATTGTACATTTCAAATGTGGGTTTCTTACATGTACATTTTACAATTCGCATTTGTTAATCCTTTATCATAATAATAGGATAATTAATTAACATTTGACTTGTTTGAAGCTGCGGCTGTTGCAGATTCCACTGTACTGTGGTCATAGCCTGCTACTGAATATGAAATCACTCTCTTGTTTCTTGACTAAATTTATGAGCCTTTTTATTCTACTTTCTGCCGTTTTATCATAATAAAATATTATCTGTAATAATTAATATTTTAGTAGTGCGTATTGAATTTTTTTGAGTACTGTAAATATTATATTACACCCTTAGTATAGTTAAAGAAATCTAATTTTTATTATTGATAACAATTTAAGTGTGAGTAAAAAGATTCCAATATATTTATGAATGATGTAGGGGATATTAAATGGTCCTTGGGTTATTTGAGTCCATTGCATTTAGTATAAGAGTCTACAACTGTTCCAAAGGTGATAGGTCGAGCACTGTTTTCTTCTTCATATAATAATATTTTTTTAACAAAATTTGTGGGGGAAAACTTATTAATAGGATCTTTGTGTCCTTTGATGAAATCAGAAAATGAAGATTTTTGACTTAAAAATTACAGTTCATTGTAGATTTGTAAACAATTGTATCAGATGAAATGTTCACAGAAAGTTAACACAATAAAAAATCATTATACATAATTTTTCCCATATAACATGGTTTTGGTTGGGTCCTAAAATTAATTTTAGATAATCTTAGAACTAAATTTAAAATGTTATGTCACTGCCTTATTTTGATAAAAGAAAACCACACAAAGATTGTCTTCAGACTTTGGATTCTCATGTTGTGTATAAAATTTTTTGCAATTAATTATTTAGATACATCTGAAGAGGTCCGTAAACAAAGTGAAGAAACGTTATGTATTTAAGTGTATAATTTTTGACATAGGAGGGGGAGAACCCTTAGGGGTCGGGGTGGAGGAGCGTTACAAGAAAATAACGAGAATACGACTTAGATTGGAATCAAATTTTAGGGTTATGGATGTCGCCGAGTTTAGTTATGGTAACCCAGGCAACGCCGGGCACCCAGCTAGTGTTAGTTTATAAAATTAGTTGCAATGATTGTTACATCGGCCAGACCAAACGATCTTTGTCAAATATAATGAAAGAACATAAATCTTAAGTAAAATTTCCACCTTCTTCTTCATATAATATTTTTACCGGACCTAACGATAGACCAAGCGACTTTTATTTATGATCCTGAATGTTTTGTTTGGTCCAAATACGTGTTCCGCTTGGTTCGCATGAATTGTTTACAAGAAAGAACCTTCATGTTTTATGTGGCCCAGGCACTTTGTAAAACAATAGAAAATGTGATACGAACCATGACGTAAGAATCATTCGGCCTACGCAAATTTATCAGATGAATGTGGTTTAATGTAGCCGAAATCTACTGGGTTTTAATCTTAACAACAGGTGTTTCTTCACCTGGTTAGGCGCCAGACATTCCCAAAGGGTGACAGTCGAGGTCAGAAGCAATAACAACCACCCTAGGCCGGGGAAAAGTCCAATTAACATTAAAATAAAATATTTATAACTGTTAAAAAAAGGAGCGTATCATTTATAATATTTATGTTAAATCAACAGTCATTTAGACAAACATGTGTTGCTTAAAAAGTCATTTACAAGCCATTTATAGTGACTGTTAATTAGAGAGTGGTTATTTTACAAGTGTTGACTTGTCAGTGGAAAAGGGTTAAGACATTGTGGACATTTCCCTTCGGTTTGAAATTGTCATTCAACCACGGTTACCCAGAAGCGGAATGAAGGAACAATAACACAGATCTGCTGTGAAATGAGCTGTGCAGAAAGCATTTTAATGTGCGGACCACATCATCACGACCGCGACGTGGGAAAAGAATAAATTGTTGTAGAAAGAGTTTTTGAATTTCTTTTCGACTGATCGAAAGCGGCGGCGCGACTGACCCGCGATTTCCCCCTCGGCGATTCTCCGCTTCGTTGCTGAAGAAGACGTTGTGCTTTCTCCGGAAACTTCCGTCACAATCCTTCAACAAAACTAAATCGGTTATCATGTGGTCGAGAAGCGAAACGTGTAAAAAAAATTGGAGACGGAGAAAGCTTAAAATATGTTATGGGACTTTCAGAAGATCAAAGGAATATGAATTATAAACAAAATTTGATGAAGCGAAAAATTTATTTTAGTCTACTGATGTACTGTTAGGAATTACTGGAAGTTTTACGAGCGAGTTTGTTCACCTGGTTAGGCGCCAGACCATTACCGAGGGTGACAATAATGGGTTGCCGTCGTCGACGTCAGAAGCAATAAAAACCACCCTAGGCCGGGAAAAATGTAGCCTGAGAGAGAGAAAAAAACCCAACCCTGTATGTTACATGTCGAGTTAAGGGTGAGCGAAAAGCGCCAAATTCCAATTGGTGACAGATTTTCGGGGAATGACTTGGAGACTACGAGATTTTAAAAGGATATTCGGAGCAAGAAGCAGAGGATTGTCATTTTTGGAGGAATTATTGAAGTTATTATACTGAAAATGGATGATGATCATCTTATTGGTGTGGTGGAATTATTTATCAAGTGGTTGGGAGTAGCCTCGGAGAAAAATCTGATCGTCCGAAACACGGAAAGTTCTCCACACTATATTATATATATATATATATATATATATATATATATATATTGTAATAATCAACTTAGGCGATTAATTAATTTGCCCCACGTTGTGGTAGCCATTTAATGTAATAATCAACTATTTGGCTTTAATTAACGTTGTGGTAGCCATTTATGTAATGATCAAAATAAAAAGGTTATTAAATTAAAAGATTATCGAAATTTTAACAAACAAAATAATTATTTATTCAATTGTGGCTTCCAAAAGTTAAAATAATTACAATCGAATTAAGTTCTCTTCTCTAGGTTCGTAACTGGGTTTGATAATTTACAGAAAATTGATTTAATAATCTGATTAACAATTCAGTTTAAAATTGACCTAAAAACAATATGTCGATAAATGAAAAGAAAGCTAAATGTAAAGAAATTAAACTTTAACGAAATGAAAGATGAACGAAATCTGATAATATAGTAACTTATGGATGCCCTGTGGTTAAGATTATCAAGGGTCTGATTTTATCTATATAATAAAAAAGTATGTATATTTGTATGTATGTATTTAAGTTTATTTCTATACAAATTTAATCGCGTGGACAGATTGCGACAAAAAATTGGTACACATATTCTTCAAAACACGAGAAAAGGTACTGTAGGAGGTGAGGTGACAAACCCCTAGCATACATGTGGAAAGAATTATAATTGAAAAACGTGATTATTTTGTGTTAAATTACTGCGTGCCAAGAGACCGTGACGTCAAGCGCGCGAAAGAGAGAGAGACGTTACTACGCGACGATCAAAGGAAATAGTTCCTTCTTCCGGTACTGAAATAAAGCAGAATTATTTTAATTGAATAAAAAGTATAATTTTATCCAGCAATACTCCATTGAATGATAATAAAAAACCAATAAGAAATACTTTACGATCTTTGCGAAAAGTGTAAGTTAATTTTCGTCGCCATGTTTAGTGACTCCAATATGACGACTATTTGTTTACATTGTGAATCTAGCTAAGAATTTAATCTTTGGTAATGTCTGAAGACTGAGGGACAATTATATCCTGCAGTACTCAAGGAGTATATTTAAGAAGAAATTGAGAGGTATGTTTGTTTGCGACTGATGCAATAAAATTCAATGTATTTTGCAGCTGTTGAATTAATGCACTATTATCTGTGGAAAGTGTGTACGGAACTAGGAACAGTTAGATTTAGGTTAAATCACTTCTTTGACTAAAGATTAGTATAGAATTAAATACTTTTTCGGGTTTATATAAATATATATAAATAAGATTTTAAAACTCTTTAACTTTTTATATTATATCAATAGACTGTGTTTTCGGTCAACGTCTATTCAAGTATTCGTATTCACTAAAACAAATAATTACGAATACGCCTGGAAGTCATTTTTCGATATTTAAACTCGCTTAAATGAATGGTCGAGAGTGGAAGATTTTAAACGGCCACGTTGGCAATACTTCAATAATGACATGTTATTGGTGTATATTTTTTTCATGAACACAAATGTTTAAGGTTGATTTTTACTGCGCATTAAAAAAACCATTTATTATTACGTGTCGTTTTTAAGGTTTCAAAGAAGTTGCTCTCTGTTTTGTGTGTAGACTCATTGGAATGATACAGATATTTCACCGACCGTGGTTGAAGACGTTACGGTTCCAACAAGTCGTGACACCGTGCACATTACTACGAATAATTCACGGTCGTGGCTTCAAAACGACAAAATTCCCCTCCGTTGCTCGATTCCAGCCGTTGAAAATAACCTCGCGGTCGTGCCAGAAGATCTTACTCAGAGTGGAACCTGGAGTCGAGCGTAGGAAATACCGTGTCAAAACGTTCTGCCAGCGAAAGGCTCGGGAAAATTTGCCCGCCATGACCTCGTGACTGAGAAACGCCTTCTAATCGGATGAATCGATCAAGGTCGTCAAGAGATTTTGCGTGACGATCAGCATCCACGGAGATTACAAACAACGGGGAGGCAAAGATAAACGTTCATTTAAGCTTTGAAGTCTTTGGTCATTGACGATTTATATCCGTCATCAGTTAGTGTGGCCATGTTTGCTATCATCTGAAAGGCAGAATTTCAAGGTTAGTTAAAATGGGATAATATAGTGTAACATGATTGTTGCGAGGTACGGTCGAGCGCCCTTGGCGGGGGTGACTGCAGTGGTTGTGTTTATGCAGGTCCCGGAAATGCGATGTTATTTTAGGCCGGCCAAGGGGAGAAGCGTAATGGTCAGTTCAAGGCTGGACTCGACCGAGGATGGACGTGCTCCAAATAGATTACAAAGATTGATAAACCACGCCTTGAAGTTGACCTACGTCTCATGTTCGATTAAATAAAATTATGAAAGATTAAAAAGTTGTTTTGGTGATTTTCTCCAAAAAATTACCTGGCGCCCAAACATGAATAATCAACGAAAAATCGGAAGAAGGGTAGCGGAGCGGCTACATTAGTAATAAAAAACGAGTGACAAAAGCTAAACGTAAAAAAAAATTTATGCCATTCATCAACAAGTATAAATTAATCAACTGTATTTTATTCTTAACACAGTGCGCTTATTATATTTCCTGTCAAAATATACAAGCAGTGGAAAGCATGAAGATACTAAATTATAATAATATATTAATAAGAAAGATAGCCAATACAGACAAAAAAAGAGGGTAATATAAATACCTTTTTTTTAGGGGAGGGGGAACGAACAGGGTTCTCAGATTACGCTTATTGGGAGTAACTCACTTTAATCGTTCCAATACTTGCTTATTATGTAAAAGAAAATTCATCCATCATCGGTCATTAAACTACGAAAAATAAATAAATAAGTTAGGTTATGTACGTCAAAGAACTTCTAGAATATATCGCAGAAGATAACGTTGATGAAAAAACAACAACAACGAATTATATAATTACGTCCCCACTTTAACTTGAGGTAATAAATATATATCGTTGTAGAGAATGAATAAAAGTCTTCTCGGGCTTCTAACTGGGGTAAATCAATTGTATCTGCGACGTTTCGATAACATTCAGAGGACAATAAAATATTAAAAACTTTATTCATATAACGAATAATAAAGAGAGCCAATTCAGACAAAAAGGGGTCATATAAATACCACACAACGTTTCTTGGATCCTCGTTCCTTTCGTCAGGTGCTAAGAAGAGCCTAGAGCGACACAACTGCACTGGTCAGTTGACAACACTCAAAAGCGACGAAAACGTAACGACTTCTTAGCACCTGACGAAAGGCACAAGGATCTCAGAAACGTTGTGTGGTATTTATATTGCCCTCTTTTTTTTGTCCGTATTGGCCATCTTTCTTATTCATTATTTTTGTATCAGACGTAAATTATTTTTATACTAAATTATAATTTCGATGTTGAAAATTCCTCGTATGTCGTAAATTATTATTGGACCTATAAATGGGTTTTTACCTCATGTAGCCTGTATGTAGGATAATGATTACTTGCGGAATACTCTGATAATAGCACATGAAGCGATTTGAAATGGGGGATGCGGAAGGGACGGGAGACAAGGGGTAACTGAAGTCCTTTTCAAATGACCTTGAAGCTCTTCCTTGCGCCGACGAATCAAATTCCTTTTTTATTTGGTTTATTTAATTCCATTATTCCTGGTATGAGGAAATAGGGTACGTCTACATACAATTGCAATATAATTATTGGATGCTACAATTATAAACAATCAGAAGTTAACATAAAAATACTAAAAATCGGGAACACAAATTTCCCTGTAAAGTAAAAGAATGCTATAGTAATAATAACAAAAATAATAATTATTTAACTATACTAAGGGTATGATATAATATTTATAGTACTTAAAAAATTTATAACGCAATAGGAAAAAAAATTAATGATTAGAAAATTAACAAACATAAAAAATATTATACAAGAATAATAGAGGAAAAAAATAGAAGACAGAATTTATGGAGTCACACTCGTAGTATGGGCGAAGAGAAAAAAAAAACAGAAAAATTTCCGTGAGTGTGGCAGCATATTGAGAACTGTTAATTGTTCCTTGGGTTGACAGTCAAGCCTGATGATATCGAGGTCGCAAATTTCGTGGAAGTAGAGAGCTCCGAACTGCGAGCAGCGTGAGAAGTCACACTCCAGCGGAATCGCGACTCCTGAAACACTCCAACGCTTCGTTAAGCAACGCAGGAAAGACACTTTTTCGGTCGGCTTTCCCGGAATCATAATAACTCCAGTCAACCATTCACCTTACGCAATTAGAAAAGGAAAAATACACACCATCGTTTCCATCCGGTTATGTTAAAAGTAAGAACTCGTTTTGCGTTACGCTGGAAATACGTCAATGAAATTGAGACGCGTAAAGGAATCGATTGTGATATTTTTCGGGGTTTCCATTGGTTATTAAATAACCAAGAAGGTTGCGAATTTGGGAAGAGATGATTGAGATTTAAAATACTTTACCAGTCGTCAAGTTTGGTAGATTCTCTTGAGTCCTCAACTCATTACGGAAAATAAAGTCTGGAGACAAGGCCGGGGCCCTCCATTTACCAAGAAAACTGGGCCAATAACCTATACAAAAAACCTGAAATAATTAACACAATACAATACTGATTTTTTTTAAATTGGCTGTATAACATTTAAAGTTTTCTCAATATGGAATTATTTACAGAAAATTCAAATAATTTTTAACGTTTTTAATTCTTAAATCAAAAACCTTCGTGAGTGCTGGAATCAGAAGATTTTCTATTAAATGATAATAATAATAATAGTCTAATAAATATATTGTAATATAAAATTGGAGAATGTTTTTTTCAATTTGTAATATGTTGATAAATTCAATTTTAACTGTTCTCTTAATTTACAAAAAATTTTAATAAATAAATATATGTTCCTTTACGTGCTTATTTTGAGGCTCGATAAAGCGCCCTGGGATTAAGATTTGTTAAAAAAAAACAGACGTGGAGAATTTAGATATTTTTGTAATATTGTAATAATTAAATTACTGTTTAAGCATTTCAAAACTGTCTATAAAAGAATTCCCCAGGGCCTGTCGTTTAATAAAAGTGGGGTTAAACATTGAACACTGTTAGAAATTGTGTATGTGGTAAATTAGAAATTGAAGTTATTTTTTACGCAATGGAGAAATAATGTCTGCAACTTGTATCGTTATTTTAAATGCTATATCTCAAATTTCTTCACAGTTAACTTTATTATTTAGATTATTCGGATATTCCACTGTTTAGAAGTAGAGAGGTGAGTAAGAAAAAGTAAAAAAAGACAAAGAAAAAAAAGGAATAGCTAAGAAAACAAAAAAAACGAAAAAAAGGGATAGGTTAAAGAGATGCGTGAAACATCGTCTCTTTCTTTCTGTTTTTTTTTGTCTTCTTCGCTTAGAATAAATCTCTACGTCTTTTTTCTGATCTTCTAGACTATGTTTCACATAATCTCTTTAACCTACCTCTTCCTTTGTGTTTTTCTTGTTTTCTTTGCTTACTTTTTTTAATTTTCTTTCCCTTTTTTCTTGCTCACCTATCTACTCCAAGACAATTGGAATACACGAATAATCTAAATAATAATGTTAAATGCTACAATAATATATCCTCGTAGGATCTCACGTAGTTGGTTAGGAAATTTAAAAGTTATTATACTCTATTTAGTTACACAGCCAGCATAAGAAATAAAGGTATTCTGTGCAAATATTATTTACTTACTATTGGTCGAACGTTCAAATTAAAGAGCTTTTATATAGTCCAAATAATAATATGACTACTTAGGGACTACGTGCGTAAATTAAATAAAAGTATGTAATGGTTTTGAATAACAGTACCTCAAACTCTTTGCTTCAAGATTAATTTATTCTGACGCGGCCGGTGCTAGGCAACGACTTCCGGTAAATCACTTTTAATCTTCCCAGAGACTGCACGCAGACTCTCGAAATAACAAGTCATCGCTATATTGATGCATACTCGACCTTTTTCAATTTATTTTTTAAATTCTCATGCCACCAGCCATTCCGTTTCAATATCACTGAAACAAAACGAAGCCGAGAGAACAACGCCGCAAGCCAGAGATATCAGCCGCTAAGAGCTACTTCTTCTACACTGCTCTAATGCCAATTCGTACCTTAGAAAAAAGTGTTTTTTTGATTTGATTTGTTTTATTCCATTAGTCCTCGTATGAGGAAATAGGATACGTAATTACGTAAAATTACAATATAATAATTGGATTCTACAATTATAAATAATTAGAAGTTAACATAAAAATATACAAATTTCCCTTTCCAACGTAAGCCAAATATATTTATAATAACAAAAATGATAATTATTTAACTATCCTTAGGGTATAATATAATAATATTTACAGTTCTAATGAAAAAAATTCAATACGTACTAGTAAATAATTAAAGATTAGAGAATTAAATATCTTAAAATATAGAATTACACATACACAAAAAGAATAAACAGAAAAACGTGACACCCGCACACACTAGGAGGAAACACAAACGATGGACAAGTGACGGTCACGAAACAGAGCGACGAGGAATCTGCAAACTCCAGGCCCTCGTACGTGAAACAGACGAATAAAAGAGCAGAAAAGACCAACAGAGACTAAGCAAGTTGTGAAATAAGTAGTTGTTATTAGCAACACATTCAACACTTGTGCAGGTTTTTGTTTAAAAAAATTAATTAATAGGGGAACGATCAAGAAACTCCTGCACTAAGTAAAACACCCGCGGCCTTGCAGTAGAATATCTGTACACTGAATCCCAAAAGTCTAGTAGTTATTATTGTTGTTCACCTCTGGAGGAAGACTATTATCCCTGGATGGTGAACACTTCTCTGGTAGTGGAGCAAAGATCTTAGACCTGAGCAGATTCCTAGTCTCGTAATCGTGAGACTCGCCAATCGCTTGATAAAGATTCATGTTCCGCTTAACCAACTTCTGAATTTTGTCGATAAACACGCTGGTCAGAGATAATATCCGCATACTTTCGGAAAAACGGTTTACAACTAGATTTATTACCCGTATTAAGGAAGTATCCTAATGGCGCGCTTTTGCAACATGAATATTTCAATGCTCCTGGAGCAGTTGACTCTCAATTTGCAATACCATAACACGTATAGGAATGAAAATACGCAAAGTACGCCGCCATTTTCGTTGTGTTGAAGTCAATATGAAGGTTCTGAGACAGTAACAAGCCGAACTGAGTTTCCCAGCAAGCAGATCTACATGTTGAGTCAACTTAAATTTGCTATCAGTAATCGTATTATTATGACATTTCTTTTCCTTGTCCCTAATCTCCTGTTTAAGCTTGTTTTTAACTGTGTGTGTGTGTGTTGCAGATGTAGACGGCTGCAGATTTCCAGGCGCGCCTGCGCACTCGACGGTCTTCTTCTCGGACGCGGCGCTGAGCGTCGGCACAGTGGCGTCGTACTCGTGCGAGCGAGGCTTCGAGCTCCTGGGACCGTCGCGACGCGTCTGCGGACCCGCGGGTCTGTGGCAGCCGGAGGGCATCCCCTTCTGCGGTAAGTCTGCTTCAAACACCGGTTTTTACTTCTATTCTATTACGATCAGGTTTGATAACGAAAAATTAAAATAACCTACAGATATATTGGCCGGTAAATCTCAGATATAACGAGATATTGTAAAACTGAAAGATCACAATATATTTTGAGGTCGTCAAACCAGAAATATAGCGGTAATAATGAAATATCCTGATATATTCGGCGGTACAATTGAAATATCCACAGATATTTGGCAGCAGAAAATGAAAAACCACGAGAGCTTGGCGGTAAACCCTGTGTAATAACAAGATGATTGGTGTAAAAATTAAAATATTACAAGATATTTGGTGGTAAAGCTGAAATACACCGTTAATTTTGGCGGTAAACCTTGGACGTTTCTTTTTTATGGAAATAAATATGACAACGAACTAATAATAATAATAATAAATTGTAATAAAAAATTAATAATAATAATATGAAAACGACCTTTCATAATAGACAAACTTGAAAAAGAAAGGAACTTAAACAAAGCAAAATTTGAATTAAAAACTGCCGCACGTTTCGATCCATGTCAGGCAGTTTTAAATTCATTCAAATTTTCTTCGTTTAAGTTCCTTTATTTTTGTAGTAAACTACATATATTATGTACTTAATTTTAAGGGGTTTTTTATGTTTCTAGTTTCAGTTTTATTCATATTGTCAAGTTTTTCATTTTTTCTTTATAAAAGATCCCATCCCCTTTATATGTGGTTAACCCTTCAAAAATAAATTCTTCATCCTAGTAACACGTCATTTAATATTAAAACGTGCACTAAAGTTATATACCTGTGATCGTCGTAAGGGTGTTTTGCTTCAACAAACACGATTAATTAGGGATTTTTTTTAAAAAAGGTATGTTTTACTAGGATATACTAGCTGCGGTGCCCAGCGTTGACCGATTTGACTCCAATCTAGATATATTTTAGGTTATTTTTATGTAACACAACTCGACCCCTATCCCTAAATATGTTGTCGGCCGGTTACAATGTTTGAATATTTCCACCCCGACCCCTATGTGTGCTTAGCTCTCATGCCGAAAGGGGTTGAAATTTTACAAAAAAAAAATATCGGTAGATATATTGTAAACGTCATTGACCTCAGCAATTATTCATTCTACGCAAATATCGACCATTTAATATGTTAGAAAAATTCTACCCCCGTGTAGCCCCGGCCCTGGTAGTTAAAAGGCCAATTGAATGTCATTATTAAACTCAGATACATCCTAAAACTGGATTTGACTCCAATCTCGATTGTATTAGCGTTATTTTCTTGTAACGCGCGTCCACCCCCAACCCTAAGGGTGCTCCGTTCTCATGATGTAAGGGGTTGAGATTATAGTCAGATAACATCGGTAGAAACACTATCAATCTCTTTGAACCCTAAAAATATTTATCAAACTCAAATATATGTTTGTTTAACATGTTTAAATATTTCTCCCCCCCCCCTCGCTTCTGGGGGTGGTAGACGCGTCTCACCCCGACAGTGTTTGTTTCCTGGTTCCAAAGAACACGTGTACGAAATTTGGTGAAATTTGCTGCACCGGTGTAGATTTATATAAGGAACATACAAATATATATACATACATACATACAAACAAACACACTGCTTTATTTATTAGATAGATTAGTAAATAATATTTGAACGAGGAAATTCTCAATGCGTTATTAGCACGGCGAATCCTCGAAAGTGTGAACTTTGCTTAATAATTATAGGGGGGGGGAGGGGGAAACTACTACAACGGGATCTTCTTTAACGAAGTGATGATAAATAAACCGGGCCTTTTTATTGTGTGTGTCCACCTTGTTGTAACGTAGGAATTGTGGGTAGCCGTGATTAATGTGAACCGTAACACAGTCGGTGAGCAACACTTGGTAATAATCTCGTTACGAGCACATGAATAATGCTGTGTTTCACAATGGCGGACAACGGCATATCGCCGCTATATTCGTTAACGTTGTTCGTCAGGGCCGCGAGACTCATTAATTAGTTTTTTTGAAAATAAAAAAAAGAGGGGGGGGGAACCTCTCCGAGGAGAACGTATGCTCACTGAGGGTTGAACTGCTCCAAGGTCTGGTGAACGAACGTAAACTCAGCCGGACCGTTAATGGCGGAACATTTGCGGTTACAGCTTCCCCCCCAGTCATTTCCTCGGGAAATTACATCTGTGACCTCATCACTGGTGGTGTACACTTTCCCCCCCCCCGGCGAAAATGTAGACCATTGACGACCACAGGGGGGGTTATATGGTTAAATTTGGAAAACTGATGAGTGGCTAACCAATACAACTTCCTGATGACACCATCGTCATATACCTCACTTCCTGTTCTGTAGTTTTTGTCATACTTTCATGTAGTCTCTAAAATATGTTGGCCGATGGAATCACTTGTATATATATATATACACACATATATATATATATATATATATATATATATATACCACTGTAATCAAAAAGTAAGGTGAAATTGTCATTTAAAACTCCCAGGTATTAGGAAGGCAGGTAATTTTTTTCCCTAGGTTGGTAGGACTGTCTATAATATTTGCCAAGCGTCTGTTTGTTAAAAGGTTTAATTATCTCTGAGTTACACGTGTGTGTTTTTTTAAACAACCAAAAGTGATTTTTGCAATGGGTGATTTTGTTGAGCAAAGAACTTGCATCAAATTTTGTTTGCGGAACGAATATTCTTGTGCGGACACGTTGAAGGCCTTTGGTGATCAAACTATGGCACAAGAAAACGTTTATATGTGGTACAACGAGTTCAAAGACGAACCTCGCGCGCTCTGGACGACCATCAATGTCTACCGACGAGGGCCACGTCCAAAAAATCAAAGATTTGATGCTTGAAAATCGTCGATGGACAATTAGAGGTCTCGCTGATGGTGTTGGAATATCATTTGGCTCAGCCCAAACCATTTTGAAGAATGTTTTGTGTCTGAAACACGTCAAGTCTCGATTGGTGGAAAGAAAGCGTCGCGTTGGTGTGTGTAAAACTTTGCTGTCTGACTGCCAGGACCACTTGAAATGCATCATTACTGGAGACGAGACTTGGATTTACGCCTACGACCCTGAAACCACCGAACAATCCAGCGAATATCAAGGTCATGTTGACAGTTTTCTTTAATCATCGTGGTGTGGTGCACTGTGAATTCCTTCCGCCCGGCCAAACTGTCAACAAAGAATATTATTAGAGCGTTATGCGTCTGAAACTCTTGGTTCCTTCATCACGGTAATGCATCACGTCACACTGCATTGATTCTTCGCGACTTTTTTGCCAAAAACTCGACTCATATCGTTCCGCAACCACCGTATTTGCCTGATTTGGCTCCGTGCGACTTCTGGCTATTCAGCAAACTCAAAAGACCAATGCGAGGACGCCGTTTTGACACGATTGAGGAGATAAAACCGAATCGAAGAAGGTCTTGAAGGCTATACCGGAAAAAGACTATTCCGAATGTTTCGAGGACTGGAAAAAGCGTAGAAAAAATTGCGTTTTATCGAACGGGGATTACTTTGATGAAATTCATTTGGAAGAATAAATAAAGAATTTATATCTTATAAATAAATTCACCTTACTTTTTGTTCACAGTGGTGTGTATATATATATATATTCGGAGCAGTACTTTTTATTTTTCCAGAGAATATGCACTGAATTTCCAAGGAAACCCAAATAGTGTTAAAAATAGTAAGGCGGTCGAGTTCTGACTTAACTAATTCTTCACAGTGCTCAAGCAGGTCTTGGGAGATAATCAAAGAACGCTGAACGAATTTTTGGACATTTTTCTACAAAAAAAACAAACTTCGCCGATCTGACAATGTAATTGTAAAACTGCACATTTACTCGAAGTAATCAGGAACTGAATTAAGTCATAGTGATGGGTAGGTTCATATGCTATATATAAATAATATGGAAACACGTCAGGTTGATACATAAATTATTACAAACAATGTTATATTAAACATACAGAAAATATATAAATTAAATGTTATTTTACAGTTTCACAACTGCCCTAGATTATTTATTACAATACTAGCTTTAAGAACTCTTTTAAAGTACTTCCCTTGAAGCTGTTTTTTGTACAGTGCGGTTTATTTATACAATAACATCCCTTACAATAACGGACCATTCTCATATTATTTTTTATATTTGTCCTTACTCTATAATAATCTGTAATTGTCCTAGTTTAATAATGATTAACTCTACATTGGTCTGGGAGTTTTTTTTTATCTGTCCTTTTTATCATCGTTATAATTATAATTATATATATATAAAGGGTAGATTGTTAGTAATATGTTTCGAAGAAATATAGGTTTATGGAAATCAGTCTTTTTCAAACCAAATATAAATTTAATAATATTATTTTTATATGTAGAGGCAGCACATTACCAAATTCTTATTCGATAGCTGACATGGGTGTAGACATTGCCTTAATCCTTGTGGTTTATTCACCGGATTGTCCCCCATTTCGCAGTACATGTACGTATTTATTTAATCTACAAATGGGCAGTTTCCCCGTGAAATTAACAATTTAATTACAAATTAAATTAGAGAAGTTCCAATAAGGGAAAATAGAGTAAATTAATATAATTATTATAAAATATAAGCTAGGTTTAAGGAAATTATTACAACTAATAAATACATGTATATAACATTATATTAATTAAAGGTTAATTTTGAAGAAGTTAAAGAAGGAATTAATATTGTACTGGTCTGAAAAGAAGAAAAGTGTGCAAAATATCTGAAAATAGAGATTAAATAAAAATAAATTACAATAAAAAAAATTAATATAATTAATTATATTAAATAATAATATAAATAATTTAAATATATAAGATAGATTTAGCGACATTATTTCCATTATAAATCAATATATACAATTTTATTAATTAAAGATCAAATTTGAAAAAGTTAAAGAAAGAATTAATATTGTACTGGCCTGAAAAGACGTAAACTGGAAAGATATCTGAGACCAGAGATTAACTAACCAAGGAGACAACCATTTTACTTTAGTTAATAACGGAGCACTGTCACTACACTTTACTACACTACCCTACAGTCACTAGAGAGTTCAGATTGCACCAGAGGACTTTCTCCGAAAACTCGTGCAGGTTAATTGTTCCAGTTATTTATTGTCCTATTGCGGTATGAGTATTTTTCCAACATCTGTTTTTTTTGCTGTGTGGTATTTAACTTGAACATGTGGTCAGTCCTCCCGTGGGTTCTCTCAATCTATCTGGAGTTCCTTGCCAAGGTTTTTGACCTGCAAAACGCATTAAAGAAAACGTGTAGCCTGGCTGTTTCCCCTCTTCTCGTCTGTAGTGTTTCCCACCCTAGCAGCTTTACTTTTTCGCTCCCATGCCCACCCAGGTCCTATCCGTCCCGGTCTATCAATCGTCTTATTTTAATTTAAGGTAACAGATCTAGATGCCTGTAAAGTATCTGGATTTGTTCATATGTTCTAATTCTCCATTCTTCATTCTCCTTCATAGCGCCAAAGATTTTTTTCGTATAATTTTCCTTCACATATTCTCATTTTATTCTGGTCTGTTTTTTTCAATGTTCAGGTTTCCATACATGGTGGTTATATTATTTTACTGTACTTATTACTTCCAATTTCCTAGTTTGGTGGACGTAAGAATACTGTATAATCCAATTAAATACTTTCAGTAACTGTATGCGGTCATGGCGTACGATGACAATTTTTTTTTCTTCTTCAATAAATCACCTCTTGGTAAACGAGTCTTTTGCCGCAAGGGTCTGACGTCACAGCTTGGCCAGTGGCTTCAGATTCGGCCTGGTCGGGAGAAAGCAGAACACGCCCACGCACTTTTCCTGTGACGACGCGATCTGCATGTCTTTTGTCTCCGCAACACACCGCAAAAGTCCGAGAACTTTCGTTCCATTAAACTTTCTTCGCTCTCGTCTCACGTCCTCGGCCGCTGATAATTACTCTTAAAACACTCCGCCACGGAGGAAGAAGTAACGGGAGGAGCGACGGACGCCAGTCACTTCCGAGGCAGTTTTCATCGCGTCATTAATTCGGAAAAGCGTGGAAACAACGTTGATTGGTTCAGGTCGTGGGACTCGTTCACTGTCTTCATGTTAATTCTTCATTTAGAAGAGAAAAAAAAACCAATTGAACCGTGGTGGTGTCCGGCAAGTAATTTTCAGGGTGACGTAAAAAAAAGGATGTAGAATTTACAATTTAGAAAGGACGAAATAATAACTGGAGTTGCGTTTCAGATAATTAATTAATTCCATTAATATTTCATGACTTTGAGGGGGGAAAGTAACTTTGAATTCAATAGTCACGTGAAATATCGTGTGAGATGCTCTTGTAATAAACTCTTAAAATTATTATCATACTTTCTACATCAAGGTTCAACATGCAGAAGGGCATGCATATTAAAAAATTAAACTTAGGATGATCAAAGATTGAAGTCTTTCCCGGTGTAATTGTTCGGTTTTTCACCGTGGGTGTAGCATATTTAAACGCGACGTTTCGACAACTAAAATCTCTGTCGTCATCTTCCGAAACGTCGCGTTTAAATATTCTACACCCGTGTGAAACCCGAGAACTGTTTATCAAACTTAGAATGGTTTAATTAACTTATTGATGACGCTCGGCCGTCACCATAGCAACCAAACAAAAACAACAAAACATCAAAAACCTAACCCAGAGATATAACCACACTTCTTCTTATTATTATCAACTTATAAAAGTGTAATAGGTCTATCACAGTCTCCTATAAAATAAATTTAGATTTATTATTCATTCGATTAGTCCTCGTTCGAGAAATAAGGATACGTCCTAATATAAGATTACAGGAAAAGAATCGAATATTACAATTACAAACTTCAAAAACTAGACATTGTACTTTAAAAAAATATATAATTTAAAGCAACAGTACCAATATAACAGTAATTAAAGAATAATTCAGTTTTATTTTACCACTGCCAAACAATATTATTTTTTTATTTACGACAACGTTTCGGTACGTGTTTCTAACTTCATCAGGTCTTTCATGTAACGTTTGTATGTTTTTTTTTCTCTCAATAGGTTGTGAAAATTGGTTTTTACATTTAGCATATTTAGGTGAGTGTTTTTCTTAGCTTCATTGTGTTGATAGTATAAAATTTTTGTTGTTGTTCAACCACTCTTATAAATTCATCAGCTTCTTGACAACACAAATTTATTTTGTGCAATTTCCCCGCAGAAAAAGACCTGATGAAGGTAACAAAAACACGTACCGAAACGTTGTCGTAAATAAGTCGAAAAATATTGTCTGGTATTTGGTTAAAAAAAACCTGCATTATTTATTAAATATAAACAGACGTAAAAAAACCATCTTAAAGTAATTAAATGTTCAATTTTCATTCGACGCAGTTTCCAGCAGAAAATCTTAGTTCGATTCCCGTGGAACATGAGAAATAAAATAAGTCGGCTGTTAAATTCTACAGGAATATAATCGTAAAATAACAGGAGAACTTGAGACCAGCAAACTGTTTTCTCAAAGAGGATCTAATCTGTCCTTCCTTTCTACGAACTCTTTCAGCGAGTAATATCCTCCAGTAATTTTTTTAAAAAAAAATTTACAACGCTTTATAAATAAATTTTGTAGAGTTTATGTTTTTATTTCGTCCGGAAGACTAAAACAATTATATATGACCATTATACATTATGGCAACGTTTCGAGACCTTTTCGTATCATCTTCATGTGCGTCATAATATAAATAAAAAATGTCTGTATAAGGTCATCAATTGTTTTAGACGATAAATTAAAGCTTTTAACTATTGTATAGATTTATCCCGGAATAACGAATGCTTCATTGGCAATGTTTTTCAATTAAAGGATCAGGATGGTAAAATCTTGACAGGACCGGGAATCGAACCGATAGCACGCGGTGCTTTTCCCTAAGCTCCTGGATTCGACTCCAGGTCTGGACAAGTTTCCACTCTGATTCCTTTTAATTAAGTTTCATAGCCTCTGGCGCTGGCTGAGCTTAGCTTGAAAGCATTTCCACTTGAGAGTAATCAACGTCGTGGGACCATTTCCCTTTAATAACATACGAGGAACGAAATTGAAACGGGGGCTTTCAGGAGGTGAGACGAGGTTGCTAGAGGTTTAACTAGGAGGCATTAAGACTGTTTGTGATGCAGGGAAAAAATCCATAGAGGTAGCAGCTCGGGGCTCTCTGGACGACGACGGCACGCAGCATAACCGTCTCCATGCCTCGACCAAACTTGGAGGCTCTTTTCCAATTGAAGTCGCTGACAACGTTTGTGACCCCGAAGCACATGACTGTTACAACAACAGGTTTTCTGTCTCGCAATATTAACTCTCCTATTAAATATATTTAACGGATCATGATGGAAAAATCTCGATAGGGACAGGGGAATCTTGAAAAATAAAATTAACTTAATAATAACAAAATGGAGAAACTTATTTGCTTTGGCGTATCATCATGATGAGTTTAGACTTTTAGCATTGTGACGAAAACAAACGTAGTGGAACAACGATGAAAGATTCTGTTTTAGAATTTTATTAAGTACATGAACCAAGGGGAAAAAATAATTTGAAGCGGAAGAAAGGGGGGGGGGGGGATTAGGAAGGAAGAAACCCCCAACTTAAAAAAATGCCACTATTATAACATTAATAGATGTTCAAAGATTAAAGACTTTTCCCGGTGTAATTGTTGGATAAAAAAAAGGATTCGCCTAGAAGATGACGACGGAGCTTTGAGTCGTCGAAACGTCGCGTTTTAAATCGCTGTTGGCACCTGTGTGAAAACCGAGAAAAATTTTTATCCAATTAAAAGACGGATACGGTTAGAAAAATCTCGGTCGGACCAGGAATCGAACCCACTACCTCCCAAGGCGAGGTAAGAGCGAACGCTCTAGCCTTTTGAGCTTCCTTGGTCAACTCACATACGACACGTCTCTATTCGTTGAAAAGTGATTTTTTTTCTCTAATAATTGTTTGCTTGGTTTATAACGCAATAATTTTTAAATCCTAATTTAGAATGGCTTAAAAAATTGTTTTCATCATAATAATTATTTTTTCCTGTTTTTTGTCAATTATAAATTAGGTTAGTGCTAGATTCTGATGTAACCTTTATTATTTAACACTGTTTTCTACTTCATAGGAACATCGTCAGTGAAGTGCTGACAAATAAAAGCAGACCAAACAATAAGTTTTAAGTTGATTCTTAGTTCTCTTTTTTTTATCGTTTTTTTAAAAAAAATAGCTTCGTCACAGAACAAAGAAATAATGTACAATTTATTCTAATAACCACCGTAAAAGTGGGTAATTAACAGACGTCGTCGTGATATTTTTTATCTAATTTTTTTTATATAACTGACTCATCCTCTAATTATCAATTACGTAGAAGAAAGTATAAATTTCTGTGTTAGTAACAAAGGACCTTTTACGAGCAATCACAAGATGGCGGACATCCCCCCCCCCCCCCGTCATCAAATGCATTTATCGACAGCTCTGTGTAAGTGCCGTTTCTTTCTATTCATCCACTTAGATGACAGACGTGTTCGCTAATTACCGGAGAAAAGGGCTCGAGACAAGGAGGCGGCGCGGTAGTTTGTGAAGGCATCTCCAGCCTTCTGTTAATTGCTAATGAAGAAGTTATGTCCTTCGGAATAAGAAAAGAGCCATTTTCCGGTAATTAATCTCTAGTTGCTGAGGTTAAAGAAAATAATGAACGAACATTTTGATCACTAGACATGAATGTTGCTGTTTGAAGAAGAACAAGTGTTTGAAACGAACAGGCATACGTCTTTCTTTTTCTTTTACATAAAACCACTATTTAAAAACAGTCGTGTGTTTAATGATATGAACAATCAGTATCAACAAAACAGTTATTAAGTACAAAGAGACATACAGAGGAACAGCCCAGTAGCTACGTCCCATAAAAAAAAAGCCTCCGCGAGAAAAAGGTCAAGCATTTTATTGTTTTTCCCCCAACTATTGTGGCCATTAGTGAAAAACCAAGTTTTCCAATTCGAAAGGCGAGAAATAAGGTTTTAGAGTTTTATTATTTTATATTTCTGTAGTGTCACTTATTTGGCATTGCATTAAAACAATACCAATTAATGCGTCCTCTTTCATCAGAAATTTTTTTATTCAAGGTTTGTAGTAAAATAACTTGAAATGTAATAATAAGAACATATTCATGTTCTTTACTTAGTTTTTTTAAAAAATTAACCTTTAATATCTATTATTTTCCAGTCTTCAATTTCGGCTCGCCTAAAGTAAGAACAGTGCAGTGTTGCCAGACATAATACAATTCTTCAGTGCTGCATTGTTCTGTTATACACTGTCACTAACCCAGCTACTGACAGTATTCATTACAATATCGGATTAAATCATACGCTACCGTGAAAAATGTGTTATAATATTCCCTAGCGTTGGAAATGAGTAGTAGGGGAGGAATTACTGAGGTACGCCAAGCGTTGGTGTCGTGTTATGTGCGGCCGTGGCATGAGCGGACAGGTGACCCCAGTTTTTTCCCCCCCGTTCTCCTTCATCTTGCTGACTGCTAACAAAGCAGGTAGAAATTCTTGAAAGAGTAAGTTTTTCCTAAAAGTTAATAAATTATGTAAAGTTGGAGAAATGGACAACCAAGAGACACGCAAGCAAAATTGCTCGGACTCAAGTCCCGCAATTCTGATTGCTATTCTTTCTTTCTTGCAAAAGAATATCTACTCTTTGAAACACTGGACTGTTTTTTCCTCTTAGACAACTATTCAATATTTTAACATGCTCTGCACAAGGCAAGTTTCACCCTGACGTCACTCCCGTTCTCAGCGCCATGATATCAGCTAAATGTGTGTATTTTCGGCCATTCTCAATGTATTTTTAAAACCAGATAATGCATTGCAAAGAGAATTAAATTCTCTAAAACCTTTATTCAATGACAAATAAGTGAATTAATGTCCTCTGCGCAAGTCCGTGACGTCACTCCCGTCCTCGGCGCCATGATATCAGCGGTGAATAGTCGTGAAAATGTGTGTATTTTCGGCCATTTCACAATTGATTTTTTAAAAAAATATCACGCGTTGGAAAGAGAATTAAATTCTCTAGATACTTTGTTCCACGACAAATAAGTGTATTCCCGACCATTTTGGAGATATCAGCACTAGAAATACGACAAACTGCATTATTTTCGACATGACGTAAAATTGACGAACGATTTCTACCACTTCGTTGGACTCGATTTTGTACTCGAATACACGAATCGATGCAGATTTTTATGCTCTACAATTTTTACTTAACAATATTTTATAAAGAAGCCTTCATTCAGTTGCTATTATCGAAAAAATGAAAAGAGGTTCAAATTTTCGTGGTTTTTCGGCCACAGAAAGTTTTCCCTTAGGCCTTTCGAATCGGAAAACTTGGTTTTTCAGTAATGACCACGACATATACGAGTTGTAAAAAAAAATAAAATACCCGACTTTGTGCTCGTGGAGACCATTTTTTTTATTTACCGAAACACTGAAAATAGTTTATAAAATCGTTTGCAATGGTAAGGTAACTATTATTTAGATTTTTCGGGTATCCCATTTTCTTGGAATAGATAAGTGAAAAAAAGTCAAAGAAAAGTAAAAACGAAAGCAAATAAAACAAGAAAAAAAAATTAGTGGAAACTCAAAGAGATGACTCTATATACTGGGCCAGCTGTCACTCTAGGACCAGGAGAATTTAGTAGATCTGCTTCCATAATGAGTGTTCGGACTCTCATGTCGCGTGTCAGCGTTGTTCTCTCTCTCTCTCTCTCTCTCTCTCTCTCTCTCTCTCTCTCTCTCTCTCTCTGACAATGAACAGTTTTTTTCTGTACTGTTCGAAACGTTGGAGTTTCAACACACTTCTCTGAACTTCCTAACGGTTTTTCACGTCATCTCTTTTAACTTAACTTGTTTCTTACACACTGCCTCTTTCTTTCTCGTTTTCTTGTTTTCTTCGGTTGCGGTATATCTCTACATATATATTTTTTCTGATCTTCTACATGATCTTTCTCGCAATCTCTTTGACTTGCCTTTTTCATTCCATTTTTTCTTGTTTTCTTTGCTTTTCTGTTTTACTTTTCTCTGAATTCTTTTTTTCATTGATGTCCTCCAAAATGATGGAATACCCGAATAATCTAAATTATAAGGTTACTGAAAAGAGGTGTTGTTTTTAGGCCACAGAAACTTTTTCCACAGGCCTTTCGAATTGGGAAACTTTGTTTTTCACTGATGGCCAATGCATATATAAGTTAAAACAAAAGGACAACCGACCATTCGCACGGTAAGGAGTATATAGTAACTTAGGAGACGAATATCTTTTAATCATAATATATACATTATCCTCCATCTTTATTTTTTTTAATAGAAAACGACTGCTCTTTCCAACTTTCTCTCGTAGAACAACAGGAAACTGCGATTACTATTACAAGTTTCAATTCACAATTATTTTTTATCCCACGACTCATTTAATCTCTGAATGGACTCTCATGCATAGAAAGGAACTGGACCTTGTAATAGCGAACATCCTTGACGATTCCATAATTAACTTAAGTGAAAGTTTATTGCACTTCAAGTATGTAGAAAGGGAAAAATTTTTGCTCTCGATGCAAATTACCGCCGCCCTCCTCCTCCCGTTATTTCCGCCATTATCTTCAATGAGACCTTTTACCACGCTTTGCATAACGAGATGCAATCGATGTTTTTCTTGTTTTTCAACCGCCGACAAATATCGACTTTGTGTAATTCGATTGTAGACGTGCATCTCTGGCTGACGAGAGCCAAGTTTCTTTGTACGGCGACGACGTTCAGGAAGACGTCATTATTTAAAAATGTAAACCTTCAATATTTTGAACGATTCCTGGTTTTTAATGACAGCAAACGATTGAAGCTTTTAATTTAATTCATCCTCGCATCTCAAATTAAAAGAATTCCTTCTGTCAATGAACTAATGCCAGCAGTTTTGTGACGTAAATATAAAAATAAGCATTTCTAATACTGTCTGAGAGGGCTATTCTCTCGCAGGCAGTACCTACGAGGAATGTTCTCTCGCAGGCAGAACCTTGTAGGAGAGACAGGAAGGGGCTACCTTTGGGGATGCCTTTTCCTCTCTCCGTTTTTGAACTAAGGTTCCCACAAGCCGAGGCACCTCTGCCTGTTTTGAGAGGTGTATATTCTGGGGTCGCAGACCTTGGTCATACGGTAAGAGTTGTTCGCTATTCCCATTGGAATAGTCGGCCAGCTGCCTCCTAAACTGGTCGAGGCACGGAGAAGGGAATTCTGCGTCCCCACAGCAAGCTCCTCTCCCGCTATCGGAAGGACGTGGGACAAGTACCCAATGCCCGACCTACCTGATGCAGGTTTTTCTAGGGTTTTCCCTGCATTTCTTTAGGCGAATTGCCGAGTAGGATCCTTAAACCATAGCCCGGGGGCCCTAGTTAAACCTTGGCTACCTTCCTCTACCGTTCCGCATCCCCCCCTTTTAGATCCCTTCCTATGCTATTAAAGGGGAGTTGCCCAACGTGGATTACCCTCATGTAGAATGTTGCCCTAAAATAGAAAGTATTTCTCAGCAAATATCCATTTTCTTTCAAAAACAAACATCAATGCCGTATGTTATTTTTAAAATTATAAATAAACAACAGCCTTTTGAAATCAAAAAAAGACTTAATCGAAATTACACAACGATTTGTCGCTAATTTGCGACCTTTTCAGGTAAGATGATTTACAAAATTTTGATAGTCAGGGTCATTAATGCAGAAACTGGATGAAAAAATTATTTTCAGTCCAAGCGTCTATTTATTTTTATTATTATTATTATTATTATTATTGACTTTAAGCCTTTTAAGACTTTTTGAAGTAAGAAAAAGAAAGATATTTAATATAAATTATTTAACCATTATCTTAGTCAGATAAATGCTTGGCCTGAAATAGTTTTTTTCATTAACGACCCTGATTATCAAAAATTTGTAATACTTCTTACCCGAAGACGACCCAAATTAGGGACGAAACGTTGTATAATTTGTATTATAAATCTTTTTATTGAAATAGGTCGAATTGACAAGTAATAATCGGGATTTTTGGATGAAAAAATAAATCTTACTGATCATAAAATGTTAATTTAACAGCACAACAACGTTTCTTTATATATTTTTCACCCCTTTCGGACATCAAGAATTTTTTTTTTCTCTCAGACACAGACTGAAGAGGGTACAAATATCTGAAGAAACGTTGTTGAGCTTTTATTTAACATGTTACGGTTTGTAAAAAATAGAATGAATTTTTAATTATGAAAAATGTATTTTAATGGTCGTTAAATACATCTTATTATTAAAAACTGACGTCAGAATAAAATATTATTTAAATATAAACTAAGAATACCGTAAGTAGAGTTTTGAAGGTTTTGTTCTCTGTGGTGGAAGACATTGCGAATACAAGGGTAATAGTTCTCCGTTGCTCCCATTGGTACAGGGATGAAAAGTTTTTTTAATATTTGTTGTATGACAGACGACTAAGAAACAGTTCTTAAATAAAACAAAACCATAATAAATTCGTCAACTTGTATTTAATTTTTATTTTATTCTTAAAAACTTTTATTTTTCGATTATACAGTTTGGTTCATAAAATTTACAAGTATTTTAAAAAAATTATGTGTAAATAATTCATATGTTAGCTTGTGTAGGTGGAGAGTCCTGTCACTTTCCAGGCCTTGAGTTCTTGATTTGTTGTTCTGAGGGGTTTGGGGTGGAAGATGAGATGGTTGTTTACAGGAATATTAATTGGGGAAGGTTGCATACATTGTTGGGTTGTGACGGTTCGCTGGTGATGTTGAATTTGATGGGGTGGGGTCTGCGAGTATGAGGATGAGGTGGGTTAGCAAGTGCCAGAGTGTTCCTGGGGGGATTGTATTTAATTAAAAGAACTTTCACATGTCAATAATATTAAAAAAATAATAACTCAGAAGCTTTCGTCCTTTCGAACAGGTTCATTGACCTCAACAGCAACTCAAGAGTTGTGAAGGGGTTGTTGTTGATGTTAAGCGGGGCTGGTTTTTACGTGTGTAACACTCGGATGAATAAATATGTTCGAAAGACCGAAAGCTTCTGAGTGATTTATTTTTATATTATTGGCATGTGAAAGTTCTTTTCATTAAATACAAGTTGACAAATTTTTAAGGTCTTGTTTCATTTAAGAACTGTTTTTTTTGTTATTATTTACTTTATTTAAGGTCGCTTCAATTATATTCAAACGTTAGTAGCGACCGCGATAAATCATCATACATCGTTACATGTTCGTAACGTGTACGTTTTATATTTTGTCAATTAAATATTTTATGGTTTCAAGTATGGCTGCCTTTGATTAAATACGTTCTTTGATGGCGGGAGATTCTCCGAAGGTTTTCTGCTGTCTTTGCTTGTCGTAACCGGTGTGTGTGTTGTCTTGTCTGTTCTGTTGTAATGTTTTAAATATTTTAGAATAAATTTCTACTTAATGGGCTCATTTATTCGGGGTATCGGAGACGCCGCCAGCAGTGTGTGTTCCTCTGGTTGAGGTGAGATCCGCAAAGAGGACAGAGTTCAGGTGCCCTTCAGCGAGGCAAGTTTTCTAATAATTTGCCCTCGCGCCTAGTAGGTGAGATTGGAGAACACGAAAAACTTGCCGCCGTACATTCCTCAACACAGGTTATAACGGTGTCTGCCTTGTCGGTGCGTGCGGTCATTCTACCAGTTAATTACATCGGTAACACCACGCCATTAACATCTTCGCGGCAAACGAAACACTGACATCCACCGCGCCCCAAGGCTACCCAAATAAAACGTCCAGTTTACTTTGTTTCTTACAGAGATTCTCGAAAGAGGAATAATATTTTTTTTAAAGAAACGAATCTAATTATTTACATACGTATGGATTCATTTAATAACTTTTCAGGCTTACATGTGATTAATTTTGAACGAATAAATTGTAAACACTCTGGACTTTGTTATAGTATTATATATATATATATATATATATATATGTATATATATATATTGTAATAAACTAAACAATTACAATGGCTGAATTTATATAAACAAAAATTACTTTTACTTTTATTGAATTTAATTCGTCTAAACCTCGACGAATTTTGTTGCGGATGACAATAAGATTTCAGATTGAATTTAAATTAACTAACAAAACAATTAAAGAAATGAATAATTAAAGAAAAGAAATAATTGAAGAACGATCTGACGTATCTTAAAGAAATGGTTTACAAATAAATTTTAGAGTTTTTTTACTTACGGCCGACCAGGTCTCAATTTTGGGGTTTTCTGTGCACACGTTTTTGGGGATATCACTGAATTTAAATTGGTTACAAAACACTGTCGAAACTTTAGGTTCTCTCAGCTGGAAACGGCTACTCCTTCCGAATTAATGGTCAGTCAGCTTCCTCTCGGTGACATTGGTGACGGTCTCTATACTTATTGAGTTTTTTACTGCGGCATGACTTATTAGGTTACTGTTTGTGGCAGCATTCGATGAATTACAGACTGAAAACCTTTTGTTCAATTTTAAACTTGCAACCTTTCCGTTTCGCTTCTCCTCGTTGACTGCTTCTTCGTCTCGTAGATTTTTGACTGCGTACGTCTTAACAATGGTTCTTTTGTCTCGCCGCCCGCTTTGTCGCGGTGTATGCTTTATGTACTCTAATAATGAGTCCTTCACTTTGCAATTATAACAATGGATTAATTACTAATTACTACAATATATATATATATATATATATATATATATATAGAGAGAGAGAGAGAGAGAGAGATTGTAATGCCAATTAAACAGGCCATTAATTGTTTTTAATATAATTAAATTGTTAGCGGTATGAATGCGTAAAGGCGACAATGAAGGCGGGTTTATCCTTTGTTCTACAATGGAGACCGCGCGCGTTAAAACTCAGTATGCGCTTGGAGAACGCCAGTCTGGAATCGGCTATGAATGGTGGCGTACGAGAGATGAAACAGTTAAAAGTCGACGGGGAGATATAATACATTTCAGTTCACCTAGAGCAACAAAAATTTAAGTTTGCAGATATAAAGTACGATCGACGAGATCCTGTATTCCTACATGAAAGCAAGCAAATATTTTTATGGAGGGATTTATTTAATAATTTTCACACGGTGAAGCAAATGGTTGCTTCACGCTGATTGAACAATTATCGCATAGAGGAGACCGGCATCCACTAGCGGACCAAAGGGGGCGGCTCATCCGAGGTTCCAGATAGCAGAGGACGAGTCAATAAATCTAAATAAAGATTTTCCAGAGAGGTTAAAGCGGCATTCACAAAACCACATTTTTTCTAGAAACATCTCTGCTTATCGATCGCAACTTTCCCCGTCGCCATCCCTGAGAATTTCCTCCTCGGTCTTTCTCCGCTTGCATAATGAGAGTCCTCCGCGGTCAGTATCGGCGCAGCTCCTCCTCTCCCTCTTTTTTTTTGTGTTTGTTCCAAAAAGAGACTTTCGCCGGAAGAAACACGAGACGCTAATGCAAGGTCGATGTCTCGTTTGCCGCCGCAGATACCTTGCCTGGGTGATTCCGCTTGTTCTTAATTGGCAACCACTTTCGCAGCTTGTCGCCCTAAAATCTCCATTTCATTAGCTTCTAGATGGAATTACCACGAAGCGTTTTCCGACATTCTTCCTCCCTTTCTCGTCTCCCTCCCATTTTTACTGAACCACAAACGAAATCAACGACTTGCGAAGCTTGTACGTGCTTTAAGGGTCAACAGTCTACGTCATATTTAACCAACGTTTTATAGCAATCATTATAAATTAACAGAAAAACAACCAATTGGTCATATTAAAAAATGTATTTTATTCGACTGAAAAACAAAACATGATTCCAATTTTACGACGTTTCGTCAACAATTTTGTGGTTTTTATCAGGTAACAGACAGTTTGTAATATTTACGCATACATGTATATATATATATATATATGCTGAAATTAAATGTCCAAATGTAAATTTTAGTGACACGACCTGTAGCCGAAAATGCCTGTTACCCGATGAAGACTCAAAACTGAGGACGAAACGTCGTAATAGAAATTAATAAACACTCGGCCTCATGTCAGAAAATAAATTATTTAAGTGAATCTGTCAATAATAAGATAATAAATAAACCGAAAAACGGATAATTTGTCCGAAAACAATTTATTATTCAACTGAAACGAAACATAATTATAATATTACAGCGTCTCAGGCCAAGCATCAAATAATAAGAATAATCATCAAAATAACTGACATTCACAATAATATAAATAAACTAATAAACGGTCTCATGTAAGAAAATTATTTTTATTAACAAAACAGTAAATAAACGACGTTTCGTCCTCTTTTAGAAACTCTTCGGGCTTAATCTGTAATTTAGAAATTAACAACACAATTATTTATATATTTTTTAAAGAATAATTACATAAATTTTTAATTAAATTTATAAATAATTATGTTATTAACTTATGAACAGTTGAGTAAATCTGAAGAGGACGAAACGTTGTAAATTTAACGTTTTGCTAAAAACAAACATGTGACCACGTATTTGTTTATTTACATTATCGTGAATCTCTGATATTTTTCATCATTATTATTATTATTACTTGATTCTTGACCTGAGACGTGATAATATTGTAATTTTACGTTTTGTTTTAGTTGAATAATACTTTTTTTCTGACAAATTATCTGTTTTTCGGTTTATTTATTATCTAATTTATATGTTTTAACTTGAATAATCAATATAATTTCAATCTTATGTTAATATAGTTGGATTTACTACCTGTGATTAATTATGAACAAATATGTCTGCACTTCGATATAGTATAATATATTTATTTGATACACCTCAGCCAGTTTTTTCAAGTAGTAACAACATTAAATGACGAGTTTGGTAGCACCGGCGCTGACGTCACACAAAAACTGTGACGTCACACAGCATAAGGACTGGCAATTAATACTAGTGACATATAACGGAGAAATTTCGAGAAAGAAAGTAGTTTTCCAAAAACACAGTTTAACGTATTTCTTCACAATTCCTCTGTCAGTTCCTCAGAATTTTGTTTGGCTATTTATGATTATTTAAAAGGGAAAAATATGTAAATTACAGTATATAAGAGACTTAAAGTTATCTTATTATTATTATTTTATTATCTTATATTGCTTTTTACTTTCAAAACATATTCCTTAAAAAAAAAAGGAATTCGAATAAGAATCCGAGGTGAGCAAGTGTGAAGCGTGTCAACACCACCAGAGTAAGGCTTTCCCCACTCTTTCCCCCCCCCTCCCCTTCTTATCGTCTTCCTGGTTGAGAAGAAGCGTTCCTGTGTATGTGACGCAATCCGCACTTTAAAAGTGTCCACTACAAATGCAGAACAGACGGACGCTTTCTTCCGTAAGTGGAAAGCTGCCAGATCACAAGCAGACTCGCGGAAGAGAACAACACCTGTTGCCAAGTCTCGGCCGTGGTGTCATTGGCAGTCGCCGGGAGCGATCAAGCGTTATTCTGCCAAAAAAAAAGAAGAAGAAGAAACACGTTTAATAGGAATTTTAAAGATGGATCTCGATTAAATCGGAGCAGAACCGTTGTTGTGAAACCGAAAACTTTTTATTTTTCCTATTTAAAATCTACATATAGTAATTACATGGATCAGAAACGTGGATATTAAAGAAAGAGGGTAGAAAAATTCGCGGAAACTGGATCAAACTCGTCCTAATGAGGATATTCTAATCTTCTAATAAATAAAATAGTATGTATGCTTGTATGTGTGCATCTTCCACATAAAAATCTACACCCGTGGAGAAAATTTCGTACACGTGTTCCTGTCAAACCGTAAACAAACACTGTGGGGGTAAGACACGTCTATAAACACCAGAGGCGGAGATGGAAATTTTCAGACATGCCCAAACGGGCGATATTTTCGTCGGATAAATATTTTTCGGGTTCAATGAAATTGATGTTGCCCTTTTGGCATAGGAGGGGAGAACCGTTAGGGGTAGGGGTGGAGGGGCTTTACGTAAAAACAACCGAGATTGGAGTCGAATCCGGGGGTTATGGATGTCGCTGAGTTTAATTATGACAACCCGGGCATCCAGATAGTTAGATATAAAATAGTCGAATGACAGACAAAGTGATGTGCTGATATGAACACCACGCAACGTTTCTGCATACATTGTTCCTTTTCGTCAGGTGATTATAAAAAAAACGAGAGCCAGAAGTGACACAACTGAATAAAAAGATTTGTGATTTGATTATTTTATTGAAATTATTAAATTTTAAAACAGACGAATTACATTTTATTTTCTAATGAGATATTGTTATAATCGAAAAAAGGACACATGGATGGAGTTCCAGGTCGACGTTGAAGACGACTTTAAGGGAGAAATGAGGGGAGAATATCTAACGACATGGCCAGGGGGAGAAGTAAATTTACAGACTAAGTCCAAAGACAATAATAATTAGCCACCGTCGCTACAAGAATTGTGGATATTACGAAAAACGGAGAAGACATACGCTGGAAATTTTACAAGTTGACTTGGAGAGGATTTGAGACAAATAAAATTGGACTAGGCGGTAAAAAATTGAAGGGATGGTAAGTAAAACAAATTAGAAGGAAGGGATCCAGTTTTTAAGAGGAACTGGATCGAACACATCCTGAGGAGAAACTACACAGGATGGATTGATACATGGATGAAGTTCCCGGTCATCGTGGAAGAAGTTAGAAGACTGCAGCTGCTAGACGACTTGAAAGGACAAAAAAGGAAGAATGTAAGGATAGGACGAGGTAAAGAATGAAATTTACAGATCAACAGCCAGGCGGAATATTTAATAACATTGATTTAATTCTAAACTGTGCGTAATTTCCTTCCTCTCCGTTTTTGAACTAAAGTTTTCACAAGCCGAGGCACCTCGGCCTGTTCTGAGAGGTGTATGTTCCGGGGTCACAGACCTTGGGCATACGGTAAGAGTTGTCCGCTATTCCCATTGGAATAGTCGGCCAGCTGCCTCCTAAACTGGTCGAGGCACGGAGAAGGGAATGCTGCGTCCCCACATCAAACTCCTCTCCCGCTATCCAGGGAAGGGCGTGGGACAAGTACCCAATGCCCGACCTACCTGATGCAGGTTTTTCTAGGGTTTTCCCTGCATTTCTTTAGGCGAATGCTGGGTAGGATCCTTAAACCATAGCCCGGGGGCCCTAGTTAACCCTTGTCTACCTTCCTCTACGCTTCCGCATCCCCCCTTTCAAATCCCTTCCTATGCTATTAAAGGGGAAGTTGCCCAATGTGGATTACCCTCATGTAGCCTGTTACCCTAAAAAAAAATGTTTCCTTCCTTCCTTCCTTCCTTCCTTCCTTTGATGATGTGCAGTAAACAATTTCTCCTCAGGATGGGTCCGATCCAGTTCCTCTTACAAACTGTAGTCAAGATGGATCCCTTCCTTCTAATTTATTCTACTTAGAACCCCTTCAGTTTTTTACCTCCTAGTCCATTTTATTTGTTTCAAATCCTCTGCAAGAAAATATTTAAATCCCAATCTTTATTAATGTCCACAGTCTTTATAGTGACGGGGACTAATTATTAGTGAAGGAGTCATGAACATAACTGATTGCCTCAACAGTATCTATGACTTCCGCTTTAACATGCATTGATCTCTTTGCATTTCAAAATGTGTTACACGAGTTTCTGTACTGAATATTGTTTGACAAAACCTGCCCGGAGGTCGAAACGTTACAAGAATTTCGGTTTATTGATTGAATAATTGTCTGCCGCCTGTATTATAGTTGGAATCATGTTGTTTTTAAATTCTGGATTCCATTTTTTTTGTCTTTTTCATTTATTTTATTTTACATAAGTCTTCCTCGTGTGCACCGTAATAGCAGCTGCATATTGAAAGCGTTTGACACCCCAACGTCGACCGTTTTAATCTTCCGCCGCTCTCATTTGGTACGCCACGCCGTTCCTGACCGTGGCGTAATAATTATGCTGGTGGCGTCGGAGGAAGGACGGAAGCCTTGGACTTGCCTTGCAGGTCTGCGGTCAGTGGCCGAGCGCACTTCCGGTCAGCAGGTGTGCGCTGCGCTCGCCCACACGTGCCTCGCCTGGGCTACCTGTTGCCGTCCTCCGAAGAACAACAAAGTGTTCATTTGCACCGGTGAGTTGCAGAAAACTGCGAGCTGCGACTGTATCAGCAAACAATCTCGACCCGCGACGAGCAACTCAATTATATACGTATAATTTAGTGAGATGGAGATAAATCCCGACTTAACACACACACAGAGACTGTGGTCTCCCTTCAGCTCGATTCCCAGTAAAGTTCAATAGCTTCCATATCCTCCGGACAGGTTTTTGTCAAACAATACCCAGTACTGAAACTCGTATAACACATTTTAAAATGCAAAGAGATCAATGCATGTTAAAGCGGAAGTCATAGATACTGTTGAGGCATTCAGTTATGTTCATGACTCCTTCACTAATAATTAGTCTCCGTCGCGATAAGGAATGTGGACATTAATAAAGATTGGGATTTAAATATTTTCTTGCAGAGGATTTGAAACAAATAAAATGGACTAGGAGGTAAAAAACTGAAGGGGTTCTAAGTAGAATAAATTAGAAGGAAGGGATCCATCTTGACTACAGTTTGTAAGAGGAACTGGATCGGACCCATCCTGAGGAGAAATTGTTTACTGCACATCATCAAAGGAAGGAAGGAAGGAAACTTTTTTTTAGGGTAACAGGCTACATAAGGGGACTCCATCTGGTAGCAACTCCCCTTTAATGGCATAAGAAGAGATTTGAAAGTCGGGATGCGGAAGGTTAGAGGAAGGAAGCCAAGGATTAACTAGGGCCCCTGGGGCTGTGGTTCAAGGATCCTACCCGGCATTCGCCTAAAAGTAATGCAGGGAAAACCCTAGAAAAACCTGCATCAGGTTGGTCGGGCATTTGGTACTTGTCCTACGCCCATCCGATGGCGGGAGAGGAGTTAGGACACTGAGCACAGTTTAGAATCAAATCAATGTTATTAAATATTCCGCCTGGCTGTTGGTCTGTAAATTTCATTCTCCACCTCGCCCTGTTCTTAGATTATTCCTTTTTTGTCTCTGCAAGTCGTCTAGCAGCTGCACTCTTCTACTTCTTCCACGATGACCGGGAACTTCATCCATGTACCATTCCTTCCCTCCTTCGATGATGTGTAGTTTCTCCTCAGGATCTGCTGTTCGATCCAGTTCCTCTTAAAAACTGTAGTCAGGATGGATCCCTTCCTTTTCATTTATTCTTCTTACCATCCCTTCATTTTTTTTACCTTCTAGTCCATTTTATTCTCTCCAAGAGAACTTGTTTAAAGTGAGGACCATCAACCGCAGATTCCATTTCATCAGCGTTGGTCAATCTTTGACCACCAGTACGTGGGTGTCGCGACTTTCCTCCGTCGTACAATTTACTTATGACAACTCCTTCATGGCCTGTTTCAGAATCTGATTCTCAATTTTAAGTTGTTTTTTTCCCCCTGTACGAAGGTCGATTTTAGTATCATTATTTTTAATTTCTACGTGGAACTCCGTAAAGTCTCCCCTATTTAGAATCAGGAAACGTGAACAACTCAGACAAAAGGAAAGAAAATTTACTCGTTGAGCGTGTGCCAGCTTTCTTTCACGCATTCCAGTTCCGTTATCCGAATATATCGGAGAAGGCTTCAGCTTTATCAGCTGTTTTTAAGATGGAGAAATGTGATGAAAACTGCGATGGCGCACGCGAGGAGAAAGTGAAATAGGCGTTAAATGAGAGTAACAAAGATGAGAGAATGTAGATAGGGAAGTTTAAAACCTGACATGAATGCAAAATGATTCTCTCTCACACATTTCTTATCCTGGATTGGAAATTTATTGACAATGGCGTGATGAAACTGGTAGACCTTTGGGGATGCCTTTTCCTTTCCGTTTTCGAACTAAGGTTCCCACAAGCCGAGGCACCTCGGCCTGTTCTGAGAGGTGTATGTTCCGGGGTCACAGACCTTGGGCATAAGGTAAGAGTTGTTCGCTGTTCCCATTGGAACAGTCGGCCAGCTGCCTCCTAAATTGGTCAAGGCACGGCGAGGGGAAAGCTGCGTCCCCACAGCAAACCCCTCTCCCGCCATCGGAAGGGCGTGGGACACGTACCAAATGCCCGACCTACCTGTTGCAGGTTTTTCTAGGGTTTTCCCTGCATCACTTTTAGGCTAATTGCCGGGTAGGATCCTTGAACCACAGCCCGGGGGCCCTAGTTAACCCTTGGCTACCTTCCTCTACCTTCCGCATCCCCCTTTCAAATCCCTTTCCTATGCTATAAGAGGGGAGTTGCCACTACGTGGATTACCCTATACATAGCCTGTCTACACCTAAAAAAAAACCGGTAGAGTCATTTATACGAGGAATTCCATTTTATATGTAACAGAACAGGAAACTAGAGAAGGCAAGAAGTTATACAAGCTGAGTGAAGGAAAGATTCCAGAGCAATCCTTAACGAAATAAATGTATTCGAGTCTTCAGTCAAACCAATAGAAATAAATATACCGCTCCAGCATGAGTTAATAAAAAATCTATCTCAATAAAGCGCTGTCGTATTTGTTCGTCAGCCATTTTTACCACGGATAATGTAAAATAAAAACTGCTAAACAGATTCAAATTAATATCCATATCTTTATACTAACTTTCTGAAGCCCGTAAAGTTTTCCCGATTTTCAATTCCAAGAGTATGAAGTTTGGAGGAAAGTCCAAACACCTTTAATTCAAATAAAATATAATTATTTCCGTAACAGTTTGTATTATATTCAACATCTCTGCCAATAACGTACAAAAAGAGAATAGCTAAGATCCTTTACTCTTACGCTAACTTCTTTGCGATTGTAGTTTAATATCTATGCTTTTGTTTTCGTCGCTTAATTGTGCCGTTACTTATTGTAAAGATTTCGTTAATTGTTACTGTTATTCCACAGCAGTAAAAACTGCAGAAACGTTACGTAAGTGTGCTTTTTATATAAATTAATAAAACAGACTAATGTGTCATATATATATATATAGATAGATAGATATATATTATAAAATAATAATGATAAAAATAGGCACGACTAAATTCGTTTCCCTTTATTGTAACCACTTCAAGTACAAATTGAAAACTTTTACCAGTATGAACACAATTTATTTCTTGAAATATCAAAATGTAATTAAAATATTGCGGAGAACATTTCTAAACCCACACAGAGCATTTCAAAATTATTTATGTTTTGATATATTTCAAGAAATAAAATAATATTCACACGTGAAAATTTTTTAATACTTTGTACAGCTTAAGAATTTTGCAAAAAGGAAGCGACACTTCGTGGCAATTTTTAATTTAGTGACACGTTCTAATTTAATTAAATTGTATTTCTGACAAATTAGGTTGTTAATTAATTTATAATTCAATTAATTCAGATAAATATTACTTTAGAATAGTTTTTTAAAAAAATATTTCGAAATGTGCGGCTAAAATAATACAAAATCCTATATTGAAAAATAAGTATTTGAATAAATAATATTTTTGTTATCTTAAAAAAGGAATTTCGGTCGTATTGAAGAAAAAATCGTAACATCGTAATTCATTCTAAAAAATACGGTTAAAATTAAGGTAAACCTCTATGGTAGATAATAATTTTTTTTAATAAATAAAAGAGGTAAATTAGACGAGAGTAAGGAGATAAATTGAATGTAGATGAAAATATGCATTAAAATGTTTTTCTTATTTATTTTGAAAGATGCGGCTGAAATGATATTGCGAATGATAATTTTTTGAATAAATAAATACGAAAATTTAGGTTGAGTCTAAAATTATTTTTAGTTTTACTTCGGTGTTTGTTCAAGAACTGTTCCCGGACGATGCCAGAACTTATGGTGTGACGTCATCGTTTTGCATGACGTCAGCGGTGGTGCTACCAAACTCGTCTTTACCCGTTTCATTTAAGGTTTTTTAATGAATATATTATATTACATCAAAGTCCAGACATATTGTAACGAGTGTTTATAATTTCTTCGTTCAAAGATGGTCATATGAAATAAATCCATGCTTATATGATTTTTTTTTTAAAGTTTATATCTTTTCATAAAAATTTTATATCTTGTAATTGTTCGGTACTTTCTTCGGCTTGTATTATTTTTTTTTGCGTATTTTGTGGTTTAATCAACAATTTTTACTGAATGCATTGGCTATGGTTAGCTTCTAAGTATAATATAAATGGGCATACCGTGCTGAAAATGGTGGCGTTAACATCACCATAATATTTTTAATTTACAGATACCTATGAATATGCCCAAGGGAGCCCGAAAGCTCCAGATATATATATATATATATATATATATATATATATATATTGTAATGCCAATTAATTAGGACATTAATTGTTTCGACATAAAATTTAATTGTAGCGGCAGGAGCTTCCAAAGCGACAATGGAGCCAAGCTCTGTTACTTTGTCGGAAAGTCAAAATGGCGTATGCGCGCTAAAACTCGAGACTATGATAGTTCAGTTGATGACGGGACATTTCGGAGGACGGAACAAATGAGTCTAGAGCAGAGACTAGCCGTTGTTTAATGTATTATTAAACAAAGTTGTGAGTTAAAGACAAAGTAAAAACATTCACGGAATTATTATCCCGTAAATATCGCTAAATTAGCAGGGTTTTTTTTACGTCTATCAGCAGCCAGGAAAAAGAGTGCAGTTTTACGTCTGTAGCCAGCCAGGAATAGTAAAGTTGCAGCAGTTTTTTTTACGTCTATCAGCAGCCAGGAAAAAGAGTGCAGTTTTACGTCTGTAGCCAGCCAGGAATAGTAAAGTTTCAGTTTAAGTCCCAAGCGGTAAAAGGACTAGCAAATCTATGAATCACAGGATTCATACAAGGCAAGCAGTTATCAGATAGCTGACAATAAGGAGGATCATCCGAGTTCGTGGGAGCCTATCAAGGTCGACTTCAAGAGTGTAAAATCTGTGACCCGATAGTAGAATCAGTGTAAAATTGTTGCAATAGTGTACTCCCGAAAACAAAAGGAATGCTGGAACCAGCTGGACAGATGTGAGTAACAAAATACAAAAATAATGATTTATGTAAACGTAATTAAAGGATTGAAGTCAGATTTAGTTCTATTTTAATTGTCAATCAGAGTTAATTTCTTTGCCTTTAAATTTCGTTCTATTTTAATTGTCAATCAGTGTTAATTTCTTCCTATCGACCTTTTGTCTGGGTGAATTATAATCTGCGTGTTAATTAGTTTTTAAAACAACTTGTTGTGTCCATTATAAAACCCAGTAGAGACCCTGAGATCTAAAATTTTAAATTGTAATTGTTTGTGAGTTAAAGCAATAAAGTGGAAATAAATAATTATATGTTTTAAATTCTTGTTATTTCCTTTAAATAACGCCTTCCATTTAATTATTACATAAATGGCGCTTCAACGAGAGGTTATTTCTTTAAATTAATTAAAGGCTTTCATTTGATTAATACAATATATATGTGGAATAAATTTTTTTTATGACTGTAAGCGGGCTATTTTTTTTGCATTTGCTGCTGTATATCATTGCTACTTCATTATAAACTCGGATACCTGCAGTTTCATTGGATTGCTAACACTTTCTGACGCAGCGTACATAAAAGTACATAAAATTAGGCCATGCTGAGGAGAGCAGGTAGACTTTCCTGCATCCTAATGAAGGAGATAAATGTGAAAGGGCTCGAGTGCAGTGCGATAGCAGCCGCGGGGGGTGGGGAAACGTTTCAAAGCTTGTGTTGTTGGAGGGTATTTTTTTTTGTCTGTCTGTCAGTGTGAGTGTGTGTGTGTGTGTGTTAAACTGAGCCTAGGGTGGAGGGTGAGACCCGGAACCACGCAGATGTGGGTCACGAAGCTCGTTCACGTCCGGGTAGAATATCGTATAAAGGAAAATAGGGGGGGGGGGGGTGAGTGAAACACGAGCCGTTAAGCCACGGGTGGCAATAGAAACAAAATGAAGGAAATAATTACGCACAGATTTTTAACATTATCTTTAATCAATCTCCAGATTTTTGTATATATTTTAAATTACAATATTCTCATTTCTAGCGACATGTCGGTAATCGTAAAAAAAAAGTTCTCAGGGTTTATTAAAAAAAATGTTACTTCCTGCGCAAAATTCAATACGTAATTTTATACTAAAAAGTAGAAATACCCTTCGCTAAATATTTAAATGAATTTATTCTCACTTATTTTGAAATTCATCACAAATTCGTGGCAGCATCAGTAATAATAATAATTATTTATTGATAATTGTTTTTAATTAAATTGATATAGATTTATTCCTGTTTTTCTAATTACATTTTTTTATTTTCGTTAATTTCTCTATTTTTTAACTTCTCAAAAATATTGTGAAATTACAATTTAATTGGGACCAGAAGGTTCGAGCATCCGCGTTGCTCCCAGAGGCAGGTGCCAAATTTTATAAACAAATCTGAGGATTATGTGATAGTGTCAGAGTTCTTGATATGGAAAGGGAAGACAGAGAATCTCCTTCTGATATGAAATTGAGGGACGGTGTCGTCATGTCGGACAGGAAGAATCATTTCAAATTTTCGGAAGCGCAAAACCTCCTTCCTACTAAATAGACTGTGCCGTTGAACTGCAGGAAAAGGAGGGTTTTGCGCCTCTAAAAATTTTGAAATGTTGCTTCCTGCCCGAAATGACGACACCGGCCCTCAAATTCAGATAAGTCGGAGATTCTCGTCTTTCTTTCCTACCAATATCAATTATTATTCTTCACGTTACAAGCCCATTGTGAACCTCAGCCGCCTTCAGTCCATATTCACGTCTTGAGCCTCTATCCACTATTCTTTTACTTTCAGTGTTTGTAGGTTCTTTCAAAGCTCAATCTTCCTTTTATTCTTTCCCCTTCTGATTGTAAAAAGGTTAATTGCTTACAGGGCCTAATATCTTACTATCTTCCTAGACATTTAAGGCATCACTGTTTTGCAGTATATTTAATTATAGGCTTTTTATACAGGTTATATAAAATATGCATATATGAGTGATTCATTATGGCCTGAATAAAAACAATACAGTCGTAGAGACAATATTATATTAATGTTTTTAAAATATTTTTTATTCTTCTTACACCTTAAAACAGAAGGTTTCTGTAGAAAGTCATAAGAGAGGACAAAAGAACTGATATTCTTGTAAAATGTATTGACGTTTTCATTCGCCTGGTTTCGTCATCTCTTTTTCGTTTAAGTGTAACATAAAGACTGAGAAAGACCTGGAAAACAGGTTTGAGAATATAGCCACGGTTGAAAAGCTATTCAGTTCCTTCCTGTACAAACAATTGGAAAATAATTTTACCCTTTCAATGTGGAAACGAACCGCGAACAGTGAAAACAAGTTAAGTGCAAAGTGCGTCCGTTCGTGCCGAAGGATTCCTTCTACGTCGCCGGTTATGAACGCCTTATGAGGAAACCTAACAGCCCATTGTTCACATTCTTCAGAGGACATTAGTTCTGCATCGAGGATGAATAGTTTCCTGTCCGTTAGATCGTCCTCCGAACATGGACATCTTCACATTGAGGAATATTTCGTTAGAATAATTAAATTTGACACCCCCTCCCAAAAAAACCAGTTAGAATTTAATTTATTCAGTGAATTTATTCAAATTTCCATATAAAGTCTAATAAATCGCAGATTAAAATAAATTATTAAAATTACGTATACTTTGATTTAAATGAATCCAGTAGTAAGGAGTAAGTTTTATGTCTGTACTGGAACGATTCTTCCCTTAAAATTAAAACAATGTCTGCCTAACATTAAATTTAAATAAGTAGAAACTGACCCATAGTCAGAGGGACTTCTTCAGGTGTTATATATTGTAAAGAAACACATTCAAATTTATACCAAAAATCTTAAATGTCAAAAGATTCATGAATGTATGTATAATTTTTAATCAACTTCCATGGCCGAAATAAAATGAATCTGTTACACGTGTCGACGCACTTTACCTTGACTTGAAAAAGAGGAAATGACCACGCTGAGGTAAAGAAGAACAACGCACAGTCGTTTAAAAGATGTGGCAGCCTGGATGACGCAAGATTTCGTCGTGTACCTTACCTGTGAAGTAGAGCGTAGAAACGGGGGAAAAAAAAATAAGTTACCGTAAATAAACACTAGAGTAAGTGTGTGAGGAAAAATACTTAGAGAAATAAATTTTTCCACGGAAAATTTCTGACATCTCCATAAAAATTAAAATATTAAAATTATCTGACCTTTATTACAAACATGATAAAATTTGATGGCCATTCAGCCGGTAATAAAAATTAAAGAAATTAATTAGACAATTAATAATAAAAAATTGATTTTTTTGAGAAAATCATTTATTAAGACGTTTCGTTCTTGGATATTTCAATCAAGAACATCTAAAAAATTTATTAATAAATATAAATAATGGCAAAGTACATGGATACAAAATAATTGATAAAAACCGACAATTTTAATTATATATTTTTGGTTTGATTAAACGTAAGTTAAAATGAAAATAATTTACGTCTGATAGAAAATAATGAATAAGCCAATACAGACAAAAAAAAGGGTTTGTCAACTGACCAGTGCAGTTGTGTTTCTCTAGGCTCTTCTTAGCACCTTACGAAAAGGGTCCCAGAACACACGTTGTGTGGTATATATATTACCCTTTTTATTTGTCTGTATTGGCTGTCTATCTTCTTATTCATTAAACGTAAGTTATGTATTAAGTAATTTATTGATAATGTTTTAGATGTTCTTGACTGAAATTTCAGAAACTGAAGAGTTCCTAATCCAAGGACGAAACGTCTTAATAAATTATTTTTTCAAAAAAATATCAATGTTTTGTTATTAATTGTCTAATTAATTTTATTTCTGACTCTATGGCCATTTTATTGAAATTAAAAATAAATTGGAGGACTGATAGACTGTTGGGGGGGGGGGGGTGAAAATAACAACAATAATATGCGTGTAATTTTATTTCTTTGATCCCCACGTTGTTGAATTCATTTTCGCCGCGTTGCACGCATGTATGTCAGACATCCTGTGTTATTGTAGGAATCTCATGACGTAAGAGAGCTGTTTGCTGTATAGACAGAAGAAGATATTGTCAGCGAAAGCATCCAGGAAACTTATCTTGTGGTTGTTGTTTTTTTTTGTTCCCACGGATGGGTGGGTGGGTGGGTGGGAGTGAGTATCCCGGGTCACAATAGATGGCGACTCCACCTTGCCCGTATATAAAAAAAAAAAGGATTGTCGCATTTTGCACTGAACAAGCGGATTGGTTTCCTGTCGTCAACACACTCGCAGTGCGTCACCGTCGAGACTGTTTTAGACCACCACACGTTTTATAATTTGAAACGCGAATTAATTCATGTATTAATCAAGGATATGGTTCGAAAATGCAAATTATTCTGTTCCCCGATAGCTATTAAAAGGTTCCCGGTGTAATTGTTCGATTAACAGTTCTCGGTTCTCACACGGGTATAATAATATATTTAAACCCAAACGTTTCGACGACTGAAAGCTCTGTATAAAATTTTTAATCAACTTCAATGTGCCGAAATAAAATGAACCTGTACCAAAAAAAAACCACTTCTTTAGACGAGTCGACGCACACCCACTTTACCCGTTGACTTAAGAAAGGAAATGAACACGCTGAGGTAAAAAAAAAGATATAATTAAAAATTATCCTTTTCTCCTAGAAGGTGACGACAGAGCTTTCAGTCGTCGAAACGTTGCGTTTAAATATATTATTATACCCGTGTGAGAACCCAGAACTGTTTATCGTATAAAATGTATCGACGTATCGTCGGTGATGTTTCGGTCCACCCTTCACAAATAAATTTATCAAGAATATTGAAACAGTAGAACTTAATTTTTGTTTTTTTTTTGGTTTTAGAAGCAGGACTTGTAGGATGACTTTGCTCAGACCCCAAGTTAAAAACACGTGTAATAATAATAATAATAATTTTTCTACAACTCTGGAGTCTGGTAACAACTCTACTGTAAAGAGTTGAATTTCGTTTTTTTTTAAAAAAAGAAAAAAAGTTAGTTAATAACGACCTTCTAGATAAAATTCTCGGGTCTCAACCCGGACTAATTGTTCCTTTAATAACGACGTTTCGACGGCAATCTCCGCCATTGTCATATTTTTAACTGATATAGTATTATTATATAACTGATGACAGTTGACCTGATGACGATGGCGGAGATTGCCGTCGAAACGTCGTTATACAACGAACAATTGGCCCGGGTTGAGACCCGAGAATTTTTATCTAGAACAGATTCACCTGGAAAGCCGTCGCTCTCTAATAATAACGACCTTCTGAATTTAATTCTTGTAGAACCTCTGGATTGAAATGTAAGTTCGTGGTAGAGGAACTGTAGAGTAAATTATACTTTAAAACAGTCCCATAATGAGAATGTGAAATATCGTAAGTGCTTTGATTTATTTGATTTAAAATTTTCTGAATTCTTAATGTTTCTTAAAAAAAAAATTATTTCCGAATAATTATGTGCAAAATATAAATGTAATTTTGTCTTAAGATACTTTTGTGACTGTTTTATTAATATAAAAAATGGGCGATAGTCAGGTAACAAATCTTCGCACCTGACGAAAGGAACAAGGATCACACAAACGTTGTGTGGTATTTATATTACCACTTTTTTTTAGTGTCTGAATTGGCTATGTTTCTTATTCAAATAAATAATTGATAGTGGAAAGAAACTGTTACAAGATCATTGTTATTTTTACAAGGGAATATTTTTCTGAAGTGGCCTCGGATTATTTCGTCAAGTTCCATGGCTGCTTCTTAGAGTGAGAGAGAGAGAGGAAAAACCCCACAACACCGTATTAAAACTCGTTAGTCGCACCTCAACACATTTATCTGGAGGTTTCATGGTGATTGGAGTCGCCAGTACTTAATAAGATTGCTGGTTCCGCAGCTTCTTCTCGACTGCTCGTGGGGGGGTTTTTTTGAATTCCTTTTTTTTTTTTTCGAACCATCTGGCACGTTGCTGGCAAGATGCCGCTGGAGCGACCTCACAGATGGTTCTGCAATTGTGTGTCAGCCTCGTCCTCCTCCTCCTCCTCATTTGCCTCTCCACTCTAACTGCGCTAACGGCCATAACGAGAGCATTTTCAGTTCACGCTATAACAGTGCCTCTGAGGACACCTGCTGAAGGAAAGGAACGGACACACGCACACACATATTTCTCTCTCTTTTACGTAAAGCAACGACGCTGTTAGCAACGGTGACACTTTAGAAAGTCGGTTCGTAAATTTTAATGACTGCGTGCGTTTTTATCCCCGGCAAAAATAATAATAATTCTTTTTTGGTTCGAGAACGAAATAGTTAAAAATGCAACTATGAAGAGTTGTCTGTGAAATTTAATTGTCACAGGTGGGTTGCGAATCAGTTATAATACATTACCAGTGAATAATTGTACGGGTTTTGACAAACAAAATCCTGCGAGAGGATTCTCTCGCAGGCAGAACCTATTAGGAGAGATACGAAGAGGCTACCTTTGGGTATGCCTTTTCCTCTCCGTTTTTGAACTAAAGTTCCCACAAGACGAGGCACCTCGGCCTGTTTTGAAAGGTGTATGTTCCGGGCATACGGTAAGAGTTATTCTCTGTTCCCATTGGAACAGTCGGCCAGCTGCCTCCTAATTTGGTCGAGGCACGGAGAAGGGAATGCTGCGTCCCCACAGCAAACTCCTCTCCCGCTACCGGAAGGGCGTGGGACAAGTACCCAATGCCCGACCTACCCGATGCAGGTTTTCCTAGGGTTTTCCCTGCATTTCTTTAGGCGAATGCCGGGTAGGATCCTTAAACTATAGCCCGGGGGCCCTAGTTAACCCTTGGCTACCTTCCTCCACCCTTCCGCATCCCCCCTTTCAAATCCCTTCCTATGCTATTAAAGGGGAGTTGCCCAAATTGGATTACCCTCATGTAGCCTGTTGCCCTTAAAAAAAATGTACGGGTTTTAGTTCAAGGAAACGTCTGAGAGCATTTTCTCGCAGGTGAACCTTACCAGAGAGCTCTGGAGAAGGCTGCCTTTGGGGATGCCTTCTCCTCTCTCTGGTTTTTTGAACTAAGGCTCCCACATGTCGAGGCACCTCGGCCTGTTTTCAGAGGTGTATGTTCCGGGGTCGCAAGACCTTGGGCATACGGTAAGAGTTGTCCGCTATTCCTATTGAAATAGTCGGCCAGCTGCCTCCTAAACTGGTCGAGGTACGGAGAAGGGAATGTTGCGTCCCCACAGCAAACTCTTCTCCCGCTTTCGGAAGGGCGTGGGACAAGTACCAAATGCCCGATTGATAATTTATTATAGAATTATGTAATAAATTATATAACATTACTTTAAATTAAATTACGTGCAAAATGAATTTTCACACACGTTGCTTCCGTAATGGCCGCTATAAATATATAAATATTTCAAAGATTGAAGACTTTCCCAGTGTAACTGTTGGATAAACTGTTCTCTGTTTTCACACGGGTTTAATAGCTTAAAACGCGACGTTTCGACGACTCTGTCGTCATCTAGGCGAAGAAGATGACGTCAGAGCTTTTAGTCGCCGAGATGAGGACAGAGTCGTCGAAACGTCGCTTTTTAATTATTAAACCCGTGTGAAAACCGAGAATTTTTTATCCGAATTAATATTTCATAATAAATTTTCTACGAATTAGCTGGTGTTTTTTTTCTATTTCGGTACTTGTGATGAATATTCTTAATCTCAACGGACTCAGGGTCAATTCAAGTTTTAACGAATGCATTCATTCATTTTAATTTTTTTTTTCTTCTGGTTCCGCAAAGTGTGTTGACCCCCTCTGGCATTAGTTTATATAACTTCTGAGTGTCAGAGAAACTCCGCGATTAACCGTTTTCTGATGAAATAAAAATAGCGGGAGTAATAAGTTCTTCTTTGTGGACTCGCCCAAAATACGTCTCCCTCAACGTTGAAACAGAACGAAGTTTCCGGAATCGAGAAACGACTTCCGTCGACTTTCAGAGCGATAATATTATCGCTCAGCTGTAAACGAAGCTGCCCACTTTACCAGGCTAGAAGAAAGAGGAAACAGAGAAAATGGAACGTCGAAAAGCAAAGATTGTGAATTTCACCAGCTTTACGAGGAATCCACTGCTGTAGGTGGGGAGGGATTAAAGTATGTACCAATGCTTGGTCCTCTTGCTACACGGAACCATAAAATACCCTGCAAATCTCTGTTAGTCTCACGCAGGGGTTGACAATTATATTTTAGAAAATATTAATATTATTGTCAATTTATTTTTCTTTATATCAGGGCTGGAGTTACCACTAAAGTTGATATTCCTCATCGTTCCGTCGTTCGGCTGCTTCTTAGTGTGTCAGTGTAGAATATTGTGTATGCCTTTTGTCTCACACAAATTAGTCTTATTCGTCTTTAAATAAATATTTGTTTATATGAATTGTAAGCGTACACTGTAAATATTAAGCTGTACTCTTAGTTACGTTCCTTAGTCCGTTTTCTGTGTTCCATTTTTATATATTTTGTAATTATTGCACTATATTCCTAGTTATATTGGACAATAAAAAGTTTGTGTTCTAGTTTAACAACATGTAATGTAATGACGTATCTTATTTCCTCAACCAAGGGCTAATGGATTTAATAAAATCTATCTGCCTATCGGCCCTATTACTACAAATAAATCAGCCGTGTTTTTTTTTCATAAGTATTGTTTTAACAGCGTCACATTCTTTTCAGGATAAGTATTCTCATAATTCTTGTTTTTACTGCAGTCGATAAAATACAACAATAACCCAAAGAAAGTTTTAAAGGCGCTGTCAGAAATGGACCGCCGAGGTAGGGAGGATTTATATGATAAATAAAACCGGTGTGAAGTAGGTCGAACTAACTGTAAAAAAAAAAAATCTCCTCTCCTTTATACGACCATTGTGGGAATTTGAAATCGCTGTGAAGGTCGGAAAATTTAGTACGCACTTTTCCTCAAACACGTTTACGACAAGAGAGCCATCTTAAAAGTTTTGTGGGATTTTGACATTAAAAATAAATTCTGTTGAATATTTCGGTTTTTATTGCAAATTTTGCCTCATTACCGTAATGGATACGTTGAAGAATGAGGTTGATGGCGGCGACGCAGACGTGATTGGGGAAACGCTCATAATCGACTGATTAATAAAGATGTTTGCTATGAGGCAGAGGATAACGCAGATAAAAAAAAGAAGAGGAATATGATAACAGTGTGTAAGTACGGTAACATTTTAAATTTTTAGTTCTTCCATTCATTGGAGGTTGAAGTTTAAAGAGAGTCAGAGATGCTTACACTCATTATTTCAAAGGTATTGTCTATGTTCATGGTTATATATTAAAATATTATATATAAGACTGTGTTGTAGTAGATCCACGTAGACATTATCCAGATGGCCCGGAGGATTAGGAAAGGCCTCATTAGTTACCCAGTGATTTTTTTAATCTGACACTTTATCTTTGTATATATATATATATATATATATATATATGTGTGTGTGTGTGTGTGTGTGTGTGTTTGTGTGTGTGTGTAAATTCTATACGACATTACAAGAAAAATGATGCCAATCAGTCTATAATTAATTAGAAAAGACAATATCGGAGTTCTAAAGAGGAACCTTGCGGAACGCCAAAGTTTAGTTGAGTTGTGACGTCAGCAGCACTACTACTTAACTGAAAGCGAACTAAATAATTATAGAACTATTTCTGTTGTCTATAAATATTAATAACTTATTTCCGAAATCTGCTCTTTTCAAAATAAATTAATTGTTTTTTTTATAAATATTTATTAATGAACAGAGAATGGAGTATTGTAGAACCCCAACCTGCGCTTAGGACTCATCCATCACTCCTTTTCTTCCTACAGCATTTCTTCTACTTTTAATCCCCTCTTCATCCTAGTATCTATTCCTTCCCCGTTGTCTCCTTCCAGTTATTTGCGTCGGAACTCTTTTCTTCTTCCACTCTCATCGCGTGTTGATATCCGTTTCAGCTGACTGCCCTCTAAGTCGTCTTGCATTTTGAGGTCTCCTGTTATTTATCAGTTTTCCACATTACTGATTTTATCCCTTCGTGTCTTTCCAGTTATACCTCTAAGGAACTTTGTCTCAGCTGCTTGGATTCTACGTCCAATTAGTCTTGTTGTCGTCCATGTGCATTATACTTTTTAATAATACATTACGGCACCTTCAGTCATGGAAAGCATTCGTGACCAGGGAAAAATTGTTTTATATTTTACACAATCCACATATTATACAAAATTAATACCCAACAAGAATTTGAACATTTTCAGAGCTTTTTGTATTTTTAATTTAAATTACCAGAAAAAGTCCAGAAATAAGGGATGAAACGTTATAATTTTTTTCAATTATGGAAAAGTATGAAGAAGAAATAACGTAATTGTGTTTTACTGGCTGTTACATGTATTTTGTAATCATTAAGTTGTCAGACATAATAATTGAGACCGGTTAAACATTGTAGCAAATAAATATACTACTGTTGTTATAATATTTTTTTCCAGCTGGTTTTCAGTTGGGAATAAAATAAATTATTAAGCAGGAAAGAAGGTTTCGAACGGCGAGTCTTAGAAGGAACCTCGACCAGGTATAAGAATTTAATTCAAATCTAAGCCACCATCGGAAAACGTGGCGCCCCTTTCTCCTGTCTGAAACTTCCCCTCAATGCAGCTCCCCGTAACTCAATTACACGTCATTAATAATTCATATTATATACCCCCAATGTTTTATTCAGTCAAGAATTTAAATAAAAACTAAAATTTTTGATTTTCAAAATTTTAATTTAGAATTTTGTAGGCTTACCATATAATTTTTTTTTCAAATAACCATTTGAATTTTATCAACCATCCGTATATATATAATTTTTTTAATTATTAAATTAAATACAATATAAATTTAATATTTTTTAAATAAAAAACAAAGTATTAATTTTAATACACACCGTTTCTGGGATCCTTGTCCCTTTCCCCAGGTGCGAAGAAGAACCTAGAGCGATACAACTGCAACTTGTCAGTTGACAAGGATCCCGGAAACGTTATCACTTATTTTGTGTGAATTGGCTATCTTTATTATTAATTATATTTGAGATCCTTGTGAAAATGCAATTAATTTTCCGAAAACTATTTTTATTTTGTACAGACGATAATTGTAAACCGCCGAAAGCTCCTACAAAATTCTAAATTAAATTTTTGGAAATAAAGAAATCAAAATTTATAAATTTATAAATTTCGAATTCTTTATTTCCAAAAATTTCATATCCTTGAAGAAAAAATATAATTCAATTCTACCGATGTCAGAGCTTCGTTCCTTGCGACGTGGACACGAGCTTGTTTGTTGCTGTGTGCGTATTCATTACGTATGAATTACGACAAGTGGGAAGTGGAGGAGTGGGCACGGTCACGGGCAAGGCTCTGCATCACGCCTCCACGGTCCGAATGTGCGACCCAGATCCGCGTCGTGCCACTTCCCTTCCCGGAGACATCTCAGCAGATGCTTTACCAAAACAAAAAACGCCACACCCCCACACATACAGACAGCTAACAGTCGTGGGCCGTCGATAGTAATTTCCTTCTAGCTAAGTTGAGTACAGGACACGGATATAATAGTGAAGAACAGCCTCAAAAGCCACTGAAAAGTTTGCCGATATTACAGTATTATCAACCTCTCACGTTATTCGCAAAAGTATTAAATAATATGAATGGGGAAAATTTACATGAGTAGTATATTAATATATATATATATGAAAATGAATGTCTGTTTGCGTGTCCCCTATTCGCTCCTAAAACCATTCATGCGATTGCGACGAAACGTTGGTGAGACGTTGACAAAGGTTTCTATCGACTTTTGGAAGTGTTAGGAAACTCCAAAGGGGTGAATGGAGGGTGGGGTGAAATTTTAAAACACGCTAAGACGGCCTATATATGCATCGAATAATTATTTTTCGAGGTCGATGAGATTAATAGTTTCTATCCAGATGCTTTACGTGTATAATTTCAACCCCCTTTTCAGCTTGGGATGTCAGCGCCACTAAGGGAGAATGTGGAGGGGCGTTTCTCATGTATTTATTTAATCTACAAATGGGAAGTTTGTCCGATGGTAGATGCTGGAAATTACAATTTAATTACGAATTAAATAAGGGAAGTTACAATAGAAGAAAGAAGAGTAAATTAATATAATTATAGGTTTAGGGAAATTATTTCAACTATGTATATAAAATTATATTAATTAAAGGTTAATTTTGAAAAAACTAAAGAAAGATTTAATATTGTACTGGCCTGAAAAGACGATAAGTGGAAAGATATCTGAGACCAGAGGTTAACTAACTATTTAACTGTCTAAGGAAGCAACCATTTTACTTTAGTTTATAACGAAGCACTATCACCACACTTCACTACACTACCCTATACTCACTAGAGAGTACAAATTAAATCTAAATTTTATTTCCGTTAGAGGACTTTTTCCGAAAACTCTTACAGGTTAATTGTTTCAGTTATTTATGGTTCTATTTAGTAATAGCTATTTTTTTTTTCCACTATCTGTTTTTTTTGTGGTCTGGTGAGTTTAATTATGACATTCAACATGTCAGTTAAGTTGTTGTTCAGTCCCTATGTGTGGGTGAAGGAAGTGGGTGAAAGACCGTTATATAGAAGTAAGGATTAAACAACTGAGGCAGGGGTTGAATCTGAGGTTATGGAAGTTACCGAGTTTAATTATACGGGTTAGTTTCTACCAAACTTTATGCACATGTTACGTTCGATCCAAGGAACAAACACTGAGGGGTTAAGACACACCTATCGCATCTAGGGGTGCGGGTGAAAGAGTGGAAATACAAAAATTCCTAAACGACCATTATTAGCGTGGATTAAGGTGGTTTCGGGGTCGCTTAATTTAATAATGTCCTTCTAGAATTTTTAAGTGTCTAATTTCAACTACAAAAGACGAGGGAGAGGGAAGCACCCTTATCGTACCGGTGGTGGTGGAATCAGTTTACAGCTTACAGTTCCAGTAATGTAAAAAATTCCCATATTAGTGTCGATTCCGGGGTTATAGGAGTCGCTGAGTTTAATTCTCGCATTAATCATGGTGGTTAATGAAATTTTCTGGACACGGTTGATTAAAAGTTACCCGGAGTACGTTTTACCGGCTAAATTTTTTAAATTTCTTAGGGGACCAGAGATATCTTCGTCTCTATTTAGTTAATGGTTGTATATATTTACTGCTTTCAGCTACCGGGAGTAGTTTTACACTTTATTAAGTTAGCGTCTATTTTTCACTTTAAATTCGGCGAGATTTATAGAAACTTTTATTTTACATTGTAGGAGAATTCCCGAATACCGTCAGTGAACATCCTGGTCTATTTGAAGTTAACTGCCGAGGGGTTAGGTCGGGGAGGGGACCATACATATGGTAAATGTTCCAAACACTGACGCTCGTTTAAATGAAAAGTTTACCAAGAAGGTGGTTAGTGTTGAATCAATTCCTTCTCCGGGCTAATTTAAATAAATACCCGGGTTTTATTTGCTCTTAAATAACTTAAAATCCAAACATAATGCAAGACATTATAAAATACTGAATTTCGAAAAAGCTGATTACAGGGAAACTTTAACGATTTCTCCCGATGCAGATACCCCGAGAGCGTTTCTACGAAATTCTTTTTCCCTGAAACGCATTCTTTTCAATTTTTTTTAAAGGGTCGATCACAAAAAAACCTAGAACGTGCCCCGTCCTCCTTTCCTCTCTAACTGCCTGACTTTACGACGTAATGACAATCACTCTCCGCTCGTGGTCCAACCTGCGGCTGCTTAATGGGAACGGAAAACCTTGAGACGCAGTCGTAAAACACACAACAGTCTCCGCCGTCTCGTCACCTTATCGCGGTGGGAAGAGAGGAGGAGGGAACACAATAGCGCAATATCCCCCAACACCCTCAAATAAATACCGTTAATGGGGGAGGGGGGAGGTGGATTGGAGTAAAGAAAAAAACATTCAGTTCAACCAGAAATCTTTAAGTGTTTTATTTTTCGAATTTATTGACAGTAATCGGCGACTCCATTTTCTGAGGGGGGATATATGAGGGGTTTTATTGCATTCCTGTGCCTGCCATTGCCTCACACGGCAGAAGGACGCAGCTGCAGAAAATTATGTTGTAAAAATTGATTGATGCTAAGAAGAACCGAGAAGCTCCGCGATGACGTAAGAATCGTTTCGACCGTTTCAGTGCACGTTTGAATATTAAATGAAGTTCTAGTGATATGAAGAATTTTAATTGTTCTCCAATCACGTACAGAACGCGACCACGTCATAGATACTACTACTATTTATCTTTTCATTGCCGGAACTTTCATCTCGTGTGTTCTCTTTGAATTAATTAAGTAATTATTGTTTCCCCCCCCCCTCCCTAAACTCACTGATTATCCTCAGAAAGAGACATGGAGACAATTTCAAGTATCACTTATCGACTTTGAATATTTGAGTTCAAATGAGTGACTGTGTTTCCGGCCCTTTATCCCTGTTCAAGGTGACGATGATGCTTGTAGTTTAAATACAAAAAAAAAACGCAACAGGCCATCGTAAAGTTCCCTTCCCGTCCACAGATGTCGCGTCGGTTAGAATTTTTATTTTCTTAATGAATTACGGGATAATGATTAAACTTAAAACTGTATGTGAGTAGTGATAAATTATTATAAATTTGGCAACAGTGAGAATATTTTAATGAAAAGAAAAATGTACGTCTGATTGAAAGTTAATAATAAGAAAGATTGCTAAATACAGACAAAATAAGTGATAATATAAATAACACACAACGTAACTGACGAGTGCAGTTGTGTCTCTCTCTAGACTCTTCTACCACCCTGAATAAAGGATCGCAGAAACTTTGCGTGGTATTTACATTATCACTGCTTTTGTCTGTATTCGGCTATCTTACTAATTATTAGTCAGAATATTTATTTGAAAGTTACATATATTAACATATATTAACTAAAATACATCGTGACGTTTCTTTCTCTCACCATTAGGGACCTCTTCAGACGTTATATTATTGAAGAAAATTTAAATACCGTAGACATGTTTGAATTTGTATAAACAATTTATGTGAAAAATAATTAATCTCCTTCAACTTCCATACACGATGCATTTTAGTTAATGTACAGAACTTTTATTGTTAATAATTATATATTCCATACAATTGGTGGCCAATTTCAGATAAAAAAATTTTTAACTAAAAAATCTCGTTTCGATACGTATTTGTACCTCCTTCAGGTCTTTTCCAGTTATCAGCAAATGTTAACAGATCTTTTGAAACCGTATTTAAAAATGTCACGAAATTTTAGAAGTTTTCTCTAGGCACTTCTTGATTGACACTGACACAATAATGCGGTCGTGACAGTTTTGTTAATACTTCTTGACAATTAGAAAAGACCTGAAGAAGGTACTAATACCTGCCGAAACGTCGTCTTCCAAACTAATTAAATTAATGACTGTAATTGGTCATCAATTGCATGATATTATTTTTATAAAACAGACCGAAAAATAAAACCTTTAAAATAAATCCTCTGTCAGGATAATTATTTCCTAAATGCCATATATTAAATGTAACATCACTGCAAACGGATGATTTGAAACTCAACGATAACTATTATCACTTACGGTTCAGCTTACTTCTTAGCTTCAACGTTAATACTGCCCAAAAGCCTGTAATTTTTATTTTTTTTAAAAAAAGTTACAGGATGTTCCATAAATTTCCGTGTATACGTTTTTATGAAAACTATTGTTATTTATTTAATACCGGATTTTCCAGGAATTGTTACTCTCTCGAATGGGGACGTTTATTCCTACGTAAACATCGTTCTATTTTTATATCGTATTTAATTTACTTTTTACCCGAAGATTGTCCAGTTTGGACAATACATAGTATAGTAAACATAGAGTTTAATTTCCATGAAAGTTGGACTGACTGCCCCCAAAACACTTGATTTGTATAATTTTTTAAACTTCGATCTCCTAAATAGCTAAGACTAATTATTAGTTTATTGGCATAAATATTAAAGTAAAATTAGGAGAATATTTACGTGTGTAGGATGTTGATTAGTGTATAATAATTAAAAGAGTCAATGGCTCATTAAGGGGTTTCTATGAGGTGAAAAGGGATGGAGAATACTGCCGTAGTAGCGTATTTTTCATCCACTGTCTTAAGGTGAATCTGAATTTTTTCTTTGAATTATACAGATATTAAATATATTTAATTAATAATCTAATTTAGACGGCCGTTATAACAGACATTTTAATATCTTTAATTCAACTCAACGACGTTTCAGTACATTATTTTTTACTTTAATCAGGTTGTTTGTGTTATATTTTTACGGTTGTGATGCTCAATATTATATTTAAATTTATTTATTTTCCTATTATATATATAATTTTTTTTTAAGAAAAAAGAACCCTTATATATATATATTTGAGATTTGAAGGATTGTATTGTTTGTTCTTTGCTCCTCTTATAACAAAAAAAATTCTGTTGCTGTAGAAAGATAAAGCAAACAGACTTATGAAAGTAAAAAAAAAATAATGTCCTTGAGTTGAATACTTTATTTGACAATATTTTAAAATGTCTGTTATGATGGCCGTTTAACTTATTGATCAAAAAACAGACGTAAAGTAAAATTTAATTGCTGTTAAATAATCTTACATTATACAGGAAAAAGGAAAGAATTATGTCTGTAGTTGAAAGTGGAAGTTATTAAAGGTAAGTTAAATGATACAGTATGAGGTAATATGAGAGTTAGGAATGTCCCGTGGATGTAGATGGCAGTGTTGAGGTCGCGTCAGTTCCTTGGCCTCTCCTTTGCAATCCCCCCAGCCTCCATCACAACACAATCGTACCTATTATTCTCACGACGTCAGAAAGAAAACCGCCCCTCGCCTTTTATATTTGAGAGTAGCCGAAGTAAGCCCAAGGGGCACGGTTGAAATCGCGAACCAGTTATGCAGAGCGAGCGAGTCCTCGAGGGCACGTCACGGCCTTGACGTGCAGGGACGGACTAAGTACTGCAGGGTCGATGAACCGAGTCTTCCTCGATGACTTAACTGTTTGCAGCGGCGAATACATAAATAAATCTTCATCGGCGTACCGTTGGTGGCTCCCTGCCCACGCATGTGCAAGGAATCAATCACCTTCAAGTGAACAGTCCAGATAAAAGTTAACAGCAGTTGGCATCAAAACTATGTCAATGATAATATTTACATGTGCATTAATTTAATAAATTAGTCATTAAATTATCAAAATTTGGTGGAGCATCATTTCTTTGACTTTTGCATATTTATCCGAGGCACATTCTTCTTCGCTGCATATATATATATTATTCAGTATCGTTGAAGCGTCGGAATACAGCGACGCGTTTAACAGTTCATAATTGTGTGAAATTTCGTTTCTCGGAATAAAACGAAAATTCGTGAAACTGAAAGCCAGTTCAAACAACTGGCTATTAAGCTTCATTTACTCGTTGTTTACTCTTCAGAGAAGTACCGGTGTCAATATAACCTCATTTATAAATGAAAGGGCCCCCTCCAGAACGGACCCTTGTGGAACTCAGCGAAGTCCGTCCGTAATGACGTCGCTGGGATTCTTCTCAGTTACGGACCTGTTGCGAGTGTCGATTTCGTGTGACTATGGGGGTCTGGGAAAGGAATGCGGGGCTGGGCAAGGGCAGGTCCTTCCCAACAGGTCCGGACGGAAGGAGGCCACATGACGTCACGCGACTCACTTCGCTCCGGCGCGGTAATTGCCCTCGGCATGCAACATTACCATCCTCACACGACACATTCTCTTACAGTGCGCGCTTCCGTACATTCTATTGGTCTAGTCAATTCGACCTTATGTGCCTTAATCCGTAGTCCATTAAGATTCTTCCCCTCCTCTGTTCCTTTTATTAAAGTATTTCAGGGACACGTTCTCTGATCTTCACTTTGGAACGTTCCGAAGACTCGTTTTTCTAATCGCTATTCTCTCAAATCTTTCTAATTTGGACTGTTCATTTAATCGTCAACATTCTTCTTCCAGTCTACTTGAGAAAACCGTCCGCTGTTCCCAATTCCAGCTCCACCCTTCAATTCCAGATAATCCAACCGTCTTCCATAATTTTAATTTATACTCGGAAACTAAACAGCCGCCATTTCCGGAAGTATTTACTTCACTACCGACTGATATTTGACTATTTCATTAGCATATCGCAAACAGTAATTTTTTTTATGATGTTTCTCAGATTCGTTTTTCGTGTACCTGAATCTTATTTTTCTATACTGTACCTAATTTCCTCCTATTTAATAGATAACCTTTCCTTTCTGTTAGACGTTTCTTCTCCAATTTAACCTCGATCATTAAGGTAAATTATTCCATTTTTTTGTGACATTGCGTTTTGAATAAGTAAAAGGACCCCAAATCTGTTTTTTGGACGAATAATCTCAGTATATAAGTTTAGAATTTATTTTAATACATATAATATATATTGAATGTGGACGTAAATTTAGAGGTTCTGATCGATTGCGCCGATCTCAAAGTCGAAAGATAGAATTATAACAATTAATTTACAATGTCCCTGACCTACCTGATGCAGGTTTTTCCAGGGTTTGCCCAGCATCACCTCAAGACGAACGCCTGGTAAGATTCACAACTGCCCGGAGGGCGTAGTTAACCCTTCGCTTCTTACTCCTCCCTTCCTATGCTCTTTTATCGTCTCTTCCGTTACCTTCCTACCTTTTTCTGTTCATTTATTAGTTTATTTCTTTACTTTATTCAGTTAATTCTCCATTCGTTTTTTTATTTCTTTATTTCCTTCATTTCTTCGTTTATTTTTTCATTAATATTCTTCAGTTAGCATCGTCCTTCCTTGTTTGTTCCTTTATTTTACTTATTTCTTTCTTCAGTTCATTCGTTATTTATTTTCACTGTCTGTCAGTCAGAGAAATCCCTTTTAAAGTAAAACTGTCACGTCTTAGTATGAACTCGGATGACGTCAGAGTTCCTGCTGGACCGTTCAGATTACTCCGAAGATTAGTCAGTGTTTCGGAGTTGCCTCGTATACACGACATTACACGCAAAATTTGTTTATCAATTTATTACAACCGTATTAGTACAAGTTGCATTTTTTCCTAACAATTTGTAACGTCTTGGAGTCTTTCATCTCCGAAATTTGGGCGACATAAATGATTTCAACTTAACTTGATTTTATTGATCTTATTGTTTTGTCCTGTTTGCATATCTCAGAAAGTGCACTTTCCTCCTTTCCACGAACACTGAGCAATGTTTGACTTAGATAAAGAGTCGGTCGGTTCTCTCCAGGGTTTCCGGAGCAAGAACCTCTCCTGGTGCGTGGAGACGAAAGTAATCTTGTCGGGCAGGATTCCTTGTTATAAAGCGATTTGCGGCCCATAAGGTCCATCGATGCGAGGGCTGGAGGTGACGAGCGGGATGATGCTTCTTCCCGTTAGCGGGATCCCGTTCTTCTGGCAGTGTGTGGGCCCGCTCGACTTGGCGACTGTGTCCTTCCTCTAGCAGGTTCCTTCTGTCGCCCATAGGACACTAGCTTCCCTAAACTACGGACAAGAACTCTTTCTTTTAGGGTAACAGCCTACGTGAGGGTAATCCTCATAGTGGCAACTCCCCTGTAATAGCATAGGAAGGGATTTGAAAGGGGGGATGCAGAAGGGTAGAGGAAGGTAGCCAGGGGTTAACTAGGGCCCCCCGGGCTATAGTTTAAGGATCCTACCCGGCATTCGCCTAAAGAAATGCAGGGAAAACCCTAGAAAAACCTGCATCAGGTTGGTCGGGCATTGGGTACTTGTCCCACGCCATTCCGATAGCGGGAAAAGTTTGCTGTGGGGTCGCAGAAATCCCTTCTCCGTACCTCGACCAGTTTAGGACGGTTCCAATGGGAACAGCATACTCTTACCGTATGCCCACGGTCTGTGACCCCGGAACATACACCTCTCAGAACAGGCCGAGGTGCCTCGGTTTGTGGGAACCTTAGTTCAAAAACGTAGAGAGGAAAAGGCATCCCCAAAGGTAGCCCCTTCCTGTCTCTCCTACAAGGTTCTGCCTGCGAGAGAACATCCCTCGCAGGTGCGAGAGAATTCTCTCACAGGCTTCCTTCCTGGACAAGAACTCAGGAGAAGGGACTGTATAAGAACAACGAGTTATTTCTTGGCTGAAGAAGACTGCAGTTTTCTTACTCTGGGACAACGGACAAGAAGAACTTGCTAAACGGTTTAAATATTTGCCGGTAAAAGAATTGATACAAATAGGAAATTAGTTGGCAGAAGAAGTACAGACAAATACAAACGCTTGGGCGCCGTGTCGTGTGCGGCCGTGGCATGAGCGGACAAACGGATATCGTGCGATGAGCGGACAGGAGACCCTTTTTAATAGCCGTGCCCCCGTCCCGGCAGCTGTCCAACCAGGTAGAAAAAATAACTTTTTTCCTAAAAGGCGAAATAGTTAAGAAATTAAGTAACGTTGCAGAAAGCAAGGAACGGAGAATATCAATCAGGACTGGGGACTTCCGAGTCCGAGCACTTTGGTTATTCTTTCATCCTTGCAAGAGAATATAGACACTCTTTGAACCGCTAGTCTTTCTCTTCCCCTTTGAAAAACAATACTCATAAACAATTTAATACGTTCTGCACGAGACAAGTTTCACCGTGACGTCACTCGCGACCTCAGCGCCATGATATCAGCTGTGCACAGACAGCAAAACGTGTGTATTTTCGGCCATTTCGAATGGGATTTTTAAAACTTGATCGTGCGTTGAAAAAGGAAATTAAATTCTCCAGATCCTTTATTCCATGACAAATCATTGTACTGCCGATCATTTTGGAGATATCAGCACTAGAAATGTGACATGGCTGCATTCTCTTCGAAAATGACGTCATATGTCGTAAATTTGACGAGTGATTTCTACCACTTCTTTCGACCGAATTTCGTACTCGAATAACACCATTGTATGCAGAATTTTATGCCCTACAACTTATTCTAACTAAACTAACACCTTGGCTCGACAGCCGCATGAAGGGCCTTGGCCTACCCCGAGACGGGCTGCCAGACTGTCATCTTACATGACACATTCTGGATTTAGGAGTGACACCTGGTCAGAGTGTCGATTCCCCCACAGCAGCCTTAACCCCAGCTTTCTTGACCAGGAATAACATGCCGGGATTCGAACCCGGGACCTCTGTGATGCGAGGCAATGACGCTGGCCACTACGCCACAACAGGCCGGCCTGCAACTTATTACAGAACATAATCTCATACTTTTGCTATTACCAAAAAACTGAAAAGAGGTTTTTTCGGCTACAGAAAGTCTTCCCGAGGCGTTTAAAATTGGAAAACTAGGTTTTACAGTAATGGCCACAACATATACAAGTTGAGGGGGGGGGGGAATAAAAATACCCGACCTTGTGCTCACGGAGGCCTATTTTTTTTTATTTGGACGTAGCTACAAGGTTATACTCGCAGAAGAACTAGAAACTGTTAAGTGGGGATGAAGTGAGACAAGCTTGTCAACGCAAAAGAAACTCGACGATGTTTGCGTTGCAGAGTTTCCTGCGGGACAAGCATGTTTTGACAGTGATTGGTCTGCTTGTTGAGGCCGTAAAGATAAGGAGAGGAAAAAGCTCTATCGGCAGCCAGTGAAAACCACCGCGAGTGCCGTATCAGAGTCATCGAAGCATGTTATTAAGCCGTCAAGTCCGCTCCGCTTTCTTCACACTGAAAATTATTTGCTAAAGGCCAAGTCAGTGCGTTGCGATTCGCATCTCTCATGTCTGTCTGTCTGTCTGTCCGTCCGCTCGCTCTATCCGCCTATTCCTGGATGGCTTCGGATCGATACGTAACGTCTAGCCTCCAATTAATTGAATATAGAATCGTACTCGTCCACCGCAGTGGGCAAAAGCGCTCCCATATAATCATTATCGTGGTTTAGAAAGACTTTAATACATTAACAGACGAACGTTATTACCGAGTTCTTCTACTGAATGATTTATTACTTCGCGGTAAACAATTTCGCTATCTGTCTTATTTTGGTATCTCTATGACTTTTTTGTTTCAATTTCTCTCTCTCTCTCTCTCTGTTCAATATCTGCTGCTATCCTTCGTTCTTCCTCTCCTTTTCTCGTATTTTCATCCTTATTTTATATCCGAAAAATAATTACAAAAAAATATCATCTCACCACTGTCCACAGATTTCAAAACAACATTAAACTTAACTCATTTAAATTATAAATAAAACATAGCTTTTTTAACGTCAGAAAGAGATTTATAATTGAAAAAAATACACAACGTTTCGTCGCTATTTGCGATCTCTTCAGGTATATGAAGTTTTACACTACTCAGCAAATAGAATACAATAATAAACTTAAAATTTTGATGACATATAAAAAGTGACACTAAAAATTTGAATATAATTTATGACAACTTTTTTAATTTATAATTTTTATATTTTATATTTATTTATATATTATAAAAATTTTAAATTCTAAATTTTTTCCAGCACTCAGCAATGTTACTGAGTTTTTGCTGGTATTTCACTTTAAAATTGTGAATTTCGACTCCAGCAGTCAATAAATTTATAATATTACGTTGTCAACAAAATCTATCACCAAAATTTCGAGTTACGTTTGTTTTGTAGTCTAAAAACTTCATATACCTGAAGATGTCGCAAATAGCGACGAAACGTTGTATTTTTTTCAATTATAATAATTTTTTCTGACTTTAAGAGGCTGTGTTTTATTTATAATAATTTACTCTTAAATAGTCACATATACATCATTAAAGCATTTAGTACTATTTTTATACATTTGTATTTTCTTGTATTTACAATGTACAATTTTCTATGGTCCTTTTGGATACTTTCAATTTAAAAATGTAGCTAGTAGACGAACCAACACACCCAGTTACACCTGAGGAGAAAAGGTTCATCGATGCAGTCGTTAGATAAAATGGAAAATATCTGAAATCATTATTTACATTACATTTATTCAATAAAAAGAAAAAAAAATTAACCAAACCCAGACAAAAGAAGTGATGATAAAAATAACCGCACAACGTTGCTGGAAACCTTGTTCCTTTCATCAGGTGCTAAGAGAGCCTAGAGAGAGACACAACTCAGTTGACAAAAGCTGTTCTCTGTATTTGGCTATTTTTGTTATTATTAATTTTCCAAACTGACGTAAATTTTTCATTTTTACGTTTATTCAAAATAAATTCTATAAATATATTAAACCAATACCTGTGGTTCGCTTCGGTGTTTAAATTAAAAAGAAAAAGTAGGTTGAGAGAGGAAGATAAAACTGTAAAATATTTTTCAGCGTTAGTTTTCATATAAAGATTAGGGAACTACAAAAACAATTTTTGTAAATACGTTTCGGTCTATATTTTAGCGTCTTATTAATACTAAAAATCACGAAACAGACCTAAATACACCAAATTAACGGCCATAAATAACAAAAAAATCAAATAGTATCATTAAGATTATATAAATCGAATGGGCAAAAAATAATAATTTATTTAATCCTGGTTGTTAAAGGACGACTGGTTTGTCCAATATAACACCATGACGATCCGGCCATTTAATTGTGAAGAAACTACATTTGTCACGAGTGTATTGATTAAACGTTATATGACACATCCAACATGGTCAACTGTGACGGAAACGATACTCCGCTCCGATCGGAAACATGAAGAGTGATTTATTTTGGAAAACTAACTACGCGGTAAATATATAAAAACCCTTCAATGCTAAAATTTTCTGTGGGTTGCTCTTAGATAAAGTCGTTATTATTATCATAATAATAATATATATATTCCTACTATTGATACATCTTATAAATAAACAACAGCCAATTTGAAGTCAGGAAAAAAAATATTTTTTATTTATGATAAATTAAACAACGTTTCGTCGCCAATTTGCGACCTCTTCAGGTTGAAGTTTAACAAAATTTTGATAGTCTTGTGCATTTTCCCTTGACTTTCGTGGTCAAATACACAAAATTATGTAAATTATTGTATTGTGTTTATTTTGTAGTGTAAATCTTCATATACCTGAAGCGGCCCGCAAAATAAGGACGAAACGTTGTACACACAATTTTGTTTTATTTCGGCCACGGCAGTCAAGGGGATAACGACCCTGACTATCGAAATTTTGTTAAACTTAAACCTGAAGACGTCGTAAAGTTAGCGACGAAACGTAGTTTAATTTTTTTTCTCTGCTTCAAATTGGCTGTTGTTGATTTAAAAGGGCGTAAGTAATTTCGCGGGATATAATCGCCCCATACGAGGAGAGTATTTGCGTCTCTCTAATTTCCAAAGACTCGCCACATTCATCGGAACAAAATGGCGGCATTGTTTGGCAGCTTCGTCACGTTTCTGCTGGCGTCAACGTGTACGTACTCTTTGACGTGGGGCGCTGTTGCTTTTTTTTTTGTTAACCCTTAATAATATGGTGATTTCGGAGTCACACCCCGTGTCGACGAGCATCTTGGGAAGTAGGACGTCCGCGTTCGCACATGGCGAGCTCCTAAGTGGGACGGAGATGCTTATCTCCCGCGACAATGGGGGAACCGTTACTCACGCCTCTCATTGACGAACTTCACCTGACGCCGCATTCCGATTGCACACACACACACACAAGTGTTTCATCGTTGACCTAGGAGCAATGGAGTTGGGGTGACAATCGCGCCTAATTAGTACTGGAATACAATACAAGGTTCGTGTGCCTTCGGGTAAGTTCGGGATACTTCGGGAAGGCAGACGGAAGAATGTTTATAATAATTACAAAAAGAGCAATTAAATTGCAAAGAAGGGAAAAACCGTTCCATTACATCTATAACACTTGTTACTTCCTACTAATAAGAATTGACTACCACTAAAGCTATAAGTGGCGTGCTACAGTTCACTGCAATCCCTTAACAAATTATAATACAAACACCACACATTTTCCAGTTCACTACATTTCATTAATGCAATTCCTATTAATTTTTTTTCACAAGAAATCCTTATCATAAGTCGTTAACCTTCTTTTGTATGGTTTTGTACTCCGTGGACACGTAGCTGCTGGCATTCCACCTTAAAAAATTCCGGAAAGCCTGACAACTAGTGACAGAGAAAGAAACCGTTTAACAAGCACATTAAACTCGGTAAAGTATCTTTGTACAGGATCCTATAATTTATATTCTTGTCCTACGTGTCTCCATTTATTTGGTAAAGTTGTCACTTCTGAGTACCAATAAAACAATTGCCCAAGGAGTTTTGGGTATCGTGGACGAGTCGTTGATTCATCTTCATGAACCCGTGTTCCGTAGTAAATAATTAGAATCTCGTGACCGTAGTTTTTTTGACACTGCACAAATCAGGTGCGTCATGGAGCACGTGCAAGAATAGGCCAATGACGGTTTACGTCACCTCACGATATCTACTTTTTTTTCTTCTTCTTCTTCTTGCATGGCGGTTGAATGCATAAGATATATTTTAGTGCTCCCAAGCACGCGTTACTCTTTAGCGAACGCGATATCAATAACAGTTTGCAAGAAATAGGGCGACGACATTTTGTTGCAACGTAATATCTTCTTAAGTGAAGCAACCAACGATTATGCATTCACAACGCGTCATAACTTTTGTAAGCAAATTTCCTCGATGCTGTTTAATTAAAAACGGTCCACAAATGTAATATTAGTGACGTCACTGTTAATTCTCGGATAAACAGTTACTGAAATTATTAAGAACGTAATTTCTTTAGTAATTAATTCTGACACAAACCTGCATAAGCGCTTTGAGATTGTAAACTACGACAGAAGAAGTGACGAATGCTTTGGTTTCTTCATGGCAAAGATTACGACTCAATGAATCTTAAAAAAAAATATGACGTACTGAGAATCGATTGTCGCACGTTAATTCGATATTTGTGAAAAATTACGAAAGCTAAACCTCGATTCCTACAAAGTTCATAATATACATACTATAAAATATTCTCTTCTTCGTGTTCTGCCTTTTATGCATTATATTAACGTTTAAAAACGCAAGAAGAAAAAATATAAATAAACAAATTCACGGCCTCATGTCAGAAAATTATGTTTATTAACAAAACATTAAATTAAATATATATATATATATATTGTATTTTTTAAAAAACCGTTATAAATAATTATTAATTTCTAAATTATAGATTCAACCAGAAGAAGTCCTAAAATGGACGAATCGTCATTTGTTTAATGTTCTGTTAATAAGCACAATTTCATGTAATGGTTTATTTAAATTATTGTGACTGTCATATTTTATCATTAATAAAGCAGCAAAGGAATAAATAGAAAAAATTATGAATATAAAACATTCTGGGGGTTTCCATATATAAATAGTTATTATCCGTCAACGTTTCCATTGAAATTGAACCCTGTAATCGCAGATATTTATAACTGAAACACAAAAATAAATATGTAACCCGGTTTGAAACCCGAGACTGTTTTGTTCTTAATTTACACACATTCTTTCGGACAAACTTGGGTGATAAAAAATAAAATATCACATAAGAACAACTTTGACGCTTTTTAACTTCATGAGTGTACGATCTACTCGAAAGAAAGCAAATAATCATGTTCAGTGTCAATAAACAAGTCGTCTTTACAGGAAATGTAGTCTACGAGGTGATTTTGTAAACGACTTTTACAACTAGAAGCCTGCGGTAGACAAAGCCGAGGCACCTCGGCCTGTTTTCAGAGGTGTATGTTCCGGGGTCACAGACCTTGGGCATACGGAAAGAGTTGTTCGCTATTCCCATTGGAACAGTCGGCCAGCTGCCTCCTAAACTGGTCGAGGCACGGAGAAGGGAATGCTGCGTCCCCACAGTAAACTTCTCCCGCTATCGGAAGGGCGTGGGACAAGTGCCCAATGCCCGACCTACCTGATGTAGGTTTTTCTAGGGTTTTCCCTGCATTTATTAAGGCGAATGCCGGGTAGGATCCTTAAAATATAGCCCGGGGGACCATAGTTAACCCTTGGCTACCTTCCTCTATCCTTCCGCATCCCCCCTTTCAAATCCGTTCCTATGCTATTAAAGGGGAGTTGCCCAACGTGGATTATCCTCATGTAGCCTGTTACCCTAAAAAAAAAGATTTGATAAGCGTACGATACATTTTACAGTAATAAAAGACAAGTTCTTAGAGTATTTTTATGAAGAAATTGTGACATTTTATCAGAGAGCGAACGGAACTCGGTGACGTTTCGGTGACGTCATCGAATACTAACCGACGGGCGAAATATAAGAAGGTAAACATCTGGCTAATCCAATAGAAAAAAATTGTAATCATAATTCGACAGGACACATCATAATAAAGTAATTAATACGTGACGTCGCGCTGATGGCACCACGGGGAGTTACAAAAAGCTCGAACCTATCTCAACACATCATGAAAGAGGCAAATTTAATTTATTTAATTTGACTATTTTTTTTTGGCCACAACATTATTAATTTTAAAGTTGTGAAGAACACAATTTTAAATGTTTAAAAATTATAAGTATTTCTTTTAATACCCCCACGTGGTGAGCCAAATTATAACGTACGATTATTTGTACTTAATATAATTTGATTTATGGGAGGACTAAACATATACCTTTGAAGATTCATGCACAAGAAACATTTTATTATGCAATTAATATCAAAATAACTTTACACCAAAGATTAGCCTCACTCGGGCACATTTAATGCGCATCACGTATCGACTTACTACTCTCACTAATCTTACTTTCGACTCCCTCTAAATTTTACTTCTACTTCCGTGTTTCGTATCACACGACTGTTGGATCTAGAACATTCTCGTGGGCCCAAGAACTGCGTTACGCTGGCTGGCATTTTAGCCTCAACAATTATAACGCCAAAACTTTCGGGTCATCACAACCGTTTCGAACACAAACTATAATGACGAAACTATCGAATTGGTGGAGGAGTGTGAGGGGGTTCGAGATGAGACGTCGAATTCACCTACCTTGAACGAACGAAAGCTGTAACTAAGTAATTAATTAATACTTTGCAGCGAATTTCTAAACCGTGAGGGGCTCTTGTCACCTGACTTCATCTTCATACCGTATGCAAACAAAGGAAACGAAAGTGAAGACCCACGGCAAAGAGACCGAGGCGGAATACTGCCTGCTGATAGAATGAATTAGATTTCTTTATTTGCGGCGAGCATGAAGTGAGCAAGCACAAGGGGAAACTGCTCGTCTTTATGCGAAGTTTCTGCTCGAGTTATGAGAGATGATTATACACAGTTAAAATGTAAGAACAAGTAAAAAAAACTTTCTTTCCAGCTTTATCAGGATCTGGAAGCAACGGAAACATTCCAACGATCCTTAATAGGACAATACACTCGCGATTATGCTATTTTTAAATCCTCATAATGATAAAAATCATACTAGTTTCACTTTGAAACTTAAATACGTGAGCGAGTTGGGAAAATAAATTTCTCGTGCTTCCAGAGCAGGATTGGAACAGCAGTAGAAGCAAGTAATCGCAAATTGAAGACACAGGATAGTCTGAGATACCACTTTTAAACTGCATTCATTCAAAATCAACGCAGAAGGACACTTTTAATACAAGAAACAGATGACAGAAAATCACTTCCAATTACATAGGCAAATTAGATAAACAAGTAGCCAATTAACAGACAAAATTAAGTGATAAAATAATTACCGTACAACGTTTCTGGAATCCTTATTTATTTCATCACCATTAAGAGTATCAGGATGGAAAAATCTCCACCGGATCAGGAATCGAACTCGTTTCTCCCGCTTAGTGCCAAATAAGCCATCCGAGTCGACTCCAGGTCCCATTCGAGACTTCGCTTTCCGTTGTACGGCAATTCACTGGATCACAATCTACACGGCATAACTTTAAGACTCGATTCCCAGTCGATTTCCATCCTGATGGTCTATATATGGCTGCGCTTTGATTGAAGATTATTCTTCATTTCGTTATTAATTAGTTATGACGCAAGCCTGCATAATCAGCGATTTGAAATTGGAAAATACGACAGAAATAGTGTCTAATTCTATGGTTTCTGCACGCCAGAGAGTACCACACAATGAAAGTTAACAAAACGATGCTCTGAGAATCGATTGTCGCATGTCAATTCGATAATTATGGAAAATTAATACGTCTAAGCCACGATTCCTACAAAGTTCGTAATACACGTACTATAAAATATATTTTTCTTCATGAACTACCTCTTCTGTGTTTAAGTTTTTCATCTTAAGGAATCGATTGCCGGTCGGAATCGAGATTTTTTTTTCCATCTTGATAATTTAATTCATGGTCTATAGAGCTTCGAATTCTTTTATCACTGCATTTTATCTGTTAATTTTACTACTTCTTTATCCACTTACTACAATCCTTTTAAAACAGACGTTTTATATTTTAAACTGCATTTAACAAATATCCCAGACAACCAATTTTTTTAATAATAAATTTAAAATGTTTACTCATCCATTCCTTCTAATCGATTAATGAATCGACAGAACAAAATTTATATCACGATAAACTACCTGTAAAAAAATAAACAGAAATATTATGGAACATACAAATAGAAATGTAATTTATTGGGTAAAATAAGTAATATTTCGAGGATTTTAGTGTAATTTCTCACACCCTCCATGCCCCTGAGGTCAAGATTATGCAGAGGGGTTATGTTGTAAGGCTATTCTAGTTTTATTCTTTAAGGTTATAATTTTAATGTAACTGATTTTTAATTTTTGTATTTATTTAACGTAATCGGCTTGTAATCAGTCTCCAAAATAATTAAAACTCCATTACTAATAGTTTTTTTAAAATTTATTAATTTTGAACCAAGGAGATTTCTACCGATAATTTGGCGGTATTCATCTACAAAATTATAATTTTATAAAACATTTGCAAGTTTCAAAATCCTACGTAAATAATTAGTCAACATTAACATTTATTTATATATTTATAATAAAAATAATATAGCAAAATGACCAATTAATATATATATATATCGTAATATTCGAAAAGGATTGCGTTAATTAAATGAAAAATTATTCAAATTTACAAACAAACAAATTTATTACAAATAGTTTAAACAATTTAAAAATATCTCTCAGGGTCTCTACTGGGTTTGATAATGGCGAATCATTTTATTTCTCAACTTAAACACAAATTCCAATTTAAAAGAGAAAAGATTTACTCGTCATTTAACGATGACGAAATTTACTTGTCAACGAAATTAAACTAAAAAGATGGATTCTAAATAAAAAATTTTTAATTAAAAGAAAGGAACGAAATCTGACGTCTATCTTTTAATCAGGTTTACATAATTAGTTGTTTTTATATTGTTACTCACGGCAGCATTCGAGGATACCTTGTAATTGACGAGACACTATGGCGGGTTTTGCACAGCTTCTAAAAACTCACAGATTCTAAAATTAATATTTTTAGATAAAAAATCGGGAACCAGGATGATCCTCCTTTTCGTCTTTCCCTCGGTTGACTTCTGCTAATCCTGCCCGGCCATGTTCACAAGACTTTGTGCTTAGCAGGTTTCGTAGTTCTGCTCGAGTGAATATTTCGTCTTGAGCAAATGTTCAGGGACCAATCAACTCTGTTGGTTGGTAATCCTCGATATTTCTCTGCAAATTTCCTTTGAATATTTGAAATTGTCTTGTCTATTCCCAACACGATCAATTTCTGTCGTGTCTGATTGCCAACTGCTTCTACTTAACTTTACTTTTTAAAAGAATATCTCGTCTATTTTTAATACGACCATTTCCTGTCGTTTCTGCTTGCTAACTCTAACTTCTCAATATCTTCCTGCGAGAAAACCTTCCAGCCAACTCCACCTGAACTCTACCATATCATAATGTGAACTGCCCTCTCTCGTAATTTTGAGCGCGCATTGCTTCTTCCGACAAAGGAAACAATACTTGGCTACATTGTTGCTGTGTTCTGTACCGCCGTCAAGAATAGATTTCTGAAACAATTTATTTTTTTAATTTCTCAATTAATGTCTTAATTAATTGGAATTACAATATCGAAACGTCTACAAATTTCAAATTATATTGTTCAAAATAATTAATTTTGTCTGTTACACGGGTCGTTAATTTCTTGTCTTACAGACGTTAGTTTTGTTTATAATAATCCATTATACGTTACATTAACTTTGACAAATTATTATAATAATGCCAGTATATCGAAATGACCAATTATTTTAAATAAAATATAATTAAGCCACTATTCGTACATTCAATTTGACAAATTGTAATAATAATAATAATATATAAAAAACATTATTTAAAAAAATATAATCTATTTTTCAATTTGTCAAACTTTAGGTATAAATAATGTATTATATTTCGTAAAATAATATTTTTGATATATTATTATTATAAATATATAAAGAAATTTTAATGATGACAAATTATATACAGTATTTTGGAAAATTTAAATGTTTTTTAAAATTACAATTAATTTTGTAGATGAATGTGGCTCAATTATTAGCCGAAAGCTCCTTGGTTAAATATTAACATTAAATTTATTAATAATAAAAAAATAGCATCGGAGTTTGAATTATTTTGGATGCTATTACAGCATTAAAGTGTGAAGTGTTGAGATATCTACATATGTACTGTGTGTGGAGAAGTTAACACAAAGTTGAATATGTACTTGACTGGCTTCAAGCTCATTGTTATTATTGTTAATGACCTGTTACGTTGACAGGAAGCAGTTGCAGATATGAGAAACACTTGTTGTAGAGTCCGCGGTCTCGCCAACGGCTTCCTAGTCGCAAGCGTGTGTGAGTGTGTGTGTGTGTGTGATGACTCACAGAGGAGGGCCAAAGGAATCTGCCAATTTTTTATTTTTATCTTGAGGCATCCCGCCACAGCCATCAAGTCAGCCAACAGTGAAAGGGACAAGGTCAGGAGGATTCGTAAGGAGAGCGCACAGTGGCTTGGCCCACATCGGCACACACACAAATTACCCACCCGTGTTTATACGAGAATGAGAGCATGAGATTCTCACTCTGGCTGGCCTTGCACTCGCTTCACTCCCTAATTACTCCTTGCACTCCTGCCCGAGTTACTCTGGCCCTAAGCAGACGGGGGGAAAAAAGGTCCTTCGAAATAAAATAAAAACCGATACAGATGTGCACGACTTGAATAGATGAAAAAGACACCAAAGCAAGGCAGTTACACAGAGAAAAGAGAACAGTAAAACGGAATTACTAATTTTTAATAAACACGAAGTTAAAGGGATAATAAAAATCAATTACAAAGAAGAGAAAATAAATGTTATCTTAGTTTAACGAATTGATTCAAACTAATTACAGATTTAATTCATTTGATGTTGACAGTTGAAATAATATAATATAACCTTATAGGCAGTCACTGGTTTAAGAATAATTTTGAATGCTGTCTGCGAGAGCTATTCTCTCGCAGGCAGTACCTGCGAGGGATGTTCTCTCGCAGGCAGAACCTTGTAGGAGATACAGGAAGGGGCTACCTTTGGGTTCCCAACAGCCGAGGCACCTCGACCTGTTTTGGGAGGTGTATGTTCCAGAGTCACAGACCTTGGTCATACGGTAAGAGTTGTCCGCTATTCCCATTGGAACAGTCGACCAGCTGCCTCCTAAACTGGTCGAGGTACGGAGAAGGGAATGCTGCGTTCCCACAGCAAACTATTCTGCCGCTATCGGAAGGGCGTAGACAAGTACCCAATGCCCGACCTACCTGATGCAGGTTTTTCTAGGGTTTTCCCTGCATTATTTTTAGGCGATTGCTGGGTAGGATCCTTAAACTATAGCCCGGGGGCCCTAGTTAACCCTTGGCTACCTTCCTCTACCCTTCCGCATCACCCCTTTCAAATCCCTTCCTATGCTATTAAAGGGGAGTTGCCACCATGTGGATTACCCTCATGTAGCCTGTTTCCCTGAAAAAAAAAAGAATAATTTGATTTTTCCTCGAAGCTCTCAACCTTAGTTGGACATATTCATCCCGATATCAAACAATAAACAGAATATTAGAAGAATGAAAAAACAACAATTATTTCCGTAATAGATTTTATTTTACGTCTGATTTTGAATTAATAAATCAATTATTGACCTTCTGCAGACACTTTAATTTTTTAATGAATAAGAAAGATAGACAAAAAAGTGATAATATAAATACCACACGTTTCTGGGATCCTTGTTCCTATTCTTCAGGTGCTAAGAAGAGCCTAGAGCTACACACGACGAAAACGTAACGGCAATGGGAGAGCCGCAGGGTTAGCGTAACAATAAGGGAAAATGCAGAAGAATAAAGGATCATAGCAATTGTTGATTTTCATAGCGTCCGTTTGTCCATTAATAGCTGTGATGTTTGATTTAATGTGAATCATCTCTGGAATTGTACCTGGTGTCAACGTCTAAAATCTCAGCATTTGACCAATCAAATGTATGTATAGAATTGATGATATCTTTGGAGACTGCAGATTGTTTATCATTGAGAAGTTTTATTTTTTATTTATAGCGTAACGACGTTTCGATACAATTTTCGTATCTTCTTCAGGTACGATCCAAATTACTTTATGACAAACAGCACTAAAAATAATTAAAATGTTAATAAATTCAGGAAGTTTTGAAAGTTTATGCCGCCCTCCCATCTTCGGCGTCGGGGTTTTGGAATATCTGCAGTGTAGATGGTCCCAGGACACTTCCCTGAGGAACACCAGACCTGAAGGCGTGGAGCTTTGATTTTTCTTTATTGAAATTTCAGTGTCTGTTTGAAAGATATGGCTGGAGATAGTTGCTACAGCATCCATTGCCAGTTATCTTGATATGATCAGTGCCCAAAAATTTCCTTCTTTCTGAATGTAGTTCCTTTTTTTACCGGAAATGTATAGAGGGGTTTTGTATATATCTTCACGGGCAATTACCCTTCTACAATTTTTTTTTCATCGTTTACCGTTGGCTTTGCCGATTTTCCTCCGCATAACTGGTACCTATTCTTGCTGGCCTTAAGAGACTACAGTTGTAGTGTTTTGTGCAGCTTCCTCGAGGGGGCCTTGTTTCTTTGCTGTTTTGTTCCGCTCGAGAGGCTGAAGAGACCGTTTCCTCGTTTCTCGGTAGGTCCGCGACCTTGCGCAGCCTGTGACACACATACGCTGGTTGGTGGGTGCCGGAGGAATTCCTTCGCTCTCTTCTTGAAGTAGTGCGCTAACGGATGCTGCGCCCACAGAAACCTCCAGCGTGCGTCGCGTCGTCGCACTTCCGAGAAAAAAAAAAGCGGCGGGAGGAAGTGTTCCGATTCAAGGAACGTGGTGGTGAATCTCTCTGAAACGTCAAAGAAGCTCTCTGGCTTGTTCTGTAAAACGAGTCTCCGTCCTCTTGTTCTCAACTGTTCCGTCCTTGAAAAAACCGTAATTGACTAACACGTAAACTTGATCTAATAAAATACATACAGACAAACGAAAGTTGAAATCAAAGACAATACAATCAGACATTATCTGACTTTTATCCTTTTATTTATCCCGCTAGTCCTTTTACGTCAGTAATACCATTACGTGCATGGCAGGAAACAAAAGTATGTTATGGCAAAGAAATACAAGAGTACAAAATTATACATAAATGGGAAAATTAAAATAAACACAAAAAAAAATTAAATATATTTTTAATGAATCTAGTAATAACGGGCCAATTAAAACTGGAACACAAAAGTAAAAATTTTTTAAACACCCTGTACATACAAAATAACTATTAGAACAATGGACATTTTAATTTCAATTTTTTAGAAACAACATGATAGTAAAATTATGTAAATATAAATTTTAAAAAATCTTGCAGTATTTTGTATTTTCAATAAACATTACATCTTGTAGAAAAAAAATATTTAGAACACTTTTAGCACAGTTTAAGAATAATAAACAAAAAACTTTTTCAGAGTGTTTCGTATTTGGGAGAGGTGACACTTTGGCGTGGGTTACAGATTGTGAAGTTCCCATTAACGCAGCAGGAGGAAGAAGATTAGGCTTTCTGATACGACGACGGCTTTAATAACGACGAGATATTTCGTGTCCTGATAAATTAAGTAAACCTACAACGCGTGTCTCGTTCATTAACTTGTAATAGTTTTTAATTTTTTAAAAAAACAACATCCAGTCGGAACCGTGAAGCAAAACTGTTCGCAGTCTATTCCCCCCCCCCCACACTCAATAACGCAGTTAATATTTAATGAAACATCGTTGATTACACGTGTAATATGAAGCGACGGTGTAATTCTTAACGGCACTACTGTTGGTTGAGGCGCAGGACGTGAACCCGCGAGAATGTTCTAGGTCCAGCAGCCACGTGTCGCGAAAAAGGCCGGATCAGAGAGTTTGTTAGCTGATGAGTGTGCGCACTGTGGCGCTGGTTATATTTCGTCGATGGTAAGTTTAGTAAGAGTGGTTAGTGGAGGCGTGAGGATCATTGAAAAGTGTGTGACAGGGAAAACTTTTGGCGTTTGGTGATATCCCGGTCCACCCACATGGTATCTGGTCAATCCCATGGGCATCCTGGTCGTTGTAGCAGTCAAGCCGCCAAACTGTTCGGTAGAGAGTTAGTGAACTGTAAACACTGACACATAATTTCATTATTACTACCACCAGATCTCGTGTTTTATTAAATAAACCTTAAAGTCTGATTATTGGTACCCCCCCCCCCCAAATTATACACAGAAAAAGTGTAATGTTCTATATTTTTATTGTTTTGCTGATTTTGTTGTAAATAAATGTTAACTGTTGTCTAATATTCAAAGACGTCTGCTTATCCGAGCCCTTGTCCATGATTAAATAATATTAAATAAAATCGAAACCATTTTTAAAGATTTAAATTAAAGTTCTTCACACAGGATAAAGCAAATAAATGATACACAACTCTGGATAAACATCGATGAGATAGAAAGACGACACAAAAACAAGAACGCTGCGGAAAATAGACGTAAAATAAAATATAAAATAATAAATACCCAAATCTAGGAAAAATTATAAAATATATAATATGAAAATGACAGGGAAAAATAGGAAAACGTGTCCCCCCCCTCCCAGTAAAAGGACTAGTGGGATAAATGAAAGAATAAAAGGCAGATAATGTCTCATACTATTGTCTCTGCTTTCGTTTGTTCGTAAGTATTTTATTAGATCAAGTTTACACGTAAGTAAATTCTGGTTTGTCAAGGACGGAACAGTTAAGAACAAGAGGACGGAGACTCGTTTTACAGAACAAGCCAGAGAGTTTCCTTGACGTTTCAGAGAGAATCATCGCGTTTATCTTTGGGTCGAATACAAACAAAATATATTTATTCTCCCTGAAATAGTAAAAGGTTATGAAATGAAAACAATTACGACCGATTTGGAAGTTAATAATAAAAAAGATATTTATTATTATTACTATATAGTACTTTTAGTTACGCTGGGCAGGGAAATTCCTGTTACCGATTTTTAATTTTAGATATATTTATGTTAAGTTGGTATTAATTGTACCATCCAATTATTTTATGTAATAACGTATCCTATTTCCTCATACGAGGACTAATGGAATAAATCAATCAAATACAGACAAAATAAGTGATGATATAAATAGCGCACAACGTTTCTGGAACCCTTGTCCGTTTCATCAGGTGCTAAGAAGAGCCTAGAGCGACAAAACTCAAAAGGTATATTTTTTTATTATTAAAAGGTTACGAAGTTCAAAAAAGTTACTAAGGAAACGTTACAGTTCCTGAAGAATAAAAAACAAATGGTCTGCCATTTTAACGAGTCTTACCTTTTCAACGGCAACACCACGAAACTCCCCTGGTAACGAGACGATGATTCAGACCGTCTCACGGGAAGAGGTTGTCGACCCCCTGCTGGCTCAGGGAACTACTTTCATCCTGACTCAACCTAAATGGCATCCGAATCCGCGTGCGTGTCCTCCTTCGGTGAAAGTCTTTCTCGGGAAAGAAAGACTCATTTATTCCGATGCCGACGCGTCCGGTTGAAGATACTCTCATTGTCGTCGTCGAAGATATTCTACGGTCAAGGAATAGAAAGTGACGAAAGTTTCCTCGCGTGTGACGGACGCATCTTCCTGACTCTTCAAACTCCTCCGAAAATAGAAACAATTTGTACAGACGAGACTCTTTAAGACTATTAACGCTTTATTGAACGATATCAATGATAAAAAAAAATTGCCGGTTGCAATTAACAGAGATGTTACAATCTCACAGATGCACAAACTGTACGTACTGACAACCTAACAACACAGATGTTGCCTTCAATTATCATAAAACGAGAAAATACTATCTTTTTTAAAAAACATGAACGATTTATCTTTGATTAGGAAGCAAACCCGTGTTTATGCAAATAAAATATTTACACCGCGTTAAATTGACCACTTTAGCAACAGAAATCGTGACTTAACCTACAACTGCATCTTAAATTTAACGATTAAAATTAAATTTTTCTATTAACTAAAATAATTTTCACTTCTTCCAGTGTGCGCGTGTCAGGTTTTATTTGTTTATTCTTGTGTGATGTGTAATTCAATATTTTTATGATAGTTAATTATCCTATGAATATTTATTTTTTACCTAGTGTGTATAGAATTTGATTGAATACTGTAAAATATTATACCACTAGCTGGGTTCACGGCGTTGCCCGGGATGTCGTATATCTACAACCCCCAATTTGACTCGAATCTCGGTTGTGTTTTTGCGTTAATTATATGAAACGTCCCTCCACCCCCACCCCTAAGGGTGCTCCCCTACCATGCTGAAAGGGGTTGAAATTTTACAAACAACAACGGTAGAAATAATATCAACGTCATTGACCCCGACAAATATTTATTCCAGGTAAATATCGACCATGTTCGAAAATTTCAACCCCCGGCCGTGGGGGTTAAATGGCCAATTGAATGTCATAATTAAACTCACCGACATCCATTACACTGGATTTGACTCCAATCTCGGTTGTATTCGCGTTATTTTCTTGTAACGCCCTTCCACCCTCACCCCTAACGTTCCTCCTTTAAATGCTGTAAGGGGTTGAAATTATACTCATATCACAGCTCGTTGACTCCAAAAAATATTTATGCGACTCAAATATCGGATGTTTTAGCATGTTTAAATATTTCCACCCTGTCCACCCCCCGTTCCTGGGGGTGGTAGACGCGTCTCACCCCGACAATGTTTGTTTCCTGGACGTAAAGAACACGTGTACGAAATTTGGTGAATTTTGCTCCACCGGTCTAGATTTGTATAAGGAACATACATACATACATACATATATACAAACAAACACACTGCTTTATTTATTAGATTAGAAAGGTTAAAGAATTTTTATATTTATTATTATTACTATATATAGTACTTTTAGTTACGATGGACAGGGAAATTCCTGTTCCCGATTTTTAATTTTAGATATATTTATGTTAAGTTGGTATTAATTGTACCATCCAATTATTTTATGTAATAACGTATCCTGTTTCCTCATACGAGGACTAATGGAATAAATAAATCAAATCGTATCTTATTTAAAATATATTTTCCATATTTAGAATTACACCAATGTACACCTGACGAGGTCGCAGATTGAGGACGAAACGTTCATTGTTGATAAATTGAAATGTAAATTATTTGTTTCCCATACATACATTTTAATATATTGTGAATTCAGATAAATACTTCTACTAAAATTATTATTAATAATATTAAAAAATTAATAGTTCTGTTTCAAGTTAAACGTTAGGCAAGTAGATTTAAACATGTGCTCTCGGAGTGGATTTTTCTGAGCAACGAAGTGGGAATTCTGTGTCTCCACCACAGCAAACCCAACTCCAGTCATCGGGGAAGGCGTGACGTGGGACAAGTACCGAGAGCCCGACCTTCCTGCGGGCAAGTTTCTCTATGGTTTTAGGCGAATCTCGGGTAGGATCCTTAAACGATGCTCCGGGAGCCATTGGCTACCTCGCTCTCCCTTCCGTGTTTCCCCCTATGCTATTAAAGAGGAGCTGCACCCGACGTGGATGACCCTCATGATGTAGTCTCCTGTCTCAATAATTATATTCGGGGCTGTCTTTCCCATAAGCCGAGACTCCTCGGTCTACTTCCCGGTGGACCTCGGGAATACGGTAGGAGTTGTCCGCTGTTCCCATTGGAACGGTCGGACAGCTGCCTCCAAACCGGGTCGGGAAAGGTGCGTCTCCCACAGAAAAAACCCCCATTCTCCGGATATCTTCTTCTTCTTCCATGGCGCTTCAGTCCGTAGCGAACCTTGACCTTTCCAACGAGCTTCTTCACGGTCATACGCTGTCCTCCTCTTCCAATTTCTGCATCCCAGCTGCCGTAGATCCTCCTCCTCTACTCCGTCCAACCATCATCTTCCTTCTTCTGGGGTCTACCTCGTTCTCTTTGTCCTCCAGGAGTTTCAAAGACTCTTCTTTACCACCTCTGACTGTTTCACTTCGTGCTACACGGCTTACCCGTCTTATCCTTCCTTTCGTTACTGGAGCATCAGCGTATACAGCAACTTTTTAACCAGTTAAAATTATTATATTCACCTGCTCTATAAACACAGAAGGTAATAAATTCGCATAGTTATGTCAGAAATTTTCTCACTACTTTCCACACTGACCCCAACTTCATGATGGATCCCGCTAATATTAATTGTGTAATTACTTCTCTTCTAGCAACATAAAAAAAAGAAATTGGCATGACTAATGTCCTTGAAATTAAAGAAAAAAAACAATTATTTCATTTCCACTGAATTATGTTTTCTACGTCATTGATTGACAGGCATTGGGAGGGGAGAGTCCGGACCAACCTTCCATCACTGGTCAGAGTCTCAACGCAAGGCACCTGAGAGACAACTGTAAAATCTTAACGGTCACGAGAGACAAATCAGTTCCACGAAAAGGAAATTTTAAACAGTAACGTACACAAATCGCCCCCCACCCCCCACCCCCGATGCCTCTTACCCAGTTTTGTTTTGTGTTCTGAAGATTGACTGCTGGCTGCTGCTCCACACAAAAGTGCTACGTGTTTCGTAGAGGATGTGGTTTACCACGCACGAATGGTCTTGCGCAAAGCATGAATCCGCTCCGGATAATTCTGCGCAACCAAAGCAAAAGCCGAGGAATCTTAACAGTGGAACGAGCCATTTTTACCTTACAACTATTAAAACGTTATTAATTCCGGTGTTGACCTCTTCAAATGTATTTATATACTGGAGTAGACTCGTTGTCGTCCGCGGCGGTCTACACGATTACCACAAACCCACACTAAACATATTTTGAAACGGAATTTTTTCATTCATCGAGAGGTCTTACTCAACGCTAAAAATTAATAACAATCAAATAATAGTCGGAAACAAGAGACTAGGACCAGATGTTCCATGGTAGTGGCTCAATTTAAGTCAAATAAACAAAATCACAGATATTAAAGCAGAAAAGGTGGTTCAAAAGAAACGAAGAAATGGCACAAAGTCAGGCGACCAAAATAATTACCAGGAGTCAGATTATTACAATTGTTATTATTGAAATGAAAAATTTACGTCTGATTTAAAATTAATAATAATAAAAAAAATGATAGCAAAATACAGACAAAGATGTTATAATATAATACCACACAACGTTTCTGGGATCCTTGTCCCCTTTTCTTCGGGCCTTTGAGTTTTGTGAACGGACTAGTGCAGTTGTGTCGCCCTAGTCTCTTCTTAGCACCTGTCTGTATTCCGCTATTTTTCTTATTATTAGTCACACAACGTTTCTGGGATCCTTGTCCCCTTTTTTTCTTGCCTTTGAGTTTTGTCAACGGACTAGTGCAGTTGTGTCGCCCTAGGCTCTTCTTAGCACCTGTCTGTATTTCGCTATTTTTCTTATTATTAATCACACAACGTTTCTGGGATCCTTGTCCCCTTTTCTTCGGGCCTTTGAGTTTTGTCAACGGACTAGTGCAGTTGTGTCGCCCTAGGCTCTTCTTAGCACCTGTCTGTATTTTGCTATTTTTCTTATTATTAATCACACAACGTTTCTGGGATCCTCGTCCCCTTTTCTTCGGGCCTTTGAGTTTTGTCAACGGACTAGTGCAGTTGTGTCCCTCTAGGCCCTTCTTAGCACCTGTCTGCATTTTGCTATTGTTCTTATTATTAATCACACAACGTTTCTGGGATCCTTGTCCCCTTTTTTCATGCCTTTGAGTTTTGTCAACGGACTAGTGCAGTTGTGTCGCCCTAGGCCCTTCTTAGCACCTGTCTGCATTTTGCTATTTTTCTTATTATTAATCACACAACGTTTCTGGGATCCTTGTCCCCTTTTCTTCAGGCCTTTGAGTTTTGTCAACAGACTAGTGCAGTTGTGTCCCTCTAGGCTCTTCTTAACACCTGTCTGTATTTTTCTATTTTTCTTATTATTAATCACACAACGTTTCTGGGATCCTTGTCCCCTTTTCTTCAGGTCTTTGAGTTTTGTCAACAGACTAGTGCAGTTGTGTCCCTCTAGGCTCTTCTTAACACCTGTCTGTATTTCGCTATTTTTCTTATTATTAATCACACAACGTTTCTGGGATCCTTGTCCCCTTTTCTTCAGGCCTTTGAGTTTTGTCAACGGACCAGTGCAGTTGTGTCGCCCTAGGCTCTTCTTAGCACCTGTCTGTATTTTGCTATTGTTCTTATTATTAATCACACAACGTTTCTGGGATCCTTGTCCCCTTTTCTTTGAGTTTTGTCAACAGACTACTGCTGTTGTGTCGCCCTAGGCCCTTCTTAGCACCTGTCTGCATTTTGCTATTTTTCTTATTATTAATCACACAACGTTTCTGGGATCCTTGTCCCCTTTTCTTCGGGCCTTTGAGTTTTGTCAACGGACTAGTGCAGTTGTGTCGCCCTAGGCTCTTCTTAACACCTGTCTGTATTTTGCTATTGTTCTTATTATTAATCACACAACGTTTCTGGGATCCTTGTCCCCTTTTCTTTGAGTTTTGTCAACAGACTACTGCTGTTGTGTCGCCCTAGGCTCTTCTTAGCACCTGTCTGTATTTTGCTATTTTTCTTATTATTAACCGTTATTACTCTCTTCACGAATCTATTTTGGGTTATTTTTAAAAATGTATTTTCTTAGTTGGCAGATTCTCCTCAAAGAAGTGCTTGCGGAAAATTGTTCCTGCCAGCGCCCTATCGATCGGTTTAAGATTTTAAATTTTCCTACGTCCGTTTTTTTTACTGCGGTGTTTTTTTTTGTGGTTTTAAATTTGTGATTACCTCTCCCAATATAATAATCTTGGTTTTCCATGCTTACCTCGCATGTCTTTTCGTCCTTCGTTTCCCGTGTTCGATTTAAATAGGCCGCAAAGCCCTCCTTAAGGTTGTCTCACCTCGCCTCGTCCTAGAGTGTTCAGGTCTCCGCGTTACGAATTTTGCTGCTACCCTTCTGAAGTTTTTCTAGGCCTTCTGTGAGGATCCCAACAACCTCCACCGTATTCCTATTTCCGTTTATTTTCTACGGTCTTTTTTTGTGGTTTTAAATTTGTGATCACTTCTCCCAATAAAATAATCTGGGTTTTCCATGGTTACCTCGCATGTCTTTTCGTGCTTCGTTTCCCGTGATCGATGAACATGGGACGATCCAGAGATTAATAAGCAAGCTCTTTAGGATTTGGCAATTTTTGTGAGATTTCCCGTGACGCAGGATTAACTTGTTCTTCCCACCCCATAATATCGTATGATTTTTGTTCCTCTTGACATTCTTCAGGCTGTAATTGTAATTGGTTCTTTTGTGTGTGTGCAGTGCTGAACGTGGCGGCGGGCAAGGCGCCGATGCAGAGCAGCACGGACCAAGGAGGAGTCCCGCAGAAGGCCATCGACGGCAGCACCAGCAGCTTCTTCACGGCGGACACGTGCACGCTGACGAGGGCCGAGAGGGCGCCGTGGTGGTACGTCAACCTCCTGGAGCCGTACATGGTCCAGCTCGTGCGCCTCGACTTCGGCCGCGGCTGCTGTGGTGAGTGGCTCACGCGATTCTTCTTCTAACGTTGTCATTTAGGCGTCACAGAAGCTGCTATGGCGATGGAGTGAGCTACAGGGAACAATATACCAGATATTCAGCGGATGGAATCTGCCACTCACGTTACAGCTGAAACGTCGTTTTTCTACTCATTACGATCAAAACCAGTCATCCAGAGATTGTACTTATCACGAGGCGATAAAACAGGTTTATCAAACAATTTAATATTTGTACAACGCCTGTTCCCAGTACCTCGTGATGGTGATAATTGTGCTGTTCACTTCACCATACATAATGCATTTTTTTTGTCAACATCTTCGTGCTTCCTAACAGTTCGTACTTGGTTTAAAGATTTTAAGGGAAATACATTAAATTTTTATCTATTTGTAGAAGAGGAAAATAGAAACGTATTTTTACGGGCGCAAAGAGAAGGCAATTTAGAGGATTTTAGAAGAAATCTACATTTGTACAAGAAAAATAAAAGGAATTATGAACTCAAAGGCAATGGAATGTAAGGGAATAGAACTTAGAGAATTTTAGAATAAAATACATTACAAAGAAAGATCTTCATTTGTACAAGAGAAATAAAAATATAAAGGAATTATGAACGCGAAGGCAATGGAAGGGAAGGGAAGGGAAGGAAAGGGAAGAGAGTTTAGAGGATTTTAAAGGAAGTACATTGAAAAATTCTACAATTGTACAAGAAAAATAAAAGGATATATGAACGCGGAGGCAATGGAAGGGAAGAGAGTTTAGAGGATTATAGAAGAAATACATTACAAAAATCTACATTTGTAAAATAAAAATAAAATAAATTATGAACACGAAGGAAATGGAAGGAAGGGAAGGGAAGAGAGCTGAGAGGATTTTAGAAGAAACATTACAAAAATCTTCATATGAACGCGGAGGCAATGGAAGGGAAGGGAAGGGAAGGGAAGGGAAGGGAGGAGAGTTTAGAGGATTTTAAAAGAAATACATTGAAAAACTCTACGTTTGTACAAGAAAAATAAAAGGAATTATGAACGCAAAGGCAATGGGATGTAAGGGAAGAGAGCTTAAGAGAATTTTAGAAGAAATACATTACAAAAATCTTCATATCTAGATGAAAAATTAAAGGAAATTGTGAATGCGAAGGCAATGGAAGGGAGGATAGTTTGGAGGATTTTAGAGGAACTACATTACAAACATATTCATTTGTACAAGAAAAATAAAAATAAATTGAACGCGAAGGCAATGGAATGTAAGGGACGAGGCCTTAGATGATTTTAGAATAAGTACATTGCAAAATTCTTCATTTGTACAAGAAAAATTTAAATGAAATATGAACGCGAAGGAAATAGAAGGGACGGGAAGAGGATTTTAGAATAAACATATTGCAAAATTCTCTATTTTTACAAGAAAAATAAAAGGAATTATGAACGCGACGGTAATGGAAGGTAAGGGAAGAGACCTTAGAGGATTTTAGAAGAAGTACGTTACAAAAATCTACATTTGTACACGAAAAATAAAATTAAGGAAATGAAATGGAAGGGAAGGGAAGAGGATTTTAGAATAAACAAATTGCAAAAAAAATTATTTGTACAATGAAAAGAAAATGAATCGCGAACCTATTAGAATTTCTATGGACGCAATGCCAAGGCAAGGGAAGGGAAGAAATTTTAGATTAAATACATTTGTAGAAGATGGAAAAATGGTTCGTATTTTTAGGGACAGGACGAGATATAATTTAGAGGTTTTTAAATGAAGTGCAGTAAAAATTCTTGGTTCGTAGAAGAAAGAAAAAGGAATCGATACCCTATTCGAATTTTTATGGGCCGCGATCGCAAAGGGAAGAAATTTTAGAGCAAATAATCGTAATAAAAATTCCAGTCGTAGAGGAAAGAAATAGGGAATCGTGAACCTGTTCGTGGAAACGAAGGCAAGGAAAAGAGAAGTGGGCATGGAAACCGTAATGTGCTAACCACAGCTACCGGTCTTTCCGAATCTGCATCGGAATCGATTTACCGCAGCCGAACTTTCGCCTACTGCTTGACCTACTGTCACACTAAATCACTCCGCCACGCAGCTGACGCACTGCTCCTCCTCCTCCCTCCCAAAAAGAGAAACAAGCTGTAAAGATCGACTACATGCAAACTTCTTGATAGGGATACAAAAACAACTTGCTCGTCCAAAAAAAAGAAAACTTTGAAAAATAAATAAACTGAGTTTTAAATAGGCGTATAAGCAAGACAAGCTGAACAAGAAATCTCCTGAACATAAAATTCAGAAGAAAAAACAACATGTAATATAATCTTTTAAAAATTAATTAATGTTTATTACAAATAGCGAACTATACACATGATACAAATAGGGAGTTTTTTCTTCAAACTATTTTAAAATTCATTATGACTTACTTTTAATTAATTGTGTTGTATATATTTACCGTTAATGGTTTTTTCGAATCAGTAGCCAAATTATTAAATGGGGAATAAATTTTTTTAAAAAAATAAGTTTTTCAGAAATTTGGAGCTTTCGGCCATAGTCACCTATTCTAATAAAACATATACAACTTATACAGTCATATAAAAAAATTATCTGACCAAAAATCTAGTCTCTTGGAGAATCCATGGCTTTTGAGTTTTGTCAACTGCCGAGTGCAGTTGTGTCGCTCTAGGTTGTTCTTAGCACCTGAAGGATCCCAGAAACGTTGTGTGGTATTTATATCATCACTTATTTGGCTATTTGTCTTATTGTTATCTGACCACAATTTAAAACATTTATTGTGCTATCACCAATAACCAATTACATGGTTATACACAGGCCTTCCTTCACCTTCAATGTGTCCAAAATATTATTTGTTCCTTCATATTTGTTAATATTCCAATATCTCGTTCTCTGTGGTGGAACGCGTCATAAGTTACCGTCCTGGTGTCTCATTCGTTGACCCACAATAGGCAAAACAAGTTCCAGAAAAGAGCTTCACTCACGGATTTCCGGCGGCGGTGCAAACTTTCAAGATTTGTGCCACTTGGACGCCACCAGTAGACGGCTACTCCTCCTCCTCCTCACTACACTACCAAGTCTCTCTCGTGACACAGGCACTCACGAGTTGCGCAAGAGGCTGTCTTTCTCTTGATGTGGACGAAATTTGTCGCCGGACGTCTGTATACGTTTTCTGAGTACTTAGTTTCTCTATACTTATTACATCCAATGTTCCTAGTAATTCGGTTACTATTCTTCACTTTCCATTGAATCTTCTCCACCAGTGTTTAATTACCACAGGTTTTTAATCAGGATTCTCCAAGAATTATTCAGCAAATATAAGAGTTCTTGGAGGAAAATCAATTAAATCTCTGTAAAGCATAGTTTGAGAAAAAAAAGATTGTTACAAAATTGCTCTAGTAATTATCCTCATGATTTATAAACAACAACAACAGAAAAAACGGCAACAGCCTAAGTATGGTTCAACTTGAGGGCATGAGGTTTGAACACCACAAGGTTCTATATTTGTTCCAATTTTTTTCTTCCTTTATATACATATAAAATAACAACATAAATTGTATTAAACTGACACATGAAACTTTTATCAGCATTATAATAAATAGTAATATTTAATTTTTTTTTGTAAATTACAATCCTATATTCCACAGCCTCAAGTCTGGCGTCACTGGCAAATTTATGTAATTAAGAATCTATGTGTATTTATTTCTTTTTGACAATTTTCTAATTTAATGACATTTGTAGGAAAAAATCAGCCAGCAACGGTCGTTGTTCGAGTTGGAAACAATAGGCCAGATCTGGGAACGAATCCCATATGCAATCGTTTCACGGGGCCTCTGGAGGAAGGGAAACCTCTCTTCCTACCGTGCAATCCACCAATGCCGGGAGCTTTTGTTAGTGTTCACTTGGAAGGGGCAGCTCCAAGTCAACTGTCTGTATGTGAAGCCTTTGTCTACACTGATCAGGTAATGAGCTTTATAATTATTGTGATGACAATGAAAAACAAAAATTACTTTATGATTAATGACCTGATAAAAACCACTCTGATTCAAAATTTAGTAAAAACTTAAATGAGACTTTTTCATGTGATACCTTTCATCAATTCTGTTCAGGCCCTTCCCATTGAAAGGTGTCCTCAATTCCGAGATCAGCCACCTGGTAGCACAGCTACTTACAATGGCAAGTGTTACATTTTCTACAACCGACAACCCATGAACTTCCGTGATGCTCTGAGCTTTTGCCGAAGCCGAGGTGGTACATTGGTTGATGAAAGTAATCCAGCGCTTCAAGGATTTATAAGCTGGGAGTTGTGGAGACGGCACAGGTAAAGATTATTGCAAAATATTAGTTAAATGTAATGAAATACTTGTAGATAACATTATTTTCCATGTACCATAATTTTAGTTTCTTCCAACACATAATATAAGTTGAAAATGTTAATGAAAAGATATTTTAAAAAGAATTTGAAATTTCATATATTTGGCAGAAGCTGATGTTAACAGCAATGCACTTCAAATTCACTAAACTAATTTTAGCTCATTATTAATTTACTGAACAATTAGTTTCCTTTAATTTATATTTGAAACATTTATTTGCATATTTTTTTAAAAAAATATGAATGTTTTTATTACTTAGGAGTGACACTAACAGTCAATACTGGATGGGAGCTGTAAGAGATCCCAAAGATCGAAATAATTGGAAGTGGTTGGGTGGTGACGATGTAACTGTGTCCTTTTGGAATCTACCAGGCGGTAATGAAGACTGTGCTCGGTATGATGGATCAAAGGGCTGGTTGTGGTCCGATACAAATTGCGTGACAAAATTAAATTACATCTGCCAACACCGTAAGTACTAGTACAACTTCTAGCTGTAATACGAAATCTTATTATATACTGTATGTATAATTGTAGTGAAATAAAAGTACATATTAAATTTGAAGATAATTAAATGTAACTAAATACTTCAAATGAAAGGACTGTAGATTTAAAATAGAACGTCTTTGTTTATTCTAGTTGAATATTTTATTTGTTTATTTTTTAGAACCTAAGGCTTGTGGCCGGCCAGAACAACCTCCAAATTCTACAATGATAGCAAAGAATTTTAATGTGGGCACAACTGTTGACTACCAGTGTGACATTGGACACCTTTTGGTTGGACCATCATCTCGGACTTGTCTTACAACAGGGTTCTATAATGAATTCCCTCCAGTATGCAAACGTATGTTATACATTTATATCATACCTATTCATGATATTAATTACAAATAATTATGTATATATAATAATAAATTCATGCGTTCATCATTTGTATTTCAATATTGCATTTCCAGCTCAATATTATTAACCATAATAAAACATACTTTCAGGAATTGAATGTGGTTATCCTGCGGAAATACAAAATGGTCACTATCAATTATTGAATGGATCTGTTAGTTACCTCAGCCAAGTCGAGTATACATGTGAAGATGGATATGAAATGTTAGGAAGAGCCTTACTGACATGTGACGTAGACGAACGCTGGAATGGCCCACCACCATTATGTCAAGGTAAAGAGATACACACCGTAACCAAATTAATAATTTTATGGTATATTATCGTCAGAAATTATTTTCAGCTATTTCATAAATTGCAGCTATTAAAATTTGCTTGAATGATAGGAAAATAATTAACAACTGTGTCTGAACTTAGTTTCATAAAGGGATGCGAAGAAATAAAGTAGTAATTATGAGATACATTGCAACCTGTTACTGGTAAATGCAGTGAAACCTAAGAAATAAAGAAGAAAACATTGTGCTCATAAATCACATATTAGCCTCCAACAAATTAGGAAAACATTCCTTCAGAATATAATAAAAGTCATTAATTTTAAGCCTGTGACATTAATAATCATTTCAACACCCTAATCCATTTGATGTAATACATTTACATTGTCTTACAGATTGAATTAAGAATTTCTCATTTTCTTTCAAACTAACTTAAACTAAAGAATTTATTGTTAACAGATGCAATAATACTATCTTACATGTCATAGATTTAATTGTTTGATGTTTCTGTTTCTGATGTCCTTAACACATTTATGTGAGCAAAACATGAGGTAAATATGCAAAATATATTTCATTTCATATTTCCAGCTATCGAGTGCGAAGACCCACCAGAAATTGACAATGGAGAATACTTAATGAACAATAACATAAGCACAGTTGGTACTGTTGCTGAATATTCCTGTGTATCAGGACATTTTAAACTTGTTGGTCCAAAACATCTTAAGTGTATGCCAAACGGTCTCTATGATAAACCACCGCCAATTTGTAAAGGTATTTATATAGCCTTCCAATATATTTAAATCAATTGGAAAGATATTTTATATTTTGAATATTCATAAAAACTGATCATGAGTGAACTAGAATTTTTATAATTAACATAACTAAACAATACAACATGATTACTGTAACTGACTGAAAGTTTTTTTCTTATTAAAAAAATTAATAAAAATTGCAGAAGGTGAATTACAATCTATCAAAAGTAAATACTATATTTATATAAAGTATTTGTTTTTAAAAAGTAGTATCTCTGTTTTTATATTACTTTTGTCTAGTATAAATATTTTTAAATGAAACTAGACACAAAAATTTCACTTATAATCTACCATAAAAAATATTTTCTGCTACAGAAGAATTACAGCCAACAGCAATTGTACCATCACAGAAGACACCCCAAATTCCAACAAGGCCAAGAGTATCTGCATCTCCTATTCCCACTATACCAACTGTACGGTCCACAACTCATACTCACAAAACATCTAAAGCACCAACAAAAGCAACGGATAATGTAGAGTCTGATACAGCAAATGTTCCACACATAGTTCAGTCCCGTCCAGTAGATAATGACATCCCAGAGAATGTCAATGCCAGAAGTGATTTGCCCAATGCTAACATTGCTCATTCTGTTGATGAGGAACGAAGAGAAACTGTAGGTGCTAGACTAAATTTAGGTAAGATTTGAGTGTTGAATTAAATATTTATTATATGTATTCACAATCATTGTATAATAATGTTGTAGATGATCTCATTAAAGTAATTCATTTAAGATTTATAGGGTCTTATAATTGGATAAATTTTGAAAAGATCTCCCAGGATATATTTCAGTTAGATTAATGTCTTATAAAAAGTAGTAAATCAGTTACATACTTGCATTAATATTTCGATTGGGTGTGATTCTGTACAATATATATTTATTTTCAAGTTTATAAAAGAAACCAAAAGGTTACTATATTTTAATGTATGGAAAGAATCCTATATAAAGTATTATTTCTTTAATTTAAATGCATTTTTTACAGGTGCTATTATAGCATTGGGAGTGTTTGGCGGCTTTGTCTTTCTGGCTGCAATTGTAACAACAATTGTAATCCTCATTCGAAGGTATGTGACTGTTACACATTTCCTTCAGTCTTTTATATTTCAAAATTACATATGTTTCAAGTTTCATGTCTGAAACACAAGCTTGAACTTAAGTTGTGTTTTGTAAGTTTCAAAACATATTGAGCTTTACTTCAAATGTTATAAATCATTTGAGTAACAACACTGCAACTGGGCTTCCAATTCTTGCCTGCTCTCTGCTATGATTTTCAACTGGTTATCAGAACCTCACTTCTTGTCTTGTGAAATCTTAATAATCTCAGTTTTTTAAAAAATGACGAAACATTAAAACAGTTCAATGTATGTCCAGTGTATGTGGATAAACCTTTGCCAATCCGATAGTGAAAACCAATATTTTAAATGTTGACCTTAAACTGACTGTTCTGAAACCTACTAATACTTCTTTACTAATGCACAAACACAACTCCTTCAACTTACCATATCCTTATTATTGTTCTAGTGGCAAGAAAAACAAACTCCCCCCTGCGCGAACAATGCCGTCCCGTTGGTATACTCTCCTGGCTCTGCCTTTCCCTGACCAGCAGGTGGGGAGGCGCGAATTCTCACGCGGCTATCGCAACCGTGCTGGCTATTTCTCAAACCCACTTTAAGTGCAGAAGCTAGCTTTGTGCCTGTCAGAAAGGTACTGTACCAGCACCTTGTGCTCCATCTTTGCCTATTCTTGTAGATAGCGCAGCACTGCACATGGAGATCTTTTTAACATTAGTCTTTTGCGAATTCATTGTATATTTTGCTAACTGTAAATAAATGTGAATTGTAGCAGCCCTTCTTCTAGAATTAGGTTAAGTCAATTTATAAAGGCCAAGGTTTACACCCTCTGATTCGTATATTTTTACACCTGAGAATTGCACTTTCAGTCTTCAGTTGATCTGAAATTACCTCATTCATATTCATGAATAAAATCTTTCCCATATTATCATATGTATGTGGTGAATAAATCTTTGTTATTTTAAAAATCAAGGTTCCAATAACTTATATAACTTTCTATTACTTCAATTTCTGTTAAACTGTTCTTGGTGTCTGTAGCTATCTTTCTATGGTGTATGCATGCAGAACCTCTGCTTTCTAAAATAATACATCTCACATTTTTATTAAACATACTTCAGCAAACATGTTAAGTTTACTGACAATTTTTCAATTTTTATCTATACAGGAACCGCAGTACAAAACATTATCGTCACCGAGCATCACCAGACTGTAATACAGTAGCTTCATTTGATTCATCTGGTTCAGAAAGCAGAGGAGGACTTAATAGATACTATCGTCAGGCGTGGGAAAACCTACAACAATCCGCAGCTGGACATTCTCCTTTGCGTCGAAAAGAAACACTAGACGAGCCGGCAGGTTTTCGTGGTGAAGGTCTCCGAGACGGCAGTGAGCTGGTGGTAACTGATGTGGCACCAAAGCCATCTGCTATAGCTGCCGCTGAAAAGAGAAGACACCACCACCATCACCACCACCAGCACCAGCATCGGCCCAGGTACTAATTAATCCGGAAGAATTGGAGGTGAACATGTGAGAATTACTGCCCGTGATATGAACAATATTGAAGGCATTATTGAAAATGGATGCATTTCAGGAGTATTCCAAACAGAGTTCACCACATATTTTAAAACTATTATGAGAAATCATAAATTTATCTATAACTATTATTGGAGATTCTAAGATACCAAAAACCAATGGCATGAAGCCAAAGTAGAAATATTTCTGTTAGTTCAATACTGAATTAATTGAGATAATGTAAGCTACAAAATTGATTCGTGTAGTTAACATCTCACTTTAAAACTTGTAAATACTCATTTTTATTTATATTTCATTTTAAGAAGTATATAAGGTTTGTATTTGAATGAAAACTATGAGGTGATTTTTCTTATTAGGACTGACAAGAACTAATTTATTTACTGATTTTACTTAAGAATGAAACCTTATGGAAATAAAACTGACAGCTCCCAAATTAGTGATTTAAATTTTTTGCAGTGCAAATATTGTTTGTTCCTCAGTTGTGAATAACTGTTGTCAGAATTTAGAATTCATTGCTTTTTGTCGTAGGAAAATATTTGCTAATTAATTTTACATGGAAGCTAATTGATGAATCCCTTGGCCTTACCTTGAGTAATATTTTGTAACAGTTAAAGATATTATATTTTGCAAGACAAGGCTGACGAGAGTCATGGGCACTTGAATCTACACACAATCTTACAGATTAAAATTAAAATTTTAATACACCACTTTGAATGACAGGTTTACCATAGTTAATCATACTGTCCACTTTCACTGTCCCTGTATTGTGTTATCAAAATGTGAAATACAAAATCTTTTAGAAAAAATTATAACTATATTTTTGTAAAAATGAAACTTTTATCATTATTTTCCAAAATGCTCTCAAATTTAATTGTAAGTTTTGTGATATATATATAATATATACATATGTACTGAAGATAATCTATTTGTGATTATTACTGACTTATTGTACACTAAATCAATGCTAGAATACAGTTATTTCTGATTTAATTAGTAATTTCTTGTATTTAGAATCTGTTTACCAAAATGTTTTATATTTATAATTAAATGATACAAAAAAAACTAGTACTTAAGCTAGTAATTAAATAAAATTATTGAAGTGTAAATGAAATTCAGTAATAAAATTTTTAATATATATATAACAGTGTCACTGCGTTTGTTATTTACCTAACATTATACTCCAAGGATATAACGGCAGGAATTCATAACATGCAATAGAATTATAAAATCATAAAAGAAAAGTGTTTTCACCCAATTGATACAAATAATTAAAAACAATATTTTTTTTAAGAAAATTATATATAATATTGTGAAACAAAATTAATGAGAATAGTTTACATCAATATTTAGGCTCCAATGAAAAAAAATTACAAAAGTGTTTTTTACATATTAGGAGAAGAGTGGCTAAATACTATCCATTTCAAACACTGGGTGAATTTTTTTCTAAGTTAATGACGATATGATCATCAAGCTTGACAATATGATGATAAGGTAATAATTTTTTCCAGATTAGAAAAAAAAAAGAAATTTCTGTTAAATAAATTTGTTTCTATGATCACAACCACAACATGTAAATGTCAAGAGTAGAGTGGCAGAGACTTGTGTACAGTTCTCGTGTTTCGAGTTTAATAAGGAAGAAGTTATATGAACCACGAATATTACGATGCTACAACAGTAAACATATTATTATTTGTGGAAAACATTCTCAACTGGGTTAAATATTTATTTCCATGGTGTGCTGTGCTATCATTAATTAAAACCGGGAACCACAAACAGTTGTCAACTTTAACACAGGTTGTTGTTGTAGATGGGAGAGCACGTAATGGAAACATTTGTAATATCCCAAACTGCCATCATGTAACACTCCACCACTGTGAACATGTAACATTCCAGCAGTTGGAAATGGGAAGTCCAGATAGATCGTTCACCAACCGAGCTATACCTCCATTAGCTCACCTGGCTACCGATCTAGAGGATAAAGGAAGAATTAAGAACAGGAAATAGGAAAGTCAGTACCGTGAGGGTTCGGGTTCAACTAATTGAACCTAGGCGTAGTGGTTGGTGTTTCGCTGCACTTCAGTCAAATAAGAGTCGATGAAGAATAAAGAGATTTAATAGTTAGAAATAAAATAAAGTAAGACAAACTGGCGGATAGCACCAGGAGCCACCGACCCATCTGGAGGTTGGATCACAACTGCCGTTCCCTAGAAGCTCTGAACAATTCGAAGACTCCTTTCCCCATCCCTGATGATTTTAAGTCTCCAATGAGAACTCTTACAGGGTGGAAGATTTCTGCTGCCGTGTGCATGTCTGCATAAGGCACCTAAAATGCTGACTTCATTAGACGCAGCGTTTTCACAGCTGCCTAGGCGGAAGGGGTGAAGATTTATGTGGTGGTGCGTATCGTTACTCACTATATCTAAAGTGATGTCTTTAACTGCATCAGCGTTCTTGCAGCTGCGCCCTCTTATGTCCGCTATGCTGAAGAGACGTTATGATAAGAGGGCATGTGTAGACTATTATATTACACATTGATTGATTATAAATATTTAACCTGGTTGGGAATCCAAGTACATTTTTATTTATTCATAATTTACACCGGGGAAGTATTTCATAATTTTTTTATGTCAAGAAGAAATGGCTACATTTCGCTTCATACAGTATCAACATACTTCTCAAACATTGAAGTCACTCTAATAATTTGATATTACTCAATGATTTGCATTTTTAAAAAAAAAATATTATGACTCAAAAAAATGTGCATTATTATCGAACACAGTATTAGAACCATTTGGAAATGAAGTGAACCTAATTAGTGGATAGAGACATTTACTACTGCTGGTCTGAATATTTCAGTTTTTTATTAAATTTTGAAATTCTGAATTATTTAATCATATTTTACATCTTCTGTTATTTGGACACCAAATACACCTATTGTTATATTCATCCAGTTCTTGCAGTTGAAAACTTATGACTTAACACCAAGTTCATTGTTTAAATTGCCAGTGCATTAATTTTCATCACTTATTGTACCAGAAATAATGGCTTTCTACCTACTCTTATGATGGTGAAACCTTTATATTTATTTTCCACCCATCTTATAACAAATTTACCATTGTTTCTGACTGATTGCTGCTTCAATAGAATACTTTTAAAAATCCATCACATTTGGTACTTATTTCAACTTCACATGAACTGCAACATGTAATATCTCATTTCAATTTAAACTCACGCCACGGTCATAGTAAAGAGAAATTAGGCCCTATTTTCACAGAGTTTTAAGTAGAGTGGTTGTGTGAATCTGTTTATTTGTATAATGTAATTTCTATAATCAATAAAATAGAAAATTTTATAATTTGTCATATTTTTTTCAATTTTAGTGGTTTTTTCCTCCCACTGTCCACTGTTTTGTTTTACTGAACACATATTTTCTATTTCGGAAAGGTTCTTATGTATTCCTTTATTGACCTAATTATTGTGTTTATCATTTAAAATAGTAGAATTTTTATTTGACTATTTTCTCTGTTTAGAAAAATGCTTATTACAGTTGTTTTATGTATATGAATTGCCGCCACTGCGAGAACACTCAACTGTGACCATTAATAAATTCAGGTAAATTCTTGATCAGCTCATTTTGACTGTTTGTATGAGCTTGCAGTAACATCACAGTCTATCTGATGAAGTAGAATGTTAAAATCTCACAATGAAATTTGTAAAATATGAGATTTGATGCCAAAATGAACATGAAATTTTCAAACTCATTTTAAGAATATAAAGTCAAAGTTTAATAAAAAAATAATTCTGAAGTCTTTTATATTCATTACAACTGGGATTGAAGTTCAATAAATTATGAACTAGCAACTTCATTATTTACAAAATACTAGTACATTTACAAGTCACAAATTAAGAAAAAAAAACTGATTCATAAGTTCCATGAGCAATGACTAACACATTTTAGACATATAAAAAATACTTTGGTTCTAAACCTTCAACCATCTGCCAATCAGCTCCTTAACTTGTTGACGTGCAGCTGTTAACTGAGGTAAGTCTGAGGCATCACTTGGATACATGTTAGCACAATGGGCAGTTCCTGGAAATATCAATTCAATACTTAAAGACAACAGAGTATATTTATAAATAAGTATTTTATTAATGTTTTTAATAGTAAGTTAACACTTAAATTTAATATAAAATGCTACATAACTTCTTTAAAAATTAAATACTAAGGTACTTTATAACAAATATTTTAAGAAAACTGATATCACGCAAACTAAAAAAGTAAGAACCTCCAAATTACATATGCAAAAGTAACCGCTTAAGCAAAGGTAACAAAGAACAAATGTTCATTTGATATATAATTACACAGACAAAAAAAAACAATTACATATTATACATTATTTGAAAAGTGGCTGCAAAGTGCACATAAAAATTGTATTTTGCCATTGGTCCGCCTAAAGTAATTGAACATTTTAACTGGCTATATTGTCACATGAAGATAAATTAAACATTTTGAGAATAGTTAAACATAAACCATAAGGTAGCTTCTACAAAGACCACAAGGACTACTTGCTAAGTAATAAAGATATATTGAGAATTTCACTGAAGCACTATGATACTATGAGAGAAATTCACCACTGAAATGGCAAAGGATAGCTGAAGAGGTTTCACAAGTCCTGTCAGATGTGCAGCAGAAAAAGGGAGAGGAGTGTTGTAGTCCAGAGTGAGCCACCGATTGCAGCAATGCCACTAGCGTTCTTAAAAACAATCATGAAATTCTTACAAACAGGGTAGAAAGACAGAAGCAAAGTTTTATTACACCCTGTACTCATCATCTCTTTACTTTTATAGAACAACAACATATCTCAAACTGAACACAATATATTTCCTTGCGCCAATGTTTCCAGAATAGTTTTTACACTACCAAGTTACGAAAGCAAAGGATCTTGTTGAACAGAGGTCAGTACTATCTTACGTAGGCACATCTTGCTGAAATTTGCAAGCTATACCAACAATCTGAAATCTTAACATCCAGCACAGTCATTGTCAAATGATAGTTGCAAGATGTTGGCACATTTAGCTAGGCGTTTAGTTGGTTAAATCAACATACCCAAAAGAACCAAAATTTTTGTACATTTTCAGTCATCTATGAACTGCCAAGGAGAGTACATATAGGGTTCAAATTAAGAAAATAACATTTTGGATGAAAAAGTGCAGACAAGTCTTAAGAAAATCATCAAGGATTTGAGAAAATATTACAATGCTTATTTATAAATACACTAAAAGATAACATCTCACTTAACTAGTCAAGTAATAATATCTGATGTAATGAATGATAAATCCTAACTAACCATTAATATAAATAGCAGGAGAATCCTTTAACAAAGTGTGAGTAATTCCTAGCGCATGCCAGGGGTCGACTGAACCATGGACATAAACAACTCTAGTAGCTTGCAGCGCAAGCCCTCCATAGATAGTGTTGGTACGCTGTGTTGCCATTTGCAAGAAGTTTGCATCATACCTAAGTACAAAGATTTGAGTATCATTTGGACAAGTTTAAATTATTTATTTTTATAATGAATTATCACTAATTAAAATTACAGTAACTATTATATACCACAATAAGCACTTCATTGAGGAACTACACCAATTTATTGAATTATCTGCTGAACTAATGTAAAGTTTATTAAAATATTTGCTATATGATAAATATATATTGATGCATTGATTACAGCAAATTCTTCTCAATGAGCAAATAAAAATTCAGATTTTTTTCCGCCCCTTAACTTACTTATTGCCAAATATGTCTGAACACTGCTGAATGAAAAATTCCACAGGAAATTTGTTTCCAAACAGACTGGATTCCAAACGTGATGTTTGAAAAAATCCAAATTCAGTGCATGTCTGATAGGTCCACTGGCGACCTAAAATTATTTTGGAATATGAAAAGATACATATTTGTTTAATTTTTCTGAAATAAAAATATATTTATTAAAACACTTTATTATATATAATAATTAATTTTATATGTATAAAATGTTATGGTTATGCAAAAATCCTGCTTAGTCTCAATAATCAAGGCGCAGATTTGTATCCAGGAGGAAAACAATTTTTAATTATCAAAATATTTTATTACATGGTGATACTTTTGATAAATATAAATTATAAAACAGTAATAATAGGAAGTATTTTGTCAGAGTTGACACTTTTAAAGTGATGTTAACTTGCACAAATATACAATTTTTTTTGTTGGCACATTCAACGTAAATCCACTTACCACCTTCAGAAGTTTCACTTTTCCAATCAGTAGAACTCATTTCTTCAATCATTTTTGAATATTTATAATCAAGACATTCCTGACCATATGCATCCAGCAGCATAGAATTTAGTAAAGCATATCGGGACACAGGTTGACCTATGCTGTTATTTTCCATCACTTTACATGCAATATCAATAGTAATGTTAGTTGCTTTCGCTCCTTCGAATTTCCTATTATCTTTGTTATACTGAACGATGCCAGCAAAATTGCTGGCTAAAGTCTCATATAAATTGGATAAATCATCCGAAATTGATGTATTAACTGGATTGCAGAGCCTAAAAAAATTATACATGCAGATTAGTAAATTGTTCCTAATAAAATTTTGTAAATTATTAATTACACTAACAGAAACTGATATATATATATATATATGTATATATATATATATATATATATATATATATATATATATATATATATCTTCTTGAAGAAGGAGGCTGAGAGCCTCCGAAAATTTGAAGAACAACCATCAGTTCCTCTTGGCGACACCACACTTTACTTTCAGGTAAGCCACAACCTATCTCTCTATCCTTTCCATACCAATATATATATATATGAACAGATTTGCTTCAGTTTGAAAGCTTTTCGAAATTGAATTCATAAAGTAAGATAGAAAAACTTGACAGAACAAGGAATTTAACACAGTATCAGTGCAATATGCTCTACCATTTCTGCTACCTTGCTGACTCCAATTCTATATGAGTTTCTTTTTCTTCCAATGTAAATACACCTGTATCTCAGGTTCACCTACAATTTACTACTAACTTTCTTTCACAGCCAAATATAAGGAACTGTGTAAATCGATTATAGGTCTGATTTTAATTTATACATGAATAGAAATACTTAGAACAAAAATCATCTCATAAGAGATAGAAGAAATTTATATGCATCTTGAGTCGACAGGGTAGCTCAGACTGTACAGCAACCTAGCGTACCTATCAGTGGTCCCGAGTTCGATTCTCAGTTACTTCATCAATGTGAATATAAATATATATATTTCATTATATTGTGGAAAAAATTAAGTATGTTATTGAAACAAAATCTTAATTCAACCACACATATAATATTTAAGAAAAAGATTCATTTTTAAAGAGCTGCTGTTAATTGAAATAATATATATTGTAACATGATTGTTGCATTGTATGGTCGAGGGCCCTTGGCGGGGGGGACTGCCGTGTTTATGCACGTGCAGGACCGCGCTGTTGTTTTAGGCGCCAGCCAAGGGGAGAAATGTAGGGGTCAGTTCCAAACTGGACTCGACAAAGGATGGACGTGCTACAACTAAAGACAAAGTTTAATAAACCACGCCTTGCAGATAACTTATGGTTCATGTTCGTGAAATAAAAGTAATGAAGTATTAAAAAGTTGTTTTGGTGATTTTCTCCCAAAAAAATTACATGGCGCCCAAACATTATAAGTAATCAACGAAAAACGCAAGGAGGGTAGCGGAGCGGCTACAATATATATATATATATATATATATATATATATATTTATAATATATATCATATATATCATCTCACAAACATTTGCAAAGTCAAAAATGTTTTCATTTTTCATATGTCAATTACCTGAAAATTTTTTCCAAGGTTTGTTGACCCACTCTGTGTTCAAGTAATAAGGAAATTTGAGCAGTTGCTCTTTCAATGGTGGAGACACACTCTCCGCTTGAAGCAGCCAAGGAGTCGCTTACTACTTTATAGTATTCTGGAATAAAAAATACAGTAAAAATGATAAATTCCTTTAACAACATTATAGTATCAACAGCAAACTGATGTTTGTACTGGATGCAGTACCCAAAATTAACAGCCCAGAAATCAATATTTTATAGCACTTAAGAAAAAGGAAAAATCTGAAGTAAAGTAACCAAGAGACAAAAATGTGTTGCATGTCTTTAAACACACTCCATTTAAAATAATGTTCTATTATTAAATCATTCTTAAGTGTAAGGAAACAAATTCTATTTGAAGATTTCTGTCAGTTGTATGTAATAAATTACTATATATGAATAATTATTAGTTACTGAATGATAAAAGAAAGAATAAGAAAGGAAAATACGGAATAACGAGCCCCACATTTTTAAGTGATAAAATATGTTCACTTTAAGGGATAAATATACAAATCTGAGCTACTACTGCAGGTGTAGTTCTACTAAAGTAAGTCTATCAAAGAGAGTTGGAGAAAAATGATTAATGCCTACTGAAAGTAAACTGTAAGGAGTATTATGGGGGACACAATGACAAGAAAATGTATACTGTATAATATGAACCCCCAACAATTCCATGTGCTGTGGGAATTTGTTGATAATGAGAGTATTTTCCTGGTCTCAAAATGTCATGATTCATTCAAAAGCCACAGTTGTCATACAATAATTTTTGTAAAATAGGTTTAAACACAGTAAATAAAGGCGGAAGTCAGGGTTTGGGATAAATTGAAACATTGTATAGAACTGTAAGCCACAAAATTAGTAGAGTAATTATTGAGGATGTAGAAACAGCTCTCAAGTTTCCCACACAGGTACAACAGTGATTACACCATGATGTTTTTACAGCAAAAAGCCCTGTCGTCAACTTCCAGCTGAAGATTTTCAGGTCCTAGAGCTGAAGAATGATAAATCCTGGAATATATTAAGTGGTTACAGTGAGGTGCAAGAGCAAATGCTACTTATCAAATAACAGTGAGACCATGTACAAATTATGAGAACATAATACAACTTTGAAGACAGTATAATAGTATAAGCAGCTTAGAGATCAACAAAAGTAAAATGAAGTTATAGAACTACTGTAGTTGAAATAATTGACTATAGAAGAATCTATAAGAAGTATTCAGAGATGTATGAATCAAAGAATGTTATATAAAATAATCAAGCAAAATCCTAGCATGAAGCAAATAGTGTTACAAAGAAAAATAACTTTGGATCTTATAACCATACAAATGTTAGCCTTCATACCTCCAAAATCTGCTTTTGCTATCAATGGACCACTTGCTGAAACAGCAGCATGAACTAAATGTGGGTATTTGGCTCTCATCCAAGCAGCCAGGGATCCTGGGTATGAACCGCCAAACAAGATCCATTTGGTTCCAACAGTTAAGTTGAATTTCAAGTTCATTCCTTCAATAAAGTAAGCCAAGTCAGCTAAAGCCTGTTGGCTGCTGAGGTATGCAAGATTTTTAACACTGAGATCTCTGTAAAGAAAATAACTGGATGTTAATAAACTCGTACTTCACTAAGTGACAATTTTTCTTAACATGGTATTTATAAATATAAAGTAAATTTAAAGCAGTTATGGTACATACTCTGTCGGATGGCTGTCTCCATAGTATCTATGTTCCAATTGAAAACATAAAGCATTATACTCTTGAGCATACATCATCCATTGGCCTGTAACCATCCACAATGGACTGGCTTTACCCTCACCTCCAATCATAAGAAATACTGGGCCACCAGGTTTGTAAAAACTTGAGTTGGTGAAGTATCGCTAAAGAAAAAAATCAAGATTACTGCAATCATTTTACTATGTTCATCAGAGTCCTGATCCAAAAGGGCAGAAACTATATAGAACTAACAGGTAGTTTCCATTTCTCCCAACTTTCATGCATTAAAAGTTTTTCAGTAGAACTTTCAAAATTACAAGGGTCTCACAATGGAAATTGGGGTCAATATGTAATTAACTTAAAGAAACAAAACAAAAAAACTGTTAAATTAATCACTCCCACCCATTAATTATAGAACACCAGTTGTTTGAAAAAATTATTAATCTATCTGAATTGTCCTCACTAATTTTATTGCAGTAAATTATTGATTTTTAAAATACCTGTTGCCACGTTCTGACTTCAGATGGATCATAATGGTCAAGTCGTTGTTCGAACCATTCATCTGGAGGTACTTCAGCGGACTCTTCAAACTTGGGTGCACCAAGCATACCTCCCCTAACTCTTCCTTTATTAAATATCTTCCAACATTCGGTTTCAATCACATTTATTGCGCAAAATATAAAAATACTCAAAAAGACTCCAGCGTTCATCTTGTTTATAAAATGTTATTACTTCTCGCAGTTAAAACGAGAAAAGTTAGAGAGCAGGTGTCGGAAATACGATCTCGGGGTCTTTATGTAGGATCGTGACGTGTGTGTGTAGAGGCCTACTTTTCAAAAAGAGGGCATCCTAAATACTGGAACTACAAACAATGATTTTCTAAACTGTGTATAATGAGGGGGTTTTAACTTCTGTTGGATTTCATATTCACGAAAGCCGACTTCAAAATGATTTGACGTTTCTCGCGTAGCTTCGGCTTGTCACGTGCTGTCGAGTGTGTGTTGTAATCGTGTTGGTATTCGGATAAGAATAGATTATTCAATATTAGCACCAGCAAACAAATCTAAATGTTATCCCAAATAAATAGTAAAGTTCAAAATGTTGCTTCAGTGTGTATATTTACAAAGCTGTTAAAGAAACTTGTTAAAGTTTTGTAGAATTTAATATTGTAGATTATTAAAGGGACACACATATATTATTTAAATCATGATACAAAAACTTTGTTAATTAATTCGCATTTAACAAACAATTATAATATCAGCTGTGTGCTTTAATAATTTTCTGGGTCAGAAGTGCCAACATTTACACGCGAAAGTTTCCTTGTCAGCGTATATTAACAGTTATCTCGGATGATACGTCATTCAGTAGAAATGTAACTTCCGCAAATGTTACGCCATACTCTAATAATAAACGCATTAATTTTCTAGATATTTTTGCTTGCCCTAGAGATTGTTCCAGGAATAACCTACGGTTAAACAAACAATATCGTTAGAAAATTTTCATTAATATATGAAAAAAATTGAATACATGGCCTTAATAAATATTTAAAAAAATAAAGTGTACTATTTTGATTTGTATAGGGATGCTACATTAATACTCCCAAATTTAATAGGTGGGAATAAGCTTGACATACTAAAAGTTTCTTTCCAATATCATGCCGTTAATTTGTATATATTCACTACTTAACAACTACAAGTACATTGATAGTAGAACTCAATCAAGTCCCCATCCAATAGTCACTTGCCACAGTTAATAGTTTGGGTTTTCTTTCTGGGGTTATTATCAAGTCGATTACAAAGTTTCTTTAATTTGCATCAAATTTTATAATCAAGTTATTTTACCACAAACATCTTTTGTGGGCCATAAGACTAAGGCAACATTATCATGGTTTAAGGATGTGGATGTAAGATAAAAATTGTCTTTGGTTCTAATATATAAATATATGTTGCTTAAATAATGAATTTCAAGATATTTTACATTTGGACCTTACAGTCCTCATTGTGTGTTAAATTTCTTAAAAAATTAAAATCCAAATTAAAAATTTTGACTTTTCTACCATTATAGTTTTTAAGTTGTTCAACTGTAATCCCCAAAATATGGCTACATTAAAATTTATCAGATCCACACAAATGTCAAATACTATTCTCAACAAAATATAATATACTTTCATTCTGACATTTTATTAAATAGAATCCCGAAGCAAATTTTAAATATGCACAATACCTAAAAAATCTCAATTTTGCAAAACTTATTTCCTATGAAATTTCATAATTGCTAGAGGAAAGATAATCGACAAATGTGATGATCATAAGCACATCAGCTTCTCTAAAACAAGAATTTTTGGTTAGTGTAATTGTTTTGTTAATACACTACACAAATTCCACACTACCAAAGGTGACGAGTTTCTTTCAGCAATAGTTACACAATCGTGGTTTCTTTGAATAATACATTTTACAATTGCGGAATTGTCGTAACAAAGGCAAAAGGCTAACTGGTACACGATTACCAAAATGCAAACAAAAATTACAGACTAAATTAATACTTGGCACATGTTGCCGTTGGAAGGCCTAATAAAACCTGGAAGAATATTTTGGTAATAATTTAACATTCCTGGTTTTTTAAAAAAAGATACTGAAATAACAGATTATCAACATTTATTAAAAATACATTTACAAATATATATATTCTATACATATGTGATATTGTTCACAAATTTTTGTACATAAAAGTCAGGAAGAAAGAAAAAGTATTTTTTACATTATAACAACTTCATGTAATTTACAAAATATTAGAGAGTTACAGCTATAGGAACTTGGAATAAAATTTAAAATTTCTCTCTTCCAAAATAGCACTTTAAGATCGATACAGATTTCTTTGTTGCCGTTTTTTCCCCCTGCATTGTTTAGAATAGAAAAGCAGATACGTTCAACTACATTAAGTAGATCTATACACGTATGAGTGTTTTCAATTCACATGCCTATCTCTCTGAAACTCCACTCCTGATGACAAACAGTTCCTTACGATTTGATGGTTAGTTTCCTCTTCAACTTGCAAATTTCTCATATCTATCCGCCCAGACAATTGGAAATCCGAAGAAATTTGTACAAACTTTTTCCAAAACATTGTAAACAGTAAAAGGCACTGAAATGAGTAGGGTTATATCCGTAACAATATTTCACACAGAGTTATTGCATCTGAAAAAAATTGTCAAACCGTAACATTTCCAAGAGGATAATAGATATCGCCTTGAAATTCATTCACTGCAGAAAATTGCTCCTCAATTTCATGTTTCAACGATTTTTTATCTAGTAGAAACTGTACAAAAAAGAAGTGATAATAAAAGAGGCTTGATGTTCTTTCTTGACTCCACTGCTGGGAGTCGACGCAAGTCAGCAAGAATGGAATGAAAAGGCAGCACAGATATTATCTGTCTTCAGAAAGTTCAAAATTAGGGTTGGACGATTTCCATCCAGTTGCAGCTGGACCAAACCTGTATACTAGTTTCTTGTCTACAGGCCGAAAAATATTTTTATGGTAGTAATACCTGAAACAAACAACAAAACTCGTGTACAATCCAACTAGTTTTTAATAATTTAAATTTTAATAGTACCATACACCAATAAACACAAAATTCTTTCATACACTGAATAGTGGAAGAGCAACAGTTTGTTGATGAATCAATTATGAAATTAATAAAGTTTTAATTTCATTAGAAATGTTAAACTGCGATTATTGAAATTATTTGTCTACAAAGTTAAAAAATGTGGATTCGTAAGCATTAGCAAAATGTTTATCCATAAAATGTAACCATTTGAAGTGTTAAAAAATATAAAATGAAAAGTCATTCATTCAAATTTGTGTTATTTCCTTCTGCTACAACAAAATACATGAAGGGAACTATCACAATTCATTAAAAAAAATCTAACAATTTACTGTGCTTCAATAAATGTAAGTCCTGAATAGTGCTTGATTAAATCTGATAGAGAACTTTTAATTTATATGACAGGAACAGCCTTCAAAATACTTTTTCCCCACCAATACAACATTACATGTTTCGCTTGTATGGATGATGAAAACCAGTATACATTTGTATCGAAATAACATGCGACACCACACAGAAAGTTTTTGGAACTCCTTTAAAATATTTTTAATGCAAGATAAATGTTACAATAGTCACAAAAAGAAAAAATTAATGGTATAAATATTGTATAAGAGGTGTAAGTCCAAGAAAGATTTGTTGACGACTGTTATTCTACAAATATGTAAAACATAAAAATTAAAAATGGCAAACTTACCTCATAGCCCTGCTCAAATGTTCATAGGTCATATCAGGATTACCTCTCAATGTTCCCCAAAGTTTAGCAATTTCTTTATTTTTAACCATCACGAATACACCTTCGTCATGATTCTCCCAACGAATATGGCTTGGACAATACTTTCTGTTGTGAAGCAGACTTCTGATAAATTTCCATAACTGCTCTACTTTGTCTGAAAACAATAATGTAATATTACTACAATATAAAATTTTCACATGTGATGTCAAATATAATTAGATAAAAGAAAGTATGAATTTAACATAAATTTATTTGAATTGTAGCATAAAATAAGCACAGTGTTTTTTGTGAATGAAAATGAATAGTGAAGAGAAAAAGATATTTTTAATGCAGTATATTAAAAGTAAAGTATTGGATGCAAGATATAGCATGTCGTGTCAAGATAAGATGCGCAGTAGCCCAATGCCCTTGGTACTGTAAAAATTATACTGAAAACATTGGCACATGGAAATATATTGTGTTGAGTTCAGAATATGTTGTACACCAAAATACTCATCAATAAAAGTTAAGAATTGACAAGTACAAGGTGTGAGGAAAAGACCTTTCTGCTGTCCGTAAAGCCTGTCTGAAAGAATATAATTAATGTTTATAAGAACATAGTTCTCAAATGGCTTTCCAAACAGACAACTTTCTCCCTTCTACTGCGCATCTGACTTGACCTGCTTCATCCCCCAACCTATACTATTTTTTTAATGATCAGTACAAAGTTAATTTACCCATATTTTATCTGTAACAGAACATGCTTTTATTACACATGAAAAGTCACATTTGGTAAATTTAGGTTCACAGTATAATCCAATCACAACAACAGAGTTAACTCCACAAGGAGATGAACAGGGTGTTTCAAAATGAATATTGGGGTTTTAAGGCTTTGTAGTAATTATTACATTCAACTTACAATGATAAATAACACATCAAATGAAAGAGCAACTGAAAAAGTTTTTCTTAAAAGTATTCAATGAGAGTACCTTTTGCCACACATCCAGCCGATAGGAGAGTTCTTTCCAAATCTTGATCAGTGTGTCTGAAGTAATGGTTGCAAGTGTATCAATCCTGTCTCTAAAGTTGGGTAAATTAGCTGGTAGCAGAAGTACATACCTTCAGAGGTAAAAATTGCATTGCGTAAGACAGATCAATGCAGCCATGTGAAATAAGGTCCGTCATCCAGCCCCTTGCGGCCAATCCAGTGGACAGATAAGTCGTCGTTAACAGAATTATGCCAAATATAGTTCTCTGGTTCAGCGGGCAGGTGTACAAACAAAACTGTTTTGAGTTGCTCTTTCATCTTATGTATTATTTATAACTATAAGTTGAATGTAATAAATATTACAAAGCCTTAAAACCCCAATATTCATTTTGAAACACCATATATATTGATTAATAATTAGAAGTGTACCTTTAAGCACATTAAACTATAATTTTCTCCGAGGTATCACAGAAGACAAAAGTCAAATAAATGCTTCGAGAACAGGAAAAATAGACCCAAACTTTCGGTGGGCCGAAAAAGCATAGTGTCATAATTAGTTTTACTCACGAGGGCCAGAATTCTTATTTCCAAGTTTTATTCCCTGAAGATTTTGGAATATAGCTGCTCCAGACACAGGTATATGCTGCTCAAAATGGCTTTTCTTCAGTTTTAGCAAATCTTTACCATTAACTGCAAAATACTTTAACTGAACTGTTTCATAGTTTATGCCTTTCTTGCTGCACTCTTGCATAATCCAATTTAAAGTATCGATTTGTTTCCATTGTTTTATATTTTTTTCATTCCACCCGTTTAAATTAACGTCGTCAACATCTGAAAGAAAACAATTGTTATCACTCCCAATAACTACAATAGAGCTAAGTAACAATGCATTCATTAATAAATTTCAGAACTTACTCCATGATGTCCTTCCTTTATTTCTGACTTCAGAATGTTTATAAACGCGAGATTTCTTCTGTTTGGTAGGATGAGATTCTGCTCGTGTGCCACATGGCTCTAAAAAAATTTGTGATATAGAACTTTAATTGAATGTTGAAAATATACCAAGAACTGAATATTATTATTGATATTATACTCACTAGTATAACAGACAGTTGCTTTCTCTTTACTTATTATAATTTGGAGAGAATGGTAAAGCATGACTCCAAATACGGCATCAATTTGCTCAAATTCAAATTTATTTAAATTTACAAGGTTTCGACCATGTCTCACAAACTTGTCCGTAGGGATATTTTGATAATCTACTTCTTTTTCCCTAAGCTCATTAAGTATCCAAAAAAGTGTATCTATGGGTTCCCAATCACACACATTTTTTTCCTTCCATCCATTTTCATTTATTTCCCTAATGTCTGAAAAATAAAATTTGCATAAACATTGAATTCTATCATATTGAATGGATTCGATAAGGCTTTCTGATAAATTTTGAGAGACTATAGAAAAACAAGCACTTTGACACAATGCACCAGTACTTCCTGAAGTAAACATCAGATTAATTTATTGGACAAAATGTAGAGTAATTAATATGGAACTGGTTTTTAAGAAGCTAAATCAATAGAAAATAGTGTTAGAAATTGACAGAGGGACACATAATAAACCTTCACTTACATAAAGGAACACAAATTCTTTAAAAGCCTAAATTTGGAAGAAAAATGACAAGGAAGAAAAACAAAATATATACATCACTCATGTAATTAAGATGTTAAATTGTAGTATTTAAAACAGGACAAAAAATTAAAAATACTAATATAAACATTGCAATAAGAAAATTACATAATAAAAAGTAATTTTAAAATTGAAATATCTATATTACCTAAAGAGGACTTCTTCCTATAGAGCTCTTGAGCTGCATCTGTAGCCCAATGAGGCCTTTCATTGACTTTTGAAAAGTCCAGTACAGGTTCGCTCCTGTAATCACATTTGAAATCGTTGAAGAATTATGATTCAGAATTTATATTCAAACATAATATATATATATTGTATTAAGTGTTACAAGGAGATGACTAATATCAGTTAAAACAATCTTCTTAGGTAAATTTTAATTTAGACAAATTTGAAAATGACCATGTAGTTCTTTGTCTGGAGTAACATAAAAAGTTATTTTCTCATCTTCATTATTTATTCATTATTTATTACATACAGATGCCACTACACTGATGTCTTCAAATAACTATATTAATATATAGCGATTGGTTTTGAAATTTAATGTTTACTTCAATCAAAGGAATTTTTTATGCTAAACAAAACAAAAACTTTAAGATATATATAATAAAGTGAATAAGCAATGTGCCAATGTAAAATTTCTGGGTTGACAATTGTCTCGTATTGACAGAATTGTTCTGAAATTATCTAGATTGATATACATAATATGAAACTAAAAAGTTGTCGTCATTTAGGAGAACTAATTTCAGTACCTCATATGATATATTACATTCACTAGTAGGGTCACTTGTGTCCAAAACATATTAGTAGCACAAAAGAAAGTGACGAGAATAACGCTTGGAAAAAAAATCACCAAGGCACATGTAGGTCCTAATTTTCTGAATTAAAAATTATGAAAAGTGTGCCGTTTGGCAATCGTTTATGTACGTAAAGAAAAATTGTGCAGATTATACTAGGCATCAATTACATGAACACTACATGAAGGGGAAGTATGTACTCAGATTTAACAAAAAGCATATTGGGAAAACATTCCAATAGCATCCAACATATTGCAGTTTGAACCATCAAAATAACTCCCAGAAGATTGATAATTTCAACTAAAGAGATTTAAAAATAATACAGTAAACTAGCTTCACAGTAGGTCTTATTTCAATTTCAATTAATAAAAATTAGAATTGGTTTTACTGTAAATCATTATTGTGATTGGTTTCTTAGTAAACAAAAAAAACTGTATAATTGGATGAAATAGCCAAATACAGACAAAATTAAGTGGCGATAGAAATACCACAGAACGTTTGTCGGATCCTTGCTCCTTTCATCAGGTGATTGAAAAAACCATGAGAGCCTGGAGTGACACAATCTCACTTTACAGTTGACAAACTCAAAAACCAAGGGTACAATATTTCAAAAATTTTATACTGTCACTTAGCTTATTCACTGTATTATTCAATCAAACAGTATACCTTTAAGTTTTTGTTTTCTTTAGCAATAAAAATTTCATTCAATTGAAGCAAACATTGAATTTCTAATTCAGTCAGTATATTAATATTGTCATTTGAAGACATCAATGTAGTGGCATTTCAAAAACTTGTAAGCACAATTTCTGATTTTTTCAAACCTTTTTATGAAGTCATTACACGTTAATGGTACAATATTACAGTTGTTAACGTATCAGAAAACTACTAAGTACACCGTGAATGACCCCACTGTTATATATATTTGGTAATGGTTATGAAACTTTCTCGGCCCCAAACAAACACAGTGAGGAAGTTGTGCTTCTTGATCCGTCACAGAGCCACGAAAACAAAGCTTGAACTCTACTTTTAAGACGTCCATTATAACTTTCTATAATTCGTTGTGTGTAATACAAACTTCCATACAACTTTAAAATTGAACACAAACGCGAATAACATTCACACGCTTGTAGCAGAAATGTAAAATGATACACATAAACCAGTCCTTTAAACGTAGTTTCCGTGATGATAAAACGTTTCACTATCACATTAGTTCGCAGTCGGATTTCCAACACACACACACACACACACACACATTTATATACGTAAAATATAATTAATGAGTAATCGTGAAGGCGTTGTTCGTGTGTGACGTACATGGTTTGTAAAGCTGCCTGCAGTTTCCACCACGCATATGCTCGAACCGTTGTGTGTGTATCCTGCTCCAGTCAGTGCATCGCTGACCTTCACGAGCCTCACCTACCGTCGAACAATTGTCAAAATATTGCTATGGGGGCGCAGGGGAAGAAGAAAAGAAAAGGAGGAGCAGTTAAATGATACCAAATACTAAACACGACGTAATATTAACAAGAATGAAGGACTAGTTGTTTTTTTTTTCTTCAATGCAAAATAATTTTCTTTGAAATGTTGTTTGACACCAAGGTGAAGTAGCTTACCTTGGGTGATATTCAGGACAAGTCTTACTTATTATCGTGATAAATTAAATTATTACGATACCCGATATCAATTTATAACTGATGCTGTCATGACACGAACATGTAGATAAAATTGGTTAAACAGCGACTTTTAGCATTGAAGAAAAACTGTTATTAAAATAAAAATTAAACTTACGTCTGATTAATTAAATAATGAATAAGAAAGATAGCCAGTTCAGACAAAAAAGGGTAATATAAATACCACACAACGTTTTTTGGGATCCTTGTCCCTTTTCGTCAGGTGCTAAGAAGACCCTAGAGCGACACAACTGCACTCGTCAGTTAACAACACTCAAAAGCGACGAAAACGCAACGACAGTGAGAGAGTCGAAGGGTTAGAATGACAATATGGAAGGAACAACAATGGGAAAAACAGGAATAATACTAAGGAATCATAGCAATTATCGAGTTTCATAGTGTCTGTTCATACATTAATATCTGTGATGTTTGAGCTCGTGTAAAGCATCTCTGGAGTCAATGTCTAAACTCTTAGCGTTTTGCCAATCAAATGTAAGTTTTGAATTGATTATGTATTATTCTGTATGAAATATAATTGCTGGCAATTGGTCAAACGTCAGAATTTATGTTTAAACATTAAACTTTACAACTAAATTAAGTACATATACTGTTACTGAACCTCTAATTATAATTAAGAACTAATTAAAAATAGAATTTCTATAAAAGGGTGTAAATTTACTTCAAGTTATTTTAATATAAGAAATAAATATAATTTTCATAGGAGTTTAAAGACTTTGTCAGTTGCAGAAAAAAAAGGGGGGGGATGGAATATAACTTTTGAACAAACTTCCTGATAACATTAAATACTTTCAAAAAAGTCACCTCTCACGTTTCTTTTATAGTGCAAATCCTCATATACCTGAAGATGTTGCAAATAGCGACGAAACGTACTATTTACTTAAATTATATATATTTTTTTCTGACTTTAAAAGACGGTGTTTTATTTATAATTTACGAATAAATAATTATATGTAACTTTCGTAATTTCTAATTTTCAGCCCGTCAAGCTTCCAATTATCAAAGTTCAACTGGGACGTTTCATCCCTTTGTTTAGGGACCTCTTCAGGTGTATCAAAAAGAATTGATTAAGAAATATAACCAAAAAAGAGACTATAAAAGGTTGAATGAAATGAATTTTAAGAATACATTATTTTTCAAGACCTTACGGCGTGGTAGGGAAGCACGCATAGAGGTGGAGGTTTAACCCAAAGAAACCGAGATTAGAGACAAATCAGAGTTATGAATATAGGTGAATGTATTTATGACAACGTGGGCAATGCACGGGGTTGGCGGGGGTGTGAAGGGCCTGTCCGAGTTGGGTGGGAGGGGTGTAAGAAATTTTCAACCATGGTAACCGGCCGAATTTTGCTTCGAATAAATATATTTCGGCATCAATGAGAATCATAAAATTTCTCTACGAGTTCTCTGTGTATAATTTCAACACCTTTCGTGCTTAGGAGGCGTGCATACGTAAGGATGGGCCGTGGAGTGGAATTACATAAAGAGAAAGCAGAAACTATCGACATTGGAGTCGAATCCGGTGTTATAGTTGTCGCCGAGTTCAATTACGACCATTCAACTTGCCGTTTAAGTCCCCCAAGCGGAAGTTGTAGGGGGTGGAAATTTTACAAACATGTTAAACTGTCGATATTTGCGTTAAATAATTATTTCCTGAGGTTAATTACTTTGATAGTATTTATACCGATGTTGTCTGTGTATAATTTCAACCCCTGTGAGGGGAGCAAGCTTAGGGGTGGGGGCGGAGGTACGTTGAATAAAAATAACGCAAAAACAACCGAGATTAGAATCAATTCACAGAGAGACTATGAATGTCGCTGAGTCTAATTGTGACAACGAGGGTAACGCGACGGGTTTGGGAGGTGGTGGGCGGGGGTGGAATTTTTTAGACAATGTAATCGGCCGATTTTTGTGTGTAAAATATACTTTTTGATTATCGCACATTTTGTGGGGGTGGTCATCTTCTAACATGTAAAAATGGCCGATATGTTCGGTCAATGACTTCAACCCCCTTCGGCATGGGAGGTGATCACATTTAGGGATAAGGGTTCGAGTAGCGTTACATAAAAATAGGGCAAAAACAACCGAAATTGGAGTCATATCGGGGGTTATGGACATCTCGGGGGCAACACCGGGCACCCAGCTAGTCATTAATAAAGGAATACGAGCAAAACATTAAATTCAGGTGATTGGGGACGAGTGGCAGTGGGATATTGGCATTTGTTCATTCAAATGATGGAGTGTTTATTAATAAAATTTAATTGAAGTTATAAAGTAATACAGCTCTGTCTACAAGATGGTGTACCATGGCTCTCTTATCGGTTAGGATACAAAGAAAGAAAATTGAGAACACATGTAAAGTTTTTTTTTAATCAATTGATGATAATGGAAGTGTTGTGAATGTATACAGTGACATCAACGGTTCAAGTTAATGGGTGAATTTATATGATAATTATTGAAAGTATTGACTATAAGGATGATTTGTGAGAGGACTTGACACCACAACAAATGTCATCTACATGTCTCCTTCATAAGAATGTTTAATTCTTGTGTTTAAAAATATTCACTTACAACAGTGTAAGCTTTTAATTGTCATTGATTTCTCTTATGTTGGCCATGTCTAAATTCTCTTGTTAAATTGTTTTCTTTTTCAAATTTACATATTTTTAAACTGTTTCTTTAATATCATTACACTTAATTTATTTTTCTACTTGGGATTCAACAGTTTATTGGTTGTTTTTTTTCTTCAAAGTATTTCTTATTTAATTGTTTAGACACATTTGAAGAGGTCCCTAAACTAAGGGATGAAACGTTCCAGTTGAACATGGACGGGCTGAAAATTCGAAATTACGAAAGTTACATATAAATATTTGTTCGTAAATCTAATAAATAAAGCAGAGTGTTCTGTTTGTATGTTTGTTTGTATATATATTTGTATGTTCCTGATACAAATCTACACCAGTCGAGCAAATTGCACCAAATTTCGTACACATGTTCTTTGCGATCAGGAAACAAACACTGTCGGGGTGAGACGCGTCTACCACCCCCCAGACGCGGGGGTGGAAATATCTAAACATGGTAAAACAGTCGATATTTCAGTCGGATAAATATTTTTAGGGGTCAAAGATATTCACAGTGTTTCTACCTATATTATCTGACTACAACATCATCGGAACGGAGCACCCTTAGGGTTGGGGGTGGACGCGTATTACAAGAAAATATCGCTAATACAATCAAGATTGGAGTCAAATCCAGTTTTATGCATGTAGATGAATTTAATGATGACATTCAATTCGCCATTTAACCACCAGGGGGGCGGGGCTACACGGGGGTAGAATTTTTCTAACAGGTTAAATGGTCGATATTTGCGTGGAATAAATAATTGTTGAGGTCAATGACGTTTATAAAATATCTACCAATGGTTTTTGTAAAATTTCAACCCCTTTCGGCATGAGAGCTGGGGGTGGAAATATTCAAACAATGTAACCGGCCGACAACACATTTAATGATAGGGGTCGAGTTGCGTTACATAAAAATAACCTAAAAGATACCTAGATTGGAGTCAAATCGGGGGTTATGGATAAATGACATCTCGGACAACGCCGGGCACCCAGATAGTTATAAATAAAACACAGCCTTTTAAAGTCAGAAAAAATATATATTAATAGTACGTTTCGTCGCTATTTGCAACGTCTTCAGGTACGATGAGGATTTACACTATAAAAGAAACGTGAGGGGTGACTTTTTTGATAGTATTTAATGTTATCAGGAAGTTTGTTCAAAAGTTATATTCCATTTCCATCCCCCTTTTTTTCTGCAACAGTCTTTAAACTCTTATGAAAATTATATTTATTTTTCATATTAAAATAACTTGAAATAAATTTACACCCTTTCATAGAAAAATCTATTTGTAATTAGTTCTTAATTATAATTAGAGGTTCAAAAAGAGTATAAAATATATTGTATGTATTTATTTAATACAAATGGGCAGTTTGCCTGGTGGTAGATGCATGAAATTGCAATTTAATTACAATAAAAGAAATTACAATAAATTAATGTAATTCATTTAATTATATAAGCTACATTTAGGGACATTGCTTCAACTTTAAACTAATGTTCACTGTATAGAATTATACTAATTTAAGATCAAATTTGAAAAAAAGTTAATCTAAATATTGTAGTGGCCTGAAAAGAGGAACAGTGGTAATATATCTGAAAATAGAGACTGACTAACTATTTAACTATCTAAGGAGACTAGATATAACTTCACTGTACTGCAATACTATTCACTTCACTGCCCTATATTTACTGCAGTGTCCACTTTAAGTCTACATTTCCCTATGTATGAATGTTTTCATGAGGATCAATGGAAAATTAATTTATTCTATTCTATGGAACTATGGGCAAACATCTACAACAGCAATATAGTGAAGAATTGTGATTAAGTTTTACTGTAAAGGACCACCTTAAACGTTGATGGAAACTACAGTTTATTTACTCCAGTCCACTGAATAATGAAAAAGTAGTAGAACTGCCAGTAACAACGCTTCAGAATAAAATGAAAAATGTCATAATTGATGAACAACGCAACATACCCCATTGCACGTATGACACGAAAACGCCCCATGGCTGGCTGGTTGTTTCACACAGTTTGCGATCCCATCCTCAATTGAAGACTGCCTCCTCCAAAACTAATCTCGTCGTGCAATGACGGAGCAAATGTTACACCATTCAGTCAGTACGAGTGCAACAGCCGCAAAAAAAAAAGAGAGAGATAAGGAACGAGGAAAAACACACTCGCACTGGCGAAGAGAGGGAGGGAAATGAATTGCTGTCTTCCGGCAATTCCCAGAAGCGTGCAACATCTGCCTGTTCAAATCATCAATCGGGACAGAATTTGATGTTCCAAGAAATTCTCTCAGATAAACAGATGTTCTGGGAACAATTGCAGTTTCACTTCCATATCACTCATATGTGTGTGTGTGTGTGTGAAAGTTGCCATGTTTCCGTTCACCCATAATTATGAAGTGGCGGGACTTATTCTGGGTATCGCCGTCAGCCAGTGTTTATTTCTTATGCACGTTTTAATAATAATCTCACATTCCATAGATTACAAGGTCGCTCAAGAAACTTCAAACCATGCAGAATAAGCAATCAACAGCCCGCGGTTCAAACGAAACAGTCAAGAATTAAAGGTTCCACTTATTACAAACTACATCCACAGCCGAAAATATAGTGAAGTGTAAAAGTTGCCAAGAAATTGAATCTAGATCAAAGAAAAACACCCATAAAAAACTCAATCGAGAGCTTCACACAAGACTTAACACAAATAATTGTCAACCTGTGAATACCTGAACTCAATGCAATCAGCCAGAGGTGTGAAATATTCTCATAAAATACTCTTAGTCATATGATTTCTTTTTATATCATAGGAGTGAATTGCATTTTACTTGCAGACCCTGCTAAATAAACTTTAAAAAAATCTTGTATTTTTTTAAAAAAATTATTTGACAAAACTTTTATCATAACAGTATTTGTTGGTTAAATACAGTTGTAGTATATACAATTTTAAATATGTACATAATTGGTAGGATGGTAATTCAGTTGATCCAGCAATTAACCTAAATATTTTTCCTTCTTGTATTTAAATGTGTGTGTCTGAGGGGCCATACATTGTTGGGCTATGAGGGTTCACTGGTGATGTTGAATTTGATGGGTAGGTGGGTGTGAAGATGGGGTGGGTTAGGAGGTGCCAGAGTGTTCTGGGGGAAGGATTAGATTGATAAGGCAGTTTCTCTGTAAGTGAAGTGGTGGGGGAGGGTGGCTATGGAATTGCTGGATTGTGACGTTAGGATGGCTGTGAAGGTGTTTTCGATTTAGTGAGGTTACTGATTTGGTGATTAAGGAGTTGATTTGGGGAAGTTTAATGTTGTGGTGGATTATGGAATTTCTGAGGTACCAGGGAGAGTTAGTGATGGTGCGAAGGATTATGTTTTGTTTTGTTTGGACTTTGGCTGTTGCTCCCCTTATGGATGAGGCGTAGGACCAGGTGGGTTGTATTATTGAGAGATATACTAGGCGTTTTGTGCTGAGGGTGAGTGGGGATTTTCTGTTTAGGAGGGGATATAGAGTTATTGAATTGAAGGTTGATTTTGAAGATTTTAATGTGGGGTTTCCAAGAGAGCTTGGAATCAAAGAGCAGTCCTAGTTAGGTGGTTTCTGTTTTTTTTGTGGGTATTTCTGCGTTGTTTAAGTAGAGGGGGATGTGCAGAGGAGGATTTTTGGATAGTGTGAATGGGACGTTTGTTGATTTGGTGGAATTTATGCTGATTCAAGATCTTGCATCGAAGCCAAGCAAGCATCAAGGATGTGGAATGTGCTAAGGTGGACACTTTGTTTACTTCAGTTTAATGTGAAAATAATTCCATACAAAGCATTAACCCTGAAGATTGTACGTTACATTAAACTATTCTAAACAAAATTAAGTTTTTAGAAGGATCTCAGCAGAAAATTATATTTTTGACAATGAACATATTTACCAAAAATAAATTAAAGTACTATAACTTTAGAAAACTATTACTATGCAATCAGTATGAGGACAACAAGGGTAAAATGGCGGTTTGCCTTTTACAATTTGACATAAAGTGAAGCCAAATTTTTTAAAAAATCAATGTTTCTCCATATTCACTTTTTTTATTCCTAGATTTACATAAGTGTGGCCTATTTGTATTTAGTTACTAAAATAGAACAAATGTTAGACCCATTTATCAGCCATTCCAGCTTTCTTCTGTACAGAATAATTTGATATCCGAACGAAACTTGAAATATTCATATAGATTAGACCCGGGAAATACTGCAGCGTGCGCCTATAATTATTTTATTAAAACATTGTATCCCAACCATATTGTATTTTATTTCTCCACCGCGCCGTGGCTCGCGCACATGAAAAGTTCCTAGGACAAAGGACGTTTCGAATATGTGCCCGGGGAAGATGAATAATAATTTTTGTATTTATCTAATCCTATTTTAATAAATTATTTTATTAATTAATGTCTCTTTACTTCATTTTTAACCCTGTACATTTCTCTCCCGCAAGAAGGATGTTACAATATAAAGGTCGGAGTTCCACAGGAATCTATTTTAGGTCCACTGTTATTCTTAATAAACTTACTAGAAGAGGTAAGTACAAATACTAACGCTATTATCTTTTTAGGTGATGCAAGTGAATTAATAATAATAAAAAGTAGAGGTACTCTGGAAGAAACTCCTTATGATACATTAAAATATAATTATAAAATTTTTTTTCTATAAATGGTTCAAATCAGAACTGCAATAAAACACATATTGTGCTACATTAAATCCAGTAAACTTCGAAAGGTATCTGAAGTAGTAAGTATAAAATCCCCTGATAATTCCTACATAAACATAGAAAGAACATGTCAATGTATTATTAAATAAACTCAGCAATACAAGCAAAGGTATGTAAAAATGAGAGAAATACAAAAACCGCAAAACGAGTATATATGGTACACTTCCATTCCTTAATATCTTATAGAATTATATTTGGGGTAACTACCAGATAAAAAGATAAAGACTTTAAATCCAAACCGTGTGTAATTAGGTTTATGCGTAATATGAATTCTAGGACTTTAGATTCAGAGATGTTCAAGAAATTAGTTATACTTACACTCTCAGGTCAATTCATGTACTCATTTATGGTATGTGTACCAACTCGAATACGCGGTCATTAAAAATAAAATATAGAAAATCTGTACAGAAGAAATACAAATCTCAAACAGTTGCCCAAAAATTCAGGAATATTAATTTGTAACAAACTTTCTGATTACATTAAGAAATTAAGAAACACTCTAGTTGAAACTTAAAGTGTAAATAGTTAGCATGAACTATTATTGGTCTTGATTATTGAAATATTTTAGATTGAAAAATAGTATTAATTATATCGATTTTAATCTATAAAAATTCTATTTTAATTATTTAATACAGAAAACAAAATTTTAATGCACAGTTTAGTCAATATTACTATTTTTCTAACTTCAAATAAATAAACTTATTTTATTTCTTTGAGAAATCGCAATGTTAATCTGTGACTTTTAGGAATGTCATCTTTGACTGCGTTATTCACAAGTAAAATCTCTGGATACATTTTTTTTTTGAAGAACGTCAGGGTTTAAGAAGATGGGGACTTTGGATAAGAACCCGCCTCCTTTATGAACCTCATAAAAAATGAATTAAAATAAAATTCAAATGATTTCGGAAACACGTCAAAATTTAGGGTGAGTGAAGGAAACATATAGAGTTGACGTAATATTGCGATACTTAAAATCTTGTCTGCTTTTAGTGTTATCTTTGTAGTTTGTAAATAATAAATAACGAAAGGGTGCTTTTCAAAATTAGCAGATATAAATTAGATTAATTTTTTTTCATATATAAAATATATTATCTATTTTCCGGACTTGCTCGCGAAAATGATTTGCCGTAAATTTATTTTGTATCTAATATCTACACATATTTATAAGCTTAAAAATATTTTTCCGGAATTTGACGGAACATGAATTATCCCGCCACATGTCATGAATTTCTATATTGTTTTACGTCACTTTCTGAATAATATAATAAATTGCTTCGGAACGATTATCGATATCATTTTTTTTATATACAACCACATAACTGTAATGTGATATAATTTCCCTCTGCATTTTTATTTTGCAATCACATTTCTTTAGATATTTTTTTAATTAATCATTTCACTAGCGAGTATCTGTATTTTTTAATTGTAGTTTCTTGTTCAGCATTTTCTCGGTAACATAACCTAATATCATGATCGTTCTATAAGTTTGTATATTGAATCCTCGCAAATAATATTTTTCTTGTTTGGAATTGAGGAAACAAAAAAAAGACGTAAAGCGATTTATGAGAAATATCTTGACTCTGATAGACCAAGCTTGTTTCTATCCAAGAAAATAATAATAAAAATGTGGTATACACCAGCACATTAAGTCACGGGATTTCAGAGGATCAATTTACCATCTCAAACCGAGACTAGCAGGTGCGGCCACGTACTTTTGAAAAAAAAAAAAGATCCTTAAAAATAATAACTAGCCGTTTTATAGCAAAAAGTCGAGTTTAGTAGCACCGGTGACGTCATACTGCCTCCAAGCCATTGAAAGGGATATTTTCGATATAGAAGTATTACCTCGTGTTTTCTTATTTATTTTTAAATGTTGTAGTTGCTAAATGCCAATTTATAAATAATTGAATTAATAAATACAAAAAATGTAGGGATGTAATCTTAATACCAATTTACAATTTGGTCGTCGAAGGGGGGGTATGACGTCACCGGTGCTAGTAAACTCGCCTTTAAACATGAAAAAGGTAGTTCACACGTTTCGAACAGTAAGAAAAAAAAACTCTTGCATCGTCTTCACGGAAATGAGGGTTAAGAATCGGAGCAAGGGCAGACGAGTCGTTGCTCCAAAGATGTTTTCTTTTTAACGTTCGAATCGTTGAAACTATTTTCTCCTTTGCTCAGCATTTCTCATTTCATTTCGTTTCCATCTTAGTACTTTTCTCATCGGTAAACTTGACAATGGAATACTCGAATAACGTCTGTAACAGTTCATCTCATCATCTTTTGTTTTTTTAACAAAATAAATTTGACTGTGTGTGTGTGTGTGTATGTTCCACATACAAATCTAAACGCGTGGAGTAATTTCGGCCAAATTTTGTACACGTGCTCCTTTGGAACCGGAAACAAACACTGTGGAGGTAAGACACGTCTACCAACCCCAGCGGCAGGGGTAGAAAATTTCAAACATGTTCAAACGGCCGATGTTTGCGTTCGGATAAATATTTTTCGGGGTCAGTGGAATTGATGGTGTATCTCCGGATGTTTTTTGTGTGTATAATTTACACCCATGCCAGGGGAGCACCACTGAGGGAGGGGTGTCACATAAAAATAACTAAAATAACAAACGAGATTGGAGTCGAATCTGGGGTTATGGATGTCAACTGTGAACGATGTTTCGACATCACGAACTTCAATGTGGAGAACAAAGAATCACGGCTAATATGTTGAGGCCAAAAATCGAAAATAGAGGACAAGCTGCGAAGGTCTACCTGCTCCTTTCTTATTCGCTGCGTCCTCGTGTACCATGAGTTTGTAATCTCGGGGGTCGCTCCCGTCTTAATGAGGAAAGTGAGATTCCATCTTGGCAGACGCTTTGCGGCGCCCGATGGTCGTTGCAGTCAAGGCTTGGTCCATCACTTCACGTCGTTGACGTCACCTCCCACACAACCCCGCACGCGTCTTCTACCTCTGAAAAATGGTCGACATCCACGTTGTTTCCTCCCAGTTGGAAAGAGCCATCCAGTCACTTTGTTACCACTGCTGTCATCACACCAGTTGTGAGTCAATTAACTATGTGTAAAGTAAGGTTAAAGAGAGGATGTAGGAAGGATGGAATCCAAAAGGAGGTGTAAAATATGAGTTATAAGATGAAAATGAAAGCGAAAGTTGAAAAAACCGGTCTAATAGTAAAGAAAGGAGTAAAAATAAGAATGGAAGGTTAAAGAATCTCCGAAGCTGGTGTAAAGGGGAAAAAAGGCTATAAAATATGGTTTACAGAGTATAAAAGGTGTAAAATAAGGTTTTAAAGGTGCACAATTAAGGTTGAAAGGAAATGTTTACACAAGATTAAAAAGTTGATGACTGGCGAGGTGAAAGAAATGGTATAGAAGTATATGATTTAAAGGGTAATAAAAGGTTGAGAATTTAAGAAACAGGTAAAAGGTGAACATGATGTTTAAAGCTAAGAAGAACCTTATAAGTATTTAAGGGAAGAGAGTTTAATCAAGCGTATAAAGAATTTTTGTGGAAGGTAAAAAGTTTAACAAAAGTGTAAAATAAGGTTTTAAGGTAAATGAAACTTGAGTGTACGATAAAAGGGTCGTTTAAGGTAAAATAAATTCAGAAGTAGAAATTAAGGGTAAAATAAAGTTTATAGGTGGAAAACACGATTGAAGGGGAAAAAGTTGGTGGGAATAAACTTTGTAGACCACATTTAAAGGAAATAAACATTTCGAAAATATCTATTCTTGCTGAAAATTGATACATTAAAATTAATATAAATAGCATCAAAACCTATTTACAGCAACAAAACGTCTGTAATTGTAAAATGATGAATTGTGGAGTGACTATAATGCCATCTCTTATTTTTTCAGGTAATTCTAAAAACGAATGTAATACACATACTAGTATAGAATATCAGCAATCATGTCGAAAGAGAAGCGAAGGATGTCTTCGTACGTACTTCGGGAGTTTGAGGAATCTGCGTCCAACATATTCAAGCCAATGAGGGTCGATACGCTATCGAGTATGACGTCGAACACTTCCTTCTACAGCGCGGTGCAGACCGCGTCGGAAAGCACCAACACGAAGGGGAAGACGGGCGGGGACGTGGCCAACGACGAAGACTTCAACGACGAGGCGAGCCTGGTCGAGAGCGAGTCCTGGGAAGGGGAGCCGGGGGAAGTGACGGTCGTGGAGAGCGACGTTGACGATCCCCCGATCAACAGCAGCGGGGGAGCACAGAGCGTGGAGGTCGAATTTGGAGACGAAGTTGCGACCATGGAAGATCCTCCGGAAGGCGAAGAAGGAGCCGAGGGAGAAACTCCAAAAGAGATTGAAGTAAGCAAGTTTGCGTTCAGGGGCACTTTTTGATAAATAAGAAAGGTGGATAAAACTGCGATCGAGAGAGTGTAAAGCGACTGATTAAGGCGTTGAGTGTTTTTATGGTCGTGAAATGAAAAGCGTGGTTATCAACCGCATCAAATCCTCACTAAGTACTGATATGAGTGCTGGAAACTATAATAGTACATACGTTGCCTCTCGCCACGATGGTTCTAGTCCCGGCACGAGCAGAGGTCATGTGTGGCCTCTTTACCTCACAAGTTCCAACTCAATGCTTTGGCTTGTGAAATAACGTGACATTCAAAGGCCGAAACCCTGGGGGAAAATAGTACACACAAGTTCTGCTAAATAATTCAATGACTGAAATAAATTTCTTTGAAACCAAATATTTTGCTTTGGAACGAATTTTACAATTTATTTGCAATAAAAACTCGCGAACTCTCAACTCAAGTGTTCGCTCAACTCGCAACCGCAACCTAGTTCCCCCCCCCCCTCTCTCTCTCTCAGAGGCCACATAGTAAGCGGTGGAAAATCCGCAGGTGGAGACAATGTTGTAAACTAGGTGTGGGTAACCATTTTAGGCCACATTCAAAGATATATCAAAGACGGCTCGTACAGTCCAAAAAAATTGCGGGTAAATACACTGAGGATTAGATAAGTAGACAAATAAGTCCTAAATAAAATCCCACTTCTCCTTCTTCTATGGTTCCACAGCCCTCGACCTCCAGTAGTAGCTTCCTCCAAACTTCTCTGTCTAAAGCTATTCTCCTTCAGTTCCTCAAATCCATCATCCTTTTTATGTCCTTCTCTACTTCGTCTATCCACCTGTTCCTATCTGTTACCTCCCATATCATTGTATAAGGCCTCCTTTACTTTCCCATGCGTTGCACGTGTCCTGTCCATTCCATTCTCTTTAATCTAATTGCTGTTGCGATGCTTGGTTCTTTATATATATTTCCTTATTATATCTGTGTATCGATATACCATTTTCATTTTTTGGGCCCCAAATTCTTCTTAGGATCTTTCTTTCAAATATGTTAATCGCTGTCTCCTCTTCCTTGTTTAGTGTCCAGCCCTTCACTTCCATAATATAGTATTGGCCTAATCATGGTTATTCTATGTGTTGTTCTTAGTGTTAAAGCTGGTAGTAGTGAGAAATACACAACGTTTTTTTTTTATAATCCTTGGGTCGTGTGACATAGTTACGGATCTTCCTTTACTTGAATCACTGAACCAATGAACGCTGTGTGGTATTTATTTAACACTGATTTTTGTTTGTTATATAGCTAATTATTTTACCGTATAGCGCGTTACTGAGGCGTCTCTTTAATTTATTTATGCAGTTTTGTTTAATCGCGTGAGCAACCATGTTTTTTCTGATTCTTCCACCATCAGCGGAAAATACCGTTTTGTGCCGGTCCGTTGCTTAAAAAATCGGGGATTTTCCGGGGCGAAAAACAGCAGGTGCAGAGGGGCTTCCAGATTGTCCATGATGGACCTGTGATTGGTCCAAAACCAATGAGAAGACAGTTGGTCGCTAGAAGTGGATGCCTGGAGATGTGGTGGTGGTGGTGAGCAGTTGCTCTTGTTTTTGGTCTGTGATCGGCTCAACGAGACTTCACCAGAGGCACCGAGGGACGTTGCTGTGTGGCTGAGACCCCCCAGTCTGGTAACCACTTATCATGGTTGCGAAGGGAGGAAACTTTGTCTAAAAATCCGTTTTCTCGGGCCTGGTTTGTCACAACGATGCCTGGGCTAGGCGGGGCAAAATTTCAATATTGTACGTTTTTATTAGTTTCAATACATTAATTTTGTATATAAAGGTACTTCCTCCTACCTCAGGTAAGCCTTTGCAAGAATTGGACCGCTGGAGACCTGCTACGGTGCGGTTGTAGGGAGCGTGTCACGACCTTCTACAGAGATATTTTGCATGTAGAAGCCGCAAGTTGTTATAATTCAAGCTCATTCGGTGTAGCTAAAGTCATTTTCAAACGGGAGCTGATTTGACCTTGAAGCTGCTCCTGGCGCCGTCGAAACAAATTCGCGCGACGTTGTCACATGTTATTGTCCACGCAGCGGATGTTGCCATTCATTATTGGCGATGTGGCAATGTTTGTCTAATTTTTTTCTCTCATTCGCCGACAGCCAAAAACGGCTCCCATTTGTAAACCATTACAGCCACGTGTGTGTCACAAAAGATGCGTAGATTTGTAATCCTTACGGGCCTCTAGTTGCAGACTTCTGCTCTAAACTGCAAGTAATCTGTAAAAAAAAATTACAGCAGGGTCGATGTCCCCATGTCTGACCATATGTGGTTCAATTTCGGCGCCCACAACACTAGTTGCCTGTCAGTATTTGTCCAGGCAAAACTGAACCAAAAGCCATAATCTCTATATTTGGGTAAAATAATCGCAGTTTCCAGGACGATGTTAGTAAAATTATTTTCTCGGTTTTAATTCACTCCCATGTGATTTAGTTCATTTTTATGGCGTTCGCCAGTGAGTCACCTGCGGCTCACTACGTCTAGCAGTAAACGCCGACAATGATGATTACTATATTTTAAGATGTAACATTTTGGTTGTTTGCAAAATTTCACTTCTTCTAATGAAAGATATTTATTTTAAAATCAGGGGGCGGAAGGTGAAGCAAATGCGGAAGGAGGAGAGGCGCCGGTAGAAGGGAAAGACGGCGAAGGAGGTGAAGGTGGCGAAGGAGGCGAAGGAGGCGAAGGAGGCGAAGGAGGCAAAGGAGGCGAAGGAGGTGAAGGAGGCGAAGGAGGTGAAGGAGGCGAAGGAGGTGAAGGAGGCGAAGGAGGTGAAGGAGGCGAAGGAGGTGAAGATGGCGAAGGAGGTGAAGGAGGTGAAGAAGGCGAAGAAGTAATTGGAGAAGGGGTCGAAGGAGAAGGCGGAGCTCCGGAAGGGGAACTGGAGGGAGCACGTGAAATTCCTCTGAGCGAAACTGATGTTTACAAGGAGCTGATGAACGCAGGTTCTCAGGCCAGAGATGCAGCGAAACTCATTGGCTCCCTCAAATTGTCCATTCAAGAGTTTAAAGACGTACGCATTTGATTATCTTTTGTAGTAGAACATGGATGTGTTCTGCAAAACCTCTTGTTCGTAGAAAAGACTGTTTATTAATTATCCTGATTCATGTTTTATTTATTGTAGAGGGACCAGTTGACCGAAGACGACGCCTCGGCCTTGCAAGCGAAGCAAGACGAACTGATGACTAAACTGGACGAATTCGGTGTGCTGACACGAAAAATACAAGAACTGTTGAAGCTGGGAGCGCTCGGCGACGGGTTTGTCTTCGAGGACGAGCCGGAACCTCCGAGTTTCGATATGGAAATCGACGACACTTCTTTACCTAAAGTAATAATCTGCGGTTCCACGGAGCACATTCCGAGAATTGTCGTGTGCGAACCTCTCGTGAAGAAAGAAGGACCCGCCATCAGTTGTCGTTGCACCAACCTCTTGGTCAGTAGCTCGACGGTTCACGTCATTTCTTCTTCTTTTCTTGTTATTACAAACATCTATTTCTTTTCAGAACGCACCACCTTCGGATGCATACAACAACGGCGCAAGGTACACGATCAGGAATATATATATCTTCCACACACACTGTGCGATATATTTAATGATAATAATTATTATTTTGATTTGATTTGCAGTTGTACTGGTGATATGACGATGGAATCGTTGTTGAAACAGCTAAGTAGTTTGCAGTTAGAGATGAAGTTAATTAACGAAGAAAACAACTTCTTGAGCAGGACCCTCACAGAAATTCAAGATAAGGTAAGCGTCTGCAACTTTGATTTACAACTGTTTATACGAGTATGGAGTGGAGAAACACCCGTAGTCAACAGCAGAAGCAGCGTGATATATTTTAAAACAAAGTCACAAAGTAATTATATATATATCTTGTAATACCTCTCTTATTGATAATTATGATTATAGGAAATTATATTAAACACGTTATTAAATTTTATCAACAAAACAATTTTATTAATCTAGAATACATTTTAAATAATCAGACTCGGTACCCCAGGGTCTTTACAGGGTTGATAAGGAAACGTAACACAAAATTTACAATTAAACAATTCAGTTAAACTAAATGAAAAACGAAATGAAACGAAATCTGACTCATTACCCTTATTTTACAATTTACAACTATGAATACAGAAAAAAATTAACTTACAATCTCTCTGGTCCATGCAATTTGGATCTCTCGCATACCACCACACACTCACTTCATACAGGCATAAAGAGCACCAGGTTGCGCTCACACTCTGCTTTCACAGCCACCTCTTCTCGATGACGTTACCCTCACGACGAATTCCCCCAAACAACAAACTCTGCTGGCAGACAGATTTCCACGACGAAACTCCTACCGACTGCTGTCCAACTGATTACTCTCGACCACCTAGCTTGGCCTACCATCCGATGATCTCTCCTGACGACTCTAAAACTGCCTCTTGAATGAATATATAAAATTGCCTTAACTCGGCCCTGCGTCCGCACTGCGGACCTCCACCAACGCTCTCTCCCAACTGTCTCCTCCTTGCACCTATTTCAACTAGTCTTTCATCTGCTCTCCCCTCTCCAGAATATTCCCTTGTTTTCACAGTTTTTGAGTTTCCACGTTCGCCAAACAAACACCAGCTGTTGGCTTTCTCACGCTCCGAGAGCCACTCAATACAATTAAAATAAACATTTCCTTTTAATATAATTGGATGTCCACCAAACTTCTGTCATCATGCTTTCAGGGTTCCGACCAGATGTCTGTCAATACCATTAGCTCTAAGCCGCTAAACGTCCAATTATCGTCCTCCCCATCTCTAAAAGCCACTTATCCATCATTTTATTATTATCCTTTTTTTATACTAACCACTCAAGAATCCCCAGTCTGAGTTGGTAAACAAATCGGATGAAATAAGAACAGAATTCATGTCCTTCTTAACTGGGTATTACAATATATATATATATATATATATATATATATATATATATATATATATAGTAATAAACACAAATTTTTTATTAAATTTCATTTTAATTTGCCCCACGTTGAGGCGCCAAAATGTAATAAACACCAATTTGATTATATTTTTTATATTTAAATGTAGATAAGCCCCACTTTGAGGCACCAAAATGTAACAAACACAAATGTACGAAATCGGGTCTCCAATGAAGATAAACCCTACTTTTAAGCACAAAGTGTAATAATCAAAATTATTTACAAATTTATTTAATTACATTTTAAAGTGAAGATCAGCCTTACGTTATAAACAACTTAAATGTTAAAATGAAAGGATTTAAATAAAAACAAGAATTCAAAATGTAACAAAATTAATTTAATAAAAACAAATTTTATCTTAGGTGAAAATTTTACAAATTGATATTGTTGTTCCACGGCTTAATTTTTAGCCCCCCCACCTATCGGTCCTTCAATTAAGATAGTTACAAAATGACAATTAAAACCTTACAATGCAAAATATTCCTGACTTAAATAATTATTGAAATGGAATGATTGAAATTCGAAATCTGACGATAATTATATTTACACATTAGGTTTACAATCAATAAATTTCCTTTTTGTCTACTTTACCCTTAGCTTTTCGTCTGGGCTCGATCTCACTTTATTTTTTAAACACATCACAGAAAGGCCATGATTCACTGAATTTAAATATGCTCTAGATTTCAAACACAAATCACTTCCTGCTCTTAACTGTTGATAACGTTGTTTTTTTAAAACTTTGATAATTGCATGAATATGGCAATAGACGAAATACTTCAGACTGTCGACTCGTAATTCCAAAACCCGGGGACTTTTAATACAACATGTCTCTGCTGCCTAATCACACTTGCTCTATCATGGTACCAGGAACTTTGAATCAGGGACTCCACAAAACACACCTTTCGCCTTCCTCGTCCAAGCCACTCTGAATATATGAAGTTCCGTGCGTCTCAGCGCTGCCTGAGGCAACAATGCAACTCTGGCAAGCAAGCATTGTGGGCTCCTTATCCTTGTATACAATCCTCATATTTACGCCTCCGATAATGAAAATGGTAAAATTTTGTTTATTAAAGAATTACATATTCGTAATTTACCATATATATATATATATATATATATATATATATATATATATTGTAATACCCCACTTATTGATAATTATGATTATAGGAAATTAAATTAAACACGTTATTAAATTTGATAAACAAAACAATTTTATTAATCTAGAATACATTTTAATAAATCAGACTCTGTACCCCAGGGTCTTTACTGGGTTGATAAGGAAACGGAACACAAAATTTACAATTTAAACAATGCACTTAAAATAAAATTAAAAACGAAATGAAACGAAATTTGACTGATTACCCTTATTTAACAATTTACATAATTTATTACTGAATGTCTACTTACAATTTTATTTGGGGTTTTCAGGAATGCACTTTACTCTACAATGCCCTTCTGTGCACAGACTTTTTCACACGCTTTACAGACACGTTCACTTTATCCTTTTTTATATATATCCCGGCTCCTGACTGCTTGTATGGTCTAAAATGTTTATTTTGTCACGGCCACCATTCCATTTGTCCGAATATTTATCACCGCCTCCGCGTCCTCGTCCTTTGTGGTCTACATTTCAACTCCTGTCTTCCTCGTTCAGATTCTCGCCACACACCACGTCCGTTTCCTCCTTTTATCTGCTTCCCCTCTCCAGAATATTCCCTTGTTTTCACAGTTTTTGAATTTCCACGTTCGCCAAACAAACACCAGCTGTTGGCTTTCTCACGCTCTGAGAGCCACTCACTACAATTAAAATAAACATTTCCTTTTAATATAATTGTATGTCCATAAAACTTCTGTCATTATGCCTTTAGGGTTCCGTCCAGATGTCTGTCAAAACCATTAGCTCTAAGAGCCGCTAAACGTCCAATTATAGTCCTCCCCTTCTCTAAGAGCCACTTATCCATTATTTTATTATTATCCATTTTTTTATATACAAACTACTCAAGAATCCCCAGTCTGAGTTGGTAAACAAATCTGATGAAATAAGAACAAAATTCATGTCCTTATTAACTGGGTATTACAATATATATAAAATTAAACAACGTTTCGGCGCTTAATTTGCGACTTCATCAGGTTTAACTTGTAAAAATAAATTAAACATGTATTAAATTGTACATTTCGGCCACGGCAGTCAGCATAGAATTTTTTTTAAAAAAAACTTGAACCTGATGAGGTCGCAAATTAAGCGATAAAACATTGTTAATTTAATAAATTATTTTTTTCTGAATTTTAAATTGACTGATGTTTATTTATCAAAGTAAATAAGCTATGAATATACAGTATAAATTTTAGAGCTTTGACGTTCTGATTGTACATTGTTGTCGGGCTTGTGTGAATCCGCGCTCACGGGGTAATTGTTGTAAGGTAGGCTCAAGGTGAGGGGATGGAGTTAGTAGTCTCAAGTTAAGGGAAGCAAGGAGACAGAGGAAGTTGCTGAAGGTAAATAATTATTATATATTGACCACAGCCTGCAGATGTTATTCTTTCATGCCTCGAGAAATCAATTGAATGAAAATAATTGTTTTTGGTAATTTTATATTGAAACAAAATTATAAAATCATAAACACGGAGAATCAGAGCAGTTGAGGTAAAATGTATGAAGTATCTTCCTGTTCTCCGTTCTGCAGGTTACAACCCTCGTTTATTGACCGGTCGGTAGGATGCTGGAGAAGGCCTCTGGCCCTATAACGGCAAGGCTCAAGTCCTTATACGTCAGTGACATCATCATCGGGGTGAGGGGGAAAAAAGGGTGGGGGGGTCTCGTGAGTGATTGAAATTCTTATTAATTCACTTTAAACTTTTTTTTTTTACAAAAAGGCAAGCTATAATCAAGAAATCAATCGAATCAATATGGATTCGACCGTATTTAAACAAACGAGAAACACTTCCCCATTTTAAGCAACGAATTACTTCTTGACAATTACTCATTTAAAAACTTCATCAGAATGTCGAAAGGCGACTTTGAATATTTGCTTAAAAAATTGGGCCCATGATTGAGAAAAATGACGCGGTGATGAGGAAAGCAACACAGGATCAGCCTTAGATTCTTGGCGTGAGGAGACTACTAGAAATCAACCGATTGTTCAATTTCGCACATAGTTCGAGAAGTAGGCGTAGCTTTAGTGAACGGATGTTTTCGACGATATTCGTATGTGAAATTAAATAGTGTGAGTTGTGCACACTGCTGTTTCATCCTCTTACCTCTTCTCTTTGCGCCCGTTATCCTATTTCGACTTCCCTTCACACTATATTATTCTCCGGGCTGCACATTCATCCGCTGCTTGATCTCGGAATGTAGCTCGCTCTTTAGCACAATAACAAGTGCAAAGTAGACGATGGTCTGTGACATTTATGTGTGGCTGGTGATCACAAATAAATTTCTTAAAACAACAAACCAATCTTGGGACAGTGCAGGTTGACTGGCGGTGAAGCACGTCTCCATAAGCAAATATAATCACTTCTGCATAATGGGTTGGTAACAATTGTTAATACATAACATATACATATTGTGTGTCTCAAGTTTCACTTTCAAGTTGTGCTTAAGGTGTGGCAGGCTCTGCACGTCTCTGTTCAGGCGTCAAAGTTGTCGTCATAACGGAGTTTATTTTCTTGAGAGAGAATATAAGTCAAGTCGAAATGACACAGTTGTTGTGGGACAATAAGCAATGCAAGAAAATATAACCCGGACTCCTCAAACCTCGAGGAATGAAGGGAGAGATCGCCTCCCTATCACGAGCTCTATACACAGACTGATTAACAATTTGGATTGACTATATTTCTGCATTTGAATGCTGTACATTATATTTGATTATCCACACTCTCGCCTTTTAAAATAAATATGACTGCATAATGTTGGCTTTTGAGTTATTCACCTGTATCGTACGGTTGTATCGTATACACGGTTCTTAAGTTTTCAATCTCCAGACGAAAGGTACAAGGATTTCAGATTCAATTATCACTTCATTTTGTCTCCTTTTTGGCTATTTTATATAATTAGTATGTTTCTAACACAGACATATTATATTTTAACTACATAATATTTTGTGTATTTTTTTCACTCTTTTAAGTTAAATTAACCATTTTCATTTCAGAAAAGATGTCCTACGTGCAACAGACCAAAAAATCTTTGTTGCTGCCGCAAACCACCTTGCAAGTGTCCGCCTCTGTCGCCACCTCCGTGTTGCAGTTGCCCACCTCTGTCGCCACCTCCGTGTTGCAGTTGCCCACCAAAGCCAAAGATTTGTCCACCACCACCGTGTCCTCCATCACCATGTCCTCCGCCTCCATGTTGCTGCCCCCCCAAACCCCCTCCTCCACCACCTTGCTGTACCCCCAAACCCCCTCCTCCACCACCTTGCTGTTGTGGACCCAAACCCCCTCCTCCCCCTTCACCATGCTGTTGTGGACCCAAACCCCCTCCTCCCCCTTCACCATGCTGTTGCAGTCCTAAGCCCAGCCCTCCACCTCCTTGCTGTTGTAGCCCTAAACCACCTCCACCACCTGCCTATTTTCCCAAACCTTCACCTCCCCCTCCATGTCCTCCCTGTTGTACAAAAAAGCCACCAAGCATGTGCCCTCCCAGCAGCGGATCTCAAGATTCAAAGCTGGGTCATACGTGCCTATGCTCGGCGTTGATATCATCTGCTGGTCAACTAGCTTCATCCATGACAGCATCAACATGGAAACCAACTGACAGTGCACCAAAGCAATCATTTGCTAATAATTCTAGTACTAAACAAAAATCAGGAGGATGCTTCTGTCCTCCTCCTCCACCAGCACAAACCTCTTGCCTCTGTGGGAAACCACAACCAAAATTCTGTCCAAAGCAACCGCCCCCACCATGCTGCCCTTGCTCTCCAGAAGAAGAATGTCCACCTACAATTTGTGCAATGGTATGTATAAGAAGATAGTTGTATTAAATATAGCCATGTTGAGGTTTTTTAGTTTTAAAATACAGTTTTAATTAAACATGCAACAAATGCCAATTTTTTTAACTTACAGCAAAGCCATTTGAAAGGCATGATTAAAGACGTTCTTAAAATGCAAACAGAACTCAAAGATTTGCAAAAGCTTCAGCAACAACTTGAGGATGAAAGAAAAAAGGAACTCTGTGCATGTTTTGATGATATATTCTAATACCTAAACCTAAGTATGTGTGTTACAATTTCCTGTAACGATTAAAAAATTTCAGTATTGTTGAACCTAACTGTTCTTGTTTGGTAACCAGTAATAAAAGTCAGTTATAAAAAGGAGAAACTTTGTTTTCATGTAAGATTAATGACACTACATAAGAGATCTAAGATCTATACAGATAAATAAAAATTATTACAATATTTTTTTCACTGATTCAAATTGAAATGAAAGCAGCCAACAGTGCTTCAGAGTAAGACGCTTGAGATCAATGGCGTGTACTTGATAACAATATCATACGGGTTTCCTGTTTCACAGTTTGACCAGTCAGTGTTGCTTCAGCTTTTACTTAAAAATTTATTTATATGATATCAATTTTTAGGATATATTAATGAAAGGTATTTGACAAATTATTTATAAAACTACAAGTCTTAAATTTCTCCAATGTGATCTAATGAAGTCATAAATTAAGGACAAAATGTTGTGAAATTTTATCAATTGCCTTGTTACATTTTTTCTGACATGTCAATTTATTTATTAATTACTTAATTACAATATGTCCGATAATTATAAGTCTTATGTAAATTTATCTTATTTATTAAATGAATAAATATCTGAGATGTTTCTAAATTTATCATAATTATTTGTTGCACAAATACTATGTACATGAATTGACCAGAATGTAAGTATATGTAATTTATTGAATAGTTAAATCTTCATCTAGTTGGTACATCTGTCGATATAGGAGTTACAGTCTGATGGTTGTAGTAGTCCTACGATGACTTGGAATCTTTTGTCTGGTGCTGAATTGAAGATCTCATGTGTCAAATTACTTTGCTCTTCTGGCATTTCCTAACATTAACTCTAATTCCTGGCCATAAAACCCATGCTGCCGTTTGTTCGACAGTTGCTTTCACTCCTGGATGAATTTTGTTATTAATTAAACACCGTTTTCCAAAACTTGGGGGGAATCAATGGTCGAATGCTGAAGCAAAGAAGTATGTTTTCACTGTGATGTTGGTTATCTTGTCCTGCAGTACTTTCTTGATCTCTTCATCTGAACTCTTGAGTGTCAGCTATTTCCTTGAAATCGATAACTGAAACTGAATTGATTCTGGACAATGCGTCAGCAGCTATGTTTGCTACTCATTGAAAATTGTGATATGGATTGTAGATGACAGTTGTCTAGGTGAAGCCTTTTCATTCTTTTTGTTTAAAATTTAAGTTTTGTGGTCCATCCTATTGGCAAAATCGTGACTTTCTAATGGATATTTAAACTGTTTTACTGATAGCTACATTGCTAACATTTCATGGTCACATGCACTACATGGTTACTGAGCACTTGACAATATTTTTTTTCCCAACTATCATTTTCTAGTTGTTGTAGCACTGCTCTGACTCCGGTATTTGAAGCATCTGTACTTGAAGCTGAGTGGTACATAATGATTAGTCATTTTTGCTTCTTCTGTCCAATTGACTCTTCTTCTGAGCACCACACTGATATTCATGCAATACCACTTGCGTCTGTTCCGCATTATTCAAATGACGCCAATAATAGTTAACCATTTCTAAGAATATTTATAATTCTAAAATTATTTCAGGTGACCATTATTCCTGGATAGACTACACCTTTTGCATCAGGGGTCTCGATCCTTCATCTGTAATAGAGTAGCCTAAATATTCTACAATTTTCTTGGCCTAATATGGACTTGGATAAGTTAAAACGAAGATAAAAATTTTTCAATCCCTCGAAAACCTAGCGACCTAGTCCAATCCTTGGAAAACTTGATTAATGAAAAGTGTAGATTGTGCATTACACAACCAAAAATGTTAAATTCTTATAAATCAAATGGTATTATTACAGCCGTTTCCACTTTGGCTTCTTCTGTTATTGGAATCTGATAGGTCACTTTGAACAAATCAATTTTAGGGGGAAAAAATTCTTTCTTGGATGGATTTGGTGGAAATCTTATTTTCTAGGAACTGGGTATCGATCTGGAATAGTTTTATCGTTTAACTGTCAACAATCACCCCAAGCTCGTAAAGAAACATTCTTCTTTTGCACCATATCAAGGGAACAGCCCCACGTACTTTTTCAATCACATATTGGAATTCTCGGATTCAGAGGTCTTGCTCAAGAATAAATTGGCTGTTTTAGACCATTTTTTTTGTTGCAATACTTGGATATTTATATAGCAGGTCCGTCCGTATATGCAAGTCAGCAAACAATTTCTTTGATATTAATGGCCGAGACGTAAAGCTGGATCACTATATAATCCAATTATCTTCTTTTGATGGTGATAACTATATCTAAATCGTATTTATTAGAAAACCTACCCTTATAATTACTCTTATGACTTTTATGACAATGTCTGGCCAGTGAAATCGTCTGCGTAAGCCCAATTATTAATTTCTGAATTTTTTTTGTAGGTGTATACAGGCTATGTATAGGGTAATCCACATAGTGGCAACTTCCCTCTTATAGCATAGGAAAGGGATTTGAAAGGGGGGATGCGGAAAGGTAGAGGAAGGTAGCCAAGAGTTAACTATGGTTTAAGGATCCTACCCGGCAATTCGCCTACTAGTGATGCAGGGAAAACCCAACAAAAACGTGCATCGGGTAGGTCGGGCATTTGGTACTTGTCCCACGCACTTCCGATAGCGGGAGAGAAGTTTGCTGTGGGGACGCAGATTTCCCCGCTCCGTGCCTTGACCAGTTTAGGAGGTAGGTGGCTGTCTATTCCAATAGGAAAATTTAAGTCCAGTTTTATTGTTCTTTCAAACAAAAATGGCGAATTCTCAGCAGCAGTTGCAGCCGCTTCTTCTACTGCTGGCTGAAGTTTTTCGCTTTCATGAGCAAGGTTGTTTCCAGTTATTGGTTCGACATTGATTCCTAAATCTAAAATGGTAGAAACACTATTTATAATATAAACCAAATGAACCTCTGTAAGAAATTAATTTTGAACAATATAATTTGAAATTTTTAGACGTTTCTACCAAGTGTTGTGATCATTGTCAATACTGTAGCTTGGTTCAATAATATAACTATTGATATTATTGACTTAGTAGAAACGTCTAAAAATTTTAAATTATATTGTTCAAAATTAATTTCTATTTTTTCGTCTGTTATACGGGACGTTAACAATATTTATACATACATATAACACGCATGCACCTGTATAATCTTTGGAACTATTTAAAGACATATCTTTAGAGGAATGACATTGAACTCTTTAAATTGTTTTGTTTGTGATTCAGATTGGGGACAATTCTGATGTTTCAGTATTATTTTATTTTGCATTTCAGTGTAACTTAATTAATTGACATATACAAACAATTATTTTCCCAATTGTCAAGAACACAGTCTGTATGGGAACCTCTACCTCGAGAAGGATGGACGATAGTGATTCAAGATCACGATCAGACGATAGTTCTGATCAAGATTCTGAATTGGCGACTATATTACAGTATTTTATTAGAAGGTTTGTGTCACGTCTGTCATCGACGACAATTATTTAAATCTAAAACCTCTAAATCAGTTTATTTTAAATCCTAACTTCTTAGTGGGATTAGACAGTAGAAATTGTTTACGTCAGGTAAATGAAACCTTCCAGTATAATGATAGAACATTCATTAATAGCGTTGATATTTTATGTACAGTTTTAACACATTGTCATTGACATACTTAAGCTGTGTGTTAAAATATATGGTACTGTCTTCAATTTTTTGATTGTGCAAATAGTAAATCATACTTATTTAATTCATAAATAATTGTAACAGTAACTGTATTTTATGTCTAATTTTTTCAAATATATTTAATGTTTATTTATACCAGCATGTATCTCACATTTGAATACTAGGTTGTTGACATCATTTGATATATAGTGCCATGTGTTAACCATTGACAAAATTTCAAACTCAACAAATTATTTTCATAAATTTCGATACCAACACTACCAAGTAAATTTGCGAATTAATTTTTGTTTGTATTGATATTTCATGAATTAAACGCAGAAGTTATTAAATATGTTTGAGATAAAATAACTATTCAGCTGCATATATTTATAACAGAAATAAATTATATTCTGTTAATGGTTTTAACTTGTTTATCTCAATGTTGCAGTATTTCTTGATTTAATTCTTGATTTTTAGCTGTTGCAACATGATATTACATTGTTGAATGATAAAAGCTTATTTCTTGTTTACCACTCAATTTATAGAAACATAGCTTTACAATTATATCAACTGTCTAAAATATACAAAACATTAAGTTGTTGTAAAACTGAAACATTATGTTTAGAAATTTATTCTGAATGGAAAAATACAATAGTTTATACATGATCATGTGTTCATTATTCATCTGTCACGTGAAGACTTGGCCTTTCATATTTGCAATGATAATATGTGTTAGTGCTGTCTAGGTTATGTAACTACTTAAGGTCTTAGATTTGTGTATTACATAATTGTTCAGTGAAAAATAATTATTAAATGCAATATAAGTGAGCCAATCTTTTGTAGAAATATTTATTGTGATAAAAACAATACTGATCCTAGATATTTAAATAGATCATATAATTATCAAAAAGAATAAAAAATTAGTTTAGTCTTTTTTTTAAAATTTAGTGAAGGTATGTCTAGAAATGACATCTTTTGATCAGTAGCCCACACGTATACTTATATGAAAATGATTATATTGAAAATATTTGACTTTCTTTTGATTTGGCATTTATTCAGTGAAATTTCATGTGCTTTTCTGTTCAGATATTCATATACCTGATTTATGTAACCAATGTTTGTTAAAGAGAATTCATAATATTAGGACTAGTAAGTTCTTAATACCTACATTATTATATATGCTCATTGAATAGTTTTTTTTTTAACTATAATGTAGGAAATACTTTAAATTAATTGTTTCAGGGCTAGTTTTTATATGCTTATGAATTTGAAAGCAAGTTAATTTGATTTTTTTTTTACAGTGGACAGGTTCACATCATCTCCACTGATAATGCAGATAATGATGATAATTTTGTAGCCGCTGCATCCCCACCAAAAATAGATTTGAGGCCTAACACCCAACAATTGGATGTATGTTAAAGTTGTGTAACGACCATGATGTATTATTGTTATTTTTACCATAACATTTTAATGTGGTTCCAGAAAAGTGAGCTGAGCTTGTCTACAAAACAAGCATGTGGGCTTCTACACACAGGTAGAAATGTTCGTCCTACTTCAGTGGTATCAATGATAAAAGCAAGAGAAGTATGTTATTCTTTGTTTAGAAAATTTACAGATGATATGAATAATGAATTTATGTGAACAATCTATTAATGGCTTTCAGAGAGGGATATATGGCTCAAACAATTTTACTACAGGGGATCGTTGCAGGATTACCAGCAATTTCATACCAAATGAAATGAGTGCTGCTGCTGAATATCACAGCAAAGCTTTCTGTGGAAGTTTTTCTAAAGATGGAAATTTATTTATGAGTGCTTGTCAAGGTGATTAAAGCTTTTTTATTGCACATTAACTATTGAAAATGAAAAGGACATGTGAAAAACTGTTCATAATGGATTTTTTTTACACTGTTGCAAACCACATGCCCTCTCTGAATTTAAATGTTAATTACATTAATATGGTGGCTATTATGAAAAAACAATTGGACTTTGACTATTATTTTTAAAAGTAATTTGGACTTCTTTTATCATTATTTCTGAATTCCAAATGAGTTTGACAGTAATGTTCTATGAGGAATACAAATAGATTAATTTGATCAGTGTTATCATATAACATAATACATGAAATGAAGGCTCCAACCTGAAAGCTTTTTATAATTGGACATATGAAGATGAATATGGTATATTCTGAAAGCTTCAAGTACTAAAATAAATGCTTGAAGAAGTACAAGTGATACTGATTGCAGCCTGAAGTTTTAATCATGAATCATTTAATAGTTTTTTTTTATGTTTCAGATCGAAATTTGAGATTATATCGTACATCTCATGAAAAATTTGACTTATTTAAGAAAATTCAAGCTCGAGATGTGGGATGGAGCATCCTTGATTTTGCTTTTAGTCCAGATGGCAATTATGTTGTTTATTCAAGCTGGTCAGAGTGTTGTAAGTACTTTACAAAATTTTACATGTTATTTTATGATTATTGGTGTAACATGATGGAAATAACAATTCAGTGTCTTTGATAGAAAAATTAATAAACATTTACTAACTGTGTTTATAATATAAAAATATATTGTTGACTAAAATTAAACTTTCTCTACATCATTTTGATAAAATATGATTACGAGAGTACAGGTTCATATTGGAATGTTTTGTAAAGTAATTTTTTTTAAAGAAAAAGCAGGTTTTTTTATTTCTAAATATATTTGAATTGGGTGAATTACAAATAGAAGGTATTTGTGAACTTTGTATTACTGGTAAACTCAAGAAACATTCTAGAAAAATTATGTATGTCCAATATTCATGAATGATACATTAAAAACATTAATTAATTGAATGTTTTCAATATTGTGGAAATATCCTTACTTACATTTATTAGTAGGGGAGATTAAATTGCCAGTTGAGCAAACCATTGTGTTGTTGTTTCACCATTACTTTCATTGTTATGATCAAATTCATATTTAGTAAATTAACAAAAAGAAATATATTTCACGAATCTTACCCAAATATTGGCTTTTCAAAAATGTTATATCTACGCATGAAAATTGTTTTTACTTATATTTTTTAAAATTCAATTGAAATGTTACCGTATTTTCTTTCAGTGTACTTGTGCAATTTATTTGGAGATAATCTACAACAGGATCCATTGCCATTAGGACCTGAAGAGAGGCGTTTTTGTATTTTTTCCCTAGCATTTTCATCTGATGGTCGTGAAATTTTAGGAGGAGCTAATGATGGTTTTTTGTATGTTTATGACCGTGAATGTAACCAGAGATCTTTAAGGGTAATTTCAGTTTTTATGATTGAGGTACCAATTAATCAATTTAGTTTACAATTATGATGTTGTTACTTCAAATCTTACAGATCGAGGGTCATGATTTTGACGTCAATACAGTTGTATTTGCTGATGACACTTCTCAAATTCTATACAGTGGTGGTGACGATGGACTCTGCAAGGTATAATATAGTTTCGTAATACATGGGACTGTTGATATATTTGAAAGTACAAGAAGTGTTGTTTGTAGGTTTGGGACCGCCGAACTTTAAGTGAAGTAAATCCAGTCCCTGTTGGTATCTTAGCTGGTCACATGGACGGGATAACATATATTGACCCTAGAGGTGACAGCCGACATTTTATTTCAAACTGCAAGGACCAAAGTATAAAACTGTGGGATGTTCGAGTGTTCTCCAATAAAGATGGTCAAGAAAATACTCGAAAAGCAGTTGCAGATCAGAGTTGGGATTATCGTTGGCAAGATGTCCCAAAGAAATGTGAGTTTTCTTTAAGATATAAAAATAACATTTTAAAAAACTTAATGATTTTATTAACCTTATGGGTTTCTATTTGAAGTAAGAAGAAATGATATTTAGAAAAATGAAACATTGAATTTGTAGTATATTTGATTAATGATTGATATCCTGCAAGATGTAAGAACTTTAATTATTGACAAGAGTTTGATTGAATTTTGTGCCTTTCACAAGGTGGGAAGAACACCAAATTTCAAATTTGTGAAATATGTGAAATTTCAAATTTTCTTTTAATTAATTATATTTGAATGTAACATCTATACACCTGAAGAGGTCCCAGCCAGGGCTGAAACATCTTGTTTAATATTATGTTTTGAATTGAATATTTAAAAATTGTCCTGACTACTGGGCAGTTGTTGTTATTATTTAATTTTAATTATATGTACTGCCTGTATCTGTTAAGCAATTAGTCCACAATGTAAATTTATCCTCCTCAATAGATGGGATTTATGTCTTGCTTGTGTAATGGTTATAGCATGCATTTTTTTAATGGAAATGAAGTAATAATATTCAGGTATGCAAGTAATGAAGTGCAGGATGTATTCTGATGTGTCACATATAGTTATTAAACAACCTACTACCATTTCTACAGAAGTATTTAGAACAACTTTAAAAGTAATGAAAAATTCAGTTGTTGTGTTAATTATGGTTATGAATCAGTTTTGGTTTCTGTAGCCAATTGTAAATTAAGTCTGAAATGATTTTTATTTCTGTTTCAGTAATAAACCCAAAGAAACACCTTGAAGGTGATACGTCCATTATGACTTACAGGGGTCATACTGTTTTACAAACCTTAGTTAGGTGTCACTTTTCACCTGCCTTCTCTACCGGAGAACGCTATATTTACACTGGTTGTGCTGCTGGAAGAATAGTCAGTAAGTACATGATGTTTGCACTTGTTTTTTTTATTTTTAATACATGTTTCAGTTTAATGAGCTATCTGAGGCAACATACCAGATATGAAAATTATTCTTAATAATCAGACACTGCAAATTTAACATTAAAGATTTTGTTTTATATTTCATATATCAAAAAAGTAATACAATATATTCTTAACAGACTTTGTTTAAATTATTTGTAAACTTGTCGGTTAGAAATCAATTTAAAGTACATGACAGGATTAAGTGTGTGGTCAATTATTGGTTACAGTTGTTAATAATTATAATAAAAATATTACTATAATAACTGTGAAATTACAAATAATTTTTTAATAGTATTGAGTTGTATATTAATAATAACAAGCACTAAACTAAATCAACCATGTCACTATAAAGTTTGATTGTACTTTCTGCAGTTTATGATGTTCTGACCGGCCACATTAAGAGTGTTTTAGATGGACATCGAGCATGTGTTAGAGACGTTTCATGGCATCCATATCGACAGGAAATCATTAGTACATCAGTAAGTATTAGTGTATTTTTCAGTAAGGGTTCAACTAAGGGAGAGATATTTTACTTATCTTATAGGATAAAGGAGTGAAAGTAAACAAAAATTAACATCTGCTGAAAATAATATTAAAACAACCTTTATAACATACAGAATTAAAAAAGATTTTACTTCTTTTAAGTGTTTATTTTTTAATTTAGTTATAAAAGTCATTTTTAATATTATTAGTAGTGAAAATAGTTGAATGTTAGAAGTAAACTGTATTATAATTTTAGTTTGAGTTTTATAGTTTTCTTTTTTATTCAGTTGCAATTTGATAGTATTTGGTTTACCTAAGATTGAGTAAATGACCAAAAAATAAAAAATTACTTCATTTCTGTATCTGTGATTCTAAGACCACTAAGAAAGAATTTTGCACAGATCTCTCTTAATATATATAAGACATACGCAAGCCCTATGACACCAAATAAGCTGCAACCTCAAAAAGTAAGAATGTACTTAAAAACTTTGAAAAATTGTTTTTCACAAAATCAAATTTTCATTTGAGATGATGTTTTAAAGTGTTGAATAATGGAAACATCCTTCAGAAAAGCGTGTGCTCTCGGTATCAATGTGACGTCATCATGACGTGGCTATCTGTTTACTCAAACTTGAGCCAACCCCCCAATGTTAAGTTGATCATGCTTTAAAATGAAAAACAAAAATGTCACACAAAAAAGTGATAATACAACTGCACTTGTCAACACTCAAAGGCTTTTATCGCTCTAGGCTCTTCTTCGCACCTGACAAAAGGGACAAGGATCCCATAAATGTTGTGTGGTATTTATATTATTACTTTTTTTGTATGAATTGGCTATCTTTCTTATTCACTGAACATGCTTTATTATGTCAAACAAATAAATTATTTATGCTTTGGAACTAACGAAATACACTAAGAAACCGTGAAAAAAGTTTACTGTTTTTGGGTTTATAAGTTTTATTGATAATCTAATTTTTCATCTTAATTAGATAATGATGTATGTTAACAGACAAAATTAAGTGGTCTTACTTGACTAATTCCTTACCTAAATCGTATACATCTAACATATGCATTTTATATTTTCTTGAAATTGATATGTCTTGTGATAGCATCTTCAAATCGAAATACTTACTTCATTTGATATAATATCATTAGAAATATGATTGGTTTGATGTATCCTACAATTTTGTTCTATTCTTCACTAATATTGTATCCCAATATTTACCACATCTGAAATACTTTTTTGGTTTATGTGGTTTAAACAGTCTTACCATATTATTTTCCTCTTCACTGTTCCTTCTACCACCAGGGAAGCATAATAATATAAAATATTCAATCTTTCATGATGCTAAACCCTACTCGGTTTGCTCCATACATATTCAAGAAGCTTCAGTGTCCTTGTAAGTTTTCATTCTTCATTATTTTTTCCTAAGCACGTGTATCATTGTGTTTGCATAAATGGACCAACCTTATTTTTCTCCTATTGTACCTGTGATAATTGGTAGTTGCAGTATTAACTTTCTGTAGCACACCTATAAATAAGAACTTATCAAACTTCATCTAAATAAGTATATTTGGTTCTACCCTTCCTACATATTATTCTGAACTGGTACTGAGTTATGATGTGTTAAAAGTATGAAATGGTAATATGGTAACGAATCTTGAGATATGAAAGTTATAGTGACTTATTTGAACATAATTCTTTTGATTTGTCAAGGTAATTGTAAACTGCAGGCTTAGAGTTCTCTCCAGTTAGAGGTGGATGACAGATGTCACAATAATTTATAGAACCTTTTAATGTCCTTTTATATATATATATATATATATATATATATATATATATATAAATAATACATACGTATATTAATTTATTTTCACAGTGGGATGGTATACTTGGCAGATGGACATATTCAGGGAAGCAGAAAATGGGACTTGAGGACAATGAATATGCTGAAAATGTTGACAGTGAGGGAGATGCTCAACAGCATATGCCTCGTAGAAGTCAGCGGATTGCCCAGCAAAGGGTCAAACAGCGAAGAGTAATTCCTGACAACATTGTTGATGGTTGCTGACCTAAGCCGTTTTCCACAATAAATTCCATCTTGTCAGGTAAAGACTGTAAGATTGTTTTCATTTTTTCCCCATGTATTTTAGTTTTGATGTCATTAAATGAAATACTTATTTTCATTGGGTTTTAAGTATATTGGATAATACTTACTCATTTGCTTAGAAACAATAGTTTTGTTCTTAATATAGTGAAAAATGAAATTATTATTTCAACACCTCTATTCTAATATTGAATGTATGAAGTGACCAAAACTGCAAGAATGATGTAGATGTCCTATTAACATGTAGTGTAAATTTTTCAATATTTATCAGTGTGAAATACTTTTATGGCCAGGTCTGCAAGAAGTATATGTTTCTGCTAGATTTTAATTACGAAATCAGGACTCTTCATACTATTTTTGATCTATTCATTTTTAGGTAGTTAATAAAAAAAACTTGTGCCACGACATTCTGATGTTAAATTATGGCACAAAATATCAAGATATATGTTCAGTTTTATTGTTTTACTCTTGTTCTTCTCGGTAATTTTTGAGCAGCATAGTGACACATCTTACACAACATTTTTTCATTGGTATTCAGTGTGAAGATCATAACCACCATATTATTATGAAATTAAATTTGTATTAGTACTTTTACATATTCTAATCTACTGTGGGACTTTTAAATACTGTTTCTGATTAGCTACAGCTGTCTGACTAAATTATTATATTGCAGCAAAATTTTGAATGACCAAAACCTTGTTTACATTTTCATATAGCAATTTGAATAGTAACAACACCATGAGATTACAAGCAAGTGTAGTTTTAAAAAGTAGAGAAAAAGTGAATAAAAGTGTAAGAAAAGCAAAGTGAAGTTAAGAATATAAAGGTCACACCGAGAAGTTCCATATGAAACTGGCCGCTGACTGTCGAACAAATAAGAGACATTTAAGTTAATATTAACATAAAACCATTAAGTAACATAGGGTTTCCTGGTGTAACTGCTGGATAAAGTTTTCTTGGGATTCCAACCGGGTAGCGATTTTTAATTTCCACAACGTTTTGATGGCTTGCACCGCCATCTTCTTCAGGTGAAGTGAAGTGTTTAATTTCCACAATGTTTTGATGCAAGCCATGGTTGGAATCCCGATAAAACTTTATCCATAAAACCATTAGTTTTGTAAGTTTAATAAACCTACCACAACTACCCTAAATTTCGTGGAAAGTGAAAAGAACGCAATGAGTTTCATGAGGAGCCTACAGGATGCAGTAGTTAAAGTTAGTTGCAATGTGAGAGCAGCAAGGCAAAATTTTTAGAGGTTTAAAGTAATGGTTGCTCTGTGAAACCAAAAGGGTTAAATATCAGAATGTTTGATCTAAAATAGCATTCTATAAGAGACATAAGAAAATGAAATGGACAACTTTTACTATTTAGTAATGAAATTTTTTAATGTCTTGGGGATAGTTTAAATATAACAAGTATGAACAACGACAAGGAAAATCCAGACCAAATGACATTTAATTGTATGTAGGAGAGTTGTGAGAAAGCAACTATTAACTGAAACCAAAAATCAAACGCTGAAATAAATAAAATAGTTTATTCTAACTTTTAATACTTTGTCTAATAGGTTATTCTTTGAAATATAACAGAATGAAACTTTGCCACTGCTTTTTTATTGTTTGGTATTCAAGAAGAAGAAATTATTTAAATCGAATCTCACTACTAACTGAATTAAAGGATCAGGATGCTAAAATCTCTGCTGGTCTGGGAATTGCACCCAGGACTTCCAGTTGTTATGTAGCATTCTTTCCATAAGCAAGGGAAGCTTAGGTGATAAGAGCATCATGTACCAAGTAGAGGTGCGATTTCTGGTGTGGCCAAGAATTTTACTCACTGTTCCTTTAATTGTTTTGTATTTGAAAACTATATAAATATGTGAATGTGAGTCTGTATTTCTTATTCTTCAATAGAACTGGAAATTATTTAAATGTTGCTGTGTTTCTGCACAGGATAGGGCATTGTTTTGCACTCAAATATTGTTCAATTTTTATTTATTTAATAACTATATTTATAATTTTCTATTAATTTGTTTCAGCTGATAGTACCATCCGTGAATCTGCTGATTAAAAGAAATACATGTCAGGTTGATGCAATAGAAAAAATTTTCAATCCTAATGTTTGGACTATGAAGCAAAGCTTTAAATCAATTTATTAGATTTATTTAAAAATTAATATTAGTGACAAATGATCTCCATATTTTGTTTGCAACTCCCAACCTTACTTGGGCCGGAGTAACGATGATTAAGTGAAAACTTACAGAGCTGCCATAGCATTAAATTATTATACATTTTAATTGCAACATATGTTGTCACTAGCTTCATATTTGTTGTAGATTATTCTGCATCTCATTACAATATTGTCAATTTGAACCAAGATTCTTGGATCATTAAATTTTCCATTTACAGTTTTCTTTTGTCTTGAGCACAATCAATTGAATGACGCATTCACGGAATATGAAAAATGATGGTGATTGAGTTGTTTACTTAAATTATGAACAATGAACCACAAATGTTTTACTTCCATTTTGAATATGCTTAATATCAAAGTGTTATTTCTTTCCACTGGGTGGAATTTTTAGAAGTATACCTAGAAAGCTGATATATTTCCAGTCATGAGCTTGTATGTTGTATAGCAGATATTGAAATGATTTTGAACTGTGATATTACTGGATCTGCAAATACTTATAATGTAACACATACACAACTTACATTACATACATATATTTTTCCCATGTGACTGAAGTATGTAATTTTCATCTCAAAATATTCACTCTCCTGTGAAAATTCATAGGTACGCAATATTTATGCAGGTAATAGTAACGTAAATTCTCATACTGTCATGGTATCATAACTAACAAATGAGTCATTTACAAGTTCAGTCTGATGCAAGAATGAGTATATTTATCTATTAAAATCTTGTTTTTATCAACTTAAATTTTTATTTTCTTGAGACTGTTTAAGAATCCTTTTTCATATAGTTCTCAGTGTACTGAAAATTGTCATTTATGAACTATGTATCTGTTCTTTGTATTATTTAGATGAAATTTAACCAACATTGATATTATTTGGCACATGTATGTTGGGCATGTGTGTTTCACCAAAAAATGAGAACTATGATATAAATTGCCTTATATATGTACCACAATAACAGAGGTAAGAGTTTCAAGCAATTGCTGTTGGTAATTTCTCTTTTCATGTTAAAGGTATCTTACATGTTGAAAAATCTGGTCAAACTAATATTTATACGATTTTATATGCGTACATATAAAATGTTCAATATTGTCACATAAAAATTCATGTTGTATTGAAGAGAGAGAGAAAATGAGAGAGCTACTGAAATCATTATTATTATTATTTCACCAACAATTCTTTTACACAGTTAACTATGTATTAAGGTAACTAGGTATTAAGAATATAAAACTGATCCTTGTAAAGAATAATTTTATAATAAATAAACGTCCTTACTTTTCCATAACATATTTCAAGTAATTTTGGAATGTGTCCTTTGTTAAAAGTTTGGTGAAAGTGATATTCATTCGATTATTTGTGTGTGTGTGTGTGTTTAAGATTTACTTATGCTCAGACAATAGCATACAATAAATGCTTAAGATATTTGTGGTATCTATGATAAGTTTTCTTATGTTAGAAGTGTGAACTGAATCCACCTTGAAGTAAACAAGGGAAACCAGTCTTATAATTTAGGCCTTGTGTATTGCATTACTCTTATATATTTTATTTTTATGATTATTACCCTGTTTCAAATATAATTGTAACAATCTGTGATAAGAGAGTTTGCTTCAGCAAGAAATGGAAACAAAAACAAAAAATGGCCAGATACTGGTTCAACTCCTGTACATTGTTTTCTTATTTTATTTTGGTTATGATTAATATTTATTTGTGAAAATGCAATCTATTGTACACATGTTGACGACTATTAATAAAGTGGTGATATTTGGAAATTTGTGGGCGTATCAAGTTCCACTATTTTTTTTTTGTATAGAGAGTTTGATTCATTTTCATATGTAAATATTTGTTAATTTTATTTTATTTGGATATTTGTATAAAAAGAAATGTTTATATGAGCTTTGATTACAATATGTACATATATTAATAAATATCATTTGATTTTTATCTACGCTCTCGCTGTCATTTGTATCACCTTCCTGAAACAGAGAAAATAAATCAAATTTGTTTTTGCAATAAGTTACTTCATATTTTAGGAAACGTGCATTTAAAAACTAAATGATGTAGAAGCTGTTCATGTCCTCTATCGATGATGTGCGAGTTTTAATATTTAACTTTCAATCTAGAAGAGTGTACAGTGGAAATGATATAGATTATAGTGAACTGCTATTGACTTGGTACTGTTCATTAACTGCCCAAATCTAGTTATATTGTGCCAGAATCACTGGGTGGTTTGAAAAAAATCTCATGTTTTTAAGCTCAATAAGGGAATCCCGGAGCCTCTTCAGCCTCAGTGTTTGGTTTTCTGGTCGAGTGAATGGAGCTTCCATGATGGAGGCAATGATGAGATTGTTATGTCCACTTATTATTGTGTTCATACAAACGCTGGATGATTACTTTCATCATGGGATGCATGGGTCGTAATGCGGGGTGTGCCACTTATGAGTCACATTACACAGTTTTGCATTACCTGCATGTGGTTGATGTGAGTTACTGTGGCATCAATAATAATACATATTAAGTTACAAAATGAAAAAAAAAAGATGTTGAGAGTTTATTGAATCATAAAAGAATATATGCTATTTAAAACTTATACAGGGAAGGAAAGCATGTTACATGTGTGTAAGTATTTAATTGCTGCTTTCCTTCTCCCTCTGTTCTCAATAGCGAGGGATTTGACTTCATGATTGATGGAGCATCCTCTGCTGTGTTCTACGGCTGTTTGATTGAGTGCTTGTTCAGTTTCTACTTTTCTGAGAAAGTGACAAGACAACCCTAAAAATTCAAGAAATAGCATCCAAATAGAGACACGAATGTAATTATTATTCAGGTATGTAAACTCATATTTTAAATTTATTCCTCTATCACAAAATTAATACAAATTACTGTTGGCCAATATATTTACAATTGGTATCCATATCTTGAGTGCATGGCAAAGTACTGCTTGAGTTACCTTCAGCAAGTCAGATTGGTACAAATATATTCTCTTTAATGGCTGCCATTTCATTCTTTTTATTGCAATAATAAAAAAGGGGATTTACTGAATATAAATGCAAGAGTGAACTATAATATTGGTATTCCTATATTTCCTGTTGTGTTTAAAATTTACAAAAATGTTTATTATACAAAAATAAAGTTCCAGTGGCTAAACCCATGGATTGACAGATCCCACGATTCCTCTTGGCATTGAGAATTTCCTTAAAAAAATGGACACCCAAATAAAACATTTAATTTGTTTTTTCTCTTGACCTACTTTTTCACCTCTTTTGTTTTTAAAAAGCTTCTACAATTGTTACTTAATCTAAATTTTGATAGGTTGATAGAAATAAAAACTTTTAAATAATTGATAAAATAAATACCACATGACGTTTCCGCAATTCCTGTTGGTTTCATCAGGTGATGAAAAATTGTAAGTGCTACAAGAACTGCACGCCTCTCAAACCAGTTGTCAAACTAAAAATCTATTTGTTAATATTCATCTAATACAAATGTTTTTATATTTTCAACTTTTAAAATCATATTCCTCCTCAGAGTCGCTAAGATGATATGCAAGGGTACATTCTTGATGGAGATCAGTTGCTTGAGTTTGTCTTCAATTTTGGGTTTTAACTATAAAATACTCGCAATCACGATCACAATTTTTGTCATATGGCATATGCTTTGCTCTTGGTGCTTCTGGACAACCTATTTTACTCTGTTATAAAAACTTTTGTCTCCTCTGAACTGTGGCTCTAAATTTCTGATTTATTTACCAGAAATGAATGCACATACTTTTTAACATTTGAATTAATAGAAATACTTTGTTGTAATCTATTATTGAATTCATAAGAAGTCCATGTATTGTCAGGTCAAGGTTGGTTAGGGCTGCATCACCTTTGAAGTCCCATATATATATAAAATTAGTTCCAATTATATATATATATATATGTCACATTCTTACTATTACAATTTATATATATATATATATATATATATATATATATATATATATATATATATATATATATATATTTGTTATTCAATTTATATGATTTAATGTTACCACATTCAAATTAGGTCACTAAATTATGTTCTGTGTATGACAATATTTTAGTTGTACACTGATGACTTTTAAGCACATCATAAAAAAAAAGATTCAATTGTATATTTAAAAGGACAAAGTTAATGACAACAAACTAAATTACAATACCATACATGCAACTTGATAAATTCTATTTCAAAACTAATATCTGTACAATTGCAATTAACTGACATGTTCAGAATATATTGAAACTTAACCTGGTTATTTGTGAAAGCTACAACAACCTACTTTTTTTTTCATGAAAGCAAACAGAAGATAGTGAACATCTGTGCTGCTGCCTTATCTTTATCAGGAAGTGAGTATTAGAAGATGGCAGTAACTTGACTGTCTTAATGTTGACATTACAATAATAAAATAAGAATGTATTCAGTAATTTTAATGCATTAGAGAGACCATGCATGTTAACCTCTAGCATAATTGCTCATTAGAATATCAGAGAAGTTAAAACAGGCATTTTCTTTCTTGACAAATTTCTGTGGATTTGAGTGAACTACTTCATGTAAGCATGAAAATATTTTTATGGTTTAATTTTAATTACAGTAATTGAATAGATCCTTTTTTACACACACACACACAAAAAAATTGCTTAAATGAAGATTTAATTTATAATGTTTATCAAGACTTCATTCTATCCTTTTTTCATTTCAAATCATTTGTTTTATTACTGATTGCATTTAATATATTCATATACATTTATAAATCAATTAATTATCTTAAAAATGAGGTTAGATAAGAGACTGTTCTTCATTGTATTACAGTGCCAATATCCAAACCTGACATAGTCAAGGTTTCTGTTATTAATTAATCCATAATTAGAAGATAAATGAAATGAGTTTTTTTTCACATTACATTCAATTTGATATACATTTTCTTTATTTTAAAAGATTTCTGCAGTGTTACAATATAAATGATAGGTTAAATAATCTAATCGTTATTTTAGTCATGTGTTTTTCATGAATAAATACATAAGTACATTATTATTAGTATTTAAAAGAACTCAATTAATGTCTGTAAAGACAAATGAACCATAGTAATTAATGACCTGTATTCTATAAATTAGTTTTTTGAACAATACATTATTTAAAAGTGAGGAGATGTTTTGATCAACTGTTGTGTTCTTTGTCAATGCTAGAGTCTGGCTTGTGTTGTTACTAGAATTATTATTGTAATAATTGTACTAAGAAATTTAAATCAATTAAAATGTTCTGTGAATTAAATAATTAATTAGAAATGTGGCCTGCTATATATAAATTTAGTGAGTTCTTCTTTGAATAGTATTTGTCAATCTTTTAACTGTTTGATGGAATTTGGAGGTTTATTAAATTTGCTAATAGAATTGTTATAGACTCATTTACCAACAAAAAATTTTAATTATCATAGATGATTTAAGTTCATTTTTACCTTATTGTATTAAATTTGTGTACCTACATATGAATTTGATGTGAATCGTCAATGCCAATAGTTTAACAGTTAACATTAATGATTTGATTTACCAGTGCATAATACTATATATGTTGAATTTTTGAAATATGATGCTCGAGATGAAACTTGAAAGTCCGACGACCTTGTTTTGAAAAATAAAATGTTCTTTCTTCCTGAGCAATTGGCAATTATAAGCTAACATATAGAAAAAAATTGCTATTGCTTCAATAAGTTTCAATAACTTCAAATGTGTCAGTTGACTAGTGATTAACTATAAACAAATCATTGACTACTTTTTATAAGGTGTGTTGTTTGTACGTTATTAAAATGAGTATATGTGCAAAAAGTGAAGTCTCAGAGATTGTGTTGTTATACCAATGATGAAAATTTTACATTAGTGTGCCCCCAAATGTAACCTCGTGGAATACCATCTTTATTAGACCCCAATCTGTTCAGAATTACTAACAACATGGAAGTTTTTCGTTTATAAAATATAAAGATAATAAAGAAAGATGTTATGGATTTCCTTAATGTAATATTAGTAACCCATGTTGGGAGAACAACTGGAAACATTTTAACATGATGATCTAATTTTTTAACAGAACCCATTCTGAAATGGTATTACTGAACTCCTAAAGAAGATAGATTTGGCTCTATATATGATCTACATTTTTTTACAAAAACAGAATCTAAATGATGCTGTAGTATTTTATAATATTAAAAAGCAATTCAGCTGCACTGTGATGTACACTTCAGCAATCATGGACAAAGGGCCTTGCTCAGTTGTGGATCCTTTATGGAAAACATAAATATGTCACAAAATTTGTTTTTGACAATGTTATCCATCAAACATGGTGTGGTGTGCTACAAGGTTCAGTTTTGGATCCCATACTTTTCCTTATATACATTTACAATCTAGCACAAAATACAAATGACAGCACTAGTGTATTATTTGCAGATGACACCAGGTTTCAAGGTCTATTCCTGTTTCATTAAAGTCCATCATAGATGAATGTCAGTAAAGCTGTTTGGAACAGCTTCAAATGAATGAAATATAAATCAAGCTAAATGATAGCCTTATAAAATGCATTGGAGATACAATATTTCTGGGGCTTTATATTCAATAAAACTTAATAAAAAAAGGGGCAATGAGTAGGCTTCAGAATGTTTTCTACTTTTCACAATGACAGTCAAGTAAACTCAAGCATATTAGGCTTCGTTTCATGTTGGCATAATATTTTGTGGAAATTCCCCTCTGTGTGCGGAAGTATTTAAAAAACAAAAGAGAGCAGCTTGCATAATAAACAATTTGATGCCAAATAAATCTTGTAAGCCATAATAAATAAGAAGGGGCAAAATTTAGCCTTTGTAATGCATATATCTCCTCGTCTGTATTATTTTCCATTAATTACTTAATAATGGAAGAACATATTAAAACCAATAACAAAGTATGTACTTATAATACATGCAAATGTTTAGAACAGGAATAGTGTTTTGAATTAGGTTCTGTACTGTTTTATAAACTTATAGTACACATAAATAATTTGAAACTTAACAACTACAAAAAGAACCTAAATTTTTCTAGTGCAGAACTATTTCTTTTTAGGGAATTTTTTAGAAACAAAACTGTAAATTGTGTTGTAATTTAGTATATTCTGTTAAAATTCCTGTATGTTATATTTAATTGGTACTGCGTTTAATCTATTTAATTTAAATCTTCAATTGATTTGGAGGCTGTTTTTTTTATCTTGTGGAAGTATTTATGTATATGATGTCAATTTTACATTAGGTTGCATATGTGAATTTTATTACAGTAGTATAATTTTTATTTTGCAGAATGTCTTCAAATTTTGATAATATTACTAGAAGAGATGTAATTCCAGTAATTTATACTAGTGGAACCCATTATGAAGTTGGATTCAATGTGGTATGTAGTGAGAACATATTCACATATGTTATAACTACTATGGAACTATGCTGGTGTTAATAGAGTGTGTAAATATAATAATTGAACTGATTAAAAAGTTATAAAGTAAATTAGTTGTTTTGGAAAGCAAATGATTATTTAAGTAATGAGACACGTGAATATTAGTTCATAAAAATAACACTTTATGCAGAATTGTGCACATAATTCATCACCAAGTCAATAATATTAAATTTTATCCATTTATTATTACTTATAATGTTCATCATGTGATGGGACAAACATAAATTTTGAAATAATTTTGACCAACAAAATGTAAAAGCCAACAACAACAATTACATGATTCTAATCTTTTGGGCAGAATCATATTAAAATTACTCTTTCTGTAATAGGAGGAATTAGTAAATAGACAAAATATGATTTCTCAGATACATTTTATTTTTAGGGATGCACACTGAGCAGTCTTATAAATACATTTTTAAATAATTATGAACATCTTCAAGAGCTCATACAAATTTATGAATTACCTGAAGGACGTAAAGTGTATGATGAAACATTGGCATGTGTTCAAGAAAATTTTCCACAATATGTTGACGAGATCAAAGGAATGGCAGATGGTTCAAAGATTTCATTTCATAAGGTAAAACCCTATACAATTTTTCTAACATCTAATTTAAATCATTTAAAAAATTACTAAAATTATATTTCAGTTATTTTTACTTCACATTGATGACATTCTACAAAATACAATCAACTCATCAGTCCATTCAGCTGTGAAAGGATGTTCTGATGTGTGGATGAATTCCACTACACAGGTAAATATTAAAATTAATTATTGGAAATTGGCAAATATTATTACACCTGTAATGCAGTAATGCTTGACTGTCCACAGTTTGAAGTGACCCCCGCCATCTGTCATCTTCTGGCCCTAAAATTCCATTTCTACATAAACTGTGGACAGCCAAACATTACTGCATTACACGCCTGATGAGGTCCATGAAACATGGCGGAAACATTCAGTGTTTTATTGCAATGTATTAATTTAACTTTCTGATTCCACGCTGTCTGTATTCAGCCATTAATTTCACTTAAATATTGTAACAGACAAGTTATATCATATTAACTTATTTAGCTGAATTTAAAATTCTACAAAATGAAAACAGTTTTTCTAAAATATCACAAAATTGATACAGAAAATGATATTTATGAACGCATTAAGCTGCAAATTTTGCAACAAGATACAAGAACCTTTTTCCTTTTGAAAGAAATTTATGTATAAATATGTAGAACTTTTAAGCAATCTCATTTGTCTAGAAAATTATGGGCCACACTGAGGACGCAAGAACTGAAATGCTGAATCATGTATACATTGTATCAGCAAACATAAAATCTGATAAACCTCTAGGTCGCTGGAAAATCTCAGAGGAGCATTTCACTGCTCTCTGCTATCCTGGTTGTCTTCCTGGATATACTATGGGATATAACAATCATGGAATGATTTTAACTATAAACACTTTATGCCCAAGGCCTCTTCTCTCGGGGAAAACTCGTATGTACTCTGCAAAATATATATTAAATAATTTTTTGTACTCAAGTGGTGTTCACCACAAACCACAACTGCAGAATTCAGATGTAAACTTCATTAGATCCTTTGAATACCTAATAAAATAAATTATTTTTTAAACATTTAAGGTGAATGCAGGTCAAACATAGTATTTAAAGACATGTTAGAGTCATAGAAATATATTGATATTCATATTCATTTTGTTTTACTTTGGAATTGATTTTAAATAAATTATATAATGGTTGAATGTAAATGAACGAAATCAAAACTCATATTTCCAAATCCTGAAGTGGTTTGTTGCCATGTAATTCTCATGGAACCTTTCAAATTTAGTTTGTTGGACTTCCAATAGATCATAAATAGCTTAAATGTACAATATATTGTTCTCGGAGCTCAACCGGGTTTTGCATAATTGTAGAACACAACGTTTCGACGACTAAAAGCTCTGTCGTCATCTTCTAGGCGAAGAAGAACTTCGGTGCAAAACCCGGTTGAGCTCCGAGAACAATATATTGAACAACTGCACCGGGAAAGGCTTCAATCTTTGAGCTTAAATGTATATCTGGAGAGAGTGTTGATCAAATGAGAGCTGATTTGGCCTTGAAGGTTTTTCCTTGTGCCAATGAATCAAATTCATGCACCATTGTCACATATTATTGTCCATGCAGCATCTGCTTTTCTTACATTTTCATATTACTCAAACTGATAACTATTGTAATTAATCTAAATGAATTAAGAATTTATAATAATGTATTTGGACACTTTTAAGAAAATTGTATTTACAGCAAGTGCATTTATGACACGAGCACTTTTGGCTGCTGCAAATATAGAACAGGTAACAGAAATCCTATATGATGAAGGATGTGGTTCTGCAGAAGGATTTGCTGCCAATATGATGTTTATTAATAACGATGAAAAAACTGTCTTTTATAACGCCGAAGTAGCACCCCCACAGAATGAGAATGTGAACAGAAGTTCTGTGAGTCTAATCACTATTCATGAAGGAGAGTCAATGATACATTGCAACAGGTAAAATGAACTTTTCATTCTAAACAATTTGTAAATCATTAACACCTTTAAGCAATTAGTCAATTTAAAATTTTTGGAACATGATAGACTTCTACAAAGACCCCTGTGACAAAAGTGTCCAGGAAATTGATAAATATGGGATGTATAAGAATACAAACAAATAAAAAAATACCAAAAACCTTAAATGAGAAAACCAAACATATTTTAAAATGGTGATATTCTGAGACAAATTTAATATATGATAATGGATGAAAATAGTCAAAATGAACTATTTATTAAAGCTTACTTTTAATATAACTGTAACCTTTGACACATCTGGAAACATTGCTTCAAAGAAGAATCAATGCAATATGTCTGCAATAAAATTTTATATATAAAAAACTAGATAAAAATTTATACATAGGAACCTATAAACAACTGAAAACATTTCCGAATACTCTACCTTTAGGAATCCAAATATTCGAGCCTGTGTTTTGTTTTCTCAAATAGTATTCTTGGCACTTGAACTGAATTAGTGAATTTTTTCATATTGATTTAAATGTTATAGTTATTTAAATTTCTTCTTTAAATATACACTATAGTTAGAGTGTTATTTGAGATACAAGTAGCTCAGAGTTTAACATCCAAGGTGAAATACATGGCATTTACAGTTATTTAAGGTTGGAAACCAAAGAAGCAGATGCTCTCACAAGTAGTGAAGAACGTTACAGAACATTAACCCGCTTCCCCAATCCTCAGTCCAAAGAGGATGTCCTCAATATGTTGGGGGATCAATCTTGTGAATATCCAGTTTTTAGAGACAACAAAAGTCTGAATGCATTGACAGTGTGTGTAGGTAAGAACCACAATTTTTACACTATTATTCAAGAAATTTATGGTCAGATATCTTTCTATTCTTTATTATTATGTTTCATTATATATAAATTTATGGACAAGTTTTTAATGAGAAAGTACAAAATAAACTTTCTAAGCAGCTAAAATAATATCTTTAAATATTGAATAGTCAATTTATGGTTTTGTAATATATAAATGATTATCTGAAAATGGAGTTTTGTCCACTGTTTTGTCATCTGGGCCATTTAGGAATGTGCGGCAATCGATGCTCAAAAATTATTTATGTTTCCTAACTTTAGGCATGCTACATTTGATTTCCATGTAAAATATTTCTTTACGCAATATTTTCATTTCAACATTTAAGACCTTTTAATATGAAATATATTTTATAAAAATCGTATTATTGAAATTTTTTCAATTTCACAGGAGTTTTTGATCTATCTGATAGAACGTTTAGTATCTGTATAGGCAATCCAAAAACTTCAATCCCAACCATGGTGTTGCCTATAGTTTTGAGATCTCGGCTAGGAAGCCATTGATTAGTAGCTGATGGAACTTCTGAAGCCCTATGTGTGCTTCTGCACTTAATGCTGCATTACATCAGCCATTACAGGGATTATTTGAATCCCACTTTCTGGGCTACGAATGTCTGCAACGTCATTTCTGTTAAATTTTACTGCTTGACAGTACATTCTAGATAATAACTGTTGTCATAAATGTGTTGCAATTCAACATAATATTTTCTAACTCACTGCCTAAACTTGAGTTACTGTAAGAGTCTATTGCATAAAAAAATTATCTGAATATTGTTTTACTTTCACTCACCAGTAAAAGTAATTCATTGAGGTTCAGTATTATAATTTCATTATAAACAATTCTACATCACACATATAAATATATTTTTATGGAAGTATGTTTAAATATAATAAATACCATAATTTTCTAATGCAGCTAGAAAAAGTTCTGTGAAATGTTAAGTATATGTAACAGTAGTGATAAATAATTTAGTGTATTCTTAGATATTAATTATATCAATTTCACATAAACCGGTGAAATAACAAGATTTAAATTCTTCACAGCATTACTAAAATGTCCACAGTACACAAGATTTATCAGATTCTGTTGTATGGATAATTAGACGATATATTTTTAATTTGTCCTTTCTTTAGACGAACATGTGTAGATGAAACTTCCGATTAAAGTTTTTAGTAACAAAAAACAATATTATAGAATTTGTTTTGTATAATCACCATTCAAAAATGGAAATATATGTAAATTAATTTTAGTTATAGTTACTCCAAAATTGGTGATGATATTTTATTTTATTTCTATACTCCAAAAATTAATGCGAGTATGCATGAAATATATCATGATTTTATTGTAAAATTATTGTTTAAAAGGGAATACATAAGAAAGTATTTTATATAAAATGTAAATTTAACTCATATTAAATATTACATAAAGAAAACCCTAAATATGTTTACATTATTTCTGTTATCCAAGATTTACAGATTTATTGAGAATTTATTAGTGCTTACAACTCTATGTAGTTGTGATTTTTATTCTGATAATGAATTAATCAATGAAAAGAGGATTTATAAGATATGTGAAAGATAAATGTTGGAAGGCACAATGGTCTCGAGTTAAGGGGATTTATTTTCTGGCCAATCAATGTTGTATTTATGGCTTCAGGAAGATCCTTGTCGGCTTGGGATGGACTCTAGTGCACATGTGGATGTTTTTTGTCTTCTTCAGTCGGCAATTTCTTACCATTTTGGGAAATGTTGCTTTGTATTGGGTGAAGGAGAGTACATTCTTTTACACTCTAAGTTAGTGTCCTCATATTTGGTTTGTTAATAAGTAATAAGTAGTAATATACAAGGACAGTCAGTTCATTCTTTATTAATCTTGGAAGGGGCACGAGTGCAATAAGAACAATGTTAATCTTGTGAAAGAGACTAGTGCAAAAGGTTGTGCTATATTTGCAAAAGACTTGTGTTGTCCTTAACGACCCCACCACGACTCTGGGCTTCATCATAATAATAAGTCATGTTACAAAGGTCCTGTATAGAAGCCGAGGTTCTAGGATGTGGGATGTGTCAGTGTGTACATTTTTTTAGTTAAATATGTAAATAATGTAATATAAGAGCCAAATTTTACAAATTCATTCATTTCTATAGTCTATAGTTTTCAAACTAATAATGTCATAAACTTGGATAGTTCAGTATTTAATGGACACTGTCCTCCCGTTCAGTGCATTAGTATGAAATAAGTGTTTGTGTTTCTATGAAAAATATGTACATATATGTTTAGGATCAGTGGTGAAATAAGTTTTTGTGATTTATGATTGTTTTTATGTTTCAAGTAAATAATAACGGTATTAAAGTGTTAAAATTAAATTAATTGACGATTTTAATTTTTTTTAATAATTTATGTAATATTTTAACCCTCCCCGTTTCTGTATAAATATTAATCCTTTTCTGTGTACTCATTTCACTCATTTTCAAATTGTCTGCTTTTATGTTTATTAATATACATATTTATGTTATTTTGTATTTTCTTTTATTTGTAGTATTCTTACATATATATGTGTGTGATGTCTTAGCTTATTGTTACATTTATATATTTTCAAGTTGTGTACTTTACTGTCGTGTGCGATGACTATGTAAATTTCTTTGACTCAGTAGAGGACTAATGGAACCATGGAACGAATAAATAAATCTAAATCTATTTGCAGTTATATAATATTAGTAACAACAAATTGATGAAGATTAATAGTTCACGCTGACTGCTAACATTTCCAGTTATTTTATTGCTCTCAGGAATAGTCGAAGGTGGGCAATATAAAGCAACCGAACAATGCACACCTCAAGGTGGAATAGCAAGCCCTGAATTAGCTAATATACATCTACATTATGTAACTGGGGCTGATCCAGATGTAACACATACGATAATATTAGGTTTATTAATGGTAAATCTTGTGTTTGTGCTGCATATTTTAATATTACTAATTGCCAACATTCATTATTTGGAACACAAATGGGGCAAGTTATAAATTTTCTTAACTTTGCAATTATAGGCAAACTCAACATAATTTTTTTGGCGATTAAACCTCTGTAATTAAGTGATATTTTGTAATTTTACAAAATCAAATTAAAATCTTGGAAGATGAAATGATGGCATTAGTTGATCAAAGTCAAGAGCTAAAAAAAAATTACATATCAATAACCAGGGGGAAAAAAAGCATTTCCACTATTTTAATGAGAAAGTCAAGGAGCAAAGATTTCGTCCTACTGTTTTTGTTACCAGTTTGAGCATTTGAAATACATCCCAGAGTAACTTAACTCCACCAATTGCACCAGGATAAAAAGTACAGTCCAGATTTTAGTAGAATGTAAGGGACTGGATAAGGAGAAATTAAGTTACCCTTAGCTTTAAATTGACTTTTATTATTATATGACTGTTTAATCCGTGGTATTTTTTTTTGTGAGATAAATATGTATTTGGCTTGGCGTCAATCTAAAAAAAAAAGGCAAACCCGTAACACGTAACCGTTATGCTCTCGCCGCGATATCTGTTGGGAGGAAAGTGGAAGCTTATAGGACGCTGAACGCCATCTCTATCGGTGAGAACATTAGGAACTACATCGACGACGACATCTTTGACAATCCGTTCAATTCAATTATTGGCTTTACAACCCTGGATGGTCAACAATATTATTCCATTCTCCCCTGTCATTCGCCAGTCGTCTCCATCCTCGTCCTCCTCAACTCCGGCTATCCGTCGTAACCCTGGTCTTCCTCTTATTCTTCGTCCCTCCTGTTTCCACAACATAATTTTCTTAGGTGTTCTGTTCTCAGCCATCCTCACCACATGTCCAAACCATGCAATTATTCTACTCTTCACGTACCTTGAGATATTTGTTTGATTAATAAGACTGTCCAGCTCGTGGTTCATCAGAGTCCTTTAGCTACCATCGTTATTCTTTATAAGGCCGTATACATTCAGTATTTATAACAAAGTCTCAGACGAGACCTTCGTTACACTGACACAGGGTAAGACATTCGTGATTCGAACTCTGTTGCAAAAATCATGTCTTTTTTTCAGCTTTTTTTTTAAATAAATAAATTATATTGTACATTTTTTATGGAACGATTCCGAGACTCGTGTGGAGCAACATCTTCCATCCAACTGCGTTTATCAATACCTTTGCCCATTACCTAGCACAAGGATGGAAGCACAATAGGACCTTTCGTCAGTCTCGTGTCTCTTTGAGGCTGTCAACACGCGAAACCAGCGGAACAGGTGCGCAAGGTTCCATCCAGCATCACTGTAAGGATCTTATATTTAAATAACTGTGAGGATGTCGACGGTCAGTCGCGGTGTGAGAAACAATACGTCTTATTCCTTCACTGCTGTAACAATTTAACAAATAATTATGGTGGGTTGTTTTTTTTTATTTCAGGACTAGCTGGGTGCCCGGCGTTGCCCGAGATGTCCCGATACACTCCAATTTCGGTTGCTTTTGCGCTATTTTTATGTAACGCTCCTCGAGGGTGTAGATTTGTAAGCGGAACATACCCATATGCATACCCACATGTATACACACATACATACCCGTATAAGACAATTTTATATAATATATATAGATAGATAGATATACATACACTATTTAAAACAATTATTAAATTTGTAGACATATAATTTTTCCATCTGAAATTAAACTATTTGGTGGTTTTAGCAATCTGCAGTTGGTAGCATTGTATAAAATTAATGCAAAACATTACGAAATACGCTGTCTTCAATAAAAATATATCAATTTTGAACATTTAAGTATTGTTTTTATCATAATTCTATGTATCTTCCAGTGTGTAATTGGGCAACATATTGGTCCCTGATCCCGTTAAATATTCCACGTCAAAAGTCAAGTTATTTAAAAGAAATTTAATGCCATGGATTGTATAACCTTTAATAATAAATTATATTTATCACTCGATGTAGTATTGGTAGATTTAATTATACTTATTATTCAATCAAAATATTTCTGCTTTATTTCATTACGAAATACAGAACTATATTTAGGATGCGTCAATGTCTTGAAAACTTATGACGTCATCGTCTCGCGCAGTAATTTTAACACTAATTCGTAACTTATTTCAATTATAATTATTTCCACGTTTATTCTAGGGGTTTCTCACCCCCACAGTACCGGTTCTCGATTTTGGCAGAATATATATACCAATTTTTGTTGAATAAAATTTGTATAAAGAACAACGTAAATACATACATACATACATACATACATACAAATATACATCCTTTTTTATTATATAGAAGAAGAAGAAGAAGATAAATAAGAATTATTTTTATTTATAAAATCCCCGCAAGGGTCGCACAAGTGCCCCGACCTAATTAAGAAAACAAAAAAAAAATATGGCGATGAAATATCTTTAATTCTCAACAGTTGCCTCCCCTTGATACACATCGATACCCAATGTGTAAAGTGAGAAGCATTGAGCTCCATCCATCCCGCAGACTCCACAACTTGTACATCGTCAGCAAATCTTTTACAACTGAACAATTTCTTCACGTTTGGAAAGAGAAAAATAGTTCCAGTGCGCTAGAATCTGGCGAATAGGGTTCCGCGAGGAAGCAGTTACGAGGGTGGTTCATTAAATAATGTCTCCATTCTTTTTTCTCTCTCCTTAATTAAGTTAGTTATGTGAAAATTCTTCTCCAACCCGCTACAGTAACAAGTCAACAGGTGACAGCACTTTTTCAAAACGGCTGACACTGGCGTACGTATTAGACAGCGTTCGTGAGATTTAATTCTCAAAAATGCGGAAGCTGAAACGCCCATTCGCATTCATCAACGGCTGAAAACGATGTTGTATGGTGATGCAACAGTGGACGGCAGCTCTGTTCGGCTGTAACGAAGCTGGAGGGAAAAACACCGTTGGCGTCGATGGCTTAGGAAGTAAGACCACGCTTTTTACCTCAGTGGAATACATGCCCTTGTTAAAAGGACGGATGCTATGTTGAAAAGTGATAATTTAATCATTAATGTTGATGGTTTATGCTGTGTAAATTTTATTTAATTATCGTGACTCACCCTCACTGATTTTGGCTATCGCGATAATGGATGTGATGGAACAACACTTTCTTTATTTCTTTACACAATCGCTTCAGTAAGTTCTCGTAATATTCGCCATTGATTTTATTCCGTTTTTTTTTGGATAAGCAACGAAAGTTATTCAACCCACATCCCTAAAAAAAAACCTGACCCCATGACGGCGCCAGTACAGATCGAACTATTGAAAATTCAGAACATACATAGTTTGGTTAATTTTTTTTAGGGCAACAGGCTACATGAGGGTAATCCACATGGTGGCAACTCCCCTTTAATAGCATAGGAAGTGATTCTAAAGGGGGCATGTGGAAGGGTAGAGGCAGGTAGCTAAGGGTTAACTAGGCCCCCCGGGCTATAGTTTAAGGATCCTACCCGGCATTCGCCTAAAAGTAACGCAGGGAAAAGCCTAGAAAAACCTGCATCAGGTAGGTCGGACATTGGGTACTTGTCCCACGCCCTTCCGATAGCGGGAGAGGGGTTTGCTGTGGGGACGCAGCTTTCCCTTCTCCGTATCTCAAACAGTTTGGGAGGCAGCTGGCCGACTGTTCCAATGGAAACCGAACAACTCTTACCGTATGCCCAAAGTCTCTGACCCCAGAACATACACCTCTCAAAACAGGCCGAGGTGCGTCGGCATGTGAGAACCTTAGTTCAAAAACGGAGAGGAAAAGGCATCCTTTTTTTTTAGGGCAACAGGCTACATGAGGGTAATCCACATAGTGGCAACTCCCCTTTAATAGCATATGAAGGGATTTGAAAGGGGGGATGCGGAAGGGTAGAAGAAGGTAGACAAGGGTTACTAAGGCCCCCGGGCTATATTTTAAGGATCCTACCCGGCATTCGCGTAAAGAAATGCAGGGAAAACGCTAGAAAAACCTGCATCAGGTAGGTCGGACGTTGGGTACTTGTCCCACGCCCCTCCGATAGCGGGAGAGGGGTTTGCTGTGAGGTCGCAGCCTCGTTGCCTCGGCCAGTTTAGGAGGCAGCTGGCCGACTGTTCCAATGGGAATAGCGGACAACTCTAACCGTATGTCTGTGACCCCGGAACATACACCTCTCAGAACAGACCGAGGTGCCTCGGCTTGTGGGAACCTTAGTTCAAAAACGGAGAGAGGAAAAGGCATCATCAAAGGTAGCCCCTTCGTGTCTCTCCTACAAGGTTCTGCCTGCGAGAGAATAGCCCTCGCAGACAACTCCCTTCAAAAATTAGAAGGCAGTGACTACAGGTTTTTAAGAGGAAGACTTTAGTAGTTCAGACACATTGTTTTACATTACCAAAGGAAAGAAAAGAAGAGTCCATCTGTTACACTAATAGAAACAAGCAAGGAAAAATATAAACTGAGAGTAAGGTCGATGAGGAAATTCACAGACCAAGTCCAACGACCTGCCAGTAGGCCCAAAACTAATAACAAAATGAATGGAAAGAGTACTTTGGACAAGGATGAAAAGAGAAGCTTGAAATGACTGGAAAAAGGAAGGTGCTTCAGACGAATTTTTAAAGCTTCTTCGTCAGCAGAAGTGATGGTGGTCAACAGTCAAGAAGAATAGTAGAGTTAAGATTTGCGAACAGGGGTTTGAAATGCAAAGTACTGGAACCACATTTATGACACAACTGAAGTGTAAATATTAGAGAAAAAATATTCCGGCTATTAAAAAAATGGTATTTAGTTAATTGCCATCATAATTTTATCGAATTACAAATATATATATATATTGTAGTAATTAGTAATTAATCCATTGTTATAATTGCAAAGTAAAGAACTCATTATTAGACTATATAAAGCATACACCGCGACAAAGCGGGCGGCGAGACAAAAGAACCATTGTTAAGACGTACGCATTCGAAATTCTACGAGACGAACAGACACAGTCTACGGCGAGGAGCGAAAGAGTACAGTTTGAGTCGGACGGCGAGCAGCCTGGCAGACAGATAGGTCTAGCCGGAAAGGTTACAAGTTAAATTGAGTAAGAAAGTTTTGGACTGTAAAATCCATTGTACAGCTACAAGCAGTAACCTAATAAATTGTAACAATCCATCTAACCATTAATCCGGAAGGAGTTGCAGTTTCCAGTTTCCAGAAGAGAGACCCAAAAGTTTCGACAAGTGTTTTGTAACCAATTTAAATTCAGTGATATCATCAAAAACGTGTGCACAGAAAACCCCAAAATTGAGACCTGGTCGGCCGTAAGTAAAAGAACTCTAAATTTATTTGTAAACCATTTCTTTAAGATACGTCAGATCGTTCTTCAATTATTTCTTTTCTTCAATTATTTTATTTCTTTAATTGTTTTGTTAGATAATTTAAATTCAAGTCACCCATTTATCAAACCCAGTAAAGACCCTGAGATTCTAAATATTATTGTGTAAATTTTTTATATGTGTTTTAAATTCATTAATAAATTTGATTAATTGTTCACATAGTAATTTTTATTCAGCCACAACCATCAGTCGTTTTAAATTATTACAACATACATATATATATTTAAAAAACCGGGCATTTATATAACAAGGTACTTTCGTCACTTCCTGAATTACAGTAGTTTGAATACAATATAATTAAGAACTAGAATATATCACTCACGTTTAACTGACGAGATGATGGCGTCTGCGATCGTTGGCGTCGACCATGAAGCCTCACTTCCTCTTGCTTCTTTAATTTTCTCTAGTTGTTCATTTCTTTGCGATTGGGTCAATTAATGTCTGCTCTAATTTCAGTGTGCCGTAGACCAGTTTAAGTAGCAGTTGCGGTTTTACTGGTCGTAAAGTGCAATATGGTGAAGCTTCCGAGAGAGAGAGCAAAAAAAAAATGGGGGGTCGACGAACCTTCCTCTGCACAAACTGTCCGTCCTTTCCGAGTGGGCTTTCATCTTGTGTCCAAATCACAACGGAGCATAAGTTAGTTGCAGACCTTTAACGTGTCTCAACTGTCGTGACGTCACTCGTCCAAAGAAATTGCAATAGTCGTTCACGGAATAATCTATAAATAACAGGATTTTTTTTAAAAAAAACAACAACATATGAATGATTCACTTCGCTCCTTCGCAAGTAATTGATTTCAAGGTTATGTAAGTAACATTTTAGATTTTATGTTCCAGGATTTTTTTTTTCGCACAGTTTGTACTAGTGAGATAAATAAATATTCAAAAACAGACAACGTGAAGTTCAAATTAAACACCACATTTATTTAATCTTATAATAACGTTTGAAACAGTCTGTGATTGATTTAATTTATCACTTAATTTTGTCTGTTTTTGTCTATTCAAATTAAATAAATCTCAAGACCGTTTCAAATGTTATTATAAGATTAAATAAACGTGGTATTTAACTTGACACTTAATTTTGTCTGTTTTCGGCTATTTCTATATCTAACCAGGATACTTTAAGCACAGCCGTGTTATATTTTATAATGTATTATATTTTCTTTTGTATGTTAACCAAACTTCATTTTCCAATCATTTCAAGCTTCTCTTTTCATCCTTGTCCAAAGTACTCTTTCCATTCATTTTGTTATTAGTTTTGGGCCTACTGGCAGGTCGTTGAACTTGGTCTGTGAATTTCCTCATCGACCTTACTCTCAGTTTATATTTTACCTTGCTTCTTTCTATTAGTGTAACAGATGGACTCTTCTTTTCTTTCCTTTGGTAATGTAAAACAATGTGTCTGAACTACTAAAGTCTTCCTCTTAAAAACCTGTAGTCACTGCCTTCTAATTTTGAGGGGAGCTGTCTGCGAGGGCTATTCTCTCGCAGGCGGAACCTTGTTAGGAGAGACCGGAAGGGGCTACCTTTGGGGATGCCTTTTCCTCTCTCCGTTTTTGAACTAAGGTTCCCAGAAGCCGAGGCTCGTCGGATTGTTTTTAGAGGTGTATGTTCCGGGGTCACAGACCTTGGGCATACGGTAAGAATTGTTGGCTGTTCCCATTGGAACAGTCGGCCAGCTGCCTCCTAAACTGGTCGAGGCACGGATAAGGGAAATGCTGCGTCCCCACAGCAAACTCTTCTCCCGCTATCGGAAGGGAGTGGGACGAGTAACCAAATAGCCGACCTACTTGATGCAGGTTTTTCTAGGGTTTTCCCTGCATTTCTTTAGGCGAATATCGGGTAGGATCCTTGAACTATAGCCCGGGGGCCCTAGTTAACCCTTGGCTACCTTCCTCTACCCTTCCGCATCCCCCCTTTCAAATCCCTTTCTATGCTATTAAAGGGGAGTTGACACCTTGTGTATTACCCTCATGTAGCCTGTTCCCCGAAAAAATCGTTCATATGTACTCTTCTTAGAATCACTTCAATTTTTTTTTTACAGTTTATATCCCCTTTATTTTTTCAATTCTTCTCCAACACCACATTTCAAAACTGTGTGCAGGTATTTCTTCTCCCTATTTGTTTAATTTTCAAAACAATAAAAATCCCTGGTCCAGCCTTTACCAACCTCTAGGGTGAACACTTTGTCTTAATGGTTCTCAGATCTCTGTTTACAAAGAACTATTTTCTTGTCCACCCAACACCAATTTGGTTGTTGATTACTTTTGTATTCCTAAGAATATTCTCAGGCACAAAATGTTTTGATTTAATTCGAAGATTCTGGATAAATTAATTTATTATTCAACCATTTAGTGCTTGGTGTAGCACATATACTTTTAGTTTCACCCCCCAAGAGACATCTGTTAGCTTCTCAGAGAGCTAAATTGTGATGCAGATGTGAAACAACATTGCTCCTTAAGGAAAATATGAAACTTTTGGCATCCGTGGACAAGTTAAAACAGGCCCTGTCCGAGCTTTCTGTGAGTCAACCCCATCAGGACAAGATTTTTCTACCCGCAATATTTATTTCTGTGAGTTTTATTTTTTCAAGACAGAAAATTTAAGCGTCATTCTCAGGGTGTTCTAATTACAGTAAAATTATAATTATCCAATTAATGTGAATTAGTGATAATATTTAAGTTGAGCGAAATTGACTTTGGTCACGTTTGATATTTTTAAGTTTATTTTTTCCACGTTGTGTTAACGAAAATACATCTTAAAAAATTTACAAGAAAATCATGTGCTTAAGGGTTAAGTACAAAATACCCTGTGGTGGAGCAACAGACCTCCTGACAATTGTCTACTAAAAAAAACAACAATTTAGTTAAACAAAATATATAAAAAATAGTACAATAATGTTAATAAAATTATAATCACATATGCAATTATACAGCAGTTCCCCTTAGACTAAGCCAACTGTCGATTTGTCACTGACTTCTTCTGGAATGGACCAGTCAGAAAATAAAAAACACCCCTGAAAGTCTGGATGCCTTCTGGAGGGGTCCAGTTGAAGTGTTATAGCTGTTAAAGAACCTTGTTAACTGCTGCAGTGACTTCAATATTGCAGTTTATGAGGGCAATGTTCGTTCACTGAACAGGTCACAGCCCCAGTGAGGACGCGACAGTGACGGAAACTCCTTCCACAGCCCAATTATATGATTACCAATTTTTAAGGCCGTGCCACTTGCACTTGATGTAACTTGAACACAATCTATTTGGGTTTCTTTGTTCACGGTCCGTCTCATTTAATATGGGCAGCCACGGAGTGAACTTGGCGAGAGAAATTTGAGTGAAGTGTGCCAGGGGGGGGGGGGGGGGCGGAAGGGAGGGGGGACGAGTATAGATTCCGAACATGGGGAAAAAAGTACTAGAGCGATAATAAGTTGGCTTGAAATGTCACGGCTGTATCGCGCGGTTCCTGTGCATTCGGAAGAGATCGGGTGAGCTCGGGAACGCTTACGTCATTCGGCAATGAATGTTTATAAAAGTGGGTCTGTACATTCAAATGTAACGGGGAGAATATTAATAGTTACAGAGACAAGGAACGTCTTACTGGATCCGTGAAAGGTAACGTTGCTCTAAATTCCCTCAGAATTGACTTCTTGGGGCCTTCCTTATGCCAATAAATAAACCGTCTTTGCATCTAAATGTGTGCGTTTGTTAAGAGAATTCCTCTTTCTTAAATGTACAGTTTAAATATCAAATGTCAGTGTTAAAAATATAAGAATTAGATAAATAAGTAGGCAAATAACGAGGGAAAAAACTAATTCGAGACTACGTATTTAATTTTATTTATTCACCACCAGTTTCTTATTTTTCTAATGATAATGTTCGTGTGAGCCGTGGCTATGGACGGGGCGAAACTTTGGCAGAGCGGTGACGTAACGCAGTGACGTCGAATGACGTCATCTCAGGATATCGGACCGCGCGGCGCTCACTCAGTCTCTCTCTCTCACACACACCAATTAATCTGACAATGGAGCGGTTTTTTTTAGGGTTTTCCCTGCATTACTTTTAGGCGAATTGCTGGGTAGGATCCTTAAAATATAGCCCGGGGGCCCTAGTAACCCTTGCCTACCTTCCTCTATCCTTCCACATCCACCTCTTTCAAATCCCTTCCTATGCTATTAAAGGGGAGTTGCCACCATGTGGATTACCCACATGTAACCTGTTAGCCTAAAAATAAAAGAATGGTGCGAGAGAATCCTCTCGTCGCAGGTGAACCTTCCCAGAGAGCTCTGGCGGAGACAACCTTTGAAGAGATGCCTTCACATCTCTCTGGTTTTTTGAACTAAGGTTCCCACATGCCGAGGCACCTCGGCCTGTTTTGAGAGGTGTATGTTTCGGGGTCGCAGATCTTGGGCATATGGTAAGAGTTGTCCGCTATTCCCATTGGAACAGTCGGCCAGTTGCCTCCTAAACCGGTCAAGGCACGGCGACGAGGGGTAAGCTGCGACCCCACAGCAAAAGCCTCTCTCCCGCCATCCAGGGAATGGCGTGTGACAAGTACCAAATGCCCGACCTACCTGATGCAGGTTTTTCTAGGGTTTTCCCTGCATCACTTTTAGGCGAATTGCCGGGTAGGATCCTTAAAACATAGCCCGTGGGCCCTAGTTAACCCTTGGCTACCTTCCTCTACCCTTCCGCATCCCCCCTTTCAAATGCCTTCCTATGCTATTAAAGGGGAGTTGCCACCATCTGGATTACCATCGTGTAGCCAGTTACCCCCCCCCCCCCCCGCCCAAAAAAATGGTAGGAAATTTGCCAATAATGTGGTGACCAGCTTGAAGGAATTTTTGACCAATGTCGAAAGAGCTAATCAAAATAATGTTTGTAACTTGGATGCAGGACAAAAAACAAAATCTGACCGCTGGAGTAAAGGACTCGCGTTTCGTGCAATTTATGAAAAAATGGAGCCTTATCAGGACCTTTTTTCATACTTCGCCTAAATAGAATTTGCTATTCTATAGAATGTCTAGATATTATATACAATGCCTAGGGAAAGTATTTCTTACATTGCCTAACATATACAAATAGTCACTTTATTAATATTTTCATTGGGGAATAATTGTTTTTTCTGGTCGTTCTCAGAGGTGCACAACCCATGATTGTCAACCTCAACGCGTGGCAGTGATTGCGCATGCGCACAGTCGCCAACTTCGTTTGTAAAGTAGAATAATAGTGATGAACGGCTAATTTGGGGCAACCTTAGCTGAAGAGGCCGTGTGACGACAAAGGACACTAGATAATGCCTACTCGTATCTGTGGTTTTCGTGTATCATATCCGCGTAGGTCCTGCCTGAGATAACAGAAAACCGCGGCGGTGGCTTAGGTTTCCTTCTTCATCCTCCACACATCAAACGTCACGTGGGCGCTGCAACAGAGACACCAGCAAGGAGGTCATTGTATCAATCAACCTGTAAGTACGAAGACACGCAAAAGAGGAACTGAAGGGGGAAGTTGGCGACAGTGCGCATGCGCAATACCTGCCACGTGTTGAGATTGACAATCGTGGGTTGTGGTCACCTTTGCACGTCTGAGAACGACCAGAAAAAACAATTATTCCCCAATGAAAATATTAGTAAAGTGACTATTTGTATATGTTAGGCAATGTATGAAATACTTTCCCTAGGCATTGTATATAATACCTAGGCATTCTCTAGAATGGCAAATTCTATTCAGGCGAAGTATGAAAGAAGGTCGTTAGAAGGCTCTATTTTCCATCAATTGTACGGAGTGAAGACTGGTCTGCGAGGGCTATTCTCTCGCAGGCAGTACCTGCGAGGGATGTTCTCTCGCAGGCAGAACCTTGTAGGAGAGATACGAAGCGGCTACCCTTGGGGATGCCTTTTCCTCTCCGCTTTAGAACTAAGGTTCCCCAAAGCCGAGGCACCTCGGCTTCTTTTGAGAGGTGTATGTTCCGGGGTCGCAAACCTTGACCATACGGTAAGAGTTGTCCGCTATTCCTATTGGAATAGTCGGCCAGCTGCCTCCTAAACCGGTCGAGGCACGGCGAGGGGAAAGCTGCGTCCCCACAGGAAACTCATCTCCCGCCTTTGGAAGGGCGTGGGACAAGTACCCAATGCCCGACCTACCTGATGCACGTTTTTCTAGGATTTTCCCTGCATTACTTTTAGGCGAATGCCGGGTAGGATCCTTAAACCAAAGCCCGGGGACTCTAGTTAACCCTTGGCTACCTTCCTCTACCCTTCCGCATCCCCCCTTTCAAATCCCTTCCTATGCTATTAAAGGGGAGTTGCCACCATGTGTATTACCGTCATGTAGCCTGTTACCCTAAAAAAAATTTGAACGAAACGCAGTTCTTCACTCCAGCGGTCACATTTTTGTTTCCTCCTACATCGAAGTGAAGGGCATATTTTCGATATCTTCATTAACTCTTTGGACTCTGCCCTTGCTTTGTGAATGGACGATCTTCAGCGCTGGCCAGAAACTGCTTCAATGTAGTGTGGTGACATTTATTGGCAAATTCCCCAACCATCGTCAGACTGTCTTATAGATGGCGGTCCAAACAACGACAATATGTCCACTAGGTAGTCAACTCTTTTACTACACCATAATAAAGTTGTATTCTCTATCTGTCTGAGACTGAACGTCAATAATAATAAGATCGATCAGACAACGGGAATTAGATTCGGGTTTCACAGCAATGCCCTTTTTAATTATCTTTCTGTTTTTTTTTCCTGGCAAGGTTCCCAAAGGTGGATGTCACAGTTCAATATCATGACGTGTGTGTGACCTTCACCACGTCCTCCGTGTTCCAATAGCCAAAAATGAGCTTCACGAAGTACGTGTAAATAACTCTTTTGAGTCCTTGACGTAAAAATGCTGTATGGTATGGTAACATCTTTTAAAGGATGAATGAGTTTATTTTCCTTTTCTACAATCATCACATCAAGGCGGCTCAGCAACCAAGAGTTGCTTCCTAGTAGTCATTTTGGGCTTTTTGTACATCATTTATTAACCTCCTGATGAGTATTTGCGGTTAAGAAAATACTGTTGTTGTTTTTTTCAGCATTAACTCGAATTTCCGACAGTTCATCCTTGTTTCATGTCTATAGACCATGAATGAGTCCTTCGCCAACGCTACACCTTGCTCCTCCGTTTTCACGGAGCTCAGTTAAAAATAACTATTTTTTTTTGTTGAACTAATTTAAGTAAAATGACTTATTTTGACACTCACGAACAAGCCCCGAAGTGCAACTGACGAAAAGTCTAAGCCTGTACACGCGCGTTTAAAGTCACGTGACTTGCCACGTGACATGTATTTCATATTTTGTCCTCTTTTCTAATTTCGAATTCTGTAGAATGTGTGAAATTTGAATCGTTTCGTACATTGCCGGCTAGTTTTCGGGTAATGTACCACTGTGACCAAAAAGTAAGGTGAAATTGTCATTTCAAACTCCCGGGTATTAGGAAGGCAGATAATTTTTTTTTCCTAGGTTGGTAGGACTGTCTATAATATTTTCCAAGCGTCTGTTTGTTAAAAGGTTTAATTATCTCCGAGTTACACGTGTTTTTGTAAACAACCAAAAGTGAATCTTTCGATTTTTGCAATGGGTGATTTTGTTGAGCAAAGAACTTGCATCAAATTTTGTTTGCGGAACGAATATTCTTGTGCGGACACGTTGAAGGCCTTTGGTGACTAAACTATGGCACAAAAAAACGTTTGTAAGTGGTGCAACGAGTTCAAAGACGCTCTGGACGACCATCAACGTTTACCGACGAGGGACACGTCCAAAAAATCAAAGATTTGGTGCTTGAAAATCGTCGATGGACAATTAGAGATCTCGCTGATGGTGTTGGAATATCATTTGGCTCAGCCCAAACCATTTTCTGTCTCAAACGCGTCAAGTCTCGATTGGTGGAAGAAAAGCGTGGCGTTGATGTGTGTGAAACTTTGCTGTCTGACTGTCAGGACCACTTGAAGTACATCATTACTGGAGACGAGACTTGGATTTACGCCTACGACCCTGAAACCACCGACCAATCCAGCGAATATCAAGGTCATGTTGACAGTTTTCCTTGATCATCGTGGTGTGGTGCACTGTGAATTCTTTCCGCCGGGCCAAACTGTCAACAAAGAATATTATTAGAGCGTTTTGCGTCTGAAACTCTTGGTTCCTTCATCACGATAATGCACCACGTCACACTGGATTGGTTCTTCGCGACTCGTATCGTTCCGCAACCACCGTATGCGACTTCTGGCTATTCAGCAAACTCAAGAGTCCAATGCGGGGACGCCGTTGTGACACGATTGAGGAGATAAAAACCGAATCGAAGAAGGTCTTGAAGGCTATACGGGAAAAAGACTATTCCGACTGTTTAGAGGACTGGAAAAATCGTTGGAAAAAGTGCATTTTATCGGACGGGGATTACTTTGAAGGGGATAAAATTGATTTGGAAGAATAAATAAAAAATATATTGTATTAATTAGATATAATATGAATGTGGCGTTTCTAAGTGAAAACTATTAAACAAGATTTATTAACAATTTTAAAACAAGTATAAAATACACAAAATATTTGGTATCTCAGGGTCTTGAACTGGGTTTGATAAATGGCAGAATTTATATGATCAAAATTACATTTACTTTTTATGGAAATCAAAGCGTCTGAACATAGACGAAATTTGTTGCGCAAGAAATAATACTAAAGATTGAATTTAAACAATTTTAATTTTATCGAGAATTATGGATCTCATTTTATCGATAATTAAATAATTAAAGAACGATCTGACTTTTATCTTTTAAACACGGTTTACAAATGATTTTAAAGTTTTTCTCTACTTACGGCCGCCCAGGTCTCATTTTTAGTTTTTCGTGCACAATTTTGGGGACATCACTGATTCTAAGTTCTCACAGACTCTAAATGTTCACAGGCTCTAATTAGCGTTGTTTGTTAGTTGGTTTAACACAAATTGGTTGGTTCTCGATGCTTTACTGCAACCTGGATTTGTAGATCTCGTGACTTTAGTTGAAAATTGACTTAATTGGTTTGTCTATGGCCAGCATGATGAATCTACGCTCGACCACCGAATACACACCAGTTGCTCTGTCTCCTTCCCGACTGAAGATTGCTTTACTTTTTAATATTTGAAAGCATGTTTGTGACTGGACCACATTCTTTCGTTCTGAGACGGTAAAACTTTTCGTCTGTTCTATTTGCGGTCCGCTGCCCGACTCTAAAGCTTTCAAACTGTTCGCTGTCCGCTTCCCGACTGCAAAACTTTTTATAATATGAATTTTCTGGTTTTTACACCTCGCTGTTCTATGCCCGACTGTAAAACTTCGTCTCTTAGATTTTTGAGCGCGTAAACTCTCTCAACTGCCCAACAATGTTTTCTTTGACTCGCCGGATTGTTGCGGCGTCCGCTCTATATCCACTAATAATGAGTCCTCTACAATTCAACTTTTCAATTAGAACAATGTCTTAATTATCAATTACTACAATATATATTTTATAAATAAATCCACCTTACTTTTTGTTCACAGTGGTAAACTCTACATAATATTTTGCACGGATAATAATATAAATTTTTATTTATCTCAGGGCCTCGTCATATAAAAGTAAAGAAAAGTTCTGCATTGATTTTACCCTAATGTTAACTTATATAAAAATATTCCCCCCTAAAAACAAACACAAAATTAAACGAAATTCGACTGTACAACAATTATGCAAAGTTTACAGCGTATTTTTAAAAAATTATTAAATCTATGAATAAACACTCAAAGGATCGTTTTTGATAATTCTAAATTATTTCCACAACACACACAATCTCCAATTACATAAGAAAAACCTTTGAAATATTGAAAATATAGGCCATACGGTGCATTTAATTTTCTCATCCACTTTCTCACATTTGAACACATTCGATTAACCCTTTTGGATCTCCAGATAATAGGATCCCAGCTACGTTCAACTACGTGACCATTATCTCATTAAACAAAATTTTATAATTGCACAATTTGGAAAATTATTACCAACCTTGATGTATATCACAATATATAATAAGTAAATTAAACTTGCATTTTTTATTGTTCTAATTCCGGTAGATTTAAAAGAAACAAAAATCTCTGAGATATATTTTTATTTCAATAAAAGTCCAACAAACCGCCAGGAACTTCGGCCGATCATCATTCTCATAAATTAAAGAATACACTATGTCGATATTATCGATATTTTAAACGCCGTAATATCGACGAAGCGCGGTTATTCAGATCAAGGATTACAGAAACGTTGTGTGCTATTACATTTATCACCTAATTTTGTCTGTTTGTTCGCTACTTTATTCACATTACGTTAAACTGAAGAAATTAACGGCCTTTTAAGGTATTTCAAAAATATTTTATTTAACACTTTAACGGCGTTACTGTTTAGTTTTTTTACTATCATAACGTTATGTTACTACGGTAACAATTTTTATGTCATTAATGTGTAAAATGATGTGAAAAACTTGAAAATGGCTGGAAATTTATGCTTAACTGTTATTAACATAACCTTATTAATGTACAAGAATACACTGAAACGATTTAAAAGCGTAAAATAAAATATTTTAAAATGTATGAAGAAGTCGTTAATTTCTTTAATATAAAATACTAGCTGGGTGCCCGGCATTGCCCGAGATGTCATTTATCTATAACCATTGAAAAGACTCCAATTTTGGTTACTTTTGCGCTATTTTTATGTAAAGCTCCTCGAACCCTATCCCTAAATGTGCTCACCTCCCATGCCGAAGGGGGATGAAGTCATTGACTAAATATATCGGCCGTTTTTACATGTTAGAAGATGACCACCCCCACAAATATGCGATAATGAAAAAGAATGTATTCCACGCAAAAATCGGCCAATTACATTGTCTGAAAATTTATTCCCCCGCCCAACACCTCCCAAACCCGTCGCGTTACCCCCCCAGGGTTGTCACAATTAGATTCAGCGACATTCATAGTCTCGGAATTGATTCGATTCTTGGTTGTTTTTGCGGTATTTTATTTAACGTACCGCCACCCCACCCCTAAGCTTGCTCCCCTCACAGGGGTTAAATTATACACAAACAACATCGGTATAAATACGATCAAAGTAATTAACCCCAGGAAATAATTATAGCAAATATCGACCGTTTAACATGTTTGAAATTTTTCACCCCCGACCACTCCCGCTTCGGGGACTTAAACGGTCAAGTTTAATGTCATAATTAAACTCAGTGACAATCCTGATAGTTTCTGGTTTATTTTTATCTAATGCTACTTCCACGCCAACCCTAAAGGGTGCACCCTTCCGAGTCCGAAAGGCGTTGAAATTATACACAGAGAACATGTAGGGAAATTTTATTAACCTAATTCATCCCTAAATATATTTAATCGACGCAAAAAACAGCCGGTCAACTCATCCCAACCCAGCCGATACCCGCGCGTTGTCCAGATTGTCATAAATAAATTCAGCGACATCCATTACCTTCGATTTGACTCGAATCTCGGTTGTTTTCCCGTTATTTTCAAGAACCGCCTGTTTTAGCATGTTTAAGTATTTCCACCACCGTCCACCCCCGCTTCTGGCGGTGGTAGTCGCGTCTCACCCCGACAGTGTTTGTTTCCTGGTCGCAAAGAACACGTGTACGAAATTTTGTTAAATTTCTTCTACGGGATAGATTTGTATTCTACACCCCAAACGCTAGGGGTGCTCTTACCCCAGGGTGTAGAGATGAAAATTATATTCAGATAACATCAGTAGAAACACTATCAATATCTGTAACCCTTAAAAATATTTATCCGACCGAAATATCGACTATTTTAGCATGTTTAAATATTTCCACCCCCGCTTCTGGGGGTGGTAGACGCGTCTCACCCCGACAGTGTTTGTTTTCTGGTCGCAAAGAACACGTGTACGAAATTTGGTGAAATTTGCTCCAGCGGTATAGATTTGTATAACGAACATACAAACATACATACATACAAACATACAAACATACATACATACATACACTCATTTTTATTTATAAGAAAGATTAATAAAACAGCCGGAAATTAAAATATTATCTTTTCGTTAATTTGTTACCTCGCCTACCGACATTAATTTTTCCCCGTCCGTTTTTTTTCCAGTAGAGTAAAACTTGACTTTACGAAGCCTAATTTACGGTTGGCAAAAATTTATTCAGTTTTTTTTATATTCTCGTAACCCTTTTATTTAGACGTTGTTGACGTATTTTGTTTATAGATGATTAGAAAATCACTGATCAAATCTTTATCTTCGACGACGGTAATGTGTAACACTGATAAGGGACACTCGTTATCACTGGATTTGTGTCTTGACACCGAAGGTAAGTGTTATAATTTTTTTTAAAGAAAAATTTCGTTCCCACGTTTCTCACAAACTTTTGATAACTTTGATTAATGAAAGGTTTGTCTTTTCTGTCTACGTGGAGTTGAAGGTTGGATGTGGGTTTAATTGCGCTCAAATAACTTAAATTCTTCAGTTTATTTCGCTCAGTCATCGACCTTAGGCGATTATTATTCGTTTGTCCTATTTATTCCTTCCCATTCCAGCATTTTTTTCTCTCTTTATTTTGTTCTCTCAAGGACCTTCATCATTTCTGTTCACTCGGGAAAATGAATTACATTTTTTTATTCACCTTCTTTATTGAACTAGTTCCTGTTACAGAGCTGGTGGCATTTCTGATTCAAAAGGCATTTATTTTCACCGCCTTCATAACTCACAAGTGAAAGGGTATCTCGTTTCTTTATTTTGTGACTTTACAGTGATAGGTTCGTTGTCAAGGATCGGTACGACGGAAAGGTTTATTGTTTATTGTTTGCATTCCCACGGATTGTTCAAGATTACTATCTCTCTCTTGTTATTGTCTCGATAACTAACCGACTCAAAGATAGACCTTTTACCCTTTTCCTTCCACATTTATCGCAGATAAATTAAACGATATACGTTATCAAAACTCAAAATTAGAAGAATTTTTTTTTTTAAATTGAAGGAACTTTCCAAGAGAGCTCTGGCGGAGGCTACCTTTGGGGATTCCTTCACATCTCTCTGGTTTTTTGAACTAAGGTTCCCACATGCCGAGGCACCTCGGTCTGTTTTGAGAGGTGTATGTTCCGGAGTCACAGACCTTGGGCATACGGTAAGAGTTGTTTGCTGTTCCCATTGGAATAGTCGGCCAGCTGCCTCCTAAACTGGTCGAGCTACGGAGAAGGGAAAGCTACGGCCTCACAGCAAACTCTTCTCCCGCTATCGGAAGGGCGTGGGACAAATACCCAATGCCCGACCTATCTGATGCAGGTTTTTCCCTGCATTACTTACGCGACTGCCGGGTAGGATCCTTAAACTATAGCCCGGGGGCCCTAGTTAACCCTTGGCTACCTTCCTCTACCCTTCCGCATCCCCCCTTTCTAATCCCTTCCTATGCTATTAAAGGGGAGTTGCCACTATGTGGATTACCCTCATGTAGCCTGTTGCCCTAAAAAGAAAAAACTTTCACCTCGAACACTTATGAACAGACAGACAGAAGAGACCACTGAATTTACACTTTTTCCAACTGTTGGACTCTACCATTGGCGGCACCTCACGGAACTCCTCCTCGTCGATCTCAAGATGAATTTTACGTAGCGCTCAGAGACCTTTGCTGAGTTAGTGGATTGACGCTCTCGTCTCCCACTGCTTTTTAATGTCTCAAGATTCTCTCGATCACTTCCATACAAGATCACTTTGACCGCCGACTGCCAACACAACTCAATGCTCTCGCCTCTGATTTCCAACTGAATTAATTTCAGTTCCGTCCTCGACTGAAATACCTTCGCCAACTGATAAATTTAATTATACTGTACTCCACAATGTCTCGTGGCTGACTGAATAATTTTAATTCCTTCCGTACTCGGCAATGTCTCGTGGCTGACTGACCACTCCATCGACTTACGCGCGCTATCGTCTAACAATGTCTCGGCCTGTTCAATATTATCGAACATTATTATTGTATCTCTGTGTGATCGCCGGAAACAGTTCAATAGCTTCTAATTATTAATTCTTAATTGCCCTTTTATCATTATAATATACATATACATAATATAAAGTTGAAAAAAAAATAACATGTACATAAACGTACAGACTAGACCGCGTGGATAGACGGGACGACGTTTCCGCAGGTTGGGGTAACGACGTATACAAAGCGTGAGAAAAATACTCACAAGGATTCTTCTTCTTCATGTGGGGATGCTGTCGTTGTATTTAACACTGATTGAACAGAAAATGAACAGAGAAAAAACGTTTATGTCTCGTTAGAAAACAAAAAAAAAGAGTTGGCGAACAACAAGTAAAACGGACGACGAGACTGGACGAACAACGAAGGTGCTAAATCACCGGAGAAATATTCTCCTTCAATATGAAAGGTTGTGTAAGCAAACCCCTTAGTTAGTCACTCATTAAACCTCTATGATAGAATTAATATTTTTAATTACAAAACCGTGGCTCGCGCATTCAATAAATAAAGGGGAAAAAATTACTTAAGTAATTTTGAATAGTAATTAAATTGTAAATAAATTATTATTGTTTCAAATAATTAAACAAGCATTTATGTAAATACCACGTCAGGGCCTTCGAGCGAAGAGGACATTTTCCCTGTAGGAGGGTACAAATATGGCTAATGAGGTTCGGAGAACGGAACTGTTTATGCCGATGAGCTCAAGCAGCTGTAACTGACTGTAAACATGTTTGAAGGAACGTGATCAATTCTCAGTCAGCGTTGGCGACATTTTCAAGAGACCCTCTGGTCCAGTCCTTCTTTTCTGTTAATAGCAACCATGGGAACTCAATAATCGATTGTTTGCGGTTTAATATTTTTTTTAAAGAAAACTCTCCGAAATATACCTTTGCGTTATTTATTTATTGTTTCTAAATTCTGGTTTTCTTCAAGATGGCGAATGATTACGTAATACTACGACGTTGTTACGGTCAGAGAACCAGGCCGCCCGCTCGAGATATTTCTTTATCGAAGGATGCCATGGCTCTCTTGTTTCGACATTGTCCTAACCAGAGAGGTTCCTCACTAACACCATTATCTACTTATATTCAAGCCGGGGCCGTTTTCAGACCATCGCCAGGGTATGAAACGTGTTTTTTTTTACTTCTCTTTAAATCAATAATTAATTTTTTTTAAAGTTACGAGGGTGGTCTGAAAAGTTTCCGACCTCAACGTGAAGATGGCAGCACTAGTAAATAAAAGCTAGTGAATTTACAGAGATGGGAGCGTCGCTGGGAGAAGTGTGTAAGAGTTACAAGGAGGCCATGTTGAAAAATAAAATAAAAATAAATCTTCTATCATTGTTGAGTCGGAAACTTTTCAGACCACCCTCGTATTTGCTTTCATAAAAACTGTGATCACTGCCAATTCCTGTTTCCTTTTCGATCCCTTCAATTTTTACCGTTTCCGTCTTTTCAGTGTTTTCAATACGGCAGCACAGGGGTGACCTAAAGGGCTAACATACAACCGTGCCATCTATAAGCTTTCTAGCACTACCAACAATTAGAAGAATAGCGTCACTTATACCTTTTTTTTGACCAACCCTCAGATCTAATTTCTTTCTTTTACGGGGGTTGGGGCAACGTGAAAGTGAACATAGATTTTACTTTGCTGTACCGGAACGTTATTAATTAAAGATGATATTATATCAACTATTTTATTATTATTACAACACTTTAAACAAAACACAAATCGTATATGAAGGTCGTATTCTGATCCTTTCGGTGAAATAAAATATTATACGACTGTGGCTGTAAGAAAACAGGTAAAAGATAACTGATCAAATGTCGTCGATGAGAGCAACGAAGCAACAACATTTTTTTTGACTGAGGGTGCAGTTTATGCGCTTTAATGGATTGAATTGTAGAGCGGAGAAACACGCGGATTAAAAATCACCGCCGTCTGTACTGATTACATCCCCGCTAATTCTCACAGAAACGTTAAAACCTCCCAGTACTGGTGAGAATCACAATGTGGCCTCCGGTCACCGGTGGCGCGCAGAAATGGCGGGCAACAGCCACAAAAGTTGAATAAATTAGGCCGCCGAACATCGAAATCACCGACAAACACAACTAGGCGTGGTTTTTTTAAACCACAGTTCAATCAAATGAAGTGCATACACGGCACCCTCAGTCAAAAATGGTGTTGTCTCGTCGCTCTCCAAACGACGATTAAAACAATAAAAAATATATACGAAATCCATGTTTATTCCGTTGTTCACTTTTCAGGATTTCACCGTTGCTATCGGCGCGACAGTCGCATCCATTAAAAGTGCGTACACGACACCCTCAGTCAAAAATATGTTTTCTTCGTTTCTGTCCGTACGACGACTATACAGAAGGGAGAGGCTGACAAGCTTACACAATATATTAAAGAGTTGAGAAATTAAAAAAAACATATTTAAAAATGGACTAGCCTCATTTTTACTTATCCGCTAATTTTCTTTAATGGAATTTATAGTTGTGTTAGAATGTGATTATTGATTACATTACAAGTGTAATCCGTCGGCATGTGGTATTAGATGTAACATCATCCTATTAATAACGACTTATGCAAAACCTTTTGACTTGTTCCGCTACCCTGGAAAGTATGGCTTCATTGAAGGATCCTCGGAATTTGATTATGTTATGCTAATATTTAGAGCTTTCTTCCTCATTTTCTCTCTCTTCTTCAGCGATCGCTTCGTCGTAATTATCTTTTTTTTTCTCACCTTCAACAACTGCGATGAACGGTGAAAATTGTTTTGTGAGGATTCGCAAGTAATTCCCGACGCACGCAAGAAGAAGAAGAAGGTTAACCTAATTTCACTTACGAAGCTTGCATAACGTTGCCCTGTGAATATCTTAATGGTAGACCAAGGCTGCGAAGGAGAAATAAATGCTAACGTGTTGGTCGCTCCTTCCCCCCCGTAATTATTAGCCAGGCAAGAAGAAGGTGAGGAGGGTCACGACACGTGGAAGGCCCTGTGTTGGTTATGTAAAAGTCCTTTGTTATGCGTGACTCTGACCGTTCCGTTCCGTTCCGCTGCTGCTGGCTGATAAAGAGAGCGAACTGAAGGTCGCCCACTAGGGTCCTTACTTCCTTCTACTACGAATTCCTCCCAAAAATACATTCTCTTTTCTTCTACGCAAACAAAACTATTTGTCCAGAGGACGTTTCCCCTTTACGTCAAATGTAAAGACTGAAGGGAGCGTAAATTAGAAGTGAAACTTTAAAGCGAGAGAGAGAGACCGTAATTTAAACTATTCTATAAAGGTATTTCGATATGCAAATACAGGATAAATGCAAAAGTTGTTTACCACTAGGATTATAAATAAAATCAAGTAACTTATATTCTTTGAATACATTTTATAAAATAACTTTAATTATTGTCAGTTCAATCAAAAACCCATAAGGTTTAAATCAATCACAAATTATATTAATTTCTGTCAATACATTACAAACCCCCTCCTTTAAATCTGTCACGAATTATATTAATACGTATTAATTTCTGTCAGTTCCTTAAAAAAAACAGGATTAATTATATCATTAATTGTATTAATTTCTGTCAATTCATTCAAAACGCGAGATTTAAATCTGTCACAAATTATATTAATACGTATTAATTTCTGTCAGTTCCTTAAAAAAGCAGGTTTAATTTTGTCACTAATTGTATTAATTTCTGTCAATTCATTCAAAACCCCTCGTTTAAATCTGTCACGAATTATATTAATTATATTCTGTCAGTTCCTTAATAAAACAATTTAATTATGTCACTAATTGTATAATTTTTGTCAATTCATTCAAAACCCCCTCGTTTAAATCTGTCACAAATTATATTAATACGTATTAATTTCTGTCAGTTCCTTAAAAAACAGGTTTAATTATGACACTAATTGTATTAATTGCTGTCAATTCATTTAAAACCCCCTCGTTTAAATCTGTCACAAATTATATTAATACGTATTAATTTCTGTCAGTTCCTTAAAAAAGCAGGTTTAATTATGTCACTAATTGTATTAATTTCTGTCAATTCATTCAAAACCCGAGGTTTAAATCAGTCACATATTAAAGTTATTTCTGTCAATTCATTTCTAATCTCTCAGGTTTAAATATGTCACTAATTGTATTAATATCTGTCAGTTAATTGAATACATCCAGGTTTAAATCGGTCATAAATTGTATTGATTTAGTTCAAATGTCACTATTTGTATGATTTTTCTGTCAGTTCATTCAAAACTTCAGGTTTAGATCAGTCACACACATTGTAGTAATTTCAAATCCCTTAGGTTTAAATATGTCAATAAATGTATTAATTTCTGTCAGTTAAATTTTTCACATCTCTCTGGTTTTTTTGAACTAAGGTTCCCACATGCCGAGGCACCACGGCCCTGTTCTGAGAGGTGTATGTTCCGGGGTAACAGACCTTGGGACATACGGTAAGAGTTGTTCCCTACTCCTATTGGAATAGTCGGCCAGCTGCCTCCTAAACTGGTCAAGGCACGGCGGCGAGGGGAAATCTGCGACCCCACAGCAAACCACTCTCCCTCTCCGCTATCGTAAGGGCGTGAGTCAAGTACCCAATGCCCGACCTACCTGATGCAGGTTTTTCTAGGGGTTACCCTGCATCACTTTTAGGAGAATTGCCGGGTAGGATCCTTAAACCGTAGCCCGGGGGCCCTAGTTAACCCTTGGCTACCTTCCTCTACCCTTCCGCATCCCCCTTTCACTCCCTTTCCTATGCTATTAAAGGGGAGTTGCCACCATGTGGATTACCCTCATGCAGCCTGTTACGCTAAAAAAAATAATTAAAAAAACACTTTTAAATAGGTCTCAAATTGTATTAATTTGTATCAATTCATTTAAAACTCCCTATGTTTAAATGTTACTAGTTCTATTAATTTCTGTCAGTACATGTAACCCCCCCCCCCCGCACCCCACCCCATCTTCAAATTAGTTACAAAGTAAAACAAGAAAATAGTATTTAAATATCATTAACGATTATATTTACCTAACCTCATGAAACAAATGCAAAAAAAAAAATATTCTTCGTATTAAGTCAGGTATTTTTATGAATAAAAATTTAAAAAATTATAATAGGAAAAAAAATTGAATTATAACAGACACGACGTTTCATTCATAATTTTTGGGGATATTATTTAGGGTGTTGTAAAATTCAATTAAAGGATATAATTTCAAAATTTTTACTATAAAAATTTAAAGCAGGTTTTCAAGTACATCTCAAGACGGTAGCGTTATACTTTTATCCTTGGAAGCAAAGATGATGCAGTGACCGTATTCAGTTAATTCTTTGATATCTGCATTTTTGAATTCTGTGGAGCATTGTTCAAGAAACCATCAATGCCCTCTCTTACGTGTATTTGTGGGAAAACAGTTACAAAATCCAAGGTCGATGATTGTGTGTACCGTGGACAAACAGTTCTTGGTTAAAGTAAGCTTAATACCACGACGTTTCGACGGCGTACTCTGCCATCTTTCTCAAGAGTAAAGGAAAAGAAGAACACCTTAAGCTTACTATAACCCGGGATGGAAACGCAAAGAACAGTTTCAAAATGTCGGATCAGTTCCAAGTTCCTTGGCAAGTCTTGGATGGCTACAGCGACGAAGGCACATCAGGAACAAGCAAATCGACCCTGACCTCTGTACGGATCAGAGACGAAGAAGAAATACCCTGGAGAATTTTGAAATGGTGGAGGTGAAAAAATAAAGTGGACGCAGGTGGTCGAAAAGGACGAGTCTCTGTGAAGAGAAAATGAGGTCGGAAGAGATCTACCTTGACCACAGTTAGATAAAATCTAAACTGGTACAGACACATCTTGAAGAGATATTATTTTTTACTGCAGAACATCACAATCGTCGAAGAAGAAGAGTGCAAGTAACTACAAGACAACTTGAAGGAAGAAGCTGAGGAAAGCAGCCAGTAGCCAGGCACAACACTCAGAGTGGTTCAACTGCGGCGTCTCTCTGAAGCCTCAGCTTTCACGGAGAATTTACGAAAAATTTGTGGATTAACCTGAACAAACAAGTGCACGTTTCGGAAGCTACTTTACAAATAAATAAATCTAACGTGCACTTCGAATCAAAGTTACATTATTCTGTCAATTTTGGTTACGTTTTAACTTAAGACAACAACCATCTTCTTAACATTCCCAGTGGGAGTTGAGAAACAATCTCCATCGGCACTTTACGTCAACGACGTGCCTCAAGGCAAATAAAGATGTCTAGAGATGTGCCTCGTGTGCGGGCAACTTGCCCGAAGAAAATATAGACGCGGCACATAACCCGCATAACTGTCGACTGCAACGAGATCGATTCTCTCTCAGCGTGGCGGTAATTCCTGCGGGGAGTCATTCACATATAAGGTAATATCAAACACTGCTACATAGGTCACGTCAGATCTCTGGAAACTAAAAGTTGCAATTATCTCTGGTAACAGGGTTTTTAGGTTTTAAACGTTTAACGTCCTGACGACTGATTGTGACCTCATACGTAGTAAGCTCACGGAATTGCGGCCTCTCTCTATCTCTATCTGTGTCTCAGTTTAATTTAAACACGAGCTGGCAATTAGTAGTTGAGTAAAAGCACGTGCTCTCTTAAACCGTACTACATATGGCGTCGAGCCAAGAGCTGCGGCTTGTGATTTCTTGGCTCGAGTTGGGTAATTGTCGCCGCAGCTGTGGTAAACGTTCTCTCTCTCTCTCGTGTGTGTGTGTGTGTGTGTGTGTGTGTGTAGAGGCCAACAAATCAAAATGGTAGAAGTTATTAACAAATCTAAACTAATGGAATGAATAATAAATATTTAACAACGATTCTCCAGATCCAAAAACTGACGAGAAACGGATTCTTCTATATTAAGTCGAGTAACCGCGGTCAAGGATTCTGAAACCTTTTTGTTCTCGACGGAAAATATCTTATGAGGGATTTTATATAAATATAAATATAAATATAAATATAAATATAAATATAAATATAAATATAAATATAAATATAAATATAAATATAAATATAAATATAAATATAAATATAAATATAAATATAAATATAAATATAAATATAAATATAAATATAAATATAAATATAAATATAAATATAAATATAAATATAAATATAAATATAAATATAAATATAAATATAAATATAAATATAAATATAAATATAAATATAAATATAAATATAAATATAAATATAAATATAAATATAAATATAAATATAAATATAAATATAAATATAAATATAAATATAAATATAAATATAAATATAAATATAAATATAAATATAAATATAAATATAAATATAAATATAAATATAAATATAAATATAAATATAAATATAAATATAAATATAAATATAAATATAAATATAAATATAAATATAAATATAAATATAAATATAAATATAAATATAAATATAAATATAAATATAAATATAAATATAAATATAAATATAAATATAAATATAAATATAAATATAAATATAAATATAAATATAAATATAAATATAAATATAAATATAAATATAAATATAAATATAAATATAGACAGTCATAGACATAGACATAGACATAGACATAGACATAGACATAGACATAGACATAGACATAGACATAGACATAGACATAGACATAGACATAGACATAGACATAGACATAGACATAGACATAGACATAGACACAGACACAGACACAGACACAGACACACACAATGACACAGACATAGACATAGACATAATATATTTAGGTTTTTTAAAAAGTCACAATAATAAAATGGAAAACTTCATTACTAATATTTTTTTAATTTTTTAACCAAGGAGCATTTTGGTCAATAATTAAACCATAATCATCTATAAAATAAAAATTATAATTATTTAAAAATAGTTTCCTATTTACAAAGTGCAATTAAATTTTTATTTTATGAAAATGACCTCTTGGTTTTCTTATGACCCATTTTGCCAAAAAAAATATATCTCCTATTTTTTTTTCAAGTAAACGTTTTCTAAAAATATATTTAATTTTTTTCAGATACTTTGTGTATTTTTGACTCTCTCAGTATTTATGACTGGATTAAGGTACAGTGAGTCATCATGCCGGTTTTTGGTGATATTACATTCCATCGGCATAGAGAGAAAATAAACTATAGAAGAGAAGTTTTATTGCCAGAAAAAGGAAGGTTTTATGACCTGCAAAAAGAAAGTGGATAGGGAAAAATTTAAGGAATATTCTATAGATAATTATTACTTATATTTTGACGGTCAAATAAGGAAAGTAAAATTTAATTTCTATTGTGTGAGGCACTTCTCACATATTTGCTGTGTGCAGGCGCACAAGGCACAGCCATGAATCACATTAGAGAGCACAAAAATAAGGTTTTGAGGGCGCCGGGTCGATATCGCCCTTAGTTATCGGCTCGGCGGTGAAGTGCCACGAGGAGGAGGAACTTGGTCAAGCGCCCGCCCGCCCGAGGTAAAGGAACCTTCAACTGGACTGGACTTCATATTCGGCACTCTCACAACGGTATTTTTCTTACTCGTCATTGAAACCTTTCTCATTCAACCTCACGAAAATTCTTCTCGGTTTCCGGCTCAATGCGTAATCGTGTTAAGTGTTCACCTCGTTGTGTCTTGCTTCCTAATGTTGTGGTTTACCCCGTCCTTTCCGTGTCGCGATCAGAAAACACACACAGAGAGAGAGAGAGAGAGAGAGAGAGAAAATACATATGTGTTTTTTAAAAAGGCATAATTACGTTTTGATTTCTTCTCGGTTTCAAGTTCGCATTGTCTCAAAAATTTTATGTGATCCCTTTGCTTTGTTTACCTTAAAAAAATTGTAGAGTATCAGTGGTTCTATCACCATGATTTTATCCCTCCGCCATTACGTGGTGAGTAAATATTATCAAGTGAGTGGTTCCACCCCTTAATTTTATTTTTTTAAAAATGGAATTTTTTCTAATATGAACTCGATAATATGACGTAATACAGGCTCATAAATTATCAGTTGTAATCTCAGTGATTTTTAGTGAATTATTAAAGCGTGGCAGTTTACGTCACGAAGAGGAATTTTGAGTTCCGGAAGGTAAAGGTGTAATAAGTGTAATTAATCAAATTTTATTAAAGTATGAGGATGGAAAAAAATGTCGACAGGGATACCAGGAATGGAACCCGGGGGATCACCGGGCGACCGCTCTAACCATTGACCTACCCCTGTCGACTCCAGATCCGGTCCGCAATTTATTCCGCCTGGAGTCGACAGGGATTGGTCAGTGTTTACAGCGTTCGCTTGGTTAAGCGGTTGGTCCTGGGCTCGATTCCTGGTCCGGTCGACATTTTTCCAACCCCCCCCCCCCCATAGTTTAATTCAGGTTAACGGCCTGATGCTTGTTCAAAGCTTCTCTATAATCCTGAATTGCAAAAGTAATCAATTTTTTTAAGATAACGTCTTTGTCCTTAGTGTACTCCTAAACCAGGCAAGATCAATCTAAGTGACGTCAGGAAAAAATATATGTTGCCCTCAGAAGTAAAGACAAGGATTTAATTTTCTACAAAGTTGCAAACTTAAAGGGGCCGGTATCTCAGCTCTTATTTTTTTTTTACTAATTTAAAAATCTAATAAATAAAACAGGGTGTTTGTATATATCTTTGTATGTATGTATGTATGCATATTTGTGTGTATGTTCCTTATACAAATCTACACCGTTGGAGAAAATTCCACCAAATTTCGTACACGTGTTCTTTGCGACGATGAAACAAACACTGTCGGGGTGAGACACGTCTACCAACCCCAGGAGCGGGGGTTGACGGGGGTGGAAATATTTAAACATGTTAAAACAGCCGATATTTGAGTCTGGTAAATATTATTAGGGTTCAAAGAGATTGATAGTGTTTCAATCGATGTTATCTAAGTATAATTTCAACCGCTTAAAACATGGGAAAGGAGCACCCTTAGGGGTGGTAGTGGACGGGCGTTACAAATAAATAACGCGAATAAAACCGAGATTACAGGGTTTTTGATGTTTCTGAGTTTAAGTACGATATTCAATTGGCCATATAACCCCCGAATGGACGGGGGTGAAAATTTTCAAATATGTAAAATGGTCGATATTTGCGTTGGATAAATATTTTTAGGGGTTAATTAGATTTACAGTACTTCTATCCATGTTATTATGTGTGTAAAATGTTAACCCCTTGCGGCACGAGGGAGGAGCATGCTTAAGGGGTCGGGGGTGGGTTACAAGTAAATCACGCGAAAACAACAGAGATTCGTGTCAAATCAAAAGGTAATGGATGTCGCCGAGTTTAATTATGACATTTAACTGCCAGGGTGTAAAGGCGAACCCCGGATCTTCCGCTGTGCTCAGACACAGTGTTCCTGTAGGCGGAAGGTCCTCGGTTCGATTCCCGGGCTGGTCGACGTTTTTTCCATCCGTATTCCCCATAATTAATTGATCATAATTTCATACGAAATATGTCGTTAATTTATTTAACTTGTCTGAGTAGTAAAAGATTATGAATATGAGACTGGAGTCTCGAATCTCCAGTGGGGTTTAAAATTATACGTTTTGAAGCATCAGGACGGGAGAATCAGATCCGGACCGGGGGGAATAAAACTTTAGGAATTCAATGAAGATTTGAAGATTGATGATAGGTTCTCGAATTTAATAATTATGTTTTATTTGCAAACTCTGTAAACGTTTGGACTCCGGTGTTGTTGTTGCCCTTTCCTCCCTCGCTGTCAAGTATAATAAATGACTAACAGAATATTTTAATCTATGAGTATTTCGTAATACGGTAATTGGCGGTCTTTAGCCAAACTGTTTCAGGGCGCAGAAGAAGAAAAAGAAAATTGCGGACACACACACACACACACACAGAGAGAGAGAGAGAGAGAAAACAAGCGACATTTCCTTGTAGTTCCTTTTCGAGCCCCGCCCAGGTTACATAAAAGTGCCGGTCAGCTTTTTAGTTTTCTGAAGTACCTCCTGAGGGGCAACGAGCCAGGAAGTGCAGCGGCCTTGCTTGCCTGCCCTCCCTTACTTGTGACGTTTTCGCTGAGTAACCAGCGTCTCATTGTGAGGACAGAGACCTACCTGCCTTAAGCTACGCCGTCGACTCCCAGCTCCTTGTCATGTTATCTGAAATTATATCTTGAATCGGTTCGCCTGATTGATTTTTTTTTTCTTCAAAGAAATTGCCCTTGAACTTTACTGATTCCTTTCATTTCGGGACAAAATTATTCAGTTAAACATGTACAGTTTCCTCTGTTTTAACATAAGAGTTAAAATTCCTTTATCCAGTCTCCATATTTGTTGGGGAAATGAAAGAAAAACCAGGGTTTATTTTACAACAGTGACTTCGTCCACCTTTTTTTTTTTAAGGTAACAGGCTACATGAAGGTAATCCTCGTGATGCCAACTCCTCTTTAATAGCATAGGAAAGGGATTTGAATTAACTAAATACGGTCACTGCAGCATCTTTGCTTCCAAGGATAAAAGTATAACGCTACCGTCTTGAGGTAGCTTTAAATGATTTTTTTTCCACCTTGGAATTTTTATAGTAAAAATTTTGAAATTATATCGTTTAATTAGATTTTACAACACCCTAAATAATATCCCTAAAAATTATGAATGAAACGTCGTGACTGTTATAATTCGATTTTTTCTATTATACTTTTATCAATTTTTAATCATAAAAATACCTGACTTAATACGCTGATGATTTTTTGTGTATTTGTTTGAAGAGGTTAGGTAAATATAATCGTTAATGAAATTTAAATACTATTTTCTTGTTTTACTTTGTAACTAATTTGAAGATGGGGTGGGGAGCGTGGGGGGGGGGGGGGTTAAATGTACTGACAGAAATTAATAGAACTAGTGACATGTAAACGTAGGGGGGTTTACGAATTTATAGAAATTAATACAATTTGAGACCCATTTTAAGGCGATTTTTTTTAGGGTAACAGGTTACATGAGGGTAATCCACATGGTGGCAACTCCCCTTTAATAGCATAGGAAAGGGAGTGAAAGGGGAGATGCGGAAGGGTAGAGAAAATAATAATAATAATAGTACTACTACTAATAATAATAGTAATAGTAATAATAATAATAGTAATAGTAATAATAATAGTAATAGTAATAATAATAGTAGTAGTAATAATAATAATAAAAACAATGGTGGCAACTCCCCTTTAATAGCATAGGAAAGGGAGTGAAAGGGGAGATGCGGAAGGGTAGAGAAAATAATAATACTAATAGTATTAATAATAATAATAATAGTAATAATAATAATAATAGTAATAGTAATAATAATAGTAATAGTAATAATAATAATAATAAAAACAATAATAATAGTAATAATAATAATAATAGTAGTAGTAATAATAATAATAAGTGAATTCAATTCAAACATTAAAGAAAGAAAAGGGACACCAACAGAAATAAACGTTAGTTTGAAGAACAAAAAGTTTCAGTACTGATTGAAGACTGTGAATTATGATGTGACAAGAACAGAGAATAGAACAGCTTCGTTTAATAAGAAGTCGTTTCCTCTGCTCGTCGACATCAGTTACTTAAAGGGAAATACATTGACGATGTCTGCCGACGGGTAGAGGAAACATCTTCTTAGTATTGAAGGGTTAAATATAAATTTACTTGTCTGTTTTCGACCCCACTGTATCCACACGAAAAAAAAATATATTTAAGAAAATCATTTTACAGAAATAAAAAAGGGTAATATAAATACCACACAACGTGTTTCTGGGATCCTTGTCCCCTTTCGTCAGGTGCTGAGATAAGACCTTGAGGAACACAGGAAAGCTTTTGAGTGTTTTCAAACTGACCAGTGTAGTTGCGTCGCTCTAGGCTCTTCTTCGCAATCTGACGTAAGGGGACAAGGATCGCAGAAACATGTTGTGTGGTATTTATATTACCCTCTTTTTTTTTGTCTGTCTGTATTGACTATCTTTCTTATTCATAATTGAAAGGAGACTAAATGTAAGGGTAAGAATAAAGTTTGTCGTTGTTATAAGAACTGTACATACGGTAAGAGCTGTTCGCTGTTCTCATTAGAATAGTCGGCCAGCTGCCTCCTAAACTAGTCAAGGCACGGAGAGGGGAAAGTTGCGTCCCCACAGCAAACCCCTCTCTCGCCATCGGAAGGGCGTGGGACAAGTACCCAATGCCCGACCTACCTGATGCAGGTTTTTCTAGGGTTGGCCCTGCATCACTTTTCGGCGAATTGCCGGGTAGGATCCTTAAACCATAGCCCGGGGGCCGTAGTTAACCCTTGGCTACCTTCCTCTGCCCTTCCGCATCCCCCCTTTCAAAACCATTCCTATGCTATTAAAGGGGAGTTGCCACCATGTGGATTACCCTCATGTAGCCTGTTGCCCTAAGAAGAAAAAGATTCTAAATGAAGCGACTGTAAGTAATCTATGGCAAATACCGCGCACCATCGAGAGTACCTCAAGGATGTGTTCTGGGACGGATACTTTATTTATTATACCCCCATCAGGCTTACTCCACAACAACTAATAATTTAACTGGTACGTTGTTTTTTTGTTGTTGTGACGACACGCGGCTTGTCACGATCAGCCTGACCACTACAACAGCCCACCTAAATTTAATGTAAGGACGGACAACCGAAAATGGCAAAATAAAAAATTATTGAAACAAAAAAATAAACTCATATACTCTTTATACACTTGGGAAAGGCCAATGGAGCAGTGATAACATTCAGTAGTATAATTGTTATCGAATCAGCACGATATATGGGAAAGACTCTGGACAAAAGATTAACCTGGAGAGAATATATTGTGAAAAAAAAGGAAAAGTAATCGATCTGATATATAAATAGCTACAAGGGGAAAAGATCTAAATTTCGTCTAGAAAAAATTAAGTTCTTAAGCCGATATGGACCCATGGAGTCGCCCTTTGAAGGCCGAGTCAGCGTCGCTGTTCTAAAAAAAAAGCCCGTGCTCCAAAATTCTTCGAGCAATGACAGACGCGTCCTGGAATGACTGGAACTAAACAATCCAGAGTGATCTCAACACAGCCGTTCATCAAGGGCTGTGAACACGTCAACCCACTGACGTCAACAGAAGACTGGAGGGACGCCTGCCACGTCCATGTAAGGGTCACCGTCAGGCCTTCACGATGTTCGCTTACAGAATTCTGATTGCTAATTTAAATACATTTTAAGACAATTTTTATTACGTAACTTCTAGTCGGGTCACTTCATCTATTTATCTACTTTTTTAAGCCTTTTATCTTAATATTGACGTTGTGTTGTTGTTGTTGTGGACTTGTCACCTTGGTTCCACCTTTTTTTTAAAAAATAAAGGTTGTTTTCAACGAGGAAAAAACAAATCTTCTGTGGCATCTGAAGCAATTACGCCGTTAGTTTCGTAAAAGTGGGGCAGGTGTGGTTGTGCGGACGTTATATAACCTCGTGAAAAATTGGACCAATCGTAACAGCAGACTTTGAAGAAGGTGCGGGGGGGGGGGATCCTAAATGACCAATAAAGTGATATAATATTCGTTTACCTCGATGGCGTGACGTAACGATATCAGCCAAAAATTAAAAAAAAAATATTAGAATACTAGAAATAGCTGAATAAACGAAAAAAAAAGGAACAACAGTATAATCCTGAAGAAAGTCACCAGGTTTCCAGAAATCTTTTTGTGATATTTATCTAATCACTCTCGTCTGTATTTGTCCTATTTTTCTTAATATTAATTATTAACTATCAGTTAAATAGTCATAAATTTATTATGAGAGGGCGAATATGTCAAAGATAAACCACGAAAGTTTACGTTAAACATTATATCTATGAAATTTTAGATATTTACAAGGATTAAAGGTTAATTTTAACATTGAATTTTATCCTGTTTTAAATTTAAGAGCATTATAATAAAACAAACACACGAGGTTACATCCCTACAAAAAAATATTTTTTATGGACTTCTTGAGCAGCGCTCCTAGCGGCAAAAAATGAAACGCCCGTATCAAATATTTCTGTGTATGTTTTTTAGGAAACATTTTCATGGCAAATTTAAGTTCACAGCTTTTGTACTTTTTTTTAATTGAATTGTGTAGTTGCCACGCTCGAGGTTCTCGTTGTGTTTTTTTTTTAAACTTTCTCAGCACCTGAAGAAAGGAACAAGGCTTCCTGAAACTTCTCTTGTCTGTATTTGGATATTTTGCTTGGATTATTAATTTTCAAAACAGACGTAAAATTATCTTTTTTTTTAAGGGTAACAGGCTACATGAGGCTAATCCACATGGTGGTAACTGCCCTTTAATAGCATAGGAAGGGATTTGAAAAGGGGGGATGCGGAAAGTTAGAAGAAGGTAGCCAAGGGTTAACTAGGGCTCCCGGGCTATAGTTTAAGGATCATACCCGGCAATTCGCCTAAAAGTGATGCAGGGAAACCGCTAGAAAAACCTGCATCAGGTACGTCGGGCATTGGGTACTTTTTTTTGGGGGGGGGGCAACAGGCTACATGAGGGTAATCTACATAGTCGTAACTCCCCTTTAATAGCATAGGAAGGGATTTGAAAGGGGGGTTCGGAAGGGTAGAGGAAGGTAGCCAAGGGTTAACTAGGGCTCTCGGGCTATGGAATAAGGATTATACCCGGCAATTCGCCTAAAAGTGGTGCAGGGAAAACCCCTAGAAAAACCTGCATCAGGTAGGTCGGACATTTGGTACCTGTCCCACGCCCTTCCGATAGCGGGAGAGGAGTTTTCTGTGGGGTCGCAGCATTCTCTTATCCGTACCTTGACCAGTTTAGGAGGCAGCTGCTCGACTGTCCCAATGGGAACAGAGAACAACTCTTACCGTATGCCCAAGGTCTGCGACCCCAGAACATACACCTCTGTGAATAGGCCGAGGTGCCTTAGTTCAAAAACGGAGAGAGGAAAAGGCATCCATAAAGGTAGCCCCTTCCTGTCTCTCCTACAAGGTTCTGCCTGCGAGAGAATAGCCCTCGTAGACCTTGTCATTAATTATTTTAAATTGTAATTTATATTTAGGAATTTCAATTGGGCCTGTAGGAGTAAAGAGAATACACACTGGGCGCAGAGATGCTGAACGTTCCGTTACTACGGCAACGAGTGAAATAAGTGATAGTAGTATTGTTGAATGTACGATTATTAGTAACACCTGATTGAATTGGAAAAAAAACGTGCACTAAAGGTCCAAATGAACACGAAATTCATAGGAAAAAATATTTTTCTATTACTAGACACATCATTTACGTCGCTGCGGGAATTAAAAAGAATATGGAATAATAATCAGTTAATCCAACTGGGGGATTTATCCTCAAGAACAGTAGTTCAGCTAATGATTCAGTGGTGGGTCATAGTTGTAATTAAACTGAGTGAGGACTGACCGCTTGCGGTAAAACACCTGAGTGGGTCACGGATTTTATTTAGTGCTGTATTGAGCGCGCGTGTTTTTAAGAAGTTGATGGCTGGACAAAACGGGGAGTAAAGTAACCAATTTTCCTCATTTCCCTTTTCACCTCGTCCTAAATGTGTATCTGTTGCAAGATCGATATTAAGTAAGCCCGGAACGTCTCAAGACGATCGATAACAACGTGGTAATAACTTGTTACTCTACAATTACAAATACAAATCAATGGTTACGAACTTGGCTCTGTATTATGCTGATATTATATATATATATTGTAATAATTAATAAAATATATATCGCTTGCATCTTTTGACAATAATTCAAAATGTGAATTATGTGGCATTTTTAAATGAAAAGAACTATTACGTGAAAACTATTAAACAAGATTTATTAACAATTTTAAGACAAGTATTCAAATTACAAAATATTTGGGATCTCAGGGTCTTGAACTGGGTTTGATAATGGCAGAATTTATATAATCAAAATCACAAAAATGCATTTACTTTATATCGGAATCAATGCGTCTGAGCATAGACGAAATTTGTTGCTGAAGAAATAATACCAAAGATTGAATTTAAACAATTTCAATTTTTATCAAGAAATAAAGAATGATCTGAATAATTAAAAATCTCATTTTATCGATAATTAATGAATGATCTGACGTTTATCTTTTAAACGTGGTTTACAATGATTTTAAAGTTTTCTTTCTACTTACGGCAGCCCAGGTCTCATTTTAACTTTTCGTGCACAATTTTGGGGACATCACAGATTCTAAGTTCTCACAGACCCTAAATGTTCACAGACTCTAATTAGCGTAGTTTGTTAGTTGGTTTAAAATAAATTTGTCGATTCTCGATGATTTACTGCAACCTGGATTTGTAGATCTCGTGGATTTCTGTTGAAAATGCCCCTCATTGGTTTTGTCTGTTGACTGAAGACTAGTTCAGTTTCTGCCCTTTTGATATAACAGCGTACTGGTTACTGGAACACTTTCTCGTTCTTTAAATTAGACCTTTTTCATTCTCGCTGCTGACTGACTAAATTGTTCAACTTTTCGTGAATTAGAATTTTAATCTGTACATCTCGCCGTTTACTGCCCAACTGTTCGTTCTTTTACTCTGTGTTCTACTTGCTGTCCGCTGCCCAACTGTTCGTTCGTCTCGTAAATTTTGAGTGCGTAAAACATTCTCGACCGATCAGCAATACTTTCTTTGCATTGCCGGTTTGTTGCGGCGTCCGCTCTATCCACCAATAATGAGTCCTCTACAATTCAACTTTTCAATTAGAACAATGCCTTAATTACCAATTACTACAATATTTTAATGATTAGACTTTATTACCATATATATATATATAAAACTTTATTACATAAAAAATACATAAAAATTTGATTTGGCGCCAGCAGATATACATATATATAATCTGCAAAAAATTAACAATAATTAGCTCCAACTTTGTTAATGAAATCCTCCTTCTCTACAAGGTAATGTGGGCGGCTGGGTTTCTATTCACAAACAGAGCTTAGTTCCGTACTGGGTAGAAATCTTTAACTTCTGAAGGCACTTTACATTAATGGTGACCCTTACTTTAACTTGTGGCGTCTTTTAGCTCCTTCTTCGGCCTCCACCGATGGACGTCCACACTCCAAAACGTTTGTTCCTTACAGCTCCCCAAATATTCCACCCTCTCGCCTCTCTCACTCCACTTTCAGTCCTCTCTCTGTCTGTCTGCCTGCGTCTGTCCACTTTCACCAGGGGTCGGAGTATATGTCCTTACTCCGCCCCCCCCCCCACCAAACGATGCAAAAAAAAGGACGCGTACCCTCGGTTTCTTGGGGCCTCTCGGGCACACGTGCACGTTTAATTAATTCCTTCTCAGGCCCGCGGACACAAAGGGCGGCCACTTACCGATGTTATTCACTACAATATATTTAGAATCTTTTCAATACAGATTTATTATTTGAATTATTATACTGTTTGTCCTTTACATCACTCAGGACAAGAAACAAAACTGTTCTTTTAGATAAATTTATTAACACATTTTTTTTAAAAAAACAATATAAATTTGTAATATTCAATATTTAATTGTTTCCTTCTCTTCTTGGAATTTATTACGTTGTTGCATTTGTCTGATTTATTAAGCTAAAATTAAATCGACTCGTGAATAATAAGTGAAAGCTCAGATATCGATAAGTTTGACGTTCCGTTACCATGGCAACTAAACAACTACTATTCGTAGCCCTCCCCGGCTTTGAGACAAACGTTGCAGTTGGACCACAGCCTGAATACGGTAACAATATGTTTAGAAACGTTGTTGAGTTAATTTTTTTTTTAATTTTAAAATAAATGTCTGTCTACGGTCGTTAATTATATCTTATAAAAATATATATTATGAAGACAGACGTTGAAATTAAATTTAAAATCAAATGTTTTAATGTAGAGAATTATTTATATACAAACAGGTACGTGTGGTGTTCTTAATTGGGGATTGATGTTTATTAAACTGACTAATTAAATTGATTCAACTCTGTATTATTAGATGAATACGACTGTGTGTTACTCGGACGCTCCTTTTGAAACTGAAAGAAAACGAAATTAATTAATTTTGAGACTGTTTTCGTACATTCTGTACCTTTACAGTACAGTTCTTCCAAATTACGCGTCATTCGATGACGTCACGAAGCAACCTTTAGTCGTTTTTTTTCGACTGAAGAACTGTTGTCGTGTGCTCTCTCTCTCGTGTGTGTGTGTTATTCTTCCACGCCATTTCGAAATATATTTCGCGAGTGTTGAAACAAAAGTACTTTAATCACAAAAGTCACAGTTCTGCTTGTCAGTGATAACGTGTTCTTAGTAGTAGAAGCCATCGCGGTTACCACGGGGCGACATAAATACTTCAAAAGGTGACAGTTTAGCAGTACACGGCTTGTTTTTTTCATTTCTCTTTGTGACGGTGACAGACTGCACGAGGGGCATCCACGTGTTGACCTGCCTCTACATTTAATACGATACGAAATGGCGTTAATGCAGCGCAAGGGGAACACAAGGTAGCCAAGGAAGAATTAACTTGGGAGTCTCCTGGACTGTAGAGTACGGGGAAAAGGAAGGAAAAGGCGTGTCGAAGTACGAACTAAACATCTATATAATAAAAAAGGATGTATATTTGTATGTATGTATTTACGTTAATCATTATACAGATTTAAACGCGTGGACAAGATTGCAACAAAAATTGGTACACATATTCTTCAAATCACGAGAAACGGTACAGTGTTGGGGGTGTGGGTGACAAACACCCTAGCATAAAAGTGGAAAGAATTATAATTTTAAAAAAAATGTGATTATTTTGTGTTAAATTACTGCGCGCCAAGAGAGCGTGACGTCACGCTAGAGAGAGAGAGAGACGTTACTACGCGACGATCAAATGAAATAGTTCCTTCTTCCGGTAATGAAATAAAGCAGAAATATTTTCATTGAATAAAAAGTATTATTAAATCCGGCAATACTTCATCTAATGATAATAAAAAAACAATACTAAATACTTTACGATCCTTGCTGGAAAATGTAAGTTAATTTTCGTCGCCATGTTTAGTGACTCCAATATGGCGACTATTTTGTTTACATCGTGAATGTAGCTAAGAATTTCATCAAATTAATCTTTGGTAAACCGGTCTGCTGTGGTGTAGTAGTGGCCAGCGTCATTGCCTCGCATCACAGAGGTTCCGGGTTCGAATCCCGGCATTGATGTTTGTGGTAGTCCTGGGGGTTAAGGCTGATGTGGGAGAATCGACACTCTGACCAGGTGTCACTCGTAAAATCCAGAATGTGTAATGGCAGCCGTCTTGGTAGGCCAAGGCCTTTCATGGGCTGTCGAGCAAAGGAGTTAATCTTTGGTAATGTCTGAAGACTGAGGGACAATTATATCCTGCAATACTCAAGGAGTATATTTAAGAAGAAATTCTGAGGTATGTTTGTTGGGACTGATGCAGTAAAATTCAATGTATTTTACAGCTGTTCAAATTAATGCACTATTATCTGTGGAAAGTGTGTACGGAACTAGGAACAGTTAGGTTCAGGTTAAATCACTTCTTGACTACAGATTAATATAGGATTAAATACTTTTTTCGGGTTTATATAAATAAATACACTTGGCAACGCCAGGCACACAGATAGTATTGAATAAATGGGAAAATTTTGAACTCACATTTGTCTTTTATGGGTCAAAATAATTGTTCCTCTTAACTGCGTCCAGATGTACAGGAAATTCATCAGCCCAAAAAATTGGCTCTGGTGTGAGAAGCGAAATGCATCATAATAAACGGAAAAGGAAGGTGGATGAACAATATTGATTTAAATAAGAAGAAAGATTACGAGGTAGATTATATTATTTTTATTAGTTTCATTAGTTCTCGGCTGAGGAAATAGGACAAGCCTAATTGATATTTCAAAGATTGAAGCCTTTCCCGGTGCAGTTGTTCAATATATTGTTCTCGGAGTTCAACCGGGTTTTGCATAATTATAATAGAACGCAACGTTTCGACGACTAAAAGCTTTGTGGTCATCTTCCAGGCGAAGGATAAGATGGCTAGGCCGTGTAGCACGAAGTGAAGGAGATTTGGTGGTAAAGAAGATTCTACAGGAAACCCCTGGAGGACAAAGAGAACGAGGTAGACCCCGAAGAAGGAAGATGATGGTTGGACGGAGTGGAGGAGGATCTACGGAAGCCGGGATGTAGAAATTGGAAGAGGAGGACAGCGTGTGACCGTGAAGAAGCTCGTTGGAAAGGTCAAGGTTCGCTACGGACTGTAGCGCCTTGGAAGAAGAAGAAGATATCCGGAGATTGGTTTTTTTTTCTGTGGGAGACGCACCTTTCCCGACCCGGTTTGGAGGCAGCTGTCCGACCGTTCCAATGGGAACAGAGGACAAGTCCTACCGTATACCCGAGGTCCACTGGGAAGTAGCTTATGGGAAAGACAGCCCCGAATATAATTATTGAGTCAGGAGACTACATCATGAGGGTCATCCACGTCGGGTGCAGCTCCTCTTTAATAGCATAGGGGGAAACACGGAAGGGAGAGCGAGGTAGCCAATGGCTCCCGGAGAATTGTTTAAGGATCCTACCCGAGATTCGCCTAAAACCATAGAGAAACATGCCCGCAGGAAGGTCGGGCTCTCGGTACTTGTCCCACGTCACGCCTTCCCCGATGACTGGAGTTGGGTTTGCTGTGGTGGAGACACAGAATTCCCACTTCGTTGCTCAGAAAAATCGACTGCTAGAGCACATGTTTAAATCTACGCCTACGCCCCGTCGACTTCGTGTCCGTGACGTGGCTTCCGTTACTCGGGATAATGTTGTCTAATGTTTAACTTGAAACAGAACTATTAATTCTTAAGAATAATAATTTTAGTAGATATATATTTGTCTGAATTCGTTGGGTTCACTACGGACTGTAGCGCGTAGAAGATGACGACAGAGCTTTTAGTCGTCGAAACGTTGCGTTCTACTATAATTATGCAAAACCCGGTTGAACTCCGAGAACAATGTATTGACTAATTGATATTTACTTACAAATGTGAATAAAATATACCCTAGATGTTTAACACTGTACATTGAGAATATCTGTCTATAACAATAATAATAATAAAGAGCGTAAGTTTTCCCGACGTTTCAACACTTCACCTGACGAAGATGGCGGTGTGTCAGCCATGGAATCTTTGTGCTCAAATCACGCTACCCGACCGGAAACCCGAGAACTCTTTATACAATTATGTTAATTAAACAATGTTTAAGGATGTGAGTGTTTCCCTCAAGGTATTGTGGGGGCATAAAATTTCTTAGAATAGCCAATAAAATTTAATAAATTTATTTCTATTACATCCAGCTTACAAGGACACACTGGCGATCTCCGCTGATGTCCAGGTCCTCTGTTGTTCCAAAAACTTCGAAATTTCCAATTTAATTATAACTTAATTTATTTTTTCTCAGATATCCAAGTTAATAAATAAAACAATTCCAAAAAAAAAACGATCCTTCACCGACGATCAAACGAAGAAGACTCTCTTTCAAGGACAATCTCTTCTGCCCTAGCGATAACCTCTTCGCCAGTGATAATTATTAAGTCTCCCAGAGAAATACGCTAATGCAAAGAGTATTCATTACAAGATAAATAGTGATATAACGAATTTAAAGAGAACATATTTGACATAACATGAAATTTTTAAAAAATTTTTTTAGGGTAACAGGCTACATGAGGGTAATCCACATGGTGGCAACTCCCCTTTAATAGCATAGGAAGGGATTTGAAAGGGGTGATGCGGGAGGGTAGAGGAAGGTAGCCAAGTGTTAACTAGGGCCCCCGGGCTATATTTTAAGGATCCTACCCGGCATTCGCCTAAAAGTAGTGCAGGGAAAACCCCTAGAAAAACCTGCGTCAGGTAGATCGGGCATTTGGTACTTGTCCCACGCTCTTCCGATAGCGGGAGAGGAGTTTGCTGTGGGGACGCAGCTTTTCCTCGCCTTACCCTGATCAGTTTAGGAGGCAGCTGGCTGACTGTTCTAATGGGAACAGCGAACAACTGTTTACCGTATGCCCAAGGTCTGCGACCCCGCAACATACACCTCTCAAAACAGGCCGAGGTGCCATCGGCTTGTGGGAACCTTTGTTCATAAAAACCAGAGGGAGGAGAAGGCATCCCCCCCCCCAGGGGGGAAGGTTCACCTACGGAGGAACAGCCCTCGCAGGCTTCCGAGACAACTTTAGCCGTGAAGGCGACTGCGGGAGCAATTAACGTCTGAAAACTAGACCGATGTGTCTCGACTCTCGAGGAACCTTAATTATAAATCCCCGTGGGGCCTAGTCTCTGACACGACACCTGTCTCATAATGGAGTTGTAACCTTGTTTCAAAAAAATTAATAATCTCAAGGGATCTGCGATTACGTGAGAATCCCTAATTGGAACGGTCTCGTAACCGCGTCACGTCTCCATTCACACACGGAACGTTTTAATTCCCCGCAGTCACGTGACCTGGCAGTGACTTTAACCGGCTTCTAATAGTCGCTGAAAGCGTAGTAAACTCACCGTGGAAGGGTTCGCTTCTTTGCGTGAGGCCGTCCCCCTGAAGTCGTCGTGGGGCCGCTGAGGCTCTGCTGATATATGCGGAGAAATTGCTGACGTAAGAAACGACCCATCGAGATCCGCCGGTCCTGTATTATCATATCCTCCTAATGTGAATGTGTGTGTGTGGGACTGACGAGGAAAATCTCAGACCGGTTTCCCTAAACGCATACGTCCACGTGACTTGATAATCCAGCAACACATAACCAAGTTTTTAACCGGTGGCTTTTCCTCGTAAGATTAAATAATTATTTTTTTCTAAGGTTAATTATGAAACATTCAACTCCAGTTTCTGTCTGTTAGATGAAAGAACCTTGAAAGGCTGAAGGTATCATCGCTTTGTTCTTATTATTTACTATCTGTGTGCCGCGGCGTTGCCACGTGTACTTATTTATATAAACCCCCCAAAAATATTTCATTATATTTTATTCTTTGGTCAAGAAGTTATTTAACCTAAATCTAACTGTTCCTAGTTCCGTACACACTTTAGACCTGATAGTGCATTAATTCAACAGCTGTAAAATACATTGACTTTTATTCCATCAGTCGCAACAAACATACCTCCGAATTTCTTCTTAAATATACTCCTTGAGTACTGCAGGATATAATTGTCCCTCAGTCTTCAGACATTACCAAAGATTAAATTCTTATCTAGATTCACAATGTAAACAAATAGCCGCCATATTGGAGTCACTAAACATGGCGACGAAATTAACTTACAAGGATCGTTAAGTATTTAGTATTGTTTTTTATTATCATTCTATGCAGTATTACTGGATAAAATTATACTTTTTATAATATTTCTGCTTCATTTAATTACGGAAAAAAGGAACTATTTCCTTTGTTCGTCGCGTGGTAACGTCTCTCTCTCTCTCTCTCTCTCTGGCGCGTGACGTCATGGTCTCTTGGCGCGCAGTAATTTAGCACAAAATTAATTATAATCTTTTCCACCTTTATGTTAGGGGGTTTTCACCCCGCACAGTACCGGTTCTCGTGTTTTGTAGAATATTTCTACAAATTTATTTTTTGGAATCTGTCCACCCGTTTAAATCTATATAGAGTTTAACGTAAATACATACAAATATACATACTATTTTATTATATTTATTATTTTAAAATGTCGTGCTATTTTTTTTGTTGATAAAATGTCGCGTTTATATATTTTTTCCATTACTTATTGGTCTAGTTTGCTTCCTATAAAGGGTTTAATGACAAGTATGGTCAATAAAACGAAATAAAGAAAACGTTCTCATCATCATGACCTAAATTTATATTACAGGGAGTATTTTTTCGCACTTCTAGAGTAGCGTGAGTAGTTTTGTGGCTCATAAGGTATCGGGACTATTTTTCACTCTTTTTTTTTACATTAATCCTATAAAGTAACCTTTTAACATCTTTTCTACCTTGTTGTTATCAGGCAGACTTCTTCTGAAAATTTACCCCTGAGAGTTCTGTTGTTTTTTCTTTCGGCCCTGTATTTTTCCCTTGTATGTACGGTGTATGTGAATAATCCTTGGCCAGCTTTACTCTTGTCCTATTGCCCTCCCCCCCTCACCAACGCCGCGAATCATACGGGTACTTTTCGTGACAGCAGAAGCGTGTCGTTGGGAGACACGAGGCTCGCGTCGTCGACTCTGAATAACCATTAGCAAGGTTGTTGTTAATGGCTTTGAAGAGGGGGAAGGGGGGAAAAAAACACGACTATGAAGATAACCTTATTTTTTTGTTTACCGACTTAGCCGAAACTGCCGGTTCGTAACCAACCTTGGCCCATACCGAAGTCTACGAGAATTCCACGCGAGTCGCTGATTAAAGGCAATCACACTTAAAGGAACCAGGAACTGCCTCGGAGTACTGTTGCGAGTGTGCAGACGGTGTGGAGTAGGTATATATATAACAGGGTGACTCACTGAATGATCGTAACCCCGTATTACCGCGCCGGGAGCTCTTCCATCACGAGTTTCGTCTTATGAATTTGGTAAGCCTGGGTGGAATTAACAATTGCCAGTAAGTCAGAAAACAATTACTTAATTTTTCTCCTTCTTCCGAAGCTCTACTGCCCGATGTGGTCTATGGCTGCCTTCACAATCTGCCTCCAATCTTCTCGCCTCTCTCGGCTTTCTCCCACCATCTGATTGTCTTCATTTTCTTCTAACACATCTAGGATCCATCTTTCCCTTGGTCTTCCCCTTTTTTAGTACCAAATATTTTCCCTTTATATATCTCTGCTTTGGCATTCTTTCTGTAGACATTCTTCGTAACTGTCCCAACCATGAGATTCTACGTGATTTTATAAATCTAACTATGTCTTCTCCTTCTAGGATGCTATTTATCCCTTCATTATATCTTAATCTCCATCTTTCACCTTCTTTAACAGCTCCATAGATTCTCTTAATAATTTTCCTTAGAGTCTCCTTATCTTTATTAGTCAGGGTCCATGTTTCTGCCCCAAACGGGTCTAATTAATAATGACTTAATTAGTTACTTTTGTTTTTCATGATTGAATGCAGAAAAACAACGTTTCGTCCCCCTTATTCCGGGACTTCATCAGGTGACACAAATTAAAAATACAGAAACATCTAAAATTGTTAATATTTTGAATGAATTTCTTCATTAATGTGAATTTTGTAAATTGTAAAAAAAATTGTAAAGAAAATATACTTGGGGGGTAACATTTCTTTAAAACATTAACGCAGACTTTAACAAATGTTAAATATAGAAAATATAATTTAATATTCGTTTTAAAAAAATTAGCTAATTTAACTTAACAGATTAATAATAAGAAAGAAGTAAATGTTGAAGGTAATATAAAATAACGTTTCTCGGAACCTTGTCGCTTTCTTCAGGTGTTAAGAAGAGCACTAGTGCAGTTGTGTCGCCCTAGGATCTTCTTAGCACCTGAAGAAAGGGAACAAGGTTCCGAGAAACGTTGTGTGGTATTTATTTTGTCACTTCTTTTGTCTGTATTGGCTATCATTCTAATTATTAATTTTCAATCAGAGGTAAATTTTTTCATTTGAATTTAACAGTTAAATTAACAAAAAAAGAGTTTAATATAACAAATGTTAAATTATATTTTCTAAACAAAATTTAAATTAAAAAAATTACCAATATAATTTAACAAGAGTTAAATGAATAAAAGTGTTAAATTCTTTTTTTTCATACTACAAAGAAAAGACTTCGTTCCATCCCTTATTTTCGGACTTCTTCATGTGAGATACAACTTAAAAATATCTTAAACACCTAATTTCTTCTTTCATGTGAATTTTATATGATTAAAAAATAAATTGTAGCAAATGTTAAATTCTATTTTGGTGGAGGGCTTTTCTCTCGCAGGCAATACCTAGACCCTTGTAGGAGAGATACGAAGCAGCTACCTTTGGGGATGCCTTTTCCTATCCGTCGTTGAACTAAGGTTCCCGCAAGCCGAGGCACCTCGGCCTGTTCTGAGAGGTGTATGTTCCGGGGTCACTGACCTTGGGCATACGGTAAGAGTTGTCCGTTATTCCCATTGGAATAGTCGGCCAGCTGCCTCCTAAATTGGTCGAGGCACGGAGAAGGGAATGCTACGTCCCCACAGCGAACTCCTCTCCCGCCATCGGAAGTACAAGTACCCAATGCCCAACCTGCCTGATGCAGGTTTTTCTAGGGTTTTCCCTTACTTTTAGGCGAATGCCGGGTAGGATCCTTAAACTATAGCCCGGGGGCTCTAGTTAACCCTTGGATACCTTCCTCTACCCTTCCGCATCCCCCCTTTCACATCCCTCCCTATGCTATTAAAGGGAAGTTGCCACCATGTAAATTACCCTCATGTAGCCTGTTACCTAAAAAAAATCTATTTTATATAAGTATAAGAAAATATGATTGGACAAAAGAAAATTTTCATTTATTTAACATATATATTATTTTATTATTTATATATTGTAATAATTAAATATCATAATAATGAATTTAACAAATTAAAAAAAACACAAATTTTTAGTTTTTCGTGCACAATTTTGGGGACATCACTGATTCTAAGTTCTCACAGACTCTAATTGGCGTTGTTTGTTAGTTGGTTTACCACAAATTGGTTGGATCTCGATGCTTTACTGCAACCTGGCTTTGTAGATCTCGTGGCTTTAGTTGACAATGGACTTCATTGGTTTGTCTGAATATTGCTTTACTTTTTAATAACTGAAAGCATGTTTGTGACTGGACCACAATCTTTCGTTCTGACTGCCGACTGTAAAACTTTCAATGAGTTCTTTTCGTCCGTTCTATTCGCTGTCTCCTGACCAATTGTACTGTTCAAATTTTCGTGACTTGGAATTTTTAGTCTTTTCTCCTCGCTGCTTACTGCCCGACTGTACTCTTCGTCTCGTAGATTTTGAGCGCGTAGAACCTCAACAATGTTTTCTTTGCCTTGCCGGATTGTTGCGGCGTCCGCTCTATATCCACTAATAATGAGTCCTCTACAACCCAAGTTTCCAATTAGAACAATGTCTTAATTACCAATTACTACAATATATAAGATAATATAATTTAACAAATGTCAAATAAATAAAAAATATAATTTATCATTCGTTAAATTATTTAGCTTAATAGTTTTATTTTGTTTCATACTGGAAAACTACACATAATGTTCCTTCCCTTATTTTTGGGACTTCTTCAGGTTAAAAAAATACAAAAACATCTTAAAATCTTAATTCATTCTTTGATGTGACTTTTCTATTATAAAAAAATATTTATCCTGTTAAATTATATTTTATTTATATATTTAAAAATTCTTACATAGGAAGCTAATTGACTGTTTATGTATTTTATAAGATAATAAATAATAATAATAATAAAGAATCAATAATTTTTTCAGAAGCATTCGCCCTAACATTTGGCCACAATCATCTGGAACGTCGTTCCTTTGATAATAAAATCGTTGAAAAATTTAGACTGTATAAGGAGGGGGGGGGTTGCTTCTTGAAATATTGTATATGAATATATAAGTTGACACGTGTCAAATTATATTTTATTTTAAATATTATATGTAACATGTGATTGAGTAAATGTTACATAAGAAAATATAATTTAATAAAGGATTATTAAATTAAATATAACTTAACATTTGTATAATCTAACGGTTTTTAAGTAATGTAATAAATTTTATTTTATTGGTTAAACTAATTTTAAATTATAATTTATTTTACAATTTTTTAGAATGAAATATTCACATGGAAGAAGAAATTTATTCCAAAACTTAGCAATTTAAGTTCTTTTTTTAAAAAAAATTGTAACACCTGTAAATGTCTCTAAACAAGGGATGAAACATTGTGATTTAATTTAAAGTATTTTTTAAAAAAGATAATTACTTAAATAAATAGTGGTTTGTTTTACTTGTAGGCTATTGAATCCTTTTCTTAATCATTGAAGTGTCAGATTTAATTTAATTAAAGAAGTAGTACATTTTAATTGGTTACATAGAATTTAAATTCTATATAACATAACGGTCTGAACTCATTTTGAAGCACTCAGAAAACAAATATTATTTCTGTGTATTATATATTGTAATAAACACCTAGATAGATTTAATTATATGAATCAATTAACAACATTTATTAAGCTGTAAAAGAAATTTATTATTGTTGATAAATTTTACAATGTGCAAGACCTATTTTTCACACCGAATTCCATCCAGTTAAAAACAAATACATTAATTTTAGTTTATTAATTCGTGGCATTTATGAACATACAGTTCTTATATCATTACAATCAAATACGTCGGATCTCTATATCACAGTGTCACTACTGGGTTTGATAATTAGAACAAAATCAATGTATAAACTGACAATTAACAATTCAAATATAAAAAGTTAACCTAAAACAATATGAAAATAAGTGAAACGAAAACTGAACGAAATCCGACTCTACCCTTTTAAATTATCGTTTACAAATTTGTATAAATGTTTTGTTACTCACGGACCGTCTGTCTGGTACCAGATCTCTCTCTTGTAGCTTCAACACTACAACACTAAAAGGCCATTTTTACACAGAGTCTACACTTCATTGAAAATTTTAATACACACGATTGCAATACTCGTCCTCTGCTATCTGGAACCTCGGATGAGCCGCCCCCCTTTGGTCAGCTAGTGGATGCCGGTCTCCTCTATGCGAAATTGTTCAATCAGCGTGAAGGAACCATTTGCTTCACCGTGTGCAAATTATTATGTAAATCTCTCCGTGAAAATGTTGTTTGCTTTCATGTAGAAATACAGGATCTCGCTATTCGTACTTTATAACTGCAGACTTTACTGTTCGTTGCTCTAGGTGAACGGAACTGAACTGTATTTTAACTCCCCGTCGACTTTTAACAGTTTCCTCTCTCATACGCCACCATTCTTAGCCGATTCCAGACTTTTAGATCGTCTGACTTTTACGTTTTAACTATCCCGTTTCTCGCAGCCAACTGGTCTTCTCCAAGTGTATACAGAGTTTATGCTCGCGTGGTCTCCATTGTTGAACAAAGGAAAAACCCGCCTTCATTGTCGCCTTTACGCATTCGTACCGCTAACAATTTAATTATATTAAAACAATCAATGAATTGTTAATTGTCAGTTTGTACATTGATTTTGTGATCTTTCATCACGTTTAATTGGCATTACAATATATTGTGATAAACACTTAAATTATTTACTGAATTTACTTTTGAATTATTTAAGACTATTTAAATATTTTTTTTTTACCATTTATACCAAATAAATTAAATTTTCAATTTATCGAATTTTAATAGAAAATCTTAATATCCAGTGACAGGTTTAAAAATCATTAAACTGAAATTAAATAAATAAAAAATATGAAGAATTTATTAAAACAACAAAATACTTTCACATAAGCTTTAATGTATAATTTTGTCGCGACCATTAATTTATATGAGACTTTTAATTTTATCCTAGAGATCTTTATATACAATGATAAAAAATCCAACAAATGCGTTTCGGAAAAAAAAAGTCACGTTCGCCAATAGTCGCGCTTATAAATCCACCAATCACTTCACTTTAATTAGATGTGACTGATAACTAGTACCTGTATTTTACAGAACATTAGAGCAAATTATGTATTAATGGGGGGCAAAAGGGTGTCGATTATATTCGAAGCTGTTGTTAAATTGTCATGTAACAATTACTGTAATTTATTTGGACATGATTGAAGGACTATTAAAAGTAACTTCGGCCAGACTTCTGTCATTATGTATTGGATAAATAATTATTAATGTCAGATTAAAAAAATGTGTATTAAGTAAATGAGGATTTTAAATATTAAAAATAATTAATACATGAATCAGGAAACATTATATAGGAATGATAGAGAAGAACATTTCTTAAATCTATTTTTGAAAATGAAAAAAAAATTGACATACAAAATTAAGAATAAAAAAAGTAAGTTCAATACTCAAAGAATCTTAAGTAAACAACAACAAAAAATCAAAAAATATTTTATTAAAAGAAAATTTAGACATTAATTTAAGGAATAAGTAATTATTATGTCAAACTGAATTTTTTAATATGAAAATATATTATATAAATAAGGATTTGTGTTGTAAAAAAGATTATTTAATTTATAAATAAAAAAAACTGAATATTTGAATAAGAGAGAAAATTCTTAGATATGTAAGAAAATATGACTCACATAATTATTAAGTATAATAAAAGTAAATACCCAAAGGAAAATTCAGGTGTCATTTATTTACTGGATAAATAACTTTTATGTTGAATTAATTTATATGAATTTATATGTAATTTATTTATATGAATTAATTTATATGAAAAAGAAATGAGGATTTACAATATAAAAAGATGAATTTAATATGTATATAAAAAACTACATAAGTAAATGAGGCGGAAAAATTCTTAAATACATAAGGAAACTTTGTATAGGAATGACAGAGAAGAACATTTCTTAAATGTGACGGAAATATAATTTGAAAATGAAAAAAAATTGACATACAAAATTAAGAATAAAGAAAGGAAGTTTAATACTCAAAGAATATTAAGTAATCACCAAAAAAAAATCAAAAATATTTTATTAAAAGAAAATTTAGACATTAATTTTTGGAATAAATAATTATTATGTCAAATTGAATTTTTTAATATGAAAGAATATTAAATTATTAAGGATTTATGCTTTAAGAAAGATTATTTAATTTATAAATAAAAAAATCTGAATATTTGAATAAGAGAGAAAATTCTTAGATATGTAACAAAAAATGACTTACATAATTATTAAGTGTAATAAAATTAAATACCCAAAGGAAAATTCAGGTGTCATTTATTTACTGGATAAATAATTTTTAAGATGAATTAATTTATATGAAAAAGATATTAAAGAAATGAGGACTTACAATATTAAAAAAGATGAATTTAATATGTATATGAAAAAACTGTATAAGTGAATGAGGGGGAAAAATTCTTAAATACATAAATAAAAAATTGTATTTCATAAATTTAGTATAAAAAACTATAATTAATGGTTAAGGGAAATTAAGTAAAAATACTTTGTCATATGGACTGTAAATATTTCAACTGTTTTAATTTTGTAATTGTTTATATTAATAAGGGAATTTTTATTCAGTTATTTTTAAGGTATTTTAATTTTTTAAGTATTAAATTGTTTGGCAGGGTGAAATTAATTACCATAATATCTCATTTATATTTCATTTACAAAATATAATAACATTAACTTCCTGCTCTTATCATCTTGAAATACCCACGGCTATGTTACAAACATTAAACAAAAAAAAACGGAGACTATTGCTGACTGGGGTTTGTGAGGTAAAATACGGTGGTCGTATGACTTTAATGATCCGTGTTTGATGGGGATTATCTTCTGGTACATTACTACTTGCAGGTCTTCTCAGGTGGCTCTGACGGACGCTGTAATCCCTCGCATTTCCTGGAAATGGTCACGTAGAGGTTCTCGTCCCTCCAAAACTAAAAAAAACTATCTAACTTATTCATAACCTCACCCAAATTTCGCTCTCCCCCTGCTCCAAAACTAGCTCATAACATCCCCAAACAGGCTGACTTCCGCTCACCCTGCAAGCTCCCTTCACGCCACGGGTTTCTGACAAATGCCCCCCCCCCCCTCCCCCCACAGGAGCTTAGATTCTGCTATTTTTATCCAATAGGAATCAGATTTGCGCCCCCCCCCCTCCCATAAATCTCAATATCTTAATTAGCCACACGAAGTCGGAAGTCCTCATGGACGAACTCAGGGGCGTGGGAAGACACGTCCGCCAAAATGACCATCTGGCCCCAACGTGCTAGAATCTTGTGACCAAAGATTTAGCCTCGCCGGACACTCAGAATATTTTAATCTGTACAAGGGGATGCCGCACCGGGGCTCTGTTTTCGTTAGTTTCAGAGAGAACCTGTGAGAAACCAAGCATCGACCCTCGCCACCCTGAAGCCGAGAATATTAAACGTTCACGATACTTTATTTCGTAAAATAAAATAAAAGATTATAAATAATATAATAAAACAACCCCAATTAATTTATCCCTCTTGTGTACACCACAAGTTATTGCCTAAATAATTTTTATATAATATAAAATATTAAATAAGTTACAGTTTTAAATATAAAAAAAATTACAATTGGTAGAGGTTGACCATCAGTCAGGATTTATTTATGAGAGATTAAAATTTGTGATAAACTAAAATACCTGTATAGTTGAATATCATTGAATAATAATTAAGGGATGAAACGTTATGTATTTTAGTTCATTACAAATTTTAATATTTTATAAATAAATTCTGACCGATGGCCAATTCCAATTAATTAAATTTAACACAAGTCAGATAAAATTCAATTTTTAATTATAGAAACATAAATCAGAAAAGTTAACAGAAGAATGAGAGAGAAATATTCTTAAAAGTATAAACAAATATAATTAAACAATTGAGATTATATGACATATATATATTAACAATAAACAAGTAAATTTAGCCCTTTGAAAAGAGATAAAATAAACAAGCAAACAAACATATCCAATTTTGTTATACCAACAAAGTCACACAATAATTAAAATATCAAACCGATACAATTTTTGAGTTCTGAATGAAACCATGATTTTTCTATGTTTTATATATAGTTTTGCATTTATTTATTTATAAATAGGTGTCTATTAATTTATATATGTTATATATATATTGGAAGGTAATTTATATATATATATATATATATATATCAAATGGATGGAAGATGATCAGGAAAATTTGAGGAAATTTGAACATAAGATAATGAGAAGAATCGGTGGACTGGTAATAGAACATGGAGTGTGGAGAATAAGGTATAATAAAGGAATTAAGGGGAAAGTTTAGGGACTTGATCTAGTGAGATTTATAAAATCCCAAAGAGTGCAATGGTGGCGGTCATGAGGAAAGGATGCAATAAGATACAATACCTAAAAAAAATGCTCAAAGCTCTACTCGCCGAGGAAGACCAACATTGAGGTCGATGGTTTATGTGATGGAGGATTTGAGAATTATGAAGGGTGGGGAGAGAGGATTAAGAATAGAGAAGCATGGAGGCCAGGGCTGTAGTGCCATATAGTAAGTAAGTAAATGAATGGAAGAGTTGCAAGTAAGAATGGAGGAAGAAATAAATTAATGGCTATATATAAATGAAAGGAAGAGAATAAGACGAGACAGAAAACCGATTTAAAAAAGTTGTGACTATATAGGTAGAAAGTGGTTTCATGAACTGTATTTAATCCTCAGCACCGCAAGGGACTAGTCTAGTCAAGTCTTAAACGTATGAAAACAAGTTTAATGGCTTGACCTCAAGTGTTCACTAAATTAAAGTCGACCAAGGATTAGCCAGAACTTTCCAACATCGTGCACTGTTAATTATTATTAAGGGCAAAACTCGATGCTAATTAGTATTGAAATCAGATCCACCTTCACAGAATTACGGGGACACACGACATTGAAGGTGAGACGCCGCCGGTCAGTTGGTTTCATTATTTTTTGACCCCGGTATTTGGTGAAGAATAGAAGAAGAAAAAAAATTTCTTCGATATTTTCGAAGGACAGAAGACGACGATGGAGCAACGCCAGGTTCCTCCTTCGTTCAATCTGATTAAATATTCACGGAATACCTGAAAGCTGTTCCGGACCGAAACCCGTATTTTCATCAACCGTCCAGTGGTAATGAAACATTCGTATGAAGTTAATGCCTGCGGTTAAATTGATTTGTGGTTTGGACAAGGACAACATAACACGTTTTTCATATACGTGGAAGAGAATAAACACGACCGTAGAAAATATATTGTCGGATGAGCTCTTGGAAAAATTGTAAACGTGATAATAAATGCAGAGCTCAAGTTGAAATACTGGAAAGAAATTTGGAAAAAAGGAACGATTAGAAGCAATAGGATTATAACAAGAAATTATTACTAATGCTTTCCTCGTATTGAAACTTTAGATCAAATAGTCAGTTCAGCCTATTTAGTTCATATATATACATACATATATATATATATATATATATATATATATATATATATATATATATATTGTAATGCCAATTAATAAGACATTAATTGTTTGAACATAAAATTTTAAATTGTTTGAGAAATCTATTATTGCGGCAGGAGCTTCCATAGCGACAATGTAGCCCAGCTCTGTTCCTTTGTCGGAAGGTCCGAAAATGGCGTATGCGCGCTAAAATGCGAGACGAGAGTTCAGTTCGCGGAAAGACATCGTCGACGAATAGCTGTTATTTGGAGGAGAATTCAACAGAGTCGGTGAGTAAAATGTAACAGAGTTGGTTGGTGCCTGGACATTTCTGAGGACAAAGTAAAACATTAATTTTCGCCGCCATGTTTAGTGACTCCAATATGGCGACTATTTGTTTACACTGTGAATCAAGCTAAGAAGTTCATCAATTTAAATCTTTGGTAATGTCTGAAGACTGAGGGACAATTATGTCCTGCAGTACTCAAGGAGTATATTTAAGAAGAAATTCTGAGGTATGTTTGTTGGGACTGATGCAATAAAATTCAATGTATTTTACAGCTGTTAAATTAATTCACTATCAGGTGGAAAGTGTGTAGGGAACTAGGAACAGTTAGATTGAGGTTAAATCACTTCTTGACTAAAGATTAATATAGAATTAAATACTTTTTTCGGGTTTATATAAATAAATACACGTGGCAACGCGGATAGTATAGAATGGAGTCTAAGAACCCAAGGAATACAATTAATATTTAAGAAAAAAGCCAATGAATGTAGAAGCACATTTTTTTACCAACAGTAAGACGGATATTTCTTCCGTTCACTTTCCCTATAAGTAACGGTTACAAGAAACGATGACGCCTCATCTTGAATTCCTTTCTTCTCGCCTTTCTGTCCTTTTGCCGCCAAACAACTCTCATTATAAATCACCCATTGGTTGTTATCATATTTTTTTCATCTTCTTCTTCTGAATTGAAAGCGAGAAGGGTTATAAAAATGGTGCAACGTGAGTGCAGTGTAGCTTTTTTCTTCTTCTTCTCCTTTTGGTCTCCTTGTAGCCAGTCGAGTGGCCTTAAACCCAGTTAAGACGTCTCTAATTGGCAATGGAACACTTTCCGTTCTCTTAGGAGCAGCAAGTTACGTTCAGGCTTATGAATAACGTGTTCGTTTACTTTATAAACCGTGTCCTCAGGTCAGGCTAATTTATATCGGGGCCCGAAGGACGAACGGAAACCAAACATTCACGGCTACTTGTCGAGATAACCGGACCAATTTTTTTTTTACTAATTAATTAACAAGATGTAATTAAAAGTGTAGCAGCACTTGAAGCCTGTTGACACTGAAAATATTTAAGCAGCATGTTGATGAGAAGCTTACCAAATAGGTAAGACCAATCAACTAAGTGACACTACAAATATAACACTAGTAAAAAAAAAATCGAAAGAAAAAATTCCAGGAAGAGATTCGCTTTGGATTTAGTGAGGAGGAAGTGACCGAATGAAGACAATATACCTCTGCGAACTGATAACAGAATGAATGGACATGGAAAAAAAATACTATTTAATGTGACCTGTAATTGTACCTTAAAGAGCAGAGTTAATTCATTATAACTTTAATAACAAAGATGACCAATACAGACAAAAAAGTGATAAATACCAGACAACGTTTCTGGGGATCCTTGTCCCCCTTTCGTCAGGTGCTAAGAAGAGCCTAGAGCGACACAACTGCAGCTTCATTTTTTGTCTGAATTGGCCATCTTTCATACTAATTATTTTCAATCAGACGTACCACTGTGATCAAAAAGTAAGGTGAAATTGTCATTTAAAACTCCCGGGTATTAGGAAGGCAGGTAATTTTTTTTCCTAGGTTGGTAGGACTGTCTGTAATATTTGCCAAGCGTCTCTTTGTTAAAAGGTTTAATTATCTCTGAGTTACACGTGTTTTTGTAAAAACAAAAAGTGATTTTTTTCGATTTTTGCAATGGTTGATTTTGTTGAGCAAAGAACTTGCATCAAATTTTGTTTGAAATACATGATAATGTCTCTAAAAAGTCGTTAATATAAATATATATATAAATATGTATACCGACTAATGAGAAAACTAATAAATAAGTAAACTTCAGCCATTTTTAAGTAAGAAAAATGGGAGAATTCATTAAATTAAATTATAAAACGTTGTTAATTTGTTAATTTGTAATAAACTAAAATACCTGCATAGGTGAATATCATTGAATAATAATTAAGGAATGAAACGTTATGTATTTTTTTTAGGGCAACAAGCTACATGAGGGTAATCCACTTTGGGCAACTCCCCTTTAATAGCATAGGAAGGGATTAGAAAGGGGGGATGCGGAAGGTTAGAGGAAGGTAGCCAAGGGTTAACTAGGACCCCCGGGCTAGTATTTTAGTTTATTACAAATTTTAATCTTTTATAAATAAATTCTGACTGATGGCAAATTCCTGCCGCAATAATAGATTTCTCAAAAAATTTAAATTTTTTTGTTCAAACAATTAATGTCCTAATTAATTGGCATTACAATATATATATTTAAAAAGTAGCCTATTTTACAAAAATAAATACTGACATTCATTTTTAAACATTGTGAAAAGAAGCAAACTTCAGTTTCTTAAATAAATTTCACTGGTTTAAGAAAAATAAATACTTTTATTTTTAAAATCATAAATATAAAACACATTTTTTTTTAAAAAAAATGTATTTTATATTATAAAATAATTCTTACTTTTGAAAATTATTAATGTTTAACAGGCTTTAGTTTCTTTAATCAATGTATCCAACTTTATTAAAAAAAATTATTTTTTGCATTTATAAAAACTGTAAACACCAACAGACTTAAGTTTCTTAAATAAATGTATCAAATTTACCCAAATATTATTGAAAATTATAAACATATTAAAAATTGGGTTTCTTAAGAAATTTATCAGTTTTTATATAAAAAAATACTTAGTTTCTTTCACTGTTTAAAACTATAAATATTAAACCGACTTAGGCTTATTAAATTATAATGTATCCAATTTTAGAAAAAATAAATACTTTCATTATAAAAAAATATATAAACATAAACAGACTTAAGTTTCTTAAATAAATGTGTCAAATTTACCAAAATAAATACTTTAATTTCATTTTTTTAAATTATAAACATTAAACAGACTGAAGATTATTGAATAAATGTATCCAATTTTAGAAAAATAAATACTTAGACCTACTTTCATTTAAGAAATATACAAAACCTACCGCTTCTAGGGGTGGGGGGTGGAATTTAAAAACACTCTTTAGTTTCTTTAAATTATGATTCCGGTTTTATTCAAATAACACTTACTTACATTTTGAAAAATTATAAACATAAATTAAAGGAAATATTTTCTTAATTTTACAAAAATATATCCTTACTTTTATTTTTACAAAGTATAAAAGAAATTGGCTTCAGTTTTTATTAGACCGGAGCTTGAGAATTTTTCCTTACTATAAAAAACAATATAAAAGACATTTTTCAGGAATCGAACTCGATTGGCTAAAGTAATGAAGTTGTTATTAGTACCTGCTTCATCGACCCTTAACGCTGATTTATTCTACTTAGCTGTATTTTTACATTTGTAGGTATTATTGTTCTTTATGGACACATTCTGTTCATAATTTTAAAAAATATTCCGAGATGGTTGTAAAATCCAGGGTTAAATAAGTCAATGAGTTTAATTCTGAAATTCACTGTGAAAGTTAAGAAGCAGTTCAGCCCCTAGGAGTGGGGGAGGAAGGCGGTGAAACAAATTTCCGCGTATAATCTTAATCGAGTAGAGAAATTTCTACCAAACTTTATACACATGTTACTTACGATCCAGGAACAAACTCTTGGGGGGTTAAGATCCACCTACCGCCTCTAGGGGTGTGGGGTGGAATTTAAAAAACATTCCTAAACGGCTGTTATAAGCGTCGAATAAAACGTTTTCGGGTGGCGCAGAATTTGCTAGCGTCATTATAGAATTTTTAACTGTCCAATTTCAACTTCAAAAGGTAAGGGAGGGGGCAAGCACCCTTAGCGTACGGGTGGTGGTAGAAGAGGTTTACATAAAACATAAAGCAGAACAAGACAGAGATTGGTGTCGATTCCGGGGTTATAGGAGTCGCTGAGTTTAATTCTCTTATCAATCATCGTGGTTAATGACATTTTATTGACAAAAAGCTACCCGGAGTAGGTTTGACCTTCTTAAGGTACCGGGTTATTGTCTTAGGGTACCAGCTGTATTTTTCTTCACTCCGTTTTTTTTTTAGTGAACGGAAATGGTAAGTGAGAATATTGTTCTTATCCTCCTTCGCGAGACTATTTTCAATCACCTAACGTTACGTCGTAAAAGTCCTCCTTGGCTGCAACACAACTCCAACAGAACCCGGGTGTAGTAACTCCGTTCTCTGCCCCAACAACCCAGTCCGCAGTCAACAGACGTGTCAACATTTTGCGTCCCAGACGCCCGGCAATGTTCCTTCACGTCCAGAGTGGTCGGGTAAATGTTCTGTATAGTTCTGCGTCGTTACCATCATTTGGCTGCTACAACGTAATTATCATAGCTTTGACCTTCTTAAGATACCGGGTGATTGTCTTAGGGTACCAGCTGTATTTTTCTTTACTCCGTTTAGGTACCGGGAGTATTTTTAGACTTTTAATTCGTCGTGATTTTTTTTTATGTAGAAGGATAATTCCCGAGTTGTTAAAGTACCGTCAGTCATCATCCTGGTTTATTATGTAGTTAGATGCCGAGGGGGTTAGGTCACGGAGGGGGGACGTAAATGGGTAAAAATGTTCCAAACACTGACGTTATTGATGCTGGTTAAATGAAATGTTTACCAAGAGGTTAGAGTCGAGTCAAGTCCTTCTCCGGGATCATTTAAATAAATAATCCGGGGCAACGCCGGGCACTCAGATAGCAAACTTGCCCCCCCCCCCCCCAATCCTCCACGGAGAGAGGAAGTCATTAGGACTTTGCATCTCAAGTTACAGTTTCCAATTCCACGTTTGAATTCTAAGTTCATCGTCGAGGGGTCACTCGATTCTTCGTTTTCGATTTCGGACAAACAGAAACTCCCCCCCCCCCCCTTAAAAAACTTTTTGAATATTACATATATTGGAAATACGATGACCGCTAGAGACAATTTTTTTGCTGGATTATTGTTTTATGAATGACAGGTCTACCTCTAGGTTTCGTGGCTTGAGGTTTTACTTCAATAGAATTACCAATCCTCAACCGATTAATTCGCAAACAATTCGAATAACAGCCACAATCGTTTCACCGGGTAGCGGCCATTAGCTTTCTACCTTCTTAAAATTTGCCTTATTCTCTTTATTAAATTAGTTTATGGTTTGTTTTGCCGTGTTTCACAACTACACGTGACTTATAAATAAGACGTAAATAATCTAGGATGTTGGACTTCGTAACAGGACAGTAAGAGAAATAAAAGATGGAAGAACCGCGACAATTCAATCTCATGTAACTAATCTATCCCAAAATGAAGAAGACTAAAACATTGCATCTGTTCTGTTTTTTTTTTCTTTTTCAAAATATCTCTTACGGGTTTAGGTGTGGAGACTTTCGTTAAAAAAGACGAGAAATATAAAATTGAAGGGTCTACAGAGACCTGTTCGTGCCGCCTACTTGATTGCAGGGTTTACAGGACATTAATCATCTTATTTCCCCCTGGCAGCAGCAATCCACCAGGGTCACGTTATTTAGAGAAATGAAAAAAAATAATAAATATTTTACAACATAATTATTTCTTGCAAATAGACAACAGTAAAGATTTGCAGTTGTAACGTGCAATTAAAAACAGCACTAAAAGGAGAGATTTATTTTCAACTTTTTAGCAGTTAATAATAGAACGTAAAGTTGCCAACACGAATGACATAATAAGTTGCGGGAAAACAAAACGATGGGCGAGTCCCCTTCCCAGTATCATATCAGAATGGGCATCTTAACATAACAAGTGGTGGGAATGGAAGGGAACTCACTGACTGACTGTCTCAAGGTTACAAACTGGTTTAAGAGCTGCTCTGATTGCCTCTGGCAGTCATAGTAATTCGTGCAATGGCATTAACCATGTGCAAACATCCTGCTCATTCAAGAAATATGGTTTCCAGATCAGAACAGACCGTGGGAAAAATATGTTTCAAATTATGGAAGAGCAATGTCAAACTTTTGGTTTCTGCGGGTAGACAACAGTCAATCAAAAATTATGTGTGTCTACAGTTTGCATTATGTGAGTAGTAATATAAAAACTGTAATGAGAGATATGCAAATAAATCAAAAAATATATTAACACTTTCACTAAAAACATTTGTTCATTTATACCTTTACGTACCCTAGAATGTCATGTAGTCCATTTATGTACTGTACTTGTCCCGCATTAATTATCAAGTGATTATTAATAGCACATTATCCTTGCACACACATACATACATTTCTCTTGGGAAACTTTACTCGTGTGTGAATATATAATCCAAAAATACATGTTTCACATACGAAGGTTAAAACCTTGTGACACTTGTCATTATATGAAGGGCATATTGTTGATGACCATGGAAGTTCAAGCACGACGAACAAGCTACTCTGACTATCGTTACATAACAGGGGGATTATTAACATTTATTGTTTAAGTGCGGTAAAACTTATTCTCATTTAAATTATATTTTCAATATATCTATCGTTAAATAATTTTATTTAGCAAGAAGAATGGAATATCTTATCATTCCCATAAATTTGATTATATAAATATATATATGTATGTATGTATGTGTGTATATAGGCTTATATAATGTAATTTTCTATGTTAGTGAATGTCTGTTTTAATTGAACATCAACCAACACCATTCACAGCAAGAGTTCCTCCTTAAATGTTTTATTGGTGTTGATAGTAGAAGTCACACTGGGAAAAAAAATCGTCATCAAGTAAAATCATTATGGTGTATTAAAAACAGAATCAGAGTTTAGCAACATTAAAAGTTTATTTTATTTATGGGAATGCCAATGTCAGCAATTTTTTTTTTCCACCGCCATTGGAAATGTTTACCAGAAGTGTCAATAACTCCCGGGTTGTATGGTTTCCTTGTAGACGTGGCCCGCAGATATGGTGAACCACATCGGTGAAGCCTGACCAGTGCAGAGCATGATAGGATTACTGGGTTCTGTAAAGCCAATAACAGCAGCTTTGCCAAGGACAAAGTTTTGCTGGGAAGGAAGGAGCTGTTAAGTCACTAGTGAGTCCTCAGACATCAGCTGGACAACACCAACATGCCAGCTACAGACACTTTAGGCAGGAGGAATGCAATTCCTGTTCTTTACACAAGGGGCACGCACTATGAAGTCGGTTTCGATGTGGTAAGTGAGACATTTTATTTCTCTGCCAACACAACAGTATTTTACAGTAGTTATTGAAATAACAATAACATATTTACTTCTAAAATTCATCCATCATTAAAATTATAAGATAAGATAAACCTATAGTGATTAACTTTTCTTCGATCATCCACTTATTACATAACACACAGACAAAATATAACCACATGCATAAAGTCTATAAAGAAATACAATTTTAAAACAATGTGTATAACAATCTATATAATGAGTTTAACTTTAGGCTGTACATACTCCCTGATATATAAACATTGTTTACTATACCAAGAAAAAAATTGTATTGTGAAGACTAAATGCTACAACATTTAACTATATCTGAAAATTGTAAAGTTAATTAAGTTAATTTTAAGTGACTTCTCACAATCAATATAAATCCCATCTTTTCTTCATATTTGTAAAACTGAAATTCTTATCTGTTCAATAATAGTGTGTACCAGTAAATGAAATAATATATGGAAGTATAGTGAATTTGAAATATTTCTTAAATGGAATTGTTATTCATTGAACATGAATAACAAACCAATGCAAGAAAGTGCAAGGTTGATTAAAATTAGGATTTCCAAAGTTACCTCACCAATCGATTAATAAACTTGAAACAAATACATTTCAGCTCACTTCCTCTTAAAATAAGGCAGGAATATTGAGGGCAAAAAAAGTAAATAGTGTCATTGGACCAAACAAGATGAGCAGATTAAAATATTTTATACTGCAAATAAAATTATGACCAATTAATATTTGTAAACTTACTGCTCAATGCACAGAATAATATGTTGTGATTTTAATGCATTTTTAACATAAGAGAAACAAGCACATGATTGGCTCCATATTAAATGGAACCAATAAATATATTTACTCTGCAGACAATCTACTCGAGATCTAGAAATTACTCAGAAATAGTTTCAATTTATAAACATAATTCTTCATAGAAGAATTTATATCAGATTATTAAGTTATATAAGTACTTCTAAATTTGTAGTCCTGAATTATTAATAACTAGTAAGGTTAAATTAGCTCAATGGTGCTAAAGAAAAGGTAAGATATGTTTGTAAATTTAGGTTCAAGGGATATACGTTACTATTCATTTAATTCGTTGCTCTAATTTACTTGAAGAATAATTAATTAGTTACTCTGCATGTCTTTCATTAAAGGGCCGCACTTTCAGTGGATTGATTCAAAACTTCTTGGCAACTTGTGAATATCTCAACAATGTGTATCTTCCCATTTATGAAACCACTGAAGGACGCAAAGTTTATGATGAAACTCTAAAATGTGTCCGAGAAAATTTTCCTCAATATATTAGAGAAATAGAGGGAACTGCTGATGGAGCTAAAGTTCCATTTCATAAGGTAAGAGTTATATCAAATATTTGTTATGTTCTTATCTCTAATCACTTTGTAATAATTAAATAATTAATTTAGTTATTTTATTATTTCAGTTGTTTTTGCTTCATCTAGACGATTTACTGCCTAATGTTGTAGGTAATACTCCAACAAATAATGCTGGCAATGGATGTTCTACAATTTGTTGTAATCAGCCTGGTCAAGTAAGTTGTTATTTGACTTCCAACTAGATTTGCGAGTACATTTTATACAAGTCAGGATGTCTGGTAGTTGGCTACAGATAACTTTTTATTTATTTTTCCTCTGCCTAGGAGACAATTGATTATTTATTACAAAAGCTAAATAGTTCTTTCAACAGACTACTTCATTGTCACTTTTGAAATCTGTGTGTGGGAATTTGTCATAGGCCACAGACATAGATCAACAACGTATAAGTATGCTGAAAAAGTACCAATGATTTTCATTACTGGTACTTAATTTATAAATATATTATTCATATCTTATTTAATAATGACTTTGAGGTTACATTGCAGTTTACTCATCCACTGTGAAAAGTAACAGCTAGTGGGTTCACAGATTAATTGCAAATGCATTTGTGAATTAATCAAAATGCCACTTTACAATTAAAATAAATATTTATGTAATCTAAATTTGTTTGTCCTAGGAGGTACTGGGCCACACAGAAGACGTTTTGGCTGATGTAATGAACCATATCTATTTTGTCTCGGCACACATAATTTCGGACACTCCACAAGGACGCTGGAAAGTATCTGAAGAGCGTTTCACTTCCTTATGTTATGCAGGATATTTACCTGGTTTCACAATGAGCTATAATCATCACGGTCTTGTTTTCTCAGTTAACATAATTAGTGCCAAGACTCTGGTTTCCGGAAAGACACGTATGTTACTCTTATCTATGAGTAGTACATTATTGATTATGTTAATATAGTTTCATTTTAATATAAAATAATCCAGAAAATATTTTCAACTGTTGACTGACACCCTTCTGTGATTGATGTCTTCTTCACAGCAAGTTTTAACAAATTATACTACAATAATGAAAATCTGGATAATATAGCACAGTCCATGAATGCCATATTATAATAGGAAAGACAAAATTCATGGTTTATCTTTAGTTAAGAATTTGGAAGTATTATAACTCTCCTTTCGAGCTATTCTCAGTCAAAGGAAATAAGAAGTAAGGTGCAGTTGCTCTCTCTCTTCTATCCCAGGAAATTATTAATTGATAATGTCATATTTTTCATTATATAATAATAATACAGACAATTAGCTGATATTGAGGGCCAGAGTTGGAGGTGCTAGACTATTTCCGCAGGAGGACTGTATGTCATTTATATTTAAAACTCTTTATGAAATTCTAGATTACTCTTTCTTTTGTTACAGCTCGTTATTTTATCACAAGAGCGCTCCTTGCCGCAGAAAACTTTGTGCAAGCGCAACAAATTTTGAGGGACAACGGTTGTGGCGCAGCTGATGCTGTTAGCCTAAACATGACATTCCTTTGTCAGGAGGGTGACAGACTGTTTCACAATGCAGAAGTTGGGCCAGCTTTGAATGGAGCTACGGAAAGCGCCCTTAGCATTCTTACAGCAAGTCCTGGAGAACATATATATCATTGTAATAAGTACGTCAAACTAAATTATTTTTCAATAATAAAATAGAATTTTTATACATTAATTCTCAATTTCTAAAAAAAAATTCTCTCATAATATGTTGTTTTTTTTTTAAATAGATTTTTACGTCTCAGAATTCCTGAAGCTGGAGGAATGATAATTGACAGCAGTAACCACAGGATTAACACGCTGAACGCATTTTCTGAACCACTGAATAAAGATGATGTAATTCAAATGTTGGGCGATCAATCAGATAAAGAATACACAGTCTTTCAGGACACCGACGGGGGCCCCGTTAAAACTGTAGCTGTCGGTAAGAGATATTTGAAAGATTATTTATTTAAAATATCAAATGCAAACACAGCACAGAAGTTTACTTTTGTTTAATTTTCAGGAATATTTGACTGTGTGGCAAGGACTTGGAGCATATATTCTGATAATCCAAAACGGTCAAAACCTGTAGTGGTAATTCCAATCACTCTCAAAAGTGACAGAAAATGAAGTACATTTTAGTATAATTGTTTAAGGAGAGAGGATAAATTTATATTTTCAAAACTTGTTGATCCTTTTCATTGCTTAAACTAATCAGGAAGAAAAATATCATGTTAAACTCACGATTATTCAATCTGAATAAGGATAATTTGAAAATATAAATATGTTTGTATTGAAATTCTTTATCAGTTTACTGAGAAGTGATATGGAGACTCTACACACACTGAAAGATATGGCGTGAATGTGATAAATCATGAAATGACAGTTTAAATCTGAATGTTATTTATTTCCTAGTACTTTAATGAACTTCATAGATAAAGAAGCTTATGCAAGTGTGTAAAAAATAATCCTATATTTATATTCTCCATAAAGAATTGTACAACTATTGATACTAGCATTTTAAGTCAGTTGTGCAGTAATAGCCATTGAATTATGTCACTATCAGAATAGTTACTACTTAAATAAGTCAGTTTTGAATTTGTTTAAAGATGCAGTTCATCATTATGAAATGAGCAACACACACAAAATGCAATCAATTAAGCAATTACAATTCAAGTGTGTCACTATCAGAATAGTTTAAATTGTAAATTTTTACACTTTACATAATAGAAATGTCAGTAGCCTGCAGTTTGTCAGAGTTAAATGAAAAACAACAAAATACAAGGGTATTTCTACTGTGACCTATTAACACCTGTGATTATATCTTCACATTTTATCTTTAAACAAGATGTAGAATATTTTTGTAAAAGAATTATATTTTAATCGGTAATGTTTTCCAATAAATATGAATTTTTAAAATTTCACCAATGTTGAATTTTCATTAATTAACATTCCTAACAACCAATGATTGTGAAATATTTAATGTTTTTTCTGATGGTATTCGTCAGATTTGTTAACTATATTTAAATATGAGAAAATGAATTGTATTAAGAATAATTTAACCCTGAAATAAAAATCTAAAATATCGTGTATTGAAAGTAAAATAATTGGAATTAAAAAATACATCCGTTTTGAAAATTTATAAGATAAAATATCCGATTACAGACAAAAGACTGCACAGTTCAGTTGTGTTGGTCTAGGTTATTGTATTTTTAGTTTTCTCAGCACCTGAAGAAAGGAACAAGGATTCCAGAAATATTTTGAGTTATTTATACTATCATTTCTTTTGCCTGTATTTGGCTATTTCACCTTATTAAAATAATTAGAAAAATAGGTACTCCAATAACTGACCAAAATCAGTGCTAAATAAATACCAGACAATGTTGCTGCAATCCCTGTTGCTTTTTCTTAGTTATTCAAGAAGGGAACAGCCGTAAGACACACCGCACAAACCAGGATTTTGAGCTTGTCATTTGGTTTGTGCAATGTGGTGTTGTTGAATCACCTGACAAAAACAACAAGGATTGCAGAAACGGCGTAATATTTATTTATTTAACATTTACTTTTGTCTATTACGTGGCTACTTATTTATCAAATAATTTAACCCTATCAGTGGAATAATCTACAATTTAAAAGGATTTAAACCTTTTAAATTATCCTAGTTGAAATGATTTGCCTTCAACAGTTTTTTACTTACGCTAATAATTAATTAAAATATGTAGTTTTGTATTAGAATATTAAGTTTATTTCATTATTATTACAGTTAAATTTAAATATTACAACATGACAAACATTTAATTTCAATGCTTTGGTTCTCTCTTCAGCCACAACTTCCCCTTGGTGACAGGTTTTCAAGTCAGGCGTCATTTTTAAGGCTAATTTACTGTGATAAATATAAATTAAGAGTTAAAAAAAGGATTTAACAGTAAAATAAGCCTTTTGAAACCAAAGCATTTTCAACAGCCTCCTTATAGCAAGGTTATGCTAATATGGAGGCAAAGTTAACCTCATCCACCGGCAGGAGTACATTGAGTGTCAATTCGTCCCATTCTCCGACGAGGAGGAGGAGGTGGTCTGCAATAGTAAATGTTTATTCATCAAAATTAAAAAATAACTTAAATGTAAAATATAAAGATAGACAAAAAATTGTGGCAACTCTCTCTTAGATCTATTTTACATATATATTATAACATTAACAATCTGCAAATATTACTAGAAATTCTGTTCTTTAGCTTCAACCTATGTAAACAACCCATTATACAATACTTCTGTTTGAGACACTTCTGTATTTTAATGTGAAGTGCATGTTAAACAACACTAGCGTTTAGTCGATGAGGGCATACTACTGAACTCTCACAGATTGGATGGTTACAAGAAAATTAAATTATAAACATTTATACTTGCTTAACTGACGCATACTAAAGTTGTGCCATAAGTTTACTTACCCTGATCCTGGCCCTCGACCACTTGAATTAAGTTGTCTGCCATTGCCAGTCATGCTAGGGTTTATCAAAGTTCTAAAACTAAAACCAAAACAAGAAAAATGTTTGTGACAAATGTATGAAACAGTGAATTTTCACTATAAAATAAAATAGTGATCTAAACTTCAATACGGTTGTTACAAAATAAGTCCACTAAAACAGATGAAGTAACATTAATATTACTTAGAAAAAATTATGAAAAACAGTAGGTGGTATGGGATGAGTCGGTAGAATTTGGACAAATTTAGTGCCTAAAAAAAGGTTTAGGTGTCACTGAGATGGATAGTGATGCTCCTGTTGCTGGTTAAGTCAAGTTTTCAACCCCAATTGTAAGGGTGAAAAGTGTTTGTTTATACAATATTTTAAATTACCAATATATTGTCAAATTAATTCCTTTTCCAGACAAATATTAACAGATACTCAAACAACGTCTGCTTTTTGGATAGTGTTTAATAAATCATAAGTGTTTTTAATATATTTTTAAATAATATGGGAAGTTGTTTTGTAAACAGGACCTGAAATTATTAACAATAAAATTTCAACCTAAAGAAAACATAGTAAAATGTTTGCCTACAAAAATTAAACTAATTTAATTTTAATGGACTAGCAGCTATAATATTTAAATATGAAACAATATTGCACACATTGGATACTAATGTTAACCTTAGTTTTATTTTTCTATTATTGTCGAAGTAGTGTAAATTTTGGTTTCATAATCCTGTAAGAAGCATTTCTTTCCTATATAACTCTAGTGTGGAAAGTCAACAATTCGCAATATTTGTTGCAAATATAATATAGGCATTCAATTTTGAATGATGTAACGTATCCTACTCAATTGAAACAACAAGATTTAGCTATTCAAATTTCTTCAGGAATTAGACAATTATCGTGTACCACAGCCATATTAACTCACAATAATATGAAAACATTTAGTGCATCCATTAGCCATGACGTCAACTTTGAAAGCCCCCATGGCTGAGCTTCCCGGATGGTACCATCTGAAATAAAAGATGAAGTTGTAAGTTTAGTTAATTTTGATAATTTACATTATAGTACAAAGTATTCATTTATTTCCAAATAGCCAATGGCTATTAATTTATAATTTAAACCAATTTTAACATTTTGTTGAAAGGAGAAACAATTTGAACATTTGGAAAAATAATATATTATTAATCAAATTTTCATATTTACTCCCATTTAATTCCTACAAACTAAAACTAACAATCGTATACTAGGGAATTGTCAATGGATGATTACCCACCTCGTGCTAAGACCCTGTATACAATTTACTTAATACAAGGAAACTGTTTTTGATTGTAAAATAGCAGACAAATAAATAATATTAATAAATATTATGATCAGCAATTTAATTTCTACAAAGAATACAAAATAATTGGTGCTCAAATGTAGTTAAGATATTTGACATATTGATATCGGTCATGCGACTCTCAATATTCGAATTTGGGATGATGATGCAAGACAAACACCAGTTCTGAGATTTCCATTTGTATGTTTATAATTTTGTTCCAAACTATCCAGTAAAATTACACCAATAAGATAGAGATTCAGGCACAATTTTTATGTATTGTAAAAAACAGATTCTTTTATGAAATTAAATGGTTAGCCTTGCATATATAATGTGTGTCCTTCAGCTGATAGGTTATAAACTGAAACATCTCATGAAAATGTTTCTTCTAAGCAAGCACAGGTTTAGTGATACTTTTTAAATAATTGAAAAAATTACCAGTCTACCTACTGACCTGATGATATGTATGGCATTATTGTTGTAGAATGACTAATCCATTCTTTTACAGTACATCAAATTTCGCTTTCACAGTGACGTGTGAAAATTAGGTTATACTAAAATATGCATCCTTGTTGAGGTCAGAGATTCTTTGTCACGAGATGTTTGCAAAAATAATTTGAATGAAAAGGTTGTTAATCAAATACTTTTAGGATATAACAACTTCAAAACAATTATTTACTTGACAATGAAAGACTGAACTTGTTTCGCTGAGGCCTAACAATTTTTCTTTAATAGCCAACGATTTAATCAGATTCATCAAGGATTTTATCTCTGACCGGAATATCTTACATATGTCTATCTTAGAGTTTCAGCTTTATTAGTAAACATGTTATTTGTAATATAGCACGAAAACATTTGCACTATTTGAATAATGTATAATTGTTGTGCATTTGCAAGCTCATTTCTTTAAAATGACTTTATGTTGCATTTCTGTTTATCGACGTGTTATGATAATTGTTCCCTTAAACAAAAAAAATTAATAATTGTTCTCTTCATGTAACACAATATTAATTTGTAGAACAAATAATGGAGACTTCGCGACACATGGAAAATAATAGACAAATTCAAACATGTGTTACTCAAGATAACGAGGGAGTAAACAACTTATCTGCAACTTCTGTCAATTCTTCCAGTTCACAAATTACTAATACTAGTCACTTCTATTACCGAGGAGTTTCACAGCCGTCCCCAGCATTCAACAGCATACTTTCTTCTCAGTCCCAAGGTTTATACAATGGTGTTTTTCCTTCTCAACCTACATTTCCAAATCAGAATACATTCGGATATAATGGCTATAGTTTTGTCGAGCATTCTCCCTGGGTATCGGAAAACAGAATTGGGGTTCCAAATAACCCTCAAACGGGAGATAGTTCTCGTGCCAAAAATATGTACACAGAAAAATCAGGAACATTACCCCAAGGGATATCCCATAGTTGCTGCACAAACAGGATGCTGGAGCACACGCCTATGTGTTCACCTCTATTATTGGATCAATTCAAAGTGGCAAGCAAAGATATGGCAGGGTGTCAAACAAAGGGAGTTAGTAATGTGGATTCTCAAACTTGGTTCTATGGACCAAGTTTAATTGGGTTTACTAATCAACAGAGTCACATTGAAAATGGCCACTTTAAGCGTAACGATGACTTTCCTTCCTGTTCAGTAAGTCAGATTGGGGCAACTCCTCCTGAAAACATTGATGTGCGACAACATCCAAATGTGTCTATTAGTAATTCATCCTACAATTCTGGAAATCATTATTCTGGTAAAAGTGTAATTAATTGTGAGAATGGTTCAAAATGTAGCAGTTTGGAACAAAATAAAGATGGAATGGATAAATATTTTAATGTCACAAAACTTCGATCTAATGGGCATGTAGTTGAACAAATCCAACAGAAGCATCACGATGAACACTCGGCAATCTTCAACAGTCCATTGGAAGATGTACTGTATTCTCATGCACCATTATTGTTTCATGTGAACAATGAAAGTAATCAGAATAAAGTAAGTGTACATTCATCATACCCATCCAAGTCTCAATCATACGTTCATAGTAATATAGATGATTTAAACAAAACATTTCCAAATGGACCTGATCAACTGCCAATGTCACATTTTCAAACTCAGTCTCGATGCCATTTGGATACAAACATGCAGTGCGAAATTATTGAATCATGTTTGTCTTCAGAATGTAAAGCAGTTGGGGGAAATTCTGTAAATGGGAAAGACAGCTCTCACAGTTCCAATGATTCATGTCAATTGCCGTTGAGTTCAAACAGTTTGTTGCCATCTGATGCACAATCCATGTTTAATAATCAGCAATTTACTCAAAGGCAAGGAATGCAGTGCCTTCAAACTTGCACAGTTGACATGTGCATAAATACAAATGGCCCAAATATTGACGATGAAGATAAGGAAAATAGCAATCATGATTCGTCTAGTGTAGCTTGTGAAAGTGACATAATTGTTGAAGAAACTGGTGGTGAGGAAGAAGCAGGTGATGACGTGACAGAATGTGAGGTATGCTTATTTAATATTTTTGAAAATAATTAACTAATCATGGATTTGATTCACATGTGACTTAGAGAATAATAATATAAAGTAAACACTTTAATATTATTTATTTACGATCCACTTTCATGGCATATTATATTTTCTCAAGTTTTATTTTGATTTACTAATATAAGAACCTTTCTTAATTTGCAACTAGTTATGTATAGCTGAAATTTTGTGGTGTCACAATTGAGTTTTCCTTCATGGTATACTGACAGTTTGCAGCCATTATTTCATTTGCTTCTCAGAAGTCATTATTACCACTAGGTCTTCCATGAGCTTTCATCGACATCAAGAAGATGATTTTCCCAACTGTTCTATCATTAGTATCCTGTTGTAGAAATATCTGAAGACCATTCTTATTTCTAGTTTAACATGCATGATAAGTTTCTGTGTTTTGAAAACTTCTTACAATATCTACTGTAAAAAAGTCCCATATGTTTAATTTTTCAGCGGGCTAATATGGTATATCAATTATCTAATGTCTCTTATTTTTTGTTACATTATAAATATACCTTCAAGTTGAAATTTAGCATATTAATTCAAGTTAATGAAACTTTAAAATTGTTTACTCAATTCTATTTCAGAGTGCTGACTTATTGGAAAATCCTGTGATGAAATGTGTAGTTTGCAATGTTTCTTGTAGTTCACATATTATGAAAATACGTTTTATTCGGATGAATGGAGAAACTCCTTTGACCTCAGCTACTCAGGTTCCAGTTGTCAAGAAATTAGAGGATGTTTTAGCTCGTGAAATACAACTGGATAACAATTTACATGTAACAGTTATTTGCAGAAGATGTTTAAGTTTGATAAACATCGTTGATAACCTAGAGTCTAAATTAACTTCTGCAAAGCACGACATCATCCAACTCTTTAGAAACAGAAATATGGATGAAGTGAAATGGATTGGCGACTCTAAAGTTTTTTCCATGAATATTAAAAGTCACTCACAAATTGACATTGACCCAGATAGTAACGATGTGGAGAATACAGATATTACTATTGACATTGACTTAAATTCCAAGTCTGAAACACTGAACAAATTTAATCATAAATCAAATGATTCTGTCCCTGATGTGATTCCACAGCCACTTGAAGAAATTGGAAATCAAGTGGCAAATATTGGAAACAGTGATACCTTAAAAATATGTGATATGGACGTCAAAGTTAGTGATGAAACAAGAGAACAAAATTCTGTAAAATATAAATTTATCTGTGAAGTTTGTGCTAAGACATTTTCTAGTAAGGAAAATTTAAATATTCATAAACAGCAACATACTCAACAATTTAGCTATTACTGTGATCGTTGTGGTCAAGGTTTCTCACTTCGACGGGGCCTTGAAAATCATCTTCTTGTTCACAGAGGTGAATTTAGGTTTCAATGTGAAATCTGTGGAAAGGGTTTTATTCAGCGCCATAGTCTTGAAGATCATTTGAGACGGCACCAAGGAACATTTAGATTCAAATGTAAGCAATGCAGTCGTGGTTTTATGCATCGAAGTGCTCTCAGGGTTCACATGAGGACCCACACTGGTGAACGGCCATACATGTGTGAACATTGTGGTCGCTCTTTTAGTTCTGCCTCAAACCTTCGTGTACATAAACATATATGTATAGGTGAAAAACCCTACGAGTGTGATAAATGTGACAAGAAATTTGCTCTTAAAGCTCAGTTAACATCTCACATAAAATTTCATGAAGGTCAGTTCTGTTCTAAGTGTGAAATATGTGGTAGAGGTTTTGTCAAAGAATTTGATTATAAAGTGCATTTGAGAACTCACTCTGGAGAAAAACCCTATAAGTGCTCTGTTTGTGGTAAATGTTATTCTAGCATAGGAAATCTGAACCAACACGCAAAAATGCATAACAAAGAAAAACCCCACAAGTGCGCCCTGTGCGAGAAAGGCTTCCTCAGGAAAACATTGTTAGTTGCACACATGAATCAGCACTCTGGAGAAAGACCTTACAAATGTAATCAATGTGACAAAAGCTTTAGTTCATCTCATAACTTACTTTCACACAGTAAATGCCACTCTAAAGGCTTTAAAAGGCACATGTGTCCTGTTTGTGGCAAATCTATTAATCATAGTTTGAAAGTTCATATGCGCACACACTCTGGGCACAAACCATACAAATGTACAGAATGTGAGATGGCCTTTACTGTTAAGAGCACCTTAAATAAACATATGAGAACCAAACATAAAGAAAACATTTTATTGGCAACTGAAAAAGTAGATAGCATAAATTGACTTGTGAAATCAAATGTGTTACTTATGAATTGCATTGTTGTCAACCACATCAAGTACTTTGAGAATATCAAAACCATCAATACCCTTTTTAATAAGCTGGCATATAGACGAGTAAAAGTTCATTTCTGAAGAAATCTGGATGGGGCAATAATGGTACTTATGCCTTCTATATTTTATCATTGAACCTGAATTGCCATGTTTGTTAAAGAAGAAAATAATTATAAGTAGCCAATTAACTGACAGAATTAAGTGATGAAAAGAATATACCTTTTGAAATTCGTGGATACCTCAAGATGAAAGCTTACTTAAGTTGTTTTATTCAGTTTACCAATAAAGAGAATTCAATCCCTGTTAATGATTGTAAAGCAATAATACTTTTATTGCCTCAGGCTAGGCTCTTTTGAGGTTTGCAACAATTAATAACTCAATTGTGCCGCAAGATTAAAGAAGCTAAAAATTGAGTTCTGTCGTGCACCCTATCGAATTTTGCCAGTATTACGGTTTGACAAAATTATTACGGAATTGAATTCTGTATGTCTGACGCCTGGTTCCAATAGAAACAAGATTTGAACTGTTCCCTGACTGACCATTGTTTTTATTCAAGACTTGTAAAATGTGTAAGTATAGATTTGTAAATATTGTAATATTTTTATAACATTATTATTGTAATAAAATTATAGTTTTACTAATATTGATCCATATTAAAGGAACTATTTTTGCTTTACGTCTTTTCTAGTGTATCTTTTACAACCAACTCATTTTAATATGGTATAAACAATCAGATTTATTATCTGTAAGGTACTCTGACATTTAACATTAAAACTTGGAGGTTATTTTTATATTTTCCTTCATGACACTCAACATTGCACTTTTTCTTAAAAGAAAAAAAGTTCATTTGAAATGCTGCCATATTGAGAAACCTATCAGTCTCAATTTTCGAACAAAGGCTTTCCCAGTGTGTGTAGTTGCCAAAGTAGTTCTTGGGATTCCAACCGGGTGAGAATGGAGTAATGTCACTACATTTAGATGGTGACTAGAAGATGATATTAATACCCACTATGGAAACGACATAGAATTAAGCCATCATAATTTAAGGCTTGAGTGAATGGTGAAAAAATTTAATTACAAATTGTCACATTATATATTGAAATATTAATTCATGATGGGAAAACTTTTGGAGTCCTGTTTTATTATCCAGTACAAGAACATTTGAAGACTATTTTGATTTTCACATTGTATTGCTGGAAACAATACTTTAATTGAACTTTGCTGTCATAATATACATGTGCATGATAGAGCATTGTCGTAGTATTAATAATTGCATTTGAGTAAAAATTAATAATTAAAATAAAAAATTTATTTATTAATTTTTTTAAAAAACAGGAAAATTATTATTTACATTGGTGTCAATTATACAGCATCAACATCCATGCCTTCCTCTTCCTCTTCACTGTTAGATTCACTGTTTTCACTCTCATCTTCCTCACCACTCTCATCATCACCATCATCATCAGACTCACTTCCGGAATCAAACCATTCCTGAGTATTCAAGTCATTTGGAATGATTATTTTCCATTCTTCTAATTTGTGAATATCTGTAAAAAGTAATATTTGAGTTAATATTTAACATGCAGTAGATAAACCAAACTTTTTATACACAACCAATCAACACTGCACCCTTTAGGATTGCTCCACCTCATCTTTTTATTGAAATATATGATTGTCATGCATTACAATATCCTGAAACACATTCGAAGGACATTTTCTACAAGCAAAGGCATCATTGTTAAGTACATCATTAGGTTCCTGGCCAGACTGCTATAGGAAAAAATGTCTATTGAAATTAATATGTTGCAAATTTGAAAAATGGATGAAATATCTGATCTAAACACATTGCATACTCTTTATTATTGTTTTAAAAATATTGTGTACATAATACAATTGTTTAGAGGTATGTTAATTAAAAAATAAGTACTTCTTGTAGTCCTTTTTTACAGAGGGATCTGAGATTCATCAATGTTCCTAACAGACTAAACACTTGTTATTTTACACTCCAATTTGTAACTACATGCAAACAAAAAATAATTATCCTATGGAAGTTATAAATGTAAATAAGGTACAGGTCTCATTCATCATAATGTTAAGTCTGGGCCTTCTGTAATAAAAATACTTCTCTACGTTCTACATTGAATTTTAATATTCAATAATATTTCATTTCAAACTGAAAAAGTGAAAATTACATTGATTTGTGTAGCATATATTTCTGAATTTGCAAAATGGAAGCTGTTAACCAAGCTTAAAAGTACTTACAGATGTATCAAGTGTATTTAAAAAAAAAAACTTTGGGGTGAACAAGTACATTGAAAAGGTTTATAGTCTGTGAAATGACAGATGAAATGAATGGAAGTAAACATTTTTACCATTCACTTGTAATAAATATAGATATCAAGATGTAAAATATAGGGTTCTGAATAAGTGAAGCCATTCGTAAGATAAGCAACTTACCCAAAGAATAAAAATCTGAAAGTGTGAACTGTTTATCACCATCTTCAATCATGCCACCATACAGAAAAAGTGAACCATGTTTAAAAGCCAATCCACAATTTATTCGTTGCGAAGGTACGAATGCTTTACTTGTTTCTTCTGGCAATGTTGAATCGGGAGCAGCAAAGGATGTTGTTGATGGACCAACTGTCATTTTGAAGACTCCATCATCAGCAACTACAGTACTTTCCTGAGACAGTTAAATTTATAGTATGACGAATAATAAATTAAGATATAATACTTATTCTGCAAAATTTACTTCTATAGTCGACTCCACTTCTGTATCACAAATTTCCATTTCATCTTCACTTTCCCCTTCTTCATCTGCATCCCCACCAGCAGCTTTATCTTTCCTCCTCCTCCGTTTAGTTATTACAGAATTTTTCTTGCACAAGTTAACTAAGGCATTTGTAAATAAATACAGTGTATTTAGTATAAAGTAAATCTCACTAAACAATAATAAATGATAAAAATATAATTCACAAAGTTTTGTGTGTATTTAGCCACTGTAATCAATATTAACTTAAACAGAGTGTTTAGAACTTTAGTCACAAAGACTAGTTACATATGAACATGTAAATGTTAAGAACTCAATTATGAATATAGAACATTTTGAAAGTTATTGGTCTCATCAGGTATTTTGTTTTCTCACTCTGTAACTTAAATGTTTTTAAAATACAGATGTAGCAGCTTTTTAATTCAAAGTAGTTTCATTTTCACCGATTCAAAATATAATAATAATTTACATTACACAAAAATGTGTAGTCTTAGCAAAAGGAGACAAATAATTGAAAATTCAAGGAAACAATATTTTTACAGAACATTTGATCATATTTTAGAACAGTGAATATAATGTTTGCTTCCCAGATGTAAGGTTCCTTAGTATATCATAGCATTGTGGAATTGTTTGAATTGAAAAATAAAATGAAGCTGACCTGTTCTCCAAGCATACTTTTCCAAATCCAATAGATGAAGATCATTATAGAATGTGCCTGACAAATCTTCTTCATTATCTTCCACGTCCCAGACACCTCCAAACACGTACGCCCGATTACCTGGTGCCACAGCGACAGCCACCCCGCATCGAGGGCTAATGTGAACTCCACCTTGCTTTATGCTTTGCCATTTCCATTTTGTCCCTGTCGTATCGTGTTCTACAGTAATAAGGGCAAAAGTTTAACTGACAAATGTATCAACCCAAATAGTAAAACATATTGGAAATTGGTAAAATCATACCTTTAATTGGTTTCTTCCTTATAATATTGTAACACATTAAATTTTGCTTTTTAAACACTATGATATATTTTCAGAAACATTATTATTTTTTTTTACATTTTGCACTATATCAGCATAATTTTTTGTAACATGAGCAAAAAATTAATTAATGTTTGAAGATGCAATCAATTACAACAAGCTAACTGATGATAAAGCTACAAGACTGTGCAGTGGTAATATATGGAATGTAGAAAGCAATACACATAAAAACCATTCTTAATTAAGATATCCATTTTAACAATCTTACAGTTAATTAAATTTATGCCCTGATAATGAAATTCATTGAGCATATATTCCTGTTGCAAAAATATGTATCAGTTAGACACTCATATGAGTAAAAAATAAGAAGTAATTAATGTCCAAACAATAATTTTTACTTACTGCTAAAAATATAAACATAATAAAAGTTTTTGTAATTAAAATGGTTATATAATTATATTTATCCAAAAATAAATTAAACGTACTATCAGGGGATAATAGGAACATATCTGAATGAACATGCCCTTTATCAACATCTTTCTTTAGTCTCTCCTTACTATATCCTCCAAAAACTAAAATTTTTCCTTCTTGAAGCACAATCATCTGACAACCTGAACGTGGAGCTGGGGCTTTTCCTGGAGACAGAGAGAAAAGTATTACCACAAATGTAAAAGCTAAGATAAGTCACAACTAGAAAAAGAATAACTTATATTTACAATTATATTGAAGAAACTGATAAATTTTTCATTTCAGTTAAAGTAACAAATTTTACCGAATTTTCAGAAAACAGCTGGTTTTGTGTGTTATTAATTAAAATTAGATTTTTAACAAGAATTATTTATAAGAACCGATTTTTTAGCAAATTTATTATTGTAGGAATATCATCAGAAACTTCTAATCATATTACCTGTTGGCTCCAATTTTTTCCATGTATAATTTTCTAAATCAAATGCATACAAGTCATTAAAATATTTGTAATCTCGGAGGTTGTCATGAAAACCTCCAAAAACAATAAGTTGTTTCTTTACTTGCACCATTCTGTGACCACTTCGAGCTGAAGGACCTCCAGTAGAACTGTTGGTAATACAGAATCAAAATAAGTACAAATTTATTGTGTTCTATATCTAGACTATGTAAAAATAAATCCATTACAGGAAAATGAGTTATTAAATAAGTTACTTACCTCATTTTTTCCCATTTCTTTGTTGATAAGTGATATAACCATAAATCTTTATAATGATAAAACTGAGCTTGAGTTGGACTGGAATATTCTCCACCAAATACCCAAAGTTGTCCCTTTCCTGAAGCTACAGCAACAGCTTGATGACCACACCGTGGAGGTGGACCACCAGGTGCTTTGACAAGAACCCACTCATTTTTGGGTATATTGTAAAAAAATAAATCGTTGTACACAAAAGTCTGGAAGCAAATTAAAAAAATTAGGAAGATAAAAAAATATATAATTAATTATTAGAAAAACTAGACAGTCACAGAAGGCATACCTATTTTCTGCAGAATGCAAATGGCCACGATCCTTATTTTACGAGAAGCAATCTTATAAATAGGAGTTTTACTGTAGCTGTTAGTATTCACGTTTACCTTATTTCAGTATCTGTGAAATATTTTATAACAGTTTCTGTGTACTTGAATGACTGATATAGATATTAAAATAAGAAGAAATAGCTGCATGACCCAGGTATTTATTCATTTAACTACGTACCTTTTGACCATTAAAATATTCTCCTCCAAAAAGTACTAATTCATCTCTCTCAGGATGAGGGGTAAATGAAAAATTTACTCTTCTACTGGGTGGACCGATGGTATGTTCTACAACTTGCTGTCTCTTTTGCTCCTCCTTTTCAATCTCGGCAACTATTTTTTCGATGTCATCCTAAAATATAGCCAATAAACAAAATAAAGTAGTTCAGAAAATTAATAGTATTAAGTATTACAGTTTTTAACATCTTAATGCTACCTCTCCAATTGCTGCCAGTTCCTTTTTTTGTTTCTGAGACAGTTTCTTATCAGTTTTAGCAGCTGTCTTTTCTGCACCTTTTCCTTTCTTCTTATTTTTGTCGTTTTTCCCCATTTTCTTGTGTCTACTTATGCTTTCATACAAACATTTTCTTTTGCCAGAAACTATGAAATTTCGTATACACTCAAAAATTACTTTTAAATTACATCCACACCACGTTTAAAACACAGATATTCCACTTCAAGTAAATATATCGTTTTGCTTGTATCGTACAGAATATATCGATAAGAGCCTTTCCATCTCCATACAAGGAGCTATGAAACATTGCATTTTATTTGAATGCAAAAAAAAAACACGTATATATATACTGACACAATCTATAGCTAAGTAAAATATAAAAATGTCTTTATTGTATTCCTGGTGGTGCAGAATGTTAACAATGTTCGTTCTCTGTAACAATGACCAACAATATTAAATTTAAAGAGCGATTAGTTTTCACAAGTAGAAAAAAAAATTGACGGTAGAACTTTTGATTAATAGTATGTATTTATTTTTTCTATTTGAAATATTGAATGCTTCAGATTATTTCGTTTTGTCCCCGGCATATGCTTTTACGCAAAAAAAAACCCTTTTTTAATTTTTGTTACAAATTGTTTGTCAGAGGTTTGTATCTTTGTTAAACCAATACAAACCTTAAAATGAAAAAAAAATTACGTCCGATTGAAAATAATCAATAAGCAAGATAGCCAATTCGGACAAAAATAAATTGATAATATAAATATCACACAAAGTTTCTGGGATCCTTGTTCCTGTCGTCAGTTGCGAAGAAGAAGATGTGGATGGTTCAATAAAATCTATTTGTTTCCACCTTTTGAGAATAGTCGCTCTAGGTTCTTCTTCGCACCTGACAAAAGGCACAAAGATTCCAGAAACGTTGTGAGGTGTTTATATTACCACTTTTTTTTTGTCTGAATTGGCTATCTTGCTTATTCAATACAAACCTTGTTTGAAAGGTGAATCACAAAAATTGACAGTTCAACATGGACAACAACTTCCTTAGCGATAGATAGACTGCCCAAATATAACAATTCATATCTTCATCGAAGTGTTACTAGAAATGCTTAACCAACACTATTTTATTTTTTCGGAATTGACCCCCTTCAAATATACACCACTACTCTTTACTTGCTGTACAGTCTTTTTACCTGAAATTCACAAATTGTCTTAAACATTTTTTAACACATTATATCTGCAACACTCAATTCAAATACAGTTTGTGTAAATCGCACACACATTTAGAAATTTCTTTCCTAATGTTAATATTTATTGGGAGATCAATATAACATGATTGATATAAATTATATTTGCCATTATCAAATTTGTTATATTATGCTTGTACGATTCATCAATATCAAATTTGTTATCTTTTACTTGTATGCCTGACTGAGGTCCAAATAAAGGAATGAAACTTGTGTCATTTTCCATTAATTTGTTTTCTGAGGTATTGGCCAATTTATTTATATATTAATCCAACCTTTGTCAGATAAATATAAACATTAGTTTGAACACAATTATATTTATTATTCAATACCAGACCACTATCAAAATTTATTCTTATTTTGATGCTTAATTCTAATACTAAAATATCAATCATCTGTATTTCCCATCCAATGACTAGCTTCTGTATATAATTACATTTTGGTGTCATTTATAAAAATGACCATGTATGTCCTACGTAAACTCTTAAAGACATGGGGCAAATTTTCAATCAAGTATAGGACACTGATGTGTTACAACAAAGGAAAAACCCCTGTGGAGTGTAAGACACCATTAGGGACAAGGGAATGTATGGGAGTAACCTGCAAAAGTATTATGATACAAGGCTATTAGTACACTAAATAATAAGTTTTGTCAGAAGATGCTCAACCTTATTTCCCTCACAAACTCATTTGAATGTATATCTACAATGTTATTGATTGATAAATTGAAAATCATCTTGAAAAGAAATTCATTTTGCTGTACTGCAAAAGAAAAATATAAAGATTAGTTATAAAGAATTTTTTTAAGCTTGATAGAAACCACGTGAAGAATTTTTTTTTCGCTTGATAGAAACCACATGTGTGGTTGTAACAAAGTAACAAGATATGAACATAGTATGAATCGGGTTTTGGATTTGTGAAATTAATAGTGCCACTCCCTTTGCAGTTTATGCCCAATATAACAATGAAACACCTTTATTACGAGTCTATTAATATGTAGTCATCGCTATATTACAAGTCCATCATTAAAGACAGGACATTTTGGACTATATCATGGGGCATATTTGTCTGTAATATTCACAACAATAAACAACACATTAAATCAGAATAATAAAATATCATTTTTTTTCTTTTGAGTATGTCACCTGTTTTTTTTTGTGTGGTGTGTCATTCTTACAACTCTTGTGTTTCTTGAATCACCCAATAAAAGCATCAAGGATTGAAGAAATGTTTGTGATATTTACTTAGCAGTTATTTTTGTCTGTTTTTGTCCACTTTTTATCTAATTATTATACTTTAAACACAGATAAATTATATTTAAATTTTTACAGCATAAAACAAATAAAATAATTTTTTAATATAATTTAAAATTTATCAACTACAAATGGTGACTATACATATGTTTACTTAGATTCCACTTGAGACGTTTGTCTTTTTTTTAAAAAAAATTGTGATGTATTTTGTGTATTATTTTAATATAAACTTGTTGAGACTTTGTAATGAGGTTCCATTCTTGAAGAAATTTGCTGCATTAATTAATGATATATTCAGTGATAATGATGGTGTTGCATTGGGAGCAGTGATGGTGGTCGGTCATTAGTGATTAGGTGAAGGTGGGTAATCTTGAAGTGACCGGAATGGACTCGTAGATAACAATTTGGTCTCTTGTTTTGATTTATATGGTGTAGAAGTTAGCTTATTCTGAATAGTAGTTTCTTGGTTTATTAAACAGATCATTATTTTCACTATAAAATATTTCAATAGTTAACATCTACTAATAGTTGATTTATGTCATAGTATTATCCAAAGTTTATGTTTAAATTTATTCATTTTCCCAAAAACACCCATATTTAGACTAGAAAGGGTGGCTGAAATTTTGAATGTAGCTGGAGTGCTTCTTAATTCTTTACCGTTAACAGAAAATTTGTTATAAATTCATATTCCCATATATTCCACTCCAGTTTGGTGCAATTGACAAAGACTTCTAACTCTTATGGCAATTATTTTTATTCCATGTATTAAATGAGTGAATATCTGAGTTGGTACTAAATTTGTCATAATTATTTAATATAAATACCACAAGAGAGTAAGTATGCCTAATTTCTTGAACAGGTCTCTGTATAAAGTTCTAGAATTTACCTGACACATTAACCTAATTATTTACTTTGGGGGGGCAGAAAGATCATATGTTTTACCTGTGCAGTTATCCCAGCGAAATGATTAATTATTTATATCTCACAGTTCTACGACAAGGTCATACAGACAAAAAATATTTCTGAACAGGAGATAGTGCTGTTTGTAATTCAACATCATTAGGCAACTCTGTACAAGTGTTCGCGATTAATTTCATTTGTTGTTACCAGTGCTTAAGTTCTAATCCATTTTACCTCATGCTTCCTTCCAGTCAGTGTCTAATAATAATAATATTTTTAAAATGAAAAAATTATCCCTGATTGAAAATAATGAATAAGAAAGGCTTTTGAGTTTTGTCAACTGACAAGTGCAGTTGTGTCGGTCTAGGCTCTTCTTTGCAACTGACGAAAGGGACAAGGATCCCAGAAACATTGTGTGGTATTCATATTATCACTTTTTTTTGTTTTAATTGGCTATCTTTCTTATTCAATAATATTTTTATTACCAAAAAATACATTTTCTAATCAATGCCATGTAAGTTGAAAAGCTATAAATAATTCAAACTGCCAGTCTATTAATTTTTTGTTTTAAATTGAAGTACTCGTCCACACTTCAGATCGGGTGGCTACTAGTATTTATAGCATTCTATTGTTTGGGATTGTCTGAATAGTTGTCTTAATGCTCTTGTAAGAATATAACTGAATACTTAATTCCACTATTCACCTTTGTTTGCTCCAGTGGTTCTCAAAGCCTTGTACAACATCTACGTTTCATGCCTTGTATTACAATTGTGGCGTTCTCATTGCTTCCAGTGTCGTTAGTTTTGAGTATCCATTTTAAACAGGAGACCAAATGAAGTCGAGGTACAGTTAGCATCCGGAGTTTTTGGAATAAACATCTACGTTTCATGCCTTGTATTACAATTGTGGCGTTCTCATTGCTTCCAGTGTCATTAGTTTTGAGTATCCATTTTAAACAGGAGACCAAATGAAGTCGAGGTACAGTTAGCATCCGGAGTTTTTGGAACTAATATATGGAGGACGTTCGTGGGATCCAACCTGTAGAGATGTCTAATTGCTCCCTTTTGTGTACTGGAGTTTCTCCACAGTCTCACACCATAAAGAAGGTGACTGTGGAATAGTGAAAAGATTGCTGTACATAGTCATTCTAATTGTAGTGTGTTTCTCAAGCAGAAATTTAAATCTGTCAATTTTTTTTACACGTTAACTTTCAGTAAACAAGTAATTTTATACATATACATGTTACTTTTGGGGAATTTGTTTCAGTGAGAAAATAATTGTTTTTTTCTTTTATTATTTATGCAGTAAGTTATTAGCAGGAAACCACCTCTTCAATGCACTAAGAGATTCATTTGCACTTGTCGTTCCAGTCATTGGACTTGATGCTCTTGTAAGAATGGCGGTGTCATGTCTTCTGTTGTCCGAAAGGCATTGCATGTCAATACATTTTTTTGTGCCTCAATATGACTTATTCAAATTAGTAGCAACACTTCCTTGTTGTCAACTGATAGGAAAATATTGGTAACGATATTCATAGAATGAGAAATTTATGAGGACGGGAATTAAATCCATCTCTTCTTTTTTTTTTTAAAAAAAATCTCTCTTGAACGTATCGAACGAGCGATGGTATTAATTGAGAGCAGTGGCCATTTTGTGTGGGACAGGGTGGTTTGGGGGTGGGTGGCAAGGCTCATCCATAATGCATTCAGCGCAGACGCAATCAACATCGCTCACAATTCCCTATATGATTCGCGAAAAAAAAAAAAAAAGAGAGTGTGTGAGAAACAGAGACAGAGAGATGTGAATTATTGCCCTTCAAGGGTGCCCGGGGGAGGGGAGGGTGGGTTAGATACCGCGAAAGAGGACATTTAAATGTGAAAAAATGGGCGGGGAAAATGGCAGTGACGCGGCGCATCAAGCATGCGAAAAAGCAAACCAACGATAAGCAGGATCTATCGGTACTCTGTCACACACGAACATCGAACTGCTTGCTGGAGCCATCAAGTACTTGGACACCCTTAACCATCAATAAACCTCAGTGGGGGAGAGAGAGAGACGGAAGGGAGGGAAAAAATATAAAATAGCTCAGGATTCTACTCTGACAGGTTGCGATGAAATTATGACGAAAATCCAGTCGTGTGAAACTTTGCAATGATTAGAAAAATGGCGCTCATTACGACGATCCTGTTTGGGCGAAAAATAAAAGGTATCAGAGGGTAGATTAACTCAAATATAAATGGAAACTGCTCCGTTTACAAGAATCTTTGTACTGATTTCTTATTTAAAAAAATATGGTTGCGCAATAAAATAGTCCACCGCGTTAATCTCTTATTATATTTACTTATTAGACTAACAAACTACCCTCTGGTTAACCTTCTGCGGTTTCAGAATACCGATATTTACAATAATAATAATCCTCATTGCAAATTGTTCCTCGATTTCAGTAGCTACGTCCAAAACAAAATGGCTTCTCCAATCGGAAGGTGGGGTATTTTCTCTTTCTACTTGTATAGGTAATTTCAGTACTTAGGAGTGATACTTACTAGTGACAATAACAACTGCATAGAAGTTAATCACAGAATAAACCAAGGCTATTATAGCTTAAAAAAGTTAATGATGTCCAAAAAGATAAAAGGACAGACTAACATAAAAATATACACAACCCTAAAAAAAAACATGTTGGTCCTGTATGGGCGTGTGAGAGTTGGTCACTAACTGAGGCCGACGAAGAAAAATATTTGAAAGGACGATCCTGAGGAACATTTATGGTCCAAGCTGTGTTGATGGAAGATGGAGAATAAAATACAACAGACTATACAAAAATACTAACATAGTACACACCTAAAAAATGGCTAGGACACGTGAAAAGGATGGAGAATACTAACTCATGTAAGAAGGTAACCTTCACAAAGGTAGAAGGAAATAGAAGACAAGGAAGGCCCAAGTTAAGATGGCTAGACGGAGCCTCGAAGGACACACAAACATTAAAAGTTAAAGCATGGTGAACAGAGGCGCAAGATAGGAATAGATGGAAGGATATCATTAAAGAGGCTAAGGTGCTGTAACGCCGTTCAAGAAGAAGAATTTGTATAGGTTGTGGCCAGTACTGAAACAAAAAAAACAAGTTTTCCAATTCTAAATGCCAGATAATGCGGGTTGGAAACCAAATTAAATTCTCTACAACCTTTTTTTCTTCTTCTTCTATGACAAATTGGTGTACTACGGACAATTTCTTCGCTAAATCTTTTCTCCCATCCCTGCCTCCCCCAGCTACCACCCCCTTCCCCAAAAAAAAGATGATCTCAGGAAAATTGAGGATAAATACCGCCGCGATTACAGTGGAAAAGAATGCAATTCTTTTCCTAATACAGGTGCTACATCTTCTCCCATCACCGCCACCCCAGCCCCCCCCCCCCAAAAAAAAAAATAAGATGATCTCTGGAAAATTGAGGATAGATACCGACGCGAATACAGTCGAAAAGAATGCATTTCTTTTCCTAATACAGGTGCTACATCTTCTCCCATCACCGCCACCACCAGCTCCCCTGCCCCCTCCCCCCCAAAAAAGAGATTATCTCTCGAAAAACGAGGATAAATACCGACGCGAATACTGTCGAAAAGAATGAAGTTCAGTATTCGCGTCGGTATTTATCCTCGTTTTTCCAGAGATAATTTTTTTGGGGGGGGGGGGGAGAAAGATTGTTTTCGACTGTATTCGCGTCGGTATTTATCCTCGATTTTCCGGAGATCATCTTTTTTTATGGGAGGGGATGGGGGATGGGAGAAGATTTTGCACCTGTATTAGGATTTAATTCCAGCATTTGCACGAATGATATTATGAGAAGTCTGAAGAAACCCCTGAGTAAGGATGACTGGAATGGATGATTTGAGTCCCAGTGACGTCACCAGTGACGTCGGGCAACTGCATGTACGTATCGACGAACTGAATGATAATGTATAGGTATCGATAATGTTTGGTTTGTTGCAACTATCGACCTCACTCGTGTCTTCTCTCATGAAACATTTCTTTATGACAATATTATTTTTTTTTAAAAAAAATAAAATAAAAATAAACACACGTTGGCGATCTAAAAGCAGTAAGCAGTTGCCATCATGTGGATTACCCTATTGTAGCCTGTTTCCCTAAAAAAAACCAACTCATTCTTGCATCGGGTCTGCGAGGCCTATTCTCTCGCAGGCAATACCTGCGAGGGCTATTCTCTAAAACGGCAGAACCTTGTAGGAGAGATACGAAGGGGCTACCTTTGGCGATGCCTTTTCCACACTCCGTTTTTGAATTAAGGTTCCCACAAACCGTGGAACCTTGGCCTGTTCTGAGAGGTGTATGTTCCGGGGTCACAGACGTTGGGCATACGGTAAGAGTTGTCCACTATTCCCATTGGAATAGTCGGCCAGCTGCCTCCTAAACTGGTCGAGGCACGGAGAAGGGAATGCTGCGTCCCCACAGCAAACTCCTCTCCCGCTATCGGAAGGGCGTGGGACAAGTAGCCAATGCCCGACTTACCTGAGGCAGGTTTTTATAGAGTTTTCCCTGCATTTCTTTAGGCGAATTCCGGGTAGGGTTTTTAAAATATAGCCCCGGGGCCCCTAGTTAGTTCTTGGATACCTTCCTCTACTCTTCCGCATCCCCCATTTCAAATCCCTTCCTAAGGGGGAGTTGCCACCTTGTGGATTACCCTCATGTAGCCTGTTTCCCTAAAAAAAAAAATAAACTCATTCTTAAGATTTGGAACAGCCAACAACTACTAGTTCAATGGAACGACGGAGTCATCAGTCCAAGTATCAAGAAAGGTGATGGACACAAATGCAGCAACTATAGGTCAATAACAGTCCTAAATGTAACATACAAAATATCCTCTATTCTATTAAATAATAGACTTACAGAATTTAATGAAAAACACCTTAACAGATTACCAAATGCGGTTTCGGCAAAACCGCTCCACGATTGATAATATATTCTTAATAAGACAATATAGACAAGCGTTTGACTCAATACATAGAGATAAAAATTATGGAATGCCTGCAAATTTATAAAGTCCCAGCTAAATTAAGAGTGATGATTGCGCAAACACTAACCAACAACAAAGCAAGAGTTAAAATTAACAAGCAGAAGAATGGAATTCAAACGAAACATTACCACACCTTTAAGACAATACCTCGCTTATGCAGACGACCTATTGATGAAGTTGTACGGGGGACACTGCACCATCATTTACCACAGGGAAATTTTGGGCAGCTGAATTTAAACGTGGCCGTAAGGAGCTTGGGAGACGATGAACGTTGAGGACGGCCAAAAACTGCAATTACCGACGAAAACATCGCCAAATGGTGCTACACGACCACCGAATTAAAGTGAGAGAGAGAGACAGCAGAGGTCATGAAGAACGTGTTTTCACAATCAACATTTAGGCATGAGAAAGCTGTCAGCGCGTTGGGTGCCGCGTTTGCACACGTTAGACCAAAACGCGTGTTCGAATGAACATTTCCAACGCTCTGTTGGCGAAGTTAATTACTGGTAGATGAAACTTGGATACGCCCCGAACCAAAAATACAGTCCAAACAGTGGACTGCCAAGGGGGAACCGGCTCCCCCAAAAAAAGCAAAAACTGTTTTGTTTTCGTCTGGGAAAATGATGGCGACTGTTTTTTGGGATGGTCATGGAGTTATTTTAATCGATTATCTTCAAAAAGGAAAAAACCATTACAGGAGCATCATTTCTTGACAAGCTGAAGGCAGAACTTGTTTCACCGTCTCACACCTCAGCGGTTGCCATGGGGAATATCCACTAATTACGGTTTGATCTGCTTGACCATCCAGATCCAGCCCCGAGCGACTTCTTCTTGTTCCCTCATCTAAAAATTGCGCTCGGAGGGCAGAGATTTGCGTCAAATGAAACTTCGTGAACACTTATTTTGCAGAGAAAAACCGCCGAGTTACAGAGATGGCAGCAGCATCGCTGGGAGAAGTTACAAGGAGACTATGTTGAAACAAAAAAAAAAATATCTTCTATCATTTGGGTCGGAAATTTTTCAGACCACGCTCGTAAATACCGCACAACGTTTCTGGGATCCTTTTTCCCTTTCGCCAGGTGCTAAGAAGAGCCTAGAGTGACACAACTGCCCTCGTCAGTTGACAACACTCGAAAGTTTATTTAAACACCTAAGTTTAATAAATTTAAATTTGTAAAAAAAGAGATTTGAGTAGCATTCTTTATCTAAATAAATTCGTTATTATTATTTCTAAATATAGAAGAAAAAAAACTATTGGACCAAAATGTCGCCATTACAGCGTTCATTGTATGTTTTATTTTTGTGATTCTTTGCAAGCATGTGGAATGTCGTTGGTTTCATCTCAGCCCTGCTACGTCACTGGTCGACGTTTCGAACTAAATTAGCCCCCATCCAATTTCAAGCACTTCGTGTCACATGAGTTGCGTAATTAGATTATTTATATACGTGCCGTGATCTCGCAATCCTGCGCCACCCTTGTTGCAATGCAACCCTCCGCTTACTTACATGTTTACTCGCAAGTCACGGGGATAACTCAATCAGTGTCTCCCCCCCCCCCACACCCTCACTATTAATTCGACTCCATTTAGGTTTTACAGTCCGTTGACGACGGACGACGACGGTTAGGACACATTTTACTACAGAGGTTCAAGGATTCATCTGTAAAAAAAAATACGGTAATTTTTTTTAGGTTAAAAAATAATACGTCTAAATTAAAAATATACTGATTAGATGAAAAAGCCAAACGACACACAAAATTCAGTGATGATAATACAAACACTGCACAACGTTTCTGGAGCCCTTGTTGCTCTCGTCAGGTGATCAATAACGCAAGACCCATAAGAAAAAATAATTTATTAAGTTTACAAATTATTATAATATTAAAAAATTACTTAACTAATTTAATACATTTTTTCTTTAATTAAAATTGTGAACCCCCGACTTACAACGCAAAAGTCCATGTCAAGGCTTTTTTTAAAAACACCGCAGTTTTTAGAACAACTTAAAAGAAAACCGTCAATTTGAGTTCTATTTTATAAGATTTTTTTTTTAGGGTAACAGGCTACATGAGGGTAATCCACATGGTGGCAACTCCCCTTTAATAGCATAGGAAGGGATTTGAAAGGGGGGATGCGGAAGTGTTGAGGAGGGTAGCCAAGAGTTAACTAGGGCCCCCCGGGCTATAGTTTAAGGATCCTACCCGGCATTCACCTAAAAGTAATGAAAGGAAAAGACTAGAAAAACCTGCACCAGGTAGGTCGGGCATTGGGTACTTGTCCCACGCCCTTCCGATAGCTGGAGAAGAGTTTGCTGTGGGGACGCAGCATTCCATTCTCCGTACCTCGAGCAGTTTAGGAGGCAGCTGGCCGACTGTTCCAATGGGAATAGCGGACAACTCCTACCCGTATTCCCAAGGTCTGTGACCCCGGAACATACACCTCTCAAAACAGGCCGAGGTGCCTCGGTTTGTGGGAACCTTAGTTCAAAAACGGAGAGAGGAAAAGGCATCCCCAAAGGTAGCCCCTTCGTATCTCTCCTACAAGGTTCTGCCTGCGAGAGAACATCCCTCGCCGGTATGGCCTGCGAGAGAATAGCCCTCGCAGAATGAGTTTTTTTTTAGGGTAACAGGCTGCATTTGGGTAATCCACATAATGGCAACTCCCCTTTAATAGCATAGGAAGGGATCTGAAAGGGGGGATGTGGAAGTGTAGAGGAAGGTAGCCAAGGGTTAACTAGGGCCCCCGGGCTATAGTTTAAGGATCCTACCCGGCATTCACCTAAAAGTAATGAAAGGAAAACACTAGAATAACCTGCATCGGGTAGGTCGGGCATTGGGTACTTGTCCCACGCCCTTCCGACAGCGGGAGAAGAGTTTGCTGTGGGGTCGCAGCATTTGATCCATCTAACTAATATTTGTCTTGCATAAAACTGGGAGAATGTGATAAACGCCGTGCGTCGCTTGATGACGTCATCTCACAAACTAAAAACCTGCCATCAGAAACGGTACAAGGTGAACTAAATGGCGTAGGTGGCAAAACCATTGGCTTGAAGAGTTGATGCCAGAGACATTACCCCACGGGACCTTGAGGGTAAGACTTTCGTGTGAAATCGTTACAAGTTTGTTTTTTCAAATCCAATGTTCCTCGGTGGATCCGTCTGAGCACGAGATATTTTTGTTATTATTTAGTTTGTCATTGTACATTAAAGTTGTGTATTTGCATACGTATTTTAAATTCTTGTTGAATTTCTCTGGAATTTAAAAATTCGCTTTATTTATTTCCAGTCAAACCCCCCCCCCCCCCCCCGCGCGCGGATATGACGGAATTAAGTTCGCGAGTGAGTGGTTGGGTTGTAAGGAGCATGATCCCAACGCTGCAGCCCGTGAAATAAAATGTAAACCCCGGAGGCGGGGGAGTGCCGATGAAGGACAGGACTTGGGAGAGGAGAGCAGAGAGGGAGGAGGCTGGTGCTCATCAGCTGTGACGCGACAATCGGCTTTGTTTTCCCGAGCGACGTCTGGTAATCGAGAACACAAATTTGCTTTTACAAACAACTGGCACTGCTCTCCTAAAGAAGAGGTAAACCCCTCCCGTTTTCTGTGCGAAAGGGTTCAGCGAGAGTTCCCTCGGTGACTGTCTGTGAATGTAACATGAGGACGATAAACAACAACAACCACCCCCCCTTTTTTTCAGTAAAAACAGTTCACATGTAGCTACAGCGTCTTTGGTCACTGGCGAGATGATTTCTTACAGCACTTCCACCCTCCGCGTCGTCAATGAACGTTATTGAACTTAAATTAAAATTGAATAAAATTAGCACGTTGACAATCTGTAACAATATTTACATTACCATTTCAATTTTAGCCTCCTCTTTTTATACTAAGAACATGAATTAAATAAATTAACCAGCTTTATTTACAGATCTTTTTAAAATATTTTACTTAATATAACGACGTTTCAGTAGCATTTTGAACTTTCACCAGGTTTCAACTTCAACCAGTTTATGATGTCTCCATAGTAATTTTTTTTTTTTGTTAAACAAGGTGAAAATATTAATTAAATTACAATTTCCAGCATTTATTTCTTATAATTAAAGTATAATTATTAAAATTTACATTTAGTACAAAAACGTTCAGGGGGACCTCTTTAGTTGTATATAATACAATAACAAAATATGATTTAAATGGTTTATATAAATTCAAATCATATTTTGTTAAATTATATACAGCTAAAGAGAGCCCTGAGTATATTGTAGTAGATGTAAATATTAATAAGTTCTGACTTTTGGCGATGATACGTTAATTATATTTGTATAAAGCAAGGCAGATTAAGTTTAGAAACTTATTTATAAAAACTTTCTCAATATTCTTTTATCTTAAAATTTAAAACAAAATAATATTGAAAATCAAATAATTTATTTTCAACATTTTAATAATATATATCATACCAATCATAAAGTATATATGACTCTAAATTTTTTCAGTTTAAAATGAGGTATTTGTACTAAAAAAATTATATCAAAAGCTATTAAAAATATTGGGTTATTTTATATTTTCATTATGTGAATTTATGAGTGTTTAACGTTGTTTTAATATGTACAATTTCTGATAAATTGGATTGTAATAAATTTAAAGTTAAAACCTGATGAATGTATAAAAAGGTACTAAAAAGTCATCCTTATATAGAATAAAATATTTCAAAATGTCTTTTTAAGTTGGTCATTAATTTATTTAATTAATACTTACACAGTTATTTTAAAGAAGAATTCAATTAATGCATTTCTTTATTATAACAACCTAATGTCACACTATATATTTATTTATTGCAATATTAACTGCACAAACAAATGTTTTTTGTGAATACAAGAATTAATAATACAATTATACATACAGAATATATAACTTCATAACAATAATAAACAAATTATTTGTTTTATTAATGGAGCACATTTAGTTGACCTTTGCTTCTATTGTTTTGTATCATGTTAGCTTCTCTCTTAATACCCAATAAATAAATTTAAAATCATCAATATCCATGTCTTAAGTTTGACAAAGTTCTAGAGACTGGTTAAAACATAACTTTAAATGTTTTCAAAAAACATTGCCTATAATTCTAGTCTGTTACTAAGGTCACAGTTTTTTTTAACACTAACATCATTTATTGAATATATAAAAGAGAAAATTATTTAAACTTTTAACAGATCACATGTACGTGACCCTTGTTCCTGTTATTTTGTAACTTTGGGTCCTTTTGTGGAATATTTATTAAATAAATTTATAACAAAAAAAAGAGAAAATATTAACTGACCACATTTATTTTAGTAGTTGTATCCCTGGTTGTCTTTATTTGGATATACTTTCTTTGTTTTGTAATTTATTGAAATATATTTGATGTTTTTATCGCCATTACAATTTATCTACGATGAAAAATAAAAATTATTTCCATCAATATGAAATTAATGCTGAATGTAATAAAATTTCAGGGGATCAGAATAGTATTAATTAATTTTGGTGTAAGAGACAAAAATTTAGTACCAACCTTATATACAGTAGAACTTCATATAGAATATCCTCCAGCTGACTCTTTCATGCACTATATCAATCACCTTCCTCATCGATGAACCCAGACTTTTAATGTTCATTGAACTAGTAATTGTTTTCCAGAGTAAATATTTCTGTCTCTCTCTCTCTCTCTCTCTCTCTCTCTCTCTCTCTACCCTCTTTACTATTCTGCCTCCCTTAGCATAATTTTCTGAATTTTCTGTCCTGTGTTTAGATTATTTGTCTCAGAGCTGCTTCACACTCCACACTGAACAACCAGTTGTTAATTCTGTGGTTACTGGCTCAAGAAATACAAGTCCTTAGGGTTGATCTAACTATCTGTTGCAAAACAAAATTTTAATGGAATTCACATAGCTAACTATGGGTCCTGCTGATCATATCTCAAGGTTCTAGCTTCCAAAATAGATGGAGTGAGACATTGTCATTTTTTCTTTTGTTACCAGTACTCTCTGTTGAATAATGCTTTCTTAGATTGTACGATTCTGTGCTCGTCTGCTCTTGTAGAAGGAGACTATCTATGTTTTCTTTTTTGTTAGACATCAGGACTGTAACGGATTTTTCTTTCTTAGATTGCCGTATTTATTCTGTCATTTACACTCTTCGAAGATAAGTGTGTCCTAGTTCAGTGTTTTTTTTTAAAAATTTTCCTTTTCTATTTTTCCGTCTACTCTTTGGTTTTATAGAGGGATAGATTCTATGTTATAATTTTTTTTGTTAGCAGGATTGTGTGTTGCTTTCTCAGATTCTTATATTCTACTGTCATGTACACATTTTGAAATGGGTGTCTCCTAGTTTGGTGGAGGGAGAAAATCAGGAATGGGACTCGGTGTTGTGGATGGAGGAATATATTCTGTGTTATTACACTGGTTGCTTGCTTGGACTGTATAGATTATTCTTGTTGCATAATGTTTTCTTCGATTGTCCCATTGTAGTGTGACTGGTTAATAGGGGTGGCCTGGTCTTGTGGAGGGAAAAGGATCTGTGTTGGCAAGACTAGTAATTTTTTTTTCTAGGACTTCCCCTTGCTAATGACATATGCGCTCTTTGGAGGGAGGTGTCGCCAGGTTTTGTGGAGGGAGACGTTGTATTTTGTTCGCTTCGTTGGCAAGACTGTAGTAGTTGTTGAAGAATCCATTCCTAGATCCTTCCTTTCGTGTGTGATGTAAGAGCGTGTCGTGGAAGGGACGTGAGTTAGCTGGCACGGCTGCCGCCAGAGGGCTCTATCGACCCTTTCTCCCAGAGCCCAGCAGTGATGGAGCTGCAGCCGCCATGCGCCGCGACAGCATAGCCAACTTAATTGTAAGCCGAGCGGAAAATTTGCTGCGAGGGAGGGTGGCGGCCTTGTTGGTAGCCGTGTAGCCGAGGTTTTGTTCCCTGCCTTAACTAGGTAATGGAACTGTGTGTATGGCTTAGCCACTTGAATATAAAGTTTATGACTTGTTTTTACGCCAGTGAGCTTCCACCATTACGGAGCGCTCAAGTGCATCTATACTCCGGGAAACGAGATTGCCGGAGGAACAGGGGCGCCCACAAGTAGGGCAGTCTCCGCCACGACCAACTAAACTCACACTCTGAATAAATTCATAACCCACGTTAGACGACCCGGCAGAGAAAAGTGCCCACGAGACTGAACGTAACTGTTTAAAAGTTTAGTTTATTATCCGACCTCCGTTCACCCCTTTCACAAATAAAAAATATCCATCCTACATGAAACTAAAAGAGCAATTACTTTTTGAAACGATTTTAATTTATTTTAGTTACTTACTTAAACTGTCCTGATCAGTGTTACATTGCTACATCAATTTAATAATAATTGATCCATTTAAAAAATAATAATTGATGGATGAATTTGTTTACAGCAATTACGTTAACACTTCGTGAAAGTAATTAATTATAAATTTAAAATCAAAATTCGCCAGAATAGTACGAATCGTAATCACAGCTTAATTTAATATATTTTAATTAATTATTTCTCCTAATTTTCGCTGTGTTTATGCATTTGTAACTACATTCAAGTCAGACACATAGAACTAATATTCTCTTGGGACATTACAAATGCAAAACAAAATGCCCCCCTAGACAGCATTTTCAGCCCCGTTTTTTATATTGCTTTCTCCCACATTGGAAAGACGTCATCCTTTATTTTCGCCAATTATTTTGTGCAAAATATTCGTCTCCCTTACCACACTGTAAACTTATTCAGTAAAGCTTTGCCATGAATTACCCCAACTATAACGCGTAATGACACCTGGTCATATCGTCCTTAGTACTTGCAGCAATACCTTCACTTTTTAATGTCTCGATGGCGGGGAACTGATTTAAATGCCGTTGTCTGCTTTAGTCGACGAAACTGTTTACTCAATTGTACTCACACTATCTATCTATCTATATATAATAAAAAAGAATGTATATTTGTATGTATGTATGTATGTATGTATGTATTTACGTTGTTCTTTATACAAATTTTATCGCGTGGGCAGAATGCAACAAAAATTGGTATACGTATTCTGCCAAAATCGAGAACCGGTACTGTGGGGGTGAGAAACCCATAGCATAAAGGTGGAAAGAATTATAATTAAAAACCGTGATCATTAAATATTAAATTACTGCGCGCCAAGAGACAATGACGTCACGCGAGAGAAAGACGTTACTACGCAACGAACAAAGGAAATATCTCCTTTATTACGAATGAAATAAAGCAGAAATATTTTTTTTAAATAAAAAGTATAATTTTATACAGCAATACTCCATCGAATGATAATAAAGAAGAATACTAATTACTTTACCATCCTTGCGTAAAATGTAAGTTAATTTTCGCGCTGTATTAGTTGTGAGTCTAGCTAACAACTTCATCAATGTAATATTTCGTAATGTATGAAGACTGAGTGACGATTATATCCTGAAATACTCAAGGAATATATTTAAGTATTAAATTAAATACTTTTTCGAGTTTATATAAATAAGTACACGAGCAACGCCGGGCACCCAGCTAGTTGATAATATATATAACGGTCTCCACGACTTAAACCGTCACTGAACTCGTGTACTTACTCCATTTTGTAATCCTAGATATTTTAGAATCTTCACTTCCTTATCTCCTACTGCTTTGTTTTCGTTGAACCGATTTCCACCTTAATCGTTATCCAACATTTGTGAATTTTATTTAAGTCGCCCTGTGAATTATATCCGCGTACCCTCGCCCCCATTCTGTTCCTCTACAGACCATACAATCGTCTGTATGTAATATCCTTCATTACATCTTTTATGTTCAATCTCACTTCCCTGAGGTAGCACAATTTAAAATGCATGCATTTGCATTGTAATAATCAAAATAAAAGGGCTTTAATTAAATGAAAGAATTTAATTTACAAACAAACAAATTTATTATCAATGTTTATAAAAACAATTACACAATTTAAAAATATCTCTCAGGGTCTCTACTGGGTCTAACCTAACCTTGGGCATACGGTAAGAGTTGTTCGCTATTCCCATTGGAATAGTCGGCCAGCTGCCCCCTAAACTGGTCAAGACACGGAGAAAGGAATGCTGCGTCCCCACAGCAAACTTCTCTCCCGCTATCGGAAGGGCGTGGGACAAGTACCCAATGCCCGACCTACCCGATGCAGGTTTTTCTAAGGTTTTTCCTGCATTTCTTTAGACGAATGCCGGGTAGGATCCTTAAAATATAGCCCGGGGGCCCTAGTTAACCCTTGGCTACCTTCCTCTACCCTTCCGAATCCCCCCTTTCAAATCCCTTCCTATGCTATTAAAGGGGAGTTGCCCAATGTGGATTACCCTCATGTAGCCTGTTGCCCAAAAAAAAGGGGGGTTTTGCACTGCTTCTAAAACTTACAGATTCTAAAATTTCTATTTTTAGATCAAAACTCAGGAACCAGGATGAACCTCCTTTTCGTCTCTCCCTCGGGTGACTTCTGCTAATCCTGCCCGGCTATGTTCACAAGACTGTTTGTGCTTAGCAGGTTTCGTAGTTCTGCTCAAATAAATATTTCGTCTTGAGCAAAATGTTCAGGGACCAATCAACTCTGTTGGTTGGTAATCCTCGATATTTCTCTGCAAATTTCCTTTGAATATTTGAAATTGTCTTGTCTATTCCCAACACGATCAATTTCTGTCGTGTCTGACTGCTCACTGCTTCTACTTAACTTTACTTTTTAAAGAATATCTCGTCTATTTTAATACGACCATTTCCTATCGTTTCTGTTTGCCAACTCTAACTTCTCAATATCTTCCTGCGACCAAACCTTCCTGCTAATGCGACCTCAACTCTACCTCCTTGGCTGCGACACAACTCCAACAGCACTAGCGTGTAGTAACTCTGTTCCGTGGCCCAACAATCCAGTCCGCAGTCAACAGACGTATCAACATTTTGCGTCCCAGACGCCCGGCAATGTTCCTTCACGTCCAAGTTTGTATAAGATTCTTTGTAATAAAGAACGACGTTTGCGCAGTGGTACATTGGGAGACAACGAGGGACAGGCGACGCCTCCAAAAGTTAAGACCACGTGAATAGGGCGTGTTTACCAAATACAATATTTTTATATTATTATTTTTTTAAAAGGATGATTGCGCAATGGTACATCGCGAGACAACGTGGGTCAAAGGAATACCACGAAGAATAGGGTGTGTTTGCCTAATATAATTTTTTTTACATAAGATTCTTTGGCATAAATAACTATTATTTGCGCAGCGGTACATCGCGAGGCAACGTGGGCCAAAGCAATACCACGAAGAATAGAGTGTGTTTACCTAATATAATTTTTTTACATAAGATTCTTCGGCATAAAGAACTATGTTTACGCAGCGGTACATCGCGAGGCATCGTGGGCCAAAGGAATACCACATGAGTAGGGTGTGTTTGCCTAATATAATTTTTTTACATAAGATTCTTTTGCATAAAGAACTATTATTTGCGCAGCGGTACATCGCGAGGCAACGTGGGCCAAAGAAATACCACGAAGAATAGGGTGTGGTTGCCTAATATAATTTTTTACATAAGATTCTTTGCCATAAATAACTATTATTTGCGGTACATCGCGAGGCAACGTGGGCCAAAGAAATACCACGAAGAATAGGGTGTGGTTGCCTAATATAATTTTTTTACATAAGATTCCTTGGCATAAAGAACTATGTTTGCGCTGCGGTACATCGCGAGGCAACGTGGGCCAAAGAAATACCACGAAGAATAGGGTGTGGTTGCCTAATATAATTTTTTACATAAGATTCTTTGCCATAAATAACTATTATTTGCGGTACATCGCGAGGCAACGTGGGCCAAAGGAATACCTCGAAGTATAGGGTGTGTTTGCCTAATATAATTTTTTTTACATAAGATTCTTTGGCATAAAGAACTATGTTTACGCAGCGGTACATCGCGAGGCAACGTGGGCCAAAGCAATACCACGAAGAATAGAGTGTGTTTACCTAATAATTTTTTTTTTACATAAGATTCTTTGGCATAAAGAACTATGTTTGCGCAGCGGTACATCGCGAGGCAACGTGGGCCAAAGGAATACCACGAAGAATAGGGTGTGTTTGCCTAATATAATTTTTTTTACATAAGATTCTTTGGCATAAATAACTATTTGCGCAGCGGTACATCGCGAGGCAACGTGGGCCAAAGGAATACCACGAAGAATAGGGTGTGGTTCCCTAATATAATTTTTTTTTCATGAGATTCTTTGGCATACAGAACTATGTTTGCGCAGCGGTACATCGCCAGACAACGTGGGCGAAAGGAATACCACGTGTATAGGATGTGGTTGCCTAATATAAAAATTTATATATTTTTTGAAAAAGGATGATTGCGTAATGGTTTATCACGAGACAAGGTGACATGGACGACGCCTCACAATAGCAAGACCATGGAAATAGGTTGAGCCTACCAAACTTTTGTTTTATATAGTGTTTGGAAAATTTTTCAGTAAAGCAGAGGACTAACTGGATGGAAGCAGACAAATATCCAGCGTGGTTTAGTCGGAAGAGTATATTTAAAGTTTAAGTAAGGGATATAAGTGATCATGGAAGTGTGATGACGTTCGGGTTTTAATTACGCACAGTAAAGTATTGAGGGTGTTAAGTGAAGTGCATGAGTCAGGGGCCTTGCAGCTGACGCGATAATGAGGGCGACTGCAGCCAGCCAGCCAGGGAAGGAAGGAAAGGATCCATCCCAGGCAGCAGCCAGCGGGGGAGGGTCACGGTGCTCGCTGATGCGGCAAAGTGAGTGGTCACTAATTCAATCAGCCCACAGGAAACGGCCGCCAGCAGACGGACGGAAACAGAATTAATCACAAATAAACTGCTCTTCCTCTGCTGGGCGACTTTCTTCCTCCTGTTGAGCGCATCACGATAATGGACTGTTCTGGTCTCGTAAACCCAGAAACCATTATACTTACTCGCTGCACAGGTTCTGATAACAGCTGCTTAACCAATGACGCGGATAAGCTTTTTGGGGTCCGCACACACGGACGCAATTTATTGCCCACTGAATTCGGTCGATGTCACTCTCTAAATTTGCTCAGGCCTCTCTCTCTTAATTTGTAATTTGTGAGATCCATTAGACGGGGATGGAAAAGGCACAACGTCCATTCGGCCTGTCACAATTTATTTTTTTACGCCGAAGAAGTAAACTGAAACAAAACTAACCATAATAATCCTCTGTTTGAAAATATTCAATTATCTGTATTAATTTAAAAATAACATTAGATGAGTTGCATTCGACTGAGGTTATGTTTTTTTAGAAGAGTTGTAAAGAAAAACCTTTTAATTCCCCCCCCACACACACAAAAAACAATTTATTGTTAATGACGTAATTCTTCGGTCAATCCCAAAAGCCTTCGACATGTTATAAACATAAAATGAATAATGTAATGCCAATTAATTAGGCCATTAATGGTTTGGACATAAAATTTGAATTGTTTCTTTTTAGGGCAACAGGCTACATGAGGGTAATCCACATGGTGGCAACTCCTCTTTAATAGCATAGGAAGGGATTTGAAAGGGGGGATGCGGAAGGGTAGAGGAAGGTAGCCAAGGGTTAACTAGGGCCCCCGGGCTGTATTATAAGGATCCTACCCGGCATTCGCCTAAAGAAATGCAGGGAAAACCCTAGGAAAACCTGCATCGGGTAGGTCGTGCATTGGGTACTTGTCCCACGCCCTTCCGACAGCGGGAGAGGAGTTTGCTGTGGAATAGCAGCATTCCTTTCTCCGTGCCTCGACCAGTTTAGGAGGCAGTTGGGCGAATATTCCAATGGGAATAGCGGACAACTCTTACCGTATGCCCAAGGTCTGTGACCCCGGAACATACACCTCTCAGAACAGGCCGAGGTGCCTCGGCTTGTGGGAACCTTAGTTCAAAAACGGAGAGGAAAAGGCATACCCAAAGGTAGCCCCTTCGTATCTCTCCTAAAAGGTTCTGCCTGCGAGAGAACATCCCTCGCAGACTCTTCATATATATATATATATATATATATATATATATATATATATATATATATATATCAAAATTTGAATTGTATGATAAATCCATTATATCGATCTGATCGAACAAAGCGACAATGAGAGAAGCGAGCTCACTTTTGCTTTGTCGAAAAGTAAAAAATGGCGTATGCGCGCTCAAACTCTGGAGCACTAGGAGTTCAGTTTGCGGAAAAACATCGTGAGGAGCAGAACAACTAATATAATTTGAGCAGAGACTAGACATCGTCAATGTATAACTAGTTAAAGTTGTAAATTAATACGAAGAAAACATTCACGGATGTATTACCTCGTAAATATCGCCAAGTAAAAGCAGTTTTTACGTCTATAGTCAGCCAGGGAAGGATGCGAGCAGTTTTTACGTATACAGCCAGACAGGAAAGTATAAGACAGTTTTCGTCTATAGCTAGCCAGGGAAGGATGCGAGCAGTTTTTGCGTATACAGCCAGCCAGGAAAGTCTAGGAGAGTTTACGTCTATAGCCAGCCAAGGAAGGCAAGCAGACATCAGATAGCTGACATTCAGGAGGACCATCCGAGTTCCTGGGAGCCTATCAGTTTTGGCTTCAATAGTGTAAAATCTATGAGTTGACTTTTAGAATCAGTGTATAATTTTGCAATATTGTACTTCCGAAACCGAAAAGAATGCTGGTACCAGCTGGACAGATGTAAGTAACAAAACCAAAACTAATGATTAATTGCAAACGCTAATTAGAGGATAAGGTCAGATTTCGTTCTCTTTTAATTGTCAATCAGAGTTAATTACTTTTATTTTTAATTTCTTTCTATCGACATATTGTTTAGGTAAATGTGAACTGTTGGATAATAAAAATTTAAATCAGTTTGTTGTGTCCATTATCAAACCCAGTGAAGGCCCTGATAAATTAATATGTTTAATTGTAATTGTTTTTTGAGTTAGTAGCCACAAAGTGTGTTTGTTAATTTCCGATTATTATTTAATTTAATTAAACGACCTATCTTTTAATTATTACACTATATTTGTCTGAAGGTCTCGTGGTTCAAAGAGGAATTACATTATTAACAATAAATTGTCTTTTGGGGACTGAAAACCCGATTTTTCCCAACTCTATCCGTTAAAATTAGCAGGCAAATAATAAAATAGACAAAATAAGACAATAAAAATAAATACCACACAACTTTTCTGCATTCTTCAGGTCCTGAAGTGACAAACATCTCTTCAAAACTAAATTCGGACAGATAATTACAATGCTGGTATACGAAAAAGATTCTATAAAAGTAAGTCATAGACTTTTCCGCATCCCCCCTTTCAATCCCTTCCTATGCTATTAAAGGGGAGTTGCCCAATGTGGATCACCCTCATGTAGCCTGTTGCCCTAAAAAAAAAAAAAAAAATTGACATATAGGAAAAAGATTCTACAAAAGTTATCAACTTTGACACGCGTCATCTTTGTAATTCGCTCTCCGTATCGACTTTTTAAGAGACTAAATTATCTTTGATATATCGAAACGTAACGTATATTGCACTTATTTTAATAATTCATACAGTTTGTCTGTATTTACAAGCAGTTATTTTTTCTTTTTCAGTAATTATGAAGACACAACAGACGTTAAATTGTCCAAATTATTTATTTTATTCATGGCGGCGATTAATGTAGCTGTATCTGAATTTTATACGGACAAAAACAAACTTTTCGTAAGATAATATATTATGAACAAGGTAATTATATATCATAAAAGTAATTAATATATTCCATAAAAATGTTTAGTTTTAGTAAAAAGCTGTTTTACGCTGAATTTTAATATATTTTGCTTTTTAACATCAATATTACATTGTAGGTTATGTATCTCTTGTATGTTAGTAAAAAAATATTAAATTATTTTCACTTTCATCACAATTTAATTAATTTGTAATGTCTTCTTCGTTTGAGTAACTTTTTTTTTCTCTTACACGTATATTAAAATTCCAAACGTATCCACAGAATTTTTTTTACTTGTGTATTTTCGCATTTATTTAACCTATTTTTTTTTTCTCGATCCCGATTTTTAAAATCCAAATTTCTAGTTTCTAATTTTGAGTATTTTATTTTCTCTCTGTCTCCATTTGTATATTGTCTCATTCACGTAGAATATGGAATTAGTTATCCATAAAAAAAGTCTCATTTCTTTACGTTAGATTACAAGGTTATTTTTATTAGTCAGCCTCGTATATTGTTTTTAAAAAAATTATATATTTAAGCTTCCGAACTATTTGATTCGTATGCTACACTTATAAAAGCCTGCGAGGGATGTTCTCTCGCAGGCAGAACCTTTTAGGAGAGATACGAAGGAGCTACCTTTGGGGATGCCTTTTCCTCTCCGTTTTTGAACTAAGGTTCCCACAAGCAGAGGCACCTCGGCCTGTTTTGAGAGGTGTATGTTCCGGGGTCACAGACCTTGGGCATACCGTAAGAGTTGTTCTTTGTTCCCATTGGAACAGTCAGCCAGCTGTCTCCTAAACTGGTCGAGGCACGGAGAAGGGAATGCTGCGTCCCCACAGCAAACTCCTCTCCCGCTATCGGAAGGGCGTGGGACAAGTACCCAATGCCCGACCTACCTGATGAAGGTTTTTCTAGGGTTTTCCCTGCATTTCTTTAGGCTAATGCCTGGTAGGATCCTTAAAATATAGCCCGGGGGCCCTAGTTAACCCTTGGCTACTACCTTCCTGTACCCTTCCGCATTCCCCCTTTCAGATCCCTTCCTATGCTATTAAAGGAGAGTTGCCACCATGTGGATTACCCTCATGTAGCCTGTTACCCTAAAAAAAAAGATAATTTTCAACCTTATTTCACGATTTTAACCTTAAAATTACTCATTTTAAAAAACCATCTAGCGCATCAGAAGAATTCTTTAACTACTATACTTGGTTTTCCTCCTTTATTATTGATCTGTAACCAGTCCATATCATTTAACTTGTAATATTTAATATTTTAATATGCTTATGTTATGAATTCTGTATTTAATGTGCGAATGTGACGTGATTTTTCTTTCAATGTATAACAAAATGCACCAGTAAATGGAAACAAGAACGCGATACGTGTTGACGTTATAGGGCGAAGACTTATTGAATAATTTTATTTACGAAGATAGGCAAGAGTTTGTAAATTAGTTTCCATCTTCATAAAAATTTGGATAAACTGTTCGACTAAAGGAAAATATAAAAGAAAAGAAAAACATGAAAATTAATATCTTCGTGTCTGTTGAAAAAAGGGTAGAGATTTTATTAATACGCATCTGAATGAAGTCTGTGTCAATTATATGATTTATACATTTTTTAAAAAAATTATAGAATAATGTGTATGTAATGATGGATGAAATGAAGGAGGGTGCTTCACCCCGCAGCCAAGGAAGTTACCCTTATTTAAAATACAGAAGACACCTGTCCGTAAAATATCCAGGAAAGATCCACCGCTGATATTAAAAATCCTTGACGCCGCATTTGAAAAGATGAACGCCACAACAACCATTAATCTCTGTGATCTGTGCTCCACAGCATAAAAAATTAATATTGATAAGGATAAATCTTAAGGCATCATATTAAGCATGATTCTTTTGTAAATTATTAATTAATTAGATGTAGGTCCAAAAAAATGTATGAGTCTTTCCACACCCTTGAAGCTTTGCTTCTCATTGGGATCTATTGAAAACGATGCTGTTCTATTCTCTGTTCTTGTCACATCATATTTCACAGTCTTGAATGAATCCTGAAGTTTTTGTTCTTCAAACTAGGGTTTGATTAACTTTTATTTCTGTTTCGTGTCCCTTTCCTTTCTTTCATGTTTGAATTTAATTCACTTATTATTTTTATTATTGATAAGTTAAATATACTGTAATGCCAATTAATTAAGACATTGATTGTGAAATTGAAAATCTTAATTTGTGAAATATGATGTGACAGGAACAGAGAATAGAACAGCGTCGTTTTCAATAGATCCCAATGAGAAATCCTTTGTAGCGGCGGTCAAGAACATAGCGACAATGTAGCCCAATACTGCTCCTTTGTCGGAAGGTCAGTCAAAATGGCGTATGCGCGCTCAAATTGCGAGACGAGAGGACACTTTGCATTAAGATCTTGAGGGGTTCAGTTCGTAAGAAACATTGAGACGAAAGTATAGTTATGAATTAAGATTTTGTGGAGTTCAGTTCGCAGGAGATATTGAAGGAGCAGTTTGCATTAAGACATTGAGGAGCCGGACAGAAATAGCAAAAGTTTCGGTTTAAGTCCGGAACAATAAAGACTACCCAATCGACAAGTCGCAGAAATCACCTAAGGCGAGCGGTCAACCGATAGAAGACGGAAGGAGGATCATCCGAGTTCCTGACACCCTAAAAATATTTTATTTAGAGTCAGTGTAGAATCTGTGAGTAGAAGCAGTGTAAAAAAAACCCTACAATAGTGTTCTCGAAAATAAAGGTATGCTGGAATGCTGGACAGACGTGAGTAACAATTTACGAAACAATTAATTGTGTAAACGTAATTGAAAGATAGCCGTCAGATTTCGTTCTCTTCTTTTGATTAAAATTGTTAATAAGAGTCAATCTTTTCACTTTTAATCTTGTTCTCATTTTAAATGTTCTAGTTCAATTGACGAGTAAATTCCTTCTCTTTTAATTGTAATTTGTTTTTATAAGATTTTGAGTATTACAATGTGCCCAATTTGTGAATATTACAATATATTTATTTGTCTGTTTTTGACCATAGTAGGCACTTAATTAAATTTATTTTAATGGTCAGTCCCAGCCTCATAGCAACGTATGGGTTTAACAGACTCATTCCCCACAAGGGTAATGGAAATAATGAACTGTTGGGGTAGTCACAGGAATAGTAGCGCCTTCAGGGCTGCTGTCGCAGTGTGGACGAGAATCGTCATCCTGTGATTTATGTCCTTCGGGGTCTGGAGGAACTGGGGAAGATAAGGGCGTCCACAAGATGGGCTGTTGAAAGCCCTTGGGGGCTCCCAGCCCTCTCAACGCAGGCCATTAGCATCACGACCTCTGTCACGTGTTGATAGGTGGAGGAGGGCTTCCAGGAATCCGAGACCGCTGCTGAGGTCGCCACGCACCTGTTCTCAACATTTACCAGTAATTGTATCCGTTTCCTCGTCGCCCTTCTTTGTTTTTGTTTTTAATGGACGCCCTCGTCGTCTCTCACTGGTTGAGATGGTTGGTTCATCGCGGTTATTTTCATTCGATTATGTTCATTTTCAATATACCAAAGAAAAGATCGTTTCGCAATTTGAACACTGTATGGAAATGTTTGAGGATTTTTACTCGTTTGATAGAAAGACAAATCTTTTCCTCCTGATCCATTCATAACTTCTCAACATAATATTAATTAGCGTCATCAACGGGTGGATCATTTTAACTTGGTTTTTATTAAATTGTTAATTTAATTTGTGATCACCACAATATATATTATATCAGGTTGAGGTGCTAGAGAAAGCTGCAGACTTCATATTCTGACTCTACCTAGCGCTTACATATTAGAAGTACTAAAATTTGTTAAACGCAACATGAACCTTTTTGCAAGTAACGGGGACAACCATGGAGGAACCGTTCAGTTCTCAGCCTCAGTCTCTACGAGTCTAGCGTTCATTATTCCGGTATCGCACTATTTAACAGCCTTCCTGAACATCAACAACTGCAACGCATTCGTCGAGGAGTGTAAAACGTTCCTTGTAAATGGAACTTATTCCTCCGTACACGAATTTTTGAATCGGTCTCACATTCGCTGAACTGCCTTGCCTACAAAATTGCCTAATCTATCTATCTATATCTATATATATAAAAATGAATTGCTGTTCGTTAGTCTCACTAAAACTCGAGAACGGCTGAACGGATTTATCTTATCTTAGTCTTGAAATGTTCGTGGAGGTCTAGGGAAGGTTTAAAAGGCGAGAAAAAATCGAATAATTTCCGGAAAAACCCTAAAAACAGCCCTTTTCTATTTCCCATACAAACGTTTTCTAAATAAAAAACAAATCTACACCAGTCGAGCAATTTTCACCAAATTTCGTACACGTGTTATTTGCGACCAGGAAACAAACACTGTCGGGGTGAGACGCGTCTTCCACCCCCAGAAGCGGGGGTGGAAATATTTAAACATACTAAAACAGCCGATATTTGAGTCGGATAAATATTTTTAGGGGTCAAAGATATTGATAGTGTTTCTACCAATGTTATCTGAATACAATTTTCATCCCCTACGCCCTGTGAAAAAGACACCCTTCGGGTTTCGGGTGGAGATGCTATACAGTAAAATAACGCGAATACAAACGAGATTGGAGTCAAATCAAAGGTTATGGAAGCCACTGTGTTTAGTTACGACATTCAAATGGGCATTTACCCCTCAGATGCAGGGGTATCGGGGTGCAAATTTTGGAACATGCAAACACGGCAGATATTTGCGTTGAAGAAATATTTTTCAGAGTTAATTATAATGATTAGGGTTCGAGTAGCGTTACATAAAAATTGCGCAAAAGCAGCCGAAATTGGAGTCATATCGGGGGTTATAGATAAATGACATCTCGGGCAACGCCGGGCACCCAGCTAGTATGCTATAAATATGTAAATAGTTTGTCCAGTTCTCCCCTTTTTGGTCCTTTTTTCCCTGCCTCTGCTTTCTGTTTTAGTAAATATCCATGACGTCATCCCTCCGTTCCTAGCGACAGGAGATGAATACCAGGAAGTGGTAAGTGTCGTGTGCGTGATTGTGGTAACTAGACAAATGTGAACATATATGATTTTTTTGTGTGTGTGTGTGTAACCTATTAATATTAATTCTGTTTATATGTAATTTATCTACTGTACATTTGGGACGAATCCTATTTCCTCTTAAGAGGGCTAATGGTGAATAAATCTATCTATCTATATAAATTCATTATATTGTAATTATTAAGTTTCTTTCAGTAATTTTTGTTCTTCTATTATGTGTTGATTTATTTTAAAAAATAAGTAAGTTATTTTTTCTGACTCATATTGAAATAACCATTTTTTGGGGGTTTCATGAAAAAAAATTGTTTATTACACAAAAAAATTATAATTTTACTACAATATAGTTTTTATATCAGAAAAGATTTAAAAAAACAAATGAAAAAGTTTCACCTATAAATAATGTTCTAATTTTTTTAAAAATGAAGGAATATGGGTGAATGCTTTCAGTTGTGTTTTGTTATTTATTTTTCTTTACACCTCCTTAACTAATATTATTCAACTATATCAGTCATTCTATTGACAATTCCCTCAAAGGTGAGGACTAACATCTCTTCATCCATCTCTCTGCCAATCTATTTCAATTCTCTAAAATGTATTTCTTATTTAATTTGCAGCTGCACGAAGACTGTAAGGGGGGAAAGAAGCTAAGGACAAGGCAAGATGGGAAGGAATTTTACAAAGAGCAAGGACTTTCCAGTAGGCAGTAGTTCCTAGTAATAGTATAATATATAATACATATATATTTTTTCAAAGAAAATATACATTTACTAGTCACAACACTTATAATAATATTATTATACAAAAACAAGTATTTTTCATACCAATAATAGACAGTTTTTAAAGAAAAGAACAATTCACAACAACATCCACGTTTCGGGTTTATATTTTTACTTTGATCAAGTTGTGACTCTTCCTATATTAACAATTTTATCACAAAAAGTAGGAGTTTTTTAATTATAATAATTTTTTTTATGTAAAAAGATTGCAAAATAATAAAACACATCTGGGAAAAAAAACATTTACCCATTTTTCTTCAACGTTCTTTAAAAAATAATACAACATTATTTATAGGTGAATGTTTTTAATCTTATTTCATATAAAAATATATTTTAGTAATAATCGTATTTTTTTGGGGGAGTTAAAAACAATTCTTTTTTCAAGAAACCCCCCCAAAAATGGCATTAACATATCAGTCAGATAAGATAACTTAGCAATTTACACTGACCTATTTTTTTAAAAATATATCAACACATAATTGAAGAACAAAAATTACTGAAATAAATTATTAAGAATTAAATGAAAGAATATATATATATATATATATATATATATATATATATATATATATATATAGGTAGCGTAAAGAGAGTTCATCTTAATGAATAAGAAAGGTAGCCAATACAGACAAAAAGGGTAATATAAATACTACACAACGTCTCTGGGATCTTTGTTCCTTTCGTCAGGTGTTAAGAGGAGTCTAGAGCGACACAACTGCACCGGTCAGTTGACAACACTCAGAAGCCCGGAAACGTTGTGTGGTATTTATTTACCTTTTTTTTGAAGAAAAAGTTCTTGGGTTTCCACCTGGGTAACAATGCGATTGAAACGCGACGTTTCGACGGACAAATGCACTGCCGTCATCTTCTAGGCGAAGTCATCCTAGAAGATGACGGCAGTGCATTTGTCCGTCGAAACGTCGCGTTTCAATCGCATTGTTACCCACGTGGAAACCCGAGAACTTTTTCTTCAACAAATACTCCGGGAAAGCCTTTGTCCTTTTTTTGGTCTGTATTGGCTATCTATTTTATTTATTATTTTCAATCAGACGTATATTTTTTCATTTTGAGTTCATCTTAGTTGCAATTTCAGATTATTATTGCAACTGTGGTACAAACGTAGAATCTTCTGAAATAAGATCCAGTCAAGGAAAAACTCACTGTCTTCTGACAGTGTTAAATGGTTTCAACTCGGTTGTCAGATCCAGACGTTGTCCATTTCTGTCTATTAACCCTGAAATTACAGGAAACTAAGAATTTAACCTTCTTCAACTTAATCTTCTACATTATATTTTTTTTAACGATTACAGTAGGTTCGTTTGGTGGTGCCTTCTTCGATTTAATTTACGTCGACGACCAGGCTGGTGTCAGGCTGATGCTGGAAGGAAATTTCTCATTTTGGGCCAAAATTAAGGGTGTTCTTGTCGCGCCTGAAGGAGCTCGTATCTGTCTGGTAAATCCGCTGTTTGTATTTTATTCATATTCGCCTACATTTACGGTGGTCGAATGAGGGTTGGGAGAGTTGCCTTGAGAGGTTTACGGAATTGGCGTCTCTAGTGGTCAACCGACAGCTTCACTGACGGACTCAGTGATGGTTGGGTTTGAGAGACACTGAGAGAGGGGGAACCCACATTGATGAAATATGGCGGACATAACCGTGGACAGCTATATTTTTCTTGTAATTGTTGACCGTAGCGAGGCTCCAAGAGGAAGGGTGCAGGTGGGTGGGGGGGGGGTGGGCGGAAGCAGAGCGCCGCTTCCTGCACTCTCGCTGCCGCTTCCAGGAAACCGCCTCCGCTTGCCAAACAAACCGCGTCATCGATTCGCCCATCTCTCTGCGAGGAGATGATGTGTGTCGTAACAGGCGGAAGAAGGGGTTTTCTCCTGCTATAAGTACTTTTTCTCAAGATCAACCCCATTCGTAAACTCCACGGCGCTGTAGATCAGTCACTCAACAATTATCTACTTTCTCCTTCTTTAAAGAATGCAGACTTTCTCGTCGCGAATACAATTTTTTTTCACTCGGTTAGAAGCCCAGGGAAGATTTTATTCACTATACAACTTATTGATAGTAGGAAGATGCTTTGTGGAGCGCCGTACGTCCCGCACTGTCTCGCGATGTACCGCTGCGCAGGCATAGTTCTTTATTGAAGATAGTTTCGTAGAAAATTATTTGAAATTCAATTTCATGGCCTATATATGGTTGACCTTTGATTGAAGCAATTATCTACTTTCTCCTTCTTTAAAGAATGCAGAATTTCTCGTCGCGAATACAATTTTTTTTCACTAGGTTATAAGTCTGGGGAAGATTTTATTCACTATACAAATTATTTATAGTAGGAAGATGAAACATGGAGCGCCGTACGTCCCGCATTGTCTCGCGATGTACCGCTGCGTAGGCATAGTTCTTTATTGAAGATAGTTCTGTGGAAAATTTTTTGAAATTCAATTTCATGGCCTATATATGGTTGACCTTTGATTGAAGCTTCTTATGATACTTTTACCTGTACAATTTTAAAAATAACTAATTTACTGAAACATATTCCTAGTTTAATAATAAGAAAGACCGTCAAATACGGACCAACGCAATGATGATACAAACACCCCACAACAACGTTTTTCTGGGATCCTTGTCCCTTTACTCAGGTGCTAAGAAGAGCCTAGAGCGACACAACTACAACGTCTGAGCTAAGGAGGTACACACACAACAACAACAACAACAACAAAAAGTGAGAATCATTTCGGTTTTATCATGGTGGCGCATTTCATCCCGATTCGTGTCTACATGAAAGAAAATTATATATATATATTCGTTTGTCTGTGAAAAAGGAAAATAAATAACTGACTGCCTCCTGTGAGAATCGAACTCACGACCCCTGGTTTACGAGACCAGTGCTCTAACCTCTGAGCTAAGGAGGCAGGCACAACAACAACAACAACAAAATGTCCGCACGACAATTATGAAACAAATTAAATTTAATAATTGGAGAATTAAAATCTAAAACTTAGGGAATATAATCAGGCAATTATCATTTAATTAGTAAACGAAAAAAAAGACCAATTTTTTTGTCAGATTAAAAAGGGGGAATTATTTAATTGAAACAAAAATCGTTTCAATATTACGAAGTTTCGTTCATAATTTTGGAACTTCTTCAGAAAATAGTCCGTTGTGAATATACGCGTATTAAAATGCATTAAAAAATTAAAAATTTACTGTCGTCTATTTTTAACATACATTTACGCTTACATTCACAAGTGTCTACTACCTGACTAATTCCCCTAAAATTGTGGTCGAAACGTCGTGATATCGTGACGATCTTTGTTTCAGTTAAATAATACGTATTTTATCTGACAAGTTATCCGTTTTATTTATTAAGAATTGTTGTGAATTAAAGAAACTAAGAATATTGATTTGAAGAAGAAAGATTAATAATAAAGAAAGACAGGAAAAAAATAAGTGATAATATAAATACCACTCTATCTTTTTGAGTTTTGTCAACTGACCAGTGCAGTTGTGTCGCTCTAGGCTCGTCTCAACACCTGAAGAAAAGGAACAAGGATCCCAGAAAAAAACGTTGTTGTGTGTGGTGTTTATATCAGCATTTCTTTGGTCCGTATTTGACTGTCTTTCTTATTATTCAACTGGGAATAGGTTTTCAGTAAATTAGTTATTTTTTAAATGGTACAGGTATCAGAAGAAGCTTCAAACAAAGGTCAACCATATATTGAAATTGAATTTCAAAAAATTTTCCACGAAACTATCTTCAATAAAGAACTATGCCTGCGGAGCGGTACAACGCGAGACAATGCGGGACGTACGGCGCTCCATGAATCATCTTCCTACTATCAATAATTTGTATAGTGAATAAAATCTTCCCCAGACTTCTAACCGAGTGAAAAAACATTGTATTCGCGACGAGAAAGTCTGCATTCTTTAAAGAAGGAGAAAGTAGATAATTGCTTCAATCAGAGGTCAACCATATATATAGGCCATGAAATAGAATTTCAAAAAATTTTTTACGCAACTGTCTTCAATAAAGAACTATGTCTGCGCAGTGGTACATCGCGAGACAATGCGGGACGTACGGCGCTCCATAAAGCATCTTACTACTATCAATAATCATTTGTATCTATATAATAAAAAAGGATGTATATTTGTATGTATGTATGTATGTATGTATGTATGTTTGTATTTACGTTGTTCTTTATACAAATTTTATCGCGTGGACAGAATGCAACAGAAATTGGTATACGTATTCTGCCAAAATCGAGAACCGGTACTGTGGGGGTGAGAAACCCCTAGAATAAACGTGGGAATAATTATAATTGAAATAAGTTACGAATTAGTGCTAAATTACTGCGCGAGACGATGACGTCATAAGTTTTCAAGATATTGACGCATCCTAAATATAGTTCTGTATTTCGTAATGAAATAAAGCAGAAATATTTTTATTTAATATAAAGTATACATGTGGAAAGAATTATAATTAAAAACCGTGATCATTAAATATTAAATTACTGCGCGCCAAGAGACAATGACGTCACGCGAGAGAAAGACGTTACTACGCAACGAACAAAGGAAATATCTCCTTTATTAGGAATTAAATAAAGCATAAATATTTTCTTTAAATAAAAAGTATAATTTTATACAGCAATACTCCATCGAATGATAATAAAGAAGAATACGAATTACTTTACCATCCTTGGGGAAAATGTAAGTTAATTAGTTGTGAGTCCAGCTAACAATTTCATCAATGTAATATTTCGTAATGTATGAAGACTGAGTGACGATTATATCCTGAAATACTCAAGGAATATATTTAAGTAATCAATTAAATACTTTTTCGAGTTTATATAAATAAGTACACGAGCAACGCCGGGCACCAAGGCTAGTAGATGAATAAAATCTTCCCCCGGGCTTCTAACCGAGTGAAAAAAAAATTGTATTCGCGACGAGAAAGTCTGCATTCTTTAAAGAAGGAAAAAGTAGATAATTGTTGAGTGACTGATCTACAGCGCCGTGGAGTTTACGAATGGGGATGATCTTGAGAAAAAGTACTTATAGCAGGAGAAAACCCCCTTCTTGTTGTGTGGTATTTATATTATCACATGGCTATTTTTCTTATTCATTATTTTCAATCAGACGTAAATCAGAAATAAATATTATAATAGCAACACAATGAAACCAAGAAACACTCACCTGAATATACTAAACGTTAAACCACTTTTATTAATTCATTGTAAATTTATGGAAATGGCGGTCGAGTGCGTTGCCGCTGGGATGCTCAAAGAGGGAGCTGCTGTCGCCCATCTTGCCAAAAATAAAAACTATATGTGCATGTTGCTGACTGTTACAGAATGATTTCCTTCGTAGAGGACGGACGAGTGCGTGCGTGGGGCTGGGGAAAAAACAAAAAAAAAAAAACCGTCCGCCATACTGGTTGGAGAGGGCCGCGTGTATATTTTAAAGCGAGCAGAATTACAACGTTGCGAGATTAGCGACAACAAGCGGCTGACAAGTGCAACGACCGACGCTACACGATGGGCCAATTGCAGTCCACCAAAAATGATACCATAAATTTCGTGTTAAAAAGCCGACTCGACCCCCCCCTCCCCCCGCACACTCTTTTTTTTTGTGTTTTTTTTTATCCCGTGTCAGTGGCGCGTGTAGTGTGACGCATGGCAGGCCCGCCCCTCAAGGTGGTCCGTCTAATAAATCTTCCCTCTTCAAAACACACACACACACACACATGTTCTATTACATTTATGCCTCGGCAGATAATTCAGGCCGTTATGGTATTTATGTAAGAGGTTTCGCCTTGTCGGGAAAACATGTATAATGTAACACTGTGAACAAAAAGTAAGGTGAATTTATTTATAAATTATATAAATTATTTATTTATTCTCCCAAATTAAATTCATCCCCTTAAAAGTAATCCCCGTACGATAAAACGCACTTTTTCCAACGCTTTTTCCAGTCCGCGAAGCAGTCGGAATAGTCTTTTTCCGGTATAGCCTTCAAGACCTTCTTCGATTCGGTTTTATCTCCTCAATCGTGTCACAACGGCGTCCCCGCATTGGCCTTTTGAGTTTGCTGAATAGCCAGAAGTCGCACGGAGTCAAATCAGGCGAATACGGTGGTTGCGAAGAACCAATGCAGTGTGACGTGGTGCATTATCGTGATGAAGGAACCAAGAGTTTCAGACGCATGACGCTCTAATAATATTCTTTGTTGACAGTTTGGCCCGGCGGAAGGAATTCACAGTGCACCACACCACGACTGTCAACATGACCTTGATATTCTCTGGATTGGTCGATGGTTTCAGGGTCGTAGGCGTAAATCCAAGCCTCGTCTCCAGTAATGATGCATTTCAAGTGGTCCTGACAGTCAGACAGCAAAGTTTCACACACATCAACGCCGCGCTTTTGGCACCAATCGAGACTTGACGCGTTTGAGACACAAAACATTCTTCAAAATGGTTTGGGCTGAGCCAAATGATATTCCAACACCATCAGCGACATCTCTAATTGTCCATCGACGATTTTCAAGCACCAAATCTTTGATTTTTTGGACGTGGCCCTCGTCGGTAGACGTTGATGGTCGTCCAGAGCGCGCGAGGTTCGTCTTTGAAGTCGTTGTACCACTTATAAACGTTTCCTTGTGCCATAGTTTGATCACCAAAGGCCTTCAACGTGTCCGCACAAGAATATTCGTGCCGCAAACAAAATTTGATGCAAGTTCTGTGCTCAACAAAAATCACCCATAGCAAAAATCTAAAAATTCACTTTTGGTTGTTTACAAAAACACGTGTAACTCGGAGTTAATTAAACCTTTTAACAAACAGACGCTTGCAAATATTATAGACAGTCCTACCAAACTAGGAAAAACAAATTTACCTGCCTTCCTAAAACCCGGGAGTTTTAAATGACAATTTCACCTTACTTTTAGATCACAGTGGTACATATTGTGATGTAAAATGTGTAAAATGGCTAAATTCAGACAATATATATAAGAATTAAAAACCAGTAATTTTTATAAAGCTGTCCTCCGGCGAAAATTATTAGTGACGATCAAGATGATGAAGTAAAGGAGTGTCATAGATTCTACATAAAGCATTCTTAATAAGAAATAAGTGATTATATAAATACCACACAACGACGTTTCTGGGATCCTTGTCCCCTATTCTTCAGGGTGCTAAGAACAGTACAGAGCGACACAACTGCACTAGTCGGTAGAAAAATAGACTGCAATGGGATAGCGTAACAATGAGGGGACGACGACAATGGGAAAGCGTAATAATAAGGGACCGTGGCAATTATAAAACAATTCGTGTCACTTTTTATATTTAAAGCGATTTGATTTGTTTATTCCGTCAGTCCTCGAATAAGGAAATAGCGTACGTCATTACCTAAAATTTAAAATATAACTAATAGACAATTAATAACAATTATAAGTTATCATGCAAAAATTAAAACTCGGGGAACACAAATTTCTGAACAATAAGGAAAATAGCCAATTCAGGCAATGCAGACGTTTCTGGAATCCTTGTTCCTTTCTTCAGGGTGCTAAGAAGAGCCTAGACCGACACAACTGCACCTGACGAAAGGCGCAAGGTTCCCAGAAAAACGTTGTGTGGTAATTATTTTACCCTTTTTGTCTTTTTTTCTTATTTATTATTTTCAATCAAACGTATTTTTTTTTTCATTTTGACAAATTTATGTAGTTACTGTTTCTGATGTTGACCGTTACAGAGATATATTCTAGTCTCATAATTAGGTTCATTGTAACTTGACAGTAATCCATTCAAAACCTATGATTTCGAACGTTGCTGCTATGTTTTTGTTAGAAACTGAATTCCTGTCAACAGGAAGTGTAATCCTAGTTCCTGATGCTCGTTTAGTCTGGCCTATGTACACTGACACACGGTCCAAAACTTCTATTTTGTAAATACAAATGATGTTAGTTTATTACGCATAAAATAACACACACACATAGTATCTCAAAGTCGTATTGTTGTGGTCTCCGGTCAACCGGTGGCGGTGCAGGAATGGCAGGATAGTCTGATCCAGAGCCTAACCCTGCGGTCTCTGCAATTTAGGGTGCGAAACGCCGAAATCTGTAATCAGAAATAACATATAATAACCTATTATTGTAAAGATCAAACAGTATAATTCACACACACACACACACAAACATATATATATATATTGTAATACCAATTAAAATGGCCATTAATCGTTTTAATAAAATTGAATTGTTATCGGCGAAAATACATCAGAAGAAACAATGTAAGGTCGAGCCATTGTTAGCAAACGCACGCCGAAAGTTAGAGCCCAAACGGGAGTCGCGGAGAGAAATTCGTTGAGTAAGAGTCTCCGGCGAGAGGCGAGGCAGATCAGTTCGGCAAAGGGTACAGTAAAACGAGGATTTTTTTTTTGGGTGTAGACAGGCTATGTATAGGGTAATCCACATAGTGGCAACTCCCCTCTTATAGCATAGGAAAGGGATTTGAAAGAGGGGTTGCGGTAGGGTGGAGGAAGGTAGCCAAGGGTTACTAGGATGCTGTTATGAAATATGAACAGCGCGGTCCAGGAAGTCCAACTGCGACATCTATTAGTTTACATAAAACGCGAGTAAACAGTTTTAACGGTGAGCCTCAAATAATAATCGCAAAGTTTGAAGCAAAAGGTTTTGCTTCACACAGACTGAACTAAATTTCACATAGAGGCACCAAGGAGACCTAGTATGTCCTAGGGCTGACTGAGGGGCAGCTGATTCAAAGTTCCAGTTGGCAGAGAACGAGAACATCGACCGAGTGTATTAAAACATTAATGTGTAGAATCAGTGAATAATGGCCTTTTTAGTGAGTGTTGTCCTCAAGCCCCATCAATCAGATCTGGTGCCAGAAAGACATTCGTGAGTACAAAACAATTATTTAAAATCTGAAAACGAGGATTAAAGGTAGAAGTCAGATTTCCTTCGGTTTTCTTTTCATTTAGTTTCTTTCATTTCGTTTATTTTCATATTGTCTTAAGTTGGCTTCAATGAGTTGGAATTGTTAATGTTAGTTTATTAAATTGGATTGTTCTGACTATCAAACCCAGTAATGACCCTGAGATAAAGAGAATTTCGACGTATTTGATTGTAAAATATAAAGTTTTATTTTTCCTAGAACGCCACGAATTGCAAAATTTAAATAAAAAAATATTGTTTGTTAACTTGATGAAATTCAGCGTAAAAAGTAGGGATTACAATTGGTACTTTCAAAGAATAAATTTTTAAATCTTAATAATTGTGTTAATTAATTCCTTTAATTAAGACCACCTGTTAATTATTACATAAATTGGTTTCCACAACGTGGGGCTAATTTAATTCATTTGTCCATTATTAATTATTACAATATATATAATTTTTTTTATTCTACTAAACATGCATCTCATATGATAAATAACATTATTCTATGTTAAGTTTTTTAAAAAATAATAAAATGTCAAACAATATAATATTTAAAATCAGATCATAAAATTTTCAACATTCTTGTAATTAATTAATGATACCAATTATGAAGTGGCTTTGAACATAATTTTTTTCAAATTAAAATTACAAAATTTAACCCCCCAAAAAATAAAAAATAAAATATACTTAAAGTTAAAAAATAATGGATTACAAATATTACTTAATTTTATTATTATTGTTATTTATTTTATTATTATGTGAATTTACTGCTTTTACAGTTGTCTTAATGTGTAACATTTCTGACAACATAAGATTTAATGAATTTTGTTACAAACATTATTCAAATCAAATTCATGGTATAGTCTTCTAATTTATGAAAGGGAACAATGTCATTATTTACCGTTTCATGTTATTGTAACCCAGTTTCAACAACACGTTTAGTTTGCCCTATGTAACTTTTTCCACAATTAATTTTATATACTGTATATAACATTATACACCTTTTCCTTTTTTTAAAAAAATTTCGTTGGTAATCTATAATTTTATGATTGATGGTAATTTTTATTGTTTACAATGAAATTATATTTGTTTAAATTTTTCACTTATTTCACAATTATACTATAATATCATATATTGTTTCAGTACATTTTTTACCTTTATTTTCATATAAATCATGACATTGATCCCTACATAATATATGAATATAAACATGTGTTTGATTTGAACAAAAAAAACAATTATTAAACCATAATTTATCACAAATGGCAAATAACAAAACAATTGTAAACACACAAAATTAATTAAATAATAAATTTATAATCCATTATTTGTTAAGTTTATAAAATTCTTGCATTAACTTTGTAATTTTAATTAGAAAAAAATTAATATTCATGATCACTTTATTATTCAATACCAGTTATGTCTAAAATATATGAAATGATTTAAAATATTATGTTAGTTTATTATTTCATAGAATATTTAAGATGGCAGAATGATAGTATTATGTTTATGATTCTTAATTCTCTATGATATATATTTTTATTTGTAAAGTTTAATGGGTAAGAATTGTTATTTGAAAGATTTTTAACAGTTGTTAATCACTTTTTATTATTATTATTATTATTGTGTGTCGAGGAAGCGAGCACTATGAGGTCGAATGAGCCGTCATGAAGAAGAAGCATCAGTTGTTCGAAACGTCTACTCATTTTTAAATTATATTGTACAAAATTAATTTCTTTTACTGTTTCTTTCTTGTATTGGTATCTCTGTCTCTGTGTCGTTGACTGGTTATGAGTTTTATGTTGTGTTACTAGTACTGTCATCTGTCTGAGAAGAAGACCTGCGAGGGCTATTCTCTCGCAAGCAGTACCTGCGAGGGATATTCTCTCGCAGTTAGAACCTTGTCCGAGAGACACGAAAGGGCTACCTTCGGGATGCCGAGTCACTAGATGGAAAAGGAAGCCTGCGAGAGGATTTCTCGCAGGTGAACCTTCCCAGAGAGCTCTGGCGGGGGCTACCTTTGGGGATGCTCTCACATCTCTCTGGTTTTTTTTGAACTAAGGTTCCCACATGCCGAGGCACCTCGGTCTGTTTTGAGAGGTGTATGTTTTGGGGGTCGCAGACCTTGGGCATACGGTAAGAGTTGTTCTCTATTCCCATTGGAACAGTCGGCCAGCTGCCTCCTAAACTGGTCGAGGCACGGAGAAGGGAATGCTGCGTCCCCACATCAAACTCTTCTCCCGCTATCGGAAGGGCGTGGGACAAGTACCCAATGCCCGGCCTACCTGATGCAGATTTTTATCAGGTTTGTCCTGCATTACTTTAAGCCGAATTGCCGGGTAGGATCCTTAAACTATAGCCCCGGGGCCCTAGTTAACCCTTGGCTACCTTCCTCTACCCTTCCGCATCCCCCCCTTTCAAATCCCTTCCTTTGCTATTAAAGGGAAGTTGCCACCATGTGGATTACCCTCATGTAGCCTGTTACCCTAATGCATCCCCGAGTATTTGCAAGATGGGACAGGAAATATGAATAATTATACTATTGACGGTTGGAATATTAAATTTTATTTTTTATTATAGCTAGCTGTAATGTGTGTTTGAAAAATAAAATCAGCCTGGGCGTGAAATGAGCGAAGGCAGAGACACACACACACAATGGCGGGCAGTTATCGTACACGGACGCCCTCCCCGAATGTTGTTTGCATAAAGCCTTTCAGGTTATGGAAAAAGTGTAAACATATCTCTGAAATAGATACCAGCACGGCTCAACAACAGCGGGGCCGGCAAAATGCAGTAATTTAAAAACTGTCAGCAATGAATCACCGCAAAACAAAATATAAACAGAGGGTGCTTTGGGAGGTGGAGGGGGGGGGGGAGCCGGACAAAAAAAAAAGAGTGGTTGCGTCCTCGGCGGCGGCGGCGTCCGTGTTGTAAAGCGACGCTGTTTGCTTTTTTACGGTGGCACTCGTTTTCATTCCATAACTAAACAACGAAATGTTTGCCTCTCGTGCTCAGTTGCAGCCGGAGAGACCTTCCTCGAAAAAACAAAAAAAAAATGCTATCAGCACTTTTAACAAGCGACGCATATTTCAACGACGAGGAGGTGTGGGGGGGGGGCGTGGGGGGAGGCTGAATATGATGTGGTTAGTGTGTTTGCGGTCGAGTGTGTTCGCCCACTTTCTGTTTCAAGTGTTACGAGCTTTCCTAATCTCCGCCAATCCAGTTGCTGGAGAACTACTCTACTCTGCGTGGAGAAGGAGGGGGGGGGGGGAATAATAATAATAAACAGCTTAAAAACTCCACAGTACATGTAGCTAAAATATTTTAAACTTTTAACACTCCCCTACCTCCATCTCCCCTTCTACGTCTCAAATCCGTAAAATAATATAATACGGACATTATGAGTTGGGGTTTAAAATTATAGACTACACGTTCTCGTTTAAGCCCTTAATAGACTTATTTTGCTAGACACCTCATTTACTCGTTACAGGAATATTTAATTTTTAAATTAAAAAAATTACCAGATACTCGCATTGATTTTATACATCAGATTTTGTTTCCCCGTTTTTTTTATTTAAAAATAAAAATTGTTTACCGTCGCATCAACAGCCCAGGTTATTAGCGTCTCACACCATGGGTACTATTTTTTTTTCTTCTTCTCCTCTCGGGAGACTGATTTGACGGATGACAGTTTTTCTCTCATGCACTCAAACAACTATGCCCTCGCCGGGATTCGAACCCGGGGACCTATGCGATGTGGGGCGGTCACGCTGACCCCTACGCCACAAGGAGGTCGGCGTCTCAATTTATATATATATATATATATATATACATATAAAGGTTTTAAGGTGTTTTGGTACTTGAGAGTCTCCAATGCGGATGCAGGTGTGGTTACTATTGGTTACGGGTGATTATTGTCAGGTAGATAGATTTATTATCTCAATTAGTCGTTATTTTAAAATTTAAAAAAATCCCGGATAGTCGCATTCTGATTCTTTTACATTATAGATAAATGTTTTAACCACTTATTGAAATTAATCGAGTATTCCGTCGTCTTTGAGTAGAAAAAAATTGAGAAAGAAACTGTAAATTAAAGGAATGGAAAGGCAAGAAACAAGAAAAAGCAGAAAGAAAGAGGACCAGGCCGAATTTAGTAGGTCTGCCTAATGAGTGTTCGGCCTCTCATATTGCGCGTTTGAGTGTTGTTCTTTCCCTGATGACAAACAGAATTTTTTTTCTGTACTGTTCGAAACGTTGGAGTACCTTTAACCTAACTTGTTTCTTTCACCCTGCCTCTCTCTTTCTGTTTTCCGACCAAATGTTTGTACACGTCTTCCTTTAGAACCGGAAACAAAAACTATACGGGAAAGACAAGAATAATACCCCCCGGGGGTGGAAATTTTAAAACATGCATAAAAGTCCGATATTTGCGGAGAATTTTTCGGGGTATAATGAGATTGACAGTGTTCCTCTCGATGCTTTTTTGCGTTTAATTTCAATCTCTTTTCGAATGGACCCTTAGGGGTTGGGGTGGAGGCACGCTACAAAAAAAACAATATCGTTAAAACGACCGATGCTTGTGATTAATCCGGGGTTATGGAAGTCGCTGAGTGTAATTATGACATTCAACTTGCCGCTTAAATTGTAATTATACTCATAGGGGTGTGTGGGGGTGGAAGCGGAAAGCAATCTTCTGCGTATTATCTTAAAAACGTGGAGAAAACTCGACTTTTTTTAAAAAACGGGAAACAAACACTATACGGGGCTAAGACACGAATAACACCACTGTGGGCCGGGGGTGGAAAATTTAAAAGATGAATAAAAGGCCGATATTTGCGGAGAATAAAATTTTTTAGGTGTTCAATGAGTTTTTATAGTGTTCCACCCTATGTTGTTTGTGTATAATTAAAACCCCTTTCGACATGTAGGGCTTAAAGGTGATTGGAGCAGCGTTACATAAAAATAACACGAAAACAGCCAAGATTGAAGTCGAATCCGGGGTTATGGATGACGCTGAGTTTAATTATGACATTCAACATGCCGTTTAAACCCCCAGGGATGTGTTTGGAAATTTTCAAAAAATTCTAAAACGGCCGAAATTAGCGTCGGAGAAATATTTAGGGAGGGGGGGCGTACAATGAGTATGATAGTGTTCCTTCCGATGTTGTATAAAAAATGTCAACCTTTTTCGGCATCTTTAGAGGTTTAGGATGGGCGGAGGGGTGTACCGCAAAAATAACACGAAAACAACATAGATTGAAGTCGAATCCGGGGTTATGGATGAAGCTGAGTTTAATTATGACATTCAACTTGCCGTTTAAACCCCCAGGGGTGGGGTTGGAAATTTTCAAACATTCTAAAACGGCGTAAATTTGAACCGGAGAAATATTTATAGGAGGAGGGGGTCAATGCGATTGATAGTGTTCCTCCCGATGTTGTTTGTATAAAAAATGTCAACCCTTTTTCGGCATTCTTAGGGGTTTAGGTGGGGTGGAAGGGTGTACCACAAAAGTAACACGAAAACAACCTAGATTGAAGTCGAATTCGGGGTTAAGGATGAAGCTGAGTTTAATTATGACAGTCAACTTGCCTTTTAACCCCAAGGGGCTTCGTTGGAAGTTTTCAAACATTCTAAAACGGCCTATATTTTCGTTGGAGGGACAATGAGATTCATAGTGTTCCTCCTGATGTTGTATGTATAAAAAATATCAACCTTTTTCGGCATCCTTAGGGATTTAGGATGGGTGGAGGGGTGGACCGCAAAAAGAACACGAAACAACCTAGATTGAAGTCGAATCCGGGGTTATGGATGAAGCTGAGTTTAATTATGACAGTCAACTTGCCTTTTAACCCCAAGGGGCGGCGTTGGAAGTTTTCAAACATTCTAAAACGGCCTGTATTTTCGTTGGAGGGACAATGAGATTCATAGTGTTCCTCCTGATGTTGTATGTATAAAAAATATCAACCTTTTTCGGCATCCTTAGGGATTTAGGATGGGTGGACCGCAAAAATAACACGAAAACAACCTAGATTGAAGTTGAATCCGGGGTTATGGATGAAGCTGAGTTTAATTAGACAGTCAACTTGCCTTTTAACCCCAAGGGGCTTCGTTGGAAGTTTTCAAACATTCTAAAACGGCCTATATTTTCGTTGGAGGGACAATGAGATTCATAGTGTTCCTCCTGATGTTGTATGTATAAAAAATATCAACCTTTTTCGGCATCCTTAGGGATTTAGGATGGGTGGAGGGGTGGACCGCAAAAATAACACGAAAACAAAATAGATTGAAGTCGAATCCGGGGTTATGGATGAAGCTGAGTTTAATTAGACAGTCAACTTGCCTTTTAACCCCAAGGGGCGGAGTTGAAAGTTTTCAAACATTTTAAAACGGCCTATATTTTCTTTTTTTTGGGGGGGGGGACAATGAGATTGATAGTGTTCCTCCTGATGTTGTTTGTATAAAAAAATATCAACCATTTCCGGTATCCTTAGTGGTTTAGGTGGGATGCAGGGGTGGACCGCAAAAATAACATGAAAACAGCATAGACAGAAGTCGAATCCGGGGTTATGGATGACGCTGATGAACACTGGGGCATGATGACGAAGAAATCTATTTGTCTAATTTCAAGAAGCCTTCTAATCCGCATTATGTAATTATTTTTTCGTGTTTATGTGTTTGATTTCGTCAACGCTGTTTCGAATTTTATTTCTCATTTAATGTCAAATTTCTTTAAAAATGCATCGGTGAAATTCTGTCATTTTTGTACCTCACCAACGAACTTATTATTTATACTGAATCTGAAAATAGCGACAAAATTGTGTCTCCATTTATTCAAGTACCTCTTAAGACGATTTGCAAGAAAGTTAAGAGGAAGAAGAGATAATAAATGTAACTTTTCTATTTGAAATGCATTAAAAGGCTCGTAAAGGGTGTTACCGATATTAATGCACGAAGAAACAACAAAGCTAAGAATTAATTAGCGTAAGCCCCCGTGCTCTGTCCTCCAGAATGTAAATTCCTTGATATATGCATGTAACTTTTCTTCTTTGCGCATACCGCTGTCGCACTTTGTCCTCTTCCAGCAGCTTCCTCTCTTACTTAATTCGCAAAGTTGCCCCGCGACATTTTCTACTTTGCATTACAAAAGAAGCATGGGGCTGCTTTGCTCTGCTTTGCTTTCGGCTGCGACCCACACGACGAATAATTCTCAATTTCCTCGTCCTCGTGAGCAAAACTTTTAGAGGTTTTTTTTTTCTCATCTCTCTTTCATAATAAGATTTACTCGGCGTCTTTTTGGAAAACCGTGACAAATTTTCTTGAAGACGCTCGGTTATCCGAACAACGTGAAAACAGACATCGAGCGTGACTTCAGGTAGTCATAAACAAATGTTTAAAACATCAATTAGTCCTGGATTGAAAAAATAAGATTAATAAATAAACATTTAACCTAGTTGAAATCCCGAAAAGGTATTTCATTCGACATTAATGTTTCAGTCGGAGGGAATGTTACTCATGACCGGTATGTTGGAACACTGTACCTCAATCCAGTGAAGACATCTTGAAACAGTTACAAATAGCCACGAGGGTCAGTCCAATATACTCCATGTACACTGTATTCACCTAAAACATTCCCTATTAATCTCGGCTTTTTTCATGTTATTTTTGCGGTCCACCCCTGCATCCCACCTAAACACCTAAGGATGCCGAAAAATTGTTCACATTTTTTATACAAACAACATCAGGAGGAACACTATCAATCTCATTGTAACCCCCCCCCCCCCAACGAAAATATAGGCCGTTTTAGAGTGTTTGAAATCTTCCAAAGCCGCCCCTTGGGGTTAAAAGGCAAGTTAACTGTCATAATTAAACTCAGCTTCATCCATAACCCCGGATTCGACTTCAATTTAGTTTGTTTTCGTGTTATTTATGCAGTACACCCCTCCACCCCACCTAAATCCCTAAGAATGAAAAAAAGGGTTGACATTTTTATACAAACAACATCGGGAGGAACACTATCAATCTCATTTGTCCCCCCCTCCTATAAATATTTCTCCTACGAAAATTTACGCCGTTTTAGAATGTTTGAAAATTTCCAACACCCCGCCCCTGGGGGTTAAAAGGCAAGTTGACTGTCATAATTAAACTCAGCGTCATTCATGACCCCGGATTCGACTTAAATCTAGGTTGTTTTCGTGTTATTCTTGCGGTACATTCCTCCACCCATCCTTAACCCCCAAGGATGCCGAAAAACATTGACATTTTTTATACACACAATATCGGGAGGAACACTATCAATCTCATTGTCCCCCTCGATAAATATTTCTCCGTTGCAAATATCGGCCGTTATAGAATTTTTTGAAAATTTCCAACCCCGCTCCTGGGGGTTAAAAGGCAAGTTAAATGTCATAATTAAACTCAGCGTTATCCATAACCTCGGATTCGACTTAAATCTCTGCTGTTTTCGTGTTATTTTTATGTAACGCTGCTCCGACCCGGGTTTTTACATGCTGGCTCTCCATTTTTCCCTGTTATTTTGCCATCCTCCTCATATTTATATATTTTCCGCTTTCCTTTGCTGTCATCTATTACCTTCTTCTCGATCTATTCCCTTTGAGCTAGTCCTTCCACAGCTTCTATGAAATGAGTGCGTGCCCTACGCAGTTCTCCAACCCTTTCCAATACTTTTTCATTTTATACGCTTTCAATACGGTTTATCCTTTCCATCCTGCTCCACATGCACATCTCAAAAACTTGCCAGTCTTCTCAATGTCCACGTTTCTGCTCCGTATAGTGTAACACTCCAGACATTGTTTCTTTTTACAACAAAAACATCCCTTTTACTTCTTTGGTTTTTTGAACTAAGGTTCCCACATGCCGAGGCACCTCTGTCTGTTTTCAGAGGTGTATGTTCCGGGATCGCGACCTTGGGCATACGGTAAGAGTTGTCCGCTATTCCTATTGGGATAGTCGGCCAGCTGCCTCCTAAACTGGTCAAGGCACGGAGAGGGGTAAGCTCCGACCCCACAGCAAACTCCTCTCCCGCCATCGGATTGGCGTGGGACAAGTACCAAATGCCCGACCTACCTGATGAAGGTTTTTATATGGTTTGTCCTGCATTACTTTTAGGTGAATGCCGGGTAGGATCCTTAAACTATAGCCCCGGGGCCTTGGCTACGTTCCTCCATCCTTCCGCATCCCCCCTTTCACATCCCTTCCTGTGATATTAAAGGGGAGTTACCACTATGTGGATTACCCTCATGTAGCCTGTTACCCTAAAAAAAAAGAACTAAGGTTCCTACAAGCCGAGGCACCTCGGCCTGTTTTGAGAGGTGTATGTTCCGGGGTCACAGATCTTGGGTATACAGTAAGAGTTGTTCGCTGTTCCCATTGGAGCAGTCGGCCAGCTGCCTCCTAAACTGGTCGAAGCACGGAGAAGGGAATGCTGCGTCCCCACAGGCATCCAATCTCTCGCCATCGGAAGGGCGTGGGATAAGTACCAAATGCCCGACCTACCTGATGCAGGCTTTTCTAGGGGTTTCCCTGCATCAAGTTTTAGCCGAATTGCCGGATAGGATCTTGCTCTACCTTTCCGCATCCCCCCTTTCACTCCCTTTCCTATGCTATAAGAGTGGAGTTGCCACCACGTGGATTACCCTATGCATAGCCTGTTTACACCTTGGTTTCTTGCGCGTACATGGACTTAATTTTTTTTATCATATTTAGAATCACACACACACACACACACGTCTGTGTAACTGTATATGGTTGTAGTATAAGACCATCTTCAACAGTACAATACAGAATCAGTATAATATTTTATATTACATGCTCTGGTGTCAGACTTGCAGGCTGCTACAAACGGAAACAATACTCGGTACTTCCGTAACGGTGTTAGATTTACTTTTCCTGGAAGAATTGACGACTGATAGCTAGATGTTATCACTCGTCAAAGCTGGCCGTGAACAACGTGACGTGACAGTACGTGACGTGATAGCAACGAGTCTCCTCCATCTCTATGAATCCTTACGAAGTTTTCAGCTCGTTGGAAGAAGAAAAACGGTCGACTACTCGTACTTTTTTTTTTTTTAAAAAAAGAAGTTTTTTGGGGGTCTAAAGTTTGAGACGGAGATCCTGAGAAATTACTTCTTGAAGGATTCGTCTCCATTCCTGAATAATTCACCAAGCGAGATACACACTTCATAAGTCTCATTCGCCGTCGAGTTAGAGAGTGCCAGTTCTTTTTTTTCCCCCGCGCCTCCTCTCTCTTTGGATTGCTTCTCTGCATATTCATCCCTGTGTGTGGTGGTGGTGGTGGTGGGGGAGGTTTGGGGAAATTATGCAAAGGGAATTTGCTGTTGAGGCCTCGCAACACAAACGACGTACAGATGTGCCAAGAAGACGCGCCGCCTCAGCTTCCTTCCTCCCTCCCTCCCTCCCTCGCTCCCTTCTGGGGCAACTTCTTGTCAAAGTTTTGCGAAAAAGCGGGGGGGTGTTGGGGAAGAAGAGGCAACCCCCCTCCCTCCCTCCCTCTCAACGCGGATCATACTTTTACACGGTCAAAGAAATTTAATATCTGTTGATTAATTAGCGAAAGCGGTTTTCATCGCCCCCCTCCTCGACGACGCGACGCGACGCGACGCGGAGATATAATATCTTTGAAGCTACTTTGAAAGTGTGATTTATTTTTTTTATGCATGCAAATGAATTCGCTCGCTTTTGTAATTCAATAAATTTGGTGTTCGTCAGTTCTTCCTCCCTGTGCGTGTCCCTCCCGCCCTTTCTCGCCCGCTGTGACAGGAAGCAAGCCCTCCCCGCCGAATGTTGTTGATGGAAATGGCACCAGATGTCACTTGCGCTTGTCGCAGATTTTTCGACGCTTATTTTTTTTTCTTTTACCTCCCCCCACCCCCCCCCCCTCCACCCAGCAACCCTCGTCCTACTCTTTTTAACCCCCCCACCCCCCGCACAGCGCGTCGCAAGACTCTTTCTCTCGGGCGATATTAATACCCCTTACCCCACCCCCTACTCTCCAAGAGGGTTGATAACGACCTTTTGCAGAATATTATTGCGAGAGATGTTTACAATTGATCAACTTGAAATGAATGCGAATGATTAAGGATCAAGTTGACGGTTCTTCTTTCGGAACCGGTGTCGAAAAAAATAACACTGCCACGGTCTAAATTCAAAGGATAAATTCAAACACACAGACAGACGCACACACAGACACTAAAAACAAAAGTTGTTGAATAATACACTCACTCCTTCTGTTGCCCAAAGTATTTGTAATATTCATTTGACACTGAAAACTGCCTGGAGCGTTTATAGACTTTGATGGAAAATTTATGAACACAGACCCGGTGAATAATTTCATTGGCCTTTTTTAAATTTGGATCTGGATTGATACGTTGATTAATATTTTTTCTTATAAAAGAGCCATGAGTCAGAAATTTATTATTTAAATATTAATAAAACACGAAACGTTTCTTCCCTGTGATTAAGGACCTCTTCAGTTGCGTATAATTAACTAAATATCAGCTGAAAAGGAAAAATGAATGTTATTTTAACTTGTCTAATTTTTTTTTCTGTTTATTTCATTTTTAGTTAATTAGACGTAACTGAAGAGGTCCTTAATCGTAGGGAAGAAACGTTTCGTGTTTTATGTATATTTATATAATACATGTCTGACATATGGCTGTTTTAATATTATTATATTTATAAAATTTATTGATTTATATACTAGCTGGGTGTCCGGTGTTGCCCGGGTTGTCATAATTAACCTCAGCGACATCCATAGCCCCAGGATTTGACTCCAGCCACGGTTGTTTTGGCGTTATGTTTTTTTTGTAACGCCTCTACACCCCTATCCCTAAAGGAGCTCCAGTTCCATGCGGTAAGGGATTGAGAAACATCTGAAAAAACGCTATCTATCTCACTAACCCCTAAAAAAATTACTGTCGATGATATCGGCCGTTTTAATATGTTTGAAAATTTCCATTCACGTCCCTGCGGATTAAACGGCAAATTGGACGTCGTAATTAAATTCTACGACATCCATAACACCGAATTTGACTACAATCTGCGTTGTTTCAACGTTATTTTTGTGTGCTTATGGCTATTTTATATTAATTTTATTTATACAAGTCAGATTTATTGACATATTAGCTGGGTTCTCGCTGTTGCCCGGGTTGTCATAATTAACCTCAGCGACGTCCATAGCCCCAGGATTTGACTCCAGCCACGGTTGTTTTGGCGTTATGTTTTTTTTGTAACGCCTCTACACCCCTATACCTAAAGGAGCTCCCCTTCCATGCGGAAAGGGGTTGAAATATTTATTTACAAGAAACATCTGAAGTAACCGCTATTTATCTCATTAACCCCTAAAAAATTACTGTCGATGAATATATCGGCCTTTTTAACGTGTTTGAAAACTATCCACTCCCGTCCCCAGGGATTAAACGTCAAATTGAACGACGGAATTAAATTCTACGACATCCATAACACCGAATTTGACTACAATCTACGTTGTTTAAACGTTATTTTCCTGTGTTTATGGCTATTTTATAATAATTTTATTTATACAAGTCAGATTTATTTACATACTAGCTGGGTGTTCGCTGTTGCCCGGGTTGTCATAATTAACCTCAGCGACATCCACAGCCCCAGGATTTGACTCCAGCCACTGTTGTTTTTTCGGCGTTCTGCTTGTTTTTTGTAAGGCCTCTACACCTCTATCCCTAAAGGTCCTCTTCTCCGAAGCTGAAAGCGGTTGAAACAGTACACAGAAATATCTGGAGAAACACTATCACTCTCATTGACCCAGAAAAATTTACTGTCGATGAATATATCTCGACCGTTTTAACATGTTTGAAAATTTCCATTCCCGGCCCCCGGGGGATTAAACGGCAAATTGAATGGCGTAATTAAACTCAGCGACATCCATAACACTGAATTCGACTGCAATCTCCGTTGTTCTCGCGTTATTTTTTGTGTAACACCTGTCCACCCCTATCCTTAAGAGTGCTCCTTTCCAATACTGAAAGGGGTTGAAATGCACACAAACCACATCGGAAGAAAGACTTTCAGTCTCATTGACCCTGAAGATGATTTTTCACGTTTGGAAAATATAGCGCAGTTTTAACGTGTTTGAAAAATTTCTACCCCCGCCCCCGGGGTTGGTAGTTGTGTCTAGCCCTCACAGCGGCTGTTTCTGGTTTAAAACGAACAAGTGTACAAAATTTGGAAAAATTTTCTCCACGCGGAACATACATACATACATACATACATACATACATACATACATACATACATACATACATACATACATACATACACACACACGCACACACTCAGACACACACACACGCACACACTCAGACACACACACACACACTCACACACTCTCACACTCACACACACACACACACACAGAGAGAGGAACACACGTAAGTCTATTTTATTTATTAGATTTTATTTATTTTTCTTGTGTTGATTATAGACTAATATATTACATTTATCAGACACGTTTAATGACATGGAAAAGGAACTAAGTCTGATATTAACAATTTACCATTTAAAAATACCTGATAATAATTTTTAAATATACAATGTCTTCATTAAAAAAATTAAAATTATTTAGATCGCATTGCGTGTTATATCGGTCAAACGAAGCGCTCTTTATATCACTGGAATAATGATTTTCCAGTTATTCTTCCGTCTTCCACACTATTCAAACCAATCATCTTGCCGAAAAGTTTGCCAGCCTGGTATTCTTCCTTGCCTATGTCTTCACACCGTGAGGCTCCGGCGGCTGTCTTAATACCCGAGAGAAGATCCTTTCGTTCAGCGCTCTGTAACAATACGAAATAAGACGTGTAGATCGAATTGAAAATTATTTTTTTTTATAAGAAATAAAACGATACAGTACATTTTAAAGGTTTTTTTGACGGATTGCCTCGCTTCACAGAGATTTCCTGGTTCGAACCTCGGCAAAAGTGATGCAGGACAAACCCTAGAAAACCTGCATCAGGTAGGTCTGGCAGTCGGTACTTGTCCCACGGCCTTCCGATGGCGGGAGAGCTGTTTGCTGCGGCAATCGTTTTTCGTCTGTTAACACGAATTAATGACGTGAATCGAAGAGGAAAGAGTTAGCAGAAAGGAGTGGAGAAGGACTCTCTAATACCTGTCAAATCAAGGAAGATGAACAACAATAATAAGAACAACAAGAACAAGAAGAAGAAAAATAAAAATTGAACGAAAAGAAGAGAAAGAACACGATGCAAACGAAAAAGAACAACAACAACCACGACGAAAGATTTTGGGAGGGACGGGCTACATGAGAGTAATCCACATAGTGGCAACTCCTCTTTGATGGTATAGGAAAGGATTTGAAAGGGACGATGCGGAAGTGTAGAGGAAGGTAGCCAAGGGTTAACTATGGCCTCCGGGCTATATTCTAAGGATCCTATCCGGCATTCGCCTAAAAGTAATGCAGGGAAAACCCTAGAAAAACCTACATCAGGTAGGTCGGGCATTGGGTACTTGTTCCACGCCGTTCAGATAGCGGTAGAGGAGTTTTCTGTGGGGACGCAGCATTCCCTTCTCCGTGCCTCGACCAGTTTAAGAGGCAGCTGGCCAACTATTCCAATGGGAATAGCGGACAACTCTTACCGTATACCCATGTCTGTGACCCCGGAACATACACCTCTCAGAACAGGCTGAGGTGCCTCGGCTTGTGGGAACCTTGGTTCAAAAACGGAGAGGAAAAGGCATCCCCAAAGGTAGCCCCTTCGTATCTGTCCTACAAGGTTCTACCTGCGAGAGAATAGCCCTCGCAGACCTTGGCGTAACTAGGGTCCCCGGGTTGCAGTTTAAGGATCCTACCTGGCATTCGCCTGAAAGTGATACAGGACAAACCCTAGTGAACCTGCATCAGGTAGATCGGGCATTGGGTACTTGTCCCACCTCCTTCTGATGGCGGGAGAGGAGGTTGCTGTGCGGACGCAGCATTCCCTTCTCTGTGCCTCGACCCAGTTTAGGAGGGAGCTGGCCGAATTTTCCAATGGGAGCAGAGATAAACTCTTACCGTATGTCCATGGTCTGAGACCCCGGAAATACACCTCTAAAAACATGGCCGTGGCGCCTCGGCTTGTGGGAAGATGCTACCGGGCAGTTCGCCTAAAAGTGAAGCAGGGAAACCCTTAGAAAAACCCGCATTAGGTTGGTCGGCCATTACTGTATTACAATTTTTTATAGACACAAAAACATTACGTGGCAACGTGTTGCCGAGGACGCAGGGTTGTTGACGATTGGAGAAACAGCGGTAGTCGAGCCAATTAAAAAAAAGGTGTAGGTTGACATAAAGGCATATATACAGCATGTTCGAGTGGTCCGGGGGATGCTGCGACTGTACCGCCATCACCCCCACCCCCTGGAACTAATGCCGAAATCAAGCAGGCAAGCAAGCGAGAGCATCCATCCCCTTGGTGCGCGTGGTAAATTGCGCGAGCTGCGTCAGGGCCTATTACGCGACCTGTTTGTCAGCTGTTTACCCCGCACCTCCCACTAACCGACCCGATTTTATTGGCAATTTCTCCTCTATCCATAATTCAGTGCGGGGGTAACCAGTCAGGTCGATGGACGAAAGCCACACGCTCCGACGTAAAACCCGCCCACGACAATTATCCTAATCGAGTCGCTAATTATGACGATTAAACGCCGCTCTGGAAAATAAAAAAAACAAAATAATCTACTCACTTTTCACTCTGATAATTATAATATAACTTTTAACTCATAATTGATGCCAGATAATTTCTCTTAAGTGGGAGCTCACACGAGCCACTTTACTAGACCCCATTTGTCCGAAACACTTCTTAAATGATGAACTGTGTGTGGGGAAAAAATAATAATTATGAAGCTGAATTTCAGTGAAATCATGAATCTAATTCAACCATAAAACAATTAATTAAAATATGGTTTTTAACAGTTACATTTATCTGACTTCAATTAAATCATAAACATTTTACACAACTGGATTTTAATTGGGCTGTTGTAACACGATTTAATTGGTAATTAATAAAACAGTTTTAACCAGCCTCAAGCTTTTTTTAAAAAAAATAATTCAATTTTAATTAGACAACTTTCGACTCTAAATCATCCTCAATCTTCTGTTAAAAGTGTAATTACAATAATTTAATCAATAAATAAACATCAGTCAATTTTAAAGTCAGAAAAAATAATTTGTTACTGAAAAATTCAACAACGTTTCGTAGCGTATTTGGTGACATCATCAGGTTCAAGTTTAAAAGAATTTGATAGATGGATCATGAGGTCGCGAAATAAGCAACGAAACGTTGTTTAATTTTACATTAATAAATTCTTTTGTATTTATTTATTAGTTTTTCCAACAGTCAGAACATAAATTTATGTATATCATTATACAATAATTTAATTTGTTATAGATTACAGATAAACAAGACAATAAAACATAAATTATTATAACATTGTAAACTTGTTGTTTATAATGTTATCCTTCTTATGTTAAAAATAAATAAGTTTGATTGTTTTTTTTAAAAAAATTATAACATGTTAAATTATTATAATTATTCTTTTTACAGAAGTTAGAGGATGACATAAAGTACAATAAAAATTAAATTGATAAAACAGGAGGCTGCTTAAAACATTTGTTTTTTTATTAATTACCAAATCAAGACACGTTTAAATAAAATGAAAATAAATCAGCACCACGTGTCGTTCGTTTGATTTAGAACATCTTCAGACGTAAATATAAAAAAATTAGCTAAGCTGATTTTTACAAGTCTGAATATAATTTATTTATTGTAATGTTAATAAATAATTACTTAGATAAATAAATAGCAAAATAACAGACAAAAATTGGTGCACTGTGATAATTAATTTAGCACATATTGTTGTCCGTTTTTTGCCGGTTTATTTATTTAATTTATTATTCGTTAATTAATTTATTATTTTTAATATATTATTTATTTAATAAGCTATTTTTTATTTATTTATTAAGTGCACTTTGATATTTAATTTAGCACATATTTTTAACCGTTGTTTGACTATTTAGTTATTTAATATATTATTCGTTAATTAATTTATTATATTTTTATTTATTTAAAATATTTAATAATTTATTTATTTATTTAATAAGTGCAGTGAGATATTTATTTTATGTCCTATTTTTGTCTGTTATTTCACTGTTTATTTAGTTATTTAATATATTATTCGTTAATTAATTTTTTATTATTATTGTTTATTTAATATATTTAATAATTTACTTATTTATTTAATAAGTGCAGTGATATTTAACTTAGCACATATTTTGTCCTATTTTTTGACTATTTATTTATTTAATATATTATTCGTTAATTAAATTATTATTATTAATATATTATTATTTATTTAATATATTTGATACGTTATTTATTTATTTAATAAGCGCAGTGTGATATTTAATTTGTCACATATTTTTGTCTGTTTTTGACTGTTTATTTATTTAGTATATATTATTCGTAATTAATTAATTATTTTTAATATATTATGCATTTAATAAGTTTTTTTTATTTAATATGTACAGTGTTATATTTAATTTATCACATTTTTTTACTATTTATTTATTTAATATATTATTCGTTAATGTATTTATTTTTAATACATTATTATTTATTTACTATATTTAATAAGTTATTTATTTACTTAATAAGTGCAGTGTGATAGTTAATTTAGCACATATTCTTGTCTGTTAATTTATTTATTTAACATATTATTCGTTAATTAATTTATTACTTTTTATATATTATTATTTATTTAATATATTTAATAATGTTATTTAGTTTATCAGCTCTTTTTGTCCGTTATTTGACTATTTATTTAATATATTATTCGTTAACTCGGAACAAAAAAAAATAACAATCTGGAATGTTATTATTTGATAACATTTACCCATTTTGCCCCTTCATTGTTCATTAAGTTACTACTCAACCAGACCTTCCAGAGCGGCTTCCTGCAACGTCGTGGATTCAACCGTTCAACCCCTACCGCTTTCTGGCGATACTTCCCGTTCGACATCTCGCCACCCGTCGCGAATCAGTGACAGCTTCATTCCTCTTTTACAGTAACAATGTTCTCCGTAAATTAATCTCCTTAGTATCCAATTGTATTTTCGTAAACGGATTTTAAACAATACGACTGTTTTATTCACCGTTAACGCAAGGCCTCAGGTGATCTTGGAACTAGGATTGGTTCGATAATTACCCCTTTAAAAGAAAAATTTACGTCTGATTTAAAATTAATAATAATAATAATAATAATAATAAAGATATCCAAATACAGACAAAATAAGTAAAAATATAAATACCACACAATATCTGCAAGAATGCAGCCGCGTTTGCTCGTTCTTTTTCTTCAGCAGTTGGCGGTGACGTCACAGCCGCAATGTTGCAGACCCGTGGTATTTATACTATCAGGGTATTTATATTGTTATATTATCACTTATTTTGTCTGTATTTGTCCATCTTTCTTATTATTAATTAACCCTTTAGTGCTTAATTTTTAATAAAAAATTTTAAGATGAATTTTTGTGATTACAATACGGAAAAAAATCACCAAGTAAATATCAAACGTGATCAAATTTGGCTCATTGCACATATTCAACATAATTATAATTAGGTCTGATTTATCAATAATTAACATTAATGAGATAATTACGATTTTAATGCAATTAGAATACACTGAGAATGACGCTTATGTTTTCTTTTATTGAAAAAAATATATAAAAAAGACACAGAAAATAAATATTATGAAGTTGACCGACGAACAGAAAAATCTGACCTGAGGGGTTGACTCACAGAAAGCTCGGACAGGGGCATGTTTTAACCTGGCCTCGGCTCTTTCCTCAAGTGCATGTTTTTTTTTTCATATCTGGATCACAATTTAGTTCTCTTAGAAACCAACAGATGTCTCTGCCAGGGTGATACCAAAAGTTATGTTGCATATGTGCTACACTAGGAACTAAAGGGTTAATTGAAAAAGCAAAGATAAACGCGTTCTGTTAGGATTATAACGCGTCTGTTTCCAGCTCGATTCAATTCGCACAGCGTTTATCCAACATTTTAAAGCCGTCCAAATATGGGGTATTTTTTTTTGAGGGTCCTCAAAATATGCGTTTGTTTCCGACGGTATTGTTCGTTTTGTAGTAGAAAATAAATTACAAGGGGGGAGGGGGGAAATATGGCAGATACGGTCAATACACATTCTGCTATCAAGTTTTCCCCTTACAGAAATTTCACTTTGACTGCAACCATTTGATGGAAGATATTAAAAGAAAATAGAGTAAATTAATATAATTATTTTAAAATATAATCTGGGTTTTGGGGGACATTATTTCAAGTATAAATACAGTATATCAAATTATATTAATTAATGGTTAATTTTGAAAACGTTAAAGAAAGAATTAATATTGTACTGGCATGAAAAGAAGATAAGTGGGAATATATCTGAGACTAGGGATTAACTAACTATTTAACTAACTAAGGAGACAACCATTTTACTTTAGTTAATAACGGAGTACCATCACTACACTTCACTACACTACCCTATAGTCACTAAAGAGTTCAGGTTAAGTTTAAATTTTCTTTCCTCCAGAGGACTTTCTCCGAAAACTCTTGCAGGTTAATTGTTTCAGTTATTTGTTGTCCTATTTAGGACACTTTCTCTTCACTACACTACCCTACAGTCACTAGAGAGTTCAGATTAAGTTTAAATTTTCTTTCCTCAAGAGGACTTTCTCCGAAAACACTTGCTGGTTAATTGTTTCTGTTATTTGTTGTCCTATTTAGGACACTTCTCTTCACTACACTACCCTACAGTCAATAGAGAGTTCAGATTAAGTTTAAATTTTCTTTCCTCCAGAGGACTTTCTCCGAAAACTCTTGTTGGTTAATTGTTTCAATTATTTGTTGTCCTGTTTAGGACACTTCTCTTCACTACACTACCCTACAGTCACTAGAGAGTTCAGATTAAATTTTCTTTCCACCAGAGGACTTTCTCTGAAAACTATTGCAGGGAAATTGTTCCAGTTATTTGTTGTTCTATTTAGGAATGAGTATTTTCCAACATCTGCTTTTTTGCTGTCTGGTATTTAATTTGAAGATGTGGTCAGTCCTCCCGTAGGTTCTCTCAAATTCATCTAGTATTCCTTGCCAAGGTTTTTGACCTACAATCATGTGTCTCTCTGTAACAATACGGCGGTTTGGCGCCGTCGCGTCTGCAACATTGCGGTTGTGACGTCACCGCGAACTGCCGAGGTGAAAAAAGAAAGACCAAACGCGGCTACATTCTTGCGGATATTATTGTTTTAAGACACACAGTTTTGTTGCGAAACTTGAGGAATGTAATGCGAGTGTTGGCGCCGAGAGTGCTGCCTCCCCGTGTTGTGCACGGAACACGCTGTACTTGGCGGCCATTGCTGTGTAATCTACGGCGACGATGTCTAGCAATACTTACACGGGCGGGCAGGCAGGCAGGCAAGAGCCTTGTTCTCCGGCGGTACACGTGTCTTTCGTTAACAGACCAGGCAGAACAAGCGACGGTTAATCTAGCCCGTATATCTGCAGCCAGGCTAATCCGGGGATCCTTGCTAACACTTGCCCCTGCCCTGCCCTGAAAAGCCCTCGCTGGCTGGCATTACCTTACACACATACACACGCCGTTGGTCCCCCTTCGGAAAAATAAAAACCCCCAACAATAATAACTAGGGGGAATTTGTCTGTAAATCAGAAACACAGGGATTACACAATTTATTCTCAAGAGATTCATGACACGTGCTTGATAATACCACGAGGAATAGCAAGTATATGGAAACTGGTAAGGACTCATTTGAAAAAGTAAAACTTCATCTGTCCAATTTTTTAAATTTCCTACACAGATACCGCTGTTTGAATATAATAAAAAAAATTGGAAAATTAAATTTACTTAATATAACTATAATTAATTGTAACATGGTTCATAAGTCAGAAATGTATTAAATAAATTTACATATAATACACTATGCGTTTCTTCCCTATGATCAGGGACCTTTAAAGTTGCATGTGTGTGTATGTACATTTTTATTTATTTAATCTAAAAATGGGCAGTTTGCCAAGTGAGGTAGATGCATGGAAATACAAATTAAATAAAGGAAAATAGTAGAATAAATTAACTTAATTATTTTAAAAGCTAGGTTTAGCGACATTGTTTCAACTATAAATACATGTATATAAAATTATATTAATTAAAGAATAATTTTGAGAAAGTTAAAGAAAGAATTAATATTGTACTGGCCTGAAAATACGAAAAAAGGGGAAGATATCTGAAAATAGTCTAACTAAACAAAAACAACTGCTTCCAACTACATCATAGGAGGAATGTTTAATGAACTATATTAATTCTATTCATATTTTGTTAATTAAATGCAACTGAACAGGCCGCTGATCACTGGGCGGAAACGTTTTGTGTTTTATATGCAAATTTATTTAATAAATTTCTGACTCATGGTTATGTTACATTAAGTATGCCAGATTAATTTTCCAATTTTAATCATATTATAAATATATTCAAACAGTTAATAAATAATTTGGGCAGTGTTGTCTATGCCTGTTCAAGGTTATCCTTACTAGTTCGTTATATACTATTCCTCATTGTTAAATTAATATATGTTACATCAATTGTTGTTATAATAAAATTTACTAGAATAGAATATTTTCAATTTCATAGATCCCAATGACAAGCGAAGCTTCAAAGATGGAGAAAGAGTCTGAGATATTATGCTGTTTTTGACCTATAACTAATTAGTTAATAACTTAATTTACGTAACAATAATTTATAATAATAATATATAACATCATATATATAGTTTATCTATATAAAGTTATTTTTACTACGTATCAGAACAGACTTTGTTTTTATAGATGTATAAACACTCCGGTTTAGAATTCACAGTCTCAAGAAAAACGGGAGTGTATTGATTCTGAAACATGATGGACAATTAATAATACTATTGTATTATTGTATATATTCCTTTAACTAATGTATTATTTTTGGAATATAATACGGCTAATTATACTAATTAGATAGTTAATTGAAAGACGAAAATAAGTGCTTAATTAAATACCACCCTTTTGTATACATATATTGTTATCATTCTCTAATTTGTTGACTATATTGGTTAACCATAACTATGTATCCGGCACCTATAACGATGAATTAATTTTTCTGAGACTGTTAATAACGAGGTTATATAAATCACAGTATTAAATTTTTACATTGTAAAAATCAAGATAATTAATTATTTTCGCTGTAAATAAATACCGCACTTCTATATACACATATATTTTTCTATAATAAGTTGACTATATTGGTTAACTATAACTAATTATTTACCACTTATTGGGCTTCTGTTTCGACAGCTCCTGGAGGACATCTTAGAATTTTGTTGAGACTGAAAATGAAGAGGTTTTAAAATAGAGTATTTTTTATTTTAATTTTATAAAATCAATATAATTATTTATTTTCACTCTAAAATATTTCATATTAATTTTAATCGGTTTTTAAAATATTAATTATACAATATACATAATTTTTATAATACAACGTTTCGACACAACGAGTTACAATTACTTTTACATCTTAGGATGACAATATTGTACATAACATTTAAAATAAAACAGATTTATTTAATGGGATCACCTCGTCTGATTTGTGTGTACTGACGTCTCTCTCAATTATTCTACGATGTATCGATCTTTATTGTATGAGATTCTACATAATATTATTTTAAATAAACTTATATACACTCTATAATAATAATAATAATTATATACTGCACACATATAGATTTTATTCTATTATTACTTGCCTATATTGGTTTAACTATATTCTGCAATATAACCAAAGACAATGGTCAGAGTATGTTTAAATCATTTATTTGAAGACAATAATTGATTTAATTATTCCGCTCCTTCATTCCTATTATTAATTAATTTACCCCTATATAATTTAATATATATATATTATACGATGGTCAAAACCAATTTTTAATGGCTCAGTTTGAAACGTGAAATATACAAAAGAATATTTAAAAATACGATGTTGTGTTGCTTTCAATCCACCCAAATTTCGACGGTAGAAAATGAGCACTCTTTTAAAATTAAGCGAAGAGATAAAATACTGGATTCTGAACAGAATAATTAGGAATCAGAACGATTTTATATGGAAAAATATATAGAACGTTAATAGACGGTAGTACAAGTTTTACAAGTTGCTTTCAGATAGTAGAACGGGCATTAGTTATATATTATAAATTATTGAAAGTTCTAAATACCTAATGGTGAAGTGTTGAGGAGTGAAATAGAAGTGTCCAAGAAAATTTAATACACAGGATTATGAATGTTACCTTAGCGAAGTAAAGTAAGGTGTTATAAATTACAGTATTCTCTGACTCTAGTCAATGATTGGAAATTTGAATTGTCAAGGAAAGCAACGAAAAATATTTTTTCAGTTTTCAATTTATAATGAGACATAGTTTAATCTTTTATTACAACTGCCTCAAAACGTAAGCTTTTTGAACTTAATAGTTTTTAAAATAGATTTTTCCCTACCTAATTTGATAATTAATTGATTAATAATGTCGTAAAAAGTCAATTCATTGTGTAATTGTTAATTAATTGTTGAATTGATGCCTGATAAAAACAACAATTGTAAGTAAATGAACATATCTAATAATTATAGCATATCTTGAAAATTATTATTTTTTAAAAAAGTAACCATTTACAACCATGAGAAAGTAACCCTGAAGATCGAATTTATTGAAACATTTCGAGTTGCTTCAAGATTTCACGTTTCAGTTACTAAAAAGAATGCGTATGTCTATCATCGAGGACAATTTTTCTGCAAACACAAGATCATAAATTATATATTCAACGAGCCATGGCGTGACGTAGATGATCTATTTTCATTGTAGCTCCTTTTATTTGGACTGAGTCAGAGTTTCGTCACATTTTACGCCACACGAACTTGATTGGAAGTTTCTATTTTATTGAAGGAGGAATATTTGATAAACTGGTGTTAATTTCAAGGCCTGCTCGTAGTTGATTCATTTTAATTAGTAATTAACATATAATTAGATGCTCGATTGGTTACGTATTTAACGATTGCGTAATGTTTTCTCCAAAGAGTTTATAAGACAGTATGTAACCAATTGGTTGTATGTAAATAATTTGTATTTGATTTATTTAACCACATTATTAATTACATATATTATCAAAGTTTATAAGACAGTATATACCTTATACATAAATTATTTTCAATTGTTTTTTTTTATTTAAATATATTCTTGGTGTATTGCGCTATTATTTTTTTTCCTGCGGCGTAGCCATTTTCTCAAAAGAGCTTATAAGAGACAGACGGTTTAGTTTGAAGCTTCAACAACCTCGTGGGGGAGGTAATTGACAAAGAGAAATGACCGCAGCTTTATTCGGAAATTACAAGCGATGCATCGGCCACAAACTAATGTCCGGCCGCTTGCTTTTTGATGGAAGTTTCACTGTTTAAACGAGTGTTAATGTGTGTGCCGTGAAGTTGTTTATGTGGCGGCATTATCAGAAATTCCGCCTCCCCCTTCTTTCCACCCCCCCCCCCCGCACCTAGCGCAATTAAAACGGTTCTGCCCCTTCCCCCTGCAGGCCGCTAATGACCCAATGGCCGGAGCTTCAACTTCCGGTTCTCACTGCAGCCATGTTGAGTGCCTGCGGAAACGCACACACACATAAAAAGAGCAACTGTGGAGATTATATTAGGAAAGTCCCTCCTGCAGATATAAATTTTAATATCCACCTATTTTGGAATGGCGGGACTGACTTGACACTTGTGTAAACCAACGCCAAATATTTGTGTGTTTACGTGGAGAGATCGTCAGGACAATAAAAGAGAATTTAAATTTTTCTATGCACTTTCTTCGTGTATACCAGTATCTCTATAATATGTACCATCTTCTAGAAGGAAAAATAACATAATTACTTTACCCATAGTGTTATATAAGGATTTTATGATCGATTGGAAAGGGGATACATAATCTGAGAATTATATAACTTAAGAAACTGTGGAGACGAATAATAATGATCGAATATTGACTCGACAAGTGGCTAAGCTCATAGCCCATTATATACTGATACCTCAGAATTTTATTTAATTTGTATAAATAATATTTTATTATTTGTGTTCAGTTTTAGTTTCTTAAACTGTTATTAAGACACAATTCTTTTATCAATTCACGAATTTTGTTTATGATTTATTTTTTGAAAAAAGCACTTAAAGTCGTCAATTAAACTTTCTTTATTTAAGCTTGCGCCATATTTTTTTACTGTTAAAAGTCCAATAAAAGCATTACATATTATACAAAATATTTTAGTCCAAAAGTTTTAATTTTATACATTCGTGTTTTTTTTGTATGATATGTAATGATTTTGTAGAATAGTAAAACGAGACGGATGAGTATGGCGAAAAATGAAAGCTCCTGTTAATAAAGAAAATTTAATTGATGACTTTAAGCGGTTTTATTTCAATAAAAATGTCATTACGATTTAATTGTTTCTCTTAACGGACAAATTTATCTCATTAATGTATCAGATATATTTTTTCATGTCGTAATTATCTAATTCATGAACTATATCAACTGATTGTGTTATGTTTTCACTACTTTATTTATTAAGTTTAATTAACTAATTTATCTAATTAATGCATTAGATATATTTTTCATGTCGTAATTATCTAATTCATGAACTATATCAACTGATTGTGTTATGCTTTCACTTCTTTATTAATTAAGTTTAATTAACTAATTTATCTCATTAATTCATTAGATATATTTTACATGTCGTAATTATCTAATTCATGAACTATATCAACTGATTGTGTTATGTTTTCACTACTTTATTTATTAAGTTTAATTTCCAAATTTATGAATTATATTTACTAATTGTGTTATATTTTAACTAATTTATTAATTAAGATTAAATTAGTAATTTATAAACTAGACTTACTCATTGCATTTGAATTTAACTAATTTGTTAATTAAGTAAAATTACCTATATTATGAGCTATTAAATGTTTAAGATCTTTGGTAATTTATTTATTACTTTTCACATTCAATTATACAGTGTATCTCAAAAGTAACTGCTGTGAAAATGGTTAGTTCTACTTCCTCTTCTCTTTTAAGATATTAACCCAGTCTGGTGTAATTTTAATTTTTGGTGAAAACAAAATGTTATTGTATGTTCCAGGATTATTTATTTTAACGCGTATCCGACGAAGAAAAAATTCTTTCTTTTGTTAAACCAAGTTTTTAATTTTCTCATATTTTGTATTTAATATATTTTACATTCTCTTTTAGTCCGTTTTACTTTCGCAGCTTATTTGTTTTCTTAATTTTGCATACAATGCATTAAATGGTATTAATTTTTTCCAGATTCAAGCTGCGTATCGTTGTAAATTTAGTTTCGTTAACTGCAGTTGCAGAACTTTATTTACAAGTTTAAATGAGGAGGCTTTTAAAAGAAATATAGTTAGTTATACAATTCAATTAGAATGAAGTTACGGTTTCGTTATATAATTGTTATTACAGAGGAAACATCATTTATAATAATACAAAGTATAGGATATTGTGATAATATAATTAAAGCCTATGATGTGGCAGAAAATAACTATTAGTGCCACAACTTCATTCTTTTCATCTCTCCGGCGAACAAAATTCTCATATTTTGTGTAATATTGGGGAACTGATCAATCAGTCAATCAAACGCGTGACGGTTGTCGGATGAGTTATTTGCGGTGGTCCACTGATTAATGGGAAGGACTAAAGGAGTTTTTTATTTTATTTTTGGTACCTCTGTACGAAATTTCAACGTTCCATAACTTAATTCGACAATTTCTAGGAAGTGTCAAAGGTAAAAATTTGAAAGTACAAGTAGACATATAAACGTTTTATATTTCGATACCATTAACTTAAAAAAATAATTCCGTTTACCTATTAAGCACAAATTAAATTTTAAAATGAAAAAAACAACAACTGCATCTGATTGAAAATTAAGAATAAGAAAGATAGACAAATACAGAAAAAACCAAGTGATAACTTTAGTTTTAGGGTCTTCTTGAAAATATTTTCTTAAGTTTTTAATAGTGTTAATTGTTTTTTTACTATAATTGAGGTCTTTATCATACGTTTTCCAAAAAGAATGTTACTTATAGGTTTTGACAGAGGTAGTTCGATTAAAAACAGGAGCGTGAACCTACAGCTGTAGGCATAAATAGAAAAATTAGTTAATCTCTTAAATAAATTGAGTAACATTTAAATTAAATTTGGTTTCGGTTAATAGAATAGAATGCGCGGTGAAAGTAAATAAAATAATAATTATAAAAAATAACTCTAGGTAAATTTAAATTAGCCATCGATAAACCACTGGATCACGTTTAATATCTCTGAATTAGCTAATTAGATTTATTGATTCTGGTCTCGTTTGTTTTAAGATTCTATAAAAATAATTACATAGCAGTCATCAATTCTTGATCCTAAATAAATGGGATAATTAGTTAATTAATTGTATATATTTTCCTACCCCAAACACATAAAAAGGTAATATTTTGGGATCAGCGTGATATTCTTCTTCTTATAATTTCTACTTAATAACAAAAGTGCAATAACAGTACAAAAGGACAATAAAGTCCGTGAACTTTATTTAAAAAAAATAATAATAATGAGGTTGTCAATATTTTTCATTTTTCCTGCTAATAATTATTTATGTAAGTTAAAAACAATTTTTAGAGCGCGCAATGATACACTAAAATTTTTCAGTAAATGTAGATGATATTTTTCCGACGCATAATTGTCCATTGTATTGCTAATTAAGTATGACACAAATATTTAAATTATCGGACAAATTGTAAAGAAACGAATAAATAAATTGTTGAAAATTTATCTTCTTCCTGATTATTTGGGATGTTAATTTTTAACAAGGACTGGAGCAACGTTGTGTGGCATTTATTTTTTTACTTAATTTTGTCTGTCATTTGGCCACTTCTTTATATAATTTGTATCTTGAAATTTGGTGGCAGACATATAAATAATTATCCGACATTTTAAGTTGATAGCAATAATTTTTATTAAGTTTTGTACATTAAAAGAGAACTTTTTTTTTATAGCGTAATAATATTTTCTGTAATTTTCGTCCTAAAGTTTCTTCCCAACACGACCGAAGAAGGTAAATTTGTTATTTCCGTGTTTGAGTTTCGGGAACACCGATTTTACTTAAAAAGAAGTAGATTACTGACACACCGATTACACTTAAGATATTTGATTTATTGGTTTATGGAATAGAGCACGTCATATGCGTTACCGTTAATTTGATAAATTGGTTAATGTGCATGATAACAGAGTATTATACATAATAACCAAAATAATTAATAAATAATTCATGTGTTAAAGTATTAATTACATTAACGTAATGCTATGAATAATAATCCAGTACCCTCGGGGTTAGACTCATAAATATCAAATTTATGCATTGTAATTCTCTAAAAAAGAATGTAATCACTTATCTTTTGGAATATTAGAATTTAATACTTTAGCTAAATTGGTTTGGTTAATATGTAACATAACCAGAGAAGTCATTTAATCAATTTAAACACTTATATTGGTTATGAATGCGACAATGAATGTTAACAATTAAATCAAATTAACGGTTACATATGCATAATTAAATACTCTAATAAATAGTACTGAGAAAATAAAATTATAGAAACTATGTTTCTATGAATACAAATTTATTATTACGAAAACTTTGATCGATATTGGAAGTTGCAATAAGTATCTTTGGCTGCGATCTGTCGCATCTTTGTGATGCTTATATCTACGTAAGCGGACGTCTTTGCCAGCATTAACACACAGCGTTACAGCAATAAAGTTGCTCGTTTTGAGACAGATGTAATTTAATTAACCGGTCAAGGAGTTTAGCAGCCGCGTGCCCAGCGTCTATTACGGACGTAATGAGATTTTAAGTTGCCGCCCGTCAGAACATGGCGCCAAATGAGCGCACACGCAAGGAACCGCCGTCGTAAAGGTAGGTGAGGAGACCACCATCTGCTGCTGGAAACTCCCAGGGGCAGTCTCACTCATTAGTCAGACGACAGTTTTATTATTTCCCCCCCGCCTCCCCGCCACTTATAGGCCCTTAATCGTGTGACGTATAACTGTGATGGTGGTCCATTACTCCCTTGGATCAGTCTTTACTTGTAGTGAATGCGCTACTAACTTGTCAAGTCTTGTTCTCGAGAAGCTCCAACGACTCGTTTTCAATGCCAACATTAATAAAATATTCTTCTACTGCTTTCTGTTTTGCCCATTTAATTTTTAAATACTCTTAGAGAACTGTCCACACACACAGTTCCGTTCAATTTCGTATATATTCATATTTTTATGAAGATTCATAAGAAATGTAGACGTCCATCTTTCAGTTCCCATGGTATGTTGTACCAAAACGTAACGTAACACTGTAACGAGCTCGGTGGAGACTTTTACGTTGAATAAGACGATCGTTATTTTGCTACTTGTACACTATTAATTTAATTATAGTGTATAACAGACAGTCCATATCTATTTACACTCCACACTGATGCGAAGGCGATCCTTACATCCAAACTTTTTTTATTATGGAATTAGAGACAAGGATCTGTTTCACAAACCGTTCGCAAGATACAGCCATTAACGGTAGGAACTCTGGCGAAGCCGCTGGCATTACCACTGGAGTACCGCAGGGATCGGTCTTGGGGCCCAGCCTCTTTTTATTTACACATCCAATTTAAATTTAGAGTCAATATTAATAATAAGAAAGATAGTCAAATACAGGCAAAAACAAGTTATAATATAAATAACACTCAACGTTTCTGGGATCCTTGTTCCTTTCTTCAGGTGCTAAGAAGAGCCTAACGGTTGAAAAAAGTCATAATCCTGATTCGTGCAGTTGTGTCGCTTTAGGATCTTGAGTTTTTCTGCACCTGAAGAAAGGAACAAGGTGGTATTTATATTATCACTTCTTTTATCTGAATTTGGCTTTCTTTGTTATTATCAATTACCAATCAGACGTACTTTTTTTTTCTTTTTCATTAGATAATTCATTATTCAGTAGGAAGGTTTTGCTTGCAAATAGATTATGAGTCTGGGGGTTGTAAGATAATTAATCCCAGGTGTTATCAAAGTTTTCTAAAAATATCTACAATTCAGTAAAGAGGATTTTTTCATCTAAAAATCCCGTGGGATTGTCTGTATTCGATTTCTTTGCATATTTGTTTTATTTTCCTTGTTTTCGCCTTTAATCATCTTTCGCGGGGTGGTCTTTGGCCTCCCTCAAGAAGGCGGTCCATTATTCCCATGCACCTCAGCTTCTTCTCGTACAATATTTCAACCCGCACCTTCCATATAACCTTTTCCGTGTCCTGTATCCCTTTCTTCCGTGGCTCATCTCCTGATTTTTCCTTCCATTTTGCCATGAAACAGCTTCTTCGGCAACCTTTCCCTCATTGGTCTAATTATATTTCAGTGTTTGTTGTCCGTTACTTAAACGTTCACATTTCTCCTTTCTTATCTACGTAAATATTCCACTTTTACAGCTTTTTGACGTTGGCTTCAACGTGGTCATGAAGCGTTCTTGTTGTTAGATGTTGCTTCAATGTCAAGATTCCCCGTTCCCAGATTTTTTTTTACTCATAAGAACAAAACAAAATTAATTTACTATAGAAGCTTCACTCTTTGTAGAATAGATGGCAGGCTTGTAACGTCGGTAGAACACGAAATCATATCTCCGGGAAAGAAATTTATTCCGGGGATTTACGAGCACCTGACAATAATTTTTTTTCTCTCTCGTTATAATCGTTTCGTCGACTAATTAGTCATCTTTATCGACGTCAGCAATCGAGATTTTTAAATGATTTTCCGTTGTCACGAATATATCTATATATATAATTTTCCCCATCACTTATCGTACCGTTATTACCCCTCATTTGGAGAAGCAGAATTTAGCAAATGCACGTCGTGATAATCGCATACTACCAAGTGAGAAGGGGGTGGACGGTGGGGGAGGGAGGGGGTGAGGGCTAGTGAAACACACACACACACACATGAACATGAAACACCGCTAGGAATTAGCGATGCTAGGATAGGGGAGGAAGCAAACAGAGTTCCCTTCCGTGATACACGCAATCAATGTGGGAATATGCAAAGTCCATCGATGCCTTACAGATAAAAAGTTAATACAATGCTCATTCACCCTGTGTGAACGGTGTCAGAGATCAAAAACGAAAGAAAACATGCAGGAATCAATCGAGGTGGAGGAGAAAAAAAACATCCCTTACGATTCTAGAATGAAATTGGTTACAAAATGAGAGATAAATTATTATGCGATCATAGAAAAATATTCTAAATATATATATACGAGGGTGGTCTGAAAAGTTTCCGACCCAACAATGATAGAAGATATATTTTTAATTTTTTTTTTACTTTTCAACATAGTCTCCTTGTAACTCTACACACTTCTCCCAGCGATGCTTCCATATCTGTAAATTCACTAGATTTCATTTACTAGTGCTGCCATCTTCACATTGAGGTCGGGCACTTTTCAGACCACCATAATATATATTGTAATGCCATTTAATTAGGCCATTAATTGTTTGGACATAAAAATGTGAATTGTTTGAGAAATCCATTATAGCGGTCTTATCGAACAAAGCGACAATGGAAAAGCGAGCTCACTTTGCTTTGTCGAAAAGACAAAAATGGCGTATGCGCGCTAAAACTCGAGAGAGAACTAGGTTTCAGTTCGCGGAAAAACATCGTGAGGAGCAGAACAAGTAATATAACTGTTAGTTGGTGGCGGGACATTTCAGAGGACGGAACAAATAATACTAGAGCAGAGACTAATCGTCGTTAATGTATTATTAAACAAAGTTGTGAATTTAAGACAAAGTAAAAACATTCACGGAAGTATTGCCCTGTAAATATCGCTAAGTAAAAGCAGTTTACGTCTATAGCAAGCCAGGGAAGGAAGCGAGCAGTTTTTACGTATACAGCCAGTTAGAAAAAATCTAAGAGGGTTTACGTCTATAGCCAGCCAAGGAAGGCAAGCAGACATCAGATAACTGACATTCAGGAGAACCATCCGAGTTCCTGGGAGCCTATCAGTGTTGACTTCAATAGTGTAAAATCTGTGAGTCGAAAGTAGAGTCAGTGTATAATTTTGCAATAGTGAACTTCCGAAACCAAAAGGAATGCTGGTACCAGCTGGACAGATGTGAGTAACACAACCAAAACTAATGATTTATGTAAACGTAATTAAAAGATAGAGTCAGATTTTGTTCTCTTTTAATTGTCAATCAAAGTTAATTTCTTTTCTTTTTAATTTCTTTCTATCGACGTATTGTTTAGGTAAATTGTGAACTGTTTGTTAATAAGATTTTTAAATCAATTTGTTGTGTCCATTATCAAACCCAGTGAAGGCCCTGAGAGAGAGAAAGATCTCAAATTTTGTTGTAATTATCTTTATTGATTATTATTTCATTTAATTAACGCCTTCCATTTAATTATTACCTAAATTTTTCCTTCACGTGAGGTAAATTCTTTAAATTAAAATTAAATTAATTAAAGGCTATCTGTTGTTTATTACAATATATATATATATATATACGTTTCTGGAATGAATTTGAGACACTTTTAAAGCTTAAACTATCAATATCAATTTACTTCCGGATGTTAAGTCAAAGCTCTCGAGTGACAAAAAAAACCCCTTTGGGGATACCTTCTCCTCCTTATGGTTTTTTAAAGTAAGGTTCCCACAAGACGAGGTAACTCAAAGATGGCGTATAAGATTCTTGGGGAATTGAAAAAAAATGTATTTAAATTTTTCTATATAATTTTTATTTGGAAACATGTAAAAGGAAATATTTCTGGAAAGGGCTAGATTTTTCACAAATTAAATATTATTATGCAATTTATTACTTAATAAAAAAAAACGTTAGGTTGGGTAGAATAAAAAAACCAATACATCATAAATCAGGCAGATTAAATTTAAAAGATTAAGGAAAATACTAAAAAAAATAACATGGCTGTTTTAAAAATTAATTTGGATTTAAGTATGATTTTTTTTACTTAGTTTTTTTGTTTAATATAACAATTATGGCTTTTAGAGAGCGACGGTTTTCCCGGTGAATCTGTTGAGGATATAATTCTCGGGTCTCAACCAGGGGCCCAATTGTTTGTTAAATATTAACGTTTCGACGGCGAGCTCCGCCATCGTCATCAAGGTTAACTGAACGTTTCGACGGCAAGCTCCGTCATCGTCAACAAGGTTAACTGATCAGCCTTCCCTCGAAACGTTGTTATTTAACAAACAATTGGCCCCTGTTGAGACCCTGAGAACTACGTCTACAATTATAGCTTTATTCACGTTAGGGGGTGGAGACAGTCCTAAAAAGTTATGGATGTCGATGTTTGTGATCGTCCAGAAAAAGAAAGGGTATATTAAAAGTTTGTTATCCCCGTTCAATATATATTGCAGACGGCTTATGGCAATGTTCCATTCGGATCAGAGTTTCTTTTGACGTGCGGGTCATCAGAGACCACTACGTACATCTGCAATGTTTGAAAGACTTTACAGAGGGGTGGTTGTTGGGAGGGGGGGGGGGTGGCACAGCTTTTCCACCTGTCCCGACGAAGCTGGCGTGAGTTATGGCCCTGGAACCCTGCAATTTGCGTCGGGGATTTACGAGGCCGCCATTAGGGCAGCTGACGACGACGCCTCGACTACACACCACCAACCTATCGCCCTTGTCTGCTGCTGGCTGTCCCCGCAGGAAATTGGAATGCAAAACAGTGGCCCTCAGTAATTAACTCGATATCCAGGAAGGCGTATTCACCCGTCTTTTACCACAAAAAAAAATAACGTCACCACTTCATGTGGGGGTGGGGGTGGTGGGGGCGGGGGTCGTAATTCTGTCTGGTCCTTTCCACCGCCCTGCTGCAATTCTGGTCGTTAACAAATCGCAACGTTTCAACTCGAACTCGTTACGCGATGCGACGTGTCTCTGTGTGGTGGGTGGAGGGGGGGGGGAACCATAAATGTCAAGTCACAGATATTAGACTGATGGGATCATGATGCACAGACTCTCTGAACAAGGCTACATATTTACAGTGAACATCGCGTCTCACCTTGGATGGATCTGAGCCACTGTCTGACAGCGTCCACTACAGAGTCCTCATCAGCTTCAAACCACGTGAAGGGATTCCGTAACTAACTTTAAACAATGTTTCAATGTTGTCCGTCCAGGTTTTTCTGATCTCGTCCGTGGTTTTCTGACATGTGGCCGTGCACTGTCGTGCAACAGGAAAATAAAAACACCCTGCTTCTCTCCCTTATATCTCCATTATAAAAGTACGGCTGTAACATTTGGGGTGCCTCAGCCAAAACACACGTCAAGAAGATCCAAATGTCCCAAAAATAAAATCCCCGGTACCTCTGCGAATCCATAGTGACCTCATTATTCCAATATTCCATCAAACAATAACCAAATTCTTCAGTATATACATATATATATATATAAATAAAAAGACATAATTCACCCCATCCCGTTAATATCCAAGACAGTTGCTTCTCCTCCACATCGCCGATTAAAAGGAAAGAAATCTAGAGACCAAATTAATAAACAATAAAAAAAACCATAAGTACAGGAGGCGAAACAAAAGTTTCCAAAGGATATATATATATATATATATATATATATATATATAGTGTAATATAACATGTAAAAATATCACAACAGTAAAATCTTAACATTGTAAAGTTTCCTGAATAAACAAAACACGTGCTTCTCCCGATGTGGTCGAACAGGACTTCATTGGAGCTTCATTGTTCCCACGTATACGTCATAATTAATGGTGGTTCCACGTTGAAAGAGTTCTTCAGGACCGAAACACAACGGTTTTTCCAGCCGAACTTGCAGTTTTGAATTTCTCCCCCCCCCCACCTTAGATGAGTTTGCACGATGCCACTCCATCGATTGCCTCTTTGTCTCCGGTTCAAAATTGGTTAGGGGTCATGTGTTTCATCGCCTGCGAGAGAGAGTCAATCTCTACCACTTCCAGTACTGTTCTCTGCACACCGTGAGCCTCTGTCAACATCGTTTGGAACCCGCCTAGCACAAACCTTTTTACAATCAACCCCCCCCCCCTCCCCCAACTCTTTCAGTATTTTTGCGGACACTTAACTCTCTTATTCCAACGTTTCGAGTAGTACAGAAAAAAACTCCGTTCGGGCTCTACATACTGGCACAGCTGTCACTCTAGGACCAGGCCGAACTTAGTAGGTCTGCCTCCCCCACATGTTGCGCGTCTCAGTGTTGTTCTCTCCCTGATGACGATCAGAGTTTTTTTTTCTGTGCTGTTGGAAACTTTGGAGTTTTTGAATCTTTCTCTGACGATGTTTCTCTGGCGATTTTTCACGTTATCTCTTTTTAATCTACTACCTTGTTTCTTGCACTCCGCATCTCACGTTCTGTTTTTCTGGTGTTTTTTTTTTCACTTTGAGTGTATCTTTATATATTTTTTCTTATCTTCCTTGTCATCTCTTCACTTTGAGTGTATCTTTATATATTTATTCTGTTTTTTCTCGTCATCCCTTCAGCCTGCCTCTTTCTTACTTTCTTGTTTCCTTTGGTTCCTTCGCTTGGAGTATATCTCTAAATAATTTTTCTGATCTTCCTCGTCATGTCTTCACTTTGAGTATATGTTTCTATACTTTTTCTGATTTTTCTCGTCAAGTCTTCAACCTTCCTCTTTCTTACTTTCTTGTTTTCTTTGTTTTCTTCGCTTGGAGTATATATCTAAATATTTTTTCTGATCATCTTCTTCATCTCTTCACTTTGAGAATATCTTTATATATTTCTTCTGTTTTTTCTCGTCATCCATTCAGCCTGCCTCTTTCTTACTTTCTTGTTTCCTTTGTTTTCTTCGCTTGGAGTATATCTCTAAATATTTTTTCTGATCTTCCTCGTCATCTCTTCACTTTGAGTATATGTTTCCATACTTTTTCTGATTTTTCTCGTCAAGTCTTCAACGTGCCTCTTTATTACTTTCATGTTTTCTTTGTTTTCTTCGCTTGGAGTATATCTCTAAATATTTTTTCTGACCTTCCTCGTCATCTCTTCACTTTGAGTATATCTTTATATATTTCTTCTGTTTTTTCTCGTCATCCCTTCAGCCTGCCTCTTTCTTACTTTCTTGTTTCCTTTGTTTTCTTCGCTTGGAGTATATCTCTAAATATTTTTTCTGATCTTCCTCGTCATCTCTTCACTTTGAGTATATGTTTCCATACTTTTTCTGATTTTTCTCGTCAAGTCTTCAACGTGCCTCTTTATTACTTTCATGTTTCCTTTGTTTTCTTCGCTTGGAGTATATATCTAAATATTTTTTCTGATCATTCTCGTCATCTCTTCACTTTGATAATATCTTTATATATTTCTTCTGTTTTTTCTCGTCATCCCTTCAGCCTGCCTCTTTCTTACTTTCTGTTTTTCTTGTTTTCTTCGCTTGGAGTATATCTCTAAATATTTTTTCTCATCATCCTCGTCATCTATTCACTTTGAGTATTTCTTTATATACTTTTTCTGATCTTCCTCGTCATCTCTTCAACCTGCCTCTTTCTTTTCCGTTTTTCCATGCTTATATTTTTTACTTTTCTTTGCCTTCTTTTTTCACCTATCTACTCCACAACGGAATACCCGAATAATACTGTCGTCTATGGTGACCAGCCGACGTCTTGTTGTTGGAATGAGGGTGTTTCTCTGCGCACCGGGTGCATGCGCTGGACTATGAAGGTACACGGCACCGTCCCAGAGGCTGCAGCTGCCTCGTCCGTGAAGCCAAGCACTTGCTTGACACGTCGACGGCTCCCAGGGTGTGTTATTTTATTGGAGGGCACTAAAGCAGTGACCGATGGTATCACGTGTCTGTCTTTATGGCGGACCACCCATGCCGCTTGTGCTTTGTAGGGCCCCGGAGCGACTCCCGGGCGCGCTCTCTCTCTTCTTCTACTATCTCTCGTGTGACTTTATGGCGGCATTTAGTGGTTGTTTTCGCTTCGGGAGCCTTTTATTATTTTTTTTTCAAACACCGGGCGGCGAACTTCAACTCTCACGTGTTGGGGGTATTTTATAAGCTCTTTTCCTTGTTCGTTCCCGAACGATAACGAAGCCCGTGACGACAGCGCTCGATAACTGGAAAAATCTTCAAAATCATAATATCCTTCACGACGACCGTTTATCTCCAAGCCCCTTAACCTGACTCCATTATGGCGAAGACTCTCACCTTAATACCTTGTCTTTGGAATAGTGACAATGTCTTGACGAAAAAAAAACCCATCGGTAATTAAATTAAATATTAGCCAGCTGTAGCCTGTCATTATAGTCCTAAAAGTCGGAAAGGAATCCAAAAAACATTAATAAACAATAAATATATTAGCCAGTAAGTCAGAAAATAGATATTTTAATAATTACATTTACCGAGGAAGTATGTATTATAACAAAAAAAAATAGATACACAGCGTTTCGTCCCAACTTTTGAACATCTTCAGGTGATATAACCCTCTGTAGTAATGAACCGCTACTGTGGGACCTGTTATCCAATTTATAAATTTTTATTTTATTGAGTTATCGAGGTGAGCTCTAACGCTGCGCAGTGTAGCTGCATTTCAACCGGCCTTTGCGCATGCTATGACGTCACGCGTGTATCTGATTATTTTCTCGTGTGTCTACGAATACGCAAAAATTATTATTATTATTTCAAAAGTACTCAATTCCGTATTCAAAATTGTATCTAGAATTTAGAAAAAATGTAACGTTTAATAATAATATATAAATTAAATTTCATATTTATTTTCCTTTTATATTGCACACCATGTGGATTACCCTCGTGTTTTTTTTAGGACAACAGGAGGCTACATGAGGGTAATCCGCATAGTGGCAATTCCCCTTTAATGAACTAATTTAACTCCCGCAAAATGAACAACATTTCGTACACGAGTTTCGAAGCGCAAACAAACACTGTGGGGTGTAAGACACGTCTACCATCCCTACAGACGGGGGAGGAAAATTTCAGAAATGGTCATACCGCCGATATTTGCGTCGGATAAATATTTTTCGGGGGTTTTTTCTCACGATGTTTTTTTTTGTGTAAAATTTCAACTCCTTTAGGCGTGGAAGAGGAGCACCCTTAGGGGTGGGGGTGGAGGGGAGTTAAAAAAACCGCGAAAACAACCGAGATTGGAGTCGAATCCGGGGTTACGGAGGTCGCCGAGACCAAAGAGTTTATTTGAGTTCATTTATGTTGCTTAGTTTTTTATTTGTACCGGTTTCAACATTAAAGGACGAAATATTGGATTTCATATGGAATATTTCAAACATTAATCTCGCATATTATTTATTTTTCAGAATATGTAAACAAGCTAAATTAGCCAAAATGCAGACAAAAGATGGTCTAAATACCACACTACGTTAATGGAAACTTTGCTCCTTTCTTCAGGTGCTAAAAGGGGGGGGGGAAGCACCAGAAATGAGCCAGGAGCGACACAACCGCACACTACAGTTGACAAACTGTCTTCTTTTTTTTTAAAACAGGAAATAAATTTTCTAGAAAAGTTGTGTTGTATTTATTCATCACTTCTTTTGCTTGTAATTGTATATTTTATCTCCAAACAGAGATATTATATTTTCATTTCAATATCTAATGTTGTTAGAATTTACCAATAAAAGCTGTACGTTGAGTTGACACGTGTTATTGAATGTTTCGTCACAAGGGTTGTTTTAAATTAGAGCTTTTAATGTTCCTTTACGTTAGTCCTATATAACATACGTTGCAGTGTCTACAGAACCTATTCTAAGTTATTGATATAATCTTTACAGTCTTTTATAATAACGGTTTTTGGATTTTTTGCCTTATATTCTTTACAAATGGAAGAATTTCTTTTTTTAAAAAAATAGTTGGCATTATGGGTAGTACTTAACTGACTTCCTGACCGTTATATATTACTAATTTTAAATGTGAGTTAAAATAAAACGTAGTTTATGAAAAATTAAAGACAGTTCATTCAAATTTATATTAAGAACGTTTCGGTACACTTTTGTACCTTCTTCAGGTTGTGACTTGACTGAGAGGTTGTGTAGTGGTAAAAGTTAGAAACGCTCACTCAGTCCGTTTTAGAGTAATACTTGTTTACAGAACGCAGAAAGGAGACCTTGTTTGGGTTTCCATGACAACGGAATGAACGCGGAGGTTCTACTAGTCGTCTCCTGCCGCCTGAGACACGCGACCCCGTCGTCGCCTCGGGCTGAGACACGCGTTTCCTCCGTGGACCCTCAATTAGCTGCTTGGTCTCTGCTTATTAAGGCGTGCATAATTCCCGTAGGTAAACACTCGTCTCGAGCAATGTCAATTACCGGCCCAAACAGTCCGCATTAAGAAAACCGTCAATCACCCTCGAGCCATGTTTGTTTATTGGGGACACTTGGCATTCAGAAACACATAATTTACACGAGACGAGGCGTATATATATTTTTTTCCTGTCTTCCAACTGGTAACCTGAAGGCAACTTTAGACTAGTAGATTATTGAGGAAATACACCTTAAGAATATTAATTATTTCTCTAGAAAAAATATATGTTGCTTTCCCCCAAAAATATCTCATTCAAGCACAGGCACAAAAAATTGCATTATTTTTTAACTGAAGTATCTAAATTAGAATTTTTTCTCTGAATAACTATAGTACTGTATAATATTGTGGAAATAAAATATGAAAAAAAATTACCTGAAGAAATGAAACTACACAAACATGAATAACTGCCTAAATAAAACACGTAAATATGAGAAAAACGAATACATATAATTATACATATTGTAATAATTAAAAGAATTAATTAACAAAATTATTAAGGTTTAAAAATTATTTCTTTAAAAGTACAAATCGTAATCGCCGAATTTCATCAAGTTAACAAACGAATACTTTATTTCAATTTTGCAATTCGTGGCGTTATAGGGAAAATAGAACTTTATATCGAAATTCTCTTTATCTCAGGGTCATTACTGGGTTTGATAGTAAGAACAATCCAGTTTAACAAACTAAAATTAACAATTCAAACTTATTGAAGCTAACTTAATGCAATATGAAAATAAACGAAATGAAAGAAACCAAATGAAAAGAAAAACGAACGAAATCTGACTTCCACCTTTAATCCTCGTTTACAGATTTTAAAATAATTGTTTTGTACTCACGAATGTCTTTCTGGTACCAGATCTGATTCTTGGAGCTTGAGGACAACACTCACTAAAAAGGCGATTATTCACTGATTCTACACTTTAAACTTTCAATACACACGGTCGATGTTCTCGTTCTCTGTCACCTGGAACTTTGGATCAGCCGCCCCTCAGTCAGCCCTAGGACATACTAGGTCTCCTTGGTGCCTCTATGTGGAATTTAGTTCAGTCTGTGTGAAGCAAAACCTTTTGCTTCCTAATTTGCGATAATTATTTGAGTCTCTGCGTCAAAACTGTTTACTCGCGTTTCATGTAAACTCTCGCAGTTTGACTTCTTGGACCGCGCTATCCATACCTTTTAAATCAGCATCCACATTTTACCGAAACCTTTGCCGGACTGATCTGTTTCGCTTCTAGCCGCAGACTGACTAACTCTCGTACAAAACGCAGTTCACAACAAAGGCTCCGCCGACACAGAGTTACCGTCCATTGTTGTTCTTTGGCAACTCGTACCGCTAACAATCCAATTTAATTAAAACGATTAATGGCCTCTTTAATTGGTATTACAATATATATATACCTAAATCTTGAAAAAATCACCAAAAATACAAATCTGAATGAGAAAATAGATTAGAGAAAGCCGAAAAGTGAAACCTAAAGAAAGTATTTGAGGCACTCGAATACATAACTGAGAATAATAAAATATAGAATGTGGAATTTATTTATCATTTATTTTTACTCCTTATTAATATTTTTATTTATCTAATAAATACGGGTGTTTATTTACCACTTATTTTTCTCTGTATAACTGATAATAATTTACATAAAGAGAAAATAAATAAATAGAAATAAATGAAACACTTGTGTAAATGATTGCATAAATTCAGGAAAATCTTTTATAAACAAAAATGTAATTTAAACGTATACTTATATATCTATATATCTATCTATCTATCTATCTATCTATCTATATATATATATTACCAGAAGGGGTTGAAACATTCTCTGATTTAGAATAAGAACCTACATACTATTTATATGTTCATTTACATAATCGTTGCAAACAATGTATTTCAGACTTATTGGGTAACAATGAAATATATTTATACGGTTATTGTTACATAACGAAGCAAGCGTATATTTTACAAATTTGGTTTTGATTTTGATACTACAAACCATTAGCCATTGCTATTAACAAAAGAATTCTGAAACCGACCTTTATACAGACAAACTTAAAAAAAAGAGAGAAAATAATCTAAGTAAATTTGAATTTAAAACTGTCGAACGTTTCGACGTGAATTAGCCTCTTTTTTCTAACAGCGAATAACTTACTGAAAACTGAAGAAGGAATTAAAATGAAAGATAAAAATTAAGAGCCAAAGAACTTAAAACGAAACATATTGTTGAGACTTTCGGTGTCATGCTTAATATTAACATTATTTATATGCTTTTTGATAAACAGCATTTGAGTAATTAATCTTTTCTGTGACTGAAAATTGAGGTGTAGATTAAATTTCTTACAATGTTCGGTGATTGGACCATGTTTACAAAATTACAGTTTGAAATAAGATTTAAGTTCTTTAATCCTAGCCTTTAAAATTATCTTTGTTGGGCCGATATCGCAAACGTTATCCGCGTCGAAACGTCCGGCATTTTTAAATTCAAGTTTACTTAGATAAAGTTTATTTTTTTTAATGTTTGTCTATATAAAGGTCATCTTTAGCATTATTAGCCATTGATATTCATAATCTTTGCAATCAGTGGATTTGAGACTAATATCTCTGTCGCGTATGGATTGGTTAACAATGAAATATATTTATCGTTACAGGATTTTATAATTTTGATTAAGTCAGTACATACTGAAGCGACCATTGTTATGTTCAATTTTCATAATCTTTGCAATCAGTGGATTTGAGACTAACATCTCTGTCGCGTTTGGATTGGATAACAATTAACCATCAGCCGTGTTCGTAAATGCGCATGGATTCTCTTCAAAGATGATCTCTGGTTTCATTTATAATACGACTACGACGTTCCCGGCGGCCGGCCTCTGTATCACATATTATCTTAAATATTACTGTATTAAGAAAATGCTTGAAGCGACTCATTACAGGTTATTTAATTACCCCGTAATTAATTCGGCGCTGAGGGAGCAAAGTATGGTTGTCGCATATTAAGAACCTTGTAATAACAGAGGTTCTAACGTCTGAAGCTTACCCAAAAAACCGGTTATCTGTTCCCAAACAGGATAATAATTACGATGTTATCGACGTACAGGTAGGAAGCATAACGGACTGTGGTGCTGGCGGCTTCTCCCATCCAGCGGCAGCGGCGGCGGTGGTGGTGGTCTCGTCCAAATTATGACCTCATTAAGTCTCAAATGAGGACGTAACACTCAGAATAAACGCGAAAATATCTCTCGGGGCCCCTGAAGACAGATTTAGGGAAACAAATATACGTTTCCGTAACTTTCCAGGGGGTTAACTTCCTGTACTCACTATCAACTGTATTATTACTATCATTGTCATGATGTATCCTTTGTTCTTGCCGAATATTCGCTACAGTTCTACAGTTTTATTGCGAAGATTCTCGGTTTAATAAATCACAAGTCTTCCAACACCTCAAAACTTTTTTTTTTAAAAAAAACCACATAATTTCTGTAAAATTGGTTTTACAGAGACATTTTTAAGACAGTTTATAAATTAATTAAAACCAAGAAATAATCAATAAATAGTCATCTTTTTACTACGTCCAAAAAAAATCAACTAATATAACTAATTGTAAGCAGAGGACCACTGCGGCTGCCGGAAGCTATTGCTAAAAAATAGACCAACTAATAAAATAATTATTTGGATGCTACGTTTTTGAGATTTCTTCGTATTTAGATTGGCCATCGTGGTTCGCCATTTAATAATATCGGTCTGTTTTTAATATAATAATAATAATAATATTATACCTTTTAAATGCTCAGCGAGAAATTATATAGTGATGAGTGTAAGCCTTATTTAATAACGATATATATATATGCCGACGATTGAGAAAACTAATAAGTAAATAAACATCAGGTCAATTTTAAGTCAGAAAAAAAAAGAATTTAGTAACGTAAAATTAAACAACGTTTCGTCGCTTATTTGGCAACATCATTAAAAAAATGGATGACACGTCAATCTCTGCTGACTGCCGTAGCCGAAATAAATTATATATCTGCAGTCAGCAGAGATTGACGTGTCCATCAATTTTTTTTTAAAAAAAACCTTGAACCTGATGATGTTGCCAAATAAGCGACGAAACGTTGTTTAATTTTACGTTAGTAATTTTTTTTTCTGATTTAAAGTTGGCTGATGTTTATTTATTTATTAATTCTTATGTAAATAGTAACATTAAAAATACAAGCCTAACTGTTGTAACAATTACCTCATGTATAATATCTGTGGTCTCTTGTGTGTGTTTCAATCTACAGACTGATTGTGTCATGAAGTCGAGAGCGTTCTGAAGCTTATAAAATAAACGGGAGCCTGTATAAAAGGTTTCTTCTTATTATTATTATTAATATATTAAATGCAGACCAATATTATTTAATATAATTATACTATTCATTTACTAAGCATAATATTTAATGCAATTCTTTTAATTAATGTAATTGCGAATGAATAAAAAATATGGGGGTTTATAATTAAGATTATTCGTACATAGATCAAGAAAAAAAATAGTTTTAATAGTTTAAATTAAATTTGCCAAAGTTTGGATTGAAACGATTGATTAAATAAATTTACTTTTATTTGGAACTCATAAAAAAAAGCAAAATGTAGGACTACATCACTTCAGCTGGAGTTTTTTTTTAAGACCTGAAATTATAAAAATTAGCAACGCGGTCGAAAAACATAAAATTATAATTCAATTAATTTAACATCATTCTATGGTTTTGTCATCAATATCACCAGAAAATTTAGTTTAATCACCACCCAAAAAAAAAGACTTGTAATAGTATGGACTAGTCAATATTGGAAACCCAAAACCAATTAACGGTCCATAGTATCAAGGAAACAAATTTAATTCCTTATTTCTTCATAAAAAAATAGATTAATCAGCTTACGTCAGCTGACCGACTATATTCATCTGGTAACGGTTGCACTGTTTATTGGTTTTGCCTATACAAAATATTATAATTTCTTTATTGAAATAAATTGCTTCTAATACAATAGATTCGGTCAATGTCACACTTTTCCTTCTTTTAGAAATAAATAACTCGTAGAATAGACGACGGTAATTAATTGAAAAATGTTCTTTCTTTTTCCAAGTATGGAAAATATTATAATTAAAAACTTGTCCGGAATTATTAAAAATATATATTAATATAGTTTTCCTTAGTTTTTAATTAAATATACATTAAGGTATCGACGAGAATATACGAATAATATCTCTGACTTTTTTTGATACCTTTGATACTTTTCTTCTCGTAAGGATCAATGTACAATAATTATCATACAATACATAATGTAATATTACATGTATTGTTAGCCAAAATGTTGAATTGAATTAATTAAACCCTAATTTTTAATTGCCTGGTTTGGCACCCCCTATTAATAATTTTAAGTATACAGGGGTGGAAATCGTTATTATACAATCTCTGCCATATTAGTGCTTATTAGTGTCTGGAAATAAATTATTAAGGTAATAATGTGTGAGTACATATATTTGAAGATTTTCTTCTCGTAAGGATCTATGTAAAATAAATAATATTAATATCTATCTCTCATTTTAATAGCAATTATTGTTAAGGTGAATAAATTAGGGAAGGTTAGTTTAAAATACACGAAATTACATATTTTTTTTAAAAAAAAATATACGAAATTTGCTAGATTTCAGAAGAAAAAGATTATTCAGACTAAGGTATGTGGAATTAAGCGGAATAAAGTTATTTAAAAATACAACCTTCAAAACATGAAATGTTTCAATGTAATTGTGGAGATCTTTTCGTCGCGTAGGGGTTCATTAAAAAAGAAAAAAAAAAGGTCTGAAAGATAAACGATGTAGGACGTGAAATAGAGAAATATAACTGATTTAAATACAGCGACAAGTTTTTTTTTCGCGCATAACAGGTTACCTTTCGATACAAATTACTTGGGTTTGGAGCGGACAGTCAGATTCAAATATATATTAATTACACTGAATAAATATGGGTGTTTTTTTTTCACCTGGTGACGGTACCCGCAGTTTGTGTGTGTTTGTAAATGTTTGTGCAAATGGACGACGTTTTTCTCGTTGATCATTCGGGTTATTTTTTGAACAGTGCAAATGTCCACGAAATTAGTGGAGTTTGAATACCTTTTTGTTACTGGTTATTAAGTGAGTTTTTTTATATAATTTTCTGACCATCTGTCATCTATTGCGAGATACAGACAATTTTTACCTCTCAGACGCAGCCCGAAATGGCTTTCAGCTTAACAATTCTTTTTTAATTTGATAAGTACAAGGGCGAGGAGACGGGGGGGGGGGGGGTTATGAATAGTTATTTCCAGTATCATGAATAATTTGTTGTTGTGCTCAGCCTTCACCTCGTTCCTCAGTCCCAGGAGCTGCTTTTCATTTCAGGTTTACACACACACAACACACACACACACTCACGTAACACAACAACCGGACAGCCTTCAAGCTTGCCAGGACACTTTTAATCTAGTCGTACTGATTAACCCAAAGAGAGAGAGTGTCCGGCAGAACAAGTCCCGTTTTTCTTGTTACACCGCTAGGTTTTTTTTTTAGGTAACAGGCTACACGAGGGTAATCCACATGGTGGCAAATCCCCTTTAATAGCATAGGAAGGGTTTTGAAAGGGGGGGATGCGGAAGGGTAGAGGAAGGTAGCCAAGGGTTAACTAGGGCCCCCGGGCTATATTTTAAGGATCCTACCCGGCATTCGCCTAAAGAAATGAAGGGATAACCCTAGAAAAACCTGCATGAGGTAGGTCGCCCTTCCGATAGCGGGAGAGGAGTTTTCTATGGTGACGCAGCATTCCCTTCTCCGTGCCTCGGCCAGTTTAGAAGGCAGCTGGCCGACTGTTCCAATGGGAACAGAGAACAACTCTTACCATATGCCCAAGGTCTGTGACCGCGGATCATACACCTCTCGGTACAGGCCGAGGTGCCTCGGCTTGTGGGAGCCTTAGTTCCAAAACGGAGAGGAAAAGGCATCCCCAAAGGTATCTCTCTTACAAGGTTCTGCCTGCGAGAGAAGCTAGGACGAACAACGTGATGTTGTTGTTGTTGTTACCAGTAACACCCATGAGAGGATAAGAATTTACAAGGAAATTAACGCAATTAGTGGCTGCGTACTTTTGACTGCAACTCAGGGGTGGGGGTGGGGGGTGGGGTCCGCAGTTAATCCCTGGCTGCTTTGTTCTTCCATTTTTCTAAACTTTCCTATGCTATTAAACGAGAGCTGCGCCCACTTGAAAACACCCTCATGTAAATCTACCAAACCTACACGGAAGCTGGTCTGTTAGAGAATCTTCATTACCGGAGTGAAGTAGGCTTTGAATCAAAATTCCCAATGGGCAGGACATGTGCTACGGGCAAATGGTAGAATGACAGGCAGGATATTGAAGACATCCCCAGAAGGAATGAGCCGGAAGACCAAGACTGAGGATGGGAAGACGGCTTGAGAGAGGAGGTGAGGATAATCGGAATCAAGAATTGGAGGAATGCAGCGCTAAATAAAGGGGAATGGCGAAAGCTTCTTCAGAAGTCCAAGGCCCACAAAGGGCTGTCGTGCTGTTGATGATGATGATGATAAGCCGAAACACCTCGGTTAGTTTTGAGTCGTGTTTATTCCGGGGGTCGCAGATCTTGGGCGTACTAAGGTGAGTCGGCCCCCGTTGCTTCTGAACCTGGTCGATGACACGGTGATGGTAAAGCTGCGTCCACACGACAAATCCCCTACGGTCTCTACGGTCTCAAATCACCTTGGGACATGCTGGGAGAAGGAACCCCAAGTACCCTTAAGCTGAAATGAAAAATTTACGATTGATTTAAAATAAATAATAAGAAAGATATGCAGACAAAAGAACTGATAATATAAATACCGCACAACGTTTCTTGAAGCCTTGTACTTTTTCAGCACCTGAAGAAAGTAACAAAGGCTTCCAGAAACGTTGTGTGGTATTTACATCATCACTTCTTTTGTCTGTATCTGGCTATCTTTCTTGTGATGGTTTGTCTAACACAAATAAGGCAGAGATGATATAATAATGATTTTTAATAATGATGGTGCAGCATCTATGCTACATAACTTATAGTATCAACCTCAGAGACATCAGTTGGTTTCTAGCAGAGCTAATTTGTGATGCAGATATGAAACAACATGCACTTGAGGAAATGCAAAATTTTTGGCATCCGGAGTTAGCTCTGTCCGAGCTTTCTGTGAGTCAACCCCCTCAGGACAGATTTTTTCTACTCGCCGGCCAACTTCAAAATATTTATTTTCCGTGCTTTTATTTTTATTTTTTCAAGAAAGAAAATTTAAGCGTAATTCTCAGGCTCTTCCAATTGTTCTAAATTCTTAATTAACCAATTAATGTGAATTATTGATAAATCACACCTAATTATATTTCTGTTGAATTTGTGCACTATAAGGAGCCTAATTGACTTTGGTTATGTTTGAAATTTTTCAGGTTATTTCTTCCGTATTGTATTTATAAAAATACATACTTAAAAAAAATCGTTTAATAAATACAAAAATAATATCATGCATTAAAGGGTTAATGAGGCCAAAACAGACGACGTAACTATAATTTAATTGAACAAGTTTCGGTCATAATGTAGACACTCATCAGGTTTACAGTAATGATATTAAATTATTTATCAGGTTATATTATTAATTATTTTACATAGATTTTTTACAAGAAGAAAACTTTCAAAGGTATCGAAAGAGTCAGAGATATTATTACCCTGCAGCTCTTTTTAGACGAATGTTGGGTCGGCCGTTGGACCGTATTAGAGCATCTCCTTTCCGCATCTGCCTTTACGAAATCCCTTCCTCTACTGGTAAAGGATTTAGGTAGCCTGTGACATCTACCAGCTGCTTCAATCCGAAGAAGAAAAAAAAAGAGGTGTTTCACCGACGCCACGACGACATTGGCCCGTGAGCGGATTATTCCGCGGCGGATAATAATAATAATATTAATAAGGAATTTATTTTAGCAAATTAATGCTACTCAGTTCTATTTTATTAAGTTTTTTTTTACAAATTTACATTCATGTAAACTTAGCTGCTTAAATAAACTATTCTTAAATTTATTAATAGAATCACGTTGCCTAATGTGTATTAGCAACTGGTTAATTTTTTTTATTTTTTTAGGGTAAAAGACTACATGAGGGTAATCCACATAGTGGCAACTCCCCTTTAATTGAATAGGAAGGGATTTGAGAGGGGGGATGCGGAAGGGTGGAGGAAGGTAGCCGAAGGTTAACTAGGGGCCCCCGGGCTATAGTTTAAGGATCTTACCCGGCATTCGCCTAAAAGTAATGCAGGGAAAACTCTAGAAAAAACCTGAATCAGGTAGGTCGGGCATTGGGTACTTGTCCCACGCCCTTTCGATAGCGGGAGAAGAGTTTGCTGTGGGGACGCAGCATTCCCTTCTCCGTGCCTCGACCAGTTTAGGAGGCAGCTGGACGACTGTTCCAATGGGAATAGCGAACAACTCTTACCGTATGTCCAAGGTCTGTGACCCCAGAACATACACCTTTCAAAACAGACCGAGGTGCCTTGGCTTGTGGGAACCTTAGTTCAATAATGGAGAGAGGAAAAGGCATCCCCAAAGGTAGCCCCTATCGTGTCTCTCCTACAAGGTTCTGCCTGCGAGAGAATAGCCCTCGCAGAGTGGTTGGTTAAATTATTTTATTCCTTTAATAACTATACTGTTTTGTTTCAGTTCTAACCTAGCCATAGTTGCGCCTAATTCTGCCTCAGTTCTACCATTGTACGGGTTCCTATAATACTTATATGCTAAATAACTATTGAAACATGACGCCAACAAATTATTTATACATTTATACAACAATATAATTGTATGAAACTTGACATAATTCACTGAAACACAGCCATTTTATTTCTCTTAACATTACTGTTAGTGACTTTACAACTTGTTAAGTCTGTCAATGCATATATTAGGTACGCTATACAACACAGAACAACAATAATTGAAAAGTGGAAGTATAATACAATTATAAAATACAGTTTTAGATTCTTTGGTTAAAAATGTTCCTACTATATATAAAAATACAACCTTCTACTTATCTTTCTACCTACAAAATATTTATGATAATATAGACGATAATTGTCAATCGTTGACTGAGCAATAATTCCACTCACCGATGGGAAAAATATGCTGATCACACGAAACTCACTTCACACGGCCACCTAAAAAATAAAAATAAAATTTACGATATAACGCTAATGAACCACACTAATTGCCATGTTATCGACATATCTCAGGATAATTTTAATTAATTGACTTTCAAAGAACCGCCACCGCCGGGGAAAAAAAATCATTATTCGCTGAAATGAAAATATTACTTAAATTACGACAATAACAAATTTATAAATTAATACAACGACAGTAATTAACGATACAGTGCTTCCGATCAACAGATTAACTTTCTGATATAAATGAGAAGTTGTATTAGATGAATGACAATAAAGAAAAATGTTATAGTAACTTTTACATCTATTAAATACAATTAATAATTATGTAAATAATAATACAATTAATATACAAAATTATACAACCCCTCTATATACCATCTTTGACTTTATTTTCAACTACTTAACATCTTTGGAGATTAATAAAAATATATACACATATTGAATGCGCCGTTTTCCGATTTGTGGACTGAAGTCAGTCTCGTTATACTAAAACAGGTGATCGTTATGAGGAGTCGTAAATTTAATTGACGGAATTTCTCAGTGGTTAGATCTTCTGCGTACAAAGCACCTTCCAGTGTTTTCCACCTTGCTTCATGATTAAAAGTGAACTCAAAAGTTTCATACTTGAGCTTCAGGATGAAACGTGGAACGATCACTCATCTGACGTATAGCAGACTTTATCACAGTGTTTTTACAAATCTTCTTGGCAGTATTGGGTTCGTTTTTAATTATTTTTGTCCGTGTTCTGTGTGTCTGTCATAGAAATGTAGATTGTCTTTATCTGATTTAACCTTTAAGAGCGCGTTTTCGGCCTTATTAATACCCCTCGTTTTTTTATTTTTTATTTTCCGTCCGTGCGTGAAGCTCAGGAGTAAGCTGGACGCTCCGGGGAGGTCAGTAGCTGCTAAGTGACGGTAGTAAATGCTTATCGGCGATACTGGGCGTCGACGTAGCCAGGATGCCACTCCCTCGGGGCCGCCCACACCGGAAGTGAGGCCCCCAACCCCTCTGGCCGACCGGAAGTTCGCGTGTCCGCGCCATCCACACGCCGCCGAGTTCTCCTCCTACGCGTTCCTCGTGCGGTGTTTTGCACAAAGAGAATATCACTTAACAACCGTAATCTTCTCTAATTGTCTCGAAAGGGGTGACGCTCTTATTACAACAACAAGAAACACGTCCTCATATCGTAAACTCTCACCTGGTGAAGATAATCGTTGTGTCGTCATGCGGTTGGTAACGCCACTATTACTTCACGAGTTGCCACTGAAATGGAACAGATTCCAATTTTCCCTTATCCTGAAGCACGTTTTTCCTTGGATCGTCGACAGTTATTTATAATAATATTAAAACACTATATTTTTTTTTCAAATTACCCCCACGAAATAATTTCTACGACCCACATTTCTCAATAAAAATAAAATAACTTATCAACCCTTCCTCCGTAAAACATTTAATTGATTAAAAGAAAAGCATTTTCCGTTTCATACAGTATCAATATTCTGTAAAACCACGCGGGTGGTACACAAACAAAGAAAGCAAAATTATTAATGAATTACCTGCATCGAATTTCCAGAGAATTTAATTAGTTAGAGATATTCTCAACAAAATCAATTACATTAATTATGTAACCAATAAAATGTCTGAAACACTTGACTGCACGTCACAACAGGTTAGGGTTAGTTCTAATTACGTCCTTATTAAAACGTTTGAATGGTGTAAAAAGGATAAAAATTATTGGTTAGGTTCAGAAACAAACGAACGCTACACAAAGATATTAAATTATCAGAAATTTAAACTCATCTTATACAATTATTATTAGTAAGTCAACAATTATTAATGTACTTCTAATTGTAAACTCTCTGATTCACCGCAAAAATAAGCAGCTTTTTTTTTACATTTACGGCTTATAATTAAAATAAAAATCTTTTCCGGTGACTATTTCGTGTAACATTTTTTTGGTATTTACATTTATTAAAACAATTTAGTAATAAAACGAAATAATACATGTAATTATTTTTCCAGCTATGAGTTAGATTAATTTATAGTTTATATATTCGAAATACATATTTTATGTTTATATTTTAATTAATCGGTTTACTCCTTTTATTTATGCGTGCTATGATTCCTTATTCAGATTTGATTGGTTTATTTAAATTATTTCACTGGTAATAAATTTAGTTATTTTATTAATCTTCTAGTACTGCGTACATTTCATATTATTTTGTTTCGCTTTACGTAACAATGCTAATTTTTGTAATAGGACAAATCATATAAGAGATATAACGTATTTTATTAATAATTTCCTCGTGTATGTATTAGATTTTTCCCATTTTCTTAGTTTTCAGACGTGCTCAACTTAATTTTTGTGATTAATTAATTTATTTATTGTATTTCATGGATGTAACAAGGTGACTAATTAATTTAAATGTTTCTTCAATCTTCCCGTCCTGATATTATATTTAAATACTTTACGAGCGCATGAATAAATCAGACCAGAAAAGATACGGATTATATTCCTTTAAAGTGTTAAATATTTTATCTTAAATATTATTTGTTTTGTTTATTGGATAATTTATTTCACTAAATTGTGAAATACATTTATCCACTGTGTCGGAAATTGTTCGAATGCTTTTATGAAATTATCTCTATTGTGTATGTGTATTTTATTATTTATTATTTATTAAATATATAATTATTTCATTTCTTAATTTTTTTTCATGGGTTTATGAATGTAATTATATATATATATTTTTATATTTAAAATTCAAATTTATACATCTGTGTTTCACAGTTAATTTGTTTTCTTCTACATATATTAACAAAAATAATATTCAGAATAATATTAATTAATTATAGAAGCAAAATTTAAAATTTTTGCATTATCTTCTTGCATAATTGAACACATTTTAAACACAGAATAAAAGTTAAAATAGATTTGAGTGCTTTTTCCCTTCAAAACAGCGTCACAAAAATAAGTATTTTATTTTGGAGCACCTTTTTAAATATTTAAAATGTTTTAAAAAAACGTAAATTTAACAACTTCACCTAAAAGTTGTGTTGACTATCACCGGAAACGCCGTTGCCGCAACAGGATTCTCCTCAAAAAGCGCGCGGCAGACCAAATGGTCCCAATCGCTTATTTGTAAAATAAATGAGTATGTAATAATAATATATTGGAAGCGCACACATGCCTTTCCTTGCTGTAAGCTACGATAGATTTACGTCTATTCCTACACTTTACAATATGATATCTCTCACAGGCTTCTAAACACAACTCACACACACACACACTCGTCTTTTGGTGCATGAAATACTTTGTTTAAGCACACTTGATGGTGAAAGCCATGGATCGCCAGTCTCGTCTTCGTGTGGCGTAGTTGATGGTTGGCTTCCATCCCTGTCCTGTCCTGCATAGCAGATGTTGCATAGAAGTCCTCCGGTATGTTCCATTTCCTCTCATACAGATCCTGTAAATGAGTATTTAATTACGTACGAATTTTTCTGTGTTCGTCTAGCTTTTATTTTTGAGTTTATAATTGTATTTTCCCTTTGTAAGTCAGTTTTTCCCAGCTTATGAAGTGTTTTTCTTCACTATTAAACGAATTTTGAAATAGTGTAACGTGACTGATTAAAAGACCGAGCCACTATTTTTCCCCTGGACACTGAGGCAACTTTAATACACTGTCACGGAAACGAGAATTTATCAAATTACTCGATCAACAAATTTACAAGAAACAGATATATATATATATATATATATATATATATTTATATTTAGACTCGTTTGAAAATTTGGGCACAGCCTTGTAACATTTTTTTAGGGTAATCCACATGGTGGCAACTCCCCTTTAATAGCATAGGAAGGGGTTTTAAAGGGGGGATGTGGAAGGGTTGAGGAAGGTAGCCAAGGGTTAACTAGGGCCCCCGGGCTACAGTTTAAGGATCCTACCCGACATTCGCCTAAAAGTAATTCAGGGAAAACCCTAGAAAAACATGCATCAGGTAGATCAGGCATTGGGTACTTGTCCCAGCCCTTCCGATAGCAGGAGAGGAGTTTGCTGTGTGGTCGCAGCATTCCCTTCTCCGTGCCTCGACCAGTTTAGGAGGCAGCTGGCCGACTGTTCCAATGGGAACGGCGAACAACTCTTACCGTATGCCCAAGGTCTGCGACCCCGGAACATACACCTCTCAAAAAAGTCCGAGGTGCCTCGGCTTGTGGGAACCTTAGTTTCTAAAACGGAGAGAGGAGAAGGCATCCCCAAAGGTAGCCCCTTCCTATCTCTCCTACAAGGTTCTGCCTGCAATAGAATAGCCCTCGCAGACCTACCCTAGAGGTAACACAATATCAGCCTTGTTGAAATAAATATTCTTTTTTTAACACTACGCGAAAAAGAGCGAGAGAGCAACTGGTATAATGAGAAAAATACCGAACGAATGTAAACTCTTAAATTAAAGTAAGTAAACACCTTGTCAAAAATGCGGTCAGGAATGTAGTTCACATCATTTACATAACGACGACGGCAGCAGCAGCAGCAGCTGAAGAAGAAGGAAAAATAAGACAACAGCAGCGACACCAACACCACCACACACACACATATATATATATAAACTAAAAAGGAATTTTTGCTCCCAATGATACGGTCAAATTAATCCTGAAATTCCCGAGCGCCTTCAATTACGCATTCCTTAGAACGGGGGAAGGAAAAAAATGTAATTTCAACTAGATTAAAAAATAGTTTTTTAAGTGTTGATGATATTTCAGAAATATGATTCTTTTGTCGACTCCATCTACCGTCTTCTACTTGTCCAATTTATCTGTTCGTTCACAATTTATTCCTACTGTTTCCAAGCAAAAAAGGGGGAAGCCTCTAAATTGACGCTGTTATAAGCAAAGATGCTTTCATTCTCCGCGTGGAAGGAAAAGTCGGGTGACGTCATTTCATTTCCTTTACAGGGTCACCAGCCAGAAGGAGACATAAATAACAAAATATTTAACAATGAAGAAAAACGTAAGTAATTATACGTTTCAATTGACCTGAGGGAGTAAAATACATAAGATTTAAAAACTAAATAAAGAATAGAATAAATAGGAATATATGTGAAAATAAATATTATGGACAACTGATTAAATATATTACACGAGTAAGACAAAATAAATAAACATAAAGAAGTAAGAAGTATAAGAAACTATAATCAATGTATTAAAAAAAACTAGACCCATTGAGTAAGAAGGAAATAACTTGAGTAAGAAATTTTTACGTTCTTCTGAGGAAATGTGATACAAAAAGTTAAATATATGTATTCAAATCAGAACAAAAAAATATAAAATTTTTATTAGAAAAAGAATATACAAAACAGTATTAACCGTAATAGATAAAACTCGAAAAATTATAGAAAAAATTATCAACAGTTATTTAATATTAACAAGAAATGAGCAAATATACTACATAAATTTAAAAAAATATATAGATAAATCAAGAAACTAACAATTTTGTATTCATCTACGGGAAAATATATCAAAAAATGTTTCAGCAATTAGATACTGTCCAGGAATAAGAAAAATATAATACATAATTTATAGTATGTATGTGTATATAAAAAGCTAAAATAACTAACAAGTTTATATCACATAATAAAATACAAAAAAATATAAAATGCATTCTAATACAACAAAAACAGGAATATTGTTCAAATAAATAGGGGAAAATGGGGAAATGTAATACAATAAAATACAAAAAATATAAAATGCATTCGAATACAAAGAAAAATGGAAATATTGTTGAAATAAGTAGGGGAAATGAGGAAATGTAATAAAAAAAATAAAAAATGCATTCGAATACAAAGAAAAACGGGAATATTGTTCAAATAAATAAGGGAAAACGAGGAAATGTAATAAAATAAAATACAAAAAGATATAAAACGCATTCGAATACAAAGAAAAACGGGAATATTGTTCAAATAAATAGGGGAAAATGACGAAATGTAATAAAATAAAATACAAAAAAATATAAAATGCCTTCGAATACAACCGAAAAAGGAACATTGTTCAAATAAATAGGAGAAAATGAGGAACTGTAATCAAATAAAATACAAAAAAGATATAAAACGCATTCGAATACAAAGAAAAACGGGAATATTGTTCAAATAAATTATGGAAAACGAGGAAATGTAATAAAATAAAATACAAAAAAGATATAAAACGCATTCGAATACAAAGAAAAACGGGAATATTGTTCAAATAAATAGGGGAAAATGAGGAAATGTAATCAAATAAAATACAAAAAATATAAAATGCATTCGAATACAAAGAAAAACGGGAATATTGTTCAAATAAATAGGATAAAATGAGGAAATGTAATAAAATAAAATACAAAAAAATATAAAATGCATTCGAATATAACAAAAACGGGAGTATTGTTCAAATATATAGGGGGAAAATGAGGAAATGTAATAAAATAATAGGCAAAAATTGAGCATGAATTAGAAAATATATTACTGAAAAAAAAATTGATTGCACTGACGTTCGTGGATAACAGTTTGTTGTGTGTAAATATACTTGGGGGAAATATAATACATAATTGAGAAAAACTAAATTTATATACAGGCAAATTTTATAACATAAATGAGTAGAAATTAGTGATTTATACCATAAATACAGGAATACAGTTATTTAATGTATATTAACATATATACGTCTACCAATTAATTACTTTGATTGTATTATTTTATATGTCTTGTGTTTTACTTCGTCATACATATATATATATATATATATGTATATATATTACAATTTAAGTATCGTATTTCCTCAGTTATAGAAATAATTAATTCCTAACGCATTTTTTATAAATTTTCTCGTATATGAATATTAAATTACGTTAGTTTTTTTCATTATTAATTCATGTATATATTATATGTTATGTATTAATTTGTAGTTAATATTTAATTAGTAATGCACAGTGATAATGGTTATATCATTTTCTAGATTATGTATTATATTTTTATTTTCTGATAATATAAATGTATATGACTCTTTTGAGTAGTTCATAAACATTTTTTTCCCCTCAAATCATATCTTATTTAGGCCTATACAAATTAATTTATTCAATGTTGTATTTTCTTATTTATTGATTATAATTATTTTGTCCTTTGTACTTCTATATATATATATATATATTTGTTAATTTATTTATCTTATTTATGTATTATATTCACACATGAATCTATAAAATTATTTTGTTGTCGTTTATTCCTATTTTTTCATTTCTTTGTGTATTTTTCTAATACAAGAAGAATTAGTAACAAAATACTGTCGTCCTATGCAATTATGTTTTAAATTCAATTTACAGCTCATCACAAACAACAGAACTGGGGATCAGTGTAAAATTATTAATTGTTTTTCCGTTAGTCCGGAAAATGAGCGGATTAATCAGAAGTATGTACATAAAATAATATGTACATAAAAAATATATGTCTACTAAATTAATTATTTTGATTGTATTTGATATGTTTTGTGTTTTACTTCGTCATATATATATATATATATATATATATTACAATTTAAGTCTTGTATTTTCTCAACTATAGGAATAATTAATTCCTAACGCATTTTTATATTTTATATATAAAAACTAAATAGATTTTAATTATGAGTAGTTTAATTACTGTGATGGGAGATAATCAGTATTTAAGCCGTTCCCGTTATAGACGGGACGAGGATGCCGGAGAGGAAGCAAGAAGAGATACTTAACGGAATGATTCATAGTAAATTCATCATGTGATGGAAATTACATACTGCTTGAGCAGTCCGCAGGTAGCCAGTAACTACACCTTTCCAGGAGAGGAGAAGCGGTCCTTTCACTCACTCACGTACGTACGTACAACAGGAATAATCGTTGACAATTACGAGGATGTTAATTACGAGCTCGGGGCGTCTGGAGGAAGCTGTCAGGAAGCCGGGTTGACGTCTAAACTGCGGGTTTCCGAGAAAGGTTGCTTTGCTTTTAATAAGACCAGTCGCAACAACATCTGCCTCTGGGGGGGTCTGCTTCAAAAACTTCTCGTGTAGTAATAATCCCGTTACACTGCACACGTACACTCCGTCCGTATTTACCACAGATATCGATAAAATCGAGTTTCCTGTTACAACATCCGAGGAAATCGACACGAGAAAGAGTTTCGATTCTTTTTATCGACCCACACAAAAAAATATGAACGATTGAATATTCGACATTTTACTCACGTATACTTGTACTCAAATAATTAATTATATTTTCTCTTTCCCCCCCCCCCACCCCTTCAGGTAGCAGCCCTGTTTAATTAACCGTTAGAATTAACTGTTTTCTTCCAGCCACTTAATTTTGGAACACGCTGTGTTTTAATGCTAAAATTTAAGTGTATGTATATATATATATATTACGATTATAAACAAAATGGCCGAAAAACAGACTCCACAAGTATAAAAACAAGTCCAACGTTTCTACCACTGATTTGCGGAATTTTTCAAGTACACAAAAACTGGAAAACTACTTCTGTGTGCTTGACAAAAAAGAATGAAGTCTTTCCCCTGTGAAGTTGTTCAATAAATAGTCCTCGGAATTCACACGGGTTTTTGCATATTTATATTTAGATGCAACGTTTCGACGACTGGAAGAGCACTGTCGTCATCTTCAAGGCTACTACAGTAAGATGACGACAGTGCTCTTTCAGTCGTCGAAACGTTGCGTCTAAATATAAATATGCAAAAACACGTGTCGAATTCCGAGGACTATTTATTCTGTGTGCTTGTCCAAAGATGCTGGAAGGAGTCAAGCAAAAGATCGTAGACTTTTCTCAAAGAGTCAGTGATGAATACTGAAAGCATTACGTTTGTTGATTTTCATGTGAACCATTTCCGAAATTGGTCTTTAACAATAATCGGGTTCAACGTCAAGGATCTTAATTTTTGTTCATTTTAAATTATTTTATACACACACACACACACACACATATATATATATATATATTTAACGCCATCTATGAGCAAACAGCAGGTTTAACCATTTATTGCATAATTTTTTAATTAATAAATCTAAATGTTACAATATATATATATATATATATATATATATATATATATATTGTAACAATTTATATGCAATAAATGGTTTAACCATTTATTGCATAATTTTTTAATTAATAAATCTTAATGTTACAATATATATATATATATATATATATATATATATATATATATATATATTGTAACATTACTAACCACATAAATAGGTTAAAAGAAATTAAACGCGGAAATAGGGTTAGAAAAATATATTAAATGTTTCAATATATATATTGTAACATTTTATATGCAATAAATGGTTTAACTATTTATTGCATAATTTTTTAATTAATTAATCTAAATGTTACAATATATATATATATATATATATATATATATATATATATATATTGTAACATTTTATATGCAATAAATGGTTAAACCTTCTGTTTGCTTATAGATGGTGTTACAAATATGTGTGTGTGTGAATAAAAAATAATATAAACTGAACAAAAATTACGTATATATATATATATAATTGATATTTTGTTAAAAGCAATGATTATAACAAACGTCGAAATTTTATAAGTCGTTTATATATCTAAGAAAATAAATATATGGAGAGAACGGTATGTGGTTTGATACATAACAAGTATATCAGGAACAAGGAAAGGCCCGATTACTGATCCTTGAGGCACCTCTGGTGTTATTTTTGTTCTGCTGATACTCCAGTCTTTTGTTGAGTTTCCTCCCCACCCTACAGAGACACGTTCCTTGATCCAAAGAACTCAACCCGTCTGACGGCAATTCTTTTGTCTAGTTTCTCTATTTCAAATTATTCTGCACATCTATTCTTCTCTTTTGAATTATGGCTTTCCTTCCCCCCCTCTCTCTCTCTAAAATTTATATTTAACTTACTTGTTCAATGAACAAGCTTATCGCTTCCGTTGATCGATTTTAATGTAATTTGAATATAAAAAAAAATATTTTAACAAACTTGAAGGTGTAAACAGAAATTCCTGGCGTAGGAATGAAGATAATCTGAAGTTTTGTGATGTAAAGAAAAGAGAAAATCCGTTCCCCGCCAATGCCATCAATAAAACTAAGAAAGCCGCCGCGGGTTGAGGATTCTTATAACTTAATTCTGTGTCTGGCGGGCGGGTAATCTGCGACCATCACTCTTGTCAATTACCCTCCTCCACTACTACCCCTTCATCCACAAGTTCGCTGACACATTTTACCAGCCGCTTAAACTCGCCAACAGAGGACCTTTTTTTTTTAAAAAAAAAGAAATGAAAGACGGGGGTGGGGTTGCGAAAGATCTGTAAAAAAAAAGAGAAAATTCGCACCCTCAAAACTCCCCCAACATCACTTTCCTTGAAGAGAAAAGAACGAGGGGGGGGGGCGGCGGATGAAAAAAAAGTTGAAAAATGATTTGGCATGAACTCGAATAGCCATGAAATTATCAACTCAAGTTTTTCCCCCCACATCCCCCTTTTAAAGCAGCCTCTTCGAATAAGAATTTAGAAGGGTGTGAGGTGGGGAGGGGGGGGGGAGGAGAAAAAAGATTTGAAGCGCTAGGAGGGACTTTAACTTTTTTTTTACAGCTCTTTTTTTCTTCTTCTTCTTATTCTTCTACTTGAGACAAAGTTGCTCATTTAAGGCGCGAAATGGAATTGGCTCCCCCGTCGTCCCAAAGTGCGAGTAGATGAGAATCGCGCATACTTTTTCACTCATTTACACGTGATAGAAAGAGGGTGGGGGTTGGTGGTGGGTAGGAAAAATAATGGTTTCATTACACAGTCCTTTGAAAAAAAAAACACCTTGAAATGGTAGAAGCTCGGTATGACTTCGTTGTTGTTATTTCGTCGAGGAAACCTGATCTCCGTTCGTTGAAAATCATTTAAAATTATTTATTAATGAATGGGGTGGAAGTCAGCGGCGGAAAAAAAACCCTGCAAAATACAAAACGAACCAACACTGTTCATTTGGATAAAAAATTTAAGAGTCCTCATTACAGAGGAGAAAAAATACTCATAGCTCAATTAAAGTTCTTCACATACTAAACTTAATCGGTTTATATACTGCAGAAAATTATCGTAAAGGATATTTCTCTTCAAAATGGAAATTAAATGACATTTAAACTGTCTTGAAGGTTCTAACATATATTTAACTTTAGATAAAGAATGAAAAAATTAGGTAAAGAGAGAAAAATTAGGAGAAAGTCTTAAGAAACGTTTCAAACACTATCAATTAGTAGATGTAGATGGCCGCGGATTATCCAAATAGGAAGTTCACATATCATGAGTTTTTTTTTTCATAAAACAACTGTTATGTTAAATACGAAATTCATTAAAGGCTTAAACAACACAATTAAGGCAATATAAATACGTTAAAACTATTTATTAACCAAACAAATAGGTCAAAAGTATTTATTAATCACAGAAATAGGGTAAAAAAATTTACTAACCACATAAATAGGTTAAAACAAATTAACCACGGAAATAGGGTTAGAAAAATATATTAACCTCAGAAATAGGATACAAAATTAATTAAGCACAAAAATAGGATAAAAATTATTAACGTCAGAAATAGGTTCAAAAATTTATTAACCACATAAATAGGTTGAAACAAATCGTTAACCACAGAAATACAGTTAGAACAATATAATAACCACAGAAATAGGATACAAAATTAATTAAGGACAAAAATAGGTTAAAAAATTTATTAACCACGTAAATAGGTAAAAACAAATCGTTAACCACAGAAATAGGGTTAGAACAATATAATAACCACAGAAATGGGATACAAAATTAATTAAAGGTTAAATAAACTATTAACGTCAGAAATAGATTAAAAAATTTATTAACGACATAAGTAGGTAAAAACAAAGTATTAACCATAGAAATAGGGTTAGAACAATATAATAACCACAGAAATAGGATACAAAATTAATTAAAGGTTAAAGAAATTATTAACGTCAGAAAAAGGCTAAAAATTATTAACATCACAAATAGGTTAACACAAATTATTAACCATAGAAATAGGGTTAGAACAATATATTAACCACAGAAATAGGAAACAAAATTAATTAAGGACAAAAATCGGTTAAAAAATTTTATTAACCCCCGAAATAGGTTTCAACAATTTATTTAACCTCCATCAATATTATCCAAAAAGAAGTCCACAGAAATAAGTTAAATAAATTGTTTTAACCTATTCCTGTAAACGTCTTTGGTTTTTTTTATCACCTAAATTGCACTGTAACAGTCCTGTAACTCTTAAACTATATGAGAAATATATAGTTTTGGGAAGTAAAATACGGTAAAAAAATGTTTATCATATAAATTTTACTCTTTAGGTGTTTTACACGACTACTTGAATAAGTCCCAAAATTGTGGACGAAACGCAATATTGAAACGAATCTTAGGTCAGGTTATATTAAACATTATCTATAATTAAATCACTTTTTAAATTATGTAATTATAGAAATTGTTTTAAAAAAATTAATGTGTTTATTAACGATATAATTTATTTCATTGTAAATAGAGATTTTTGGAGTTAACATAGGCTGACACATTTCAATTAACATAGTATAAAAAAAATTAAGGGTAAAAATAGCGAACAAAATTTTTCACCTCGACAAAGTGAATATATTTTATAAATTTTCTTTTTTATAAGTCAAGAAAATTATTTTTATAAAGTTTATAAGAGTAATTGTATTTTTTTTGGGTGTAGACAGGTATAGGGGGTAATCCACATAGTGGCAACTCCCTTCTTATAGCATAGGAAGGGGATTTGAAAGGGGGGACGCGGAAGGGTGGAAGAAGGGTTAACTAGGGCTCCCGGGCTATAGTTTAAGGATCCTACCTGGCATTCGCCTAAAAGTAATGCAGGACAAACCCTATAAAAACCTGCATCAGGTACGTCGGGCATTTGGTACTTGTCCCACGCCCTTCCGATGGAGGGAGATTTTATTTTTGGGTGTAGACAGGCTATGTATAGGGGATAATCCCCATAGTGGCAACTCCCCTCTTATAGCATAGGAAAGGGATTTTAAAAGAGGGATGAAAAAGGGTAGAGGAAGGTAGCCAAGGGTTAACTAGGGCCCTCGGGCGATAGTTTAAGGATCCTACCCGGTATTCGCCTAAAAGTAATGCAGCGAACACCCTATATCTGCATATGACCTGCATCATGTAGGTCGGGCATTGGGTACTTGTCCCACGCCCTTCCGATAGCGGGAGAAGAAGAGTTTGCTGTGGGGACGCAGCATTCCCTTCTCCGTGCCTTGGCCAGTTTAGGAGACAGGTGGCCGTCTATTCCAATGTGAATAGCGGACAACTCTTACCGTATGCCCAAGGTGAGAGGGAAAAATGTGTTTAAATATAGGGCTGAGATGTTTTTATGTTGCGAGAAGTAAGAATTATGCTTTTAAGTAACTTAACGATTACAACTCTGCTTTTAAAATAACTATTATTATAATACACAGCATATTATAATATAAATAATTATCTTTTTTTTACTTGTGATTGTATAGATGAATATGATTTTATAAGTCGAAAACTCTAAATTAATTAAGAAATCATTGAATTGAGACTGTTTCTTGGTTTTGAATTTTATTTAATTGTTAATTATATTAAATAAATTATCCCCTCAACACCCTAACATTTTAAATCAACGTATACGTCGTCTTTTTTCTAGACTCGCTGTTGTTTACCTTTTCTGAGACTTATAGATGGGCAACTGTTCCAGGTTAGTTATTATCTCAGTTAATATAATATGTAAACGTACTTTAGTAAAATTATTAATTAGAATTTCAAATGATAAATATAATTTTATCGTGAAAATTTTTTTTTAAAGGGTTCCTGAAATCTGTCGATGGGGGGAGATTTTCCGACGCACTCAGACAACTCGAAACCGCTGATTCCATTTTGTTCCACCGTTTCAAAACATTAAAAAAAAAAGAGAGAGGCCGCCGCCTATACCGCGAAATGCGAACAACCCCCCCCCTCTCCATCTCACACCCCCTCCCCTCCCCTCCCCAACTCATTTTATTTTATTTTGTGCAAGGGTAAGGCAAGAATGTCGCAGCGGAATATGATTCTGTGAAGCCATTTGCCTGCCTCCACCACCGTGAAAACTGCAACGCCCCCCCCATCCCCTCTTTTTAAATCGTAACTGCGCCCTGAGGATCTGCACGCCTGATTCCAGCAGTCTAACAATTCCCGCCTCTATTATGTATTTTTTTTTATTGTAGAAAAAAAAATTGCCTGTTAGGTTTCGAAACGTTGGGTGGAGTTGTATCTCTGTCTCTCGCTTTTCCGTCGTCTTTTTTTTATTATTATTATTCAGTGGCACCTACACGGGCACGGAAACTTTTCCATTAAAGCTTTTCGGCGATGACAACCACCCCCCTTACACTACCCTACCCTACTCTACCCTAACCCACCCTTACGAAACGGAGAGACCTCATTAATACGACTGCCTGGGAATTGCCGATCCTTATCTCTGGTGCTCAAGTTCAATTTATTTTAGTCTGACAATGCGAACGTCTCTGGTGTTGTAAATTGCGAAGCGAGGAGCGCGAAGGAATAATAATAATAATAAAAGACACAGCTAACAGGTCCAGTGAATGAGTGCGGTGAAGACGAAGAAGACAACGGTCGCGGGATTGCTGATCGCTGAGGGGGTGGCAAGGGGGATGGTAATTTAACGCAACCCCGTCTCGTCTCCCTTATTACGAGAGTTGAAATACACGCAGACAGCTTAGTGGTGGATGATTTCCCTTCCAAGTACGTTGTACCACGTTGTACGACGAATACTGGTGAAGTATCTTCAGTGTTCTTTGGAATCTGTACAAAAGTATTTTAACTAACTATTATGACTGTCAATTTTCTGAATATCGATTAGCAGCAACGAAATTCTACCAATGTAGTCGAATGCTCCTCTTGTGGTTTTAATAAAGAAACTTCACTACTTAAAAAAAGGATTTTACTACATTTATTAGCAAAAATAAAAACACCCCTTCAGACAAGATCCGCATTAGTGATGGCACATCGTCGGTGGAACAAGACAACGTTGATTTATTTACAATGCGAATTGTTGACCAGCAGACGACAGGAAGACATTGGCAGAACTTTAATAAAACCCTCAAGGAAAGAAACAAAGATGATCAAGGATGGGGGAAAAAAATAACACAAGTAGAAGAGACTGTAAAATCGTATGGATGGGGGTGAAAGTGGGTGAAAGGCTTTTACATAAAAGTAATAACTGAGCAACGGATACTAATATTGAATCTGGCGATATGGTAGTCGCTGAGTTTAATTCTGACATTTAACATACTAGTTAAGATGTAGGTCAACCCCTAGGAGTGGGGGTGGAAAGGGGTGAAACAAATAACAGTTTAAAATCTTAAATTCGTATACCAATTGCTACCAAAATTTATACACATGTTACATACGATCCAGGAACATACACTGAGGAGAAATATAAACGAGTTCGCTCAACTTCACAGACGGAAAAAGGTATATATTTGAAAACAACACTTGAAGTAAGATTTATTTAATTGAAAGTAGATGGAAAGATCGCCTTGGTGGAGCGTCCTCCGGTTTGTTTTTTTACCAGAGCATCCCGTGGATAAAATTATTATTGAGACTATTCGGGTATTCCATTGTCTTGGAGTGAGAAAGAAAAAGAAAATGGGAATGATATCGACCAAGAAGGAAAGAGGGAGGTCAAAGAGATGACGAGAATGATCGTGTAGAAGAACAGAAAAAAAGATGAAGAGATGTACTTCAACTTCCGAGGGCTGAACAGAAAAACTTTAACAAACCACGCCCTGCACAACCATTTTCTTGCTCAAGCTCGACAAATAAAGTAATGAAGTATGAAAAAGTTGTTTTGCTGATTTTCTTTTAAAAATTACCTGGCGCCCAAATATAAATAATCGAAAAACGCAAGGAGGGTAGCGGCGTTGCTACAATATATATATATATTGTAATAATTAATTAAATTATGAAATGTGGCGTTTCTAAATGAAAGAACTTAAGTGAAAACTATTAAACAAGATTTATTAACAATTTTAAAACAAGTATAAAATACACAAAATATTTGGGATCTCAGGGTCTTGAACTGGGTTTGATAAATGGCAGAATTTATATAATCAAAATTACATTTACTTTTTATGGAAATCAATGCGTCTGAACATAGACGAAATTTGTTGTGGAAGAAATAACACTAAAGATTGAATTTAAACAATTTTAATTTTATCAAGAATTAAGGATCTCATTTTATCGATAATCAAATAATTAAAGAACGATCTGACTTTTATCTTTTAAACACGGTTTACAAATGATTTTAAAGTTTTTCTCTACTTACGGCCGCCCAGGTCTCTTTTTAGCTTTTCGTGCACAATTTTGGGGACATCACTGATTCTAAGTTCTCACAGACTCTAAATGTTCACAGGCTCTAATTGGCGTTGTTTGTTAGTTGGTTTAGCACAAATTGGTTGGTTCTCGATGCTTTACTGCAACCTGGATTTGTAGATCTCATGACTTTAGTAGGAAATGGACTTCATTGGTTTGTCTATAGTCAGCATGATGAATCTACGCTCGACCACCGAATACACACAAGTTGCTCTGTCTCCTTCCCGACTGAATATTGCTTTACTTTTTAATATTCGAAAGCATGTTTGTGACTGGACCACATTCTTTCGTTCTGACTGCCCCACTGTAAAACTTTTCGTCTGATCTACTCGCTGTCTGCTGCCCGACTGTAAAGCTTTCAAACTGCTTGCTGTCCGCTGCCCAACTGAATTCTTCGTCTCGTAAATTTTGAGCGCGTAAAACCTTCTCGACCGATCAACAATGCTTTCTTTGCCTTGCCGGTTTGTTGCGGCGTCCGCTCTATAGCCACTAATAATGAGTCCTCTACAATTCAACTTTTCAATTATAACAATGCCTTAATTACCAATTACTACAATATATATATATATTAATTTCAGAAAACGAGTTATTTTGTACAGTCACGTGAAAAACTTCTCGAAGCTTCCAACAGGGTGGCGTTTCTCTGAATTGCTTCGAGTTTCCATCAAGTTCTTTGAAACGAACAGGACAAGGTATAAATACAAAAAATAATAATTTATTTGGACTGAAAATAAGGCTTTTTGATATTTTGTTTTACTACAATCCTTATATTTTAACAGTCAGATTTTTCTCAGCGTCACTAAGAAAGGAACCTTCGACATCTTGAATTTTTTCACCATGAAACCCCATCTGTCCCGACTTCGATTAAACTTTGTATCGTTGTTATACATTTAGTTTCCAATGTTGCCAACTGTTAGAACGACGATCCAGATGTGGAACCCTGCTTGCCGAGGACGAGTAATGGATTTCGTTGGTTGGTTGCATGACCGATCCCAGCACTCGCACGGCCGTTCATCACTCTCTAAGTATGGCCCTGGTGGAAGGGGGGGGGGGGGGAAACCCGCCAGCAGTAATTCTGGTGGTGGTAACAGCACCGCCAATAATCATGTAATAACAGTGACGTCGCGTACCAATGTGTTCCGTGTTTACACGCGAGAAGTGGTGGCGTACAGATCGCATCTGGACATGCAAACTTGCCAAGGAAATGTTAGCCCGGGATCGTAATTGAACAGTCGTGGAAAGATGACGGATTGCACCTTGGTAAAAGGCAGTATGTAAATACATGCTAATCTACATCATTTTCTCTTAGCCTTGAGATATGCGTGTTCCTCGCCACAGATAAACAGAGCTTAATAACCTCTGGGAACAACTTTGCAAATTACCGTGGTTATACATATTCGCCTGTAATGATGCTGGTGGCGGCGCTAGTGTGTACAAATCAAACCGGCGTGTAGTCGACGGGAAGCAAACACACACACACACACAGATGTGAAACCAGAGATTCTATTTCTCATGACTCTTTACGTGTTAGAAAACTCAGGAACCGGTGCCATCTTAATTCCCGTTCCTATCTCACAAACTAAAAAAAAAACGGTCGGACCGATTCACTTGAAACTTTATATCGTTGTTATACAGAGCCAGTTTGAAGAAAAAGTTCTCGGGGTTTCCTCCCGGGTAACAATGCGATTGTAACGCGACGTTTTTCGACAAATGCACTTCGCCTAGAAGATGACGGCAGTGCATTTGTCCGTCGAAACGTCGCGTTACAATCGCATTGTCGCCCGGGAGGAAACCCCGAGAACTTTTTCTTCAACAAATACACCGGGAAAGCCTTCGATCTTGCAGAGCGGGTTTGCTCTGGAGACTGCCATCTTACTGGAAAACATTCCGTTCCTTTTTGTATTTACAGTGATCAGCGTGTGGACAGTCATCTCAGTGTTAACCCCAGTTTTTCCATCAAAGCGTTACAAAAGAAAAGCGCCATCCGACATCTTGAGATAAAATGGTGGACGTCCCACAAACTCCAAAATTCGTAGTCGGGACGTCGACATTAAACTTTATATTGTTTATATTGTTATACAGGTATCTCTCTGGATTTTTGAACTAAGGTTCCCACGTGCCGAGGCACCTCGGCCTGTTTTGAGAGGTGTATGTTCCCGGGTCGCAGACCTTGGGAATACGGTAAGAGTTGTGCGCTGTTCCTATTGGAATAGTCGGCCAGCTGCCTCCAAAACCGGTCAAGGCACGACGAGGGAAAAGCTGCGACCTCGCAGTAAACCCACTCTCCCGACATCACAACGGCGTGGAACAAGGACTCAAATGTCGGACCTACCTGATGCATGTTTTTGTAGGGTTTTACCTGCATCACTTTTAGGCGAATTGCCAGGTAGGATCCTTAAACCATAGCCCGGGGGCCCTAGTTAACCCTTTGTTACCTTCCTCTACCCTTCCGCGCATCCCCCCTTTCAAATACCTTCCTACGCTATTAAAGGGGAGTTGCCACAATATGGATTACCCTCATGTAGCCTGTTCCCATAAAAAAAATATTTTTTAACCGCTTTGGAACATTCGGCCAGCTGCCTCCTAAACTGGTCGAGGTACGCAGCAGGGAATTCTGCGACCTCACAGTAAACCTCCTCTACCGACATCACAAGGGCGTGGGACAAGGACTCACATGTCCGACCTACCTGATGCATGTTTTTCTCGGGTTGTCCCTGCATTACTTTTAGGCGAATTGTCGGGTAGGATCCTTAAACCATAGCCTGGGGGCCCTAATTAACCTTGGCTACCTTCCTCTACCATTCCGCGCATCCCCCCTTTCAAATCCCTTCCTATGCTATAAGAGGGGAGTTGCCACAATATGAATTACCCTCATGTAGCCTGTTACCCTAAAAAAATGAATATTTTAAAATGTTATTTTCTGTTAGGTTTTTGTACGTGTATGTAGCGTATCCGTTGTATTTGAACCTTCATATATGGGCCATAAATCTAGTTTTGGACCTGTCTTTCAAATATCCTCATTTTTCCTTCAACATTCTTAGTGATTTCCCAACTCTCTCATCCGTACAAGGTCACAGGTATTACTAATGTTCAATATATTTTTATTTCCGTCGGTCTTCGTACTCTTTTTGATAACAATAACCTGCTTTTAAAGTTCTAATAACTTTCGATACCTTGAGCTTGTTTTCTGTCACTGTAGCACGTGTCAGAAATGAAGGCGGTTGGCACCAGATTGAAGGACGGGAATCAAGTCCGAAGGTTGCCACGATGCTCGCGGAATAAACACACCGACATCGGTTTCTGACGATGTCAAACTCTAGACGCAACTTGAAGATGGCGGCAACTGAACTGCACCCTCCCCCCAACCCCGTCATCGTACATGTCGTTGACTATAGTGAGTATAGAGCCGAAGTATTTAATTTCGCTTCCATTTTTAAGGTTCATTAGATAAAATAGCCAAAGAACAGACAGAATGAAGGGACAATGCGTGGTGTTTATATTATAACTTCATTTTCTTTTCTGTTAAAAGGACTATTTTTTGTCTAACTGTAATATGTTTAACACATACTGCATTCAGTGACCAGAGACAGTAAAACACCAAAAAGCTTACCCGAATGCAACAAATTTACAGTAATCGTGGTAATGGACAATTTAGTAGGCACGAGAAATGTTAAATTATCATAATGACGTCACAAGACTTTTTTGTTGGCACAGGGTGTAACTACAGTATATTCTATGTTACACATTACGAGTAAAATACGTGAGAATGCGTTCTTTATTTTCTAAATTAAGAGAAAACTTCCGCACCGCGGCTTTGCAAGTTCATTTTTCTTATTCCCTTGCGGAATGTTTTTTTTTTCCCGCCACTTGTATTTGTTAGGTTATTTCCCCCCCACCCCCACCCCCCCGCCTCCTGTTTTCGTTCTTTCGGGCGGGCGGAGCTTTTCATTTGCCTGAACGCTTTGCAGTATTGATTTGTATCCGTAATCAATCTCCTCCCTTGTCTGCTAGGATCTCGAGATCGTCCACACCCTTCTTTACTTTGAAAGAAAGGTCGTAACAAAAAAAAGAGAAACTTCCGTCCCGTCTTCACAATCCGCAACAACAACCACGTTACGTTACGTTACGTTACAACTCGTCAGGTTCAAAAGGGTTGCTCTGTACGTCAACATTTTGTTATATTATTATTGTGTTTACTGCATTACAATGATTTTTTCATAGGATGAACATATGTGAACATTAAACAGTATTACACCGCTTTGCTTGTTGTAACGTTGTCGGAGGAGAAAAGGATTACGCCATGAAGTATTACCATTTTTTTAAAAAACGGTAATAATTAAATAATTTAATAACAGAAAAAATCTTCCACAATTACATACAAAAATAACAAACAATAACCGAAGGAAAAAATTATTGAAACTTTTTGACGTCGATGTAGGTCTTTATCAAAACAATGCAAGGTCTTTAAGCCGTTTAGACGACGTAAAACAGTGTAAAAGACCACTTAATTAACTTCTGTAAGTCAAATAACACAATAATTGTCCTATTGATTTTATTATCAAAATTAATTACATTTATAATAATTAATAATTAATATAATTAATCTAAAAAATTTAAAATTTAATTTAAAAAAACCTAAATTTCAATACTTTGTCTTGTTAAAAAGCAAAGATTGTCTTAATACTACGGATTTCCAATATTGCAGTTGTTTATCAAATTATTTGCAATAATAGTTGTTATATCGGCCGGACCGAACGACCTTTCTTCGTTATAATTAAGGAACATAAAATTTCCACCTTATAAAAATTCTCTTATTTCCCTAAAAAATTATTTGGATCTTAATCCATCTTTAAATTTTGATAATACTGTTGTTCCAGATAAAGGGAACTAATTTTAATAAAAGTTAAATCCCTGAAATGGACCAAAGTCCAAAAATAATGATATTTAAAGGAACCAAAGCACGGCAATTTCGTATTTAAAGAGTATTTATGATGAATAAAGTCTTCTCGGGCTTCTAACCGACCGAGCAAGCAAACAATTGCTCGAAGACGATGGCAGTGAATCGTCATCGAAACGTCGCGAATACAATTGTTTACCCGATTAGGAGCCCGTGAACATTCTAGAAAGACTGTGGTATTTATGATGGTTTATTAAATAATCTTTGTTAATTTATACAAGGTCCTTCTAATGTTTTTAAATTTTTGACAGTCTGACGACAGTATTGACGAAGATGATAACGGTTGATCGAAACGTCGCCAAACATGTAATTCATATTGTATTTTTCAAAATTAATTTCTGTTATACAGAGGGTCGTTGCTTTCTTCTCTTATAAAACTTTGTACCATCTTTGCATTTCGTGGCCATGTTTAATTTTTTGAAAACTTCCTTCTTGGTGTTGTAAATAATTATTTACATACATGACTATTTATTTTTTTTAAAAAAGAAATTGTTTAATTTATAAAGTGGAACCTTGACCAACGTCCACCAGTGTCCGATACTCGTTTTTCTTCTTCTACTTGGTGTCTTAACTGAGGCCAGTCTCCCCCACCCCTAGAAACAACTTCCTCCTATTTTTATAACTTTATTAATATTCTGTCTGTCGGGTTCCCTGCTCCACCTCTTAACCTCCACCCCCAGGTTTCATGATTCATACAATTATACAGAGGGTCGTTACTTTCTTGTGTTATAAAACTGTGTAACATCTTTGCATTTCGTGTCCATGTTTTATTTTTCAAAACTTCCTTCTTGGTGTTTCAAATAATTATTTTTGTTTATTTTTTTAAAGAAATTGTTTAATTTATAAATTAAACCCTGACCAACGTCCAGTGTCTGAGACTTGTTTTTTTTTCTTCTAGTTGGTGTGTTAACTGAGGCCAGTCTCCCCCACCCCTAGAAACAACTTCCTCCTATTTTTTTGGCTTTATTAATATTCTGTCTGTCGGGTTCCCTGCTTCACCTCTTAACCTCCCCCATCGCAGGTTTCATGATTCATACGTCGACGACAGAACCGAGAAAGCCTGCGAGAGAATTCTCTCGCAGGTGAATCTTCCCAGAGAGGCTACCTTTGGGGATGCCTTCACATCTGTCTCGTTTTTATTTTGAACTAAGGTTCCCATATGCCGAGGCACCTCGGCCTGTTCTGAGAGGTGTATGTGCAGGGGTCACAGACCTTGGGCATACGGTAAGAGTTGTCCGCTATTCCCATTGGAACAGTCGGCCAGCTGCCTCCTAAACTGGCCGAGACACGGAGTAGGGAATGCAGCGTCCCCACAGCAAAACTCCTCTCCGGCTATCGGAAGGGCGTGGGACAAGTACCCAATGCCCGACCTACCTGATGCAGGTTTTTCTAGGGTTTAGGCGAATGCCTGGTAGGATCCTTAAAATATAGCCTGGGGGCCCTAGTTAACCCTTGGCTACCTTCCTCTACCCTTCGGCATCCCCCCTTTCAAATCCCTTCCTATGCTATTAAAGGGGAGTTGCCCAACGTGGATCACCCTCATGTAGCCTGTTACCCTAAAAAAAACATGATTCATACCGGACGTAACCGATATTTCTCGGAAAATTTAAATTGACAGGAAGTGTTTAACGTTGTCAACTCACTCATGACGCCACGTTCTTGGCGGCCTGAGCTCATCATCATCTTCTTGGTCCGCGTTGCGGAGGGGAAATAATTTCATATATTATATATGTGATGTGATGTGATGTGTGTGCGTGAGTGCGTGGTACATATGACTGCCTCGCGCGCGCGTTGAGAAATGCCGTCGTCGTCGTCGTCGCTAATGTGCCCGCTCGTAATTTTATCACAGAGACAATTAGAGCACATTTCAACGGCGTCGCCAAATTGCTTGTGCGCGCCGGCACGGGGTCGCATCAACAACGCGCGCACGAGCTCTTCCGTGTCTCCCAGCAGTTTAATGAAGGTTCCAACAAGGCCTTAGCTGCCATTTTTTCGCCCTTCATTAAAACCAAAACATTAAAAAAAATAAAAAAAAATTCATTTCTTGTAGTGGCATGGGACTTTCGTGTTTAAAACGTATGACGTATCGCACCAGCGGCGTAATTAACAAAAGACTGCTGTTTAACCCACTCCAGGGTCAACCATTTTTTTTCTTCTTTCCATTAACAGAGAAAGCTTCATTACAAGATGGAAAAAAGTATCATTACTTTCCAGTTACAATAATACCACCCCCTTAGTATAATTACATTTTTTTTGTTATTATTATTATTATTATTACTATACAGTTATTTTCCTCATGTCGGACAGGGAAATTATTGATCCCCAATTTTTCGTATCTTTATGTTGTTAACGTCTAATTATATTATTATTTTTATGTAATGACGTATCGTGTTTTCCTCATACGAGGACTAATGGAATAAAATCAATGTAAAATCGATACTTAGTCATTATTATATTATATGAGAATTTTTTTTTTGTCAATATACGAGGGTGGTCTTGAAAAGTTTCCGACCCAACAATGATAGAAGATATTTTTCGACGTAGTCTCCTTGTCACTCTCCACACTTCTCCCAGCGATGCTCCCGTCTTCTGAAAATTCACTAGCTTTTATTTACTAGTGCTGCCATCTTCACGTTGAGTTCGGAAAATTTTCGTAATAATGTAACATTAATCTTTCTTTTATAATTTATTCTTAACTGACTCCTCAGCCACTCTATTTTGTTATTCGTTTTCAATGTGAGCAGCAACAGTGTTAAATTATTCGATATTTTGTTAGCTTATCCAGAATTTCTGGTCCACCACGCGAGATTCCAGCGATCAACCGCTGCTGTCTTTATGATAGTCACTAAGAACGGTATTCAGTAAAAAATGTGTTTGTTGTCTTCAGGACTGTAGAACGTAATGGAGAAAAGGCTAGCATTGGACCTGGAGTCGTCGTGGGTAGCTCAGTGGGTAGAGCGATCGGGTACTAAGTGTTATCCTGTATTACTGAACGATTATTATGTGATAGATTCAGTTTCAAAATATTAGTTCGACATTTTAAGTTTCTGATTATTACTCAAATCACTCATGGCGATTTATGGATTATTTCTTTATTTATCGGTAAGGTTTTCGTGGGTGTCTAATTATGGTACTGAAGGCAATGTGGTGCAAACTTTTAACTGGAGAAACATGGCGTTCGTCTTTTCTGAACCGGATCTCGACGCGGTGGCTCGAGCGTTGTCGTGCAGAAACTGGTTCATCTCCGAGTGTCATCTCCAGCAGTCGGAACCAGAACGTTCGGTTAAAACTAAGTCCTCTTAGGACACATCTCGAACTCTAATGCCAGACTGACGTACAGTAACGCCTCTAGGTTTATACGGCCCATACGCTCTGACATCCAACGCGAATTCTTCATACCATTTACTTTTTTTCTTTTGGAGCTTTGGTGTTGACAATGTGCGGCCACCACCAGCATTTATTCTTTAATATTTCAGTGGCGAAAGCAGATATATATATTGTGTGAGAACAAAGAGCGTAATTACTTTCATCAATTACTTCTCGCAACTAGTTAAAAGAAGAAATAACACAATACGAAGGTTGGTCTGCGGGTTGTGAAAGGCACAAATCCCTCTTCCGACACCGAGGATTCTTTTATGTGTTTTTGCGCGCTTTTATTGTACATTTCCGCCATTATAAATTTAATCCGTGAGCACAAAGCCGGGCCGCTTTGGTAATCTGCGCTTGCCGGAGCCTTGTTCGCCGCTGCAGATAGAGTTTTTATTAGCGCAAGTCAAATATTTGTTGAGCTGACTTGGGCTCTCGCAAATTTAATTTATGTAGAATCTGTTATAATGGAATCGCAAAAGTTGTTATCTGCGGACCGGACTCGCTGGCGCTCACAAGGCAACAATGACGAATAAATACAGCAGCGCCACCACCACCAGCGCAAAATACTACCTCTCATTGTGACAATCTCGTTATTAATATTCAACGCTGCGGCCACACGGACGAGAGAGAGGAAAAAAAAAATTTGCGGAGAGCTGAATTCAATTACAAATTGAGTGCTTTTCCAGATCCCTCTCTTGATTACAATGTGGCGTACTTTCTAATTAAAACTTTCATCCAGCCGAAACAGTTTATCGGACAGAAATACCTCGCGCTCCCGACATTTCTGGATTTCTGTGACGTAAGGTGGCTACACTGCTTACAAGAAAGACTAAGTTCGGTAAAAAAAAAAGAACGAACTGTGTCGGATTCTTCTGAAAGACAAAATAAACCCTGGTGGATCCAACAGCTTATTTTAAAATTGATATAACAATTTATGTTTCCACATGAAATTATTTCAACAACAAACAAGGTTTATTTGTCTGATGAAAAAATGGAAAATACAATATATATATATTGTAATACTAATTAGAGGCCATTAATTGTTTTAATATAATTGGATTGTTAGCAGTACATTTCTTGAAAGCAACAATCACGGCTCTTTTTCGGCGAATTGTTGGAAACCGCTCGCTCTTCGGTAGTCAGTCCGGTGAACGTTTCGTGTGAGAGAGAGAGAGAGAGAGAGAGAGAGAGAGAGAGAGAGAGAGAGAGAGAGAGAGAGAGAGAGAGAGAGAGAGAGAGAAGGCTGACCTAAAAGAACGAATAGCGTGGTCCAGGAAGTTCACCTGCGAGATCTATTAAACTCTATAAAACACAAGTAAATAGCTCGTGACGGAGAGACTCATGATATAAAATCGCAAAGTGGAAGCAAAAGAGTTTTTCACCAGACAGATGCCAGATAACATCGAGGAGAGGCACGTCCGAGGGCTCATCGAGAGAGCGGCTGATCCCAAAATTCCAGGTGGAATAACAACGAGAACTACGACCGTGTTTATTAAAAATGATGTGTAGAATCAGTGAATAATGGTCTTTTTAGTGAGTTGTGCCCTCAAGCTCCAAGAATCAGATCTGATACCAGAAAGACATTCGTGAGTACAAAAACAATTATTTAAAGTCTGTAAACGAGGATTAAAGAAATAAGTTAGATTTCGTTATCTTGTTTAGTTTTAGTTTTCTTTATTGTTTAGAATTTATATTCCGTTCATTTCAATTTTGATTTGTTAATTAGTTTATTAAATTTGTTTGTTCTTACTATCAAGCCCAGTAAAGACCCTGAGACAAAGAGTAATTAGATGTAATTGCTGTAAAATTATAAAGTTGTATTTTCCTAGAACGCCACAAATAAAATAAAAAATTTGGGTTGTGAATTCGAGGAAATTAAATGTGCAAAGTAAGGCTGATAATTTGTATCTTTGAAGAATAAAATTTGTTTTTTTAATTAATTATTATTTTTTAATTAACGCCTTCCTTTTTGAATCATTATATTTTGGCGCCCAACGTGGGGGCAATTTAAAGTAAGTAATCATTCCAAGTTAATCATTTTAATATATATATATATATATATATATATATACACACACACACACACACACACATACACACACACACACACACATATATATATATATATATATATATATATATATATATTGAGTGGCCGGATTATTATAATACCAACTTCATGAATTTTGTTGGGTCACTTTTAAGCTTCAGTACTGCGGCGACTTTGGCCAACACAATCACCAAATGTGAATCTGAAGATGAATGAATATACAAGCATAAAATCTTGAACATGACTTTGGCACAGAAACCCTCATCAGAACTCAATCCAAAGCTTAAAGAATCCACAGGGATCAAATATTGAGGCCGACAGCACATTCAGCAAATATTAAGTCGAAGTTCAAAGGGTTCACAAGAAGCAGTAAATCTATCCTAAAGTTGAGTGTGAATTTGGCCCAAAAGAAGCACCAAATCTCAGTCCGAAGTTGAAATGACCCATAAGCATATAAGCATAAAACCCATAAGATAAAATACGGAGGGTGAATTTGGCCTACACAATCACCAGATCTCAATCTGAAGTAGAAATGACCAACAACATATCTCGTACTTGAAGGTGACTTGTCAACACAATCATCAGATCACAGGCAAAATATATATATAATACATGACGGTGACTTTGGCCAACACAATCATCAGATTTCAATCAAAAGCTGAAGCATCTCACACACGAGGGTGACTTTGCCACTACACAATCAACTTTCCCTGGCATCTCATGAAGCCTATGCGGAGAAGCACGATGAAATCTGACACCCTGCGCTACTTAGTGTGTGTGATAGGCTATGTAAGGTTAATACATGGTCTGGTCTTTTTTGTAGCATAGGAAGGGATCGAATTTGGACGAATGCGGAAAGGTAGAGCAAGGTACGCAAGTGTAAACAATGGCCACCTGCATCTTAAACTGCTAATCGACTAAATACGGTGATGGATGGAAAACTTGCATCTAGTAGGCTGGGCAGTTGGCACTTGTTGGGCTTGCTGTGGGGACGCAGCATTGCCAGCTCTATACGTCCACCGGATTTAGAGGGCAGCTGGCCGACTGCTCCAATTTCAACAGCAAACAACGCTTGCCGTTTGCGACTCCCGAGAATACACCCCGGACTAGTCGCCACGGGTTTATGGTAGCCTCATTTTAAAATCACCGACACAGACCCAGGGAGAGGAGGAGCCAATGCAGGAAGTTAGATTTCAGGAGAATTTATTTCTGTTAAATAATAATATAGAAGCCGAAATCCCTATTTTAAGCATCAAGCCATGGTTTTAGTTAATTAACCCATTGCACTCGAGGGCCATTTAAAACTGTCTTCAAACTCGGGGCTCCGCACTGCTAGCGGAAGGTCCTGGGTTCCATTCCCGATTCGGTCGACATTTTTGCAACCAAATTTGTTAATAAATATTTTTTGTATGTAAGAGATATTTCATTGGTTTGTTTTAGCGATGATGACATTACAAATAAATTAAACTGTCATCAACTTTTAATCCGAGTTCGCATGGATAGACCGGTTTCTCCTATATAGGATTTTTTCCGCTTTACGATTAATTTCTTCTTCCCTTTACTTGTGGGGGAATTGAGGCTATTTTATTGTAAATCCTATCTTATTGTTTGTATAATTTTTATTAATTAAACCTCATGTTCGTTTTTTGCAATTGTAATTTTTTTTGCAAGTGTATGTTGATACACGCGCTTTTTACGAGGTATATTAATAATATCTTGTATGTTAAAACTGGAGACAGATAAAAAAAATCTCATTATTTTCAGAAACGCCATGAAATTTCATTTCCACGACGAAGGTTGTTATTGTTGTTGTTGTCGATTGTGGGAGCGTTCGCTTACACCGTTTGTAGCGGCGGCGAGTTTCCCCACCGCCGCCGCCGACACTATAAATGGAAAGTTTGGCGTGGTTAATATCGGGCTGCTGCGAGGGTGGGTGTTGTTAATGGACGGGGTGGGATTAGAGCGCCCTCCTCCCCCGCCCCGAGCCACGTGGCCAAAAAGTAAACTGAGCATTGGGCGGCCGAGTGAGATGCAATCAATTCATTACGGAGGGTCTGGCTGGGCTGCCTGTTGAGTCAGTCAGTGCCGGCTGCCTCCCTCTGGGACAAATTGGCAGGCTCGCTCTTGAGTAATGCTAATAACGGCCCCTCGACCCTCGCATCACATACGTCACGCAACATCACTTCCACGGCGCGGCGTAAGGCTGTTGCCCTCGTTAGATAAACTGGGCAAAAAACCCACGAATCTGCGATAAAACCGGCTCTCAGTGATTTATTAGCCGAGTTGTCTCCCAAGCACTCTCCAAGAAATGGCACACGGTTCCGTTTCCAAACATGTTATATATACATAATACTTAAAGATAAAATCCGCTGTCTTTCATCACCACACGAATTTTCCGAACGCTTGGAGAAATTTAAATTCTGCAAAAGGTTGGCTGTACTAAAGAAAAGTATACTAATTAGATAAATAAATAGCAAAATAACAGGCAAAAAATATCTAGCACACAAAGTTTCTGCAATCCTTGTTGAATTTCGTCAGGTGATTCAAAAACCGCAAGAGCAGAAGCGCAAACCAGGTGAAGAACTCAAAAATAATTGAAGAAAACGTTCTGCGGAATTTATTTTGTCCTTTTATCTTTCAAACAACGGACAGTCAAACCGCTTTAGCCTGGATCAATTCTGGTGTTCCTCAGGGTAGCTTTCTAGAACCACTTTACACACATGTTAATTCCCAGAGCGCAAAAATTAAATATTAAGCAAATAAAATTAATTGATTTATTTTTACAATTACCATTACATTTCCTTAAATATGACCACTTAAATTTATTTATTAAATAATTATCTGTATATAAAATTAATTGATTTATTTTTACAATTACCATTACATTTCCTTAAATATGACCACTTAAATTTATTTATTAAATAATTATCTGTATATAAAATTAATTGATTTATTTTTACAATTACCATTACATTTCCTTAAATATGGCCGCTTAATTTTATTTATTAAATAATTATCTGAATTTGTTAATAATACCGTAAATGAACTCGCTGTAAGTGTGAAAAATATTTAATATGCTACAACGCAATCAGTGTAATAAAAATGTACTATCACGGCGTTTCGTCCCTTAATTGGAGACTTCATCAGGTTGTGGCAGATATGAGACCTTAATTATCAATTTAAGAAGAAAAATATCTTTAACGTAGTGGAGGATGAAAACTAATTAGTAAGTACATTTCCTAGATATTCAATTAATATTTTCCAAATAAAAATCAATTTAATCAATTAGTTTGTCAATTATTAATTAATTATTTTTCCTTGACACACGTCCCGTTTATTTACTAATTGTAATTAATTGAATTCTTAAAGGGAAATTATTTTCCATAGTTTCATCTCAATGAGCGAACAAAAAAAATAATTTAAAATGCACTGTAGTTAGATATTGATGACTCCATTCATCTTTTTGTTTAGTATTTCAATAATAAAAATACAAGAAAATTCTAGGGGGTGTTGTATATTGAGTTATAATTTTTTTCCCACCCTAATTAATTTTGTTTAGGTAAAGCTTAGCGCTCGATTTAAATCGTAGACGGAAAACAAAGCGTGGAAAAGACACACAGGATAAGATTGAAAAACCCAAGCCAATAAATAATAAGAGAATAAAAAAAACCCGGAAATTTTCATTCTTTAACACATCAATAAGAACCCTTAAGAGAATCTTCCAGCAACGAAAAAGTTCCTGATTTAAACTGAATAATTATGTTTTCCTCTAAAATAAATTATAAACCGGGTATGAATTTTTCCAGTATTTTCTTTATACTTTTAATTGAAAGTTTGGAAAAATTTCAGGACAATTTACAGAACATCTGCTCCCTATTTTTTATTTAAATATTTTTTTTTGTCGACAACTGTTTATTAATTTTCTTTCTAAAACTGCCACCGATATCAATCCAATTCCCAGATAAAGTATATAAAGTACACACTTGGAGTTATTTACGATTCATTTGCATATATATTATACAGATGCGTGTATTTTATGGTTATGTTTTTTTTGGGATGGGATGGGGATGGGATGGGGTGGATTGTTTCATTACGTTTGGATCTATTCGAGTGCGACACGTAATTGTTCCTTTTCCGTGGAGGCGGCAGGGGCGGGGGGGGGGGGGAGACTTGACTGGCGTATCCATTACAGTGATATGACATTATCTGTCACGCTTGTTACGAGACTTGACATATGTCGACAGCTGGCAACATGGCAATTGTGGGAGGGGCTTAACAAACAGAAAGATAATTGTGTCTAATTGCTCCTCCTACCGCAGTTCTTTTCTTCCGTCATCAGACAAGGGGCAGAGCGGTGGGGTGTTACTTCTAAATTATCCACTTTAAATCGCAACCACACACGCCCACCCACGCAACATAAATTCTGCCGTCAAACAATGATATTTTACTCGAGAAACGTATCACTGTTTATTTTATTATTATTATTATTTAAACAATCCCGTAATGCGTATATCAACTTTGGTTAATGCCTTGGTTATTGATTCATTTGATTAATAATCTTCGGAATTACTAATGGTGATTCCATTAGATTTTGATTTACGAATGATCATGTAGAAATATTTTATTATATATGATAAATGTAATTTGGTTTTCAATAAATAATTATTTGTAATGACCAATACATAATTTTAATGAAGGTCTCATCATATTTTGATTGTCCATATGATGAAGTGACAAATTATGGATGAAACGTAGTGATAATTGTTATAATTTTATGGTTACTGTTACTATTTTGGGAATTAAATATTTATTGTGTTATTATATTTCGATAATTGTCAAATATATAATATTTTATATATATATATATATATTAACTTTAATTTTCCTCGTAGACATAAATAAATATATGCGTCTGTTTTGAATAATATCATCACTCTACAAATATTGAATATAAAATCTTATCTTAGATTGAAAATATTTGTCTGAATTAGTTTTAAATTAATTAATGAATAATTAAAATAAGTATGAGATTTCGGTAAAAAAAATTACAGACACCAGAATTGAATCGATGTGTAAAAAATATTCATGGGTGTAAAGTGTAAAGGAATTATGGATGATGACAACGTTTCAGGTTTGTAATTTCAGCGATGTAAAAAAATAAATCATTTCGGAATCATTCTTATATTAATTAGTAGTTCGTTAAGAATATGTAGACGCTCCACTTAAAATTTTCCATTACATAAAATCCGGCGTTTAATTAAACCAGTTTACTAACAGGAAGGAGTTAAACCAGGTGGTTATAAACCAAATACTCGTGTGTGCAGTTTGAATTTTTAAGTCTCCTCCAAGAAATTTTACTGAACCCAATATTTGTTTCCCCCTATGATCGACAGAAATGCATTCAGGAGCGTATTTTCCGCTCTACTAAAGTTCCTAATAAATTATCTTCTACACCTGAGTAAAGCAACAATGATCAGTGAAACGTAATGTGGGAGTTTCCTTTTCACACACATAATAATCTTGGTCTGTTTATTTGGCTGTTTTATCATTTATACTTTGTTTCATTTTCAGAAAGCGAAATATAATATTAAGCTTCTTTAATCATGTTAAATTAACTTCAGTAAATTTTTCGTCACGGCCAATCAAAAGCTAGGTTTTGATTAAATATATCATCGTCTGCTCGTTACAAAGTCGAATGAGAATGATCTTTGGTAAGCTTGTAGCAGACAGGGACGCGTAAAACAACACCAGCAGGTAAAATTACTTTAGAAAATTTTAAAATTAATTTACTGGTCCCGAAAAAAAAAGATAGATTTCAAGATAAAGAGATAAATAGGAAAGTGAACTGGATAATCTTTTTTTTTTTTTTTGGGGGGGGGGGGGGCAACAGGCTACATGAGGGTAATCCACACGGTGGCAACTCCCCTTTAATAGCATAGGAAGTGATTTGAAAGGGAGGATGCTGAAGGGTAAAGGAAGGTAGCCAAGGGTTAACTAGGGCACCCGGGCTATATTAAAAGGATCCTACCCGGCATTCGACTAAAAGTAATGCAGGAAAAACCCTAGAAAAACCTGAATCAGGCAGTCGGGCATTGGGTACTTGTCCCACGCCCTTCCGATAGCGGGAGAGGAGTTTGCTGTGGGGTCGCAGCTTATCCTTCTCCGTGCCTCGACCAGTTTAGGAGGCAGCTGGCCGACTGTTCCAATGGGAATAGCGGACAAGTCTTAGCGTATGCCCAAGGTCTGTGACCCCGGAACAAACACCTCTCAGAACAGGCCGAGGTGCCTCGGCTTGTGGGAACCTAAGTTCAAAAACGGAGAGGAAAAGGCATCCCCAAAGGTAGCCCCTTCGTGTCTCCCCTACAAGGTTCTGCCTGCGAGAGAACATCCATCACAGGTATCCATAATTGAAACCATTTATTTAATATGAAGACGGAAACAACCCCAAGTAAAATTAATTTTTTTAATTAATTAAGAACGAAACAATCAATTATTTGTTAAACAGCGTTGAAAAAAAACATAGTTTTATATATTCAATCACGTTCCAGTATGTTTTTAATTACCATTCACGTTTACTTGTGTCTCAAATTATTTATATACGTAAACGAAAAAAAAATACTCGCACGAGATCATTCATGGGGTGTGGAATAATGAATTATAATTTTTACCCCCCACCCATAATTATTTGTTAAATTCTGCTGTAAAAATTACAGTTTCCTATCTTTATTATAGTTCATGATTGTTATTATTCTCTATTTTCCTCGCATTATAATAAATGGTAAAAAAAACTATCATGCAAGAAAATTCAAGGAATGTTGAATAATAACTTCTGATTTTTATTCGCCTAATAAAATTGATAAATTCTGTTGTAAAAATAAATCCAGTCCTTGTATGCCTTTTTATTATTTTTTGCGCCGTCTTAATTTTTTAAATACTGAAATCTACAACTTGTTGAATAATGAAATATAATTTTTATTCCCGTATCTGCAGGGGTTAATGGTTAGTAAATTGTCCTGAAAAATAGGATTTTCTTTAATTAAACTCGCTCTTGTAAATTTTAAATTAGTTTCTTTTCTGGTTTTATTAAAATATTTCAATAATAAAAATACAAGAAAATTCTAGGGGGTGTTGTATATTGAGTTATAATTTTTTTCCCACCCTAATTAATTGTTCAATTAAGCTGAAAAAAATGTAATTTTCTCTATTTAATCACATTAAGGTATATTTTTTAATTACTATACATTTTTACAGACATTAAACTATTTAAATGCGTAAATGAAAAAATACTTAAATATTAAAAAAAATTTACGCTGTGTTGATTAATAAATTATGTTTTTATTCGTCTAATTAACTGTTAATTTTTTCTATAATTAATCCACTTTTTTATGATTTTATCGTTATTTATTTTTCCTAATATATTATATAATTTAAATACTGAAATGAGAAGAAAAAAAAGATCTGTGTAAGTAATATCTAGGGGTTGTTGAATAATGAATTTTAATTTTCTTAGCACCAATTAAACCACTTTCACTCAGTAAGAATTTATTCAACAACCTGGACTTTTCCGCCCATCAATGACCATAGCCATTGAAGAATTGTGCATGGTTGTCTTTAACCATTTAACAATCACCAATCAGTTACTTATTACTTAATATTTAACTGTTTATATTTACAATTAATACATAATTCCTTCTCCAACAATTTAAAATATTTATAACCTCAGTACTCCTCATACTATCCTTAATTGTGAACAATACCACGTGAGTACTACGTCACGTACTACGCTATTCAATTACCCACTTTTAATTACAATATTTTTTATTAATTTAGACAAAATATTCCATTTCTTCTTTAATATTTATTTTTTGATTATATTTTATTCACATAACTATATGTTTAGACAAATAAATTGTCCTGATGAATAAAAAAAATCTTTCTGTATTTTTATTTTTAGGATCAGGATGGAAAAATTTCGACCGGACCGGGAAGTGAACCCGTTTAATTTAAAATATTTCACAGTCTACTTGTAAGCTTCTTGTGTTTCTTCCACATTTTTTTATAGTTAACCATGTTTTTGTATTTTTCTATTACAATATTCTGTTTTATTCACATATTAAAATATTTCAAGACGTAAATAAAAACATACACATTCGAGAAATGTTATTGTAGGTGTTGTACATTTGAATTTTTATCCCCATAATTATCTGTTCAATTTCGCTGTAAAAATAGAGTTTTTAGAATTTCTGCACATTATTTTTTCTTAATTTACTTAAATAAGTTAACTAAAATAATACCAAAAAAATTCCTGGGGGGTTGAGTAGTAAATTAATTTTTTAATACCTAAATTATCTGTTTAATTCTGCTGTAAAAACTCAGTTTTCTGTATTTAACCACATTATTGTATGTTTTCTATTATTATTCATTTTTATTGACACATTAAATTATTTAAATATTAAAGATACGTATGTAAGTACATCCTGTTTAAAAAAATTATAATTCAAAACAATTGGAAGCCTTTATTGACCACTCCTCTATTTTCCGCAACTCTATTACAAATTGGTTGTCATTACTTAAGACGTTTTCGGGCATATTCATGAATCTTTTACGCATAATTATTTGTTAAAGGCAAATAAAAATTAATGAGTTCTATATATAATGAAGTTCTTGAGTTTTTATTACTACTTTTTTTTTTGCTGACATCTCTTTGATGCGTTATTGGGGGTCCTCGTGGCGACGTCCTCCAAAATAAATTGCTTAATCTGTTTGTATTGTGGAGGGCGAAGTATTGATGCTAGGGGGTGAGGTTATGATTCTTTTATGCTCTAGTCGGAGGCGTGCGAGTCGATTTTTTGATGTGGTTCGACCAAGGGGTGGAGGGGGATAGAACTTTTTTTTTTAATGTTTACTCGACTCTCACTCTATTGGGCCACGGATTTATGGCTTTGAGTCACGCGGTCGCGGACCGTTGAAATGAGAGAAAATATTCGGCGGGCGTGTGACGTCACCGGAAACGGAAACAGACCGTCCAGCCATCCGGCACCAATCGGCGCGGAGGCCTCGTTCTCCTTCTTTCCTCGCCTTTCCCACAATTATATAATTTAAAGGGAAAAATTCCTCAGTTGCTTTTTCGCCGTAGAATCTTGCCTAGAATCTGGTGTGAAGCAAGAACTGTGTAAAAATAAATATTTTCTTGTGAGGATCCTCATATTAATACGGAGGTTGTCAAAATGTTTCAGATTCTTCATTCCGTAAATAAGAAAACTGGGAAACAAAAATCTTTAATGCGACTGAAACAGATAAATAGTACGCAAGAATTTATAAGAAAAGACTTAAGGCTGTGACGTAACGATTATTAAATTAATTAGTAGTTTGTTAAGAATATGTAGACGCTCCACTTAAAATTTTCGAATACATAAAATCAAGCATTTAATTAAACCAGTTTCCTAACAGGAAGGAGTGAAACCAGCTGGTTATAAACCAAATACAATTTTTTTTGTTGCAGTTAAGGGTAGATTTTGGCCCAACGTTATAACGGTTTATCATTTATAAATTCTAACGACTGAGAAAATAATTATAATTGCCTCTGGAACAGATTAATTAAAGATTCATTGGTTATTTTCCTTAGAAATTTGGTTAAATTGGTAACCCTGCGTTACTGCGTTTATTAGCTAAGTTTTTCTAATTTTTGTTTCTCAGAATGTGAAAGCCCCAAAACATGGGTAAATAAGATACTTTTATTACAATATGGAGTAAATACCAAAAGTCTGGAATGAAGTATAGGAAAACATTTACAAGTATTCGTGAATTATTTCTTTCAATAAACAGTCACATTTAAATAAAACAAATCAAAAGTTCAATGAAGGAGGAAGCTAATATAATTTTTAACATAACGTCAAAAGTATTGAAAAAGCTCTTACGCTAATTGTAGTTGAGAATTTTCGGGAAAATTTAAGAAAATTGGAGGGACTAAAAGAGAAATGACACAAAAACAAGGTGGAAAGAAGATACCCTGGAGTTTCAATTAGTAAAAAAAAGAAATTATTCATATCACTGCAGACAATTACAGACCATTTTACCTTTTGAACCAATTTGGTTTATCACAATCCCCTACATCACTTCAAGCTGAATAACAGAAAAATCAGACCACGGGGAAAAAATCATTATCGTATTCGAAATTAAAATTATCCAATTAAAACTCTGATTATCAGTGAAATAAAAAAAATCATTTCATTTATTGTGTATTAATTAATACGAAGAAAATTTCTATTAATACCATATTACATTGTTTACAACTTAAAGGTATAACCAATAATTCAATTACTCAATAATAAAATTATTAATTACAATTTTCATCATTTTTGTTGTAATTATTAGTGGAAACTGGTTAATAATAATCAAAAAAATATATTAGCACTCATTAAAAATTACTTGTTTTAATACATTGTTATTTTTCTTCCCTTTTTGGGCATATTACTAAAGACTTAATTAAAATATAGAGTAAATTTGAATACAACAGTTAAATTGAAAAATTTTAAACTTCAACACGACCGAAAATTTAATTAATGTGGAATAATAAATTTTTCAATACGTATCTCCAATTTACAATAATTATATTTAATATAAATTACAATTTTTAATTGTTATAAAATTAATTTCATGTTAATATTTATCAAAATAAGATGTCGTTTCTACAGATATATATAGAATTATATTTTCAATAAAGCTCCTTAAATACATAAAAACTATATTAAAATAGTTTTTATTTTCCTGATAATCAGGGATTTTCTTAAATAATTTTTATTATTTTAATATCAATCTTATTCTAAATTATAACAGAAAAATTGTTTTGGGAAATGTGTCGAAAGTAGCATATTAACTCATCTGCGTAGAAAATCTTGTAAGTTTTTAACAAAAACGAAATTTTTAGTGGCTAATTACATGCATTAATTATCCTTAGAACGAGTCCAGATTTTTTTTTTTGGGGGGGGGGGAACAGAATTGGAGGGGGCAGGGAGGGGGGCACACCTGACTGAAGGCAGGATTTCCTTTTATTTAAGAAAAAAAAACCCTAATGCATTACTAATTGAGGAAACATGAGACCCACACATTAAATTCCCAGGGTCCAGTTTCGTAATTCACGTTATTGTCCAATGACAAATCTCATTCCAACGACAAGATTTATTACTGCTTTCGACACCAGTTACTAGTTTCGATCCCGGTCACGTCAAGTGCGTCACTAAACTGTCGGGTCAAAAAAATATTTTTCCACTGTCCACTGATATATTTAGCATTTACAAAGGATTTGATATATCTGACAGATAAATCAATTATAATATAATATATGTGTATATAAGGAGTAAATACCAAAATATTAAATCAATACAGGCCGCCCCAAAAGTAAGAAACTTCCCTAATTTCACCGAAGAAGGACACTCAAGTTTTTTAACTTAATTTTTACAACAAATCATGCGTATAAACTATAAATAATAAAGATGTATATAGGAGTGGTTGGTATTGAAAAACAGAGGCCGTAAATTTTACAAATATATATTATTATTTGGCTCGTTACATACTTTACAGAACAATTGGAAAGGATTTAGCAGTTATCTGAGATATAATTAATTAAATATAACTATAAAGTCGGTACTGTTATTTTTCAAATATAAATAAATGATTTTGTAGACGATTATTTTGTGAATTTTCCGAAAAATTAATTGTCCTTCCCTGGAACATCCTCTTAAATATCTAATTAATTTATCTCTGCAATATCTCTACCGTTATCCTTCGTCCTTCCTCTTCAATTCTTCGTTCTTATTATTTTTACTGAGAAAATAGATTTTCCGACCATCACTTCATCATTGATACCACACTAGAAATTACTCTCAGGTTCGCATTGACAAATCATCACCTAATTACTTCTTGAATCAAGCATTCGTTATTCCGGGATAAATCTATATAATAGTCTTCCGGACGAAATAAAAACATTATAAATACAAAATTTTATTATAAAATTATATTTTGATATATATATATATAAATTATGATATATATATATATATATATATATATATATATATATATTATGATATAAATTTATATTATGACGTATCCTATTTCCTTGACCGAGGACTAATGGAATGAATAATAAATCAAAATCTATTTTTTTTACAATACTTGGTGTTTAATCGTTGATCAGTAAATTAGTTATATTTGAGCCGTGTAAAAAGACATAGTAAGATTAATACCGACACTGTATTTCTAATTCAGTTGTTTTTGAAGTGATTATTAATTAGTTACATAAATAATAAATTCAGCCATTATGTCAGGAAAAAAATACTAACTAATTAAATGGTTTAATTAATTAATAAATTTTTCTAACATTAATTTAAAATATTAGTCGAAAATTGGTGTGGACTAATTTCGGATTTAATTAATTACTCATTTTTTCTGACTATAATTTACAGAATTACGGAAGAAACGTGGTATTGAATCATTTTTTCAGTTTAATTAATTGATAAATTTTTGTGACATTAAATTACAAAATTGTAGTCGAAATATTGTGTGGACTTATTTTTGGGTTTAATTAATTAATTAATTTTTTTAGATTAATTAAAAAAGTCGATATTTGGTATGAAATAATTTTAGGTTTAATTAATTACTAAAGTTTTCTGAATATAATTTACAAAATTGCGGAAGAAACGTGGTATTGAATCATTTTTTTAATTTAATTAATTGACCAGTTTTTATCATTAATTTACAAAATTGTAATTGAAGTGTCGTGTGGACTGATTTTTGGGTTTAATTAATTACTAAGTGTTTCTGACTATAACTTTCAAAATTGTGGACGAATCGTGGTACGAACATGATTTTTTAATTAATTAATTGATAAATTTTTCTGACATTTATTTACAAAATTGTAGTCGAAACATGGTATGGACTGATTTTTTGGTTTAATTAATTGATAACTTTTTCTGGCCTTAATTTTCAAAATTGTGGACGAAACGTCAGTAATAACTGATTTTCTGTTTTAATTAATAATTTTTTCTGTCATATCGGCTGAATTGTTTATTTATGAAATGATTGTTGACAGATTATGTTAAAAATTATAATATTAATTAGTTAGTTTTTTATGTTTTCAGACGTAGAGTTTTCTCTGTGGAAAACAAAAATGGTGCTCCATTCTTGACGGTCTACCATTCACACTTGAGGCATTTTTTCGTAGTTCCCACCGTATTAACCATTCAAGCGCCCCCCCCCCCACCCTGCTGCGGGCTCCTGTGTGATTCATGGACACAATTAGGCGGCCTTCTAATAAATGCATTTTAAACTGCGCTTTAGCAGCATAATTAACCTCTGTGTATGCAGCCCAGTTTTGTGATATCAAGTTATTAGCATACGACTAACGGTCTCGGCTCGGCTCAGCTACCAAGGTCTAACGAAATCCCTCAACGATGTAAAAGAATGACGGAAGAATAATGAGGATCTGAAATTTATATTTGTCTGGCCAAGAAGACAGAGGATGAACGAAGGAAACCGCCACTTTTGCTCCTAATAGGTATAAAGACCCGCAGTGTCTACCTCGTGATTCTTCATTCGGGTGCTAAAAATATCGATGTGGCTGTTCTTTTCTCACCAGGACTAAATCTTCACAAATGTTCAGCCTCTCGCACTGATATTCGTCTGTTTCCCTGACGATGGTGGAAAGAATTTCTTTTCCGTCCTAAACGTCGGAGTAATCCCCCACTTTTCAGTCTACATAATCCTTTTTAACGTAGCTATTCTCTCTAATAATTTATTACTTCATTTTTCGAGTAACCTGATCAGTCTGGTTTATCCTACATATTTTCTGTATCTTCCTGCATTTTTTCAGCTTAAATTTTTTCCTGGTGTGTCTCGACAACCTTCTTAATATTCGTTCTCCATCTCTTTTCCATCGCTTCGTTTTTGTTTATTCCAGCAAGTGCAATACTGCGATAATGACTTATAACGAACATGAGCCATCGAAACTGTTAAATTCAAAATAAAATCTACGTTAAGCGGTCTAAATGAATTTACAGTTCCCTTCAATCCTGAAATAAAACTATGATGTCCTTTATCAGAGCTTTTATTGATTATTATATTAGCCCTCCAAAGAACAAACAGAACAAGTATTTTTTTAGGGTAACAAGCTACATGAGGGTAATCCACATAGTGGCAACTCCCCTTTAATAGCATAGGAAGGGATTTGAAAGGGGGGAATGCGGAAGGGTAGAGGAAGGTAGCCAAGGGTTAACTATGGCCCCCGGGCTATAGTTTAAGTGTCCTACCCGGTATTCGCCTAAAAGTAATGCAGGGAAAACCCTAGAAAAACCTGCATCAGGTAGGTCGGGCGTTGGGTCAAATAAACCACCACATACGAGACAACATTGAAAATACACCAATGAGAGACACAGACACAAAAAGGTAGGAAAAATACGCAAAATACATATATCAGAAAATATATGTATATATATAACAAAATATATAAATATTTATATAACGGAAACTTTGTAAATCAGGAGAAACTGTTAAAGGTGGAGAAATACATCAGTACATAAGGATTAATATGTAAACGAGAAAAAATAAACTTGATACGAACACATGAAAATATTTTCGAATAATCACATGGTTGGGTGAGGAAAAAAACATTTACACAAACATATGAAGAAATTCATAAAAGAGACAATTTGTAAATGAGAATAAACTGATAATGGAAAATACTGTATTAATTTAAATGGAGAGGTAAGACATTACGAATTATGTATGGATGAGATAAACGCATCGTGGTTTATCCGTCATGTTTCTTTCTGCTTCTTTAGCTTCCTATTTTTATACTTTCTGTGTCTCTCCCTTCTGATTTCGAGTTCTTTCCCTTCCATCAGTGGTTATTCTTCTGCCCCTCGAGGTACCCTTTTCCGAATCTGCTCCGTTATTGTATATTTTGTTACTATTAATGCTTTTCAGTTTTCCAAAATGCTGTCCATGCCGGTATTTATTGCAAGTCTTCCAAAATCCTGGGATGATCCACACAAAATTACAATGGCGTTAGAAAAATCTTAGTGTTTTAATTTTGGGCGGGATCCGCTCGTTTGACCGACACACACGTTTGCTCTAAGGACGTTTTCCCGACGACAATATCCCGATTGACGTTTGACCGACCGGACATTATCCCTGATGGCGAGTTTTTTCACTATAAAGCATAATTTTAAAACTGTAAAACACTTAATATGTTAATGAATAAGAAATATAGCCAATAGAGACAAAAAAAGGGGTAATATAAATACCACACAACGTTTCTGTGATCCTTGTTCCTTTCGTCAGGTGCTAAGAAGAGCCTAGAGCGACACAACTTTTGAGTGGCTAGTGCAGTTGTGTCGCTCTAGGCTCTTCTTAGCACCTGACGAAAGGAACAAGGATCACAGAAACGTTGTGTGGTATTTATATTACCATTTTTTTTGTCTGTATTGGCTATATTTCTTATTCATAATTAAAATAAGTATATAATAATAATAATAAATATTTAACGATACTGAGGGAATATAAAATAATATCTACAGTATGAAAAATCAAATTAAATACTCAGTAGATGAAACGTAATTATTTTCAGATTTAACATCTCATAAAACTTGGAACTACACATGACACTAGAATAAATATAAAACATGACACAAGCACACTGAAGGATGACGAACATAAACAATCGACAGACGAGTTACTTAACGTAACCTGAAGATGATGACCGCATTGTATTGATAACCGTTTCTTCAAGAATATTTCTGGTATTTTATTTCTAAGCGTGATGACTGCATTTCTGATCTATTAATAACTGTTTCTTAAAGAATATCTCTGGAAATTTATTTATAAACGTGATGACGTTGTATTAATAACCCTTCCTTAAAGAATATCTCTGGCATTTATTTATAAACGCGATGACTGCATTGCCTACCTTTCTTATTCATTATTTTCTATCAGACGTAAATTTTTTTCATTTTAACTTAGTATGTTAGTTATCATATTATTATATATGATTATTATTGTAAAATAAGTTACTCTATTATTCGAGGAGCAATTTCAACCAAACTTTGTACACGTGTCACTTAAGATCCAGGAACAAACCCTATGGATTTACTATAATTCTAGCAGCCCTATAGGGGGGTGGAGGTAGAAACGGACGGTATAACGGCATATATTGGTGACCAATAAATAGTTTACGGGGTTGTTCTCAATAATAATCTCACTCTCGATGTTTTCAGTCAAAATTTCTCTCTTCCTCCATTTCCTGTTCTCCGTATTCCTTAAATAGGGACATCCCCTGTCTTACTCCTATCGTGATAATTGCATTATTTTCGTGTCCATCAATTCTAATTACTGCTGTCTGACTTCTGCATAGGTTAAAGACAATCCTTCGTTCTCGTTTTTTCCCTTCGAAACATCTTCAAAATGCTAAGAAGTTTGTTCCAATTCCTAATATCATATGTTGATAATGAAGATTAAATTTTTCTTTCACTGTTACACAAACTCCTGGTACAGACAAGCCTGTATTATCTTAAATTGATGAAGTTTACATCAAAGTTCCTTAACCAGTTGGTTTTTTAATCAAGTACAGTCCCACTCCATATTTCTGCACCTGATAGCGACTTACACAACAATTGATATGTAAATTGCAATTTTGCATGTCTCTTTAATTTAATGAATGTATGTCAGGGGCTCCTGCTGGAAATATGCAATCGTTGGTATGAAAGAAATGACATCAATGAATATATTAAATTGATACGAGGGAGTATGAATACGTAACGTGGTTTTGAAATAGTCCCTCTCACTAACTCCTTGGTTCGACAGCCCATGAAGGGCCTTGGCCTACCGAGACGGCTGCCAGACTGTCATCTTACATGACACATTCTGTGGAGTTAGGAGTGACACCTGGTCAGAGTGTCGATTCTCCCACAGCCTTAAGCCCAGTTTTCTTGACCAGGACGAACACAAACATGCCGGGATTCGAACCCGGGACCTCTGTGATGCGAGGCAATGTCGCTGGCCACTACACCACAGCAGGCCGGCGAAATAGTCCCTCTACTTGATTTAATATTCTGGTGACATGTTTACGTAGTAGAAAAAATGGCCAACTGTTCCCCTGGTACCATTACATCTCCCATCCCCATAAAAAAAATCAGTAAGACATTATTCCATTCGGATTATTACTTTTTTAATATCGATATTTATTGTATGATAGATGTGACGTATCGACTTCCAAGTGGCGGAGTGATACTAAATTTCTTTTTGATATTATTGTAAGGGCCGGTGTAGTGGTGTAGTGGCCAGCGTCATTGCCTCGCATCACAGAGGTCCCGGGTTCGAATCACGGCATATGGGCATGGATGTTTGTGTTCGTCCTGGGGTTAAGGCTTGTGGGGGAATCGACACTCTGACCAGGTGTCACTCCTAACTCCACAGAATGTGTCATGTAAGATGACAGTCTGGCAGCCGTCTCGGTAGGCCAAGGCCCTTCATGGGCTGTCGAGCAGAGGAGTTAGTTAGTTTTATTATTGTAAAGAGGTACCAATTAATTCTTCATACGCAAAGGACTATTTAAGTGAGCCGTGATTAGGAAATCCTTTCTTTAATAAGGAAAGTGATGAGTCGGAAATCTCATCGCCTACTTAACAAAAACAATATGTGTATAAAAACAGAAAATAGAAAAATTAACAAGGAAGACAGAAGTAAAAAAAGTAGAGAGAGAAAAATCAACAAGAAAGTTTATATCCGGAAGAATAAACCGAATTCAGTTTGAAGATTTGTGATGAAAAATTTCTAGATATGCTGTAAGTAGGATATGTCTGCTCGTCCCTGAAGGGGCCTTCGTAGCCGATAGAAACGTTTGAAGAATTTCTGCTTTCCCTGTTATATCTTTGCCGACTTTTTTGCTCGCAGTTGAATCATTTATTTCATTTTCCTCTTCATGCGTCCTTATTATTTATTTTTCTCTCAGCCTTTACAACTAATATTTTCGGTTTATTCATTCTGTTTCTTTTTTAGGCGTTGATTTCATTCGCTGCTATTTTAAATAATTTTGTTTTTGTTTAATTTTAGTTTTTTTGGTTAATTTTCTGGTTGCTCATCTTTGGTGTTTATTTATCTCACGGCCTTTCGTCTAAATATATGGCTTCTTATATTTTTTTAATCATCTTTGTAGTAGATTTTACTCTCCGTATTTTTCCTAAATTGGTTTTCCGACTTTTTTGCTCGCAGTTGAATCATTTATTTTATTTTCTTCTTGATGCGTCCTTATTATTGATTTTTCTCTCAGCCATTACTACTAAATTTTTCGGATTATTCATTCTGTTTCTTTTTTAGGCGTTGGTTTCATTCGCTGCTATTTTAAATAATTCTGTTTTTGTTTAATTTTAGTTTTTTTTGGTTAATTTTCTGTTCGCTCATCTTTGGTATTTATTTATCTCACGGCCTTTCGTCTAAATATGGCTTCTTTTTTTTAAATCATCTTTGTAGTAGATTTTACTCTCCGTACTTTTTCCTAAATTGGTTTTCCGACTTTTTTGCTCGCAGTTGAATCATTTATTTCATTTTCCTCTTGATGCGTCCTTATTATTTATTTTTCTCTCAGCCTTTACAACTAATTTTTTCGGGTTACTCATTCTGTTATCTTTGTTTTTGGCGTTGATTTCATTCGCTGCTATTTTAAATAATTTTGTTTTTCTTTGGTTTTATTTAATTTTTGTAAATTTTCTGTTCGCCCACCTTTGGTGTTTATTTAACTCAGAGATTTTCGTCTAAATATATGGATTCTTATATTTTTTATCATCTTTGATGTAGATTTTACTCTCAGTATTTTTCCCTAAATTGGTTTTCCGTGTTTGGGTGTTATTTTTCTTGATTTATTTCCCTTCGTTATTGATGTGTCTTTGCGCTAATTTCAGTAAATATACTTTCATTTATTAATTGGTTCATTATTCTTCTTATTCCCTTTGTTGAAGATTTTTCTCTATTGAAGTAAGTTCCATTTGTTTTGGTTTATTTTTCTTGTTTTGTAATATATTATTCTCTCAGTCTTTTTTTCTAAATAGGTACAGTTTTTGGGTTTATTTTACACTCCGCTTTTCCCGCTAATTTTTTTTTGGTTTATTCTTATTAATTTTTCTGTCCTTTGACTGTCTTTATTGTCGATTTTCTACTTTTTCATCTTAATTTCACTTCTGTTGTTATTTATAGCGAGACTATGGAATAACTGGTTTCCTCTTCAAACAATGACGCTACATTATTGTCAAGAAAATTTCAAATCTAGATTGAATTGAGGATGGGATAAGGAGAAGCGGAAACGAAGGAAAATGAACCGTGCTTTGGTTCGAAACGAGCGGAGTGCGTCGTCTTTTCCCCCCGTTATTGATTGATAATGTGCGTTAGCTATTGTTGAGTTTTTGTTTTCGCAAAGGTTCTTTGAGAGCCGTCGTCGCTAATGGAGGCTGGCAGGGTCCTCCTTCTCCTGGCTGTTATAGGACGCGGGAAGCTTGCTTGTTACCCTTGCAGACGCCCAATTAGGTGGCTATTGAGAGGCGTGGGAGAGCTCTCGCCGCTGACTCAACTTGTTGGCCCCTTTAGTTGGATCAATCTTGCTGCACAATGATGGGAAAATGGTCGCCTTAATCCAGCGTGCGTGAAGTGCTGTAACTCTGTGCGTCACAAGAAAAGGGGACCGCCAATGTTTTCTCAACAGGAGAGAGAAAAAAAAATTGCCCATTTATTTAGGAGTGAACAGGCATCAGCGGGCGACACGTCAGTTATGACGTAACCAAATCGTTTAGGAGGGTGTGACGTAGACAGTATGGCGTCTACACTTTCCTCTTAAAATTCTCCTGCAGCGAATATCATAGAATAGAATACAATTTCAATCCAGAGAGTCTCACTGACAAGTGCCTCTAAATTAATTATTAATTAACTGAATGTGTATAACTCAGTGCTAATGGGAAAAATTCCAGTGAAAGCTTCAGAAATAAATAATACAATTATCATTTTATATTTTTTTGTTAACCTATTAAATGAACAGAATTTTTTTTGCACTCAATAAAACAAAACAAAATCACTCCACCCTACATGTGATTATTTTATACATACGGGATAATTGCACTTCAAATACAATTTACACAACAGAAATTAATAGGGATGAAATACTTCTACAAAAATATTTTTATCCTGACTATTAAAAACGTTGTTTTGAGTTTCTTTTCTTTTTAGGGTAACAGATTACATGAGGGTAATTCACATGGTGGAAACTCCCCTTTAATAGCATAGGAAGGGATCTGAAAGGGGGCATGCGGAAGGGTAGAGGAAGGTAGCCAAGGGTTAACTAGGGCTCCCGGACTCTAGTTTAAGGATTCTACCGAGCACCCGCCTAAAAGTAATGCAGGGGAAAACCCTAGGAAAACCTGCATCAGGTAGGTCAGGCATTGGGCACTTGTCCCACGCCCTTCCGATAGCGGGAGAAGAAGTTGCTGTGGGGTCGCAGCATTCCCTTCTCCGTACCACGACCAGTTTAGGAGGCAGCTGGTCGACTGTTCCAATGAGAACAGCCAACAACTCTTACCGTATGCCCAAGGTCTGTGACCCCGGAACATACACCTCTCAAAACAGGCCCAGGTGTGCCTCGGATCGTGGGAACCTTAGTTCAAAAACGGAGAGAGGAGAAGGCATTCCCAAAGGTAGCCTCTTCCTGTCTCTTCTACAAGGTTCTGTCTGCGAGAGAATAGCCCTCGCAGACAGCTTTTTCAAAGTTTCTGTCTATATGTACATTAGGTTTCCATAATTACCTTGAACATTCTTGGAGAGTTTTTAAATTTATTGTACTGTATTCAGAATGTTTGTTTAAAAATTAGACGTATCTGCATTCCAGTCTATTTTCTGTTCTTTTGTTACAAATGTGACAGATTTAAAAGGTTTCTTATAAAAATGTATTATTATTTCTTATGTAGAACTAAATTTATTACAACCGTTGATTACGAAAATACCGTCACATTCGTGATATCAGAAGTAATGTAAAATTCCTTGACGAGTGTTAGTTGCGGGAGGACAAAATCAGAATATTCAAAGGATACGAGCAACAAAAAAACTGAAGCGAGAAGACTGTGTGACTTGGTTGGGAATTAACTTTACTGGAACCGACCTACACCTGGATAAAAATGTCAACTGAGTAGAAACACGCTCGAGAAAATTTAGTCTATTCCTTAAATAAAACTGCATAATTTCTGTGCAGGTGCTAATTTTAGAATTGTTTATTAATGTTTTATTTAAATAGAGTCTCTCGGTATATTTTCCTACTGGAAATTCTAGAAATTAGTTATACACGAAGTTTGGTCCTTACCTTAGGACTTATTTAGGTATTAATTAAAATACTTTTCTGGGGTTTTGATGGCATATAGAAATTAACGCCCCAGGAGGTTATAATTTAAGTTCGAAACGTTGTGTATGTACGAGAAGAATTTGTAAGTTATTTTTTAAATATTTTATTTCGACTTTATTCGCCATTAATATTTTCATTATGAATTATAAAACTCTATAAACATGATTCTGTAATTAATTATTAATATTGGTAATACAAAATGTTACGACAATTTCAATATCCTTTAAATTTCAAAATTAATAAATGTATTGAAGATGTTTATTTTAAATAAATATATATAAGTATCTTCCAAAAATATAATCTCTGGATCAATTACCTAATAACATTATATAAAGTATAATTAATAATTATGTATATAGCTTTCACGCGATAAACATTTTTAAATGTAATTATCTGACTATTTAATTTCACAATACTTTAATTAATTGACAATTAGTCACAAAAAATTAAACCTAACCTAATCAAAATATTAAAGAGGTTAACTACAAAATTAAAATTAATGAATCAATGTTGTTCATCTGATGAAAGACCTGATTTTGGACAGGGTAATATATTAGTGATATTTTTAATAAATAAAATGTTTTAATTTTCACAATATTTAGTATTTAATTTAAAAACCATCTTCTAATTTTGGTGTAATAATATTCAAAGTTTAGTTTATAACGTTTCAAAGCATTGATACATATTTGAAAATCCAATTTATGGAATCTGAAAGTTTCTATAAAGAGTTTTTAATTTTTTTAAGTTTATTAATAACGATATTGATTGAGTTTATATAATTGATAAATAGAATTTCAGAGTTCTTTCTGTAACCTCTTCATTAAAAAATATGTTTGTGATTAATCAATTATAAAGTAAGGTATATTTAAACCAATCCAATAATGAGAATGTCAGATTTGGTTAATGATATGGGTATTGATTTATTTGATTAAAATTTTGCTTGGTTATTAATGTTGCAGCTTTTTATTTACGCATGATTAATCAAAAATTTAATTGATTATATATTATAAACGTAATTATGGTTTATTATATATAATTTTGAGTGGCTATTTTATTAATGAAAAATGGACGGTAGTCCACAACAAATAAATATTTTTTAATTAAGTACTCATAATGATTTTGAAGTCCCAATTTAGGGACGAAACGTTGTGATAAATGATTCTAATTTAATTAATTTAATGGCTAACTAATATTTTTTTGACTGGCATTTAAATATTTATTGTGTTATTATAGTGAGATAAATATGAATATAAAATATTTTTAATTTTAGACGGACATTATTGTTTATCTCTGTGACAAAATTAGGGGGTTAGGCACATTTGCACGTGTCTTATATTTAATTAATAACAGAGGCGTCGCTGCTCCGCCTGCTGTGGGTGATAGGAAGAGAGCACCACGCTTGATAAACTGTCAGATGGGTAAAAAGCAGGTGGTGAGAGGACACGGGACTTGCATTACGCGCAAGACGCCGTGTTTGTCCGCTCCATTAGTCGCGACACATGCTCTACATCTGTCTTATCAGGTCTTCTATTCCACTCATTCGTACTACATGCATGCAGGCTCTTACCCATCATCAAAAAAAAAACCTCGTTAAACAGACACACAAAAAATAAATCAGATTACGTTGTTAAATCGAAGGAGTTGTTTCGTTTCTCTGTAACATACTTTGTTCCTCTTTAACACAATGATGCCCCTGGTTCACCTTCCTTATAATTGTTTAAAATTTATAAAATATAAACTTCAATTTTACAAGTATACTGTATACTACAAATAACATATAAAGCATATTCCACTCACAGAGAAAAAAAAATGAAAGAATGAAAAATTATTAGCTAATATATTAATTTTGTAAATCAATTAGTTTCATACAGGAATACTTCCAAATAAAGATTATTTAAATAGCAAAATATTTAATAATTACTGGTTAGATTAATGTTAAATTTAATAATTTAAGAAGCTATTATTTTACACAATTGTGTTAATTAAAATATGCAAAATTACCTGAAGGAAAAATACGTCATATTTAATAATTACTGGTTAGATTAATGTTAAATTTAATAATTTAAGAAGGAATTATTTGACACAGTTGTGTTAATTAAAATATGTAAAATTACCTAAAGGAAAAATACGTCATGTTTAATAACTACTGGTTAGATTAATGCTAAATTTAATAATTTAAGAAGGAATTATTTTACACAGTTGTCTTAATTAAAATATGCAAAATTACCTAAAGGAAAAATACGTCATTGAAGTTATTTGATACCGGAAATATTTAAGGGAACAGAAAATTTATGCGAAGAAATACGTAATGAATTTATTTAGTTATAAACAGTGTCATATTGTCTTTTCAAAATGGTGTCTAATGTTGAATTCATCTCAGCGTAGGATTTATTATGGTTCTTCTTAAGGCGATTTACATTTCATTAAATAAAATACAGTTTTATTGATTTTATACCCTTTAATTACGGGAAATAAAATCAGTTTTATTCTTATTGAAAAATAAATTTGTTTTACTTCTTTTACTGCTTAATTTTTTTTAAAACTTTATATTCTTCCATTTAGATATTCTATGCATTGTGTTTTATCCCTCAATTTCAAATTTTCGTATTTATATATTTTTATCATTTACGCTTCTTTTTATTTTTTTTAAAAAATCATAATTATTTGGCATATTTTAATTTTACAAAAATAAATGATTTGGTCATTAAACAGAAAAAAAATTAATGAAGGAATTGGTAAATATAATTTCAACAACGTTCACGTTCTTAATTTATGACTTCATCAGGAGTAAATCGAAGTAGTTAAGGACTTGGGAGTGTTAAAAATAATTTTTATACCCCACGGAGCTCCTCCAATAATATTTGTCCTAGAACTGTCGTATAAATAAATTAGGAGAAAATTTTCATGCCGTAATATTATATTATACTTTTAACAATTCATCAATTAATATTTAATCTGACTTTTGACTAATTTATTAATTAATTTTCTCCTATTGGTTAAATTTTTAACTGACGTATTTTCTAGTTTTTCTGTTACGTCATAACGTGGCCTTCATCAAGAGAGGACTAAATATGAATCAAATTCAATAGAGAGAAAACGGAATCTAAATCTAATTAACAAGGTTAATTCTACAAAGACTCGTAGTAATTTCGTTAATTGATTTATTTGATTATAATTAAGATAATGAGCTTATTTATTTTAATATTAGTAATGTCTATTTCCTGTCACGTTGGTAGAGAATGTCGTGGACGTCTATATTTACTGGCTCAATGAACCGGGACTTTAAACTGGGAGACAGACAACGTACTACAAGAAAATTACGTCACACATCTCACACCGAGTGACGTGTTTTACGTTCATGTTTTGATGCGGCTTAAAACCGGCATTTTGTAATTTCTTAAATTAATCATATTAGGCTCCTCCAAGTAACTTTGAAAAAAGAAAAAATGAGTGAGTAAAAGTACTTTAACGGACTTAAATAGTTAAAGGAAACACAGTAAATTGTAAGTCAAAACTAGAGAGAGGAACAATCGTAAGAAAACTGTAATAAGATCGTCTGCCAGAGTGTAGAAGGCGGTGATTGGGAAAATATACAAGAGAGGCGGTTACAAAAACGTGGAAATTTATGCTTAGTAATATACAGAATTTATATATTTAACTGGGCGTTAAAAAAGTGTAGGATAAAAAATTGGCAGTAGAAAAGAATACATTTGAAAGATCCAAAGAACGACGAGGATAAACTAGACTGATTTAAGAAAGGTCGAGCGAAACTGATAGATTCGAAATCACATATGACGGAAAAAATAAGACTGAAAAAGGGTTGATATAGAGAGTAAGTTAGAGATTATTGTAACTGTTCCTAACCGCAAAAAAACCTTGTTCGTCTTCATAGGGAATGACAGGAACGTTAAGAAATACAGTACGAGAGTCAAAACACTCGTGTAGGCGTAGATTGAACTGTATACGGTGCTGCTGTAGAGAGAAGAGATATATATGTAGGTATTTTCTCACTTTCAGCCAGGTTTTTCCTTCTACTTTTTTTTCTGTTTCTTTCTAGCCTTTATTGCTTGTCGCTGTTGATTTTTCTCTCTGCTGTGTCTGTACCGTTTACTACGTTATTCTTTGATCTTCCTCTTGATCCTTGGTTCTTCGTCTTTTTTTAACTCAGGAAACTGAATAATCGACCAAAACGACTTCAATAATAACATGAATACATTACAGTGCTTGGTTCTGATTCAGTAGATATTTTTCTGGGGATTTTTTTCTTCATAGTGTTCATCCTTTCGCTCCAGTTTGGAGATTTTCCCCCGTAGAGAATCTCCTGTGAGGACGGAGATAAGATGTAAAGCTGCCGCGCCACATCCGCAAAGTGTTGTGTTATTTTCTTGGCCGCGCTCTCGTGCCGTATCGATTCTTCAAAGACGACGGAAGACAGACTGGAGCTGAAATCGACGACAGACTGTCCAACCAGTTTATCTTTCCCCTCTCACACACCCTCTGCAGACATCACTTTGAGGATGGGATGGTCCCTGTTTGCCCAATGTCCATCCGACGAGTGCATAGGTAATATTTGTGCTTGTAAATAATTTTTAGCGAGCGGTCCCCATATGGTGTTTATATTGATAGCAATTATAGTGTATTAGATAGGTGATGACATCTGCTGCGTGTCCGCCGAGGTGATTGATGGTGACAGCCTTATCTGACTACAAGACGAGCGGCGTCCTTCTTCGTCGCCTTTAAACCGCCCTTCCACTTCGTGTTTTATAACACCTATAATCATAATATACAAAAATTATATATTCATTTCCGTAAATAAATTTCCCTTATCGATCAACAAATCCGTGTAATTTTAAAGTAGACCGTGTAAAAGACGAGCCACAAGCCTCATTTGCAAACTGACGATCCGTAATAAAGAATTCCGACCATTTTTGGTCCCACTGCAAAGGAGGAGCAGTTTAAAATATTATCCAACACACAGACTGTGACGTAATCGTTCCCTTCACCTTCTTTATTACATTAATTACCATACGGCATTAAAGTGGCTGACAACCGTAAGCGTCACTGAGGAGCGCAGGTGAACCAGGAAACATTCCTGGGAATAAGGGACGATGTTATGACGTCATCGAGGGTAAAAATTAAAGCGTATATTTCTATATGACGTGCAAAGACTCATAGTGTCCACAAATAGAAGTTAATATGGTAACATTTATAAAGAACTTGGAGATCTAAATTTTCTGAACATTTCAATAGGCCTTGTCATAAACCGAAAAAATAGTCTTGATGTACATAAAAGTTTACCATAATTGGAAAAAGAAAATAAGTTTATCCTTTTTTTCTTCTTCGAAGTACGTTGCGGCACAATTAAGCGACGTAAAAGCATAGATATTAACACAAAAAAACTATATCTATTATCCTTGACTTTTAAGATAACTAATTAGATAAAGGAGAACTAACTAATTTGGTCTCGTATTTGGCTAGTTCTTTACCTAATTAGTCGACTTTTAAGACAGATGTTTATATTTTAAAAATTTGAACATAACTTCTCAGAGCATGGTTTGTTAATATCTATGCTTTTACGTCGCTTAATTGTTTCGCTACGTCCTCAGAAAAATAGAAGATCAAAATAATTTTCTTTTTCCAATCCTAAAATACCGACCAACCAACATTGCAGAAATGTTATTGGTGAAAATTTTAGTTTATTTTACGTAGCAAAATAAAACACATGCATAATCACAGTAACATAACATGTGTTACGGAACACAAATTATGAATATTCAAGTAAAGAATAATTATGATGTTAACAATTTGAATTTACCTGCTTAAAATATCGGGGGTTAAAGCTTCTGTATTTATTTTTGTGACGTTTACAAACTTTGCAAAACAAATGGCGGGTTTGAATTGGTTTATTAATTGGATTATTGAGACATTACCGACCGGTTCTTCATTCTTAATTACTGGTGAAGTTACATATATATTTTATATTAACTTTTAATTCCCACTTTTATTAGTCTAATATATACAATTTATAATTTATCTATTTTTATGTATTAATTACTTGTGAAGTTACCACTTTATTTTATATTAACTTTTAATTCCCACTATTATTAGTCTAATTTATATAATTTCTGATTTATCCATTTATATGTATTTTTCTTATGTGAAATTTGCAGTATTATATTTTATTTATTAATAAAAAAATCTTGAGGTACAAGAATAGGACAAGTCAGGTGTTACGATAAATTAATAGAAAAGTATATTACACAGAAGAAGATGAAAAATATGCGAAATTTAATAAAAGTACCAACATAATTATATATGCAGTCACCAGTCATAACATTTAGTGTACATTATTTATTTTTTGTATTGCTCTCGTTAATAGATAAATATAGACGATCTTTGGATGTTTCTACATGTCTTATTTTTCTCAGTGGAGGTCTAATGAATAACATTTAATTAATGGGGAACATTTGCCAATAACACAAAATTTATACCACCAGGAATATATATATATAATATATTATTGTAATCGTAACACCTGACTTGTCCTATTCTTGTACCTCAAGATTTTTTTTATTAAATAAATTAAATATAATACTGCAAACTTTACATAAGAAAAATATATCTATATATAAAAAAAATATTATCTATATATATAAAAAAAATATTTTTCACTTGACATGAAAAGAGAAAGGACAATAATTTTTTTAAAATTTTTTAGAATTATTTAAACGTTGACCCCTTAAGATTTTTTTGAATTAACGATTAACTGACAATTTATCTTACTGAACATAAATTTTTGTTTTTCCAACAACAATTTCACACTCGTAATTACAAAATATATACACACATAAAGATTAAACATCAAAAACTTAAAAATTTAAAAATAAAGTTTCAGTAAAGTTGGTTGGTTGTTTAGTATTCAGGATTGCAAAGTGCAAATTAGCTTTTCCTTTTATTTTTTCCAAGTACGTAACGGTACAAATAAGTGACGTCAAAACACAGACATTAACAAGAAAAACCTAATAGAAATGATAATTCATTTTTAATATAACTAATTAGATAATGAAGTAGCCAAATAGGGAAAATAATTAGTTAATTTGTATAAAAAGTAGCCAAGTTAATTAACCAATTATTTCATCTATTTGGCTAATCCCTTTTGTAATTAGTTTACATTTACGACAGAGGTTTATATATTTTATAATTTTAAAATAACTTGTCACTGGTTTTTTTATGGTTAATATCTATGCTTTTGGTTACGTCGCTCCAATTTTTCTGTTGACTTATTAAAAAATCTCATCCTTTACAAAGTTTACTTTTCCTCATCTGAAAACAGAAGTCAAGGTTTATTTTTATTTTTGCTGAAATAAAAGTGTTGGTTTAACTCGTCGTATAAATTCTTTTGTTTTGCATTTTTGGCACTTTCCTTGCTTAATTGTTTCGTTTTACTGACTTCACTATATTTGATCTTCCTCAATTAACTTTTAATTTCACATTATTATTATTATTTGGATACTTCTTTATATAACTAGCATTCATTTACACAGACGTTTTATATATTACAATTTCATCTTTTACTAGTCTATTTATTTAATTCTTCATTTACCTATTTTTTCCTTCTTATTCTGCTAATTACTCTTAAAAGCACTGAGAATAATTGAATAGTATTTCAAAGATATTTACGATTTTAAAAACAGTTCCCTGATTGATAAATAAACGTGCCAAATTGGCAGAAACAATTTAATAAAATAATATGACGTTTCGTGCCTTTTCGTTGGGAGGAAAAAATGACAAATTTAGTACAGATAAATTCTAAAATTTAGAATATAATTTTGTGACATGCTGGCCGGTTTGTTTACTGTTTTTAAAAATAATTCTTAGCCTCAAGTCAGTGTCCAGGACATCAAGTTCATGAAAACGTTTTCCCACTCCGCTTTTAAACTCCTTCTCGTACCCTCCATCTGATTTTTGTCTCATGACGTATGAGTACTGCCGCTGTCTGCGAATTAGCGCGATCTTGACGACGATTTGCTTAAAAAAGGTTGTGGAAGTGTGGGACGGGGAGGGAGGCACTTACTATTGTGCCTGGGCAGTGGATGATGAGAGAAGAGTAGACCATTTCCTCCGAGTGACTGACAGGAAGCCAGAAGCAACCAGCTGAAACACGCGAAGGAAGAAAGAAAGGAAAAAAACTCGTTTCCGTATCTGGCGATGATCACGAGAAACTGCTCAAATACGCCTTAATTATTCCGAGGACGACCACATTTTATATGTATATGTAACCCCCCCAAAAAAAGTGGTGGTCTAAATTTGTTATTCAGCATCCAACTATTTAAAGTTATTTTTCTTGTTTATATATATATATATGTATATATATAAATAATTGTTTAGCGTTATTCGGACGTTTCGTAGTCACTAGATGGTTATCGGCGTCCCATTAAGCAAATTAGGTGATAATTTATGTTTCTTTGGGTTGTTAGGACCGGCCGAGATCTTTAAAAAGAAAGAGAAAAATGAGTTGAAGTCTCTGATATGGTTATTAATATCTCTGAAAATATATTTGAATAAATTTTTTAAAGAGTATAGATGTCGATATTAAATTTATCGCTATGTAGATGAGGTTGACTCATATATATTATATAAAATGAAACGTCATATATATATATATATATATATATATATATATATATATATATATATTATAAAAATCCTTAAACTACAAATATTGAAGTAATAATTACTGTTGTAAATATAAATACAGTTCAAGTGTCTTCGTAGTTGAAACAAAAAAGTCTGATGAAGCGAATATTGATGGATTATTTCGAGAGAATTATTCTTTCTATTCTATAATAATTAAACTAAAATTATTTATGTATTTGACAGTGTTACGGTTATCCGTCTATTAATCCCCCTTTCAAATCCCTTCCTATACTATTAAAGGGGAGTTGCCCAACGTGGATCACCCTCATGTAGCCTGTTGCCCTAAAAAGAAAAATAATAAGAAGGAGGAGAGAGAGAGAGAGAGGGAGAGAGAGAGAGAGAGAGAGAGAGAGAGAGAGAGAGAGGGGCAAAGGTCCCAGAGAGCTCTGGCGAGGGCTACTTTTGGGGATGCCTTTTCCTCTCCGTTTTTGAACTAAGGTTCCCACAAGCCGAGGCACCTCGGCCTGTTCTGAGAGGTGTATGTTCCGGGGTCACAGACCATGGGCATACGGTAAGAGTTGTCCGCTATTCCTATTGGAATAGTCGGCCAGCTGCCTCCTAAACTTGTCGAGGCACGGAGAAGGGAATGCTGCGTCCCCACAGCAAACTCCTCTCCCGCTATCATAAGGGCGCGGGACAAGTACCCAATGGCCGACCTACCTGATGCAGGTTTTTCTAGGGTTTTCCCTGCATTACGTTTAGGCGAATGCCGGGTAGGATCCTTAACATATAGCCCGGGGGCCCTAGTTAACCCTTGGCTACCTTCCTCTACCTTTCCGCATCCCCCCTTTCACTCCCTTTCCTATACTATAAGAGGGGAGTTGCCACTATGTGGATTACCCTATACATAGCCTGTCAACACCTTCTTCTTCTTCTTCTTCTTCATATACATTAATAAATAAAAATCAGAAAATAATACAGTAGAAAAATCAGATATAATTAAAAACAGTAAGATACATACTAAAAAGGGCGGAAATTTTATACCACACAAAACTATTATATTGTATAAGATAACGGGGGAAATAAATTTTAGAAAAATTAAATTAGAACGTACATAAATCAAAAGAGCGATATATAAAATTGTGAACCCAAAATGTAAAAGACACATTTCAGGCTTCTATGTTGAAACCTCAATAAACAGAAAAAAAAATTATAAGTGAAATTCTCATATTTTAGTGTCAAAAATTAATATTCGATACGATAATAATGATAGACATTATGATTTAAATCGATCGGAATTTTTTTTTTACTGTCTTCCAGACTTTTTTAAATTTCTATATAAACAGTCCTTGCGCTTTTCCGACGTTTCGATGGCTTACTCTACCTCCTTTCTCAAGTGAAGTGACTTGAAAATCGAAACGTCGTGGTTTAATATTACTTTAACCCGGGTGGAAACGCAAGTACTGTTTATCCAGAATATACACCGGGAAAATATTAGATTTTTAAAGATTTGCTCGTCCCTTAAGGAAGAATATTATATAAAATTTTCTCGATCTCGAAGAAGAAGAAGAAGATGATGATGAGTGTGGAGACAGCTTTATAGTCTTAGATTTGAGGGTAATCCACGTGGTGGAAACTCCCATTTAATAGCATAGGAAGGGATTTGAAAGGAGGAATACAGGAGGGTATGGAAATTAATTGAAATTTCTTTCATTTTCAGTTGTATATATACTTTTTTGTTGTTGTTGAAAAGATGACGGTAATGCATGCGACGGAGAAAGCCGTATCACAGCTGCCAGCTTTTTCCTCAGGTGCGACGAGCCTTCTGGAGTCGCAGGTGCGTAAAAACCTTCACCTGGAAAGACAGGTTTTCCGATAGAAAACGCATTAACTCAGGAAATTAATGTAACGTATACTCGAGCTTTATCTCCTTATTATTGAAAAGCCGTGTAGGTCGCGCCAGATGTCCGGGGAAGGCCCCCCTGCCCACCCCATCCCCCCTTTCGAAAACTCCATCATCGCGTCGGTGTCCAGCCTTTAAAACAAAGACCGGAGACACAAAAAGACCCCCACCCCACGGGAATAGTAGTGGTGACCAACTGGACAGTAATTAAGACAGAAAATGAAAGACTGGAAAGATTTATGTTACCAGAGAACGATTCCATTAGGAGAAATTAAAGGTAACGATGCGCGAAATGGAGACAGAAAAAATAACCTAGATAAAGGTTGGATAAGGTGACGAAGGATTCATAGACGAACGGGCTGAAAAACTCAGACCAGTGTCTGCAGGGAAGAAAGTATCGTCGGCGCAAAGTTGACCTGCCACACGTGATTCCGCAACAGCCTTTTAAAGAACCTTCTCAGCACAGGTCATCGCAAGGAGGCTGGGGCCAGCTGATGTCAATGAGGTGAACGGATTTCTTTATGATCCACTCTACTGTAACGATCCTACCAGGATTGGTGAAACCAACTAACCCCAATCGAAAATAAAATGGACAAAATTAATAATCAAAATAAGAAGGATATTGCAATACCAATGAAACAGGCTATTAATTGTTTTTAATATAATTTAATTGTTGGCGGTACGGGTGCTTAAAGACGACAATCAAGGCGGGTTTTTCTTTGTTAACAATCAAGACTGGAAACCGCGCCCGTGCGTCGAGTGTGCGTAGAGTCTGCGTCGAAAACTGGGACATAGCAGTTCGGTCACCATAGACAAATAAAAACAGTAAAAGTCTGCGGATCCAGAATTATGAATAGCGCTATCCAGGAAGTCCAACGGCGAGATATAATAGTTTACATAAAACGCACGTAAACAGTTTTGACGGAGAGACTCATAAAAATCGTAGTTTGGAAGCAGAAGTTTTGCTTCACAAACTGAACTAATTTTCGCATAGAGAGACTTTGAGGAGATCTACGTCCGGCAACTGGCTGAGAGTGAGATGATCCAGGTTCCAGGATAGCAGAGATCCAGAGCAACTACCGCGTGTAGAATCAGTGAATAATGAATGGCCTGTTTAGTGGGTGTTGACTTCAAGATGCAAGAGTCCGAACTGGTACCAGTACCACTGTTGTGAGTACAGAACAATTATTAATGACTGTAAACGATAATTAAAGGGTATAGTCAGATTTCGTTTGCGTTTTTCTTTTCATTAGTTTTCTTTTACTTTAGTATTTAATATTGTATTCCGTTAACTTCAGTGAGTTTGGATTATTAATGTTTTAGTTCATTGTATTCGTTCTTCCTATCAAACCCATTGGTGACCCTGAGATAATGAGAAATTCAACGTAATTTATTGTAAAATTATAAATCTGTATTTTCATAGAACGCCACGACTTAATAAAATAAAATTTGAAATATTTGTTTGTTAAATTGACGGAATTCGGCAGGGCTTATCATGTGTAATTATCAACAATAAATTTTTAAATACATAATAATTTTGTTAATTATTCCTATTAATTAAGACCACCTTGTTAATCATTACATAAATGACTTCCACAACGTGGGGCAAATTACTTTATTTAAATCTTTTTTTTAATCATTAAAATATTCTATATAAAAGTCCTTGCTTAAATTGTAGCAAATCATGAATTGGGTATAGGAACACAGAGGTTAAAACTTAATCTGAAAACCAAAATCAAAAGTTAGTACGGCCTGTTAAAATTAAACTTAGGACAGCAGAAGTTATCCACGTAAATATTAACAAAGAAACCCTCATAAAATATAGAAATGAAGGTGACATACGATATTCAGAAATAATTATTAGTAGAGTAAAACAAATGAACGTTAGATAAGGTCCACAAGTTTGTTTTTCTTCATAGAATTGTATCCGATTGTAAGATTTTAAACCTTGTTAATAAATAAGAAATTGTATGTCCAACAGTAATCGATATCAGAACGAGTCGATAATTGTGTGACGATATCGTAAAAAAAACCTGAATACAACCAGACGACAACGCGTCTTGGTTGTTTTTAAATACTGAAGACTTGAATGCAGATAAAATCGGATGAAATGAGTACAGCTAATTTGAGGTATGAGCTGTGTAAATTGTCACTTGTATTATTTTAAAATACGTCAACAATTATAAAGACTATTTCGAGTAATGTGTGTTTCACGCAGGTTACTTGTGTTGTTACTGTGCGAAGGAGAAGCGAGCACAAGGAACTAACTGTCTTGTCTGTTGGACGCCTGACGATTATTCTGTTGGGTGGAGGAGGAGGGGCGCGTTCCAGAACACCCCCCGTCCCTAAATGTTAAAGTAATGGCATTATTATCATTTAAACTAATTCGTAGACGAGTGAAATTAAATATGAAGCAACATATTGCCACTTGGTTAGATTGATTTAATTAAAATCAAATTTAAAACAACTCATTACCACTTGGTTAGATTGATTTAATTAAAATCAAATTTAAAACAACTCATTACCATTTGGTTAGATTGATTTAATTAAAATCAAATGTAAAACAACTCATTACCATTTGGTTAGATTGATTTAACTAAAATTAAATATAACTCAACGTATTACCACTTGGTTAGATTGATTAAACGACATGCTTTTGGTTTATATATAAAGATATTAAATTGTAGAAAATTGTACAAAGAAATTAGCTGTTAGTCAAAGATTATAAAAAAAGAGGCTATATAATGAGGATAAATAGTAGGAATTATGAGTGATGGATCAGGGATTAAACTGTTGTAAATATTCATATTAAATAAAATACTTTCGTCGCATTTATTATAAGTAAAGGAAAACTAACAAATTAATATCGTTGAAGTTAAACATTTTTTTATTTAAATTTAAACTCTTTGATCATACATATATTTGTTTCTTTAATAAAATATAACGTCTGGAGAGGTTCATAAAGAAAGTGAAGGAACGTGGAATATTATATTTAAATATTAATATTTCTAAATAAATATATATTTTTTGTTTCACTGTGTCCCCCAGTGTCAATTTCCTCCAGCCGCTTCCCGTGACATTCTCCTCCTTACGTTTGTTACCAATCGTTCTATAGAGAAGAATCCAAAAAAAACCACCAGAATTTTCTCATTCCTCCATTTACTCAAATCAGTCCATTTACCACTCTTCACCCTCCCGTTATTAGCACGGTCCATCACGCTGACCAACCCTTGCACGTATTCTTCTACATCGTTCCACGTGATTTGTAGCGTCGTTCCTCAAAAAAAAAAAAAGGAATTTCTAATTCCACAATGCGAGTGAATTTATGGAGGTAAAAAATCATGCTCCTCCGTTTTCCCGGGAAAACGTTAAAAATCAGAGATAATTTTAAAGCGCCAAACGGTATTTATTCGATATTCAATTATTAATGAGACCTAATAAACGCAGACAATTTAATTATAGTTTAATTGATTTAACAACATGTTGAGGTCCTAATGTTGACTCTCATCACGTTTATAAAAATTATAGATATTATTAAATTGTAGACATAATTGCACAAAGATATTAGGTGATAGTCAGAGATTATAAGAAATGTGAATAGTAGGTTTTACATTATAAATAATGTAAATGATGCTTATTAAATCACTATCCGTGTGGATGTGTAGCGCCTCTGAGTGACCAAGTGTGTGATGTGTACTCACTGGAGTCCACCACGTGACGCGTCCATCCTCTTCGTCGCCTGACGACTGGTTGACTGAGAGGAAAACTGGTCCATCCAGAGGTTGGCTCCTGAACCCCGACGACGAAACTAATTTGTTTTCCCCCCGTAGCAAAACTGGACGCTGTCACGTCATTAGGCGGCGGTGAGACGAGACGAGATATTCGAAAACTGATGCTGGCCAATTATTACGACCCGGTCCCCGGAGACACTCGCGGTTATTTATTACCTTGGGGCCTCACTTGACGCCGTTGATTGCCTGACCTTGCACGGAGTACATTTCTCTCTTAAAAGGGAGATTTCGTAATTGAATAATTTGCAGATTTACACGTTTGATTAGACACTGGATTGGACACACTGCGAGTACTTTGGACCAGAGCCAAAAAATTTTTTCTCCTCCTAATAAAAGTGGTGAAAGAAAGAGCTCCACGAGCCCTCATGACGGAGTGTCTCCAGTCTCAAAAACTCGTTTGTCTTCTGTTAACACGAATTAATGACGTGAATCGAAATGAAGAAGAGAGAGGAAGGAGTTAGCAGAGAAGGTCGCTCTAATACCTGCCAAATTATGGAAGAAGAACAACAATAATAAGAATAACAACAACATCAGCAACAAGAAGAAAAATAAAAATTGAACGAGAAGAAGAGATAGAACAGGTTACAAACGAAAAAGAACAACAACAACCACGTCGAAATATTTTGAAGGTAATCAACATGGTGGCAACTCCCCTTAGATACCATATGAATGGGTTTGAAAGGGGGGATGTGGAAGGGTAGTGGAAGGTAGCCAAGGGTTAACTAGGGCCCCCGGGTTGTAGTCCTACCCGGAATTCGACTGAAAGTGATACAGGACAAACCCTACTGAATATGCATCAGGTAGATCGGGCATTGGGTATTTGTCCCACACCCTTCCGATGGTGGTAGGGATTGTTTGCTGTGGGGACGCAGCTTTCCCTTCTCCGTGCCTCGACCAGTTTAGGAACTAGCTGGCTGACTGTTCCAATGGGAACAGTTAACAACTCTTATCGTATGACCTCGGCTTGTGGGAACCTTAGTTCAAAAAACCAGAAATAAGAGAAGGCATCCCCAAAGGTAGCCTCCTCTTAAGTCCTCTGGGAAGGCTCACCTGCGAGAGAATATCCCTTGCAGAGTTTCATTGTGTAGGAATGGATTGATAAGAAGAAGAAGGTGTATAGGGTAATTTACATGGTGTTAGCTTCCCTCTTGTAGGATAGGATTTGAAATGGGGGAGGGAGGTAGCCAAGGGATAACTAGGGCCCCTGGGCTATGGTTTAAGGATCCTACCCGGCATTCACCTAAAAATAATGCAGGGAAACCCTAGAAAAACCTGGATCAGGTAGGTCAAATATTTGGTAATTGTCCCACGCCGTTCCAATGGCGGGAAAAGAGTTTACTGTGGGGACGCAGCATTCCCTTCTCCGTACCTCGACCAGTTTAGGAGGCAGCTGGCCGACTGTTCCAATCGGAATAGTGGACAACTCTTACCGTATGCCCAAGGTCTGTGACCCCGGAACATACACCTCTCAAAACAGGCCGAGGTGCCTCGGCTAGTGGGAACCTTAGTTCAAAAACGGAGAGAGGAGAAGGCATCCTCAAAGGTAGCCCCTTCCTGTCTCTCATACAGGGTTCTGCCTGCGCAGGCAATTCATAACAGGCCGAGGTTTTTTTTTAATGGTAACAGGCTACATGAGGGTAATCCACAAGGTGTCAATTTCCCTTTAATAGTATAGGAAGGGATTTGAAAGGGGGGGATGCGGAAGGGTATAAAGTCGTTCCAAAATTTCGTGGTTTTTAGGCCACAGAAAATTTTTTTTCACCAAGTCCTTTCGGATTGGAGAAATTTAGTTCTTTTTACAACTGGACAAAAAAAATACGGGAAAAAATACTAATCCCGGACCTTTAAGGGTTCGTAGGGGTCGTTTTTTTCTCCGTAATGAGCGGATGGTTCCATCGCGGTCCATGGCTGCGAGAGGTGATCCGCACAGTTGCCACAGAGGCACAAAGTTAACAATGCTATTTTAGGCGAAATTACAACTGTGTCGTGGTAACTAAATATTGTCCTTCCGAGGGTCCCTTGAGCCAACGTCTCGAGGAGCGCCTTGCTTGATTAATTACCGGCGAGTGTAAGGCTACACGTCTTCAACACCATTACTATATTCATCAGTCATGTTCGCGAGGATTGTCTCCTGTAAGCCTCCTTGGGCCTCGCGGCAGCCTCCATTGTACGCACTTGGCAGTTAGAGCCCAGCCCGCCCCCACACCACCGCCGCCGCCATTGTCTGCTAATGTTAAGTTGCTACTACTCTGTGAAGGGGTGTGGGGCCAAGTTATATCATGTAGTTTGCCTACAACTTGTAAGAAATTTCCACTCAAGGGGGGGGGGGTTGGAAGTGGGGGTGAAAGGGCTTAGAGTTCGTCTTCGCGTTTGCAGTTGCAAGTGTCCCGGTATCTTCAGATTAGATTTTACTGACTTCTAAAATATCTACCATTTGATTGATGAAGACTGTTTACATACTAAGATTAGGGGATGGAAGAAACCAGACACAGTCTCGTATATTATCAAAATAGTTTAAAATAGCTTTCGACCTCTTTGGTCATTTTCGACCTCATTTTCTGATTTTAGTCTTAGCCTTATTCCTTTTTAAAACGATCGAACACGTGTGAAGGCGTTTTTCTGTCTTCCAGACGCGTTAAAATCTTTATTTTTTAAAAAAGAGAAGTAATTTTAAGGTTTTAAGTCTTGAATCAATTAATATATAAGCGTTTTATGATTCAATCGCACACATTATTTATCATTTCGAGCAATTTTGCCCCCCCCTTCCGGTGTTTAATCTTTATCTCCATAATTCGTTATTCTTGTGAAAGAAAAAAATATATTTTTTTTACTGGGCCATTATTCAGATGATGACGACCTGGATTGAGGACGAAACGTTGTTAATTTTTAATGTTTCTTGGTAATGAATTACATGTGACAAAATTTGACTGTGTTCACATTTCCATATATTTGTCTGTCACTGTCACAAACCATTTTTTAATTAAATAAAAAAATCTATCCGTCTTTAATTCATTCAGTAAATAAATTTATTCTGACTGGTCTTTTGTGGCTATATTTTATTATTTTATATTATTATGAAATTTTCGAGTCTTATTATATATATCATTATAGGTGAATTCACCAGCCTATTTAAATTATTTAGGATAAATTGGAAAGTTAATGATAGACAGTCTGTCTGCGAGGGCTATTCTCTCGCAGGCAGAACCTTGTAGGAGAGACAGGAAGGGGCTACCTTTGGGGATGCCTTTTCCTCTCCGTTTTTGAACTAAGGTTCCCATAAGCCGAGGCACCTCGGCCTGTTTCGAGAGGTTCGGTGTCACAGACCTTGGGCATACGGTAAGAGTTGTTCGCTATTCCCATTGGTACAGTCGGCCAGCTGCCTCCTAAACTGGTCGAGGTACGGAGAAGGGAATGCTGCGACCCCACAGAAAACTCTTCTCCCGCTATCGGAAGGGCGAGGAACAAGTACCCAATGCCCGACCTACCTGATGCAGGTTTTTCTAGGGTTTTCCCTGCATTACTTTTAGACGAATGCCGGGTAGGATCCTTAAACCATAGCCCGGGGGCCCCTAGTTAACCCTTGGCTACCTTCCTTTACCCTTCCGCATCCCCCCTTTCAAATCCCTTCCTATGCTATTAAAGAGGAGTTGCCACAATGTAGATCACCCTCATGTAGCCCGTTACCCCCCCCCCCCGAAAAAAAAAATACAACCTTTTTCTTTACAATATTATAACACCTGAAGTAGTTTCAAATATATGTATGAAATCTTGGTATTTCCGTACTCCATTCTCCTTTACATTCGATGGACCTTTTCTACAGCGCCTTTTATACGTTTCAGTCTTATCAGGTTCTTGTTATAATCTTTTTCCAAGAATTGTTTTTCTGAGTCTCTTGACATGCTCCTTTTTGCTCTTTTTTTAAAAAATGATTTTTATCAAAATTGGTATATCTTTTTATATATCGGCAGGAAAACCACACCCTCAGTCTCTCGTATATTGGTTAAAAAAATCATAGGTTAATTCTTTCGGCACGTTTAACTTTATTTCAAGATAATACTGATGATGAAATATCTGACTATTAATAATAATATAAATTAAATCGACGGCCTACCACATCAGGCTGTAGGTTGAAAACCTGGAAAACCTGACGAGGTTCCAAAAAGAAGAGGAAGAAGAAACGTCGTGAAATGAATATATATATATATATATATATATATATATATATATATATATATATATATATATTATAACAAACATTATGCATTCAATTTATTTATAATAAAATAAAAAGTCATGAAATATGACCACGAAAATAAAAATCAGTGTAAGAATAAATTTATTTAATGTATTTATTAAATATTGATAGATTATTATTAACTTAAAAATGTTTCGGAACAGCGTCAAACAAATATGTGGAAATGTGAACACAGTACCAAAATTTTTTGTTAGATCTAATTTATTAACAAGCAATATTAAAAATTAACAACGTTTCGTCCACCGTCCAGGACATCATCAGGTTTACAATGCTGTAGTTATAAAATAAAAATTATATATTTTTTTCTTTTACAAGAATATTAATTATAGAGGTAAAGATTAAATAGGGGGGGGGGGTTGGACAAAATTTGATTGAAACCATAAATAACATATGTAATTAAATTGTAAAAGATATTAAATATTTATCAAGGAGTCTATATAACAGCAAAAAACTGAAATAGTTGTAAAACTCAGGCTAATTTGCTTCATTTTTACGCATATAAATAAGATATAATGACCCTTGACGCGACTCAGAACACACACGAAAAGCACGTGTGGAAATAAATAATTATGGATCAAAGAATAATAAGAAACATAAAATAAGACTTTATTAAGTCAGCGTAATTGATAATGTAAAATAAGGTTTTTAATTTTTTTTTACCTTACTCCACTAAATATGCTGTAGTAATTATATGTAAATCTGGTTAATTGATATGTATGCAATCCCGGATTACACAGGAACAACTCCTTGATTTTATACAACTCTTTGGCGGTGGGAAAAAAAATTGACAAGACAGAAATATTTTTACTGATAAATGCGAGATTAAGGCGATTAAAATTAATTCAAGGTAAAATAAATATAGAAACTTGAAAGGCCTTGAATGAATATTTTCTGGGATTTTTAACTGCTGTATTAATGTAATGAGGAAATAATTATTATCAAGCAACCTTTTGAAGTTTCGATATGGTTAATTTGTATCTCGGACATGTTACTTTTTTTTTAGGTGTAGACAGGCTACATGAGGGTAATCCACATAGTGGAAACTCCCCTCTTATAGCATAGGAAAGGGATTTGAAAGGGGGATGCGGAAGGGTAGAGGAAGGTAGCCAAGGGTTAACTAGGGCCCCCGGGTTGTGGTTTAAGGATCCTACCCAGAAATTCGTCTAAACGTGATACAGGGAAAACCCTAGAAAAACCTGCATCAGGTAGGTCGGGCATTGGGTACTTGTCCCACGCTCTCTTCCGATAGCGGGAGAGGAGTTTTCTGTGGGGACGCAGCATTCCCCAAAGGTAGCCCCTTCGTATCTCTCCTACAAGGTTCTGGAAGCGAGAGAAAATCCCTCGCTAGTACTGCCTGCGAGAGAATAACCCTCGCAGACTGGACCGTTTACGGAATAATGCGGCAAAGCTATGAGAGTACTTAACATTAAAACTGAGAGAGAAATAAACTTGTTGTCACGACATGAGAGAATTTCAAATTAATGAACTAAGGAAACTAATATTAATAAGGATAAGTAAAATTGCTTTTGTTCAAATATTTTACAAAGACTCGTTTCGGTACCTAAGAATGGAGGTATATTAAGTTACAACGACAACTTAAAAGCCGAAGGAATTATAAAAAAAATGAATGTGCATGATATTACATTTTTAATAATTGGTATTACACATTTTAATAGGATAATTGTAGGAAAGTTAGAAAATTAAATAAGAATTTCCCATTAACCATGCAGAAAAATTAATTACAACATAACGACCTATTCAAATTTCAACCCCAGAGAAACAGAATTTCAATTATTATTTTTAAATTATACTTATCAAGTAATTAATAATGACAGATACTAATCATAATAAATTTAATCAACGAATGAATTTAACATTTAAAAAAGTTTATTTCCAATTAAAAATTTAAAACAAAAAAAGTGGGGAATAATCCAGTTTTTGGTTTTAATTTTTGTTGTAAATAAACGTTTTTAATGTAACTATTAATTCGTTTATTGAATACATTTATTCCTACCGTTCTTGCCCATATTTAATTCTCGTGTGTATTTCATAAAGCGTCACACGTTGTTGTATTACATTTATTAATTTTTTAAATTTGATAGTGTTTTGAAAATTAGTAAATTTTTTTTTTTTCATTTTTAAACCCATAATGCCCTGCGAAAAATAGGTTCTTCTATAAATTTTGTCTCTGGGCGGTATAAATTTATTTTAAATCGTAACTGCTGTTACTAACTATATTTTTCATAAATATTTAGTTGTATCATTAGTTTAATTTAATGCAATTTAACTGTGCTCAGCAAAATATAAAAAATTTCAAATTATTCCGTGCAAAAAAAAATATTTCTTGCCTGAAAATTACAACATATTAATTTATGACTGTAATTTTAATCAAACTATATTATTATTTTATGGATATCAAATACACATATTTATTAAAATTTAAAAGGGTTTAAATTATTAAGGATTTTAATTATTTTAAACTAACAATCCTCTGAGGAGTAGAAATTTAACCTAAATTGTAACCACTATTATTAATCGTTTCATTATTATTTATCTACATGATAATAATTAATATTTATTCAATTTTCTTCTTACGTTATAACAATGTGCAGTAGATGTTTAATTAAAATGGTAACTGTCACAATTAATTTTTTAGTTATCTAAAATTAATTTATTTACCATCAAATTTCATTATTGTTTATTAGATTATTAATTATTCAACCGTGAGCTGTAGAAATGTATTTTAATTTGTTACGGGTGTTTTAAAGTATTTTCATTAATATATGGTTGAATAAAAAATTATATTTAGTCAATTTTAATTTTTTTAAATAAAAATTGAAAGTTTTTCAATTAATTTCAATTTTTTAAAAAAATAAAAACTTAATTATAGAGTCAGTTTAATCACTACAGTTGACAGAGGTCCCGAGGTCCAAGATTGTTAAGTCCTTTCAGACACCCCGGGGCCTACTTTGTTCAACCGGCCTCAGTGGTTCTACACCTTAAGAACTACCAGCAGATGGTAGTACCAGAGGTTTGATCCCCGCAAAACGTCGAGGCAGAAGGGGGCAGGCTGGGTGTAGAAGGGGGGGGGGGGTGAAGTTACTAGGGGGCGGGTTTCTCTTTTGCTGGTTGGATTAGATTGAAATTGTAGTTAACAGAATAGTGTGTGTGTGTGTGTGTGTATGTGTAGGATGTATGTGTATATATATATCACGCAGGCAGCAGGCTGATTGCACATTAATCTGGGGCTAAGGCCCGCAGAGCCCAGATAAGCTACGGACACGAGTCCTCGCTTTAGAACCACGCGCTGATTAGTTGGTCCTGGCCGAGCCAGCCACGTTGTAAACACGCAGACCCTCACAACCAGCACCTTATCTTATAACATCGACCTCCGTTTCTGTCGCAAAACTTAACTGCCGACAACGTTACCAACATATTAAACGACACAGGAAAAAGAGACGAGTTTGTTTTTTTATTGAAATGATTCCAAAAAGAGAGTAAATAAAAGTTACGTCTTTTGGAGCCGACTGTCAGACTTAATATTCGCCACTAGAGAGGTGTAACTGTCGTTGGCCGGGCTTTTAACTACCTAACAAAAGCGACATTAAAACAAACACAACTGCAGTATTCCACGGACATGAAGACAAAAAAATATCACTATCACTTAATATTGTTTCAATGACAATCCTCTTTTTTCACTCGCACGCCATTTCTGTCTTATGCATAATATCTGTATACAGGAATAATTAATACGGAAAAAATGCATTTATTTCAAATAAATTAATTGAAAAGACATTTTTCTTGAAAGGATTATCAATACAAGCGAAATGCAGTCATCACGTATATAAATAAATTTCTGAAATATTCTTTAGTAAAGGGTTAGTAATAGATCAGAAATTCAGTCATTACGTTTATAAAAAAATGCCACAGATATTCTTCAACAAACCGGTTATTAATACAAATGAAATGCAGTCATCAAGTTTAAAAATAAATTCCACAGATATTCTTTAATAAAGGGTTATTTTTAGTCAGAAATGCAGTCATCACGTTTATAAAAAATGCCACAGATATTCTTAAAGAAAAGGATATTAATAGATCAGAAATTCAGTCATTACGTTTATAAAAAAATACCACAGTTTTTTTAAGAAGCAGGTTATTAATGCAACCAAAATGCAGTCATCACGTTTATAAAAAATGCCACAGATATTCTTCAAAAAACGGGTTATTAATACGGCCGAAATGCAGTCATCACGCTTAGAAATAAAATTTTCGAGTGTCGCATGTTCGTGGTCCGACGTCTTCGCCTCTGAGGGCGCGCGTGTGTACGTCGCGGGGGTTGGCGGTTGGGGGTTGGGAGGTGAGCGTCGCTGCGCCAGCGCCGGAGGCTGTTCCTCCTTTTCGAGAGCACGCGGCGGAAGCGTCTTCGCTAGTCGTTATGCGCCGGAAGTGTATCCGGTGGTGCTAACGAGCACGGCCAACAAGCGCCACTTGAGGTGGCGTCGCGGCGTCTCATTACGCAACAATGCGTCGACGAACAACAGTTGCTACCGCGCCGGCGACGACGTCGCAATCACCGCGCTCCTGCAGTCTCCTCGCTCCAGGAGGAAATAAACAAAACCTCACACACACTGGAAAAATAAACATTTGCAAGACGAATATGTATATGTAGATAGCCAGTGCGAGAAGTCCGTAGTCCAAAACGGAAAATGAATTAGATATAACGAGGAATGAACGTTTAAATAGTTTCCAAAAACATTTATTGTCTTTATTTGTTGGAAAAAACTGAAGCATATGAGCACTACATAGACAATATATTTTTTTAAGTCAACAAGCTACATGAGGGTAATCCACACGTGGCAACTCCCCATTAATAGCATAGGAAGGGATTTGAAAGGGAGGATGATTCAGAAGGGTAAAGGAAGGTAGCCAATAGTTAACTAGGGCCCCCGGGCTATTGTTTAAGGGTCCTACCCGGCAATTCGCCTAAAAGTAATGCAAGGAAAACCCTAGAAAAACCTGCATCAGGTAGGTCTGGCATTGAGTACTTGTCCAACGCCCTTCCGACAGCGGGAGAAGAGTTTGCTGTGAGGACGCAGCATTCCCTTCTCCGTGCCTCGACCAGTTTAGGAGGCAGCTGGCCAAGTATTCCAATAGGAATAGCGGACAACTATGTGGACGGATTTTTTTTGGGGTATCAATCTGGATTAACGTGGTATCTTGAAAACATATTACTTACCTATTTTACATTATGTCATGATGAGAACAACTTAATCAAGTCTTCGTATTACGTCATTTTCTATTAGGGGATTGATATAGGAGGGTTGTGTGTGATTCGAGCTCGTAGTGGTATCTGAATGGATAGAAATAAAAACCCAAAAAATCGGGTTTCAGTTACTAAAGTGAGTGTGCTATTGTTTTTCGATCCAAATAATTTTTTTTAAGTTTATTTCCTCTTACCCTACAATGGATCATATCAGTCGTCACTTTATATAAAGAAAATTTCTAATAAAATTCTCAAAAAATTAATTATCAATTTCTGATTTTGGTCTGAGCTTTCTACAAATTTCTACATTATTTTTTCTATAATAGAACATAAACGAGTCTTTCTGAATTTATACAGTCATTTAATAGAATAATTTGACAAACATTTAAATTAATTTGACTGATTAAATCCGTTCGGAGGATAGGAAATAAATATATATTCTAATAAAGCTCATTCGTATTAATTTTTAAAAATATTTTACAAGAAAAAATGGTAGAATTTCTGTTATTTTTAGGTGTGTTTTATTACTTGTCACGGCGTATCCCCCACAGAGCCTAACCGAACTTAGGCGGAGTTTACCGAAGGTGACCGAAGTGTCTTGTCGTAGTCTTGTCAATTTCGTACTGTTACCTCAAGTTAATTACATGTAAAGGGAGAAGTATAGAGGATGGGAATAGTCGAGGGAACACGAAAGGTTTGTTTTTTAGGGTAACAGGCTACATGAGGCTAATACACATGGTGGCAACTCCCCTTTAATAGCATATGAAGGGATTTGAAAGGGGGGATGATTCGGAAGGGTAAAGGAAGGTAGCCAATAGTTAACTAGGGCCCCCGGGCTATATTTTAAGGATCCTACCCGGAATTCGCCTAAAAGTAATGCAGGGAAAACCCTAGAAAAACCTGCTTCAGGTAGGTCGGGCATTGGGTACTTGTCCCACGCCCTTCCGATAGCGGGCTGAAGAGTTTGCTGTGGGGTCGCAGCATTCCCTTCTCCGTACCTCGACCAGTTTATGGAACAGCGAACAACTCTTACCGTATGCCCAAGGTCTGTGACCCCTGAACATACACCTCTCAAAACAGGCCGAAGTGTCTCGGTTTGTGGGAACCTTAGTTCAAAAACGGAGGGAGGAAAAGGCATCCCAAAAGGTAGCCCCTTCGTGTTTCTCGTACAAGGTTCTGCCTTCTACATTTAAAATAAGATGATAGATCCTCGTTTCTCTCTACGAGAAATTAGAAATATTATTCAGTGATAAACTCTTTTAAGCAATAAATTATTATTTAAAACGTAAGCAAGTTAAATTTACAGTTTTATCTGATCTATACTTCTCTATAAATGTTCCTCCTCACTTCTAAAATCCTTAAGAACAATTATCGTTTTACAAAATATGTTTTGATTCACCAAAATACCACTGACAGTTTTGGTTTCTACTGACGTCAGTTTTTCAAGGCCTCAAATGTCTCAGTCATAATTTACTGCAACGATCTAAGACATAATCCAGAGGTTACTCTTATTTTTAATCTTCGATATTCCTCACAAGTTGTTCTACTTCAGCGTCCAAGTCTAATAAGCTGTTGTAGACAGAAGCCATTACAGTTTTCAACACCTTGCGATTTTTAAGCTGAAGGTTAAATTTTTGCGTATTTGACACCGTGTAATTATCAAGTTCAACATCTTAATATATATATATACCAGATGGTATCTATTTAGATTGGTTGGCAGGTCCGATTATAAACAAGCCCTGCGATTAATGAAATGAAAATCCCGCATGAGCTTAGTTAGGTTTTTTTTCTCCCTCGTTGTCAAGCAACTAAAAACTTGAAGCTTTCATCTCCAGGCCCGAAGACTTCAACGGCACCGGGCTATCATTTAATAAAAAGTGTTAATTACCGGTATGAATTTTCATGTGCTTTCAAAGTAGTGAGAAACAAGTTTTATCAGCTGCCCGGAAACTAAGCTTTCTTCTAACAGAGCAACGAATAAGATCAGCAGCTACGGTAAGATCGTACAACTTATATAATATGAAGCATGGAGATTAACAAGAAAGGAGGATAAAAAACTTAATTAAAAAATATAGGTGAAGGGGGGGGGGGAGGCGACCGGGAAGTAGAGATTAATGTAGTTGATAAGAGGAACTGAGCTGTTAATTTAATTCTAAATTAAGGACAAAGTTTCCTGATGTTTCCCACTGCGTCATTTTGGAACTAACATAGGCTTTGAAGCTCGTATCTGTAAAGATTGGTGTTAAAAATATAACATCTATTCAGAAAATACGTCACTTCCTGGTCTACCATTTTCTTCCTTTAGACTGCAACCTTAACACAATAGCACAGTCATTTATACACGTCCAACACTTCTCAATTACGTCCTGATGTCCTGGTTGTAAAAGTGAAAGCATGTATAATATTTTGTTATCAAGACTGTTGTATTACTGTGTGTTTTTATTTATACATAATTATATTCAAACAATTTATGCAGACAGAATAGTATTGTTAATTGAGGTGTGTATAAACTATTTTTGTACATGGCGGCCATTATATAAGTAACATATTACCACAAAGGTATGCAAAAAAAAATGTGACCATAAAAGTAACTAAGGGTTTGATTTGTAAAGGCGTAGTCTTGAGGGTTACGGTACAAACTTTGGGGGCAGGCGATGGAGAATACTTCTGATACACCTCCAAAAAAAAATATATATCAAAATCATTGTTCGTCGATAACGACCAATTTCTATTAAACGATAGTTTTGTGTAGGTTAATACAATTAAAGAAAAAAAAATATTTTCATTTTAGCGTCTGTTATTAATTATAATATATAATTAAGGACCTTTAATAATTCGAAAATTCAAAATAAAAAATTAGTCAATTATTTTTAATAATGATTGCAAAATATCTGACATTTAATATAATATAAATGAATAATTATATTTATTATTTAATTATGTTTATTTTAAAAAAAGTAGAAAAACGTTCCGTCCTTTTTTTATATCATCTTCAGGGTTAAATCTACAATTTCGAAATTATTTCTCACTTTTTTAAAGAACAATAAAAAAATAATTTATTTACTTACAATTTTGTTTATAAATGTTAAAAAAAATTATTAGTAATTGATTATCAGTATTTATATAGAAAATTGTAAGTAAAATTAAATAAATTAAACAGATCTAAAAAAACTTTGTAATTAATTGTCGTAAAAATTTCGAGGCAATTGTTTTACAGTTTTTATATACAAAATTGAATGTAAAATTAGATTAATTAAAAATATTGTATAAATGTCCTGAAATAACTTTGTAATTAATTGATGTAAAAATATAGAGGGAATTGTTTTAGTTACAAAATTGTAAGTAAAATTAAATTAATTAAACTGGTTTAAAAAACCTGGTAATTTACTGTCGTAAAATTTTTTACAGTTTTTATATACAAAATTGCAAGTAAAATTAGATTAATTAAAAATATTGTATAAATGTCCTTAAATAACTTTGTAATTAATTGATGTAAAAATATAGAGGGAATTGTTTCAGTTACAAAATTGTAAGTAAATTTAAATTAATTAAACTGGTTTAAAAAACCTTGGTAATTAATTGTAAAAAATTTAGAAGCAATTGTTTTACAGTTTTTATATACAAAATTGAAAGTAAATTTAGATTAATTAAAAATTTGGAAAAATGTCCTTAAATAACTTTGTAAAAATATAGAGGGCATTGCTTTAGTTACAAAATTGTAAGTAAAATTAAATTAATTAAACTGGTTCAATAAAATTTGTAATTAATTGTCGTAAAAAATTTAAAGACAATTGTTTTACAGTTTTTATATACAAAATTGAAAGTAAAATTAGATTAATTAAAAATATTGTATAGATGTCCTTAAATAACATTGTAATTAATTGATGTAAAAATATAGAGGGAATGGTTTTAGTTACAAAATTGTAAGTAAAATTGAATCAATTAAAATAATTATAATTTTTTTGTTGTAAATAAACATGTTATAAATTTGGAAATTGTAGATTGAACCTGAAGATTTCCGAAAAAAAGGACGAAACGTCATTTAATTTTTTTGTTGATAATATAACATAATTTTCTGACTCAAGGCTATATTTTTATTCCTTTATATGATTATAAATGTCTTATATTTTTTTCATCTTTTTAAAAAATTTTCTAATGATTTTTTTAAAAACATTTCTGTAGATAAAATGTTTGTCCATGGTCGTTAATTAGACCTTATTATTAAAATAAAAAAAATTAATCGCGTTAACCCACCATAGAAATATTCGATGCTTATGATCTTTATTTTTGTGAGGTGTATCAGAAGTCGTGTTCATCGCCTGGCCTCAACTTTGTAACTCTAACCCCCCCCCCTTCTCCCTCTTACCAAGTCTTCGTACCACTTTACAAGTGAACCCCATTGAAACTTTTACGGACGGACACCTAGCATTATTATTATTGCGAGTCACTTTCTGCTGCTGTCAGGGGCCGCGGGATTTTAATCCAGCACAAGACTGGTGTAACACGAATGTTTGCTCATTTCTTGTGACTCACGTGTCAGTCCAGACGCACGACGGACGGCGGCCTTTCAACCAGTGTCAACAAAACCGTTAATGAATCCGTCTCTCCTCGTGATAGATCGCTCATAAAGTGCACAAGTGTTTGGTGTCCTTCAGGAAAAAGGAAGGGACTGAGGACCGTGTGTCCGGGGAAACAACGGATTGACAAGCTGGAAATTAAGGTAAACACATTTGCATGCAGGTTGTTTGAAAAGCCTGACGATGACGTCGTTTCAATATTGAAGAATATCAACAACGTTCAATTAACAGAAATGACTTAATGTTACAAACACTACGAGAACCTTGCGGGTAGGAAAATAGACGGCTTGATATACGGAGTATTATTTATTAAAAGACCGTTGATAACTAAAGCAATATCAACTACCCTTTCATTTAATTTCTATGTAAAGTAGCTGAGATGACTCTTCTTTTTATCCAGTGTGTGGTTAAAATAACAAGGTCGTGGACAGTTTTTGTTTCGTTACATATATTTAATTTAGGACTCCTTTCTACGTTTTTATTAATATAATAATACCTGTTGTTCGCTAAATTGGGTCGAAACGTTGAATATCATTTCTGTAAGATAATAACCTGCAATTATATTATGGGCTAATTTAGATGTTTTAAAACATAACACGTTGTTCTGGAAGGTTGTGACGTCACAGTGACAGCAGGGAAAAGTTTGATTTCATAAATGGTGAACCGTATGGATTTTTTTAATATATATGTGAATCGAGAAGCTTAAAAAAATTCTTTTGGCCTTATTTTTGTTGAAATTTCCGTTAATGCCTTCAACCCCCCACGATTTTATCCCTTTAGGAACCGATTTTTTAACCTTTAATCATCTCAATATATAATTTTTTTTTTAGGTAACAGGCTACATGAGGTAATCCACAAGGTGGCAACTCCCCTTTAATAGCATAGGAAGGGATTTGAAAGGTGGGATGTGGAAGGGTAGAGGAAGGTAGCCAAGGGTTAACTAGGGCCCCCGGGCTATATTTTAAGGATCCTACCCGGCATTCGCCTAAAGAAATGCAGGACACACCCTAGAAAAACTTGCATCAGGTAGGTCGGGCATTGGGTACTTGTCCCTCACCCTTCCGATAGCGGGAGAGGAGTTTTCTGTGGGGACGCAGCATTCCCTTCTCCGTAATTCGACCAGTTTAGGACGCAGCTGGCCGACTGTTCCAATGGGAACAGCGATCAACTCTTACCGTATGCCCAAGGTCTGTGACCCCCTGAACATACACCTCTCAAAACAGTCCGAGGTGCCTCGGATTGTGCGAACCTTACTTCAAAAACGGAGAGGAAAAGGCAGCCCCAAAGGTAGCCCCTTCTTATCTCTCTACAAGGTTCTACCTGCGCCAATATATAAAATTTCTTAGATACTATATATTCTCTCGTTATAATTATTTAACAGAAGCTTTCGTCTTTATTCTTCTATCTGCTTTGGGGGAGAAGACCTGATTTTTTTTAAAAAAAAAAAATTATATCTCAAGTGGTCACGACTGCCGTAAATAGAAAAAATATGTTAAGAAAATTTCACGTTTTGGTTCTTTACGTTTATTTTGAGCTAACTATTACATCATTTTGTTATGAATCAAAAATAAAATATTTATTCGTGTCAATTATTAATTTTACACTTGGTTCCAATTAAAAATTTAAATGTATGTCTACAATAAATATTATTTATTTACTAAGGATTATTGTCCATTTTATTTTAATAAAATAGACTCTCAAAATTATATAGTTTGAAACAAAATTTCATATATGATAAATTACCAAATATATTTTTATAATAGTTCGTAAACCAAAATCTTATCTTTCAGAAATTTTAAAATCAAATAAATCAATAACCGAAGCATTAACCAAATTCTCATTAAGTGATAATTAACTCAGTAATGCTTTACTGCCAACATATATTTCAATATTTAGACGGAACTCTAAAATTCAATTTAACCAATGAATCAATGCAATCAATATCGTTATTAATTAACTGTAAAAATAAATTTTAAATATTTAGAGCAACGTTGTGCAGATTACAGGGGAGTGATTTTCAATGCTGTAGCAATATTTTTATAATTACTGGTTTTCCCTGCATTACTTTTAGGCGAATGCCGGGTAGGATACTTAACATATAGCCCGGGGGCCCCTAGTTAACCCTTGGCTACCTTCCTCTACCCTTCCGCATCCCCCCTTTTAAATCCCTTCCTATGCTATTAAAGGGGAGTTGCCCAACGTGGATTACCCTCATGTTGCCTGTTACCCTAAAAAAAACCGTCAGAGTAGTTGTCCCCTATTCAAAATTGGAATAGTCGGCCTGCTGCCTCCTAAACCGGTCAAGGCACGGAGAAGGGAATGCTGCGTCCCCACAGCAAACCCCTCTCCCGCCATCGGAAAGGCGTGGGACAAGTACCAAATGCCCGACCTACTTGATGCAGGTTTTATAGGGGTTTTCCTGCGTCACTTTTAGGCGAATTGCCGGGTAGGATTCTTAAACCATATCCCGGGGACCCTTGGCTACCTTCCTCTACCCTTCCGCATCCCCCCTTTCACATCCCTTTCCTATGCTATAAGAGGGGAGTTGACACTATGTGGATTACCCTATACATAGCTTGTCTACACCTCCTTCTTCGGTCAGACTATAGCCCGATTAAAATTAGAAGGCACTTCGGGGGTGTTTACGTGACGAAAGGCGCTGATGCCACAGTGCACGTGGTTGTTTATAAATCGGGATACACTGCGATTGTTCGGCAATGCTTCTTGTCCCGCGGTCCTTTATTTGAAGCGTTTCGATTGGTGGATTCAACGTCTCACACTCCTTGGAGAGAAGTACCTTTTTTCTTTAAATTGCATTATTAATCAGCATGTTTATATGAACATATTACGTGCACCCTAGAATAAATTCAACCACGGTCCAATTCCTCACGTAATCAAACGATGTTAACCTGACGGTCTGTCTTCTGTTCTTAATCACGTGAACTTTTGTTATTCTATCGTAAGTTTCATGTGTAATTTGAATCCGCATCGGGGAAGTTGAGCGTGGCTGCCGGGGGTTGCAAGGGTTGATAAGCAAGCAAGCACCTGTGCGCGGTGTAGCGAGGAGAGGCGAGGAGACTTAAAACGCCCCGGGGACTCCCCGGGACATGTGTCGCAATCTACAGCACTCCGCGTTCCATTAGTCCTCCTCCATATACCACCACCGCGTCGTAAAGCCTCTGTCTGCTCCTTGCACCTCCATTACTTACACCAGCCCAGACAGTCACGTCACTTCAAACAGACACAACTTTCAACTTTTTCGGACAATTTCGACAAAAAATAAATATGAAAGCCTCGACATAAAAAAAACTATAATATAAAAAATATATCTTTACGACAACTATTAGTATTATTTGGTTCGCATTGTTGAACCAACCACACGTTTTCCAACTCTCATAGCGCAAATATTGACGACGATGGCTGGGACACTTTATTTGGAATATAAATGTTGTGGGAACGTTGTGGAATCACTAGTACATATTATTGACTGGTTTTCCAATGCAGAGGACGGTTTCACTTAAGGGATAAGTTAATTGTTCTTTTTATTCACGTATTTTAATTTATTTACGAAAAAAAATAACTAATATTCTGGGCTTCAGTCTGGCGAAAGCCAATCTTAGTTACTGATAGGAAGTCACGGGAAAAGGAAAACAACCCCCACCCCCGGTATTATCTTATAAATAAAATTCAGTGCTTGTATGTGTGTGTGTGTGTGTGTATGTTCCGAGCCGTGGAACAACTTCCACCAAATTTCATCCACGTGTTCCTTTCGAACCGGAAACAAACCTTGTGTGAGTAAGACACGTCTACCGACCCCTAGTGACGCTGTTGGATGGGGAAATTATTTTCTGGGTTAATGAGATTGGTAGTGTTTCTCCATAATGCTTTTTTTGTGTATAATTTCCACACAATTTCGGCATGTGAGGGGAAACACTCTTAGGGGTGTGGCGGTGGAGAGGCGTAACATAAAAATATCGCGAAACAGCCGTGTTTGGAGTATAATCCGGGGTTATGAATGTCGCCGAGTCTCATTACTATATTCAAATAGACGTTTAATGACCACGTACGAATGTGGAAATGTTTATAATATGGTATTTAAGTCAAATAAATATTTTTCAGGGTTCGATGAGATCAACAGAGTTTCTCCCGATGTTGTTTGTGTATAATTTCAACGCCGTTTCGGCAATGGAGTACGGGGTGGAGGGGTGTTACATAAAAATAAGACGAATACAACCTTGACTGGAGTCAAATCTGGGGGTTATGGATGTCGGTGAGTCTCATTACTACATTAAAAGAGACGTTTAATGACCACGTACGAAGGTGGAAATTTTTAAGTGAAATAAATATTTTTCAGGGTTCGATGAGATCGATAGAGTTTCTCCCAATGTTGTGTATAATTTCAACGCCGTTCCGGCAATGGAGTAGGGGGTGGAGAGGCGTAACATAAAAATATCGCGAAAACAGCCGAGTTTGGCGTCAAATCCGGGGGTTATGGATGTCGCTGAGTTTAATCATGACAACCCGGGCAACGCCGGACAACCCATGTAGTTTCAAAATAAATATCTCCTTTCTTCATGTTATTTCGCGTTAAATGTAAAATGTTTAATGATCTCCTCCTCATTTTACAGTTGTACGTTCACTTCATGACAGAACTGACCTAATATTCCGCAATATGACCCACGGCCGATACAACATTTGTTATATTGCACAATAAATATCTAAGTTCTTTTTGATTGACCCAGTATATATTACGAAATCTTTCAGTATGATATTTCTCTGAACATTAATTTTTTACCTCTTGCGAATTGAATTTGTTTGGATGCTGTAAATATTGTATTATTTCTTTCTTCTTCTTCTTCCATGGCGCTACAGTACATAGTGAACCTTGGCCTTTCCAACGAGCTTCTTCCATCCTTCTCAATCATGTGCTGTCCTCTTCCAAATTCTTCCGTAGGTCTTCCTCCACTCCGTCCAACCATCTTCTTCGGGGTCTACCTCGTTCTCTTTGTCCTCCTGGGGTTCCAAGTAGAATCTTCTTTGCCACCTCCTTTATTCGTCCTACATGGCCTACCCATTTTATTCTTTCCTGATCGTAGGATTGTATTATTCCTTTAGTATCCTTAAATATTTTTATTTTCATTATTATCACTTTTAGTTATGTTGGACAGGGAAATTTGGGTTCCCGAATTTTCAGTTACGTTTATGTGAACATCTAATTGTTATTAATTGACGCATCCAATGTGTGTATTGGGTTATATATATATTTATTGTAATTATAAAATGGCAATTAAAACAATTAATAATTAGAGATTATTGAACTGAATTGTTACCAGCCAACACACACACATACAATAATGGACGAGAAATCAGGCCAAGACATTGTTGGTTTTAGTGCGCGTAATTCGATGGAGCATTAGTCAGCCATGAGACCTTGCTGAGTACGGAAGGAACTAAACTTTAGCAGCCTGGGTTTTGAACACCGACCGAGGATAATCATAGCAAAGTAACCAAGCAGCGGTCGGGCAAAGTTGATGCTTGGTAACGGCTGATATTGGTCGTATTTAACCTACGATATTCAAGAACTTTTAAAGTAAAGTCGACAGAAATAAATGGGAAGAAAGTTGTTGAACAATTGTGTCAGGTGGTCCATTGGCCAGAATTTATCAAAGTTAACCGTAAGTAAATTCAGTGACACATGGCCTGTTAACGTGTTTGAGGTGAGAGTGTGTTGCAGAATCTCTACAATTGCCCTGATACGGGTACAAACAGTGAGTAAAAAAGGAAAAATTTAAAATTAATATTGTAAACGTTAATAAAAGGTAGAATATCGTCAGATTTCGATTTCATTTCGTGTTATTTCATTTATTCAATTACATTTCGAGAGTTTATTAAAAATATTTGTCACTAGTAAATTGTAAAATTAATTGTTCTTTATTTAAAAGACCCAATAAAGACCCTGAGGTAGAAGAAAAGGACATTTTTGTATAGAATTATTGTAAAGTTCAGCAAGTAATTTGTTTTGTAAGGTGCATCATAATAAACTAATTGTTTAAGTAAATTGAAGAAATGTTATTAACTAATGCTCATTTCATTAAATAATTTTCAATGATTAATTCAATTCAATTTAATTAATTATCTTCATTTTTGAGTAACCACATTTTGATGCCTTAACGTGTGGACAATCAAACCATTGAATAATTGACTATTTTCATTGTTTATTACATTTATGGCCCCTCAACGTGTGGCCATTTTAATTTTGTTTAATCACCTGTTTATTACAATATATATATATATATATATATATATATATATATATATATATATACATATATATACATATATTTATTTGTTTTCCCCTTGCGAACACTATCACACCAGAGTTTCTGTCTCATGAAAGCGAATAAGACGATGATGACATTTGAGAAAAGAAGACAAGGGATCCCAGGCAGAGCGGTAATAAATATTCAGGCTCGTTTCTCCTCCGGAGCTTCAATAGCTGCTGCTTCGGCGGGGGGCGGCGGCGTCGCGCTGCCTCCTTCTCGTGTGTTTAAATAAAACAGGAAGCTTTGCAGCAAACGAACGATTTCGGGGAAAGAAGGAGGGAACAAGTATCGAGCCGGCAGGCTGGGCTGTTGTGTGCGATTCCAAGCAATTCGCTTTCGCGAAAGTGTTTTGTGTCTGAGAAATAAAGAGCGACTGACAGAGAAGCTGCCTCAGACAACCAGAGAGCATCCCCCGCTACACACGCACACAAACACACACACACACACACACGAGGAAACAAAAAGTCCACGTAATAATTTATTACCAATGGGAAAATGAATTTTTCCCCATTAATTAAACTACGCTTCACTTTTAACGAACCTGACGTGGTTCTAACAGAAAATAAACCATTTAGTGCATGTATTATTTTAAACCATATTTTTCAAGATGTATATTTTTTAATACAATACGGAGAAAAATAAGCAAAAAAATATAAAACTTAACCAAAAGTCAAATCTGGCTCATGATGTTGCACATATTCAACATAAATATAATTGGTCTGATTTATCAATAATAAATATTAATTGGATAACGATGATTTTAGTGCAATGCTCAGAATACCCTGAGAATTACGCTTGAATTTTCTTTCTTAAAAAAACATAAAAAATAACACAGAAAATAAAAATTCCGATGTTGACCGGCAGGTAGAAAAATCTGTCGTGAGGGGTTGACTCACAGAAAGCTCGGAGAGGCACGTTTCAGCCTGGCCACAGTGTCTAGAAACTATTTGTAATTTCATGTAATGACATATCCTATTATCCTTAACCGAGGAATATTGTTATTAATAAAATCAATTAATCAATGAATCTACTTCTTGTAACAATAGAAGGGGCGGAACAACATCATCCCTTCAATTTCGATATTTACAACGGACAATCGTACAACCTTAAAGAAAAAAAAATTCCCCAACAGAAATGCTTTGTAAAATATACGAGATGAAGGCGTCTACAGGAACTTGTTACGTGTTTACCCCTTGTTCGTTATAAGTGATGCAGATTGGATGGCGGATGATCTTAAACAGTTTTTTTTAATATGATAATTATTAATTAATTCTCCTGCCCAACCTGGGACCTACTTGGGGGTAATGAAGTAAGAGCTAAATATGGTCAGGACGAACTGAAGCGCACCTGCACGAGGACGAGGCTCCATTTTCTTGGCGAGGTTCTGGTTGTGGTGGTTAGGTAGAAAAACCTGTTCTCCTTTTTTTTTTCTCCCCCTTCGCAACAGGTATGACGTATTACAAGACCTGCCTAAATAAGCCAGTGATTTCCAAGTCAAACACTTGCTCCACACTTAATTTGTAATACCTCTTTCGGAATCATAGTAATCTTCTTCCCCGGGCGTTTCTTGATAATCATCTTTTGTGTGTAATTACATAATTTCGTCCGTGGTATTATCTTTCGTTTATTTTTATTTTTTACATTTTTCTTGTAATTGTGTTGCAGCGTGTGATGATAACATGTTCTGGCGCTAATTCTTCGACGTGTCTTTATGGGAAATAAATTTCTCTGGCTGGTCCTAGCCTTCAGTCTTAGTTAAAAATTGGACTCGGAAGAGTGGGTGACTCGTTAACTTAATTAACCGACAATTTTTTTAATCCACCAGTTTCATTTAAGTTTTGGAGCGTTCCTTAGAAACAAAAAAGCAGTGTAAAAGAAAAATATCGGTCCGTACTGGAAATTTACCTTTTTCATAGCAATATATAAATAAAATAATACACTTTTATTAAATAAACTTAACATCCAATATGTCAGAAATAATTATATTAATTAATTAAAACAAAAAGTATTTACAATATGATGATTCTACCACTGTTTTGGGAATTAATGTAATTAATTAAAGAATCATTGGAACATGATTATTCTTCCACAATTTTGGGACTAATTGATTGATTAAAACAGGAGAGTCATTAAAATACAACGATTCTACCACAGTTTTGGAGATTAATGTTATTAATTAAAGAATCATTGTAATATGATTACTCACCCACAATTTTGGGACTAATTAATTAATTGATTAAAACAGGAGAGTCATTACAATACGACGATTCTACCACAGTTTTGGAGATTAATGTAATGTAATTAAAGAATCATTGGAACATGATTATTCTTCCACAATTTTGCGACTTTAATTAATTTATTAATTGATTAAAACAAAAAAGTCATTACTATACGACGATTCTTTCATAAGAAAATTAATCCATTGATTAAACCAAACAGTTATTACAATACGACAATTCTTCAACAATGTTAGGGGATAAATTAATTAATCAATTAAAACAAAATAATAATAATTGTAATACGACGATCCCATTTTAGGGCATTAATTAATTCTGACATATTAAATATTTTGTTTATTTATTAAATGATTCTTGTCAGGTTATAATTAGCACACTTTTATGTGTACACAAAATATATCAGAAGTTCAATCTTCATATAACCGTTCAAAAGTTTTTTTTTCTGCAGCGGATGAACCGAAATATTTAGGTGTTTATTGAAAAATCTTATGAAAAATATAGGTGTATTTTTTTCGTTCAGTCTGATGCAGTATTTGTGCAATGATTGGCCAGTCCTCTTAAATTCCATTCCCTGTTGCCAACTACTACAGTAACACAAAAAGGGTGGCAGGAATATTTCTCAGTCTCCATTTTTTTAATGTATATTAATTCCATTGTCTTGTGGAAATCAGTTAAAAGCATACTAAATGCATAAATAAATCGTCAAAAATCAGACAAAAAAGTGTTAAATTAAATACCACACAATGGTTTTCGCAATCATTGTTGTTTTCGTCAGGTGATTCAATAAACGCCAGAACCCGTAATGATGACACAACCACACTGAAGACAGAGGTGAATAAATCAAAAAAACAAATCTAAAATGACTTTTTTTTACAAATAAACAAATGGGCTTTGAGACAGAAAATTGTTTATTAAAAAAACTGGACGTTTAGTTCTTATTTTAGTACCTCTTCAGGTTTAGTAATTTCATATATAAATTATACAGAAAATTGGAAGCTTTTCCAACAAAAAGAAACCATGAAGAGTTCCTCACACAAGGACGAAACGTCGACATATTTAATTTTTCCGTTGTTGAATAATTTTCTGACTCGAGACCGTTTATTTAATTGTTGATAACATTATAAATGACAGTTATTTGTGGATCATTAACAAAAAGTGAAATTTAAGACGAAGACAATAAAGAAGCAACGTAACAGTAAGCGATTATATCCATTGTTGAGTTTCATAGAATCTGTTTGTACGTTTAAATGCAGTGATGTTAAACAATTCTGCAATGTAAACGTGTAAAATCAAAAGCATTTTTGCTAATCAAATTAATGATTGGTTTGGAGACTACAAATTGTTCGTCACTGGAATGTTTTGATATTGGGCATACGTACGTTCCTTGATCTCTTCGTTCGCCCAATGTAGCAGAAATTACAATCAGAGCAAGACTTTTTTCTTATCTATAGGAGTCAAGTTGATACTTCAAGTCTTTTATCAAGAAGGAAAGTGTATTAGTAGATCTGTAATTTATTTATATTTATATAGAAAATATAATGTTCTCTAATTTAGAGATTATTGAGTAAATTATTTGAATATAAGTGCAAATTTTTGTGTTTAATTTTTGAACAAGAGACATTTATTTTTCCTCAACATTTTTTAATTACTCTTATCAGTCAGTGTAATTACGAATTAGTTTTCTTAGTAACATATTATTAGCCATGTTAATATCTCTCATATGAGACTGTGACATATAAGCTTATGTGTGTGTAAAGTCTAAAATGAGCAAAATTTCTATAGGGTTTAACCAACCAAAATTAATATGCAATGGTTTTTGTTTGTCAACTCTCAAATAATACAGGTTTTATTTCAACAAACAGATCAATAAATAATCCCAACTAGACTTGATTTGGATATTTGATATACTTGTGATGTAAAAAATGTAATAAGGGATTACGTGATTGGTAATTGACGAGTAGCAGAAGGGTATTGGATATTTGTTGGATCAAACGTTTCTGTGTTTATTCATAAACGAACTCCACTTGTACGGAACTTCTGGTATCAACTACAGCTTTGGAGATTCCTTAATTGGCGCCAAATCCCTAGGAATACCTTAGATATCGCGCTGAAACGTTTCCCACTTTGCTTACATTCAACAGAGTAACCAAACAAAAAAAAAGAATCCAGACACCGCTCATGTATATACAATTTTTATAACACGAATCTCTTGGTTGTCCCCCCCCCCCGCCACCCCCAATTTAGGTATCCAGAGAATCTCCAAAAAGCTTTTTAAGTGACCACTAACCTGGACTTCATTCCAAAGGCTATGGTGATAAGAGAACTCGCGGGACGGACGGACGGACGGACGTTAAAATTCCTCGCGCTGGAGAGGTTTTCCGGAATTGGACACAAGAAGTGTTTTGGGGCCACTTTTCCGCTACCTCCGGAATGTTTCTACGGAGATTATTAATCATGAAGTAATTTTGTTTGATTAATTTTGACACACCACCTATTTATTATGAAAAAAAAACATCTTTGAACCAGTCTGGAACGTTTAGAAGTCTTCGGCATCTGGTAAAAACGGGTTACTGATCCAGAAAAAAGAAAATACGAGGCTCCAGCCTGTTATTATTAGGTTTTACGGAAATTGAAGTTATAGTATTTAGTTACCAGTTAATCACCAATATAAAAAGAAAATTTTAGAGAGTTACATGCACATTTTAAAACCGGTAATCAAATATTTGATCTTATTATTAAAGATTGTATTACAACATTTTTGATAGTTATGATATTATGCACAGAAAACATGTAGAGAAATTTTATGAATCTCATTGATAACGAAAAAAAAATTTATTCAATACAAATATCGGCCGTGTTTATTGTTTTAAAACACCCCTGTACCCTGGGAGTTAAATGACAAGGTGAATGTCTTACTTAAACTCAGCGACATCCATAACCCTGAATTTGACTCCAATATCGGTTGTATTCTTGTCATTTTCTTGTAACGCCTCGCACCCCACCACAACCATCCCTAATGGTGCTTCTTTGGCATACTGTTAGAGGTTGAAATTATACACAGATAACTTCGGTAGAAACGCTATCAGTCTCTTTGACGCCTAAAAATATTTATCCGACTGAAATATCGGCCGTTTTACCATGTTTGAATGTTTCCACCCCCATCCGAAAGGGGTTGAAATTTTAAAATAAACATCGGGTAGATATATTATCAACGTCATTGACCCGGTCAATTATTCACTACACGCAAATATCGACCATTTAACTCGTTTGAAAATTTCGAACCTCGTCCACCCCCGCCCCTGGGGGATTAAATGGCCAATTGAAAGTCTTAATTAAAATCAGTGACATCCATAATTCTGGATTTGACTCCAATCTTGGTTTTATTCGCGTTATTTCTTGTAACGCCCGTCCACCTCCACCCCTAAGGATGCTCCTTTCCCATGCTGTAAGGGGATGAAATCGGTAGAAACGCTATCAGTCTCTTTGACGCCTAAACACATTTATCCGACTCAAATATCGGCCGTTTTAGCATTTTTGAATATTTCCACTCCCCATCCAGGGGTGTCAACCCTACAGTGTTTGTTTCATGGTCGCAAAAAAACAAGTGTACGCAATTTGGTTAAATTTTTTTACCAGTGTAGATTTGTTTGAGTAACATTCATACATACAATCAAACACTCTGTTTTTTATTTATTAGATAAGAAGAAAATACTCGTATTTCCTCAAAGTAGTTACGCAGGTAAAATGAAAGCTTAATGGTGGATTATTTTCAACGTTTCATCGCCGCTGTTTTTCGTTCTGACGCTTATAAGTTTATTTAGTGCCGCGTTCACCTCGCAGTGACAGGGCACGACGTCAAGGAGCAAGCACAAAACCCCCTTCCCTTTATAGCAAGACAATTTGTCGTCGACAGGATTGCGCAATGTACTAATGAGTTCGAACAACGATCTGAGTGTTGTTCTCGGATCATTTAGGAGCAGCACAAAAGCCTGTTTTTCTCATTTACAGGAAATGGGGAGGAAAGAGAAGGAAAAAAAAGGAGTTGGTCCCTTCAGGGCGAGCAAATCGACCCGCCGTTGCAAGGTTCTTTCTAAAAGGAACTCGCCTTTTCTTTTTGATTAACTTTCCACGTGGCCCGGGTGCGCTCTCATTTGTTCGACAAGGCACCTACAAATCCAATACACGGCGAGCAGCAGACATCTGATAAGAGTCGACAAAGGCAAGCCGTTTTCCAGCCAGCCGTTATCGGGGCCTCGTGCCACCCCCGCCGTGGGCTCCCGGGGTCCTTTGTTGCGTTTCCGTTTTTCCCCAGAGAAGGGACGAGGTCCTCTTTTCAAAGCCTGGCCGCAGCATTGCCAACCCCCGGAAGGGCGGAGAACACAGTTGTGGGGAGAAGTCACGGCGAATTTTTCCCCTCTTTACCACCGTCGTCAATACGTTCCTGCTCTGCGGAATTTTTTTTAACTACAGAAACGTGCGTCCTTTTGTGGCCAAAATTATAGAGAAAGTCCTAGACCACTCTATAAAGCTCTTGGAATTTTTACTAAACCTAGAAAATATATTTTAGAAAACTCTAAAAATCGTAATACATAATGTAAACCAATTTGTTACCAACAATTTTAAAATAAGGAACGTAGGTTTTCCCGGTGTAGTTGCTGAATGAAGTTCTCTCGGGATTCCAACCGGGTAGCGTAGTTATGTAAACACAACGTTTCGATGGCTTGCACCGCCATCTTCTTCACCTGAAGAAGATGGCGGTGCAAGCCATCGAAACGTTGTGTTTACATAACTACGCTACCCGGTTGGAATCCCGAGAGAACTTCATTCAATTTTAAAATAATTTATAATCTAAAATAAAAAATTTACGTCTGATTTTGTTTTTGGGTGTAGACAGGCTATGTATAGGGTAATCCACATAGTGGCAACTCCCCTCTTATAGCATAGGAAAGGGAGTGGAAGGGGGGATGCGGAAGGCTGGAGGAAGGTTGCCAAGGGTTAACTTGGGTCCCCGGGCTATAGTTTAAGGATCCTACCCGGCATTCGCCTAAAAGTAATGCAGGACAAACCCCATAAAAACCTGCATCAGGTAGGTCTGGCATTTGGTACTTGTCCCACGCCCTTCTGATGGCGGGAGAGGAGTTTGCTGTGGGGTCGCACCTATTCCAATAGGAATAGCGGACAACTCTTACCGTATGCCCAAGGTCTGCGACCCCGAAACATACACCTCTCAGAACAGACCGAGGTGCCTCGGCATGTGGGAACCTTAGTTAAAAAAAACCAGAGTGTTGTGAAGGCATCCCCAAAGGTAGCCTCCTCCAGAGCTCTCTGGGAAAGTTCATCTGCGAGAGAATCCTCTCGCAGGCTTCCTTGAACGTCTGATTGAAAATAACTCTACTTTGAAGTTTTGTCAACTGAAGAGTGCAGTTGTGTCGCTCTGGGCTCTTCTTCGGCACCTGACGAAAAGGGACAAGGATTCCAGAAACGTTGCGTGGTATTTATATTATCACTTTTTTGTTTGAATTGGCTATCTTTCTCATTCATTACCATGTTTTCCCTGTCTGTGACTTACCAGTTTGACGTGGAGAAATATTCTTTAGTGTTAACTAGCTCCGTGCCCAGATTTTCCCGGGTTGTCATAATTAAACTCAGCAAAATCCATAACCCCGGATTTTACTCCAACACATGTTGTTTTTGCGTCATTTTTATATAAAGCCCCCCCCCTTCCGCCCCATAAGGAGTTGAAATTATACACAAACAACATCGGGAAAAATACTATCAATCTCAGTGAGCAGGGAAAAATATTTATTCGACGCAAATATCGGTTCTTTTAACTTATTTGAAATTTTCCACCGCCTGTCCCTTGTGATTAAACGGAAAGTTGAATGTCGTATTTAAACCCAGCGATATCCATAACACCGGATTTGACCGAAATATCTGTTGTTTTCTTGTAACGTCTCTCCACCCCCTCCCCCTCTACACCTAAAGGAGCTCCCATGCCAAAGTGGGTTGAAAACACAAGTTAAGGTCTGGAGAAAGACTATTAATATCCCAAGAATAGTATTTATTCTATGAAAATGTCGGCCCTTTGAGCATATTTAAAAATTTCCATCTCCGTCCATGGGGGGTGATAGTCCCGTATTACCCCTCACAGTTCTGGTTCGAAAGGAACGCGTGTACCAAATTTGGTCAAATATTCTCCTCGTATGTAGCTTGATATCTGAGTTCTATACCAGCGACAGCACACGAATTTTGACTTGAATGAGAGACGCGCATGCGCAGTAAACATAAGCTACGAAATCGAAATAAAACTGAAATATTCGGGAATTGTAAACCTAATTTTAAAGTACTTTGTGTATTCACAACATAACTAATATTATTCCTCCTGTTTCGCTAATATTTCAAAACATCACACTTAAAGGTTTTATTTTAAAGAAAGCAACATTTGAGGGGGTGTCATAGTGTGAAAATCTACCGCTCATTGGCTTGTTCCAAAAATTAACTTTATTAAAAATATTTACGTAGGACAAAAAAATACTTACTGCTAAATTATTCAGGTTTATAATATTAGACACGATTCGAAAAATATGTAGACAGAATATGTAGCATATTACGGGTCGGTTCAGAGCGTTGGCAACACTGTCGCTGTTCTAGTATTAATATTTTACATGGTTGCTTTGGCTGTGATGTAGGAAATAAGTTCAAAACGTCACGAGCGGCGCCACTGATTCTTTGTTTTGAAACACCACTAAGAATAGAGGCTGCCCTTTCCTTCCCCCCATTTAAGGCACCTCATCCCAGCCGTACCTCTAATAGAGGTTAATATCGCCCTTAACACGTTCTCCGGTTTCGCTTTTTTTTGGTCTTTCCATCATTTCCTCAACTTACACACGTCTTCCAACCTTCCTACTACATTCCCTCCTTACATGGTCACACAGCAGCAGCAGCAGCGTGATTTATTAAAATAATTTCACCGACACGGTAAAGGATTTCCTACCTCCCCCCCACATCAAGTCACACCATTGTTTCCCGGAAAAGTGTAACTTTTTTAAAAAATAGACTGTTGTGGAGACGAACCCGTTGTTGTATTTTTTTCACGCCAAGCTGCGGACAATTTTTTGGGTAGCAGACGATCATAATCTCTTAGGAGGTGGTGGTGCGGGGGGGAGGGGGCAGCAAATGGGATAAATGCTTGGGCTATTGTTGGCCCATGAATTATGCAAGGCGGAGAATTGTTGTTGTGTGTGTGTGATACTGTATCGTCGCTGCTGTGATGGATCGCCGTAAATAACAGCGCACACCACTCTTCACGGCAAGCGAGGGAGGAGAAACGCATGTGTTCCGTCCGATAGCATCTGCCGCACATTAAAGTCGGAATATTAAAAAAAAATAAAAATACACACACACACACACTTACACACACACACACTTACAAACACAATCGGTCAGAGGGACGTCACGTGTCACTCGGAAACACTGTGTAGGACATTGTCTGACCTGGGGAGGGAGTGGTTGGGTTCTTTAAGCAAGCAATGACGTTGGCGTGGCGCAATGTGACCGTGTTTTTTTTATAAAAAATAAATAAATATCAAACGTAATTGAAAAGAAAACTCTTTTCCAGACGTGGTTGCCCACAAACATTCCTAATTACACAGTTTATTTATGTTGTATATCAGGACTATATTTACAAATAAAATTAACTCTCTCAATACTTCAATAATTTTTTATAAAAAAAAATTGGTTAAAACCTTGTGTAATAAAACATATGTAACATAATTTATTCCATGGATATTTAAGTAAAAAATATATTCTGTAAGTAAAGTGTTTCTTCAATTTTGGACGAAGGACTAAAGTTCCCCTTTGGCAGGAGGGTGATCGCTGGAAAAAAAAAGTGACAGAGGGATGAATATATCTCTGATCGGACTTGCCAAAAATAATCCTAAGTGTTTTATTAAAAACAGTATATTAATTCCGGTCTGTATAAATTGTGAAGTCAGCAGAGATTGACCTGTATCAATTTTTTTAAAATGAGGTGACCAATTAAGCGACGAAACGTTGTTTAATATTACATCAATAAAATCTTTTTTCTGAATTAAAAATAGCTTATGTTTAATTATTTATTATTTTTATCAATACTCAGAATATATATATATATATATATATATATATATATATATATATATTGTAGTATTCAATATATATAAACAAAATAAATTTTTTAAATTACATACTTAATTTTAAGGTATCGTTATACGAATCTAGAGTTTTTAAAGTTGTTTTAATATTTATAATTTCCCGTAAATTACATTTAAAATCAATTTTGATAATGTAATCATTTAGATAATTTTTTGATCTAATAGAGCAATGAATTTAAAATCGATATAAGGTTATTAGCCGTTTCAATTCGGTTTAATGTAATTTCTCTAAATTTCAACTATTTTTGATGGTTTAAAAAAAATAATATTGAAAATGTTCTGTCACGAGGTTATAAGATTTGAAGATTCTGGGAAAGATCAAATAACCTATTGAAGGTTTGTAGAATTATCGATCTACACGTGCCTATTTATGTAATTCTGAATCAATGTTGTTAAATATTTTTTTCTGTACAGATAAACATGGCAATTACTGCAAAAATTTTTATTATTAATTAGTTTTTTTTATTAAATTGGCAACTGATAAAAATCCAGAGGATAGAATACAAAAACAAACATTAATAAAACATATACCAGACATTTTAAATTTAAATTCTAGTAAACAAATATAATTTGATCATTCGAAAGTTAAAAAAAAGTGAGAGAGAGTGCAAGGGAAACCCAAACAGGTATGGACGAGCACCCCCCCCCCCCAAGTGTCGTTCATTGGGAGAAGTGACCCATTTTTTTTCTGGGCTGGAACACGGAGATTAAAAACGACCAGAGAGAGAGGATTATCAGGGGAAATTTTAAGGCAGCTTGTGAGGGATCCTTAAAAATATCTGATATGACGTAAACCAACAAAATGGAGACAAAAATAACAGTTTTTTTAAATTTGAGAAGGTTACCTAAAAAAACAACTAAACATCAGTAATTCACTGCTGATAACAAAAGTATCCTTTCATAATGATCTCAATTATTTGTGGTAGTACAAAAGCTCAAGTACCAACGTAAGAAAAAAAAATGGTAGCCAGTTTTACCTGAATCTCCAAGGACAGTTTTGCCACTTACATAAACAAATAACGGGAAGTAATTACTCCAAGAGATACAAATACAAAAATAAAAATAATAATATTTCCTTCGTGTATTAAGAAGAAAAAAATACCATGTCAAGTTGTGTAACGTTGGTACGATAATAAATTACCAGTCAAAGAAATATAAAGTCATACTTCTGAATCATGTTCATTTAGTTTTTGTCGATATAAAAGCCGCTATTTTGTTCTTTGATCTGAATAATTACGGAATTTTAAGTCATAATAAATGTCCCTAAATCAGTTTACTGATCAAGTATGGGTAAATATAACGGTAAAAATACTGGAAAATCACGCAAATATTATAAAAGGGTAAAAAAATGTCGATAAAATCGAAATAAAAGAATATATTATTTATTTTACTACGGTGTTACATTTAATAATATTTAATTATTAATTAATAATTATTAGTCCGCTTATTGAACAATCCGTCTGGAATCTGACAATAAGTTCGCTTTATGATTGTTGAATTTGACTCACAGGGAACATTTTTGTTTTGATTCTTAATTATTTATTACATTTAATTAGTTAGAATTAATATTACAATTTAATTTATTACAGTTAATTATTAAATTATATTCCACGCAATTTTTTTATATATATGTAAAACTTTAGTTGAACATTGCCCGCAATTCTGTTGGTTTAAATCTTTCTGATCGTCTTAATTGTTCTGTAGGGTTCACTAAATTGTTCACTAATTTGTTTGCACGTGTCTCTACTCTGTCACTGTATTTCAGGATGAATTAGGATATTTATTCTTTAAATGTTGGTACGGATAAGTCTTTTAAGGACGTACCAGGGTAAACTCACCATTAATCGCAACGCTTTGTTTTAAAACCCTTGTATCATTTCAATTAATAATAATATAAATTAATTAACGGCCTCTGTATATAATTAAATTATTTTGAATAACAAACATGTATTTGATTGAGATACTGATTGAAGTTTTAGACATTGATCAAAATTGATTTTAAATGTAATTTACGGGAAAATATAAATATTAAAACAACTAGATTCATATAACGATACCTTAAAATTAAGTAATAATTATAATCTATTGTTTTATAAATTTTTTTGCAAAAGTATGTAATTTTAAAAAATATTTTCACAATTACTTTATGAATGGTAACATTTATTTTCCAAAAACTAAGAAAATATATGATTTTAAACCTTATATTCTTTTAAAATTTCAAGGTAGAAGAATAAGAAGAAATAACTGTTGTGAATTTGTGATTTGACATATTGTTTATGCCCCCCCTCCCCACAAAAAAACCTGATGAATTTACAAAAAGGTACTGAAACGTCGTTGTGTTGAATAAAATATTTTAAAATGTCTGTAAAAATCCGTTAATTGATTTAATTTTTTTTTAAAAAAAATCAGTATTATTGTTCATTCAATTGTGTATTATTTCCTCCCAGGATAATTTTTGAATAATTATTTAATGCAATACTCGAATGTTTTTAACGAGCTGTTAGATACAACAAAAAATTTACCATCACCCATTGATGACGTAGAATGTGACGTAGTTGTACTTCCGACTACTACTTCGGCAAAGATTCGGCTAGTGTCGGAATTCAGAAACTTTTAGAGCTAAATCAGTCCGGATTTAAATAAATACTTAAAATTTCATTTCATTTTACAATTGTAATTTCTATAAATAAACAAAAAAGTATTATTCAACTGACACAGTCCTCATAGGACTAGGCGATCTATGACTCTAAAGATTTATTTGGACACGTAATTTTAACGTATACATTCAAAACATAATGAAGTCCCAAAATTATGGATGAAACGTCGTAATATTGAAATTATTGTTCGTTATAGTTGAATAATAATTTTTTTTCTGTTTATTTCTTAAATAAATTCTGCTTATGATGATGTTAAGTAACTAATGAGTTGTTCTAAAATACTTACATCAAAAATAGTTTTTATAGGTTATGAGAAGGTCAACTATGGTAGATATATTTATGTATATCTGTATATATATATACGCGAGTGTCCCGCGTAATAAAGAAAAATACTGAACGGATTGCATCCAGTGTTTAATAAAATAGTCGAAATTCAGGAATATATTTTTATTTATAGGCTATGTGAGGGGTTCCGATGTAAACACACATATATCTATGTCGATAATAGGAGGAGAAAAAAGGAATACTGAAATGATACAAGCTAAACTCCGGTATTAAAGGCACAAAGTGGACGAAAAATCGATACTATTATTTTCAAACAACCTTCGCTTCCTTGTTGAAGAACTACGAAAAAGTCTAGGAAAATCAGTAAAATATATTAGAGGAGATTAAACAAAGTGTAACTTCAGCTGATTTTATTACCTGAAGTGGAATGATGAAATTAAGGAGATGCTACGTCACGTCACGTGGTGAGAGAAATATTAACCAAGTAGGAACGCGGCAAAAAAAAAGACAACTACTGAAAATGATCACCAGAGACGTTGTAAAGGAAGAGAAACCGACATGGAAGTACTATTAAAAAACTTTAATTTTCCAGGACAATTTGGAAAACAGGCGAAGGTGAAAAAAAATTTAATTGTAGCTAATTGAATATTTCAGAACATCGACTGGACAAATCAAATTTAATAATGAACGATTTTCTTTCTTCACAAATTACTCGTAATCATTGAATCGTTGTGATTCTTAAACAAAGACTCTGGAAGACAGAGATCACAGTGTATAAATAATTAGCGAAGTTTCCATGCGGTAGTAATTAGGTAATTATCTTTCATCCCCTCAACGTGGAACACACGTGCGGTTTTGTACACGCCTCCCCCCCCCCCATCTTCCAATAAATTACGGATGCATACGCAAGTGAATGTAAACATATGATGTCCGTGGAATGTAATGGACGTCTTTACCTTTGAGTAGACGACCGATGGCCCATGGAAATGAAGTCCACTTCGCGACTCCTGGAGGCTCACTGCTGGCTCCTCTTGCAGCAGCTGGACTCCTTGATTGTTGGGCGGGAACCGACCTTGGAGCAGATTGATAGGTACGATCGCTTGTTGCAGGTGGGATCCTCAAGTTCAGCTTCCTTTAAAGTGAACGCGTTGAGCCTCACTCTGTAGCAAGGGACAGGACCGTGGAATCCTCATGGGACAGTAAATCTAAAATACATTCCATTTAACACCTAGTTGGGATTTAAGAGACGATTTGTAAACTTGTGGGAGAGGATATCAAAAGCAATCACGTGGAACAATTTAAGTACCGTATTTTACCGACTATAATTTTTCTTCAAAAATTGCCTCCAAACTTCAGGTGCATCTTATACTCAAAATTAAAATAAAAATGTCCAGTGTTTCATATTTTTTTCTAGGGCAACAGGCTGCATGAGGGTAATCCACATGGTGACAAGTCCCCTTTAGTAGCATAGGAAGGGATTTGAAAGGGGGGATGCGGAAAGGTAGAGGAAGGTAGCCAAGGGTTAACTAGGACCCCCGGGCTATATTTTAAGGATCCTACCCGGCATTCGCCTGAAGAAATGCAGGACAAACCATAGAAAAACCTGCATCAGGTAGGTCGGGCATTGGGTACTTGTCCCACGCCCTTCCGATAGCGGGAGAGGAGTTTGCTGTGAGGACGCAGCATTCCCTTCTCCGTGCCTCTACCAGTTTAGGAGGCAGCTGGCCAACTATTCCAATGGGAACAGAGAACAACTCTTACCGTATGCCCAAGGTCTGTGACCCCGGAACATACACCTCTCAGAACAGGCCGAGGTGCCTCGGCTTGTGGGAACCTTAGTTCAAAAACGGAGAGGAAAAGGCATCCCCAAAAGTAGCCACTTCGTGTCTCTCCTATAAAGTTCTGCGAGAGAATAGCCCTCAACGTTACTAGAAACCATATTACGCTTACAACCCTTTTTTTGTACAATGTAACTGATTATAGTAATTACATATTAATTAATAACTTAAATAATAATGGAACACAGATCACGGATTTCCTTCAGTAAGAGTTCAGTTTAATTTTCAACAGAGGGAGCTTACAATTCATATTATCAAATAATTATTTGAAGACAAATAAGACAAAATTAAAATCAATGTGGAACTACACACAAAAAGCTTAAGATGCTTTACAGAGTAACGCAAAACACACGATACGCAACTAAGATGGGATGATAGATGAGAAATGGGAACTTCCTTGATGAAACAAAGTAAAAAAAAGAGGATAAAAACGAAATTTAAAGTAAACAAGGTATTAAATAGAATTTTTTTTTAAAAAAAAACATATTCTACAATTTTTCAGGAAATAATAAAATAACTAGGATCTCACACACACAAATAAGAGACATTATAAAGCTCTTTTTCTTGAATATTGTCACATAATATTTTTACAGAGCTCAAAGAGCTCCATCTGCGGAGAATATACCTAAAAAAAATTTTTTCCTCTCATCCGGTTCTTTATTATCGACGCTAAAAGTCGGAATTGACGCCTAGTGGCCTTTCAGTGACTGTCATTCGTCCACAAAACTGTCTTTTCGTGTCAATGCTGACAATCTTTACCCGATTATATGTCGCTGTAGATTAAATAATTTTTTTATTGGGGTAACATTACCTGTGGTAACATCATTCTAAATTATTAATCTAAATTGAATCTAGACACGAGGGTTAACGGTTGCTGATTATATTAATATCATTGAATTTTCTAGACTAAGCCTAGTCTGACCTTGTAATTCGTCCACAAAACTGTCTTGTCGTGTTCACGCTGACAATCTTAAACCGATTATATGTCACTGTAGATTAAATATATATTTTTTTGATTTGCGATATCATTTATTGTCGTAAAATTATTTTAAATTATTAATTTAAATTGAATCTAGACATGAGGACTAATTGTTGCTGATTATAATAATATCGTTGGATTTTCTAGTTCGCCTTAGTGTCTGACCTTGTAATTCGTCCAGAAAACTGTCTTGCCGTGTTCTCGGTGACAATCGTTACCCGATTATATGTCGCTATAGATCAGCGTTTCACAACTTTTTCTTACCATGCCCAACCTAAGTCTTTCCCATACTTTCCCATGTAATATTTACATTTTTTTTATATTCATCAATTGAATTTATTCTGTAAAGAAGCGTAATTACAACTTGAATGTGACTTCTTCAATAATAATAATAATATTTCAAAATTTACCAAATGCTTACTTAAAATTAAGAAACCAACAATTTTTTTCGTTTTTTACAAGTTAATTCATAGCTGGTATTTTTTTTAAACTCCTGTTGAGTTCATTTACGAATTGTCCTCGTGTAGGGCGTGGGACCCCCTGCTGTAGATTAAATAATTTTTTGATTTGGAATAACATTAGTTGTGGTAACATCATTCTACATTATTAATTAGTAATCTAATTAAATAAATAATTTTATGTTAATGAAGTAATTAGGGTTAATTAGTGCTGATTATTTTAATATCGTTGGATTTCCTAGATTGGTGACATTAATGGGCATGCTTAATTAATTATTTAAAAATGATTTTAGCGTGGTGGTTGTTGAAGGTATAGGAACAACCGTTCAGCCCAGACGTTTCTCCACGGTTGTAAACAAAACAACGCGCCCTGCAAGGAATACCTAATTTGATATAGGACGAAGTAGCCGTGTCATGTCGCCAGATTATTTAGCAACGTCCTTTTGGAAGCAACGGAACGCCTCCATAATCTGTGTTTCGTGCGCTTCAGTAGTGTTATTTACGAGTGTTTTGTCCTTGTTTGCTTATTTAAAGTGGCTCGGACGCACGCGAAGTGTCACCAGCGTAATGGAGCCATCATTAGGCAAATGGCGGTCTGAGGCAGACCACGCCCTGGCCCACCATCGCAGGAATAGCGACCACATAATTCAGGATAGCGACCCACTCAGCCTGATGAAGCGATCGTCTGCCCCCGGGGCCTTTCTTGTCTCTGTGTCAACAAGCTCCGGGGCTCGATACTTTATATCTGTGTGTCTGTATCTCGTCGTGTTCCGCCAGTTACTCAATTACGGGGTACGTCTCCAATGCTTTCTCGTTTAATTAAGTTACGCTTGACCGAAGAAAAATGATGTAACAGGGAATTACTCTCAGGTTGTCCCTTTTATAGTACCTACTTTTGTCCGAGACGGCATCATGAGGGCCTTTAAGAGTTTACTTGGTAATAATAAGAAAGATAGCCAAATACAGACAAGAAGAAGAGCCTAGAGCGACACAACTGCACTAAACTCAAGAGCTTTAGAAGAAAAGGACAAGTATACCAGAAACGTTGTGTTGTAGTTACATTATCACTTATTTTGACTGTCTTTAGCTATCTTTATTATTATTAATTTTCAATCAGACGTAAATTTTTCAAATCAGTTCACTTGGTATCCAGAAACCGTCTCTAGAAGCCTCCTGCTGATATAACGAATCACAGTGAACCAAATTAGCACTTAAACGGTTTTTCTAGGAATCCCAAGTAATTTTGAAGAACGAATAACACTCATTCAGCAGAGAACAATTTTTTTTTAAAAGCGTATGCCGCAATTATACCTTTTATAATGTTGGTCTTGTTTAGGCTGTCAGATAATCACTATATACCTATTTATTCTGTCCTGAGCTACTGGCAAATACAAATGTTGTGGGTGAGTGTCCATATTGATGAGCTTAATCCGATTGGGTCCCCCCCCCCTATAAATATTTTTTTTGAGTGGAGACAGTTAAAAATGAAATTTCAATAATGAACCATCGGGTAGCATAGCTTTTTTAACTTTCACGACAATAAACACAGAAAGCAAGCATTATAGGTGGAAACCCGAGAACATTTTCTTCAACAAATACACTGGGAAATCCTTCGTTCTTTGATTATAGCCCAAATATTCTTGTACACAAGTCTTATGTTTACGCCGCCAACAATGCAGGTCCCAAAATTAATTAATTAATTACATGTTTCCTTTTAATTACCACAATATATATATATAATAAATTTTATGTGACAATAAATTAAGGGTTTTATTATTAATTTCATTAATAACAATATTTTATCGGTTAATTTGGCCACCCAATTATAAGCAATGTACGGTTTAATATATATATATATATATATATATATATTGTAATGATCAACAATTATTAATTAAATTTTTTCCCACTTAGTTGTAGCCATTTATGTAATAATCAAAAGTGATAGGCTTAATTAAATGAAAAATTAATCAATTTTTAACTAACAAAATTTGTTTATTAATTTGTGGCTTCTAAAATTTACGAACAATTACAGTAAAATAAAAATCTCTTAATATCTGAGGGTCTTTACTGGGTTTGATGATTTACAGTGAAAATTATTGAATGATCTGATTAACAATACAGTTTAAAATTCACTTCAAAATAATAATGTGCTGATAACTGAAACAAAAGCTACAAGAAAAGCGAACGAATTCTGACTTTACCTTTTAGTTAGCGTTTACAGATTTTATTAAAGTTCTGGTTACTTACGTATTGTTCGGCTGGTACCAGCATTCTTTTAGCCCTTCAAAAGTACACTACATTGCAAAATATTTACACAGATTCTACACTTATGAAGTTATTAGGCTCCCAGGAACTCTGATGATCCTCCTAATTGGTCGGCTATCTGATGGCTTTTTCCTCAGCACGAAAATGTTCAAGTTCTTTATAATGAAGCAAACCCTTGCTTTCGTTGGCTAATTGTTAGCACATCTACTCGGTCCAACTAACTGCTTGCTTACAGGAATCTTATGAATTGCAGAGTTGAGCCTTTTACCGAATTATTTATCGGTTTGGTTTGAAAACTTCTAAGTTTGACTCTCCTTCCGTTAGCTGACCGTAGATGTCGACTTTTTACAATGTCTCTCCTCTCGTGGTAGACTGAAGACTGCGCGTAATCGCCATTTCGGACCCTCAATAATAGGGACAAAACCCGCCGTTTATTGTTGCTTTGCTGCTCTCACCGCTATAATTCAAATTGTTCGCTAACAATTTAAATTATTTAAAACAATTAATGGCTTAATTAATTTGCATTGCAATATATATATATATATATATATATATATATATGCGTGTGTGTGTGGAAGACATTAGAATATTTTAATTATCTTCTATCCGGTGAAAAGTTTGACTTGAGAAAAATCTTGAAAACTATCAAACAATAGGTAGAAAAAAATCTCAAGGGGATAATCAGAAGAACATTCTTTCATTTAGTAATTTTTTTTGTTTACCTTCCAACCCTTTATTTAATTAATAGAAGTTACGGGGAGAAGTCAAACCCGACCAACATGGCCACCGCTACGCATATTGTGGATGATAATGACGGGCTTGTTGTGTGTTTCTTCCATCCTCGAACTAATTATGAACGTCACGATTTCACAAGGGGAATGAGAAAAGTAAGATATATTTACTGAGCGCAGTTCTTAAAAAAAATAATACTAGATTATGTCAAACTTTTGAACAAGATTCTCGCCATGTTTGGATATTTTATTATTTTTTCTCCCAGCGACTTTTCAGAGTTGTTCTTGTTCGTGTATTTTTTTTTTTGGAATATGTGACGTTGAGTGAAATGGGGGTCGCGGCGTTCAACAATTTTTTTTTAATCCTCCTGTCTCATTATGGAATTATGTACGCGACGGGGTAAAGAACGAGGAGTGAGACAGGCAGCCGTGGCCCCTTGTTTCCTGCGACGAGTCGTGTGGCCCTGCGACGTCGTCGTGTTTGTTCACCGAGGCACGTTTCAAAGAGGAAGTCTCTTTGAAGGGAGACGACGGTGTGTCTTTTTGCCTGGGTTGGCGCTCATTAGCCCCAGTAATTACAAGACTTCGCAAGCCGCTCATTAACATCTTACCGTAGGCACTGGGCGTGAGGGGGGGCTGGAGGATGTGGTTTCTGCGGTCCTCTGGAAAAGATCAACAACCTCGAAACCAGCCGAAAATTTGTCCCTGCACTTGGCGATAGCAATGGCACAAGGGTCAGTACTAGGGGAGTCAATCAGGAGACCCTGGAAGCTCCTGTGCTGGCCATCAGCCAGCTTAATTACATTATACAACTTTGAATATGTATTACACATGAGTCACATCACTAAGGGACTTCATATTATGGCCAAGAATTTCTTTTAAATTTGGAACCAGAGTAACTTTGTGTTCATTTTCCATAATTATTATGTTTACTCTTCATTAAAATGCCGGTGTCATATTCAAAACGTACAACGTCAGAGGACGTATATATTGTTTTAAGTAAATCTTTAAAAGGAATGCTTTTTTTATAAAAAAATATTAAAATGGGTCCAATATGGAACCTTGAGGAACACCGAATTTTATACTGACTTATATTTGGCATAAATAAATAATGTGATGTACTTATTATGAGCGTTTGCTTCATGTTAAACAAATTAATTGTATATAATAATTTATATATATATATATATATATATATATATATATATATATATATTAAGAGTGATAAATGGATCGAACATTGGACCTTGAGGAAACACATTTCAAGTTATCAAATTTAAAAAATTCAATACACAATTTGTATAAAAAGCTAATATAATCACCCCATTGGATTTAATCAGTCATCAGTTAATAAAAAGGAAAATACTTTATTAATAATTCTTTCCACAAGTATGCTAATTATGAAAATTGTTTTAGGTTTCTGCAAATTTTGAATGGCATTAAATTAAACACCAAATTTTCAACAGGTACATTAAGTAATTTAAGAAGCTTTCTTCCAAAATCATAATCATTTTCTTGATCAAAATTACAATATTTTTGAGGTGGCAAACCAAAATACACAATATAAAGTTCAAAATATTAAATATTATATATATATATATATTGTAATGAACAAAAAATTTAATTAATTTAGAATTAATTTGCCCCACAACACTCTGGGTTTTTTGAACTAAGGTTCCCACATGCCGAGGCACCTCGGTCTGTTTTGAGAGGTGTATGTTCCGGGGTCGCAGACCTTGGGTATACGGTAAGAGTTGTCCGCTATTCCTATTGGAACAGTCGGCCAGCTACCTTCTAAACTGGTCGAGGCATGGCGAGGGGTAAGCTGCGACCCCATAGAAAACCCCTCTTCCACCATCGGAAGGGCGTGGGACAAGTAGCAAATGATCGACCTACCTGATGCAGGTTTTTATAGGGTTTGTCCTGCATTACTTTTAGGGTAATGCCGGGTAGGATCCTTAAACTATAGCCCGGGGGTCCTAGTTAACCCTTGGCTACCTTCCTCCACCCTTCCGCATCCCCCCTTTCAAATCCCTTTCCTATGGCATAAGAGGGGAGTTGCCACTATGTGGATTACCCTATACATAAGCTGTCGACACCAAAAAAAATCCACCACAAATTTCAAAATATCAAATCACTATTGGCCTCTAATTAGTATTACAATATATAACAATAATTATTTAGTTTTACTTTATTTTAAAATTTATTTGAAGATTAAAATATTTAAAAATAAATATGTATTACGAATAGAAGAGACTAACCCTCGTAGCTGGTTTCAAGTTGATAATAAGAGCAGGAAGGAATAATTTAATTTTGTGTGTATGTGTTGTTAAAAATACAAATGATTAATTTATGTATTTAATTTTACGCTGCCATACAATTAAATAGATTTAGGGATAAATAATTAAGAAATAAATTTAAATATACACAGTTAAAAATCCCCTTTATTTTTTTTTTAAGAAACATTGCATATTCCAGTCTTGACTCATTTTCTTAGCTCTTTATGAATGCGTGTGCCATGCTTCAGTAGTAGATTACATTAGAATTTAATTTGGGAGATGAATGATTTTACCACCAGTGTTTAGTACAAACAGCGGCAGAAGAGTTGAAGGAGGAATCCCAAAGACGTTTTCGGTTGTGTGCCAGCAGCTCCTGGGAGCAGGCAGAACATATTACAGTCTCCGTAATCCCGCAATTGATGGGTTGGCGGGCCGCACGATCAATTCCGACAATGTTCCCACTGATTTTCCGGGGAACGGTCGTTACCGCGCGCATTCTTATGGGGAAGGCTCCGATTCCACTTTCTCCCCCCCCTTCCCCCCTCAATCCTTCGTTCCCGAAATATCAAAGGAAAAGCCGAGAGCATTGTGCCCGGGTTAACGACATAACTTAACACGCTGCTGCCAAGTGCCTATACTTCTCTAAACGCTAACAAATGAAAGCAATAACGTCAGATGCAGCAGCTAGCATTCCGTAAATAACGACTACAATTCTGCAAGGCAGTTTCCTCCGTTGCCAAAACATGCAAATCCTGCGCGCAGATGAACCGTTGCGGAGGATTTTCCCGAGTGGGGGGGAAAATGGCGCTCGTGGTTACCTGCGAAAACCTCTGGGGAAAAAGCAACTGGAGGGCACAGGCTGGATGTGTCGATTACAGTTTCTTAAAATATCCTTCGAATTACTTTCAACAGACTTCTACAATTAACAACCAACCAGTACTTCCAGTCCACCATGATTTTAAAACAAGTATAATTAATCATGGCCATCAGTCAGAATTTATCAATTAAAATGTAAATTTCAATGAATAAATTCAGACTTAAATTAAATTGTAATTTTCAATTAATAAATTCTGACTTACATTAAATTGTAAATTTCAATTAATAAATTCTAACTTACATTAAATTGTAGATTTCAATTAATAAATTCTGACTTACATTAAATTGTAAATTTCAATTAATAAATTCTGACTTACATTAAATTGTAAATTTCAATTAATAAATTCTTACTTACATTAAATTGTAAATTTCAATTAATAAATTCAGACTTAAATTAAATTGTAATTTTCAATTAATAAATTCTGACTTACATTAAATTGTAAATTTCAATTAATAAATTCTAACTTACATTAAATTGTAGATTTCAATTAATAAATTCTGACTTACATTAAATTGTAAATTTCAATTAATAAATTCTGACTTACATTAAATTGTAAATTTCAATTAATAAATTCTTACTTACATTAAATTGTAAATTTCAATTAATAAATTCTAACTTACATTAAATTGTAGATTTCAATTAATAAATTCTGACTTACATTAAATTGTAAATTTCAATTAATAAATTCTGACTTACATTAAATTGTAAATTTCAATTAATAAATTCTTACTTACATTAAATTGTAAATTTCAATGAATAAATTCAGACTTAAATTAAATTGTAATTTTCAATTAATAAATTCTGACTTACATTAAATTGTAAATTTCAATTAATAAATTCTAACTTACATTAAATTGTAGATTTCAATTAATAAATTCTGACTTACATTAAATTGTAAATTTCAATTAATAAATTCTGACTTACATTAAATTGTAAATTTCAATTAATAAATTCTTACTTACATTAAATTGTAAATTTCAATTAATAAATTCTTACTTACATTAAATTGTAAATTTCAATTAATAAATTCTGACTTACATTAAATTGTAGATGTCAATTAATAAATTCTGACTTACATTAAATTGTAGATTTCAATTAATAAATTCTGACTTACATTAAATTGTAAATTTCAATTAATAAATTCTGACTTACATTAAATTGTAAATTTCAATTAATAAATTCTAACTTACATTAAATTGTAGATTTCAATCAATAAATTCTGACTTACATTAAATTGTAAATTTCCATTAATAAATTCTGACTTACATTAAATTGTAGACTTCAATTAATAAATTCTGACTTACATTAAATTGTAGATTTCAATTAATAAATTCTGACTTACATTAAATTGTAGATTTCAATTAATAAATTCTGACTTACATTAAATTGTAAATTTCAATTAATAAATTCTTACTTACATTAAATTGTAAATTTCAATTAATAAATTCTGACTTACATTAAATTGTAGATTTCAATTAATAAATTCTGACTTACATTAAATTGTAAATTTCAATTAATAAATTCTGACTTACATTAAATTGTAAATTTCAATTAATAAATTCTTACTTACATTAAATTGTAAATTTCAATGAATAAATTCAGACTTAAATTAAATTGTAATTTTCAATTAATAAATTCTGACTTACATTAAATTGTAAATTTCAATTAATAAATTCTAACTTACATTAAATTGTAGATTTCAATTAATAAATTCTGACTTACATTAAATTGTAAATTTCAATTAATAAATTCTGACTTACATTAAATTGTAAATTTCAATTAATAAATTCTTACTTACATTAAATTGTAAATTTCAATTAATAAATTCTTACTTACATTAAATTGTAAATTTCAATTAATAAATTCTGACTTACATTAAATTGTAGATGTCAATTAATAAATTCTGACTTACATTAAATTGTAGATTTCAATTAATAAATTCTGACTTACATTAAATTGTAAATTTCAATTAATAAATTCTGACTTACATTAAATTGTAAATTTCAATTAATAAATTCTAACTTACATTAAATTGTAGATTTCAATCAATAAATTCTGACTTACATTAAATTGTAAATTTCAATTTATAAATTCTGACTTACATTAAATTGTAAATTTCAATTAATAAATTCTGACTTACATTAAATTGTAGATTTCAATTAATAAATTCTGACTTACATTAAATTGTAGATTTCAATTAATAAATTCTGACTTACATTAAATTGTAGATTTCAATTAATAAATTCTGACTTACATTAAATTGTAAATTTCAATTAATATATTCTTACTTACATTAAAATGTAAATTTCAATTAATAAATTCTGACTTACATTAAATTGTAGATTTCAATTAATAAATTCTGACTTACATTAAATTGCAAATTTAAATTAATAAATTCTTACTTACATTAAATTGTAAATTTCAATTAATAAATTCTGACTTACATTAAATTGTAGATTTCAATTAATAAATTCTGACATACATTAAATTGCAAATTTCAATTAATAAATTCTGACTTACATTAAATTGTAAATTTCAATTAATAAATTCTAACTTACATTAAATTGTAGATTTCAATTAATAAATTCTGACTTACATTAAATTGTAAATTTCAATTAATAAATTCTGACTTACATTAAATTGTAGATTTCAATTAATAAATTCTGACTTACATTAAATTGTAGATTTCAATTAATAAATTCTGACTTACATTAAATTGTAGATTTCAATTAATAAATTCTGACTTACATTAAATTGTAGATTTCAATTAATAAATTCTGACTTACATTAAATTGTAAATTTCAATTAATAAATTCTTACTTACATTAAATTGTAAATTTCAATTAATAAATTCTGACTTACATTAAATTGTAGATTTCAATTAATAAATTCTGACTTACATTAAATTGTAAATTTCAATTAATAAATTCTGACTTACATTAAATTGTAAATTTCAATTAATAAATTCTAACTTACATTAAATTGTAGATTTCAATTAATAAATTCTGACTTACATTAAATTGTAAATTTCAATTAATAAATTCTGACTTACATTAAATTGTAAATTTCAATTAATAAATTCTGACTTACATTAAAATGTAAATTTCAATTAATAAATTCTGACTTACATTAAATTGTAAATTTCAATTAATAAATTCTGACTTACATTAAATTGTAGATTTCAATTAATAAATTCTGACTTACATTAAATTGCAAATTTCAATTAATAAATTCTTACTTACATTAAAATGTAAATTTCAATTAATAAATTCTGACTTACATTAAAATGTAAACTTCAATTAATAAATTCTGACTTACATTAAATTGTAAATTTCAATTGATAAAATCTGACTTACATCAAAATGTAAATTTTAGTAACTGAATTCTGACTCACGGCCATGATGAATTAATTGTATTTTTATTAATAGACTTCAGATTAATCGATTTTTCCAATCAGTTTTAATGGTTGAAAAATCGAAATTAAATTTTGCGTTACCTGGTTGTGAAATTAAAAAAGCGGGTAAAGTACCCCAGAGATTCCTTAAATTCTCTTTTACACTGAAGTTGGCAGCATTGTTGCCAGCAAGGGTTGACAACTGTTAGAAAAATTTATAATTGAAAATAAAATCCATATAAGACTTGTATTAAATATTATAATTAGTGTAAAATGTTCAAAAGTAAGAATTTTTATATATTAATATTTACAATAAATTACAAAACGTTTCTTACATTTCCTTAAGAAACCTTTTCAGATCCATCTACATATTTATACGTGTTTGGTTTGGTCACATTGTTTAACCAAAACTTGCTGCTATTATAAATTAGTAACATGTTCTTTAATTCTAATGAGGGCTTTTTGAGTTTGTCAACTGTGTGCGGTTGTGTCGCACATGGCTATCTCGTGTTCTGTTCCCCAACCACCTGACGAAAGGAACAAGTATCCTATGAACGTTTGTCCATATTTGGCTAGTTCATCTAATTATTACGTTCTTTAATCACGGTTTGAAGCTTACGTTTAGTTCGACCCATATAGCAAGCTTCACAATCCAAACTTTGTACGTAACAAATTTTTGTAAAACAACTTCAGAATTTTTTTAACAGACATTTAGAATTATTATTTGATAATTTAGACAAATTCTGGAGCATCCGTTGGCAACATTTTTTTTCATTTAGTTAAAACATTTCACGAAGGGTGTCGGAAGAGATCAAAGAACGTTGGAAACAGTTTTGGCGGGTCTCTGAGAACGAGGAACAATAATGTTGGCAACACAATCCCTCTTCCACCAATGTTTCTACTTCAGCAGGTGGTCACGTGATCAAACAGTGGTGAGTTTGAAAAAAAAGAGGACACACCCCACGTTGTAAACCAAAAATGTTGGCAATCTTTGGGTTTTCGTCGCCAAAATCTGTTGTGAACATTTATTCCTCAACGTCCTTGATGTCCCCCCGTCCTTGAGTGCATCCAGACGTGGTTGACCTCATGACACAGATTTATTTAGTTTTACATAGTTAAAAAAATAACGAATGGTTGATTCCAAAAGGACTTAGGCGATTTTTTATTGTATAAATGATTTGCTCCGCTTATGTCTTATAAATTGATGTAACTCCAGACAAAGATTAAAATGCCCAGGAATATACGTGCAAGACAAAGTTGAAACCCCAAGTTTACGAAACAAAGGCTTAAATCCACACTATGTCTAGCACACACAGATAATACAGATTAATAGCAAGGAATAAGGAAACATTAAAAGATACGTTTATTAAAACTTGAAGAGAAAAAAGTAAAACAATAGGATTGAAAATAAATGAGAGAAAAACTAAATATCTAAGAATGTCATAAGCGGAAAAAAAAATAAAAGTGCAAGGAGGAGTAACTGGTTTCACATATGTTGGAGTCAACATCAATTTCTTTTTTTTTTTGGGGGGGGGGGGTGTAGCCAGGCTATGTATAGGGTAATCCACATTGTGGCAACTCCTATCTTATAGCATAGGTAAGGGATTTGAAAGGGGGATGCGCGGAAGGATAGAGGAAGGTAGCCAAGGGTTAACTAGGGCCCCCGGGCTATATATTAAGGATCCTACCCGGCATTCGCCTAAAAGAAATGCAGGACACACCCTAGCAAAACCTGAATCAGGTAGGTACTTGTCCCACGCCTTCCGATAGCGGGAGAGGAGTTTTCTGTGGGGACGCAGCATTCCCTTCTCCGTGCCTCGACCAGTTTAGGAGGCAGCTGGCCGAGTATTCAATAGTACCAATAATATATATATACAGAAATTAATCAAATAATAGCAGAAGGAAATGGAGCACATTACGCAAACATCCCAATATTAAAATCTTTCCTAATAACAAGAAGAACAAAAGTAAAAGTATATAAAACATTAATTAGACCCGTTTCTAACGTTTGGGGGGCAGAACACGGACCCTAACTAAATAAAGATATGGAGATTCTAAGGAAATTTGAAAGGAAAATTATTAGGAGAATCTATGGAGCTGTAAAAGAAGATGGAGAGATAAATAGCATCCTAGAAGGAGAAGAAAAATTCACGTAGAATCTCATGGGTTTAGGACACATACAAAGAATGACTAGAGAAAGAATACCAAAGCCTTCACATCTCTCTGGTTTTTAAAATAAGGTTCCCACATGCCGAGGCACGTCGGCCTGTTTTGAGAGGTGAATGTTCCGAGGTCACAGACCTTGGGCATACGGTAAGACTTGTCCGCTATTCCTATTGGAATAGTCGGCCAGCTGCCTCCTAAACCGGTCAAGGCACGGCGACGAGAAAGCTGCGACCCCACAGCTAACCCCTCTCCCGCCATCAAGGGAAGGGCGTGGGACAAGTACCCAAATGCCCGACCTACCTGATGCAGGTTTTTCTAGGGTTTTCCCTGCATCACTTTTAGGCGAATTGCCGGGTAGGATCCTTAAACAATAGCCCGGGGACCCTAGTTAACCCTTGGCTGCCTTCCTCTACCCTTCCGCATTCCCCCCTTTCAAATCTCTTCCTTTGCTATTAAAGGGGAGTTGCTACCATGTGGATTACCCTCATGAAGCCTGTTACCCTTAAAAAAATGCAGATATATGAAGGGAAAAGATTTGGTACTAAAAAATAGGGGAAGACCAAGCAAAAGATGGATCCAAGATGTGTTAGAAGACTGGAAGAAAAGTAAGACAGTCGGACGGTGGTATTAGAAGACTTGAAGAAAAAAGGATGGTGGGAGAAAGCCGAGAGGAGAGAAGATTGAAAGACAGATTGTGACGGCAGCCAAAGCCCACATCGGGCTGTAGAGAAAAAGAAGTATAAATGATTTGCACCGTTTATGGCTTATAAACTGATGTAACTCCAGAAAAACTTTAAAATTTCTGCAAGTTTACGAAACAAAGGCTTGCAAGTGGCATCCCAATCCGCACCAGAGATATTATTCGTACGGCCGGCACATTACTGATTGGATTAATTTATTAATATTTGTATTTGACTGGAATAATCCGGGGTGTTACGTGAGCGAGCACCTGCCCAGCCCTTCGTGGCTTGTTTGTCCGTCCGCGAACCCTGTCCCCCCCGGGGGGGGGGCTGTCGAAAAGGGCTCGTTTCGCAATGGTTGTTGGGTTGCATACTTTTGTATGCAACGGCGGCGGTCACGGCTGGATTGGTCCGAGCAGATGCAGCATCCAATATCTCCCTCCGGCTTCCAATCTCATCTCGTCTCGTCATTGTCGCCAGGGAGACGAATTTCGCGATCCAGCGCACATGTCAAGGAGTCGCTGGTAAACACGACTCACCCGACCAAGGAAGGTGAATCATACCACGTTATTCCATTAGCTCTGATTAAAGAAAACTGGTTTTTCTTTTCTTTTCTTCTTCCTCCTCTTACGCTACGACTTCATTAATTTCTGTCGAATAAATACTGAATCTTCTCATTTGCTTATTAAATTAACTTAAAATGTGAAAATAATATAGAAATGATAGCTTAAATGAAGGTAGGACAGAATTAAGGGAATTGAGAATGGAAAATAAGGAAAATAATGGTGAAATATGTGAGATTGTTGATAAGGGTATTGCAGAAAGAAAATAGAAGCATTAAGTAAGAACGATGTAAACACCGAGGTATCAGCTAAAGTGGATATCAATAAGAAAGATAGCCAATTGAGACAAAAATGGATAATATAAACACCACACAACAACGTTTCTGGGATCCTTGTCCCCTGTCGTCAGGTGCTAAGAAGAGCCTAGAGCGACACAACTACACCTGACGAAAGGCACAAGGATCCCAGAAACATTGTGTGCTGTTTATATTATCCTTTTCGTCTCAATTGACTATATTTATTATTAAACATTAATTTTAATTGAAATTGAGTGATATTTTCTTCCTGTGACTTGCCGCAAAACAAAATAATCAGGGGTTAACTGAGGATAATAATTATTCGAAAATAAAATTAACGCTCGAGTTTTTGATTAATTAATAATTATGAAATGAGAAATTAATATAAATTATACAAATTTACAGTTTTTAATATATGCATAATTATAATTAGGGGTCCAAATACAATTACTTTTTTTTATTTTGGTTCAAAACTGTATTTTGGTCTATTACCCGATGAAGACCCAAAAGAGTGGACGAAACGTCGTAATATTGTAATTATTTTCATTAATTTGTATAATTCAGTATTTTTTCGTTTAAAATTGGTCAATTTCTGTTTGTTTCTTAAATGAAAAATGTAAGAACAACTTAAATATATATAAAAAACTTTCTATTATGTATATTAAATAATTAATGGGCATTATTAACGGACGTTTTAAAATGTTTTATTCAATATAGCAACGACGTTTCAGGACCTTTCTGTACTTTTATCAAGGTTTTGACCTTAATCAAGTTCTTTGATATTTCTATGGTAAGGAAAAATTCTTTATTTTAAACACGGTTAAAAGAACAAACGATATTTATTTATTCTTATGCTTATATTAACAATTATTGAAGAGAAATCTCTTGCGGAGGCTACCTTTGGGGATGCCTTCACATCTCTCTGGTTTTTTGAACTAAGGTTCCTACATGCCCAGGCAACTCGGCCTGTTCTGAGAGGTGTATGTTCCCTGGGGTGTCACAGACCTTGGGCATACGGTCAGAGTTGTCCGCTGTTCCTATTGGAATAGTCGGCCAGTTGCCTCCTAAACCGGTCAAGGCACGGAGAAGGGAATGCTGCGTCCCCACAGCAAATACTCTCTCTCCCGCCATCCAGGGAAGGGCGTAGGACAAGTACCCAATGCCCGACCTACCTGACGCAGGCTTTACTAGGGTTTCCCCTGCATCACCTTTAGGCGAATTGCTGGGTAGGATCCTTAAACCATAGCCCGGGGGCCCTAGTTAACCCTTGCCTACCTTCTTCTACCCTTCCGCATCTCCCCTTCCTATGCTATTAAAGGGGAGTTGCCACCATGTGGATTACCCTCATGTGGCCTGCTACCCTAAAAAAAACCTTTCTATTATTTGTATTAAATAATTAACGGCATTTATTAACAGACGTTTTAAAATGTTTAATTCAATATAGCAACGACGTTTCAGGACTTTTCTGTACTTTTATCAATGTTTCGACCTTAATCAAGTTTTTATGTTTCAATGGTAAGGAATTTTTATTTTATTTTGAACACGGTTAAAGGAAAAAACGGTATTTATTTCTTCTTATGCTTATATTAACATTTATCATTTAATTTGAAGAATGTTGAAGTTTTTTTATATGATTTTAAATAATATATTCTTCTAAATTTTAAGGTACAAGAATAAGAAGAAATATTTGACGTAAATTTGTAATTTAAAAAAATATTGTTTGTTCTCCTCACCGTTTCTGACTAAACAACTTTTCGTTACCATGGAAACATAAGAAGTTGATTTCAGTTAAAGCTTGGTGAAAATACAAAAAAAAAAGGTACTGAAACGTGGTTGTTATATTGAATAAAATATTTTAAAACGTCTGTAAATAATGTTCGTCAATATATTTAATTTATATTACTAAAATATCATTTTCTGTAATTTATCGTGGAATGAAAATTAGAAAATATTCAACCCCGGATATTAATTTAACCCTTATTTTAACAACTCTGAAATCCTTGTACGTAAAGAAACAAATATTTACATGGGAAAAAATACTAACGAAAGGAGAGAAAGTCAGGTTATAAGGAGAGGGAGGGGGGGGGGTTAAGTTACGTGCTCGGCGTCGACGTTCCAGTAATACCTGAGGATACCTTAGCGTACAAGAAGGATCGCTGTGTGTGATAAGAAATATTTCCAATTGATGGGAAAGAATGCCAATTCCCATAGAGAGTTTTGGAGGGGTGGGAGGGAATAATCTAAGCGAGGAATTCCTTTAGAATCTTCAAAGAGGGTGGGGGGGGGGTGGAGATATTAATGACGCCCCCCCCCGGTGCCTTATCTCGCGCGTTCCTCCGCGTACCCACACAAAACACGGCGATTTACGAATTACGAGCTGGATTTTTCCCCCCCACCCCCTCCACCCTCTCTCTCTGCGGATTAATAAATTCCCGCGATTTCAATTATATTGTTGAGTTCCTCGTGGCGCCGCTTAATATTCGAGGCACACTGCGAATCTGTTAGGAAGAGGGCTCGAGGTGGCAATACGACGACGACGACGCCGGCCTTTCTTTGTTGCGTGCGTCTGGTGCGCGGGGTGTGGTGGGCTTTTGTAGCGCAAACACGCCTCGAATAATACGAAACCGCAATATCCAAAGACTCGACCAAATTCTGTATTCGTCGCCCCTTCGATTAATTCTTCGACTGTTCCTTACAAAGCCACGTAACATGATTTGGTTCCCAATGCTTTCACTATTTCATGCTCAACTGTCAGCATAATATCTATTTTACGATTTTCAACTTCCAAATTTTGGGGTTGTTTATTGTAGATTAATTTCTGAGTCCCATAGAGGTACTAAATGTATAATTATTTTAAAATAGAGTCCAATCTGTGGACTAAAATTATTACTATTATTAATGTAAACGTTAATGAGTAGGAAAGACCAAAAACAGTCTCCAAGTTTATAACTTTATTAAATAAATATTTTTTTAAAGATAATTATAAGATAAGAAGGTACCACTGTGAACAAAAAGTAAGGTGAATTTATTTATACAATATAAATTATTTATTTATTCTTCCAAATCAATTTCATCCCCTTCAAAGTCATCCCCGTCCGATAAAACGCACTTTTTCCAACGCCTTTTTCCAGTCCTCGAAACAGTCGGAATAGTCTTTTTCCCGGTATAGCCTTCAAGACCTTCTTCGATTCGGGTTTTATCTCCTCAATCGTGTCAAAACGTTTTTGAACTATGGTTCACATAGAGGTGAATGTTCCGGGGTCACAGACCTTCGGCATACGGTAAGAGTTGTTCGCTGATCCCATTGGAACAGTTGGCCAGCTGCCTCCTAAACTGGTCGAGGTACGGAGGAGAGAATGCTGCGTCCCCACAGCAAACTATTCTCCCGCCTTCGAGGGAAGGGCGTGGAACAAGTACCAAATGCCCGAACTACCTGATGCAGGTTTTTCTAGGATTTTCCCTGCATCACTTTAAGGCGAATTGCCGGGTAGGATCCTTAAAATATAGCCCGGGGGGCTCTAGTTAACCCTTGGCTACCTTCCTCTACCCTTCCGCCGCATCCCCCCCTTTCAAATCCCTTCCTATGCCATTAAAGGGGAGTTGCCACAACGTGGATTACCCTCATGTAGCCTGTTACCCTAAAAAAACAGATGAAAAAAATATAACGATAGTTATTTACCACACCGAAGCTTTCTACATAATCCCACTCAAAGAAATCGTTTCCAGTCTACGAACTATGTTGCCAAGAACGCGAAATCTGTAATAATTTGTAATTCCGATCTCCTAGCGGCAAGTTTTATTCAAAATGCACCAAAATATCATACGTAAACGACTCCCTCAGTAAAAACCTATTGTGATAGTTCTCCGAAAGACAATTACGTTCATTTAAGTAGCCTACATTTATGACTCCTTGAGTCAAATCAATTTTCTTCGTTGCTCAGCAGGTCGACAATTACTCCGTAAATACATGTAAACGACTCCGTCAGTCAACGACACGTTGCTCCGTTGTCCCCCCCCCCAAAAAAAATTATTTAATTATTGGCACCGGTTGACGAGATAAACCGTAAATATTAATGCCTCACCTTTGTCAAAGGGATATCAATGGGTTCAAAGTTGATATTTTCCCGTTTTTATTCTTTACATCCTGTTTGTTCCTCCGCGGTTGAGACGTTCATATCGACCTCGTGTCCGTCCAATCATTCTATAACCAGGAATAGTAGTCAAGGTTGTAGGTAGAAAATCACAATACCCTATTGAAATAAGGCACACGTCACCGCCGCCGGGGTTGCTCCATTCCAGCTTTTGTCTGCGCAACAATAAGAGTGTACCGGCGTTTCGACCTGTTTCTGGCGTGTAAGTAAATTTCTTTCTTCTCTGCCAGCGGCTTGTTCCCTGTGATTCTCTCGGGTGTTCGACATTGCGTGGGAAGTGAGGAAAACAATGACGTCCGCGTCAACGTTGACACGTTACGAGGACGTCAAAAGAGGGACGTCGTGACCTCAACATCCCTTCCCAAGAGGCCGAGGCCAGGTGACGGACTTTCACGCAAACACACACACACACACACACACACACACAGCCTCCCCCGCATTGATATTCGATCACGACAGATTGCGCGAGTGACGTCACGGTTCATGGCGTCTGAGAGGAGTCGGCGGCATCTGTAAACCGATAATACGATTTCATTGAAACAGACATTCGTCACAATAACACGGAGTATTCTCTACGAAGGTACGGGGGGGGGGGGGGGGGGCAGCCCGTGACGTCATCAGACATCTCGCGAACGAGTGTCCAAAATCTGCACACTTTTGTGCTTACGAGAATGCTGTGCAGAAGGAAAATAAAATGAAAAATTACTGATACAAATTAACTGAAATTTTACCCGCAGTTTAAGCGAGGAATAATCTTTCGGACGTCGAGATTAAAATTATTTGGGCATATTAACACTTGAAAATGGCCAATCGCAGGCAATATTCAATCCAAAATCCTGACAAACGTATGACGTAAGGCCTGTTTTGAGAGGTGTATGTTCCAGGGTCGCAGACGGTAAGAGATGTCCACTATTCCTATTGGAATAGTCGGCCAGCTGCCTCCTAAACGGGTCAAGGGACGGGAGGGGAAAGCTGCGACCCCACAGCTAACCGCCATCGAAAGGGCGTGGGACAAGTGCCCAATGCCCGAACTACCTGATGGAGGTTTTTCTAGGGTTTTCCCTGCATCACTATAAGGCGAATTGCCGGGTAGGATCCTTAAACCACAGCCCGGGGGGCCCTAGTTAACCTTTGGCTACCTTCCTCTTCCGTTCCGAATCCACCGTTTCAAATCCATTCCTATGCTATTAAAGGGGAGTTGCCACCATGTGGATTACCCTCTTGTAGCCTGTTACCTAAAAAAAAAAAGGATCCTGTCAGGAACAGTATTATCTTCTTCCGAAGCTCTACAGCCCTTCACAATCTGCTCCTATCTTCTCTCCTCTCGGCTATCTCCCACCATCTGATTGTCTTCATTTACTTCAAGTCTTCCAACACATCTTGGATCCATCTTTTCCTTGGTCTTCCCCCCCTTTTTTTTAGTACCATACATTTTCCCTATATATATCTGCTTTGGCATTCTTTCTGTAGCCATTCTTTGTATGTGTCCCAACCATGAGATATTCTACGTGGTTTTTATAAATCTAACTATGTCTACTCCTTCTAAGATGCTATTTATCTCTTCATTATATCTTTAATCTCCATCTTTCACATACAGCTCCATAGATTCTCCTAACATTTTTCCTTATCTTTATTAGTCAGGATCCATGTGTCTGCCCCCCCAAAGGTTACTATGGGGGTCTAATTAATGTTTTATACACTTATGTTCTTCTTGTTATTCGGGACTATTTTAATATTGGGATGTTTGCGTAATGTGCTCTATTTTCCTTTTGTTATTCTTTGAAAAATTGTGGCCATAACAACATGAAATATTTATTGTTAACTTGGATAAACAAGTTCGCTCTATATAATAATATATTCAGATTAGAAAAGTTAATGGATCCAATAAGGGACCTTGAGGAACATTACCTATAATTTTTTTTGTGGTATTTGTCTTCAACCTAATAGAAGCGTTTGACCAGTTCAAATAATATCCGTAAGTTAAATAGGTGTAACTTTTAATATACGTATATAGTACGAAGGGTAAGGGATCTAATATTGACCCTTTAGGAAATCCAATTTTGTATTTGTTACGTTTTAAACAGGGCGTGGAACCTCCCCTAATATCGTTTGATTCTTGTTACTTACAGAAGTTTATGTATGTTTGCCTGTTAGTTGGCAGAAATACGTCCGGGTTTTTTTTTTGTGAGTACATATTACCCTAATATGATGTCGACTACAACTGAAGACTGCTGTATCTGTTTTAGATAGTTGAGCAGACATTTCACCCCCCCCCCCTTCCCTCGCTCCATGTTGCAGCGGTCTCTACTTTATTTTTTTGCGTGTGTTCACATACAAAAGACTACCGCCATGCCGATGTCCGGTCTCGCCCCCAGGGTCCACAACTTTTAGCTGAACATAAATTCGCGTGTACACAAAGCAACGCAGCGAAAAAAAAAGAAGAGAGAGAACTAAATACAGTGTCGATATTTTATGAAAAACGTCCGAGACATCCGGGAAGTGCTCAATGTTCCCCAGCGGCGCGTGAAGGCGTCTATCGTTGTCTTCCTGTTTGCAAGAGACGCAGAAGGCGTGAAGCTGCACGAGCGAGTGGTCCATGGGGGTAAAAAGAGCTCGCGAGGGCGATTTTGTCTGACAGGAATTTTCACTTGTTACAATCGGGAAAGCCGTTATAATAAATGTAAACGGGGCGTCACTCATTTATATGCGACATTTTTTCCGTTTTAAATTAACAGTCTCTAACGAGGTCCAACAGAGTTTAATAATAATAACAAATTTTATTATCAAAAAAAAAATACAACCCAATTCAATTTCACGACATTGTGTGTTTAAATGAACCCTTCTTTAATTTATTAACAGAATCACATTCCCTAATTTCTACTGGCGACTGGCTAAATTCTTTTATGCCTTCAATAAATATATATTGTAATAAACAACAATTAGCCTTTATTTAATTTAATGTATTTAATGAATTTGACTCACGTTTGGCGCCAAAATGTAATAATCAACCGGTTGGTTTTAATTAAATAAAAGAATTAATAAAATTTAATACATAAAATTATTTATTTTCACTTTGGGGCTTCCAATTAAAAAACAATTACAATTTAAAATATTAATTTCTAATGGGCCTTCACTGGGTTTAATAATGGACACAACAAATTGATTTTAAAATCTTATTAAAAACAATTCATATTTACCTAAACAATACGTCGGTAGAAAGAAATTAAAAAGAAAAGAAATTAACTTTGATTGACAATTAAAAGAGAACAAAATCTGACTATCCTTTAATTACGTTTACAATTAATCATTAGTTTTGATTTTGTTACTCACATCTGTCCAGCTGGTACCAGCAATCCTTTTGGTTTCGGGAGTACACTATTGCAAAAATTATACACTGACTCTACTTTCGACTCACAGATTTTACACTATTGAAGTCAACACTGATAGGCTCACAGGAACTCGGATGATCCTCCTGAATGTCAGCTATCTGATGTCTGCTCGCCTTCTTTGGCTGGCTATAGACGTAAACTCTCTTAGACTTTCCTGGCTGGCTGTATACGTAAAAACTGCTCGCTTCCTTCCCTGGCTAGCTATAGACGTAAACTGCTTTTACTTAGCGATATTTACGGGGTAATACTTCCGTGAATGTTTTTACTTTGTCTTAAATTCACAACTTTGTTTAATAATACATTAACGACGGCTAGTCTCTGCTCTAGTATTATTTGTTCCGTCCTCTGAAATGTCCCGCCACCAACTGACTCCTAGTTCTCTCGAGTTTTAGCGCGCATACGACATTTTTTTTCGACTTTTCGACAAAGCAAAGTGAGCTCGCTTTTCATTGTCGCTTTGTTCGATCAGACCGCTATAATGGATTTCTCAAACCATTCAAATTTTATGTCCAATTGGCATTACACTATATTATTTTAATAAATAAATATCAGCCAATTTTAAGTCAGAAAAAAAGAAAAATTTCGGCCACGGCAGTCAGCAATGAATGGTCTGTCCATAGATTTCTTTTAAAAAACTGTAACCTGATGAGGTCGCAAATCAAACGTGGTTAATTTAATAGTTTCTCTTTTTCCTGACTTAAAATTGGCTGATTTGATATATATATACATATCATTGTATATTGTTTTGTATTTTGTATTGTCCCCGGGACTGAAGTTTTTTTTTTCTTGAAAACTTTTATTTTTCGATTATACAGTTTGGTTCATAAAATTTACAAGTATTTACAAAAATTGTGTGTAAACAACTCGTATGTTAGCTTGTGTAGGTGGATAGTCTTGTGACTTTCCAGGCCTTGAGTTCTTGATTTGTTGATCTGAGGGGTTTGGGGTGGAAGGTGTGATTGGTGTTTTACTGGAATATTGATTGGGGAAGGTTGCATACATTGTTAGGTTATGAGGGTTCGCTGGTGATGTTGAATTTGATGGGGTGGGTGGGTGGGGTCTGCGAATATGAGGATGAGGTGGGTTAGGAAGTACCAGAGTGTTCCTGGGGGAAGGATGACGTCGATAGGGCGAGGGACTGAAGTACTTTTTTTTTTCAAATAATTTAAAGAAGTTAAATTGATGTTATTTTAAATATAAGTTTATACGTAGAAAGGTTAATGGATCCAATATGGACCCTTGAGGAACATTACCTAAATTTTTTCGTAAGTTAAATAGGTGTAACTTTTTTTTTAGGGCAACAGGCTACATGAGGGTATTCCACGTTGGGCAACTCCCCTTTAATAGCATAGGAAGGGAATTGAAAGGGGGGATGCGGAAGGGTAGAGGAAGGTAGCCAAGGGTTAACTAGGGGCCCCCGGGCTATATTTTAAGGATCCTACCCGGCATTCGCCTAAAGAAATGCAGGGAAAACCCTATAAAAACCTGCATCAGGTAGGTCGGGCATTGGGTACTTGTCCCACGCCCTTCCGATAGCGGGAGAGGAGTTTGCTGTGGAGACGAAGCATTACCTACTCCGTGCCTCGACAAGTTTAGGAGGCAGCTGGCCGACTATTCCAATGTGAATAGCGGACAACTCTTACCGTATGCCCAAGGTCTATGACCCCCAAAACATACACCTCGCAGAACAGGCCGAGGTGCCTCGGCTTGTGGGAACCTTAGTTCAAAAAACGGAGAGGAAAAGGCATCCCCAAAGGTAGCCACTTCGTATCTCTCCTACCCTAAAAAGAAAAAGGTTCTCCCAACAACCTCGAGCATGGGAGCGAAACCAGAAACTTTATACGCAAGTTCTTCTTTAAGTAAGTTTTCCTTACAGAATGTACTCGTCCTTCCGAACACCCTTAATTTTTTAGCTCACAATAATTCCGAGATATTTTTTGCTCTTTACTTTAGGGAACGTTATAAAACCCCTGATATTTGTTGATGTATTAGAGGCTTCCAGGGACATCCTACGATGTTGCCACGTCCATTCTGTCGCTCATCAATATTTTTATGTAACAAACTAATTTTCCGAGAGTCTCCAATGGTTCATGTTTGACTTGTCCACACGGACATTTCCAATTCAATATCGGAGACTGAAACGTTCCTCTTCTCTTGAGACTTTATTTTTATCCTACTTGATGGAGCTCGTGAATGTAGAAGAGACTATAGTTTTCTCCCGTTCGTTCTTCTTCCTCCGTTTCATGTGCGTGTGTGTTTGTGTTGAACATCACCAACAGCTCGTAAACAATGCCTGACACTTAGCTAGATTGCACCGCGGCAGTTTTCCTTCCGACCAACAGAAATATATTACAATAATAAATACATCGTCGCTTAATCTGGGTAAAACGTGTGCTTGCGCCCGACACACACACACACACACACACACAGTGTCGTCATATAGTTTCCACGGAGGATTTTCCAGGATAAGTCAGTCGGACTCTTTTTGGAAGAGACGCTCATTCGTGTAATTCAGAGAGAATTTCACCCCCCCCCCCCCAATGTCCCCGCGGGGTTGTTCCATCCTCATGATTTGTAGGAGAAATAAAAGTGTTGATGGTGACGAAATGAGGAGTCAAGACTTAGCGGCGGCCAGAGACCAGAGGCTCCTGCACCTCAAGGTCGATATTAGAGCAAATTGAGAAGATTTGCATCTGTCGGAAGCGTTCCTCCCGAGGCTTCCGTTGACGTGTTAATTCTGCAGGGGGGGTTTTAAATGGTGCGAGTTCCTCCAGGTCATCGTCCGAGAATAATCACGCAACTACACGATTCCACACACCTGCCTCTCTTAATATCACGGAAGATTACTTAATTATTTTTTCTTTTTGCAAAATATGTAATTTTTTTTTCTGTTGGATGTCCGGAGACAAAATCATAACGCCAGGAGCAACAAATATAATTACAGTGAGCGACACTTATGAGGTCCCATTTTTAATATATTTATTAACCTTCTCTCTAAGCCATTCTCAAAACTGTTTCGATTAACGTACCCTATATGTTCCGTGAACGTTATTTTAAATATATTATTGTAGAGGTGAATAGGAATGATTTTTTTATATAAATTATAAATAAACAACATCCAAGTTGAAGTCAATAAAAATTCTTTCTGCCAAATTTTTTAAAAAATTTATTTTAATCGTCATATTTGGTTTGTTCGGTTTTTTCTAGGATTAAACTTCAACCTGAAGAGGTCGTTAAGTTGGTGACGAAACGAAGTTTAATTATCCGTAAGTAAATATCTCTTTCCTTACTTCAAATTGGCTGTTGTTTATTTATAAGTTGTGTAATATCCCAAACTGCCATCATGTAGCACTCCACCTCTGTGAACATGTAACATTCCAGCAGTTGGAAATGGGAAGTCCAGATAGATCGTTCACCAACCGAGCTATACCTCCGTTAGCTCACCTGCCTACCGATCTAGAGGATAAAGGAAGAATTAAGAACAGGAAATAGGAAAGTCGGTAACGTGAGGGTTCGGGTTCAACTAATTGAACCTAGGCGTAGTGGTTGGTGTTTCGCTGCACTTCAGTCAAATAAGAGTTGATGAAGAATAAAGAGATTTAATAGTTAGAAATAAAATAAAGGAAGACAAACTGGCGGATAGCACCAGGAGCCACCGACCCGTCTGGAGGTTGGATCACGACTGCCGTCCCCAAGAAGCTCTGAACAATTCGAAGACTCCTTTCCCCCTCCCTGATGATTTTAAGTCTCCAATGAGAGCTCTTGCAGAGTGGAAGATTTCTGCTGCCGTGTGCATGTCTGCATAAGGCACTTAAAATGCTGACTTCATTAGACGCAGCGTCATCACAGCTGCCTAGGCGGAAGGGGTGAAGACTTATGTGGTGGTGCGTATCGTTACTCACTATATCTAAAGTGATGTCTTTAACTGCATCAGCGTTCTTGCAGCTGCGCCCTCTTAGGTCCGCTATGCTGAAGAGACGTTATGATAAGAGGGCACGTGTAGACTATTATATTACAGTTGTAACAATAATTAAAATATATAAATCATTAGGCCAGCTTTTATTAAACTTTAATAATTTTTTTAGGGTAACAGGCTACATGAGGGTAATCCACATGGTGGCAACTCCAGTTTAATAGCATAGGAAGGAATTTGAAAGGGGGGATGCGGAAGGGTAGAGAAAGGTAGCCAAGGGTTAACTAGGGCCCCCAGGGCTATGGTTTAAGGATCCTACCCGACAATTCGCCTAAAAGTGATGCAGGGAAAACCCTAGAAAAACCTGCATCAGGTAGGTCGGGCATTGGGTACTTGTTGGAGCATTTGGAAAATTTCCACCCCTCGCCCTCTGGTAGATTATAGTCGTGTCTTACCCCAACAATGTTTGTTTTCTGTTCTAAAGAAATGCAGGTACGAAATTTAGTGAATTCTGCTCCACTGGTGTATATTTTTATGCGGAACACAAAAACAGTGTATTTAATTTATTAGATTATTTATTCAGATTGAAGAAATGCTTCCAATTGATGTTCAACACTAAAGACTATGAAGCTGAAGTCATTTATAGTTTCTCTACTACACCGCGAGAGTGACTTCGCGTGGCATGTCAAGTATATAGACGGCTCCCTCAGTCAAAAACGTGATTTGTCGGTGGTCTCCAATTCCGGTCGAGATTTATCCATCCTGTTCCTTTAATAAAATCGTTTTTATCGTTAATTTTTCCATTATCTTCCATAGCCAGCACACCACACCCCCTCTCTATATTGTGTCGAGTCTTTTAATAAAACGGCAATTTGCTATTATGTTTCACAATACCCCTGGTTCCTGTTACTTCATTTACGAGCGTTCTGTGCTTGATTTCGACGTATTTCTACGGCATAATAGAGCGTTACCCCTCCGCGCTTGTGTGTGTGTGTGTATTCATCCGCCCCCCGCTCTCACTGTTTTCTTTGCAAATGTAAAAATGATGAGAGGCTTGGTGGTTGGGGGTGGGGTGGGGGGGGGTTGGTTTGAAACTGTTTTTCCAGAGTTTTGTGGAATGTGCGAATGTTTTAAAAATTTGTGAGGGACTCTGTGTGTTCCGTGCGGCGTATTTTGTTTTAATTTCGTCTGTATTTGCGCTGCAGCTTATGTAAAACGATGCCGCGCGGATGAATCTGCATGTGAACACACTGCTACGGTGCTTTTCCCTCCCCTCTGTCTCTCTCCGGATTTTATATTTTTTAAAATGGAATTGTATTGTTTCAATTAAATGTTTATCTTCTTTATTTGATTGGAGTCTATAACTGCCGCGTCGGCGGTGGCCTCGGAGTATGGGGAATAAATATGAGAGCGAACATGGCACACATTCTCTCTCTCTCTCTCTCTCCCTCTGTTGTGTATAGAGAAACTTAAAATATTTATATTTTTTTCACCCCGTTCCACCACAGATTGCGCATTTACCCTACGAAGACCGTGAGAGAAAAAAATAATAATAACCGGGTTGGCGCCCGAGTATTCATGAAACGAATCCCCGCATAATAATGTCATCTTTTTAAAAAAATAAACCTCATTTACGTAAGCAAGTTAAACATTTCAAGTTCTCGAAAAACGATATGATTTATTCGAGTTTAATACTTTTTTCAACCACCTCTTCAGTCTCGCAATATTATTATTTTTTGGATATTTATGTATTACGAAACAGAATAAGTAAATCATAAATTTGAGAAAAAAGGCTCGTTAAAAACTTGAACATCCAAAATACATAAAAAAATCTGTTATATAAAAAGTTATATAAAAAAATATAATTATGAAGTTTTAAACTGTATAAAGCTAATACATAAATGAGAAACACATTACTCCTTTTCTCATTTATTAATAATCTTAAAACAGTTATATTCCTAATTATACGTAAATGGCAATAGGAACATTTATTAATTGCTGTTATCTAGGCATTTAACAGTTATATTTCTATTATTAATGATTTATTAATTATCCTAAAACAGTTTTATTCCTAATTATACGTAAATGGCAATAGGAACATTTATTAATTGCTGTTATCTAGGCATTTAACAGTTATATTCCTATTATTAATGATTTATTAATTATCCTAAAACAGTTTTATTCCTAATTATACGTAAATGGCAATAGGAACATTTATTAATTGCTGTTATCTAGGCATTTAACAGTTATATTCCTATTATTAATGATTTATTAATTATCCTAAAACAGTTTTATTCCTAATTATACGTAAATGGCAATAGGAACATTTATTAATTGCTGTTATCTAGGCATTTAACAGTTATATTCCTATTATTAATGATTTATTAATTATCCTAAAACAGTTTTATTCCTAATTATACATAAATGCCAGGTAGGAATATTTATTAAATGGTCTAATCTAGGTATTTAACAGTTATACTGCTATGTGACGCTACATATAAACAGATATAAATAAAAGTATCATATTTCTGATTTAAAAATTCATAATTAATTTTAAACATATATTTATAAATTTATTATACGTCACGTGTCCTGCCTGTTTCATTAACCGTGGTCCAGCGGAAAAATTAAATAATTTTATCTTCAGCATTGTTATATTTCTGCACTTTCTGGATACTGTGATAAAATGTCGGTTACTTCGTAAAATACCGTAAAAACACCTGATCTAGGTGTGGATCAGGAGGACTCTTGATGGCACTGGCGAGAAGTTATTCGAGAGTCGAGTCCGGTTGCTGCGAATTAGCTTTCCGACCACCGAAACACACAATACAACATTTAAAATTATATAAAATATATCCAAAAGAAAGACAACCATTTCTGTCATCAATTTATATTTTATTTTTCTACTTAAATGAATTTGAAATGATTTATTGGTCCTTTCAACTTTTGAAATTCTGGTTACCTGATTATTTATTAAGCTAATTAATCGTGTTATGTATCATACGTAAGAGAACTCATATCAGTGAATTTTACGAAGAAGAAATTTTTTATTCTATGTTACTAATGTAAAAACATAACATAAAAACATGATGAAACTAGAAAAATATACAGAAACGTCGTTGAATCAATTATATTTTTAAATAGTCCATTATAGCGGTCGTTTAATTTATCTTATTAATAAAAAATAGACATGATGTAAAATATTTAACATTAAAACAGTTCAAGAAACCTTCATAGCCATTGAAGAAGAAAAAACCCCGATATATATTGAAATAAATTAATATTATTAATGTTAACAGCAGACAAACATTAATCAGTGTATTAACAGTATTAAAATAAACTATTAGTTGTATTTAAATAAGAATATATTTTACAGGCTTCAATTTTAAATAGTTGTTAAATTTCGTTTTAGGTTTAATTTTAATTGGTATTGGTTGGTTGAAGTAATGAAAACCAATTAAGTATCTTAGAGTGTATTTATATAAAATGGTACGTGTAATTTATTTAATTAATAATGGAAAAATTAATGAATTGATGATGATGGTATTAAAGCGGAAAATGATGAAGGTTAATATAATTAATCAACAACTAAATAATTAAGTTAAAAGATTAAGTAATGATGTTTTACATGGACAAGTGATTGTAATTAATCGGTCTATAGTATTTTAAATGAATTTGTTAATAAATTGGAATTAATTTATATTATAACGCGAATAATATACATTTCTCTATCTTTTATACAGCTTATTATCTCATTAATTTAGCCAAAAGTTATTGTGTTTGTATTGTTCTATTACGATATTGATTTAGTTGATTATCTGAGAACTTTAAAAATTTAATTAACTTAATTTCTAAACTACTGAAGGAAACTGTCACGTTGTGTTGGAATAAAAAATTATTAAGGATATATATAATGAATATTAAAATCCAATTTGCAGCTCTTTTTTCCGCCTCGTCTGTTATTTTGAGGCGTTCCTCTTTATCTTCTCATGCTAACCCAATCAGTAATTAAAGTACGTGTGCCCCCCCCCCCCTTGTACATTTTAACAACACTGCACACGAATTTTATCCGATACGGGTTTTGTGAATATTTCCTCGTAGTTTCCACCATCCCTGCTTCCTCATAATCAATCATATACGTTTACATTCTCTCTCACTGAATTCGACTCAAGTTTTGTTGTGTTATTCCGCAACCCCCTGAATTAACGATCCCCCGAAGGATAATTCCATTTATTTAAAGCTCTCTGTGATACAGTTCCGAGCCCGCCTCCTCCTACTTTTCATAACCTGCAATTTCCGAGGGCCTTACGGAATGGAAGAGAGAGAAAGAGGCAACAAGTACAGTCTCGCGGGGATTGAACGTCAGCCAATTATGATTAAAAGGTTACTAAAAGTGTATTAATTAGCGAGGGCGTCTTAATGCAGCTTCCCTTCGCAATAAATCACAGAGTCTGCCATTAGGGCCGCCACCCCTCGCCGTCGCCCCCCCTTCCCTAGCCCCCCCCCAAGGGAGCTCTGCGGGGGCGAGATAGCACGCGCCGCCCCCCCACCCCCATTCTCATCTCCCTTTGTCCAGGCGTGAACCCCGGACCCTTCCAGATAACGTAACACTCAGGCAGACTGTCGCGAATTTTCATTCTCCCCCGCACTGTCTTCTACCGCCCCCTACATCAAGAATATCGTGACTGTCAGAACTCTCAACGATTCCTGCCTGGATACAGACGTGTCGGTCGCCATGTGGTTATCTAAACACAACTTCTAGGACTCGGGGGGAGGGGGGGGGGATAATTAAAACCACAGCCATTTTACATTTAGCTTCATTCAGTTCTTCCGAAAAAAATAAATGATCCACGCCATACATTTATGAAAAGTGGCCGGATTTTTCATCCCCTTTGGGTCTAGAGCCCTGTCGTCCCGTGATACACAGGGGCGCGGTCTTGTCAGGGGTGTCGTAAAAAGCTAAATAAAAATACAATTTGAGCCGATAAATAAGTAAAAAACCTTATTTAACGTTACTTTATTTGAAAAAGCAAAAATTAAACGTCTGATTGAAAAAAAAAATGAATAAGAAGGATAGCCAATTTTGACCAAAAAATAAGTGATAATATAAAATACCACACAAATTTTCTAGGATCCTTGTCACCTTTAGTAAGGTGCGAGGAAGATTTAATTAGAAAAATAAATAGACATAATGAAGTGATTATTAAATACTAGACTCGTCAGGTGATTTTTAAAAAAATAATAACGCAAAAAAAAGACACAAGAAGGCCACAACGTCACAAACAACGTGACGATCTCTCAAAATTGTTTTCGATTTTTTTTCAAAAGGAAAAATATTATTCATACTTGTTTAGGTTTATTTTGCAAAAAAAAAAATTATGGTTATTTTCAAATAAGATAAACAATTGATGGGGTGACTTTTCTAAGCCTAAGGTCTTTAAGAATTCAACCAAATATTTTATACATACAGAATAAAGCAAATAAAAATATGAAAATACATTATTTATTGGAAAAAATGAGAATAGGTTTTTTGCACTAATATTTATAATTAAAAAATTCACCTATACATGACTTCTAAAATTATCTGACCTGTAATACAAGCAGAATTAAAATTGGACGGTCATTTAATCAGAAGTAAATTTAATTAAGGCTTAGAAACTTAATAAAGCAACATTAATTTTTGAAAAAATAATTTCTTTAAAGACGTTTAGTCCTTGGATTAGGACCTCTACTCTTTGGGAAATTTCAATTAAGAACAATTAAGAATAATTAAAAAATTATTAATGAATTAAGTAACGGCAAATGGCTCAGGTTGATTTTTTTCCAACGATTTAAAGAAGTCAGAAAATAATAACTGTTATTATAAATATCTTTTTCTGGTTTTCTATTTCTTGAATAAGAAAGATAACCAATAATAATAATAAAAAAAGGTAATATAAATACCACACAACGTTTCTGGGATCCTCCAGCCTTTCGTCACGTGGTTGTGTCACTCTAGGCTCTTCTTAGCACCTGACGAAAGGGACAAAGATCCCAGAAACGTTGGGTGGTATTTATATTACCTTTTTTTTTGTCTGCATTGGCTATCCTTCTTATTCAGAATTTATTTCTTCTCTCTTAAATTTAATATTTTTAGGATGTGGGGTTAACTATTTTCTCTCTCTCTCCACATTACCATGTTTTCCCTGTCTGTGACTTACCAGTTTCACGTGGAGATATATCCTTTAGTGTTAACTAGCTACGTGCCCATATTTTCCCGGGTTGTCTTAATTAAACTCAGCGAAATCCATAACCCCGGATTTTACTCCAATCTCGGCTGTTTTTGCGTCATTTTTATATAAAGCCCCCTCCCCCCGCCCCCTAAGGAATTGAAATTATACACAAACAACATCGGGAAAAATACTATCAATCTCAGTGAGCAGGGAAAAATATTTATTCGACGCAAATGTTTCATTATTTTCAATCCGACGTATTTTTTTTTCATTTTTCTATTAATTTTCTGAGCACAGAGGAAACGTTGCTGAAAAATGATAAAACACGGGTAGTAAAAAATCCTAGATACGAGGGTGAGAACACTCACGAAACCACGTTTGTCATTTGTTTTTTCCCTGATGACACACGGTATTTTTTTTTAAAGTTCGAAACGTTGCAGTTATCTCTAATATCACTCTCTCTATATACACCCCTTGATTTCAACTATTTCTTGGGGAGGGTGGGGGGCGATTTATTACTTGGTCGCAATCAACTTCGCTCCATGAAACATATCCAGTTCTTTGGATCTCCGTGAAGTTTCGATTCTCCTTTTTGTAATTCCAACCCTTTTCTATGATTACCCATTACTCTTCCTCCCCCAATTTTCATCAATTTTTTCCACCTTTTTCAAGTAAACGGAAAGTCGAAAAATATTTATAACAGGTCTATTTCTTTCCTTCTAGCATGTGGTTCGTTTTTCGTCAGCCTCCTTGTCGGCATGCTTTCTTTGTCTTATAGACTGATGTTCTTAGTAGTCTGCCATTGAGACGGGGTTTACTTTCATTAACCGCACGACTTTTTCGGTTTTTAGTTTAAAGACAGGAAGTCTGCAAGGTGGTGAAACTTTTCACATCCTTCTAGAAGCTGACCATTTAAAAAAAGATTAGGTTTTCTCCTTCCTTGCTGACGTCATGTAATAATTCTGTCCTAATTTATTGTTGTTATTCACTTCTGTTTTAAATTTCGACGGGTAACAGCATTTTTCAATCGGTTTCAATCAGCAAAAAAAAAGTCACTTCCTTCTATCGATGTCAACGCGATATTTCCGTTTTAATTATATTTCCTGGTTACAGTGCCACAAAGGTGGGGGTGAGGCCGGGGTGGTTTAGCCCCCTACGATGTTTCACACAGCGAGTAATTGAACATTTAAAAAAAAGTTAATTAACGACAGAATAAACACAGCCCGGAGGTAAATATAATTACGAGGACAAGTATTAAATCAGCCCCGGCTTATACCTTGTAGCTGCTGGCATCTGGTGGCCGTCCGCGGCAACATGTCAGCCTCAATTATCGCTCGCCAGCTCCGTTCGTTCGTTTGTTTCGCCATGCAGGCAAACAAGCAGCGTTTTGTTTTTTTTTAAAAAAAAAGGAACAACAACGCCGGGGCTAACGTGTTATCAGAACGTTATAATATAATTATTTTCTGACATGTCGCTACGGAGAAAAAAAAATAACGGACAAGTGCAGCTTAGTGTGGGGGTGGTTGGGCCGGGGGCCGATACAGACAGGTAGTTGCGGTCGGCTTCGTGTGTGACAACTTTCGTCCCGTCAAACTGACCAATTACGAACCTTCATATACGCCGTGACGCGACATCGTAGTTCAATTCAAGAACAGAGAGAAAACTTTCACAAGCACAAGCCACGGAGGCCACGAAATTAAATTTAATCATAGAATCAGAGGGCTTGAAAAATATCGACCGCACCATGAATCGTACCCGGGCGTGAGCTCTACCTGTCCACTCCTCGTGCAGAAATTCCACCCTTCCAATACACACCTGATGAATTTAACAAATCACGATTCTAGGACCACAAACGAAGAGCATAGGCTATGTAATTTTTTTAAATTTTTTTTTAGGGTAACAGGCTACATGAGGGTAATCAACATGGTGGCAACTACCCTTTAATAGCATAGGAAGGGATTTGAAATTGGGGATGCGGGAGGGTAGAGGAAGGTAGCTAAGGGTTAACTAGGGCCCCTTGGGCATTGGGTACTTGTCCCACGCCCTTCCAATAGCGGGAGAGGAGTTTTCTGTGGGGACGCAGCATTCCCTTCTCCGTACCTCGACCAGTTTAGGAGGCAACTGGCCGACTGTTCCAATGGAAACAGCGAGCAACTCTTACCGTATGCCCAAGGTCTGTGACCCCAGGAACATCCACCTCTCAGAACAGGCCGAGGTGCCTCGGCATGTGGGAACCTTAGTTAAAAAAGGAGAGAGGAAAAGACATCCCCAAAGGTAGCCCCTTCCTGTCTCTCGTACAAGGTTCTAGGTGCTGTAGGCTATGTAAATTTATGAACAATATTTTTATAGTTTTAAATTCAAAAATACCAGAAACAAACCTTTGACATGATCTCATCACGAACAACTGTAAGGATAATAAGAAAGATAGCCGAATACACACAACAGAAGTGATAAAATAAGTAACACACAACGTTAGTTTTTCGAAACCTTGTTCCCTTCTTCAGGTGCAGCAAAAAATAATATAAATGCACAACTGTCCAATTCAGTCGAGAAAACTCAAGAGCCAATTATGTATGCATTGGGATTTCTTTATTATTATTAATTTTTTAATCGGACGTAAATTTGTCATTTGAATAGTAAGAGTATAAGATTTTCTTGAGGAAACTCGACACAAAAGTGGTAACAACCTATTTCTCAAAAATAAATATTCTTAATAAATAAAGAAATAGTGTTTCCCTGAAGTATTAACTTCCCACCCAAACCCAAACGCCGCCCCCCCCCCCAAAAAAAAATAATTAGCAAACTTATGAGAAAGAAAAAATTCTCTTAGCGTAGCTACAAAGCATTCTAGAAGCTTCTTCGTCGTGTTGAATAAAATATTTTTAAAAACGTTAAAAAGACCGACGAATCGCTAAAAAAAGATGGTGTAGCCAGGCTATGTATAGCGTAATTCACATAGTGGCAACTCCCCTTTAATAGCATAGGAAGGGATTTGAAAGGGGGGTTCCGGAAAGGTAGAGGAAGGTAGCCAAAGGTTAACTATGGGCCCCCGCGCTATGGTTTAAGGATTCTACCCGGCATTCGCCTAAAAGAAATGCAGGACAAACCCTAGAAAAACCTGCATCACGTAGGTCGGGCATTTGGTACTTGTCCCACGCCCTTCCAATAGCGGGAGAGGAGTTTTCTGTGGGGACGCAGCATTCCCTTCTCCGTGCCTCGACCAGTTTAGGAGGCAGCTGGCCGACTATTCCAATGGGAATAGCGAACAACTCTTACCCTATGCCCAAGGTCTGTGACCCCGGAACATACACCTCTCAAAACAGGCCCAGGTGCCTCGGCTTGTGGGAACATTAGTTCAAATACGGAGAGGAAAAGGCATACCCAAAGGTAGCTCCTTCGTATCTCTCCTAAAAGGTTCTGCCTGCGAGAGAAAATCCCTCGCAGTTTACCTGCGAGAGAATCCTCTCGCAGGCTTTTTCTTGCCCAAAGTCATTTTTTTTAGGGCAACAGGCTACATGAGGGTAATCCACATTGGGCAACTCCCCTTTCATAGCATAGGAAGGGATTTGAAAAGGGGGGGTCAGTTGTGAACGGTCTTGATATAGTGACGGAATTAACATCGAGCTGAGAGAGAGAGGGGGGGGAGAGGGGCGAGAGAGAGAGAGGGGAGAGAGTTATAAATATTATTTCAATATTTTAATTTCATTTTGCCTTTCGGGTTGAAGTGACGTCACAGACGTGGGCGATTCTAGTTATTCAATGTAAAGGAACAAAAAACAACCCTTAGTTATTTAACATCTGTGTAAAGGAAATTTGGTTATACTTAACCAAGCAATTATCATTATAATTACTATGGCGAGACTGTTGAATGGTTACGTACATAAGTGCTATAATTGTCTAGAGCATCATAATATCAACATTATTATTTATAATGTCTTCATAGCGTAGGTATATATTCCAGATCCTTCTAATTTACAATTAACTGATATACTTTAATTTATATAAATTGCTCCGGGCGAATTTTAAGTTTTGATACGAACGATCTCGCAATAACTAAATTTGATCGAAACTTTTAAAACAAGAATAAATATTTAAGCCGAAAGTGAGCAAAATATAATTGAGTAAAGACATAATGTAAACGTTAAAAAGAAATAGAAGACGCTAATGAAACGTCTAGGCGTCAAATTAAAAAGAATTGTCTGTATTTCGCTGTGTTTCTTATTATTAATTGTTTCAATCAGACGTAAATTTCTTCGTCTTTCATTTCTTTTTAACGTTTATCCGATGTCTTTTCTCAATTATATTTTTCTCACTTTCTGCTTTAATATTAAATATAGTTTTAAAGCTTGGTTGAAACCTCTCGAATATATTAATTACTGCGAGGATCCTGTGCGAGTTTTTATTTAATTGTAGCAAGAACATTTTTTGCCACCTCAGTTACAAAAATAAACAATAAGTTTAACTGTATTTATTTCTTTAATTTGAAACTTTCATATAAATGTTATGAACGATTTCTATTAATTTAACTTTATAAGTTGGAGAATAAACGGGGTGAAATAGAATGAATGGTGAAGAGAGAATTCGGCTCTGGACAGGAAAAATATTTAAAAAAATTGGATTAACCGTACTGAAATGAAATAATTTTCTGTAATATAATCTTCCAAGCTATTTAACGTTTAATTGGACAAATTAATCACACGTGAATTTATTTTTCTAAGGCCAATTATCCGTAGCAGTTAATGACGGATTGGATTAACGCTTCCGCAACCCCTCCTAGCTTTCACCCTCGGCCCCTGCTGCCACAGTCCCCCCCCCCCCTCACTCAATCTGTGTCTCTCTCGTATTTCTGAACACACTGTTAATTTTCACAGATCCTATTTATAGTTTCGTCTTAAATACAACTTGAGTAATGAATAAGAAATTGGAAACTTTATCTTGACTTGTGTTAATTAACGACCGGGTATTATTTCAGTTAATCAATAACGCGTCTCGAACCCCCTCTAACGAATTATTAATGGCGGTCGTTGTGTGTGTCGTAATATTTTTCTTTTTACGAGTCGTAATTCGAGATTTATACTTTTACAAATATAAAGTTGGATCATCAGCCGTGAAAAGTTCCAAACGTTCATTCAGAAGAAATCCCAACCAGCGAACACATTAATACATGGAATTAAATAAATAACCAAGCAAAAAAAAGAGGGTGTGGAATGGAAAACAAGTAAAATCTACACAAAAATATAATTGACTCTTACAGCTTAAAATTCAAATTTGAAAACTAAAACGCAAAGGAGCAAGATGCCGAGGCACCTCAGTCTGTTTTGAGAGGTGTATGTTCCGGGGTCGCAGACCTTGGGCATACGGCAAGAGTTGTCCGCTATTCCTATTGGAATAGTCGGCCAGCTGCCTCCTAAACAGGCCAAGGCATGGCGAGGGGTAAGCTGCGTCTTCACAGCAAACTCCTCTCCCGTCATCGGAAGGGCGTGGGACAAGAACCAAATGCCCGACCTACCCGATGCAGGTTTTTCTAGGGTTTTCCCTGCATTTCTTTAGGCGAATGCCGGGTAGGATCCTTAAACCATAGCCCGGGGGCCCTAGTAACCCTTGGCTACCTTCCTCTACCCTTCCGCATCACCCCTTTCTAATCCATTCCTATTCTATTAAAGGGGAGTTACCCAATGTGGATTACCCTCAAGTAGCCTGTTGCCCTAAAAAAATGGTCCTATCACGAATAAAACGTATTGATGTGAAGTATGCCAATACTCAACAAACTACGGACCACATCATTTCGGACTGTTATAAGTACACAATCCAAAGAAAAGGTCACCAGGATGAAGAGGACGTAAACAAAATAATGACAAATGTAGTAAACTTCATTATAGCGTTTGATTGACAACGAATTGCACATGTGAATAAGAAAGATAGCCTAATACCGACAAAAAAAAAGGTAATATAAATACCACACAACGTTTCTGGGATTCTTGTCCCCTTTCCTCAGGTGCTAAGAAGAGCCTGGAGCGACACAACTGCAGTTGACAAAACTCGAAAGCGACGAAAACGCAACAACAATGGGGGGAGTCGAAGGGGTTGCATATGAGGGAGCAACGACAATGGGAAAACAGAAGGTTCAACTTTGATAATTGTAGAAGTCCAGAGGTCTGTGATGTGGTGTTTTGCGATTGTATTTCTTCTGATGTCGTTGTACCTGCTGCAATAGAATAGCATGTGGGGAATAGTTAGTTGGTTGCGTAGAACTGGAAAATAGAGGCTTCTTACTCTAGATAACATCACCTGTTTTTTTTTGTTTATGGTTTTGGGAATTGTTATATATTTGTAGTGTACTAGTTCACTGTGAATTATTCCGTTGTTCTTCCTTCTCCTTTTTTTCGTTCCACCTGTTTTCGGGTTTTTCTTTACAGAACTTCCACATTTCCTTGCTGTTGCACTGGAAGTTGTTTCTCCGTCGTGTATGGTTCTTGATGCTACTTTTGCCAACTGAGGTTTCCAGGAATTCCTCTATGCGCAGGGATCCACGCTAGGCAGATGTTCCTTATCTTCGTGATATTGTCCCTAATGAGGTTCAATGTTTTGTTCCTTTATTCCGGGAGGGGGGGGGGTTTATGATATCTTCCTATGAGTCTGTTAGAATGAGGTTATTGTCATCCGGGACGTTCATGTAGAGTTCAGTGGCCATGTAGGTAGCTTGCAGTTAAGCCGCCAGGGCCGGTGACTCGTTGTTTAGTGTTGTAGTGCGCTGGTCAGAGCTGCTGTGGATTGCGCTCGTTACTCCATCTACATGCACTGATCTGCGATATTCGTGAATATTGATTAATTCGTCGTGTTCCTTGACGAAGTTATCTTTTACTTGGTTTAGGAGGGTTAGGAGGTCTACAAGAATGTCTAAGACTTTCCACTGTTAACAATTAAATCTTATCAAGCTATCATGGACTTAATTTACCAATAGCTTATTACAATATAGCTACTTGTGAAAGTGTCAAACCTACATAAGTTCTCGTTGTATATTAATTTTCGTAGATATTTAAACCACAGGAGCTTCCGGCGCCTTTGCCATAATCATCAGTCATCTACTATAAAATGTCTTCCATGACTTTTATTAAGTGTATTACGTAATTTTTTTTAAAAAAATTGAATCAACGAATTTAATTATATGGAAATAAAGTTTATATTATTATTATTATTATTATTATTGTAGTGGTTGTTTTTTTTAGGGTAACAGGCTACATGAGGGTAATCCACGTAGTGGCAACTCCCCTCTTATAGCATAGGAAAGGGAGTCAAATTGGGGCATTCGGAAAGGTAGACGAAGGTAGCCAAGGGTTAACTAGGGCCCCGGGCTATGGTTTAAGGATCCTACCCGGCAATTCGCCTAAAAGTGATGCAGGGAAAACCCTTGAAAAACCTGCATCAGGAAGGTCGGGCATTCGGTACTTGTCCCACGTCCTTTCCTGGATGGTGAGAGTGGTATTTGCAGTGGGGTCGCAGCTTTTCCTCTCGCCTTGCCTTTACCAGTATTGGAGGCAGCTGGCTGACTGTTCCAATGGGAATAGCGGACAACTCGTACCGTATGCCCAAGGTCTGTGACCCCCGGAACATACACCTCTCAGAACAGGCCGAGGTGCCTTAGAAAGTGGGAACTTAAGTTCAAAAACGGAGACAGGACAAAGTACCCCTCAAATATATTTTTTTAGGGTAACAGGCTACTTGAGGGTAATCCACTTGGTGGCAACTCCCCTTAAATAGCATAGGAAGGGATTTGAAAGGGTGGATGCGGAAGGGTAGAGGAAGGTAGCCAAGGGTTAACTAGGGCCCCCAGGCTATATTTTAAGGATCCTACCCGGCATTCGCCTAAAAGTACTGCAGGGAAAACCCTAGAAAAACCTGCATCAGGTAGATCGGGCATTGGGTACTTGTCCCACGCCCTTCCGATAGCGGTAGAGGAGTTTGCTGTGGGGACGCAGCATTACCTTCTCCGTGTCTCGACCAGTTTAGAAAACAGCTGGCCGACTGTTCCAATGGGATTAGCGGACAACTCTTACCGTATGCCCAAGGTCTGCGACCCCAGAACATACACCTCTCAGAACAGACCGAGGTGCCTCGGCTTGTGGGAACCTTAGTTCAAAATAGGAGAGAGGAAAAAGGCATCCCCAAAGGTAGCCCCTTCGTGTCCCTCCTACAAGGTTCTGCCTGCGAGAGAACATCCCTCGTGCAGTGGTTGTTGTTGCACGACATTGTCCAGCGTCTGTGTGTCTGCAACATGGCTGCGACCGCGCCTTTCCGAGGGTGATAACACACTAGGGCCGCCGCGTAGTTAGTCCACGATGAAGGATTAAACTTGTGTTTCTCTCACCTGGTTGAAGCAGAAGAGCAACAGGAAAGTCCCCTCCATCCTCTTACCAGGTTAATGACGACATTACGCAGGGGCTCAGAAAATGCCCGTGTGTGTTTTTTTACGGCCACTAAACACGCAATTTTGTTAATGTGTTGAATGGTAAAAGGTGCTTCGGCGGCAGCGGCGGCGGCGGCGTTGTTGTTGTTGGAAACTTTTGCTGTATTATCGATAACGGCCTGGGAAATGTGACTCAATTACCGAGAGTCGACTAAGCTGCCCGCTTCTTTTCAAGATGTTTCTCCAGACTCTTCCATTTCAGAGTGTCCAAAGTCGCGTCTAACAAACCCTCCTTTTACCTGCAATATATTAATAAATAAATAAAAAAAGGCCGCGTAACCTCAAAGACGACGCTAAAATGTTTACACGAACTGTTGAGATGGTTTGGGAACGAATTGCGCAAGTATTTGCAAGAAACAGATTTCCTTCAAATAAATAATATTCCTGTCCCATACCCCAAGCTTTATTATAAGGGAAAACCATTTTTAATCCTGTTTCCTAAATCTTAACACCTTATAAAACAAAGTTCACAGGGAATAATAATTTTTTTCTTCTTCTGAAATTAATTAAACACTTTCAAGCGGCTACAAACAAATCAATATTTTTTTAAAATTAAATTAAAAACTCAAAATGTATCTTACTCAATTTTTAAATCTCTGTAATTTTCATTATCTTATGATAGATTTAAGAGTTGATTTAATTAATATGAAAACCACGCCAAAAATCCATATCAAATAACTAAAAAAAAAATTTATCACCCCCTGTGAATCCACCCTCCCACGATTAGCTTGAAATTAGGGGGCAAACTACACAAGTCTCGTTAAAAATATAAAAATAGATAAACGAAGTAGCCTATAAATACCGTACAATCGTCGTTACTTTTTTAATCAAGTTGTGGTACGATGAACTACCTGTAATATAAATTTTTCCGACAAAAATTCCAAATTGGACTTAAAATCAGATGTAAAGTTCCCACCATCGTAAATCCTCTCTGAATTTTTTTTTTAAAAAAATGGTTTGCTTTAATAACAAATGTTGTGCCGACCCCGCCGGGGGAACAACAGAGTTGGTCGAAAACGACATTCCGTCTCAGATAACGTCAGTGAAGGGGGATGTCGTTTACCCAGGTGGGGGATAACGTCATAAAAAAAAGCAATTGAAAATTTCTCGGGAGCTTTTTCATCATCTGAGACACGTCATGTGGTTCAAATACATTTGGTTTTTCAAGAGACACGTGACAATGAGTGGTAGCAGTAAGGAAAAACTGCCTTCGAGACTGGAAGATCATAGAAGCAGAAGACGGCTCTTGCAAACCTCTTGAAGGCACCGGGAGAATCATTTCACAAAGAATATTTCGGCCACAGAAATCATTATCAATATTTTGTAAAACTTCTATACCTGAAGAGGTCGTAACTAGCGACGAAACGTTGTATTACTTCTATTTCACATCAGTTTCTGACTGGGTGTTTTCGTAATTTACTCTTAAGTATAATCAGATATATATTGTAATGATCAACGGGAACTAATTAATTAACTTAATTGCCCCACGTTGTGGAAGTCAAAATACGTAATGATCATAAGAATAGTTAATTTAAAAAATTTAATAATCTGAATTGCCCCACTTTAAGGTCATCATAAATGTACTAATCAACACGATGGGCTTTAATTAAAAAATTATTAATTATTAAAACAAATTCAGTGGGGCAATTCAGATTATTAAATTTTTTAAATGAACTATTCTTATGATCATTACATATTTTGACATCCAAAACGTGGGGCAACTTAATTAATTAATTAGTTCCCGTTGATCATTACATAAATTGGCGCCCAACGTGGGGCAATTCAGATTATTAATTTTTTTTAAATTAACTATTCGTATGATCATTACATAAATTGGCGCTGCAACGTGGTGGCCCGATATTTGATAGGATAGAACGGTAAATATTAAAACGAAATCTGGCGATAACCGACGTATTGGTGCAAAATAGTATATTTTGTTTAGGATGTGCATGCAATAAATTTTTAGATTTTATGCGTGTGAAAATTAGAGGATTATTAAAGATAAAGTACGTAATTAAATGTGCATGATAAGGATCCCATTAGGGTTTATGTTGCTAAGAAATAAAAAGCAATTGATAGAAAAGAAAGAAATGGAACTAGATTGTAGAACAGTTGAAGACGATAAAATGGATGCAGAGGAAATCGTGTTTCAATGTGGGCAGGCAATCACTGATGACTTTTTGGAACAAGTATTAGATACATCTAAAGATAATGCGATGGAATTAGTTGAAGAAGGGTTAAGGGAATTGGAGAAGAAATAGAAAGTCAGAATTTAGGTAATACGATAGTAAAGAACTCTCAAAGACAAGCGGGAGGGGATAGTGGAAATATGATGATATTAGAGTATTTTGGAAAGATTGAGGGAGGAAAATAATAAAAACATAGCAGAAATGAGTAGGAAAAATGATCAGAAGTTGGAAAACCTGGATAAAACATAGCTGATTTGAGTATTAAAGGAGATAAGAACATAGAAAGGTTAGACAAAAGAGGTTAGAAGAAGGCATAGAAGACAGATTTAAGAGAATGGAGAAAATAAAATAATGTGGGATGTGGAAAAATTCTTGAGAGTATTAAAGTGGGGCAAGTTAATTAATTAATTAGTATCCGTTGATCATTACAATATATATAATTATTTCACCAAAGGTTCCGAGTTTATGTAAGCTAACCAACTAATTTTTCCTTGGTTGTATTTATGAAATGCAATTCATTTAAAAAAAAAAGGAATTTAAGTCCAGCGGACGAAGTCGTGAAGCATTTTATCCTGTAATTGACCAGCCTTACAATCGCCAAAAAACTGTTTTCTTACTAGTAATACTAGTTTTTAGTTAATACTAAATTTTTTAACGATGTATTTTTGTGAATACAACGCGGTAAAAATAACCAAGAAAATATGGTCGAAATTTTGATGATAATAATGAAACATTATTAATACGTTGCAAATATGCAACATCATGCACATGCATGTTATAAATATAAATGGTCTTTAATCATTTAGCTACAATTGGCTACAGCAAAATTAAATCAATCATACAATTTTACTAAATTAATTACAGCTGTATTTATAAATACAATAAATGAAAAAAAATTATGCAGCAAATATAATTAGGTATAATTTATCAATAATTCACATTAATTGGATAATTATGATTTTAGAGCAATTAAATACCCTGAGAATGACGCTTAAATTTTCTTTCTTCAAAACGAAAACAAAATAAATATTCTGAAGTTGGGTGGTGGGTAGAAAAAAATGCCCCGTGGGGTTGACTCACAGAAAGCTCGGACAGGCGTGTTTTAACTTGTCCAACGTTGCCAAATAATTCACATTCCCTTAAGTGCATGTTGTTTTATATCTGTTTCACAATTTATGTCTCTTATAAGCCAACAGATGTCTCTGGGTGGGGGGGGGGGGTGATACTAAGAGTTGTGTTGTATATATGCTGCAGTATGCACTAAAAGGGTAATATTATTCTTTTCAATTTCGGAGTCTGCTCATGATAATTATCGCGGTTATACTGTATCTATCAAATGACCAAGTACTGAAATCACCGCTTGCTCGTTGTATAAGATTTTCCAGCGGAAGTTTTATTGAAATTGAAAGAATATTTAGTCTCCATGAAGTGTCGGATTTGAGATAACACGACGCTGTAAGTGAAATTCGCCCGAGGGGTGGAGAAGGATCCCGAGGGAGCAGCTGATATCCGAGGGAGGGCCAGCCAAGCATATCTGACAGCAGAGCAGCACAGTGGGGTAGTGTAGTGCAGTGTAGTGTAGTGCAGGGGAGCAAGGGGGGGGGGAGGAGAGGGCGACCACCATGACAATCGCTACAGTTGTCCTTGGCGACACTGTACTTGAACTGGAAATGTATATGCAATTAGACTGAAAGATAAAAGATTCTGGAAGGGTCGCCAAAGACACTAGATCAGTGTTTCCCAACCTTTTTCTTACCATGGCCCAGTTAATTATTGTCTAAAGAAGCCTTGAGTGTCACAGTTGTTCAATAATAATAATAATAATAATTCAAAACTTAAAATTAATAACAGCGAACAACTCTTACCGTGCCCAAGGTCTGCGACCCCAGAACATACACCTCTCAGAACAGGCCGAGGTGCCTCAGCAAGTAGGAACCTAAGTTCAAAAACGGAGACAGGAGAAGGTACCCCCCAAATATATTTTTTTAGGGTAATAGGCTACTTGAGGGCAATCCACATGGTGGCAACTCCCCTTAAATAGCATAGGAAGGGATTTGAAAGGGGAGATGCGGAAGGGTAGAGGAAGGTAGCCAAGGGTTAACTAGGGCCCCCAGGCTATATTTTAAGGATCCTACCCGGCATTCACCTAAAAGTACTGGTATTAAGATACCAATAATTTTTACTATTGTACAAGTTAAATCACTCTAGTCGAGTTCATTTTTAAATTGCCCCCCCCCCTTCCACATCCATAAATTTTCCCCCATCTTGGGAAACACCGCCCTAGATTGAATAATATTTTTTTTTGGCCTTCGTTTCAACACTAGCTGTATTTCAATTTGTACCCAGACGGTTCGGTATAAAATAATTTACGTAAGAGGCTGAATATAATCTCGGAGAAATCAAAGGTAACCAATAAAACAAACACAAATATCATGAGAAGGCATAACATCAGAGAAGGTAAATCAAAATAAGCACCAATGTTTTTGGTTTACGTGTACGCATTTTTTTTAATTATCAGAGATCCTTTAATTAATTATTTCAGGGACTAATGAAAAAAAACTGATGTTATTAACTTTATCGCAGTTCCCAGATTACATTTTGCGTCGCAGACCTTGACAATGCACATTAAAGGTCTGGTGCTTTTTTAAAATATATAAAAATAATAAAATACTGGTCAGATATTTAGTAAGAACAAATTTATTTACTTAATTTATTCAAAGTAACGTTAAAAATTTTAATAAACTGTATGTTAGGCCTTCAATAAAAAATTTAAATTTCTTGTTTACAAATGGGCCCTGTTGAGGTCTTAATAATTGTACAGGAAACACATTCAAATTTATGTTGAATATTAAAAGAAACATAAAGATACTTATAATGTAAAATTTAGACATTCCACACCAGAAATAAAAAAAATCCAGGATTTTTTTTTTAACGACAGCTGATGGATTAAAATAGATCAATTTTTAAATAGAATAATAAATCTCGGATCCAGCGAAATGAAAGGTTAATTACCAACGGAATATATTATTAATAGACAAGGTGCGGATCAATACGTTAATCTAATTATGAGAAACGATTCACAAACGAGGACGACATTCAATTTTATACAAAAAGGTTAGGAAAAAATCGGAACTAATACAAGAATAAATGTGTGTGTGTGTGTGAGATCCACGAGTCAGAAGCTAGTCGAAGTTAACAGAAAATAGACAGAATTGGGGGTTTATTTGAAGGGTAAGGTTTAGTGACCTCAGAAAAGGTACTAGAAGGGAAAAGGACTAAATACCCTACTAGTGTTGAAGGTGTCTTTAGTTACCTTGTAGATGTTAAATAAAATGGAAAAGGACATTCTAAGGAGTCACAGTCAGTTTGATTTTCATCTTGATATTTTTATGGTTTAAGTTTGGAAATTTCATTTTTTCTAAAACGGTTGAGGTTTAGTAGTATACCATCTAAGTAACCTTGAGGTGTAATGCTAATTTTGTTACATTTTCAATTCTTATACGTTTTTAATTAGCGATTTATTCATGTAAATACAGATTATTTGTTTAATAAACACTTTTTTTGTTCAATTTAAAATATATCTGAAATTAAACTGTTCATTATTACTACCTAACGTAACAATACGCCTCAACAATATTTCAACTATATTGAAAAATCTTCACCTTTTTTGAAAATTAATAATAAGATAAATAGCCAAATATAAACCAAAAAGAAGTAATGATTATTAGTTTTTCTCTTGTTAGTATTATTATTTTTTATTTCGTAATAAATAAAATTGAGTGTGTGTGTGTGTGTGTGTGTGTGTGTGTGTGTGTGTGTGTGTGTTTGTTCCCCATACATATTTAAACGCGTGGAGCAAAGTCAACCATTCGCTTGTGCACATGTTCCTTACTAACAGGAAACAAACACTATGGATGGTAATCACGATTACCAAATCTAGGGGCGGAAGTGGACGCGGGTGAAAATTTTAGTACACCGATATTTGCGTCGAATAAATATTTTTCTGGGTAAATGAGATCGATGGTGTTTCTCCCAATGTTGCTTGTGTATAATTTACACTTTTTTTCTGCGTAAAAGTGACACGTAAACTCAAGGAAGCCCGCGAGAGGATTCTCTCGCAGGTGAACCTTCCCAGAGAGGTCTGGCGGGGGCTACCTTTGGGGATGCCTTCACAACTCTCTGGTTTTTTGAAACTAAGGTTCCCACATGCCGAGGCACCTCGGCCTGTTTTTGAGAGGTGTATGTTCCGGGGTCGCAGACCTTGGCCATACGGTAAGAGTTGTCCGCTGTTCCTATTGGAATAGTCGGCCAGCTGCCTCCTAAACCGGTCAAGGCGCGGCGAGGGAAAGCTGTGACCTCACAGCTAACCCCTCTCCAGCCATCGGAAGGGCGTCGGACAGGTACCAAATGCCCGACCTACCTGATGCAGGTTTTTCTGGGGTTTCCCCTGTATCACTTTTAGGCGAATTTCTGGGTAGGATCCTTAAACCATAACCCGGGGGCCCTAGTTAACCCTTGGCTACCTTCCTCTACCTTTCCGCATCCCCCCCTGTTAAATTCTTTACCTATGCTATAAGAGGGGAGTTGCCACTATGTGGATTACCCTCATGTAGCCTGTCTACACCTTAAAAAAAAAGAAGACACGTAAACAACTGAGGCTGGTGTCGAATCCAAAGGACGTTAATGTGGAGGATGCTTACAATGTATGACAGTATATTTAAACCTTTTATAATAATAATATCTGCTCATAGACTGAGCAGTGTGATTATTGTAATGGCAAATCCAAGATGGAAACTACTACTAATATTTTATGACCACGTTTGAGCTCATAATGGAACGATTTTTTTTTCTCACCGGTCTCCAAATTACACCCACTCACTCACTACCCCCGGGGTTAGAAAATTGAAATCGATAGGGGGAAAAAAAGGTGCCATTTTAATGAAATCGTACATGGACAGACAGTACGTGACACGCGGGGGGGGGGGGGGGGTAGGGAGTCACGGACAGACAAGAGTTGGGAAACGTCAACTCTCACTTTATATTTAATAACCGCGGATGAGGCTGATGACAGTCGGGGACCCCAGATGCGTGTCTGTTCAACACTCCCATTCTACATTATTTAAGCTTCGCAACACCACATTTCCATTCCCAGCTTCATGTTTTCCCCATCATCTTTCGTCCGTAACACCGCAGTCCCAGTACGCGGCGGAACTGTCGTCGATTCTGCTGGAAACGAGGACTCCAGAGGCATAATTTGTTAAATATGCACCGGTTTTTTTCCTCTTTTTTTTCGGTCTTTGCCTACCTTCAGTGCTTGAAGATTTTCCAATATGATTTAACCAGAATTCTTAAAGCATTATGCAATGTTAATAATAATAATAATAACCTGAAAGGGGTTTTAAAAGTGCTTTATAAATTTAAAACAACCTAGAAATAAATAAACGTTAGCCAATTTTATATCAGAAAAAAATAATTTATTACATTAACAACGTTTCTTCGTTTAATTTGCGACCTCATCAGGTTCAATGACCTGTCCATCGAATTTTTTTTTTAAAAAAAACTTGAACCTGTTGAGATCTCAAATTAAGCGAAGAAACGTTGTTAATTTATTAAACAATTTTCTGACTTAAACTTGGCCGATGATGATTATTTATTTAGTTGTTTTCTCAATAGTAAGAATACATATCATAAGTAAAATATCCAATTTGGAGATTTAGGAAGTTGCCAAAAAACCATCAGTGTATATAATAGATAATGACAAATTAAATTTATACTCTTTTATAATAAAATTGTTTAAATATTGGCAATGTTACTTTTAATTTATGGCGATAATTAATAATGATCGAGTTCCGTCGTAGAGAATGTAATTAAGGTGTGTAAAACTGTTTTACAGGATTTACCGTAAAACATGTAAATATGTCACTGGAAACTATGGCAAGACGGACTCAGGATTTAATAAAAGATGAATCAAGGATTAAATATTTGAAATTTTGACAGTAGTTTATATATTGTATTGCCTATCGTCGATTTTATAATAAAAATATAGGAAGTTTATAAATCTGTATAAAACGATTATTTGATTATATATATATATATATATATATATATATATATATATATATGTTTATAATACAGATATTATAAACCTTATCACGATTGAGTCGTACAGCGTACAGAAAATACAGACCCTCTTTTAAAATTATTTAAGGCAGCAACATTTAATAGAAACGTTATTTTGCACACGATTTAAAATTATTAAATTTCCAAAAATGCAGATCAAAAGAATACATACATATATAAAAAAAGCTTAACATCGCAAGTTTGCCCAAAATAATATCAAATATATAATGCGACGATACGAGGAGAAATTTATTTTTCCTTTCTTTTTCTTTCAAAAGAAGATTTTGAAGTTAAAAAATGAAGTTAAAGGTGACAGATTGTCTTAATATTGATTTTTTTGGATGTGTTATTTGATACGGATTTTTAATGACCTTTTAGTTTGTCCAATGTAGCATGAATTAGAATCAAAACGAGAGAATTTATAAACAACACGATGTTACATAAACATATCATATGTAAGTCGCTAATGACCAATAGGTTTATGCGACTATAAATCGTAAATAAATAAATAAAATATTACATCTAGGTATCTAGAGACTGTACTGATCATAATAATACTAAATCAACTGAGGAGATTCCAAACATCTGAAAAAACTTGGTGTGGTTTATCTTTACGTAAATTTTGACGTTGTAATAGAATATTATTAAATATTAAATGCAATCAATTAATTTAATAATTGGATAAAGAAGCAGCTCATAATTAGCAACTTCAAGGAAGTTTGTTAATTGTCTACTTCTATTCGACTTTTTTATGTCTTCATCTAATAATTATTCTTGTTTAGTTGGACATAATTATTATATTAATTTATAAATTCTGGTTTAATTGGAGATAGTTATTATATTAATTTATAAATTCTGGTTTAGTTGGACATAATTATTATATTAATTTATAAATTATGGTTTAGTTGGTCATAATTATTATATTAATTTATAAATTCAGGTTTAATTGGATATAATTATTATATTAATTTAAACATTCTGGTTTAATTGGAGATAGTTATTATATTAATTTATAAATTCTGGTTTAGTTGGACATAATTATATTAATTTATAAATTATGGTTTAGTTGGTCATAATTATTATATTAATTTATAAATTCTGGTTTAATTGGACATAATTATTATATTAATTTATAAATTTTCCAAAAATGCTTAATTTTAATACAAATATATTTTGCGTGCATTATCAGTCTAAATAATTTTAAAATAGTTTTGAAGAAATGATAAATCTGGTTAAGTATGGCGCCCTGATTTTTAAGTAGGAATTTAAACAATGGATGATTTACGTTGAGTAATTACGTTTACTATCTGAATGGCTGTTCGTATGCCTGAGCGCTCTTGTAAGTATAATTACTTTAATAAACCTAACGTAACGTAATTAACGAGGACTCTGTTATTAAATCTCTCCTTCGCGGCTAATCTCTGGGGTCCTGGGGCATTACGTTAATTATTTGTGTACAGAAGCAAATACGTACTCAAATTTTTCTAACGCGAGCGATATACAATTAAGAAGGAAAAATTTAAATCTTCGTAATTAAGAAGGCCGGGGACTTTGGGTTGGAACGCGGTCGTTCGATGGCGCGTAATAACACATAATAACAGCGGCGACAATCACTCCTCGCCACGGTCATTGTCTCCTAATTATTGACCACGGCGTGGGACCATTATTACACACACACACACACACACACACACACAGCGATGGCATCTGCTCCGTAAAGTGAGCCACATTTAAACGGATTATGTAAATTTATGTCTTAATCGTCAGGTAGAAGGACCGTCTTCCTGCCCCGAGGAACGCCGGTCTCTGTCAAATCACCCCTGCGTCCTTAGCATAAGTACGACAAAATATTCCGATCTCATTACAGGGGCGTCGCCTTCGGCGGCTCCTATGCAAAGTGGAGTGGGTTGGAGAATTTTTTAAATACCTAAGTTTTATACCCTGTGTTCTGAATGCAGAGATAAGGAAAACAATGGAGTCATTAAAAATCTCTCTCTCTCCCTCTCTCTCTCCTATTATCACATTTTATTTTAATTCCGGAACAGGAAGTTAACCTGCTTCAATTGTGAAACATTAAAAAGGTACAGGAAAGAGCGATTTTGATAAGCGCGGAAATAGTGGGTATTCAGTCGTGCATGTTGTTGACAGTTGAGGGCATTCAGTAGCAATGGAGCGTTGGACACCTCAGCATCGCAGTTACAGTAATTGGAAAACTTGATGACATTTTCTTTTACAACCTTTAGAATAATAATAATGAGAAGAAGAAAGTGTAGACAGGCTATGTACAGGGTAATCCACATAGTGGCAACTCCCTTCTTATAGCATAGGAAAGGGATTTGAAAGGGGGGATGCAGGAAGGTAGAGCAAGGTAGCCATAGAGAGTGATAGTAGACATGACTGCAACTTTTAGAATTCAAATAAAAAAAACGAGTGTCATCAGGGGAAAAAACAAATGACAAACGTGGTTTCGCGAGTGTTCTCACTCTCGTATCTAGGGTTTTTTAATAGCCGTGTTTTATCATTTTTCAGCAACGTTTCCTCTGTACTCGGACAAGAAATAGAAAAATGAAAAAATTACGTTGGATTGAAAATAAGGAATAATAAAGATAGCCAATTCAAACAAAAAACAAAAAAAATATAAATACCACACAACGTTTCTGGAATCCTTGTTCCTTTCGTCAGATGCTAAGAAGAGCCTAGAGCGACACAACCACCTGACGAAAGGCTTAAGGATTCCAGAAACGCTGTGTGGTATTTATATTACCTTTTTTTGTTTGAATTGGCTATCTTTCTTATTCTATAAATAGAAAACCAGAACAAGATATTTATAATAACAGTTATTATTTTCTGACTGCTTTAAATAGTTGCAAAAAATGATGCGGGAAGGTACAACAAGGTAGCCAGCCTAAAAAGACTACTGATGGTAGCTACAGGATTCTAATGAACCATGAGCTGGACAATTGATTAATCAAGCAAATATCTTAAGTTACGTGAAGAGTATGGGTGAGAACAGAACACCTAAGAAAATTATGGTGTGGAAACCGGAGGGACGTAGAATAAGAGGAAGACCTCGGTTACGATGGATAGACGGAGTTGCGGAGGACGATGGGAGGACGAGGATGGAGACGACTGGCGAATGATACGGGAGAATGGAATAATATTGTTGAGAAGGCCAAAACCCATCCAGAGTTGTAAAGCCAATAATTGAATTGAGAGGAAGGAAGCCAATGGTTTAAGGATCCTACCCGGAAATTCGCCTAAAAGTGATGCAGGGAAAAAAAACCTGCATCACGGAAGGTCCGGGCACTTGCTACTTGTCCCACGCCCTTCCCTGGATGGCGGGAGAAGGGATTTGCTGTGGGGACGCAGCTTTCAATTCTCCGTGCCTTGACCAGTTTAGGAGGCAGCAGGCCGACTATCCCAATAGGAATACCGAACTACCCTTAACTGATACCCAAGGTCTGCGACCCGGGAACATACGCATAAGGTGTCTCGGCTTGTGGGAATTTTAGTTCAGAAAACCAGAGAGAGGAGAAGGCATCCCCGAAGGTAGCTTCCTCAAGAGTTCTCTGGGAAGGTTCAGCTGCGAGAGAACAGCCCTCGCAGTCCTCCTTGGCGTATTTTTTTCAGACCTACCGTTTATTAAATAAATATAAGTGAATACGAGTATATGAAACTTACAGAATATATTGTCGTAATTTATATATATATATATATATATATATATATATATATATATATATATATAGGATAAATTCTCATGATTCGCTGAATGACGTAAGGGATAAATTCTAAAAACAATTCTAGTTAGTAACTTCTGTTTCTTATTGAATTCGAACAGATTTTTTTGGTATAAGCCTAAAGAAATCAGGGGTGGGGTGGGGGGGGAAATGAAAATTCCGTAACACTGGTTGTATTATACGAAATAAAAGGTAGAAGTGAGAAAGAAATGCGAAGAAGTACCATTTGGCAGGGACCATGTGCATGACTTGTGGCGACACGACGGGAACATGCATAGATTTACTGGTTGTGCACGGATGTCGTTATTAAGGGACAGCACATGCTGTATTGCCCAGTTTGCAGAGGTCATGCCCCTATCTGGCCCTGTAGCCCTATAACGTCGTGTTAACACGCCTTCCTCCGGGACTGTCTCCAACCCCTACCCTCACTCCTCCTCCTCTCTCTAACCCGTCATCTACGACTATAGTTAATACGCTGCCCCCCTGCCCCCCTCCCAGCAATCCAAAGCCACTTCAGAACAACGGAAAATTAAAATACGATATATTAAAAATACATATATAATTTATTTTCCTTAACAAACATTAAAATGAGGAAATAGTCCGTATTAAATAACACAAACTGCGGAAAAGAGTGTTTGAAATCTAAATTTTAATTTTTGATTTGTTAGAAAATTACGATGACATTTTTGTACCACCACCACCACCACCACCACCACCACCCCCTTTCCCAGAAAAAAAAAGGAAAAAATATGGGTCATATGATATAGACATTAAAGATTATTTAAAAAATCGTTACACGTAATGAAACGTAGCTGAGGCCAAAATTGTGTCGTTGAACTGAGAATAAGTCATTCGGGTTTAATTAGTAAGATTTCATCCCATGAAAGGTAAATTAATTTAATTAAACAGATATGAGTGTTTAATAAAAACGGTAAAGGACTGTATGTATTATATTATTAATATTATAAATGATTAAACCCTTATTTAATACAGTTATATATATAAAAAAATTATTTTTAAGTAAATTACATAAAATTCCAGTAAAATAGTCCGTCAGGAGCTTTGGGTTATTGTAACCATTACAATAAATTAATATTTTTACAGATGAATATGGTTAGAATAACCGAAAGCTCCTGACGGGCTATTTTTAAAATCCTGACATTTTAATGTAATTTACATTAAAATAATTTTTTTTATAGATGACTGTATTAAAAAAATGGTTTAATAATTTATAATACAGATATGCTTTGCATACGAGCCGAGTTTGTTTATTAAAAAAAGAACATAAACACCGATTACAGTATATTTAACATTTTTCAAGGTCGCTAAAGGCACAACTGTGCTGAAAAGTAACCCTATTTTTAAAATTAATGTAGTCGTCGACGGAGAGGCACAGGCTCTCGTCCGGGGGGGTAGCCTAATTTCAGGAGAAAACCAGATTCCTTGCTAATCCACTCAGACAAGACTGAAAGTGTGCTAACATCTTTGTAAATATTCTTTGAAAAGAATAAAGCATTTTTTTAAAAAAAAACATGAGATAATGACGTTTTGGTTGTTACTAAAAAGTGGAAGATTTGCTGAAAATAACCAGAAAGCGGAATTTGGTCGAGCGCGATTTTTGACCTCAGTCCGTAAAGGATATAAAAAGGCAACAAGTGCACAGTACAAAGATTCAGTTACCGTATACAGGGTATTTATCAGGGAGAAAAGTGTCTATAAAGATGACAGATACCAGAACACAAAATAGGGAAAAGTGAAAAACAGATGTAGAATCCACTAAGGCATGATTAGAAGTGAAGGAATCGAAAAATAACCTTAGCAATGACAAACAGTAATTTTGTGGCTGTGAGAAAAAAAAAGACGTTTTATGAAAATAACCAGAATGGGGTTTTGCTGTTCTCATTATAGGTTAAAAGAAGGCAGTACAAATATTGAATCGGTATATATATATATATATATATATATATATATATATATATATAAATTTAGGGTAACAGGCTACATGAGGGTAATCAACATGTTGGCAACTCCCCTTTAATAGCATAGGAAGGGATTTGAACGGGGGGATGCGGAAGGGTAGAGGAAGGTAGCCAATGGTAAACTAGGGCCCCCGGGTTATTGTTTAAGGATCCTACCCGGCATTCGCCTAGAAGTAATTCAGGGAAAACCCTAGAAAAATCTGCTTCAGGTAAGTCGGGCATTTGGTACTTGTCCCACGCCCTTCCGATGGCGGGAGAGGGGTTTGCTGTGGGGTCGCAGCTTACCCCTAGCCATGCCTTGGCCAGTTTAGGAGGCAGCTGGCCGACTATTCCAATAGGAATAGCGGACAACTCTTACCGTATGCCCAAGGACTGCGACCCCGGAACATAAACATCTCAAAACAGACCGAGGTGCCTCGTCATGTAGGAACCTTAGTTCAAAAAACCAGAGAGTTGTGAAGGCATCCCAAAGGTAGCCCCCGCCAGAGCTCTCTGGAAAGGTTTACCTGCGAGAGAATCCCCTCGCAGGCTTCCCTGGTGACCAAAGGATCCTACCCGACATTGGTCTAAAAGTAATGCAGGAAAAACCCTAGAAAAAACCTGAATCAGGTAGAAGAAAGGTAGAAAAGTGTATTTCAAAGTGACAGAAAGCAAAAGAGACTGAGAGAGACCAATTAGGCAAAACTGAATGTGGACTTAATTGTTTCGAAGAATTCTTTGAAAAATAAAGCGTCTAAAAATTTATTAACCATTACCTAATCTGTGGCTGACTCAAATTCAGAAGACTGCGAGATAAAAAGTTTTGCTTGTTCGTAGAAAGTGGAAATTTTGCTGAAAATTACAGAATGGGTGTTTTGGAAGGGCGCGATTGTTGAACTCAACAATCATACGAAATTCAATTCAGTTATTATTCAGAGCGGAAAAAGAGATAATATATGTAGATAGAATATGATGGTTTAATTAACAATTATTTAAATTTATTCAAGTAAAAACTTAATTGCAGTGAAAATTCACATTTCAAGTATTTTCACTCTCCTCTTTCACAAGTTACCCTTTGTGCCATATCATTTCATTTGTTTGGTTATTGACGGGGTAGTGACTCCTGATTTCAATAGTTTTCTTGTCGCTTTTCGACGCCGCGGTCGTGCCGACGCCTTAAACGTTGTTCCGTTGGCCCTGAGTCGCTCGTCTGTGATCGCCCTTAACGAACCCCGCTGAAGCACCCTCGAGGATCACGACCAGGTCAGCTTCTGTCCACCGTTTTGAGGGGAGAAGAGCTCTTAATTAAATTCCGGTGACAGTCATAGAGACAAGAGAAAAGCTTGCGACGGCAAAGTCTCTCCTTCAGGACAAATAAATGGCCGTATTATGCACCCGTTCGGAGGGAATGAGTTTATTCGATAAAATGCATTATCCAGTCAATTTATAGGCGATAAATGAGGGTGAGGGGATGTGTGAAATGAGCAGCAGGGTTAGAGGGGGGTGTCGGATGCTGCGGCTGTGGGGATGGGAAACCACTGGGTGCTACAGGGATGGATGCTCTTCCGCTGCCGAAGGGGGAAAAGCTACAGGGTGCCTCGGCAAGAGACGCCCTTCGAAATTAGGGAGCACTCGACGTCATTATAGCACTATCACACTAGAAAATAATATGGCGAATTTAGCCTCGATAAGATCTGCCAGTCTCACAGGTCAGCGACGTCTACGACCGCAGGAACCGCGCTCTAGAAATCCTCACACCAGGGTCTTGATTCGGGTCTCTTTTATTTATGCGTCCGGGTCCTTAATTCAATCCTCCCATCAAACCTTCCCTCTTCAGCGACCCCACACATGTTCTGGAATAAAGTTTACGTCCACGTAACCTTTATAACTATATAAGGTCGTAATTCTGTATTTTTTCCCCAATTTAATAACATTTCTTTACACCATGATTTTTTTCTTCAATTTTACATTTAATAAATAAGAACCGTTAAAGAGATCGGCCCGTGTAACGGTTTGAATAATCGATTTTATAACATTTGTGTCTCATTGTTACGACCAATGCATCCTGGTTGTATTTATATGTGGTTTGTATGCAAACTAAAATTTTGTATTTGTGTGTACCAATATCTTCTAAAAGCCTAAATTTTATGTCTAGCTTTAAAACCTAATTCTTTAATTTAAACACTTACAATTACCGTAATTATCAACAATAATCTCAATTTTTCTATCAACAATCGTATGGTAAAAGTGTAATAAATTTCTTTTCGCATATTATGTCCTTTACTTTATTTGTATTAATTAAAGAAGAATAAATTCAATTCTCTTAGAAAATTCTACTAAAAGGGTTTAGGGGAAAAAAGTTAAATAAAGTTCTTTAGCTTATGATTACATCAGAGGATCTACCTAAACAGATTGCTCTAGTGGAAGTAACAAAAAGTATTTTTTTAGGGTAACAGGCTACATGAGGGTAATCCACATGGTGGCAACTTCCCTTTAATAGCATAGGAAGGGATCTGAAAGGAGGGGATGCGGAAGGGTAGAGGAAGGTAGCCTAGGGTTAACTAGGGCTATAGTTTAAGGATCCTACCCGGCATTCGCCTAAAAGTAAAGCAGGGAAAACCCTAGAAAAACCTGAATCAGGTAGGTCGGGCATTGGGTACTTGTCCCGCGCCCTTCCGATAGCGGGAGAGGAGTTTTCTGTGGGGACGCAGCATTCCCTTCTCCGTATCTCGACCAGTTTAGGAGGCAACTGGCCCCACTGTTCCAATGGAAACAGCGAACAACTATTACCGTATGCCCAAGGTCAATGACCCCGGAACATACACCTCTCAGAACAGGCCGAGGTGCCTCGACTTGTGGGAACCTTAGTTCAAAAACGGAGAGGAAAAGGCATCCCCAAAGGTAGTCCCTTCCTGTCTCTCCTACAAGGTTCTGCCTGCGAGAAAATAACTCTCGCAGACCCCTACACTGAAGTATTCAAAAAGAATCCTTTAAATATATCTAAAACATGGGATTAGAGTTTCAGCTGCAAAATTTCAATAAAATATTATTAATTTTTTTTAGATGTATTCATGAAGTTGAAAAGAGACGAACTGTAGGGTGTTGGTTCTCTTATTATGATATATATATATATTTAATATATAAATATAGAAGTTAACGATAAACAAAATGAAATACTCAAAGGAACAGACCAGGATTGGGTGTGATTAAATAAAAACAAAACACTGAGTTTCTCCTACCATTGTTACCTTGGTCAGGTGTGGAAGTAAAATTAGTAAAAGTTGCCCTACAGCGTTTTAATTTTTCAAAAGCAGTTACAATTATACGCCTGAGGAAAGCAAAGAAGGATTCCAGAAACGTTGAGTTTATGTGGGTTTTTTTTTTTAGTTTATTCACACCTAATCTCTTGTTAACCTGAGTTGTCTGCGGTCGTCGACGTCGAACATGATGCTTAATTTTTCCCACTTTACCACTCTAAACAATCATTTATATCGATTGCTTTCTATACTCTTTTCGCTACAATATCTACTGCTTAAGGTAAGAGAATCTTTGAACTGTCACATCCCTTTATTAGGCTATTTTATTATATTGAAACTATAAAATGTAAAACATCTGGAATAAAATTAAACTAAATAGATAAAAAAAAATTAGTTCGTGTGGTTTAGTCGTCCTTACGACACTTGCGTTTTTTAAAATCACATTAAGGAAGTAACAAGGGTTTTAAAGAAACGTTGTATTTTGATATTTAATGTAACACTTATTTTTGTCTGTTATTTGGGTATTTATTCATCCAATTACTATTGGCTGATTAACTTAAAAAACATTAATATTTAATATAAGCTGAGAATTACCATTTAATGACTAAACAAAACAGCCAATAGGATAGAAAAAAATGTGTATTAATTAATTAACACAAATAATCTTCAACATGTGACGTTTAGTCCACAATCTTTCAACATCTTCAGAAAATATACCTACATAAGCATATATATACCATGAATTAGAATTTTAAAATTGACAAAAACGTGGTTAAATAAGTAATACAAATTTACAGATTTAAATTAATTTCGTTAAAATATAAATTATACAGACTTACAGTTACAATTGTATAATTTACATGTTAACTACATTAATTGAAATCTGTAATTTGGACAGACGTACAGTTTCAATTGTATAATTTACATGTTAACTACATTAATTGAAATCTGTAAATTAGACAGACGTACAGTTTCAATTGTATAATTTATACGTTAACTAAATTAATTGAAAACTGTAAATTATACAGACTTACACATTTTGGATTGTATAATTTACATGTTAACTAAATTAATTGAAATCTCTAAATTAGACAGACTTACACATTTTGGATTGTATAATTTACATGTTAACTACATTAATTGAAATCTCTAAATTAGACAGACGTACAGTTTCAATTGTATAATTTATATGTTAACTAAATTAATTGAAATCTGTGTACACACAGACTTACACAGTTTGGATTGTATAATTTACATGTTAACTACATTAATTGAAATCTCTAAATTAGACAGACGTACAGTTACAATTGTATATTCTATATGTTAACTAAATTAATTGAAATCTGTAAATTAGACAGACGTACAGTTTCAATTGTATAATTTACATGTTAACTACATTAATTGAAATCTGTAAATTAGACTGACGTACAGTTACAATTGTATAATTTATACGTTAACTAAATTAATTGAAAAATGTAAATTATACAGACTTACACATTTTGGATTGTATAATTTACATGTTAACTAAATTAATTGAAATCTCTAAATTAGACAGACTTACACATTTTGGATTGTATAATTTACATGTTAACTACATTAATTGAAATCTCTAAATTAGACAGACGTACAGTTTCAATTGTATAATTTATATGTTAACTAAATTAATTGAAATCTGTGTACACACAGACTTACACAGTTTGGATTGTATAATTTACATGTTAACTACATTAATTGAAATCTCTAAATTAGACAGACGTACAGTTACAATTGTATATTCTATATGTTAACTAAATTAATTGAAATTTGTATTAATTAGTTAACAATGTTTTGTCAATTGTATAATTTTTCTTATTTAGGTATATTACCCTAAGAAGACCCATAATTGTGAACGAAACGTCATATTCTGATATAATATTTCTTTAATTAATTAATACACATTTCTTCTGACATATTGGCTGTTTTTGTTTCTGTATTAATAAACATTAACGTTTGTATTCATGGAGACAAACCAAACACAGTCTGGAATATTGTTTAAAAAAAAAGGTAAGAAATAGAACATTTAGTCCTTTTGGACATTTTAAACGTAATTTTACGCGTTTGAGGTTACTCCTGTTAAAACCACAGTGTTTGGTTGTTTTTTTTAAAAAAAGGGACTAACCTTATGGCTAAAATCTTGAAAGGTAGTTGAAATTTTATTTGAATATTTGTCAACAGGGAGTTCTTTTTTTGGGCATGTTGAAATATTTCAGATTTACGGAATATTTAAGCAAATAGAGATTGACAATGGATTGATATTAAAGCAGAAGACTACAAAGACTGAAAATGACCAAAAAGTTCGACAGCGTCTTGTTTTTATTATTTTAAGTAATATACGTAACTGTATTTGGGGTTTCTCCATGAATATTCATGTGTGAACAGGCTTTACCTATCAAACGGTGGTTAATGTTTGTTGTAGGTCGGTGGTACACCACGGGTTTTGGATAAAGTATATTAAAATATTACTTTCGTCCTGGTGTGTTTGCTAGAGAATTTTCCCCGTAGTTGGGCTTGAACAGATTCCTAGTTACGAAACCATCCATATCGATGGATGTACCAAGTCAGCGAACACAAAAGGCGATTGGGAAACGACAGGGTCGCCCTCTATTATCCCGCCGCTCGTGCTTGATTAATGTTAAAAGCCTTACATGGCCTGCCGTTTACAATTCATAATGTCTTCGAAGGCCCGTGATTTATAGCAATTATATTTTACGGCGGAATCATGACCAGTTCGATTTTCGACATCGCAATTGTGCAGCGGATGATGGGGGGGGGGGGCGGGTGGCGACCACCCCCGCGTTGTAATTTATAGCTATCCTCAAACATGCCGACTGACATAGTTTTTGGACAGCTTTATTGTCGTAATTGAAGAGAATCGCTGTTAGAACTCTGTTTTGTCAATGTTGTTGACACGCTGAGTGGTGGTGCCATTAGCGGACTCCAATAAGGTTAATTATTAGCAATAGCGGCCGGGGGGGCGGGGGGGGGCAGAGGAACGTAAATTATGAGCGTACACCACAGGACGACAAACTGGAGGAAAAGGGGACGAACGACGCTCCACTACTTGTGGAATCCCCTGGCGATTTATCATCGTTATCAACATATTTTATTTATGTTTTTTTTTAAAATAAATTTAAATATGGCGACCATCTGTCACAGGACCCTATCTACTTTTTTTTTTTAAATTGCAAATATCACATTTCTTCTCCATGTATAGTACAATCTCTGACCCATAGTTCGTGCAGTGAAACAAACGGAAATTATTATTTTTGATTTTAAAACTCTTGAACCCTGCACAGCGTAGCATAGATGCAACATAACACTGAGTATCACCCCCCCCCCCCCCCCCACTCCTCCCCCAGACACATCTGTTGGTTTCTGACAGAGATAAATGGTGATGCAGATATTAAACACAATGCACTTGAGGAAATGTGAAACCTTTGGGATCCGAGGCCAGGTTAAAATATGCGTGTCCGAGCTTTCTGTAAGTCAACCCCCCTCAGAATCGATTTTTTTTCTGTTCGCCGGTTAACTTCAGAATATTCTTTTTCTACATGAAAAAAACTTTAAGCGTCATTATCAAGGTATTATAATTACAGTAAGTCATAATTACCCAATTAATTGTGAATTATAGGTAAATCAGACCTATATATGTTGAATATGTGCAGCATCTTTTGGTCATTTTTTCTGTATTGTGTTCACAAAAATACATTTAAAAGATATATAGTTTAGAAAAATACAAAAAGGTCAAGTACTGAAGGGTTGAATCGAATAGAACGTAGTTTATGACGTATAAAAACAGTTGTTTCAAAAAACATTCATGAAAAAATACTAACTACGATTTTAGACGTAGACACTATTCCTGAACTGTATCAGAAATTTTTCATATTAATGATACATATATGTAGGTATTTTGAATACTTCAGATAAATTATAAATAAACAATTTCAGGCATCATGTTTTACACTAAAAGCCCAAATATATACAATTATTGAGATAATTTTTTTAATGAAAGAATTGGCAAATAACTTAATAATATAAATATTCGTGGACTTTTGTTAGTATAAATTTATTTTAATTATACTATTTGTTTAGTTTTATGGTGTAAAACGTCTTACCTGAAGAGGTCGAAAATTAGCGACGAAACGTAGGCAACTCCCCTTTCTATAGCATACGAAGGGATTTGAAAGGGGGGATGCGGAAGGGTAGAGGAAGGTAGCCAAGGGTTAACTAGGGCCCCGGGCTATGGTTTAAGGATCCTACCCGGCAATTCGCCTAAAAGTGATGCAGGGAAAACCCTAAAAAAACCTGCATCAGGTGGGTCGGGCAACAGTGAATAGACTAGTCGACAAGTTTAAGATTTCTTAGAAGAAAATTAATTAATGGTGTTGTAGACACACACCGATGCTATTATTTTAAAAAAATTGAGACTGTGAGAATGTTTCCTTTTCGGGTTGATTCGTAATCTCTGTGACGGTGTCGTGCGAAGGACAGGGTCGCGGGTCTTTTGGCACACGAGCACGAAACATTAATAAGTTATCCCTGAGCTGCAGCAGGCGAGAACTTGGCTTATTGTGGAGCGTCGCGACGCGTCACTTTGGGGAGGAAGCCCCGCTCGGCTCGGCGGCACAAAGCGACGACGAAGGGCGTCCAACTTTGCAGAGAAATAAGAAGGGAAGGCAGGCATGGGGGTGGTGGAGGAGGGGGGGCGAAAACGATGGCGTCTTTGTGCGCGCCACTCAGAACAAAACTCGAAACAGCGACACAAGTTTGTTCTGTAGAATAATAATAAGATGCAGGGCGGCGGTGTTCCAGCGACGCAGATGGTGGCGACGACGCCATTGTCGTAGTCCTCCCCCTCCCCCCCCCGCCCCCTGCAATCTTCCACGGCTTGTATCGAACTTTCCCTTCTCACCTAGTAGAAGGGGCGCCTTTAATAGGTGTCGCACTTGCTCCAGGACGCTGACGGCGAGCGACTCTGTGTGTGTGTGTGTGTGTGTGCAGTGCACTCGACAAACTATCGACACGAGAATCAAACGAACGATATCGTTGCAATATCCGGGGCGAGGGAAAAAGGCTGAGAAGTTATTAACTCACTGTGAGGGCAGAGCACTCATGGTCCAAAGGGAAGGGCAGACGAACTGATCATTACAAGAACTGGAGTTCATTACATTATTAATGAATAAGAAAGACAGCACTCAGACAAAAAACAGGGGGAATATAAATACCACACAACGTTTCTGGGATCGTTTTCCTCAAAACTTTTAAGTTTTGCCAACTGACAAGTGGCAGTTGTGTCGCTCTAGGCTCTTCTTAGCACCTGACGAAAGGAACAAGGAACCCAGAAACGTTGAGGGGTATTTATATTACCTTTTTTTTGTATGTATTGGCTATCTTTATGATTCATTACTTTCAATCACACGTAAATTTTTTCATTTTTCTATTTATTGTCCGAGTACAGAGGAAACGTTGCTGAAAAATGTTTAAAAAAACGGATAGTAAAAAATCCTAGATACTAGAGTGAGAACACTCACGAAACCACGTTTGTCATTGGTTTTTTCCCTGATGACACGCGGTATGTTTTTTATTAAAGTTCGAAACGTTGCAGTCATCTCTACTATCTCTCTTTGTCTCTCTCTCTCTCTGTCTCTCTCTGTCTCTCTCTGTCTCTCTCTGTCTCTCTGTCTCTCTCTGTCTCTCTCTCTCTGTCTCTCTCTGTCTCTCTCTCTCTCTATCTCTCTCTGTCTCTCTCTCTCTCTATCTCTCTCTGTCTCTCTCTCTGTCTCTCTGTCTCTCTCCCTCTCTTTCTCTCTCTCTCTCTCTCTCTCTATATATATATATATATATATATACTGTAATAATTAACATAAATGTGATTCTTTTAAATGAAAAACTATTAACTTTATACAACAAACAACATTTATTATGCCAAATTTAAAACAATTATAAAATATACAAAATAATTGGGATCTCAGGGTCTTGAACTGGGTTTGATAATGGCAGAATTTAGACAAACAAAGAACACCAAATTTTACATTTACTTTATAAGCAAATTGATGCGTCTAAACATAGACGAAATTTGTTCATGAAGAAAATTATGCTAAAAGATTGAGTTTAAACAATTTCATTTTATCAATAATTTAAAGAATGATCTGAATAATTAAAGAACGATCTGACGTGTATCTTTTAAAACGGTTTACAATAATTTTAAAGTTTTATTTTTACTTACCGCAACCCAGGACTCATTTCAACTTTTCGTGCACAATTTTGGGGTTTTCACAGATTCTAATTACTCACAGACTCTAATTATTCACAGACTCTAATTAGCATAGTCTGTCGGTTAGTTTAAAATGGATTGGTTGATTCTCGATGATTTACTGCAAACTGGATTTGTAGATCTCGTGAGTCATGTTCAAAATGCAACTCACTGGTTTCGTCTGTTTACTGAGGATTGATTTACTTTCTGCGATTTGATGTAGCAGCATACATATTACTGGAACACATTCTCTCGTTCCTTACATTAGACCTTTTTAGTCTGTTCTCCTCGCTGTTCACTGCCCGACTGTATTACTTTTGTAAAAATAGACTTTGCTGGTCTTTATGCCTCGCCGTTCATTGCCTGACCGTTCGTCTCGTGAATTTTGAGCGCATAAACCCTCTCAACTGCTCAACAATTCTCTCCCTTCATTGTCGGTTTGTTGTGGCGTCCGCTACCGCTATCAATAATGTGTCCTCTACAATTCAACTTTTCAATTAGAACAATGCCTTAATTACCAATTATTACAATACATACATATATATATATATATATATATATATATACATTCTTCTTGAATTCAAGCCTCCTGAACTGGTTGAGGCACGGAGAAGGGAATGCTACGACCCCACAGCAAACTCCTTTCCCGTTATCGGAAGGGCGTGGGACAAGTACCCAATGCCCGACCTACCTTATTCAGGGTTTTCTGGAGTTTTCCCTGCATCCTTTTAGGTGAATGGCCGGGTAAGATCCTTAAACCGTAGCTCGGCGGCCCCTAGTTAACCCTTGGCTACCTTCCTCTACCTATCCGCATCCCCCCTTTCACATCCCTTTCCTATGCTATAAGAGGGGAGTTGCCACCAAGTGGATTACCCTATACGTAGCATGTCTACAACTACAAAAAAAAATGTAACGATTCTTCACTTTGTCTAGGGATCTTTCTAGACGTGATCAGAAATTATTTGAGATCACAATGAAAAAATTGAATCCAAAACAAATGAATGAAGTGTTGTTAACAATGTAAGAAACCAAGATTGTTCTTAATTAATTAATCATGTAAGTATCCATGTAATGGTTAATTTATTAATTTCTTTGGGATTCAATCTCATTATTGTTTTTTAACTGAATTATTTCTCAAATAATTAATAATGAATATAACTGATAAATAAATTAATACTTTGGTTACTTTCATTATTAATAATACTTCATATATTTAATTGTTTTGGGAATCGATATTTTTGGTGTTTCCTCATATTATGTCTCAAATAATTTCAGATAATTTCCGAAGAGGTCCGTAGACCAAGGGAAGAAACGTTTCGTTGAAATTTTTAAAAATTTGATATTTATTTATTTACAGTCGCGTCAACAGCTCTGGTTATTAGCGACTCAGTAAGGGAAATAATTTTTCCTCGTCGGGGCGACTGAATTGCTGACAGTTTCTCTCTCTCTCTCTCTCTCTCTCTCTCTCTCACACATACACAAACATCCACGCCCTCGCCGGGATACGAAACCCGGGACCCGAGGCAGTCACGCTGACCCCTACACCACGGGAGGTCGGAAATGACTTTTAAAGCATGTAATATATGTAACTTTTAATGTTTCCGACTGTTGTTCATTTATATTAATTTATGTTTTAATGTAAGTGTGACATTGTTTTAATTTTTATAATTTCAGAATGCGATTAGGACTAAGTCATACAACCTGAAAGTGAGTGACGCATTGGCAAAGTTGAATACGAATTGTTTTTCCTTTTTCCGTTTTTTATTTAGGGTAACAGGCTACGTGAGGGTAATCCACACTCCTCTTTAATGGCATTACGAGGGATTTGAAAAAGGGGGGTGCGGAAGGATGATGGTAGGTAGCCAAGGGTTAAGTAGGGGACCCCGGGCTGTAGTTAAAGTATCCTACCCGGCATTCGCCTAAAAGTGATGCAGGGAAAACCCTAGAAAAACCTGCATCAGGTAGGTCGGGCATTGGCTACTTGTCCCACGCCCTTCCGATGGCGGGAGAAGAGTTTGCTGTGGGGACGCAGCATTCCCTTCTCCGTGCCTCGACCAGTTCAGGAGGCAGCTGGCCGACTGTTCCAATTGGAACGCCGAACAACTCTTGTGGTATGCCCAAGGTCTGTGACCCCCGGAAGAAACCAGGCCGAGGTGCCTCGGCTTGATTGAACCTTAACTCAAAAACGGGTGCCTTTTTCCAGTGTTTCTTGTGTGTATTTAAGAATGTTCAATTTATGAGGAGAGGAGAATATTATGTAGTAGGGAATTAATACCAGAATATCTGTGAAATCGCAGAGAAAAGAGCTTCGTTTGAAGAGTGAAATGAGATTCGTTTTTCGATAGCTGTACGGCCACGTTGTTTTCTATGGATTGAAAGATGACAAGGTGTTGAAGGTTGTATCTACGAGTACTTGAGAATTTTTTGGAGAAGTTTCTGTGATTCGTTCTTGAGTGAGCGTCGCGCAAGGGTTGTTTTAGGGGTGGGGGTTTTGCGCAGAAGTAAGTTTGTGAGTATAGTGTGAGGTCCCTGCGTGGGAGTGACTCCCGAGGATTGCGTCAGTGGTGACACGTGTCTCCACAAAGCGTGCATTAGCGCCAGTCACGGCCCGCACTTGCTGTGAAAAGCCGCGGACGCATACAGACGAGCCTCTTGCTTCCAACCAATCGATACTTGTCGCTACATGTGTCTGCCTAGAGTAAGGGCTGCCTCGCCTCGCCTTGCTTGGCCTCAAAACACACACACACACTTATAATAAGGAACACAACTCTCACAGAAAAATAAATTCAAAAATCCTATTACCTCAATGGACCAGAAATATAATTGTCATGAAGATTTAGTGGCTATTAATAGCGATCCTTGGCTCAACTCATTTTGTTACAAGGTGGGACAAAAGATCAATTTATAACAATCTTCCAAAGCAGTCCAAAAATCTTTCGCAACGGAACTAAGGAAAGCCATGAAAGGTTCCCCACCTTTATCAAACAACGGATACTGAAGCTGGAACGTTGAGTTCTCTATTAATCTCAAACTTAAATTATAAAATTAAATTACTGGAGATAGTGGAGAGTAATCAGAGGGTGAAATCATCTAGAAGGCAGTTGATAAGGTATACGATCATTTTGTGAAGATAAAAGGGTCTAAAACGGATCCCTGCGGCACACTGTTAAAGTAGGAGTACGCGCATCTTAATACAACTTTCTTAAAGAACATACCACGGATTAGAAACGTTCAAGGAACTGTAAATGTATGGATAGTGTGTAATTTACATTAACACCAAAATTATGACTGTAGAAAAAAAAACCTATATACAGCAACGGTTTACAGTGTAAATGGTTTGTTAACAAATAAGCTTAATTTCTGAAATGTAGGAGATTCAGTGACGCAAGGTCTTTCATTAATATACGCCATTATAAATCTATTCAGTAAATTAGGGATTTACAAACAGCATTGTTAAACCTTTTTTGGGGGGCGGGGGGGATAACAGGCTACATGAGGGTAATCCACATGGTGGCAACTCCCCTTTAATAGCATAGGAAGGGATTTGAAAGAGGGCATGCGGAAAAGGAGGTAGCCAAGGGTTAACTACGGATCCTACCATGGCATTCGCCTAAAAGTGATGCAGGGAAAACCCTAGAGAAACCTGCATCAGGTAGGTCGGGCATTGGGTACTTGTCCCACACTCTTCCGATAGCGGGAGAGGAGTTTGCTGTGGGGACGCAGCTGGCTGACTGTTCCAATGGGAACAGAGAACAACTCTTACCGTATTCTTCCAAGATCTGTGATCCCTGGAACATACACCTCTCAAAAAACAGGCCGAGGTGCCTCGGCTTGTGGGAACCTTAGTTCAAAAACGGAGAGAGGAAAAGGCAACCCCCAAAGTTAACCTTATTTAGATTAATACCGCAAAAATAATTCCAGTAGCTTGCGATCGTATCTTTAAAAACCGATCATATATTTAACAAACTAAATGAAACAGTAAATAAAATTAAATTAATTTTAATACAGGTAAATGAAACTAATACAGGTCATGGAATTAATTTTTTGGAGGATTAGAAACGTATAGATAATTTAAATGAGAACTGATTCGAATTAATTTTGTGATAATTTTTTTTTTAGGGCAACAGGCTACATGAGGGTAATCCACATAGTGGCAACTACCATCTTATATCATAGGAAGGGATCTGAAAGGGGGGATGCGGAAGGGTAGAGGAAGGTAGCCAAGGGTTAACTACGGCCCCCGAGCTATAGTTTAAGGATCCTACCCGGCATTCGCCTAAAAGTAATGCAGGACAAACCCTATAAAACCTGCATCAGGTAGGTCGGGCATTTGGTACTTGTCCTACGCCCTTCCGATGGCGGGAGAGGAGTTTGCTGTGGGGACGCAGTGGCCAGTTTAGGAGGCAGCTGGCCTACTATTCCAATAGGAATAGCGGATAACTCCTACCGTATTCCCAAGGTCTGCGACCCCGGAAACATACACCTCTTAAAACAGATCCAGGTGCCTCGGCATGTGGGAACCTTAGTTCATAAAACCAGAGTGTAGCCAAAGGTAGCCCCCGCCAGAGCTCTCCGGGAAGGTTCACCTGCGAGAGAATCCTCTCGCAGGCCTCCTTGATGAATTTAATTTTAATACAGTTAAGTTACACATATGTCATGGAAATAATATTTTGGGGGATTAGAAACGTATAGATAACATGAATGAGAGTTTCGATAGTATTGATTCAAAGTACTTTTGTGATAAAAATTATATAATTCATTAAGTTGTGTGGCAAAAGTGCTTGAAGTTAACATCTCAACATCGTGACGTAGCTGCGAGAAGTTGGGGTTAAAATACAACTCTGAATGAACTGATGGTGTGATGATGGCGTAATTAAACGTTTGGTCGTGAATATGTCGAGAAACACCAACTGTCATCTCGCCGCACGTCAAACAAGAGGAACGTTAACAACGTAACCAACGTCCCGTCCCCCACCCTTTAGGAGTTTATTTAAATTTCTATATTTAAGGGCACGTGTCGAGACACGAGGAAACCATTTCCGAGGCTCCTGTGGGGGTTCCACGGGGACGACACGTGCCATCTAATTTATCTGAAAGTTAGACTAGTCTCACCGAAGAAGCTCCCAACCCCCCTCTCACCCCCCAGGCAAATAAGCACTGGTCCTGTTTGTTGGTTTTGCTCGCGAAAACTCGAGGCCAGTGAAACCCCCAATGAAAACTAAATTGGTCGGGTCGGGCCCCTTTCAGGAGCGGCGTCAAAGCAAGTGTTTGTGTTTGTTAAGAGATCGCCGGACTACTTAAATTTCATATCTGCATGGAAGAGGGAGGTTGAGGGGGGGATACGCGTTCATTTCCATGGCAATGGACAGGACGGACGCAGCCGGTAGCGGACGTCGTCGAGTAATTGAAAAAAAAAAAAGGGGGTGGCGCGTCTGTTTGTCCTTCTCACGGACTTATCGGCCGCGGAGTCGCAACCCTCGCAGCTGGATTAGGAAGCGACATTTGTCACAACAGGGCACCGCTGTTTGGACATCACGATATTAAAACTCTCCCTTCTGTCCAGGAGTGTGTCGCGGCTCCGTGTTTGGCTGTCGCTGCTCCAGTCACAGTGGTCGTGGGTCCGGGGGGAAAAAAAGACCAAAACTCTATTGGTCACCGGAAAATATATATAGATAATTAAAAACGAAAAATCGTAACAACACGATCATCCTAAAAAGGCAAATTTCAAATACCTCGCATTTATCAAAATGCGTAAGGTGGAGAAGGAATTAACAACAGTGACGTCCCAATACACCATGTTTTTTTTAGGTTTTTTTTTTAGGTTTATTTTAGGTATCAGGCTACATGAGGGTAATCCACATGGTGGCCACTCCCCTTTAATAGCATAGGAAGGGATTTGAAATAGGGGGATGCGGAACGGTAGAGGAAGGTAACCAAGGGTTAACTAGGGCCCCCGGGCTATATTTTAAGGATCCTACCCGGCATTCGTCTAAAAGTAATGCAGGGAAAACCCTAGAAAAACCTGCACCAGGTATGTCGGGCATTGGGTACTTGTCCCACGCCCTTCCGATTGCGGGAGAAGAGTTTTCTGTGAGTTTTAATGAGACAATTAATAAAAAAAACCTTCAGTTGTAAAAAAAAATTATTAAGTCGTTTCGTCTTTGGATTAGAACTTCTTCAGTTTTGGAAATTTCAATCAGAAACGTCTAAAAAATTCTGTGGGTCGCTGCATTCCCTTCTCCGTACCTCGACCACTTTAGGAGGCAGCTGGCCGACTGTTCCAATGAGAACAGCGAACAACTCTTACCGTATGCCCAAGGTCTGTGATCCCGGAACATACACCTCTCAGAACAGGCCGAGGTGCCTCGGCTTGTGGGAACCTTAGTTCAAAAACGAATAGGAAAAGGCATCTCCAAAGGTAGCCCCTTCGTGTTTCTCCTACAAGGTTCTGCCTGCGAGAGAATAGCCCTCGCAGATTCAGTGAGTGGTACACCATGGATATTTACTTTTTTTTAGTCACGCAGAGAAGAAACACTGTTGAGCGTCTGCGACAGAGAATGTTAACTGTTGTCTGCGGGCTGGGAGCTTTATTAATTACACTCTATAATTTTCTTTTTTAGAGTAACAGGCTACATGAGGGTAATCCACGTGGTGGCATAGGAATGGATTTCAAAGGAGGGTTGCGGAAGGTAGCCAAGGGTTAACTAGGTTAGTTACATGATTAATAATGTATATAAAGAATTAATTAAGAACCAACTTGGTTACTTACGTTGTTAACAACACTTCATTCATTTGTTTTAGATTGAATCATTTTAATTGTGTTCTCAAATAATTTCCGATCACGTCTAGAAAGATCCCTAGACAAAATGAAGAATCGTTACATATTTTTTGTAGGTGTAGACAGGCTATGTATAGGGTAATCCGCTTAGTATCATAGGAAAGGGAGTGAAAGGGGGGATGCGGAAGTGTAGAGGAAGGGAGCCAAGGGTTAACTAGGGCCCCCGGGCTATGGTTTAAGGATCCTACCCGGCATTCGTCTAAAAGTGATGCAGAACAAACCCTAGAAAACCTGCAACAGGTAGGTCGGGCATTGGGTACTTGTCCCACACCCTTCCCTCGATGTCGAGAGAGGGGTTAGCTGTAGCGTCACAGCATTAGGTGACCAGTTTAGGAGGCAGTTGGCCGACTGTTCCACTGGGAACAGCACACAACTGTTACCGTATGCGAACACCCGGAACATAATCCAACGCTTGAAATAAAGCAACGTTGCCGAACAATCGCCTGTATAAATATGTTAACGGTTCTTAAAATTTTTAATCCTTTATACAAATAAATATGGCAAATTTTCGAAATCTCATTGAAAATTGTAAATAAAATATTTGAAAATTAATAAGTAGTTTTTTCACTTAAATTTGATGACTCATTAAAAACATCTGGTTTAATTAGAAAATTATCAATGATAGATACTTAATGGTTTGTTTTTTAAAAAAATAATAAATTTATAAAATATAAAAAATTTTAAGACCTTTAAGACGAAAAAAATAAAATTTGACGGCCAGAAATAAAAATAATGAGACAATTAATTTAAATAAACCTTAAGTTGTAAAAGAAAATTATTTAGTTGTTTCGTCTTTGGATTAGAACTTCTTCAGTTTTGGAAATTTCAATTAGGAACGTCTAAAAAATTATTAGTAAATTAAATAAGGAAAATGACATTCAAAAAGATTGAAAAAGTTAATTGCATGTATAAACGGATTCTTAATTGTTTTAAATGTAATATGGCATTAGTTAATTTAATTATAAGCATTTAGCTGGTCTGATTGAAATTTCCAAAACTAAAGAGGTCCTTATTCAAGGACGAAACGACCTATTTTTTTTGTTTCAAAATTTAAGGTTTCTTATTAATTGTCTAATCAATTTAATTAATTTTATTTCTGACTTAATGAACATAAAATTTTATTATATAAAACTGATATTTCCTTTATTTTACATAATTAAGTCCTTATGTTGCATCCGAGTTAAAAAGGAAAAAAGGGTACTGTAAAAAATTATTTTGAACATGTGAATATGGTAACTTGTTTGAAAAATCCTCCAAAAATTTAATGTAACATTTTCAAAATGAAGAAATACTTTTTCATTTCAATTTTTTAATACCATTGCAGTTAATTACTAAATTTGAGAATTTAATATCATCATCTGACAATTATCAATTTTTTTATAAACAAGGAATATAGACAGTAAAACCAAAATAAAGTTCTGAATAAATGAAATTAAAAAAAAAAATTCATTTGAAAATACAACGTTTACAATTTTGAGACATCTTCGGGTGATCGGGTTTAAATACAGTTTTTTAATCCAACATTTTTCTCGTTCTCCTTAATTACAAATAATTACATCATAGTTTTGTCCAAATTATTAAATAAAATCAAGTATCCATTATTTACAGATCTACTTAATACTCTTTACTTCTCGATTTAAAAAAAACGCCCATTAAAGAACAACTTGACGCCTACAGCCAACACTGAGTAGTTTACAAAAAAAATCCCTTGCTCTGATAGCAATTCATGCAACATTGGACAAACAATGAGATCACTTCATACCACGTATCAAAGAACATATGTCCAGAATCAAACCATCTGTAGTCTACAAACATACAATAAAATTCGAAATATTAATCCTTTTTTGCGAAAAAGCTACGCTTTTAGATGTTGACAACAAGCTAGAATTATATCAGTAGTACAACGTTTCGTCCACAACATTGGGGACTTCTTCAGGTAATCACGTAAAAAAAAAAATTGTGACTACAACCGTCATAGGTCGCCGTCCAGGGATGTTCTAAATTCATAAACTGTATTTTTCTTGATTACCCGAAGAAGTCCCAAAAATTGGGGTCGAAACGTTGTATTCAAACGAATTATTGTTTTAATTTATTTATAATTTTTTTTGGCTGAATTGTTTAAATTTTTCTATGTTAAAATTGACAATATCCAAAACTTTGATTCTGCCTTTCTTGATTTTTTTTATTTCGTCTGTTAACTTATGCTATTGTGTAACCAACGGAACACGATAAAATTGTCTCTTAGATAAGATAATATTTATATACTCCATTAGTCCTCGTAAAATGAAATACGTTACGAAGGACGAATCTGCGAAGGCTATACCTGCGCGGGATGTTCTCTCGCAGGCAGAACCTTGTAGGAGCGATACGAAGGGGCCACCTTTGGGGATGCCTTTTCCTCTCCGTTTTTGAACTAAGGTTCCCACAAGCTGAGGCACCTCGGCCTCTTCTGAGAGGTGTATGATCCGCGGTCACAGACCTTGGACATACCGTAAGAGTTGTCCGCTATTCCCATTGGGAATAGTCGGCCAGCTGCCTCCTAAACTGGTCGAGGCACGGAGAAGGAAATGCTGCGTCCCCACAGCAAACTCCTCTCCCGCTATCGGAAGGGCGTGAGACAAGTAGTTAATGCCCGACCTACCTGATGCAGGTTATTCTTTCCCACATGCCGAGGCACCTCGGCCTGTTTTGAGAGGTGTATGTTCCGGGGTCGCAGACCTTGGGCATACGGTAAAAGTTGTTCGCTATTCCCATTCGAATAGTCGGCCAGCTGCCTCCTAAACTGGTCGAGCCACGGAGAAGGGAATGCTGCGTCCCCACAGCAAACTCCTCTCCCGCTATCGGAAGGGCGTGGGACAAGTACCCAATGCCCGACCTACCCGATGCACGTATTTCTAAGGTTTTCCCTGCATTCCTTTAGGCGAATGCCGGGTAGGATCCTTAAAATATAGCCCGGGGGCCCTAGTTAACCCTTGGCTACCTTCCTCTAATTACCCTCACGTAGCCTATTGCCCTAAAAAAAATGCAGGTTATTCTAGAGTTTTCCCTGCATTTCTTTAGGCGAATACCGGGTAGGATCCTTAAACCATAGCCCGGGGGCCCTAGTTATCTTTTGGCTACCTTCCTCTACCCTTCAGCATTCCCCCCTTTCAAATCCCTTCCTATGCTATTAAAGGGGAGTTGCCACCACATGGATTACCCTCGTGTAGTCTGTTGCCCTAAAAAAAAATAATAATAAAGAAATACGTTACGTGATGACATAAAACTACAATATCACTATTGGATGCTACAATTAATAACAATTAAAATAACTAAAACTCCGGGAACACAAAATTCCGTGTCCAACGTGACCATGGAGTAGCAAATTTTTTTTAACGATACTAAGGGTATAATATATATACTATTTACAGTACGCAAACAAATTCAATAACAGCAATGTCAACAAGTTTCAAATCTAGACTATTTCGACGTGTCCTCTTCTCCTACCACGGCGCCACGCTGAATCCCGAGAAGGGTTTCTCCATTTGGGGTCTACAGGAAGGATCAAAGTCATAGTGACGATCGGTTTGTCTTGTTTGCTACAGATGGTCTCTCAGTTGTTGGGAGGTAATTATTAGCAGATGTGTGCTTGTACGGTGATATTAATGCCCGTTCGGTCACGTTTGATAGTGAGGGTAGATTATCCTGATCCTTATCCCCGCTAAGTCGTCACCGGGGGTGGTTGTCCAGATGTCGCAGGGCTTGAGGCAGCAGGAACGTGCGACACACACACACACAGAGGAGGCTGAGAGAGATACATAAATAATTAATCAGTCCGTTCATTAACGGTCCGTGGGTGGTGCCAAGCAGCGCGGTACAGCAGGATGATTGTGTCGGCGACAAGGCTCTAGGTCCGGCAGGATTAGCAATGGAAATGTAATTACTCCGGCTGTTGTTATGGTGCGCTGGGAGTGTTGTAAGATAAGTCATTTCTCTTATTGGTTGTGTGGGGGGGGAGGGGAGGAGAAGGGAAAACCCGCTGTTTGAGGTCTGTGACATTCGAGCCTTCTCCTGCTTTGAGCCTCTTTGTGGTGCTGTGGCTCTGTCGGTCAATCCTAGTTGGCTTTTCAATGGTCCAGTTATTAAACAGGGGCCAGAATGGGGGTGGGGGGGGTGGGGAGGTTTCCTCTGCAACCCGCGAACAATAGGATTACAGACCAGATTAGATTTCTCAAAGTTACTTTAATACCCCCACAAGCCTCACAAACACAGTTCAGTCACTGTATATATGTTAATGCAACGTTTAATAATAAAAATAAGATTAATGGCTGCGTGAACATACAAAAAAATATATCTATATAATAAAACGCGGGGACAGATTGCAACAAATCACGAGAAATTGTACTGTGGGGGTGAGAAATCCCTAGCATAAATGTGGAAAGAATTATAAAATAATTTTGTGTTAAATTACAGAACGTGACGTCACAGCAAGCATCATCACGCACGCGCGAGGGGGAGAGACGTTGCTGCAGAACAACCAAAAATCCCCTTTTATTTCGTAATGAAGTAAAGGAAAAACATTTTTATTGAATAGAATGTATAATTGCATCCATGGAATGATGACAACATACCGAATAGTCTTTATAATTCAATATATTTTATTTAAATGGTCCAGAACCTGACGATTGTTTTTTTTAAAAAAAATAATTGGTTTAGTGTGTAATTAATTACAATTTCACACATATTATTGCATAAACAAAGGGAATAATTATCAAATGAGAACTGTTGAGAACTAACAACCTTGTTTCGTTAGTTCTTTTTGCATTTATGCTAAACAATGATACCAACAGCAGTTAATAAAATCCACCAAAGTAAAAATACCAGAGTATTTTTTTTACACACTTAAGGTATGGGGAGTATTTTTGACAGGGAAAAAACAACCAGCACACCCTTGGGGACGGGGGGGGGTGGGGGGTGGGGGTGGAAATTTTCCAACGAGATAAAACGGCCCGATATATTTGCGTGAATGAGGTCAGTGACAAAATTTCCTGTTTATTTGGCCACTATATTTATTTATATACGGTCAGGATCAAATTTTCAAAAGGAAAAATATTGTATTTATATTGGGGTCGAACTGAGTATCCTGAAATCTGCGAATTTGAATCAATAATTATTTTACAAATCCTTCTAAATTATTTTGATATGACGACTAGATAGTAAATAATTTATTAAATGTTGTGTTGCAATTAAAAAGAAACCATAAACGTATTTAATAACCCAAAATTTAATAATAAAATTTTTTATTAACCAGTCATCATATAAAAATAATCACAACCTTTAATTGGCAGTATAGCATTTGAAAGGACCTGTCGTCACTTCCTGACACGTTCATCCTGAAACCATTTTTTTTAAGGTACCAGGCTACATGAGGGTAATACACATGGTGGCAACTCCCCTTTAATAGCATAGGAAGGGATTTTAAAGGGGGATGCGGACGGGTAGAGGAAGGTAGCCAAGGGTTAACTAGGGGCTCCCGGGCTATAGTTTAAGGATCCTACCCGGCAGTCGCCTAAAAGTAATGCAGGGAAAACCCTAGAAAAACCTGAAGTAGGTAGGTCGGGTATTGGGTACTTGTCCCACGCCCTTCCGATAGTGCGGACGCAGCATTCCCTTCTCCGCACCTCGACCAGTTTAGGAGGCAGCTGGCCGACTGTTCCAATAGGAATAGCGGACAATTCTTACCGTATGCTCAAGGTCTATGACCCCGGAACACACACCTCTCAGAGCAGGCCGAGGTGCCTTGGCTTGTGGGAAGCCTAGTTCAGATATGGAGAGAGGAAAAGGCATCCCCAAAGGTAAGCCCTTCGTGTCTGTCCTACAAGGTTCTGCCTTTGAGAGAATAGCCCTCGCAGACACTCATCCCGGAAACCAGTTATAAGACAGAGGCTAATAATATTGGATATATATAAATGGCTGCGATTGAAATATCACTCACTCTTAACCAGTTTTTTTGGACAATTTACAAGTTGAAAATTGTTAAATAACTTTTTTTTTTCGGAATAGTATAGTTTAATTACTAATTAGCATGTGTGACGTCACCACTTGGCCTTTGGAAGCCAAAGGATGATTCGCCATTGACAGAATCACTGATATGATACACATTTGATTCTAGATTCATTAACATTTATCTTTCCTTAGAATAATAACTATTGAAGTTAATTGTGACACCTTTAATATGTATAAAACTAATTGCGGTTCATCAGTAATAATTATAATAATAATAATACACTGTGCATACCTTGTAGTTGATTTTATCTTATCCCCCACCGTGTTCGACATTGACCATTATGTCAGCCTCTTGACGTCGCTTGAAAACCGTTGAATATTCTGGTCCGTCACATATACAACATGTCTACTTAACCTTCGTCCTTCAACTGTCCTTCCAGAACATTCGTTTGAATGTTCTTTATCGATATCAACTGCCGTCGATACCTCGTTGTGCAAGTTTAAATATTTTATTTAACTATCGTTTATATAATAAAGTGTATTAATTTTTTTAAAAAATAATACACCCCGTTCATCTCGTTCCAAGATCATGAATATAGAGTTTGATTTTTTTGAAGACATAAAAATAACTTTAGATCTAAACAAAGGTTTTGCTGATATGTAAATTAAAATAGAACTGAAATTGTTAATAATTAAAACGTAATCTCATTACGCTGACCAATTTTAACAGAATAAATATTTTCGCTATCAAATACACTTTATTATACCAAAGATAATTAAATAAAATATTTAAACTTGCACAACGAGGTATCGACGTCAGTTGATATCGATAAAGAACATTCAGACGAATGTACTAGAACGAAAGTTGAAGGACGAAGGTCAAATTGACATGTTGTATAGTGACGGACCAGAATTTTAAACGGTTTTTAAGTGACGTCAAGAGGCTGACAATGATCAGTGTCGAACACGGTGGGGGTGAGACAAAACCAACTACAAGGTATGCACAGTGTATTATTATTATAATTATTACTGGTGAACCCCAATTAGTATTATTCATTATAAAGGTGTTAAAACTAACTTCAATAAGCTGGTATATGAAAACAAAATAAATTCGAATGATCGTAAAGACTTCACAACGTTTAAATTTACCTTATGAGCACTGCAACCTCAACATTATTTGTCAACCACAAAGTATAATTATATATGATACCATCTGAGTCATAGTATCCGACGTTGCCCGGGCGGTCGTAATTAAACCCAGAGACATCCATAACCCCCGTCCGATCTCTGTTGTTACACAGTTATTTTCATTTAACACCCCCTTTGCCCGCCCCCACCCCTAAAGCTGCTCACCTCCCATGCCGAAAGAAGTAGAAATTCTACAGAAACAACTGTAAACAAGTACTATTAATTTTTTTTAAAGGGCAACAGGTTACATGAGGGTAATCCACGTTGGGCAACTCCCCTTTAATAGCATAGGAAGGTATTTGAAAGGGGGGATACGGAAGGGTACAGGAAGGTAGCCAAGGGTTAACTAGGGCCCCCGGGCTATGGTTTAACGATCCTACCCGGCATTCGCCTAAAAAAATGCAGGGGAAACCCTAGAAAAACCTGCATCAGGTAGGTCGGGCATTGGGTACTTGTCCCACGCCCTTCCGATAGCGGGAGAAGAGTTTACTGTGGGGAAGCAGCATTCCCTTCTCCGTGCCTCGACCAGTTTAGGAGGCAGCTGGCCGACTGTTCCAATGGGAATAGCGGACAACTCTTACCGTATGCCCAAGGTCTGACACCCCGGAACATACACCTCTCAGAACAGACCGAGGTGCCTCGGCTTGTGGGAACCTTAGTTCAAAAATGGAAAGGAAAAGACATCCCCAAAGGTAGCCCCTTCGTATTTGTCCTACAAGGTCACCCCTGTACTATTAAATATTTTCTAAATCTCTAAAAATAATGTTATTCATAATTCAAATAGTTTTATTAAATAAATAGCTAAATATAAATTCTACATTATATAGAATTTATTATACAGACACTCGGAAATAATTACGTTTTAAATTGAAAAAAAAAATAGTGACTGCCAGCCAAAATATCCTGTCACGAAGGCTGTACCAACAATTTTGGACTACAAAAGAAATTGTGATGATTTTTACATTGTGTTTGGTTAATTTAAAGGGATTTTTACTAACTCATTACCTAAAGGAAATCTTCTCGAGCTTTTACTGCGACGTTCCGATGTAGTTCACTGTCAACAGGCTTCAAGGAAAGTTGAAACGTCGCTCGGTTAGGATCCTCGAGAAGAATTTCATTCTTTATTAACTAACTAGCCGCGTGCCCGGCGTTGCCACGTGTACTTATTTATATAAACCCGAAAAAGTATTTAATTCTATATTATTATTTAGTGAGGGAGTGATTTAACCTAAATCTAACTGTTCCTAGTTCCGTACACACTTTCCACAGATAATAGTGCATTTATTGAACAGCTGTAAAATGCATTGAATTTTATTGCTTCAGGCCCAGAAACATACCTCAGAATTTCTTCTAAAATATACTCCTTGACTACTGCAGGATGTAATTGTCCCTCAGTCTTCAGACATTACCAAAGATTAAATTCATAGCTGGATTCACAATGTAAACAAATAGTCGCCATATTAGAGTCACTAATATGGGCAGGAAAATTAACTTACATTTTCCGCAAGGATCGTAAAGTATTCGTATTATTTTTTTATCATCATTCCATGGAGTATTACTGGATAAAATTTTCCTTTTATTCAATGAAAATATTTCTCCTTTATTTCATTACCGGAAAAAGGAGATATTTCCTTTGTTCGTTGCATAGTAACGTCTCTCTCTCCGTCCCGTGACGTGACAATCTCTTGGCACGCAGAGATTTAACAGAAAATTAACACGTATTTCAATTATAATTCTTTCCACCCCTATGCTGGGGTTTCCTACCCCCCACCCCCCACAGTACCGGTTCTCGATTTTGGCAGAAAATTTTTGTTCCAATCTGACCACGCGTTAAAATTTGTATAGAGTTTAACGTAAATACAAACATACATACATCGTTTTCTATTAGATAGATAGATTTTATTATATAGGTAGATTTGTTGTTTAATTTATTTTTATATACTTTTGAACCTCGTCTCTCTTCTTCGTTTCTAACTGTCTACGATTATTTTTTTATGTAGAAAAATATCCGGTTGTATGTTTCAGAAACCTAATATAAAGGTGCCAATTTAATTGTGGTGGGAGAAAAAAAAAGTATCTTACCGGGAAATGTCGCATGCGTTACATGACACGTTTGGCCTTTATAGGAATATTTTTTTCCCCCACGTTTTCAACTGACAATTTCTGGGATGCGGAATTTTTCTGAATATGTGTTAATTTATTACTAAATCGTGACAATAGCACAAGGATAATTTAATTTTAATCTATTTCGTCGGACAGTGACAGATAGTCTCCAGATCGCGACGGCGCGACTTTAATTTGTTCCTAATGTTCAGACGACGAGGGATTTAATGTTTATAATCCTCGAAACGAGTCCGCAGCGCACTCCGTTATACACTACTGTGGTCGTCGTCGTCGTCGTCGTGACCGGGAGATTTTAATCCTTCCCCGTGTGTGTGTGTGTGTGTGTGTGTGTGTGTGTGTGTGTGACAGCGTTCATTTGCGGAGGAATGCACGGAGATACAGAACACGTGTCAGCCGAAACACGACGCTAATCTCGCAACGACACGTGTTTTCCAGGACAATCTCTGACACCTCAAATACGTTTATGGCACAACTAAAATTTACATATAGCAGAACTCACAGGACGCGAGTGAGTCACAGAGGGAGAGAGAGAGAGAGAAAAAAAAAAGAATTGGTAGAAGAAGGTGTTGGTTACCTTGTGACGGCGCCTCCTCGCGGTAATCTCGTAGTCGTCACGTCCAAGTAAGCTGACACGGATTTACCTTTTGGACCTGCGTAGAAAACACGTCCGTATTTACATAAGGACAGTCTCTGATATTAAGATTTTAATCCGTAAGGGTTTGATCGCGCGTGTAAATGCTTGACCACGTTTGGAGAGTGGTTAACATTTTATTTTCTCTCTCTCTCTCTCTCTCTCTCTCTCTCTCTCTCTATCACTCTCTTCACTGACAAGCTGAGTTTCAGAGCTGCCATCTGCGACCTTCCCAGAGAGCTCTGGAGGAGGCTACCTTTGGGGGATGCCTTCACATCTCTCTGGTTTTTTGAACTAAGGTTCCCACAAGCCGAGGCACCTCGGCCTGCTCTCAGAGGTGTATGTTCCGGGGTCGCAGACCTTGGGCATACGGTAAGAGTTGTCCTCTATTCCTATTGGAACAGTCGGCCAGCTGCCTCCTAAACTGGTCAAGGCACGGCGAGGGGAAAGCTGCGACCCCACAGCTAACCCCTTTTTCCGCCATCGGAAGGGCGTGGGACAAGTACCAAATGCCCGACTTACCTGACGCAGGTTTTTCTAGGGTTTTACCTGAATTACTTCTAGGTGAATGCCGGGTAGCATCCTTAAACAATAGCCCGGGGGCCCTAGATAACCCTTGGCTACCTTCCTCTACCCTTCCGCATCCCCCCTTTCAAATCCCTTTTCCTATGCTATAAGAGGGGAGTTGCCACTATGTGGATTACCCTCATGTAGCCTGTCTACACCTCAGAAAAAAATTCAAAACAATGACGTCATACTTATTTAGTTACTTTAAGGCATCAAACAACAAAATAAATAAGATTAACACGTGAAAGTGGCCGATCAGAGACATTATTTAACCTCAAATAACATGAAACCTGGCTACAGGCAGGACCTCTCAAAGGTACGGACTTCCAAAGAAAATTACTACGGACGATCAGGATTACGAGGAAAAGAAAGCAGCCAAAGAATTTAACCACAAAGTAAGGAGTCATAGATTCTACTAATGTATTCGTGGATCTTTGTACATATTTAAAATGAACATATTAATTATGATGTTATTAATCTTTGTTTTGTCGTCTCGTGGTTCTTTTTCTTTTCTGCAGAGACGATGGAAAACGGGATCAGTATTTATAATAATAACACCATTGTTCAGTCTCCTTCTTTAAGGTCTCATTATGGATTATAAGCGAGTTCGAAACGTCTATTACTCAACCAAGTAGTAATGTACATTCACCATTTGACCTTCCGGAGCGATTTCATTGATAATCCATTCTGATCCGTGTATTTCCTGGATGCGCGCTTTTCTCCGATCTCTGACATTCTGGACCATGTCATTCAGAGCTTTGGCACTTTGAAAGTGGCTCGTATTGAAAAACACCAGGTTTCATCAAGAGTTGAAGTCTGTCGTCCGATCTTTTCATGTCTCTGGAGTGATCGACTCTGGAAGCTTCTTTTTCCCCGGAATTTTCAGTTGTAATGTGATGGAGAATTGTTTTAAAAATCCCCTGTGAGGTCCTCAATTAACCTGGTAGGTGCACGACGAAGAATTTCACTCGCTTTTTGGAACATTTTCGTTGATGTTGCTCCATTGATCCTTTCCCTACCGTAGTTCAGGACGCACTGTCAATGATTATTGTTATTACGAGAAGGCTGTGATGCCAGCGCTGTTATATTTAAAACGGAAGTTAGTCGATATACCAAACTAGTTAATTCATGCATCCGTACACACATGACAGTAGTAGTTACACGAATGTAAAATACGTCACCTTTCCTGTGGGACTGTCTGTGAATTCATGTCAATATAAGTCAGAAACTGATTGAAGGCAACTGAAGTACGTGAAAATAACGAATGCTGATGGTGGTGATGAAACCCCTTGTTAGAAATTCTCGTTTCCACCCAAAGTCCTTGAAGAATTTCTGCCGTCAAGCACCGTCCTTGTTCACGTTGGTTCTTCATATTAACTGCGAATGCATTTCGTTCTACCATCATAAGATGTGCGGACCTCAAGTACACCGTTTGTTCTTGAAGAAGATGGGATCTAACAAATGAGGCGTGAAGGGTGGAATTTGCTCTCTTCTCGTTTGTTTTTCCAATTTTTTTTTACACGCCCTCTTCCGGGCACAAAAGCACGTAGCGTCGTTACGAGGAGCGAGTTGCATGTCATCTGCAGTGTCCTGAGATGGAACATGCACCACTGCGAGGGAGAAGGTGGAAGGAGGTCGTCGGGGGAGGAAAAAAAAAGAGCGTAGCGCTAATCGAGCAGAACTTCATTCATTGTGTGGCCGTCTCGAGCAGATTCCGGAATAAAGTGCGCTGTTTTGGCACGCATCGCCGCGCCACGCCCACCAGAGATGCGCTGTAAATATCCAACCCTTCCTTGCCTGGAGCCATTACGACGCCCCAAGGCTCTGACCACGGCGTGCCAAGTGACCAACGACGTCCAGACCTCACCAACTTCCTTCCAACAAACCCCTGCCAGTGCTCACGATGAAAACGTGGACTGGCAAAAAGCCGTCAACAAAGTCATCTAAATGGATTTTTCACCCCAATAAACATTTCAGAAGACACTTTTCATCAAGGTTCGCAGTTCAAAGTCTGCGGAACAACGATGACCTGATCGACCAGGGGCTTCCAACAAAAGAAACTGAGATGATCAACCCCAATAATTCATCTTGATGGATTGGAGACAGAATTGAGGTGCTTTTAGTTTGTAAACATTGAGACCATTTAAAGGCCACGACTACCAACATTATTCACGAAATTATTTACGATTAATCACCAGTGTAACCACTTTCCTCATTTCTTGATCACAAATTTGGAAACGTTTGTAACTGAGTGCCAATGCACGTTTACGCCAAAGCATTGCCTACATTTATTGTCACCAAACAATGCAGGCAACAAAAGTGGACAACGTTTGGTGTGTAAACAAGACCCGTCAACATTGTTGCCAAATAATGGGGGAAAAACAATGTTGAGCATCAAATGTTGTCAACATTTATTGTCACCAAACAATGGACAACGTTTGGAGTGTAAACAAGATCCGTCAACATTGTTTCCAAACAGAAAAAAACAATATTGAGCAACAAATTCTCTAGAATTCTTCTAAAATAATCTCCCTTATTTGGCAACTCGGGTGAACCTAATTTTCACACTAGAATCATCTCTGAATGTCGGTCAAACATTAGAATCAATTAGTTCCATTTTAAACTTACATTGTGGTTAAGTTCTTTGGCCCTGTTCGTCGGTAAAGAATAAATAGCCAAATATTTTTTTGAGTTCCCCACCTGGTTTGTGTGATTGTATCGTTCTTGCGGCTTTTTTAAAAAATCACCTGACGAAAGCAACAAGGATTACATTAACCTTTTTTGTATTTATTTCTCACTTCTCTTTGTCTGTTATCTGGGGTATTTCCGTCCTACTTGCACCGAACACAGACTCGTACGTGGTGCACATTTTCGTTAAATTGCTCGTGGTTCTATGTTAGACCGACGCCTCTGAACCTTTTAGTACAGTCTCCGCCTTCTCCTTAAGCACACAGCAGGGATTTGCATGTTAAACAAAACGACTGTTGTACTTTTGATTCGAGTTGCAACCTTTAGTGTTCCTTCAACTGCGGTGACGTGTGTCTGCGATTTATGGAGCGTCACCTGAATTTCTGTGATTGATGATACTTCATCCCCAGCAATCTGCATTTTTTTTTCTTGTTTTAAAAAATAGTGCTTATTTTACATATGTTTTGCTGTGATTCACATTGACTCCAATAATAGACATACAATTGAACAGTTTTAAAGAATAATTGTACATTTCAAATGTGGATTTCTTACATTTATATTTTAAGAATTTGCATTTGTTAATCATTTATCATAATGATTGGATAATTCATTGACATTAACTGCGACTGTTGCAGATTCCACTGTACTGTGGTCATAGTCTGTTTTTATTAGGAGGAGGAGGAAAAGGAGGAGGAGGAGAGGGTTTGCTTGCGAATATGAGTCACACTTGTTTCTTGACTAAATTTATGAGCCTTTTTATTCTACTTTTTTGCCGTTTTATCATTTAAATGCGGGCAAAATGATTTAAATTTATTTATGAACGATGTAGAGGAGAGCGACGGCTTTCCCTGTGAATGATGTGTTCTAGATAATATTCTTGGGTCTCGACCACGGCTAATTGTTTATTGAATAACAACGTTCCGACGGCAAGCTCCGTCATCGTCATCAGGTTAACTCAACCCGGGCCAATTATTTGTTCAATAACAACGTTTGGAGGGCAAGCTCCGCCATCGTCATCAGGTTAACTCCACCCGGGCCAATTATTTGATCAATAACAACGTTTGGAGGGCAAGCTCCGCCATCGTCATCAGGTTAACTCCACCCGGGCCAATTGCTTGTTCAATAACGACGTTTGGAGGGCTAGCTCCGTCATCGTCATCAGGTTAACTCAACCCTGGCCAATCGTTTGTTGAATAACAACGTTTGGAGGGCATGCTGCGCCATCGTCATCAGGTTAACTCAACCCTGGCCAATCGTTTGTTGAATAACAACGTTTGGAGGGCAAGCTCCGCCATCGTCATCAGGTTAACTCCACCCGGGCCAATTATTTGATCAATAACAACGTTTGGAGGGCAAGCTCCGCCATCGTCATCAGGTTAACTCCACCCGGGCCAATTGCTTGTTCAATAACGACGTTTGGAGGGCAAGCTCCGTCATCGTCATCAGGTTAACTCAACCCGGGCCAATTATTTGTTCAATAACAACGTTTGGAGGGCAAGCTCCGCCATCGTCATCAGGTTAACTCAACCCTGGCCAATCGTTTGTTGAATAACAACGTTTGGAGGGCAAGCTCCGCCATCGTCATCAGGTTAACTCCACCCGGGCCAATTATTTGATCAATAACAACGTTTGGAGGGCAAGCTCCGCCATCGTCATCAGGTTAACTCCACCCGGGCCAATTGCTTGTTCAATAACGACGTTTGGAGGGCTAGCTCCGTCATCGTCATCAGGTTAACTCAACCCTGGCCAATCGTTTGTTGAATAACAACGTTTGGAGGGCAAGCTCCGCCATCGTCATTAGGTTAACTCAACCCTGGCCATTGTTGAATAACAAAGTTTGGAGGACAACCTTCGCCATCGTTATCAGGAGTTAATAACGATTAGTCCGGGTTGAGACCCGAGAATTTTATCTAGGTGTAGAGGATATTAATAGCCCTTAGGTTCTTTGAGTCCATCGCACTTAGTATAAGCGTCTTTAACTGTTACAAAGGTGATAGGAGGATCACTGTCTTCTTCTTCATATAATATTTTTAGCGGACCTTTTATTTATGATCGTGAATGTTTTTTGTTTGGTTTTCTTGGGTGGATCACTGCTTGTCTTCTGTTCAGGATTACTGACGTCTTTCTTATCACCTTGGCTTGTCAAGCTCGTAGATGCAGTTCTTTTTTTGTTTGTTTGTTGGTTGTGATTATCCATGTCCGTTTTTTTCGGGGTTCCTTATTTTAATTGCGGTCGCCCAGGTTTTTTTTTACAATGAATTTGGTCATAATTGTCATTTGCAGTCAAATCTGCATCTTCATCGACTGAGAATAGTGCAAATCCTTTTTTTTCAGTCACTCTGCATGGAGTGAATGTGAAGAGTGGTGATTGAAGAAGAAGTACAGGAACTTATCTCTGTTCTTTGAAGCACGGGTAATGGTCTTCTTTTGTGGAGGGAGTCCGGTCCTCGAATCGGCCCGACTTTATTTCGTTCCGATTATCGTGAAGCAGTTTTTCGTTTTAATGTTCCCGTTCCTCCTCCCTGAGGATCGGATTGGATCGGCGCCCATGTGTGTGTGAGTGTGTGGGTGGATGTTGTGCGGTGGAAAGTTTTATTGGACGGGCGCCTTTATTGATCGGACAAGCGAGTCAGGCGATCGGACGGACGTAGGCGTTGCGGCCTATTTTGCAAATCAGTGTCGGACAATGGCAGAAGCGTGTTTACATCTCCACTCCGCCGCTAGCACGTGTTATTGTTGTATTGCGATGACGAGCTTGACATAACCATATAGGAACACAGGCTCTTCACGTGTCAATGTTGCAATCTACAAGTTATCAACCAACCCCCCCCCCCTTTCCGTAACCCCTCCAAAAATTCGTTTCATTATCCCGGAAATTTAAACACTCGCTGTGGACACTAGTTCAAACATCAATTTCCGTTTACACCCCCTTGTTTTTCTATTCTGACTCATCTCTATAATGACTTCCGCATTTGCGCATTCACTCTGGTTTAATGACGGAACCAAATCATCAGTCCAGATTCTTTGGGTCCATAATAAATAACCGTTTCGTACACTCAAATATGAGATTAATAGGTACAGACTCCAGAAACCACGTGATAGAGGCTCAAGCACTTACAAATTTTGCAACGAAGTATTGAATTTCCTCACAGAGATTAGAACAACGTCCGCTTTTAAGAGTAAAATCCAGCATTTTACAGTAATTTATCACAGAATATATTGTAGTAATTTCAAAATGTAAGACAATTAAATCGCTACGTTGAGGCGCCAATTTGTAGTATTTAACTATTAAAATAATAGGATGATTTAATAAGAATCAAGATTTTAAAATAGACAAACAAATTAATTTATTAACCGAAAAAAAAAGGTTGCCTAGTCAAACGAAAAAAATCTATTTGTCAAGTATCACTGTTTTTTTTTATTCGTTGTGATATGGAAAATTTAATTTAAAATAATAGAAAAAAAATGTCTGCCAATTTGAATGAATAAATTTATTAAACTAGAAATGGATCTAACCCCGGAATGTTGTCGGACATCAGGATAAACTTATAAATACCAATTATCTAATTATCTTGTTAACAAAATCGACTGTTTCATATGAAAAATTTAAGTCGGATATATATATATATATATATATATATATATATATATATATTGTGGTATTCACAAATAAAAGACAATTAAATCGCCACGTTAAGGCGCCAATTTGTAGTAATTTAAATATTAAAATGATCGGATGTCTTAATAATAATCAAGATTTTTAAATAGACAAACAAATTAATTTATTATCGCACAAAAAATTAAATTTACACAATTTATTTAGGCAAATATATTTCTATTTACATTATCAAATAATCCTTTACAATAAAGTGACTCTTTCTCTGGGTTCGTTTACTGGGCCTTTAATAAAGAAAATACTTGTTGACAATTAAATTTTTATCAAGCAATCATGGACTTGATTCATCAGTAGATTTATTACAATGCAGAAACATAAAATATGAACTTTAAATTACGAACGAAAAATGAAATCTGAGGACAATACCTTTACTTCTGAGTTTACAGTTAGTAATTCTGTGGAATTTTGCATTACTGTCTCTGGTACTCAAGAGATGATCCTCCTTTCGTCTCTCGGTAGTCCGCTCGCCTTGGGTAAATTCTGCGATTCGTCGTTTGGCTTGTCTTTATTGTTCTACTAACTCTGGCCGGCTATGTGCACAAAACTGCTTTTTTGTTTACTTAGCAGGTATTGTCGTTATGCTGTAGTGAATGTTTAATTCTCACTATTTCTCTGCAAACTGTATTTCACCTTGCCTTCCTGCTAGATTCTCTATCGTCTCCAATTAACAGTTACTACTTCGACGACGTGCCACTGCAAACTCTATCTCATCAAACCTAGCGAACTTTACTTCACCATATCGTAATGCGAACTGCATCTCACCGAATCATAATACAAACTGAGTCCTCAATATCTTAATGCGACCTGTATCTGACCAAATCTTCCTGCCAACTGACTCCCGTCTCGCAATTTTAGCGCGCATACCATTTTTGCGGGCCTTCCGACAAAGGAAACGGTGCTTGGCTTGTCTATTGTCGTTCTGTTCTGGACCGCCGCCACAAAGGATTTCTCTAACAATTTACATTTTCAAATTCACAATTAATGTCTTAATTAATTGGAATTACAATATATATGTATGTGTGTGTGTATGTTCCAACATAGAAAATCTACACCCGTGGAGCAAGTTTTACCGAAAACAAACACTATGGGGGTAAGACACGAATACCACCAGTAGGGGCGGGGGTGGATAGATTATTTTCTTCCTACAAGAAGACTGGGTCAAGAACTGTTCGTACTACAAGAGAATTCATTTGTGAACGCCTCTAGACAATTTTAATTAATAGTCTTTTAGACCTTTTAAAGACTTACGTATAGCTAGGAATTAAAAATCTCTATACGTTCTTTAAACTCCGAGTCATTGCGTCTATTAAAATGTTGAATTTTTTTATTACGTGTATTTTAAATACATATTTCTTTTATTTCAATACGTTTTTTAAAATTAATTTCCTGCTTTGTTACGTCCATTTATTTACTGGACGTCTGATTTTGATTCACATGATTTTTTGGAGGGGTTCATTAACGGGATATTGTCTACTTAAATGGTTTTTTTAATAAATTTACTTGTGCCTAATAAAATACCCTAGCTATACTAAACACTCAACTATCAAACAAAAGTGATTTTGATTGGACGAGTAAACGCAAATCCCGACAACCTTGATCGATGCAGCAAAGTCTTCTTCATTCTTGTTTCTCAGGTTGCTTCTACGAAGGGGCAATTAAAAAAACAATACTCTGCCACTTTTGATAAAACTATTACTTGTCACGCAGATGTATCATATTCACAGCACGGGAGAAGTCGGCATTCCTGGACCCCTGGACGGGGCAAATTCCTCTACCAAAGACCCCTCCAGGATTGAAACAAAACAAACAATTTCAGAAGAAGAGAAAACACTCGTCCAGTTAACTTATCAATCCTCTTATTACAACCTTGTTCCGTTACATGGAAATAAACCATTTCCATCGGTCTAGATTAAAACAATTAATTATGCCAAAAAAAACACAAGACAATTAAATATTATAATTTAAATTAATTTAATTCAACAAGATGTTGCAATCCTGATGTTACTTTACAGTAAATAAACGTGTGAACGTCAGCGGTGACTGTGCGAATAGAGGCAGATGACGTCATGCGACGTAATTGAAACAAAATCCAGTAAAATGTAGCGTACGTTTTCAAACTACTGTCACTAACATTTATTACACTACTAGCTGGGTGCCCGGCGTTGCCCGAGATGTCATTTATCTATAACCCCCGATATGACTCCAATTTCGGCTGCTTTTGCGCAATTTTTATGTAACGCTACTCGAACCCTAATCGTTATAATTAACTCTGAAAAATATTTCTTCAACGCAAATATCTGCCGTGTTTGCATGTTCCAAAATTTGCTCCCCGCTACCCCTGCATCTGAGGGGTAAATGCCAATTTGAATGTTGTAACTAAACACAGTGACTTCCATAACCTTTGATTTGACTCCCATCTCGGTTGTATTCGCGTTATTTTACTGTAAAGCATCTCCACCCCAAACCCGAAGGGTGTCCTTTTCACAGGGCGTAGGGGATGAAAATTGTATTCATATCTTTGACCCCTAAAAATATTTATCCGACTCAAATATCGGCTGTTTTAGTATGTTTAAATATTTCCACCCCCGCTTCTGGGGTTGAAAGACGCGTCTCACCCCGACAGTGTTTGTTTCCTGGTCGCAAAGAACACGTGTATGAAATTTGGTGAAAATTGCTCGACTGGTGTAGATTTGTATTTTATTTAGAAAACGTTTGTATGGGCAATAGAAAAGGGCTGTTTTTAGGGGTTTTCCGGAAATTATTCGATTTTTTATCGCCTTTTAAACCTTCCCCAGACCTCCACGAACATTTCAAGACTAAGATAAGATAAATCCGTTCAGCCGTTCTCGAGTTTTAGTGAGACTAACGAACAGCAATTCATTTTTATATATATAGATTATTATTATTATTATATTCTTAGCATCAGTCTCCAAATTATAAAAATTTCTCCGAAATTGTATCTTAATTTAGAATTTCTTCGGAGTTTTTTGAGATTTGATTAATTTGCCATAGTCATCCTTATATAATAATAATAAATATAAACTACACTACTTATTAAAAGAGTTACCTTTTGAATAGCACCAATATTCCGTATCACAGCGAAAAAATTATTGTCCAAAACTAGAAAACAAAAGCCATTCGACTTTCTGCTATTGCCAACTATTAAACCAAAAATTACTATGTAGAAAAGTCCAAAGTGGTTGTTAAAATAGATTTTCATCGTGTAGAAAACACACACACACACACACACACGTTAGAATCAATTTTGTGTTGCTTCATTTGATAAAATTGATTGTAATGTTTTGATTTCTATATAATCAAAATCTATTTTAACGGTCAGTTTTTTGTGCTTAATTTGATAAAACTGATTGTAAGATTTTTTTTTCTTGTACATGATGAAACCCAAGGATTTTTATTAATTTCAATTTTTGGCTGTATAGTAAATAATGTTTTTTTTTCTATTGGACAAAAGAATTTTGATGTGATAATAATATCGGTACCCTTCGTAATTAGAAATATATAAATCCTTTCATACAAAATTAAAAATAAAATAAAACTTCAAGAATATAGAGAGAAAGCTTCCACGAGCGCATAGAGGCCACGAAACAAAATTGAATTAAAGTACCAGGACGGGAACGGACCAGGAATCGAACCCGGGCCGAAGCTGTCTACCATCTGAGCTACCCCAATGTCGACTCCAGATCCGGTTTCGGATATTTCTACATCCATTAGAACTGACGGTCTCTTAATTTGTGATGTAATCTTAAAATTTTGAAACTTGTAAAAAAAAAATATTATAGGTGAGTCTGCATCAGGTCTAGTGATGGATGGAGGAATTTCTCACTGGATCTGGAGTCGTCGGGGATAGCTCAGTTGGTAGATATTCCGCACCAGTGAACGGGAGGTCCCGGATTCGATTCCTGGTCCGGTCGAAATTTAGCAGCCCTGGAAATCTAAAAAACTGATGTCGACCGAAACCCAGGACCACTAAGCTACCCTTGTCGATTCCTGATCCGGTGCGAAATTCCTCCTAAGACCCCAATTTGGCTCACCTACAATTTAAAAGGATCAACTTTTCTTCATGGTCCAATTCTAGAAACAAATGAAGTACAGATATTTTATTGTAAATTGGTTATACGTTTTTTGGAAACGTGGACTCGACAAGAATAATATTTTTCCTCTTTCTTAAAAATAACTTCAGATAGCCTTAGTTAAGATTACCTTAGTCCTGAATTTTTTTTAAAATAAATTTAATTAGTCTTGAAGGCGAAAAAAAAAAGAAAAAATATATTGTATGATTTTTATATAGACAAATATGACAATTTAATGGATAATCCGAAAAAAATCATGATTTTTTAATAATTAAAAATCTGAGGACCTCTGTTGGATTTTTATTCAAATCTTTATGCTGGTAAAATATAAGCAATGAGTAAATCATTTTATATGCATTAGCAAACCCTTTTCTTAAAATGTTTTATTTGATTTAAAAGATGTTATTTATAACATATAATTGTGGGTTACTTTTCGTGGAAAGACGATTTGTTAACTGATATAACAAGCAGAATCATAAAGTCATGTCTCTGAAGGCACCACGTCAATTCCGGGAACTACATTTAACTTACGCAGATCCAGTTAAGTGCTTGAGACTCTTTCCCGTGGTTTCTTAACTCTGTAAGGGGACTACGGGCCCCAATAACTTCAGTGAGTCGACTGTCAGAGGTCTGGCTGTTCCCGGAGTGCCTTCTCCAGCGAGTGGTTGACGATGTCGCACTTTGCTGGTAGCAGGTAATTACTGTATCGTGAGTTACTAAATATTATAATATGATTCAAATCAATTTGAAGAGCTCGGCCGAGAAGCAGGATTTCTTGAGTTGTGCGTCCCCTTCCTGCCCCCCCCCCCACCATCCCCCCGCGGCGGCGGCGGCGGCGGCGGCACGCGTCACATTCCTGACCCCCCTGGCTCCGCTGGCTCCACCACCACCTTCATCAGCAGTCAATAACTCCTCCGTGGAATGCTCCTCATGCAACACATTAATATATCAAGTACGGAGGAAGAAGCCAACACAATGCATGCTCTGTCGATGGCTGAAGAATGTCCATTCAACAAGCGGGGAACATCATCCACGACGCGTACGACCCTTCATCATCGCTGGGACTCGCAAGGGAGATATTGTTTGATAAATAAAAGGGGGGCGGGGGGCGGGAGGACGCCCCACGGTACAACTGGTAAAACAATAACGAGTCTTTATCATACGATGTTTAATTTGTGATTAATATTTTCCTCTTACATTCCCTTCCACTGCTTCGATGACTTACTGACTTGTAATATCTCTGCTTTACGAGAGGAGCTGCTTGCTGTATGACGTCACTGGCGGTCAAATAAATATGGAGGGAGGGGGGAATAATTGTAGGACCTGGAAGAAGGGCGAATATTTAAAGAAAAGATATTCGGTGTATATTATAACAGGAAACTCTTGAAGCTTGAGTCATTGAGCCTGCCTGAAGTTCCTATCCCGTCTTTACTGTTTTAAAAATATTTTAGTCCTTTCTTAAAAACAGTTGTTGAGGTCCTACAATTTTTTTTAATATTTATTTGTCCTTTAATGACGTCATGTGTCTAGTAATTCCTCTATTCTGGATATTTCCGGTTTATTTTCACTGGTTTAAGTACATTCTAAGACACTTCTGTATTGATTACAGCACCATTTTCTATTTTCCGTTCAAACGATCCGTCTTCTATCTGAACATACATTTTTTTTCATATTTATGTTACCTGAAGTCATTGAACCTGCCTTCTAGAGACTCCCCCGTTTTAAAATAAAACAATTTCATATTTTCGTTCAGTCTGTCTTTTTTCCTGATCCGTCCACTTTTTTTTCATGTTCATTTGTTCTTCGGTGACGTCATGTAGCGACCAGCTCCTCTCTTCAGCATTTTTACGGCCAAATTCACTGGCTTAAGTCAGTGAACATGCCTCATAGAGACTCCGGTTTTAAAATACAACATGTTCGCCTTTTGGAACAAACAATCTGTCGTCTTCTTTTCGGTCCTACAATATTTTCTTTTTCATATTTACTTGTTCTTCAATGACGTCACGTAGTAACCAGCTCATCACTTGAGGATGTTTCCGGTCAATTTCACTGGCTTAAGGTTATTAAATCTGCCTCCAAACCTTTTTCTTCTTTCCATTTAAACCGTCTGTCTTCTTCGAGATATTTTTTTTCGTGTTTATTTGTCCGTCAGTGACGTCATTTAGGAACCAGCTCCTCTCTTCAGGATGTTTCCGACCAATTCCACTGGCTTTAGTCATTAAACTTTTCTCCTAGAGATGCCTTATTTAAAATACAACAATTTTTTTTCATTTCATACAGTCGATCTTCTTCCGTGTCCCACAATTTTATTTTTTTTCACATTAGCTTGTCTGTCAATGACGTCACGTGGCTTTCAACTCTTAACCGTAACTGAAGTATCCGGCCAATTTCAACCTGACCTCTGTAAATTTCTTATTTAAAATGCTACAATTTTGCCTCTCCTTTCGTACACTTTGTCTTACCTAATTTCGTAACTCAAATACATCATTCGATGCAGAATTTCATGCTCTACAATTTATGAACAATTACTGAACATTATTTTCAATGGAGTGCTTCATGCTTTTGCTATTAGCGAGAAACTGAAAAGACGAGTTTCACCCTGACGCAGGTAGACGTCACTCCCGTCCTCAGCGCCATGATATCAGTGGCATATAACCAGAAAATTGTATTTATTTTCGGCCATTCTCAAAGGATATTTAAAACCAGATAATTCATTGGACAGAGAATTAAATTCTCTAAAACATTTATTCCTTGACAAATAAGTGTAATGCCGACCATTTTGCAGATATGAGCACCAGAAGTAGGACAAACCGTATTCTTATCGTAAATGACGTAAAATGTCTTAACTTTGACGAGTGATTTCTACAACTTTATTCAACCAAATTTCGTATTTGAATACACCATTCGATGCAGAATTTTATTCTCTACAATTTATTACTGAACATTATTTTCGATAGAGTGCTTCATGCTTTTGCTATTAGCGAATAACTGAAAAGAGGTGCAAAATTTCGTGGTTTTTAGGTCACAGAAGCTTTTCCCCCCTCCCTCCCTCCCTCCCCAGGCATTTAGACTTGGAAAAACTTGGTTTTTCACTAATTGGCCACAAGTCATATACGTACTGGGAGGAAAATACCCGACCTTTTTCGTGGTAAGATGTATACAGCTACAGCGTCGATATTATTACATACCGTTCGATTGAAACAGATGTTTCGGGTTTCCCCCCCCCCCATATTATATAAACAAGGCCGTATAAAGCGTACGTAACAATGACGTTGATGTTGTCGACGGAGAGTGCTAGAGAGAGAGAGAGAGAAGTTGCATTAAGCCTCGCGTGACTCTCCGTTGTGGTGCAAATGCTTCACGCGATCCCATTTATGGCGAATGTTTCACAACGCGATTATTTTTATCTCGTGTGCATTTTATATCGGAGTGGATAAAAACCAATTCCGCCAGGGTTGGAGGGGGTGGAAAAAAAAATTCTTATTCCTGGTTCTCAGGGTTGACAATTTTTTTTGACATCTACAGAGACGAAACATGTGAATGCTGACGAGCATTGATTATTAAATGGCGTTACGTAAATTGAAGCTGATCTTATTAAATCTACGGTATGAGATTTTTCACCCTTTGCCAGAGAACAAAAAATCTCGTATCCTTCTTCAATTAAATTAAATTTATTTGATCCCAAATCCCTCAAAGTGCATACTACAGTCAATATGACAACTCATTATAGAATAATGTATTAATAACACAACATATTACATAGGTGTGGACATATAAAACCTCATATATCAATTTAGTTATTTACTATCGGCCTTTTGTTTTAAACTAGCTGCGTTCGCGGCGTTGCCCGGGGTTATCATAATTAAACTCAGCGACATCCATACCCACGGATTTGACTCCAATCTCAGTCCCTTTTTGCGTTTTTTTCCCCATGTAACACTTCTCCACCCCGACCCCTAAAAGTGCTTCCTTCCCATGCCGAAAGGGGCTCAAATTATACCCTGAAAACATCGGTAGAAATACTTTCAACCCCTTTGAACCAGTAAAGTATTTATCCGACGCAAATATCGACGGTTTGAGCATGTATCAAAATAACCACTACCACCCCCCGTCCCTGGTGGCGGTAGAAGTGCCTTACCCCCACAGTGTTTGTTTCTGGTTCTAAAGGAACACTTCTACGAAATATTTTTCATATTTTCTCCGCGGGGGTTGATTTGTATGCAGGACACGAACACACACACAGACACATACAACCACACACGAACAATAAAATTTAATGCTTTTTATATTACATGAAGGTTGAAAATTTAATAATAAGTCTTGTACTCTTTTAAATCTTTTTTTTCCTTACAAAATTTTAGATACAATGAATTTAATATTCGTATTAGATAAGTTTTTAGAAGAAAAAATAATATTAATTTAATTTGTGAAGTTTAAAATTATAATTTTTGTTTATATTTTAAGTTAAACAAATTAAAGTCATTTTCCTGCAGACATTTAATATTTTTTTTTATTCTATACAATATTTTTCGGTAATTTTTTTACCGCTTTGGAACAGTGGGGCCAGCCGCCTCCTAGACTGGTCGAGGTACGGAGAAGGGAATGCTGCGTCCCCACAGCAAACTCTTCTCTCACACTATCGGAAGGGCGTGGGACAAGTACCCAATGCCCGACCTACCTGATGCAGGTTTTTCTAGGGTTTTTCCCTGCATTACTTTTAGGCGAATTGCCGGGTAGGATCCTTAATATATAGCCCGGGGGCCCTAGTTAACCCTTGGCTGCCTTCCTCTACCCTTCCGCATCCCCCCTTTCAAAATTCCTATTAAAGAGGAGTTGCCACTATGTGGATTACCCTCATGTAGCCTGTTACCCTAAAAAAAAATATTTTTTTACCGATATTTGCTACTGTATTGAATAAAATATTTTAAATGTATGTAGAAAAAGGGTTTTAATTTTTTACACACCTTTTTTGTATTGAATTGAGATATTTTAAAAATCTATAACAAACGGGAAATTTAATTTAGATTTTTATTCATTCCATTAGTCCTCGGACGAGGAAATAGGACACGTCATAATATAAGATTACTTGAAAATAATAAATGATTCCAATTACAAAGATTAAAAAAAACAAGCATTGTCCTTTAGAAAAAAATATATAATCTAAAACTCCGTTAAAGATATTAATATAACAGTAATTAGTAATTAAAGAAATAATTAATTTTCAATTTTTATTCGACGAAGTTTCCAGCACCGTCGATTCCCGTCGAACATGAAAAATAAACTAAGTCGACAGTTAAATTGTAGAAGATTATAATCGTAAAATAATAGCATCACTTCTAATTAATAAAATAAGTGTACCACCCCCCGGGGACGGGGTAAAAAATTTATAACTTGCCAAAACACCAAATATTTGCGTTTAATAAATAATTTTTGTGGTCAATGATGTTGTTTGTGTATAATTACTACCACTTTCTGTATTACTGAGGAGAAACCCTTAGGGTTGGGGCTGCAGAGGTGTTACACAAAAAATAAACGCGAGAACAAAACGGAGATTTCGGTCGAATCACTTTCTACGGGTGTCGCTGAGTTTAATTATGATATTCAAGTTGCCGGTTAACCCCCAGGGCCGCAGGTAGAAATTTGCAGTTACGTTAATACGGTCGATATTTTTGCCGAAACAAAATTTTTCAGGGGGAATGAGAGACACAGTTTTTCTGAAGATGATTTTTTGCATCAGTTTTAACCGGTTTTCGGCATAGGAGGAGAGTGCCCTTAGGGCACAAAAAACACAACCGAGATTGAATTATAATCCGGGGATATAGATGTCGCTGACTTTAATTTGTATTATTAATATAAACAAACGAAACGAAAATTTAATGTTGCTTATTTTTTATATAGAAAAATAATCCTGTTACCATTGAAACGAAAACAAGAAAAAAAAGGGTACAAATTGGTAATTATACAAATTTTTCAATACATTCACTTCAATATCTAGAAAATTTTATGCAGTCGCTGTTTAATTGGAAAAGTAATTTTTATATTTGAGAGATAGCTAATAAAACATACGGACACTTTTTATTTTTTATTTATATTATTTCTGGCTGTAGGAAAATACCCGAAGAAGATACAAAAATATATCGACACGTCGACATGATATTTATTTATATTTTGACTCTGTACGAAACTATAAAAAGATATAAAAAGGTATCGAAACGTTGTCATAATATTTATTTATATTCTGACTCTGTAGGGAAATATCTGAATAATATACAAAAAGGAATCGAAACGTCGTCATAATATTTATTTATATTCTGGCTCTGTAGGAAAATACCTGTAGAACATACAAAAAGGTTTTGAAACGTCGTCTTAATATTTATTTATATTCTGACTCTCTAGGGAAATACCTGTAGAAGATACAAAAAGGAATCGAAACGTCGTCATAATATTTAGTTATATTCTGGCTCTGTAGGGAAATACCTGTAGAAGATACAAAAATGTATCGAAACGTCGTCTTAATATTTATTTATATTCTGGTTCTGTAGGGAAATACCTGTAGAAGATACAAAAAGGTATCGAAACGTCGTCTTAATATTTATTTATATTCTGGCTCTGTAGGGAAATACCTGTAGAAGATACAAAAAGGTACGAAACGTCGTCATAATATTTATTTCTCTTCCGACTCTGTAAGAAAATACCTGTAGAAGATACAAAAAGGTATCGAAACGTCGGCATAATATTCATTTTTAATTTGACTCTGTAGGAAAAACCTGAAGAAGATTAAAAATGGAATCTAAACGTCGTCTTAATATTTATTTATATTCTGGTTCTGTAGGGAAATACCTGTAGCAGATACAAAAAGGTATCGAAACGTCGTCTTAATATTTATTTATATTCTGGTTCTGAAGGGAAATATCTGTAGAAGATACAAAAAGGTATCGAAACGTCGTCTTAATATTTATTCATATTCTGACTCTGTAGGGAAATACCTGTAGAAGATACAAAAAGGTATCGAAACTTCGGCATAATATTCATTTTTAATTTGACTCTGTAGGAAAAACCTGAAGAAGATTAAAAATGGAATCTAAACGTTGTCATAATATTTATTTATTTTCCGTCTGTGTAAGAAAATACCTGTAGAAGATACAAAAAGGTATCGAAACGGCGTCTTAATATTTATTTATATTCCGGCTCTGTAGGAAAATACCTGAAGAAGATACAAAAAGGTATCGAATCGTCGTCAATATGTATAAGATCATCAATTGTTTTATTAATTAAAAAAAAGACGTTGAATTAAAACTTTTGAAAGATAATTGATAAAAAGTGTTTAATAAAATATTTAACTTGGTTTTGAGGATAATGGAAAGCATGTATGACGTAAGCATGCTGATGAAATTATAATAATACGCATAGAAGTATTTTTAGTGTTGAATGAACTATTTTAAAAAGTCTCTTACAATGGTCGTTAGTTTACATAATTTGTCTTATAAATAAAACGTGAGTGTTTTTTCTTTGGGCTAAGACGCTTCCCCCGTGTTTCTCCTATCTGTTGAATAGAATCCGCTTTGCGGGGGCGGTTGTATCGCGGAGGATTTTCGGTCCCCGCGTAGAGTACGTATTTGCGTGGAATCCGTGCCGTGGCGCCTGGGGAAATATTGCGGCCTAGCGTACACATCAGACCTGTGCGTGACGCGAATCTTGACCCTCGCAGACGTGAGCGACGTGCCAATGCGGCTAATAACATCGTCAAGTCCACGCGCCATCAGCGCCCGTCCTCGCCGCAACCCTGGACTTACTCAGTCCACGTAGTCCTCGGGGGGGTTCACAGACAGATTTCTCCAAACGCGATCAATTTAAATCGACAAATGGCACTGTTTTTTTTAAAGTGAGAAACACCTCATCGACGTCACGAGAAGTTCGACTGTTCTTCAATGAGGATTTGGAACATTACACAACGCATCTTTATCGAAATTTGGGCACAGTTACACATCAAATAGTTCGCCGAGTGAAATAAAGGAGTAGCTCGCTCGGGGGAAAAAAACAACAACGAGAAAGCGTCTCAGGCACGATAGTTTATTCACTGAAATGTTTCCCGTCATCACAGACCTACTTCTTACACGATGGTCTTCACGGGTCGTAGAACCGATGAACACGTCTACTTAAACCGTTTATAAACTCACAAGGACAACAACTACAAATTAAAATTATAAAAAAAAAATACGAGGTCTGGGACAAGCAGCGTTGCCGAATAATCGTCACGTATTGTAAATTTTTCGCCTCAGTTATCTGTGTACGTACCGTTTTCCGTTTTGGCAGCAGACCTACGTACGTTATCCACGATCGATGTCTTTACGGACCGAGCCCCCCCCCCACGTTGGGCGCCAAATATAATGATGATAAAATATACTAAAAATACCACTTATTCTTTATATAACCATGTTTTAGTTCGATGTTCTAATTCTTAATTTTATGCACACAACAACATAAACAATAACTTAATAAAATGAAAAAAAAATTACGTCTAATAGAACATAATGAATAAAAAAGGTAATATAAATACCACACAACGTTTCTGGGATCCTTGTCCCTTTTGTCCCATTGTCGTCGCGTTTTCGTCGATTTTGAGTTTTTGTCAACTGACCTCAGCAGTTGTGTTTGTCTAGGCTCTTCTTAGCACCTGACGAAAGGGACAAGGATCCCAGAAACGTTGTATGGTATTTATATTACCCATTTACAAACCATTCATGTGGTTATTTTATCATCATTTAAATACCTACATAGACTCAGAATTATCACGACTACAAATTAAAATTATAAAAACATACGAGGCAGGTGTTAAAAATATAAGGTCTGGGACAAGCAGAATTGCCGATTAGTCGTTGCGTATTCTATATTTTTTTCCCCCAGTGTGCTGCTATGTACGTACTATTTTCCGACGACGTACATGGTTGGCAACAGGGCCTCACTCCACCCCTCTACGTTCAAATTAACATCTAATTGTAATCGATGGCAGACATAAAAATGAAGAAGGTTGAGACAAGCAGCGTTGCCGAACAATCGTCACGATAGATATTTTTTGTTTAACCAGTGAACTGAGTTCGTAAGACTATGCGTACATTTGCAACAGTGCATAATCCTCCGCGTCCATCTCCAAAGTGCCTTTTGGGTTTTAATCGAAGGAAGGGTTAAACACGAATGAGATTGTGACAAGTAGCGTTGCCGAACAATCGTTCCGTATTCTTATATTTTCCCTCCAGAGGCCTCTCTACGTAAGTCTGTTTTCCGACCACGTGTAATGTTGGCAACAGTGCTTCACTGCACGCGGCCACCTCCAAAATGCAAAATGCCTTCTAATTTTAGTCTAAGGTAGGGTTAAAAATTAAGGAGGCCGGGACAAGCAGCGTTGCCAAACAGTCTTCTCGTATCCTTATAATTTTTTTCCCCAGTGACTTGTGTACCTAAGTCCGTTTTCCGACCACGTGTAAGGTTGGTAACAGTGCCACACTCCACGCGTCCACGTGCACTAATTTTAATTACAGGTACGTTGAAGCGAAGAACGAAACGCATTTAACCGTAATTGCGGTCCATCGTCGGAAATTATTGATTTGTAATTTTCTTTTCCAAACGCAACATTTCTAGAAACTTTGTTCCTTTCGTCAGGTGTATAAAGGCTCAAGAGTCGTGAGTGACACAACCTCGCAATGTAGTTGTATAATTCAAGAGCTTTATTATTATTATTCCTTTTGTCTGTCATTTGGCTATTTTATTTATTATACTTTACAACAAACGTATTATATTTTCATTTCTATAACTAATGACAACTCGTGTTTTCTTTTTCCAGGTTAGTGTCGTATTTCTTCCTCGTAATTTTAGCAAAAGTCCTTCTAGTATCTGAGGATAAACATTTTTATGGCCTCGCTGCAAGCCGTGAGTATTTTTTTGTCATTATTATTATTATTATCATTCAATATTTCGCAGCGTCCATTTAAGCGTCCAACTTTATTAAAGGCAGCAAATTATAACTCTATAATGTCGTTTCTTCTCTTATTAAGATAATGCGTCGTTTCAGAAATACTAAGCATCCTTTTAAAAGAAAAAAAATAAGAAGAAGGGCGGAAGGGGGCACATTAATCGTCAAACGGATTAACACGACAAAACTCCTGCATTATGCCTGATTTACTAAGAAATTAATTGAGTTGAGAGTTTAAAATTAAATTTTGTTTCAACATCAGCTTATATTAAAAGATGAAGAAGCAGGACGACGCGGGGTTGTTGGGCGCCGGGGGGGTGGTGGTGTGGGTGGGGGTAGGGGGGGAGGGTTGAGAGAGTGGCGGGGGGGGGAGGAACTCGTAAATAATTTCGTAATAATGGGATTAAGACCTTGCAAGTAATGAACGCGATTCATGATCTGCTCGGCATGGCAGGCCCGAAACTGCAATAAGCCAGAAAATATGCTTCCATCGCCGCCCCAGCCAGCGCTATGGCCGGGGTATTGCAGCTTTATTGCCACTACACTTTTTATGGCGATTTCAAATAGCAATTTGTCGTAAAGCCGAACCCCGTCCCCCCCCCCCCTCATCCTACTCTCTGCAGCAACAGTTGCACTACACGCAGCTTCCAGAGCCAGACCCCACTTACATCTGTATTGCATTCCCTATATATAGTAGACCTTTATACTTTTAATTCTCCACGTTCCCTATCCTCGGTTGCGAAACACACGAGTCCTACGGCACTAGTCGGAAAGGAAAGACCCATTTTTCTTGAAACATACATGTCGCGATCCTTGAAATAGAGTCAGAATTACCACGACTACAAATTAAAATTACAAGGCAGGGATTGCAATTTTTTTAAGGACGTCGGGACCAGCAACTTTGTCAAAAAAAATAGTCCCTTAATTATTTCCCCCGCCCCCAGTCAATTCGTAATTCCGTTCTTCAACTACCTGTAAAGTTGGCAACCCTACATGTTAATCAAGACGGCCAGTCATTTAACCGAAAAAAAAAGGTTGCCTAGTCAAAAGAAAAAAATCTATTTGTCAAGTATCACTGGGATTTTTTATTCGTTGTGATATGGAAAATTTAATTTAAAATAATAGAAAACAAAATGTCTGCCATTTGAATGAATAAATTTATTAAACTAGAAATGGATCTAACCCCGGAATGTTGTCAGACATCAGGATAAACTTATAAATGCCAATTATCTAATTATCTAGTAAACAAAATCGACTGTTTCATATGAAAAATTTAAGTCTGATATATATATATATATATATATATTGTGGTATTCACAAATGAAAGACAATTAAATTGCCACGTTAAGGCGCCAATTTGTAGTAATTTAAATATGTCTTAATAATAATCAAGACTTTTAAATAGACAAACAAATTAATTTATTATCGCACAAAAAATTAAATTTACACAATTTATTTAGACAGATAAATGTCAATTTACATTATCAATTAATCTTTTACAATAAATTAACTATTTCTCAGGGTCGTTAACTGGGGCCTTTAATAAAGAAAATACTTGTTAACAATGAAATTTTTATCAAGCTGTCATGGACTTAAATCATCAGTATTTATTAAAATGCAAAAATATAAAATATGAACTTTAAATTCTGAACGAAATTCGAAATCTGACGACAATATCCTTACTTATGAGTTTACAGATAGTAATTCTGTGTAATTTTAGCTTACTGTCTCTGGTACTCAAGGAAATTTGACTCGTTCGTACACACACACACACTTATTGCTCTTCATAGACAGGCCATTTTATATATCCACTGACTCTAATCAACACTTTTAGTTTTGCAACAGTTGGTTCACTGTTCGTTTACGAAATCCTATCAGCTCGTTCCGAAGATTGTCAACTGCTGGATGCAGTTACCTGGGCTCCCAAAAAATCGAAGAAATGGGCTGAATCAAGAATATAGTAATTTAGACTCACCACACTGAATATTTAGCGTTGAATACCACGTAGTTGTGTCGCAGACTGCAACTTGTAAAATGTTCTAACTGATTAAGCTGTTGTATCCAGACACTTCCTGGATCTTATACTTTTCGTCTGTCCACTGCTGTATTCCCACGAAGACTTTACTGGAGCTCGGCTCCCCACAGACTCTGCTCTTCGCGTCCAGCGAACCAACCTCTACAATACCCACAAGCATTGCATTCTTGCCACATTCTTATGTACAACTTGTGTGTTTTATGCCGCTAACAATGCGAGTCCAAATTTTTGTTTATTAATTAATTATTTCCTTTTAATTATCACTATATATATATATATATATATATATTGGAATTATCAAATGTAAGGCGTTTAATTACATTAAAGGAAATGATTATTATTTTTTTACCAACAAAAATATTTATTTTGTTTTATGGCTTTCACAGAATAAAAGATAATTACAAACAAAATTTGAGATCTGTCCTCTCTGGGCCTCTACTGGGTTTAATAATGAACACAAAAAAAAGATTTAAAATCTTAATAACAAAACAGTTTACAATTTACCTAAACAATATGTCGATAGAATGAAAGAATTTAAAAGTAAGGAAATTAAGTTTGATTGACAATTAAAAGAGAACGAAATCTGAATTTATCCTTTAATTAATTTTCACAGTATTATTCAAAATCATGTTACTTACGGAACGTCGGTCTGGTACCAGAACAATCAATTTTACCTCGTTCGGACACTTTTACACCCTTTAATTATTTAATATCGGGTCTTGGTTTTCACTGATTCTACACTTCACTGTGTTTCGTTGACTGCTCCGCTCCACAATAATTTACCAATGCTATTCCGCAACAATTCCTCCACGAAGATTGTACAAAGTTCTATTTTGACGAAACTGGTTTTACTTTACAATATTCACGTTGCAATATCTCGGTGAATGTTTTACTCTGCTCAATTTTATAAAGACCGCTCGTTCTCTGCAACGTTTTCACTGTCGGCCACTTCTGTTCTCCAATGATTCACCAACTTTATTATACTATGCTCGACGATGTCTGACCTCTGCACAATCCGGACCACAACGACCAACTGACTATGCTTTGGCGCGCGTAAACGCCGTTCCGCGCTCTCAATAATAGGAACAGAGCTCAACCACTCATTGTCGCTCGGATCGTTCTCGCTATAATACAAACTTTTCGCTAAACAATTCAAATGTATTTCAAAACAATTAATTGATTAATTAATTGGCATTACAATATATATACTTTTATCTGCAGCTTATGGTGCAACACTTCAGCGCCATCAGCCTGCCATATAAAAAAGGTCGGATACCATCTTCTTCATCATCTGGTTCCGATTTCTCCAAATTTCAGTCTAATTTCTGTTCGACTGCTGTTAAATACTGCGCGTGAAAACTTTAAATCAATGTCATCAAGTTTCTCTTGTCGGTATTGTCAAGATTCAACTTTTCTTCACCTGTACTCGCCGGACTGTTTTTGATTACTGACAGTTTAATTGACCTGTTTTCTAGATGCTATAACGCGTCGCTTTTAAAACAATATTTTATTATTTGATTATATTTCATATCTTTGAACGTTTGTGTATAATTATAAATACACATTGGTCATAATTTCCATTAATTTTTTAACATTAACAGCTAAAAAAAATATATTTATCATGTGAAGCGTTCGGACTGTACTCCCTCTGCTGGTTTCCCTTACGAATCGCTTGCTGGTTAAAGGGTTGAAGCGCGTCTCTTAAATTATCCCATTGTCGGGCGACTGTTCCAGAAGACTCGACAAGTGAATTACAACACGCATTTTACTGCTTCTCTAGTCTCATGTTTGGACAGTTGTTCCGGGCCTCGTTATTGTTGTGTAGAGTAAAATCAATACCTAAAAATTCTCTCTTCACAGTCTACATTCACTCGGTGAGTTTTTGAATATTTGCGGAATTTCGGTTAATGTTCCGAGAACCGTCAAGAACGATTCATTAGTTAATATATATATATATATATATATATATATATATATATATATATATATACAAAAGATGATTATTATACTCTGTAATATTTTTCTGGCAAAATAATTTCCTCTTACAATCGGTGAATTTTCACTGTCGGTGAATTTCGATAAATTTTTCAAGAACCGTAGGCAAAAATTAATTAGGTAATTAATAACAATGATGAATTTTCGCTTTCGGTCGATGTCGATTGAATTTTCACGAACCATTAAGAAAAATTAATTACTTAATTAATAATAACTATGAACTTTTCGCTTTCGGTGAATTTCGATAAATTTTTCGAGAACCGTAGGCAAAAATTAATTAGTTAATTAATAACAATGATGAATTATTCGCCTTCGGTCAATGTCGATTGATTTTTCACGATCCATCCAGAAAATTGAATTAGTTAATTAATAATAACGATGAATTTTTCGCTTTCGGGTGAATTTCGATTAATTTTTCGACAACAGTTGAGAGAAATTAATTACTTAATTGTACATAATTATACACAAAAGATGATTCAGTTGCTTCAAATTATACTCGGGAATATTTTGTTTTCGGTGTAATTTTTTACAATCCCTGAATTTTTTCACTTTCGGTGAATGTCGGGTAATTTTTCGAGAACCGCCGAGAACGATTCATTAGTTGATTATTATGATTTGTTAACATAAAATTATATTCTGTAATTTTTATCCTTTCAGAATAATTTCCCCTGACTCAGATATTTAAATGGGTGAATCTTCACTTTCGGTGTATTTCGATTAAATTTTCGAGAATCGTTGAGAACGATTGATTAGTTAATTATTATATAAAGAAAATATGATTTGGTAACTTCAAATTACACTGGGTAATTTTATTTATACCTTCAAAAAAATTGGCAAATCTTCAATTTCAGTGAAATTAGATTAATCGTTCGAGAACTGTTGAAAAACATTAATTTGTTAATTAATATATGCATACATAAAGAGTCGATTTGGTAGCATAGAACTATACTCTGACATAATTTTCCCTTTCAAAATAAGTTCCTCGTACTCGGATATTTAAATCGGTGAACTTTCACTTTCGGTTTTAATTTTCGGATGATTTTTCGACAACGGTCCAAAACGATTAATTAAGATTTGGTTATACAAAATAAATAGCCGGTAATTTTTTTCTTTTGGTGTAATTTTCATTTAGTCAGATATTTCAATCTGTGATTTTTTCACTTTGGATGAATTTCGATTCATTTTTCAAAAATCACGAATGAAGGAGGACTTATTAGTTAAGATTTGGTTGTACAAAATAAATACCAGGTCAATTTTTTTCTTTCCGTGTAATTTTATCTTATTCAGATATTTCAATCCGTGAGTTTTTCACTTTGGATGAATTTCGATTCATTTTTCGAAAAACACGAATGAAGGAGGGCTAATTAGTTAATATTTGGTTATACAAAATAAGTACCCGGTAATTTTTTTTCTTTCGGTGTAATTTTATCATATTCAGATATTTCAATCGGTGAGTTTTTCACTTTCGATGATTTTTGATCAATTTTTCGACAAAGCGTCGATTTCTTACATCTAGTTCAAAACCCGATGAACTACTAAGTACGGCGGGGGGGGGGGGCGGGGAGGTTAGAAATATTAATTGTTCTTATTGACATCGTTTATCAGTGATCTTAATTCGATTCTTCGAGAGATCCGAAGCGTCATTCAACTTACTATAGACTACAGCCAAGGCCGATAGTTTCTTATAAAAATAGTTGCACTTCAAGGTGGTGAAGAGGAAGCACTCTTGTTTTTCTCCGTGTAGTGTAACAGGATAGTTTAGGTGTCGGAATATTACTAGGGAGATTTTCGAGGGTAGCGTTAAAATCTACATTAGAGGGTTAAGAAGTCTGTGTTAAGGAAGATTAGGTTATTGGGATTGTTTGTCTAACTGTGTCGTTTGCGAAGTGTATTTATGTAACCTATTTTCGATCGTTCTGATGTGTATCTCATAGTGTTTTCCTATTGTTCACATTATGTTCTTTTAATGCCTTTTCATATTTACTTTTAATATATTGGATTTTTTTTCCGTGTCCTTTTGAAATAAATGAAATTTATAATAAATCTTCAGCTAATGTGTGTTTAAAAAATATTTCTAACCGTTTGCTTCGCTGCCGAAGAGGGGTTTTAAAAGCTCCAGTCTACGTTAAAAATAGCGGAATCGAAAAATTTTCCAGATCCGTGCGCGACGGAGCAGAGTTTATACACACTGTCGAAAGTGGACCTAAGAGATGTCCTTGGAGCAGGGCGCGTCCGGCTGTTGTGGAGGGAGACGATCCGCAGCACGTCGTTGACCTAACTTTAGCTGGGATTGATAGAGAAACCTCGAGGAAGAGAAGAGGGGAATGCGCTTTAACCTTTAACGACTGGTTCAGCTTTACGTACGTGTACGAGTAGTTGCGTTGGCGCGATGAGAGATGGCGCGCGCTCCGCGATTGCGCCGTGACGCTGCCATGGGCTTTGGGAGGGGCTTCCAGCCACGCCTACACGTGCTGTCGTGTCGTCTTCAAAGCAACGACCCCCCAAATTAACGGCTCAGGAGTTACCATTGTAATCAGGGCTAACAATTCCCTCCGTCTTAGCTCGCCGCTAACACTGCCGACACTTGTGCAATGATAACACTCGCGGCTCTTACCTCATTTGTACGCCACACTGAGGCTCCAATTTAATAGCTTTCCTTCAAATACTCCTCTACGAGGTACACAATTCCACCCCCCATACCCTCTATGATCCCAGAATTGCTCGACGAGCAATATCCTACGATAAAACCAAATTCAGCACCGCATAAAAAAATTAACCCTGCTAAATACATAGAGATGTAGATAATTCCTCTCAGCTGAACGTAATAACAGATCAGTAAATGAAACCATAAAGACTAAAACCTTTACACTACTTACGCAAACTATCAACCTTTTAAACTCAACCTAAGAAATGTTTAAAGCAAATGCGGAAACCAGTTCAAGGAATATTTAGGCGGTTTGTTTATTAAGAAAATAATAGAGAGAGAATGATTTCACAAACTACAAGCCGTCGAGGCCATTGTTGAGTTCCCCGGAGGTCCTGGATTCGATTCCTGGCCCTTTCGACATTTTTCCATGCAGAAGATTTAAGAAAATAATAATTTAGAGCACAGAAACGAACGCTATTTTTTAAAAAATAATAATTCGTTTTTTATACACAGGAAAAACAGGATTTTCAGTCATATTTATTAAACATATATAATATATATACATACATATATATATATATATATATATATATATATATATATATGCGTGTTAGCCATTACATTTTTCCTTCGTCTTCAAATAAATAATAATAACTCAACCTACTAGTCAGATATTTATTATGAAACATTTAAACGCCTAAGAATTTATCATTTAATTGAATTTTCACCCGAGGACGACTTAAAAATGGTGAGGGATGAAACGTCGTATTTGTTTCATTATAACGACATTACATTTTTGATGATAAATTTCATTACTAACGGCCTTATGGTTTTTAATTTCATTTATATGTTTTTGATTTTGAGCTTTCGGCTTAATTACTTTTCCGACTCTGAGAACAAATACAAATTTTGGTTTTAAATTCATTATAATTTTTTTTTTTTTTGTATAAATATGAAAAAAATATCTGACACAAACCGTCCTTAGTTTCGTAATTAAAAAAATATTACTAATGAGTGTTTCACAGTTCAGAACCTGGTGCTTAATCGTGAAAATTTTCTTAATAATTTTCACCGGGGAAGCTTACATTCATTAATTAGTAATGAGGTTTTAAATTATTAATTGACGCTGATTAAAAACCTGTGTGGTTCTGGAACGTAAATACAAAATTTAAAAACCAGTCATATTCAATTTAGAATCCTTGAAGAAGTTCTTGAAATAATTTAATTGATCACACAAATTCGTCCAATCTTGTAACCTTTGTTGGAGCCCATTTGGGGTTGTAAAGACTCAGGATTCCAAAGAACATAACCAACTGACCCGTCCACGTCATTTCCGATTACGCATTGCATGACGTCACGTAATGGAGAACATCTCCGTGATGGTTCGACAGATGCTGCTCGTTGAGGAGAAGAAGGAAGAAAAAACTCCCCGCACGCCTGGAATAGTAGATAGGGTAAGCAAGGATGCTCCTTTCTTCTTCTTCTTCTTCTTCTTCCTGCAGAACCAGCGCTGTTTGTTGTCCGGGCGAGTAAGTAGAACATATCTCTGCCGCTGTAGATCTTGGTTCAAGTGCGCCATCCACTTGATAGATTTATTGCCGGAGACCGCCACTGGCTCGGGAAGTGTTCAGCAGACACGCCAGCACACTTAAACTCGCTGAGAGACAACGAAGAATAACGATGCTCCTCAACAACAGAAGAAAAAAAACACAAGCATTAAATTCAGCAGTGGGGAAAGGGAGGATGAGGGGGGGGGGGGGTGCGCCGAGAAAAAAAAAGGAATCTGCAATTTTCTTAATCCACAGAATATTACCGTTGACGTACAATTAACGTTAAGGAGGAGGATTGATTAGATTTTGTTTTTCCTGTGGAAGAGTTGCAGATGCGGGTGACGAATATGACGTCACGACAAAAATCCTGAATCGATAGGAAGACCAGCACTATCAGTAATTCGACTCTGGATCTCACATTTTCTGATTTTTTTCTTCGTTTCCACATCTTAAAACCATGACCAGTCTCCATATCCGGTTCTTTACCATTCGATACTCCATCATATCGCGCCTCAACTTTGTAAGAAACCAGTTTCTTCACCCCTGACGATGAACTGACTCTAGATTTAGATTGATTTATTGATCATATTTTCCGTGTCTCTAGAAACAGGTAGAAATATGTGTAGTTACGAGTACACGAGGATCACGTTAAACAATTTACACGACTTGACGGTCTTTCTTTTTTCCTATTTTTGATTATCTTTTTTTGTTCCGTAGAAAACTTGTTAACAGATCATCTCTCAACCATTAATTATTACTAGACTTACTCCATTCTGTTTCTCATCGTTTCCTAACAGATCTTGGTATATTTTAACCATATGCGTCACCATGTCAACATTATATATGTATAATTCTCACTTCTCTCTATGGTCAACTACCCCCTTGGGTATTTCAGTGAGCTTGTAACTTTAGTTTCCTCTTTTTTACATTGATGAAGTTTAATCCCCGGCTTTATACGATCTCAAAGAAAAGAAAGAAGGTGAATATATATATATATATATATATATATATATATATATATTGAATAAGAAGCTGACTTCTAACGGTATTATTAAATGTAAAAAGATGATGGTAGATTATATATATATTGTAATAATTAACTGGATGACCTTAATTAAATGAAATTTGCCCTATGTTGTCAGATTTCGCTCAGAAACTTAAATCTAATTACCGTTAATTAAAAGATTTACAAATTTTTCGTTAAATATTGGTGCAATGTATTATTTATTTTTTTACCAAAGCTGTCTAGATTCTAAAATTTCTTACGGTTTAATTAATTGTGCCTTTCTTAACTTAATTCTTATAACTTATAACTTCATTGAGAAGAAAAAAAGAATTTTTTTTCTCATTTTAATTATTATTATTACAAAATGGCGCCCAACGTGGGGAAAATTTCATTTAATTAACGTAATCTTGTTGATTATTACAATATGTATATATTGAATAAGAAGCTGACTTCTAACGGGTATTATTAAATGTATATAGATGACGGTAGATTATGTTTGTTTATTCCTACACTGTTATTCGTCTTGAAGTACCACAATGATTTGGACTGTGGTCTAGTCGCCTCATTTGCCAATTAATGTTTTTTTTCACAACGTTGATATAATAAATATTTTATTTTCTTGATCATGGTTGATAGTCACTCTAATTCTAGTCGTATAGTTATTTTATTTGCTAAAAATTAATAATAGTACTCCAACTATAATACTAATACCTATGCACTCCTAAAAATCCGACAATTGACACACTGTCCTGTATATATAAGAATTATTATCGAACGAAGGCTTCCGCGGTACATGTGATTAACAAGAAGTTCTCGGGATTCCAACCGGCTGAAAATAATTGTAATAGAACGGCGTTTCTGTTGTGGTTACTGCCATAATCAGTAAACTCCATCGACACGCCGTGTTATTACAATGTGTTTAAATACCAGGGAACTGCTTGTTAATTGTATAAGAACTGACTTAAAGCTTCTGTCAGCTCAATAATGTTTTAAATTATTAGGTTTTATATGATATAGATCAACAGATCCAATGAATTTGGTTTTTAAAAAAAATCAATTTTCAGACCCCACGTTGGGCGCCAACATATATTATTAACAAGGGAAAAGCCCAAATATAATAATAAGTCCTCATCACTTGGCCTTTTCCTTTGTTAATAAAGTATTAAAACTCTTATTGAGTATATAAATGTATTGCCAGAATAGAAATAAAATTGTGTTGAAGAGAGGTAATTCTCACTGGGACTTAAAAAAAGGTTTAATCAATATAATATGTATCAATTCGTAAAGAACAGACGAAACTGCCATCAAAGCTCAGCCATTAAATTTAATTTTAAGTATCAGGATGGGAGAAAAATAAAATCTTGACTGTGACCGCGACTAATCCGTCAGAGTCGACTCCGTAGTCCAGTAAGACTTTCATCCATTATTGCCAAAAAAACGTTATATAATTTTTTCTGTACAGATAAAAATTGGTAAAAGGTCTAGATTTTCAAAATTAAATATATAGTTAGTTTTCTTATTAAAATGGCTACTCGGGGGGGTTGGAATACAAAAATCATCATTATTTTATTCTTTGTCCATCTCCAACGAGAAGTCGTGCAACTTCTTTCGGTGTTAGTGTGTCCATATCTTTGTTAATGGTATTAATGGCGAAGGTGTGCGTGTGTGTGTGTGTGTGTGTCTGTGCTTATCGATTGTCGCCCTTACGCGTGTCCTCTGGCGGAGACGCTTGTCTGAGCTCCCCGCGTGAATGGCGAGGAACGGTCGTACGTCACGCCTGTCTTCAGCAACCGCCATCTGTCTTCTCAGCTCAGAACCCTCTACCAGGATTATGATGCACTCTGCTCGGGGCGTGGCGCGTCTGTGAAAAATTGCACCTCCGAGTCGGACCAGGAAGGTTCTCTCATTGTGCTAATCCCTGAGCCACTCCGCGGATCTGCTAATGACGTTACACCCTTTGTGTTATAATCGACTATTAATTCACGGCTGCTGTACTGTTACGTTATGACCTTACAGTCTCTGGCCAGCCCTTTTTTTCTCTCTCCCCCCCCCCCCCCCAACTAAAAGAACTGTAGTTCACATCAGGCGAGGTTCTTTCTCTGGGAAATGTTTCTGAAAACACGCCCTTCGTATCAAGACTGCCACTGTTGCATTTCTTTTAGAAACTTCTGTATTTTAGTTTCGTAACATATCCCCCTTTATCAGTTATATTACAATAGTTGAGAACAGTATTTAAATATGCCTGGAAGTTTAATTTGTATAAAGAGGTATCAGTAGACAACATGGATGCCAACTTTGGCGTTGCTCAGGGGACTTATTTGGGCCCACCACCGTTCATTCTACACTTTAATGAGTGACCAAAGAGAGTACACAATTTTTAAAATACATGCATTTGGCAATGTTACTCTGGTATTATTTTCTGGCTGTAATATTAATGATGTGATAAATATTGTGAATAGAGCAGTAGAAGCAGTTTTCTCAACGGTTAAAATAAAATGGTATGAAATGTATTTACAACTAAAAATTTATGGTATTAATGGTGAAGGTGTGTGTGTGTGTGTGTGTGTGTGTGTGTGAGAGAGAGAGAGAGAGAGAGAGAGAGAGAGAGACAGAGACAGAGAGTGAATCAGAAAAATTCCTAAATCATAATGAAGAAGTGCTTTTAAGCAATATAATGGCAGTGTAATAGAAGCTGTAGATACTTTTAAGCATTTAAGTCGAATAATTGACAAAAAAATAAATTTTAAAGACTATGTATACTATTTATTAACAAAAACTAGGGAAGAAATTAGGAATTCTGGGTAGGTTAAGGAATTTACTGCCTCTTAGGAGGATCAAGAAGATCTGAACGGACTGAAAATGGTTGTAAATAGAGGTTAAAGGCATATTTTAAAAGGTAATAAACAGAAATAATAGAAATTCAGAGAGCGATATAATTTATTAGTGTGAAATATAGTATATATTGTAACTACATGCTATCTAATAAATAAAACAGACCGTTTGTTTGTGTGTATGTTCCACATACAAATGAACACCCGTGGAGAAAATTTGACCAAATTTCGTAGACGTATTCCTTTTGAACCGGAAATAAACACTGTAGGGGTAAAACACATCTACCACCCCAAGGGGCGAGAGTCACAATTTTTAAACGCCCAATATTTGCGTCGTATAAATATGTTTCGGGGTTAATGAGTTTGATAGTGAATCTCCCGATGTTTTTTGGTGCATAATTTCTACCCCTTTCGACATGGGAAGGGAGCCCCCCTTAGGGTTGGGGTGGTGTGGCGTTACATAAAAATATAACTCTGAAAACAGCCGTGATTGATGTCAAATCTGGGGTTATGGATGTCGCCGAGTTTAATTATGATAACCCGGCCAACGCCGTCACACACATATAGTTGATTTATGAATTGGAAAACTGAAAATGTGAGGAGTACTAAAGAGTTTTCGTGCAGGATATAGAAATAAAACTAGGGATAAGATCCCCATTTTTGATAAAGGTCTTCGCAGTGATGTTGTAAATAAGAGGGCGATTATAGAACTAAAAGAAAAAATATGTGTTAAGTTCTCTTTTGGTTCAGACACATTAGGCTAAAAGCTATTTTTGTCAAACAAAAATTAAGTAAAAAGCAGATTAAAAAATACTAAAACACATTTAAATAAATAACAGAATAAGTTTGAAATATTTTAAAATGTACACAGTTGAAATAGATAAAAAATGTTATGAATATTACAACGTAAGGGTTGAACAATCTTATAAGAAAAAAAGGTAGATACAAACTTAAGAATATAAGGTGGTAAAAATCATTTTTAAGAAGGAACAAACTAATAGAAGTTATGAAAAAGATCCTATTTCCAGGAGAGAAAAAGACTCACGCCGGGTTTATGTTTGAAGAATTTATTTTTATAAGAACAGGTTTTCCAAAAATGATTATTTCCTGCTTCAGAATGACGCCATTAAATTAAATTGGTACTTGTATTTTTGGGACACCCTGTACTAACATCATTTAAATGTAAGTATATACCCAAACTGATATTTTTAAAAGTTTTTGAATTAATAAAGCAATTGATGACACTTTTTATTTTTTTATTTAAATTGAAACGACGTTTCGATACCTTTCTGTATAATCTTCAGATATTTCCCTAAGTTGTTGTTTTTTTGTCTACATTTGTTTACTTTGTACAACTATACCATAAATTCAATCATCTTTAAATACCTCATTTTTAGGAAAATACCTGAAGAGGAAGCAAAAGGGTATCGAAACGTCGTTAAATTAAAAAATAAAAATTGTCTATATAAGGTCACCAATTGTTTTAATAACTATCATATATTTAATATTTATTTGGGAAACCGACTAATGACGGTATTGGGCAGTTTATACAATCAAATTAATTATTAAGGTGTCGACTATTTCAGATTAGTTTTATTTTCACCAATTTTCCCTAATTAGGCTCCGAAACGTAGGGTTTTTTTTTGGTTAAGTTTGTTTTTATTCCAATGTAAATGCAGTGGTATTTCTCTGAAGAACTGACAGTTTTTTTACGGCTTATCCACTCCTTGTGACGTAATTAGTATTGTATTACGTTATACGTCATGGAAATAATATTATGGCACTCCAAAGACTTCTGTGTTTTTTTTTATCGTGATTATTGTTTAAGTGCACTTACGCCTTTCCTTGACACTATTGTATTTATCGCAGAGTGTTCTAATCAGAAGAAGGAATGGCAATTTCTGTAAAAAAAACGGATAAGAGAAATTTACATTTTAAAATGTTGCGTGATCATCACGTTTTAAAATTTTAAACGAGCCACCTTATTAGGTCTAATATTGAATGTTTGGTCCGTTTATGAATCAATCTGCTATAAATTACTTACGGTTCCAAATTAATATTAAAAAATATTTTCACGCTGTGTTGGCCTGTAATAGTTACCGCTTTATCTTTCTATTTCTCAGTGATTTATATATATATATATATATATATATATATATATATATATATATATATTTGTCTGCCATTAATTTTATTTTGGGACGACACACTGTGTTTCTTTCCGGATCGGAAGGAATATGTATGCACATTTAGGAAGAAATTTGTGGACGCGTTTAAATATCCTTGTAGGAACATACATGAACATGAACGTACATAACCGAATGTCCATGCTATTCCCAGGGAGCTCTGGCGGGGTCTACCTTTGGGGATGCCTTCACAACTCTCTGGTTCTTTGAACTAAGGTTCCCACAAGCCGAGGCACCTCGGCATGTTTTGAGTGGTGTATGTTCCGGGGTCACAGACCTTGGGGCATACGGTAAGAGTTGTCCGCTATTCCTATTGGAATAGTCGGCCAGCTGCCTCCTAAACTGGCCAAGGCATGGCGAGGGGTAAGCTGCGACCCCACAGCAAACTCCTTTCCAGCTATCGGAAGGGCGTGGGACAAGTACCACACATGCCCGTCCTATCTGATTCAGGTTTTATAGGGTTTGTCCTGCATTACTTTTAGGCGAATGCCGGGTAGGATCCTTAAAACATAGCCCGGGGGCCCCTAGTTAACCCTTGGCTACCTTCCTCCACCCTTCCGCATCCCCTCTTTCAAATCCCTTTCCTATATATTGTGGATTACCCTATTCATAACCTGTCTACACCTAAAAAAATTTGTATTATTTATTCTATTACCAATTTTTACCTGCATAAGTGTCTGAAGAAAGTCGTCTTGAAGTAAATAAATTTAGGTTAAACCTCATTGGTAGTGACATGTTTTCGCTTTAATTAATTGAATTAAATAAAACATTTTAAATATTTAAAGTTAAGTGTAGTGAGGTTTTTAAACAGTGCATAAGTCAGTATTTCTTTTTCAGGATAATCTTACTAAAGACAATAAGATAGCCAATTCCGACAAAAAGTGATAACATTAATAAATTCCCCCACAACGTTTCCGGGATTCTTGTACCTTTCCTCAGGTATTACGAAGAGCCTAGAGAGACACAAGTGTACTCGTCAGTTGACAAAACTCTAAAGCGACGAAAACGCAACGACAATGAGAGAGCCGAAGGATAACAATAATGGAGCAACGACAATGAGAAAACAGAAGGTTCAGCGAAATAATACGGGACCGTAGCAATTGTTGAGTTTCATAGCGTCTGTTTGTACATTAATAGCTGTGATTTTTATTTAATGTGAAGCATCTCTGGAATTGTACCTGGTGTCAATGTTTAAAATATTAGCATTTTGCCAATCAAATGTGTGTTTAGAATTGATGATATGTTTGGAGACTACAGAATGTCTTTGATATTAGACTCATGTTCCTTGATACGTGTATTGAGGGAACGTTTTGTTCGTCCTATGTAGCAAGAATTACAATTAGAGCATGAGATTTTGTAAACAACACACAATGTTTGCTGTGGGTGTAAAGTGGGTCCTTGTGGTGTTTCATCAAGTAGGGAAGGGTATTAGTGGATCTGTAGATGATGGATATTTGGATAAATTTGTGGATAATGGATTATTACAGTCAGAGTAATTTCATACTTACATAGATTTTTGTATCTGTGTTATTGATAAGTTTGAAACAACGCTGTGACGTAACCTCCTTAGAAAACTATTTTGTGAGTCTATTAATCTAGAGAACCAGGACGTATATTTTTTTGCAGTACCGACTACGGTAGAAACTGCGCAGAAACCAGTTTCTGCGGGGGCGGACGGCTCAAGAGGCGGCTTGTAGCGACACGTGTGTCGAGATGTCGACTTGGCCTCTATCGATCTGCAGTGGCCAACAGATTGCGAGCTCCATCCAGAGCGGATCGAGGCTTTATTGCTTTCTTGTCAGGTCACATAAATAATGGAAGCCCTTACCGGAAAGTTTGTCCGCCTCACTCGCGTCCGTCCTCTTACGATTACTCAACTTATTAATCGCAGCACTACCCGAGACAACGTCTTGTAATTGTTACCGAAGTTTCTTATTAAAAATACGTCCGTTACTTTCTAATCAAAGCTCCCAATTATGAGGAAGGATTCGGTGTTCTCGTTCAAAAAGTGCGACTATCAACATAATTATAATTCGACCGCGATATAAATAGTTATTTGTTGAGCAGGTTGTAACTAATTACACTAACTGTATAATTAGATGGAATAGAAACTTTCGAGACCAAAAAAAAATTATATATGTTCGTTTAGACGTGTTTTGAAAGTGACGTAATTTTTTTATTTAAAGATAAACGATTGTATTAAAATGAAAATTAATAACATGAAAGATAGTCAAATACAGACAAAAGAAGTGATAATATAAATACAACACAACGTTTCTGGAAGCCTTATTCCTTTCTTCAGGTGCAGGAAAAAAAAAGAGCCTAGAGAGAGACACAACTGCACGAGACCGTTGAGAAATATCAAAAGCTTTTTTAAAAACTAATTAGTGCAGTTGCGTCTCTCTAGGCTCCTGAACTTTTTTTGGACTTGAAGAAAGGAACAAGGCTTCCAGAAACGTTGTGTTGTATTTATATTATCTTTTATTTTGTCTGTATTTGGCTGTCTTTCTTATTATTAATAAATGTTTATACGTTTTACATTATAACTAATTACAGTAATTGTATAATTAGATGTAATGGAGACTTCATATAGCATCAGTCATTGTCATGACGTTCACGGAGTTGTTTTCGAAGTGACGTCATCTTTAATCAAAGGAAATGGGTGATGGTTATATGTCGTGTGTTATAACTAATTACACTAATTTTATAATTAGCTGAAATTGAGACCTCATATAACGATAGTCAAGACCACACAAATATATATTTGTCGTTTACACGTCCAAAATGTGGTTATGGTTGTGACGTCATCTTTGGTTAAAAGATAAATGGATAAATGATTACATGCTGTCGGTTATAACTAATTACAGTAATCCTGTAATTAGTTGGAATACAGGACTCGTATAGCGACGGTTCAGTCCAAAAAAATATATATTTGTCGTTTACACGTCCAAAGGGTTGTTATGGTTGTGACGTCATCTTTGGATAAAAGATAAATGATTAAAAGTTTTCAAATAATGACTAATTCCAGTATTCATCGATTTAGCTGGAAAGTTTCAAACAAGTTTAGAATTATTTTCAAAGCCGAAAATCAGAAGTAATTTTTTTTTATAAATTACATAATAGTTAAAATTAGACTAAATAAAAGTAATATGTTTCCAGACCCAAAATGTCACAAATAATTCTTGAAAATATATTTTGTCTTTAGTTTTAGGTAATCTGGAAGTTACAAATTAAGTAATAATAGTGTTGCACCTGAGGAGGTCACAAATGATGATATGAAACGTTGTGTGGTTAATTAATTAAACCCACCTGACTTAATTAGTCATAAACCATTACGTATATTAACGACTATAAAAATTACCAATTAGATCAAAAATGAATTGAATAATCATAAAGACATTAACGCATTATTAATTGAAAAAAATTGTGTTTATAATTATTTTCATTATTTTTGGACTGTTTTTTGGGGTATTTAATAAGACATTTTTTTTTAGAAAATTCACCTCATGTGTGTTTAGAATCAAATATATTTGTTAGATTTTTTTTATTAATTTTTTTTTTACCTACAAGCTCGGCTGTTGGTGAATTTATTCGGCGATTAATTAACGGTCATTATTATATATATATGTTAGCAGGATAAATTATTTCTGTATTTTTAAATTCCCCGAGTCATTTTATAAACAAACTGCACTTGTATTAAATGTGATTTAACACACTACTACTTCGGCTACGATCAAAACATTATCAGAATTTTCCTGCGGTCACTCGTGTACGTTAGTTGGCTCTCGCCCCAAAGGGGCGTTATTCGTTGCAACACTGTTTAAAATAATTACAGTGACATTGGAGCATTTAATTAATCACTTGTAGGTGTTCCAGAAACCGTCTACATTAGTCAAGGTAATAAAGGTCTGGAGTCAATTGACAAGCTCGCACTGCGTAATGAGTCCGTGTGCATTCGGGAATATTCGTGTAAGCTCGGGGAACTTCGGAATACATGGATTAATATTTTATATGCTATCATACTGATGAGGGAGCTGAGCCTGTGAGGAAGGTGGGGGGGGGGGGGAGGGGGGTTGGGAGAGTGCGAATGCAACTTTGTGACGTCACCTGAAGGAGATTGGCTCCAAATTTATTACAAGCACTTCTTAGAGTATATTAACCGCCAGTTGGGAAGCAACGGGGCCTGCCAACAAATATATGTATATCATATCTACTGCTGTGCAAACAAAACGAGCAGCCTATTGCGATAGGACAAGAAGGTTATACATTCACTACTTACTCGTAGATAAAGGCAACAGACAATAAGCACTTGTAACAGATAACCGCTCAACGTGAGTGATAATTAACAAGTTTATTTGCAAGGGAACATAAATCAGGAATGCGCCGTAGATAACTCGAATAATTTTGGTGAGAATCGCGGGTGGCTGATTCATCACTGTTGCATCGACTCACACCCACGTTGCACCCGGGTTATTACTTGTCGTATGAGAACGTTAATACTTGTGTTTTACAACTCATCGACGACGGAAAGCAGCCATCTATAGCTATAAGTCGTTGTGGGGCCTCTACGGCTTTACTGTTACGACACTCGTGTCCGAATGACTCTAATGGCGTGTTGACGAGCGATAGGTTCTTTTCTTAACCATTAAATGCTATCCACTGGGCAAATGAAAAAGCGACAAAATCAGTTCTAATAATGGCCACCAACTATGTACATACTCGTAAAAATGAATGTATGCATGTTCCACACACACTCTTAAACGTATTAAGGGAATTTCACTCTCCGAATGACTCTAGTGGCGTGTGAACGAACTATAGGTTTATCTGCTTACCCCCACTCCTGATTACCGCTGTCGATTTGCGACCTAGGTAAATTATGAAGCAAGTAAACTAATTATAAACTGGTATCGTCAGCCTGCGAGGGATGTTCTCTCGCAGGCAGAACCTTGTAAGAGAGATACGAAGAGGCTACCTTTGGGGATGCCTTTTCCTAACTAAGGTTCCCACAAGCCGAAGCACCTCGGCCTGTACTGAGAGGTGTATGTTCCGGGGTCACAGACCTTGGGCATAGGGTAAGAGTTGTCCGCTATTCCCATTGGAATAGTCGGCCAGCTGCATCCTAAACTGGTCGAGGCACGGAGAAGGGAATGCTGCGTCCCCACAGAAAACTCCTCTCCCGCTATCAGAAGGGCGTGGGACATGTACCCAATGCCCGACCTACCTGATGCAGGTTTTTCTAGGGTTTTCCCTGCATTACTTTTAGGCGAATGCCGGGTAGGATCCTTAAACCATAGCCCGGGGGCCCTAGTTAACCCTTGGCTACCTTCCTCTACCCTTCCGCATCCCCTCCTTTCAAATCCCTTCCTATGCTATTGAAGGGTAGTTGCCGCCATGTGGATTACCCTCATGTAGCCTGTTACCCTAAAAAAGAATTTTAATAATTAAAAATTCACAATCGTACCCACGTTGGGCGCCAAATTTAAGTTTGTAAATAAAAACGATCCTCATACATTCTAGAACAAATTTTAATTGTTCACTATATGACGAGGTAAGGTAGATGAGAGGGAATCTTTGGCAACCAGAAGAAAGACTTTTTGCTCTATTTAAATCATTCACAGCGAGCAAACAAAGCGTTGAAGTTAACACAGGGTTCGCCTAAGAATAAAACCGACTTATTCAGGGAGAAGTTATCATAAATTTAAAATAAAAACGAGACCGCAAACAACAAATAGCGAACGTAGAGGAACTTTCAATTTTTAGTCAGATTGAATAAAGTCTTCTTGGGCTTCTAACCGATTAAACAACTATATTCGCGACGTTTCGATGACGTTCACTGCCATGGTATAGCAACATTTCGTTTATTCAATCACTACACCGAGGCAAAACTATATTCTTTAATCAGATTGTTAAAGTAAGGAATGTAGTCTTTCGAGATGTAGAGAGTGAATAATGTCTTCCAGCAAAACTCGAAGTTGATGGCAGTGAACGTCGTCGAAACGTACCGAATACCAATTCTGTTAGAAGGCCGAGAAGACTTTGTTCAGATTGTTAAAGTGATTAGAATAATTTATCTGTAGCACTCTTTTAGAAGACAATTTTACAGCAAACACAATATATTCATGAAGTGAAGTAAGTAATTGTTTTACCCTTTAAAATTAACGATAATCATATAAAAGGGATGGAGTATAGTTTCTTTCCTTCTGTTTTAAGTAAAGTGTTGAGATAAATAAAGAGTGTTGCGATAAACTATTCTAATCACTATAATGATTTGATTAAAAATTGAAAGTTTCTCTACGTTCGTTTTTCGGGGTCTTTGACGTGTACTTTTTAGTATTGAGTTTTGTCAAGTGACGAGTGCAGTTGTGTCGCTCTAGCCTCTTCTTAGCACCTGCAGAAAGGGGACAAGGATCCCGGAAACGTTGTGTGGTATTTATATTACCACTTATTTTGTCTGTATTGGTATCTCTTTATTATTATTAATTTTCAAACTGAAGTGTTAAGGAGCATGGAAAAATTTCAGGACATTTTATGGAAAACCAGAGTGTTGTTTTTATTTTTATCACTATAAATTTTAATATTATTTCTCAGATGACACCGGTATTTATTTCGTTCGCTGGAAATTACATATATGCTTTAAACCATTTGCGTGTCTGGTTAGGAATAGGGATTTTTATTTCAGGGGCTGTGATATTTAGAAGTTGAATTTCGATATTTTCTGAGAATGGCGAAATTTGAATCGTGATAATTTTTTTTTGTGGTATCGGATAAGAGGGACGGATACGTTCTGTGGGGGTGGAGGAGGAGGAGGAGGAGGGCACCTGCCACGACGCTGGAAAGCCGATGCCGACGGACGTGACTGCTGCTCCAAGTAGGCGATTTCGCTCGCCGAGTTTAATTCTCGAGTGCAAATAAAAGCAATTCTCCAGGATTAGCTTCGGTGGTGGAACCCAATCCAGGCGGTGTCATTACGGTAGAAGCCTCGTGGGTCCTGGGGACGCACGTCTCACACGAGCCTAATTACACATAGTGTCCGCCATTGCGTCTGTGTACACAAGGCTCGCGTGTACGTTCCCTGTCTACCACAATCAGCCACTTCTGACACGAAGACGACTTCAACGGCGAGATTGACGAAATTATATATATATATATATATATATATATATGTATATATATAAGAGAAAGGCTGATTTATATTTGCCACAACAGGCAACTGGATTTTTTTTAGGGTAACAGGCTACATGAGGGTAATCCACATGGTGGCAACACCCCTTTAATAGCATAGGAAGGGATTTGAAAGGGGGGATGCGGAAGGGTAGAGGAAGGTAGCCAAGAGTTAACTAGGGCCCCCGGACTATGGTTTAAGGACCCTACCCGGCATTCGCCTAAAAGAAATGCAGGAAAAACCCCAAAAATACCTACATCAGGTAGGTCGAGCATTGGGTACTTGTCCCACGCCATTCCGATAGCGGCTTTTCGTCGCCTTTATTTTCATCTTACTTCCATTTCCGACCGTATGTTAAATTTTATTTTCGAGTTTGACTTCAATAATATTTGCGTTTTGAACGTTTTTTTTACCATTATTAATTAGAAGTTTTAATTTAACGTCTGTTTTGATTTAATAAAATAATTGATGACCTTATACAGTCACTTTTTATATATTTATTAATATTGTATCGACGTTGTAGTATAAATAAAAAATAAAAAGTGCGTGTATAAGGTCATCAATTGTTTTATTCATTATTAATAAGATTATGTGTGCTCCATAAAATCAGAATCAATTTCATTAATGAAATGTATTGATAATAATGTACGATGAATATAATTCACATCCTTTATATTTTACAAATCTCTATTGTAAGTAACTTCAATAAAAAATAAATGAATAATTAATAATGTAAAAATAATGAAAGATTATTAATCTAAAATTAATGAAAAACTAATGATCTAAAAGTAATGAAAAATTAACAACCCTAAAGTTATTCATAATTATTAACCTATACCTACTCAAATACAGATAATCTAAAACTAATCAAAAATTAATAACCAAAAAGTTATGAAAAATATATAATCAAGAACTAATTACATACAAAAAAAAATAAAACTAATTAAAAATTAACAATTATAAACTAATGAATAATTTTTAATGTAATAATAATAATAACAGAATAATATTATTTATTACTTAATGCCCGTCACCGAATTGTTAATCAAAACTGAGAACATTTGTGGTCCGATTACTGTACCTTGGGGTGTCGCCTTCACGTAATTGAAACAGCATCCGATAATTCTCTATTTACCGTAGCTCTGACCTTACGAACTTTGAGTTTAATCCAGAAGGTTTTCGGATTTTTCTCAATTAATTAGCAGTAGTTCTGCAAGAAAGTTCCGCAAATATATATATGGTTCAATTTGGTGATTTTTAAAATTAATTCATTTAAAAACGAAATATTAAATATTATAGGTCAAACAATACGAAATCCACAATTCTAATTTAATGATGAGGACGAGGATTTTCAATTTAAATAAATTTTCTACGACTCAGTGGTTTTAATTACAAAGTTCTAGATTTTCTCAGGGATTTTTGTGCAACTTAAAAATTCTGGGGTGGGTCATAATTAAACACAATTCTCCAGTATTCTCCATCAACGTATTTTGACGAAGCTGATCTCTTATTTCGTTATTTGTTTCCCCGATCATTCTTGGAGTTCTCTCGGAGTCAATTCGCAGTCACGAAGAACTCAAGTGACGTGATACGCTGATGCAGGTTTTTCTAGGGTTTTCCCTGCATCACTTTTAGGCGAATTGCCGGGTAGGATCCTTAAACCATAGCCCGGGGGCCCTAGTTAACCCTTGGCTACCTTCCTCTACCCTTCCGCATCCCCCCTTTCAGATCCCTTCCTATGCTATTAAAGGGGAGTTGCCACCATGTGGATTACCGTCATGTAGCCTGTTGCCCTAAAAAAATTATGTAAGAATGATGTTTACGATAAATAGAAAATGTTTTAATACGGAAGCTGAAAACTTAATTCTAACAAGTAGTTGTAAATATCTGGAAATATTATTTTAAAAATTGTTCTATTTAATGTCAATTATAAGTTAATAATTAATTAGAGGAAAAAAAGGCCCATAAATACTGATCGGTGTTTCTCTTATTAGTTGTTAATATTTTTTCTAATTAATACTATTTTAGGCACACGTTACGAATGAACTAATGTGTTTATGGAACTACAGTCACACCAAAGTCAATCTCTTATATAAAAAAAACTATTTCTTATATACGTGTCATTACTTCACCCTTGTCCTATAGGGGCGTAGCCAGTTGTATATTTATATTATTATTATAACATTCAATTTCTTATTTTAATACGAAATGTCGTTTGTTTTCTCTACATTCTGGAATACAATAATTCCCCTTTGATATTAACTATGTGATAAATTGAATATGTTATCGATTCTGCGTCAAAAATGTTTTCTTCTATTGTTTACGTCATCCGGTTGTCGTTACACAACCATTCGATCTTCACAGGTGATAAAAAAAATCATCAGTCATGGAGTAATGCACGTTGCCTAATTTCCTAGGAGCTCTGTAAGTTCCATGCGTTTACATTCGCCCTCCAAATGTGGAAGCAACGGAAACACAGTTTAACGTGTGTGTGTGTGAAATAAATGTTATCTCTGTTGCTGTGTGGAATGACGAGTTGCTACTACGATTTAATATGGCGACTGATTAGGTTGTTAGAAAAGCAATCGGGGAAATATGCTGGTCTGGAATCACGGGAAACGGAATGGAAATACGAATATCCGCCATGCTTTTATTTTAAGTGTTTGTATGTTGGTTCTTTCAAAGCTCCATCTAGTCATCTTGGCTTACATTGGGTTAATTAAAAATCTTTGTTTGCTCTTATGTGTCGTTGGCGTTTAAGCTCGCCATTTTTTATAGTCTCTACTAAGTTAGGATTTTTTATATACTAAATCATTTCATTTTTTTATCCTTATATATATATATATATATATATATATATATATATATATATATAATTCTCAGAACTTTAATTATTGGACAGTACGATGATGAAAATAATAAATCAGTAATTTACAATAACATAAATAAATAAACAAACGGCCGTGAGTCACAAAATTGTTTATTAACGAACAAAAATTAAATAAACGACGTTTCGTCCGTTTTAAGGACTTCATCAGGTTTTAAAATTTGTGCATAAATGATGTAAAAAATATTTGAGGGTAGATTTTACGGCCCTGATTGTTGCAACCGAAATTATTTATACATAAATTAATAAACGTGAAAGAGATCCTTTGAAAACTGGACGAATGGACACTATATTTAATTTTTTTTGTTTATAGACAGCATTATTATTATTATTAATTAACAAGAAAAATAGCCAAAATACAGACAAAGATGTGATGGTATAAATACCACAAAACGTTTCTGGAAATCTTGTCCCTTTCTTCAGGTGCTTTTAAGTTTGTCCACTGTGCACAAAAGTTAGTTGACAAAATTCAAAAGCGAAGAAAACGCAACGACAATGGGAAATCACAAGTGTTAGCGTAACAATGAGGGAGCAACGACAGTGGGAAATCAGACATAACATATTTTTTACAATTTTTATACGTAAATTATTATACCAGAAGAGGTCCTAAAAAGTACGAAACGTCATTTAATTTAATTTTGGTTAATAAACAATTTTCTGAATCACGACAGTTTATTTTATTTATTTATATTATTGTAAATGCCAGATATATTATTTTCATCGTCATTATACTGTCCATTATTTAAATTTCTCGTAATTTTATATAAATTAATAAACGACGTTTAGCCCATTTTGTAGGGACCTCTTCAGGAAAAATAATTTATTGCTCTCTTATTGTTGCGTTAACAGTTCTGCTTTGCCATTGTGGTTGAGTTTTCTTCGCTTTTGAGTCAACTGTGCGGTTGTGTCGCTCTATACTCTTAAGTTTTTTTTAGTTTTCTTAACACCTGAAGAAAGGAACAAGATGTGTGGTATTTATATCGACACTTCTTTTTACTGTATTCCTGTATTCCTTCGTCGTAAAATAGAGAAACAGAAATCTAAGCAAATTTTAATTAAAAAATGCAGAAGTTTCAACGCGGATTAGGCGTCTTTTTTATACATTTTCTTAAGTTTCTGTTTCTCTACTTTTTAAGTTTTTCTGTACGAAGGTCGTATTTATAGTATTCTTATTTTTAAAAGTCCTAAACTTCTGTGTTAACAAACAGTTGTTTTATCTGCACAAGTGTTGAATGTGTTGCTAATAATAACAACTACTTATTTCACAACTTGCTTAGTCTCTGATGGTCTTTCCTGCTTTTTTGTTCGTTTCTTTCACGTACGAGGGCCTGGAGTTTGCAGATTCTTCGTCGCTCTGTCTCGTGACGTCACTTGTCCCTCGTTTGTGGTTTTTCGTGTGTCAGGTTTTGCATTTATTATTGTGTGACGTGTAATTCTATATTTTATGATAGTTAATTCTCTAACCATTAATTTTTTACCAAAGCGAATTGAATTTTTTTGAGTACTGTAAATATTATATTATAACCTAAGTACAGTTAAAGAATTACTATTTTTGTTATTATTAATATATTTTATTTATGTTGGACAGGAAAATTTGAGTTCCCGAATTTTAGTATTATGTTTACTTCTAATTATGTATAATTACAGCATCCAATTATTACATTGTAATTTTATGTAGACGTGTCCTATTTCCTCATACGAGGACTAGTGGAATCAAATAAATCAAACCAAATCAATTATCTGACCCAATGCTGTTTGTTTACTTTCTACTGGAGACTCATACCACGACGTCATACCAGAAATGTTGCACTGAAATGTGTTTGTATTGATTAGTACGTGACGCCGTGGACCCCGTAGCTTATTAAGTGTAATAATGTTATGCGTATATACGTATTTCTTTATATTATTTTACTGTAAACGTCATTTTTTTATTTCTTCGGTCGGGGAAAAAAAATAACACTGCGGTGAACCACGACGACGTGGAAAATCAGCGGATCCTTTGCTGTCCTCCCCCGGTAAACACACACACGCTTACAACGAACAGCAGCAGCAATGCTTGTTACTGCTGCGTCCTTTACCGTACAAGCACGAGGACAGAGTGGATTATTATTGTTGCAGAGCTGGCGGCGTGTTGCCGTTACAAAGGTGGCGGCGATCAGAGCAGCACACCGACAAAACACAGGACAGAGAGAGAGAGAGAGAGTAAAAGAGAATGTGGAGAGAGAGAGAGAGATAGAAAGCCGATTCATTAGCGGTGCAGGAGGCTGACAGCGCCGAGGGAAGTACATTCCGTTTAAGTTGACGACCAGTCCGTCTCTGTGTTCAATAGCGTATTTTTTTAATTGAACGGGGGGGTTGGGGGTATTTTTTGATGCGGTGACCGGCTCGCCGCCCCCATCACTCACGCGGCCCCCGCTACACGGCTTTCTACTTAGCGCAGGAGGGGGAGGGCGGAGGGGAGGGATCCCTAATTGCCTGCGAGAGCGCCGCCAGCCCCGCCTGATTAGTCCCAGACATTATCCGGGCCTCGTGTTCCGTATTAGCCGTGTTACCTGCGAGCCTTCCAAGGCGGCAAATTGTGCCTTGTTTATTCGCTAACATGAACGCTTCTTGGCCGTTACCGGTAAAGCTGGGCCGCGACTCGCGATCCTTGTTATTCCCTCTAAACCACCTATTTTAAACCCCCAACCCTTCTGCTCTCATTTTAATTCGGTTGCCTTTTACTAGTCGAGCATTTACCTTCAACGCGGTGATACTACCAATGCCCTTTTCAACATGAGGCGACCAAGGAATATTATTTCGAAATCACTCAACTCAAAAATAAAATTGTCCTTATCCTATATTTTTATTAAAAACCTCTCATGAATTAGAAGAAGCTACACTCCTTTTTTTTCACCTGGAATTGTACAATATATTAACATCACAGTAGCAGAAATAAAAAACATTGCTTAATAAAAACGATATATTATTAACTATCTGTGTCCCGCGGCGTTGCCACGTGTACTTATTTATATAAACCCGAAAAAGTATTTAATTCTATATTAATCTTTAGTAAATAAGTGATTTAACCTAAATCTAACTGTTCCTAGTTCCCTACACAATTTCCACAGATAACAGTGCATTAATTCAACAGCTGCAAAATACACTGAATTTTACTGCATCAGTCACAACAAACATACCTCAGAATTTCTTCTTAAATATACTCCTTGAGTACTGCAGGATATAATTGTCCCTCAGTCTTCAGAAATTACGAAAGATTAAATTCTTAACTAGATTCACAATGTAAACCAATAGCCGCCATATTGGAGTCACTAAACATGGCGACGAAAATTAACTTACATTTTCCGCAAGGATCGTAAAGTATTTCGTATTGTTTTTTATTACCATTCGATGGAGTATTGCAGGATAAAATTATAATTTTTATTCAGTGAAATTATTTCTGCTTTATTTCATTACGGAAAAAGGAACTAGTCGCGTAGTAACGTCCGTGAAGCTCCTGACGACGATCTATTTTAAAATATTATTTTAATTTAATTTACATTGAAATAAAAATTTAATGTGACTGTATTAAAAAAACTGGTTTAATAATATATTATATTATTAAAAACAATTTATAAACAAACAACAGCCAATTTGAAGTCAGAAAAAGTATATATTTATTTATGGAAAATTATACTACGTTTCGTCTCTAACTTTTGCGACCTCTTCAGGTTGAAGTTTAACAAAATTTTGATAGTGAAGTTATTCTCCCTTGACTGCCACGGCAGTCTATCAAAATTGAGTTAAACTTCAACCTGAAAAGGTCGCAAAAGTTAGCGACGAAACGTAGTTCAATTTTCCAATATAAATATATACTTTTTCTGACTTCAAATTGGCTGTTGTTTATTTATTAGTTGTCTCCATAGTCTGGATATATATATAATTATTAAATAAAAACATTTTATAGAAAATATAAATGGAGAATAAAATCAACATCAGACAGTTTTTTTTTACCTTCGTGAAATTAATTTTTATATTTATTTTCCACCCTAGGTACAAAATGTCGAAAATCTATTAACAATATGATGACTGGATAATATCTGACATTGATTTAACTTTTTTTCAAATGTTTAATTCGTGTTACTGTGGTGTAACGTGATCAGAGATTAACACAAACAATAGTTGGATAAGATGAGACCATAGAAGTTACTTTCCTTCTAAGACGTTGAACTTTTGTATCATTTAATATAATAAAATTTAAAATGCATGGTCTGGCTTCAACAAAAGAACAAAAAACATCTAAAAGCCGTTACTACAGGGTGTCCCAAAAGTACGTTAGTATTTAATTAGTTGATTAAGTTTTGAAACGCACAAAAAATAATTATCAGACACCCTGTAACCCACAAAAATAATTATTTAAGCATTAACAATCTTCACTGATTTTAAAATTAAAAAGGAAGAAATGTTCGATTTCACAGAAAGTAAATTCTAAGAGTCTATTTCTGTCTAAGTAATCTCTATGACCTCAGAGATATTTAATTCTTTCTCGTTTTCTTCTGATATATTTCAACCCTTACGGTGTAATATTCATAAGTCTTCATGTATATATAGTAATGTCAATTAATTAAGCCATTAATAGTTTTTAAATAATTTGAATTGTTAGCGAAAAATTTGAATTATAGCGAGAGCGAGCAAAGCGAAAATGAGTGGCGAGCTCTGTTCCTATTATTGAGGGTTCGGAATGGCGATTACGGGCACAAAAGTATCGGCAGTCTTCAGTCTACCACGAGAGGAGAGACATTGTAAAAGTTGTTGACGTCTACGGTCAGCCACGAAAGGAGAGACATTTTAAAAGTAAATCGTCACCGAGCTACTTAGAAGTTTTCAATCCAAACCGATAAATAATGCGGTAAAAAGCTACAATCTGCAACTCATAAGAGTCCTGTAAGCAAGAAGTTAGTTGGACCGAGTAGATGTGCCAACAATTAGCCAACGGAAGCAAGGGTTTGCTTCATTATAAAAAACTTGAACATTTTCATGCTGAAGGAAACGACATCAGATAGCTGACCAATTAGGAGGATCATCCGAGTTTCTGGGAGCCTAGTAACTTCATAAGTGTAGAATCTGTGAGAAAAATTAGAATCTGTGTAAATATTTTGCAATATAGTGTACTTTTGAAGCGCTAAAAGAATGCTGGTACCAGCCGAACAATGCGTAAATAACCTGAACTTTAATAAAATCTGTAAACGCTAACTAAAAGGTAAAGTCAGATTTCGTTCGCTTTTCTTGTAGCTTTTCTTTCAGTTATCAGCACATTATTTTGAAGTAAATTTTAAACTGTATTGTTAATAAGATCATTCAATAATTTTCACTGTAAATCATCAAACCCAGTAAAGGCCCTGATAGATTAAGAGATTTTCATTTCACCGCTAATGAGTCGGCTTTCTATCTCTCTTTCATTTAAATAAAGCCTATCATTTTGATTATTAAATTAAAGCCTAATTGTTGATTATTACAATATATTTTTCTATTTAAAATGTGTACACTTGAAGCGTCAATCACAACCCGGTGTATACTTCACTTGTGAGACACACTGTATTGTAGTTTCACACGGGGAACACTTTCTTCACACCTCGGGGGTAAAGGTAAATGGAAATAATTTGCGCATAAGTAAATGTGAGGCAGTAAAAAAAAACAAATATTAACACTTGGAACAATATCTATGGATTCAACTAATATTTAGAAGTAATGTTTTTTATTTTGGAATATGATACTTAAAATAACCAAAGGAATAAATAAATCACGAGATAAATAAGACACTTTTACCAGACGTTTTGATGAGGATCTTTACATCAGTTGTCCTTCGAGCTGCTATAAGAATCAAAGAGAGAGAGAAAAAAGAAAAGTCGGTAAATATGAACAGAAATGTATAGAAAAACTACTACGGTAATTTGAATGTTACCAATGTTTGTGGCCCTTATTATTATTATTGAGTGATATATCTGATTAAATTACCTTTAATATCTTAGACGATGAAATTAATTACCACTTAATAATATCTTAAAGGATTAATATTAAATTTGAAAACTTGGCGACTGATGATCAAATCGATACTCGCTATTGTAATTATTAAATCGTTGGGTATTCTCAAACGTCCTACAAAAATATGCCTCACCTTTGTTTTTTTTGTAACATTTAAAACTTACTCTCTCTTTTTTTCCCCCATATTTACGTAAAATGGCTGAATGTGTACGTTGGTGCAGTCAGTGATAGTAGTATCTTTGTAGCATATTGATGTGAGGCGTCCTTGTATGTCCTTGCACTGGACACTCTTTGAAGTGTTACAAAAAAAAGGACTTCACTTAAGTAGTAACTCGAAATATTATAATTTAATTTGTTGTAATTCCAACTGGAGGTTATGTAACTCCAAATTTTCCAACTAGAGCCTTGGGTCCTTAACAATTATTTACTAATAACCTTCAGGCTATTTCATGTAATTATTATTAATTGCTCAAAATATATCAAAGGAAAATTGTGTGAATTCGGTAATGTTTGTACCCACTTTCGACAATCGAATACCAATAAGAGGTTATGTAACCCCATATTTTTAAAAATTCGACCCTGTATTCTTAACATTTGTTTATTATTATTGTTAATATTATACGCTTAAGGCTTATTTAGTAATTAAATGTGTCAAGAAATTATTTAAGATGAATAAAATACAATTAATTACAAGATATATTTATTTTTTAAAAAAAATTCTCGGAAACCATTGAGACGACTTACCTTCTAGACAGGAAACTTAATATGATGTGACAAGCCGCGACCACGTGTGAAGAATATTTTTTTAAAGACGGGTTCACAAAGCTATTATAATATAAACGTTAAAAACGCCAAAAAAATATATTATTAAATTTAACAATCACGAAGTTTCATCCATGATTGTGGGCGCCTCTTCATGTTTACAATTACAATTTAATTCAGTTATAATTTTTGATAATAAATTGTTTTTTCGGACGCTACGTGTGAAAAAAAACAACGCGTTAGTAATTTGTTAATCAAAATTTTGCTTATAAGAAATTATCACTGAATTTAATTTTAATTGTATACCTGAAGATGCGCGCCGAATCAGGGGATAGAAACTTTGTGTCTGTGTTGAATATTGTGTTTTAAATTCGATTATATATTTTTCTGATGTTTTTTTTTAACATTTGTAAGTAATTGTAAATGTTATTATAATACAAATTCTCTGGAGAGTGTTGAAGAAAAACGTAGATTTAACGAGAGAATTTTTCTTCAACACGCTCCAGAGAATTTGTATTGGCGGAGGCTACATTTGGGGATGCCTTCACATCTCTCTGAATTTTTGAACTAAGGTCCCCACATACCGAGGCACCTTAGCCTGTTTTGAGAGGTGTATGTTCCGGGGTTAAGGACCTTGGGCATACGGTAAGAGTTGTCCGCTATTCCTGTTGGAATAGTCGGCCAGCTGCCTCCTAAACCGGTCAAGAAAGCTGCGACCCTACAGCTAACCCTTCTCCCGCCATCGGAAGGCCGTGGGACAAGTACCAAATGTCCGACCTACCTGATGCAGGGTTTTCCCTGCATCACTTTTAGGCGAATTGCCGGGTAGGATCCTTAAACCATAGCCTGGGGGACCTAGTTAACCCTTGGCTGCCTTCCTCTACCCTTCCGCATCCCCCCTTTCAAATCCCTTCCTATGCTATTAAAGGGGAGTTGCCACTATGTGGATTACCCTCACGAAGCCTGTTACCCTAAAAAAAACATTGAGCTTCATTACAGGTACAACCAAAGAGATAGAGCAGGATGGAGTAAGAAGTAAGATTCTCAGAGAGATATTATATTGATATCTGAAGGGTAGTGTCTGGGTTCAGACGTCATTTTAATGACGTCATGGATGACGTTTTGTTTGTAGGATATTATGAGGAAGATAATTTCTTATTTAATAAGCGTAGTCGGGGGTTGCGAGTCATTACGCTGAGATCCACCCCCCCCCCCCACACACACACATCTGAGTGTCAGATGGCTGCGGTTCAGAGCACGTGTTTGACGAGGGATTGCAACGGGCCGCGAACCAGAGGCCCCGCAGGACAAATACGTCCGTTTCCCCTGTCCCCTTTCTCTTCGGCCTTCTCTTCGCTCGGCGGATCGATGTAACACACACGCAGAGACGCGCGGGAGCTCGCCTGGTCCATTGTTGTTTGCTTCGAGTTTACAGCTGCCTTCGCGAAGCAGGCGTATGGGGAAATGTTGTTACTCTTTTCCAGGCAAATCAAGGGAAATCTCCCCTCAACCCCCTCGACCTTAGCTGCTGCTGCCGACACGGCTCTTTTCCTCGCCAGAGGAACAAGTGTTTCGCAGAGGCGCGACAACCAACGCTGCTTCGTCGTAAACAGCTGTTGTAATGAGAATAAGTTTCACCACCACCACCACGGGGGCTCCTCCTTCCATTCATCCCTATGATTATAAATAAAAGACTCCACGAAATTAACGTTAAAATTAAAAATAACGGAACCTACAGGAAAAAATCACAAATAAAAAATATGTTCAATGGCCTGTTTTTGGAAAGGATATATTTATTTATTTATTTATTACTGACTATTATAATTTTTTATAATAAAAAAAATTACGAAAATAATTCATATTAAAACAAAATTACATTTGTAATAAAATATTTTACATAATCATTCGTAAATCAAAATCTTCTCTTTAACCAGCATAAAAAATTCAGAATCTGTTTCAGGAGCTTTCGAAAGTAAACAATATTAAAACTGAGGACCTGCGTGTGTTTTATTTGAAATCTTGAAATATCCTTTGGAACAATTTCAAGATCAGCAATACATTAATTCAGAAAATTTTAAAATCAAATAAATCAATAGCCAAAGCATTAACCAAATTGGACATTCTCATTATTTGATTTGGTTAAAGCATAATTTGCTCTGTAATTGTTGTACCGCAAACATATGTTTCAATCTAGATATTCTAGAAGGAGCTCTAAAATTCAATTTATCAAATAAATTAACACAATAAATATCGTTATTTACTAACTTAAAATATTTGAATTTTTAGAACATCGTTCAGGTTCTACAAATGTGGTTTTCAATACTGCATAAATATTTTTAGAATGGGGTCTGGCAAATGAATTCTATGAGATATGATTCTAATAATTTGTGTTGTGAAGTTCCAATTTTCTTGATAAATTTATTTATGAATGGTGACCAAACTATTGATACAAACGTCACCAACGATACATAGAATGTTTTAATAGTTATTTTGTAATGGAATAATTTAATTTTTTTTTCTAATAAAAGTATAAGTTATTAATAGGTTCAAATATCATTATTGATGCAAATCTTATTCCCAGACTCTTTCCAAGGCACAGACATCTAAATTATAAGGAAAAATCACCACGTTTATAAAGAATGTAATTAAATGTCGTAATTAAACATTCATTTAAACTAGGTTTCGACCATCTCATTTTGATTTTCATCACGTGATATGAGCTGCAAAATATCACCTGACTTTACACATACAGGATACACGTTAATGTTAAGACATTTGAAGAGGATATTAATTTTTTTTTTAAAAAAAATATTTGAGTGTATTTAATTAAAACTAGTTTAATTAACGATTACACATTAATTTTGTTCTAGTAAATCTTAATCTATATTCTTACCAACTATCTATGCATTGTTGCCTTCTAGATTTTCCTGCCCCGACATTATTAAGTGATGACGTAACACTCCGTTCTTTAATAGATTATTGGTTATAATTTTATGAGAATCGTTCCCCGTCATATCCTTCAAAATTTTGACATTTAACCAAACTAATGACTGAGGGTTAAATACAAATTAGTAGTTTCTGAGCATTTTCATACTTTAATTAAGTGTGTTCGCCTGATGAGGTCCACGACAAGTGGATGAAATATCGTGTATTATTTTATAATGCATTAATTTTTAAATTTACATGTGGCCTATAATTAATCTTAAATCATGTAAACAGACAAATTAAACTGCATTTAACCTTACTTTAGTTACTGAATTGAATAGTTCAACTAGATTTCTACTTCTTGCACAGAAAAATTGAACCTTACGAAAAAAAAAATGTACGTCCAATTACAGACTCTCGATACAAGAAAAATATTCAAATTAAAATAACGTTTCGGCACCTATTACTCCCTTCCTCAGATGGTAAGTGGACAGAAAAGTTGTGTAGGAAAAAATTAGTACTATTTGAAATTACATACGACTGTCTATGAAGAAAACTTGTTTGGTTTCCATGGTTACAAATATTATTGGTTTGTCCTACGGGTTAGATTCCATGACACTTGACGTCTTCATTTATGCACCACGTCTTTTTCTTTCGGTAAAATTCGACGAATGCTTAAATTGTATTCGTTAAACAGTAAAAAAAAGGAATTGTGTGCAAAGTTCTTATCACTCACTCTTGATAAAAATAGTTTTTGCGCATAAAAAAGTGTTCCAGATAATAAAGTCAACTTCACTTGTTATACAACCTCCTGTTGACGGAGCACGCAATCTAAATTTATGTAAGTTTATATCCTTAATTTTACCAAGTTGGGAAAGAGTATTTAATTTTTCTTTTTTTTTTCTTTTTCAATATTTATTTAAATTTTTTGGGGGGAGAGGTCTTTGCAGACATTTTCTGAGAATCCTATCTTTAAACATCTAATCTACCATTATGAAATTCCTTAGGGTTCATGAATAATTTGGTCCAATAGACGTTACTAGGATCCAAATATTAAATTTCAGTATCCGTTCCCGTCCAGTTTTATTGAACATTTGAGGCGATGAATTTGTTACGCGGAGCTGATACGAGATTTTCAGTTTTCAAAAATCGCTATGACGCGACCTACCTGATACAGGTTTTTCTAGGGTTTTCCCTGCATTTCTTTAGGCGAATGCCGGGTAGGATCCTTAAAATATAGCCCGGGGGGCCCTAGTTAACCCTTGGCTACCTTCCTCTACCCTTCCGCATCCCCCCTTTCAAATTCCTTCCCATGCTATTAAAGGGGAGTTGACAAACGTGGATTGCCCTCATGTAGCCTGTTGCCCTAAAAAAAAAGGTCCATTAGATAGTTTAAGGGTGGAAAATTTAGAGGTTTTAGAATTACTTCGGTATAGAAACGTTCACGATATTTTATAGTATTTTATTTATGTCCAAAATCACCTGAAAAATAAGGTTTAAACAAATTGGAGCTGTTTTAAGAGTTGAAATTAACGGCGAAAGGGCCGATGGACATTTATGAGCTTTATTTGTATAACATCAATTTTCTTTGTCAGATATAAATTAAAGAACTGAGAAATATAAGTAAATATGCGGATTTCAGTCTGAAAATTGTAATGTTTAAGGTTTTTATTTACAATTTAGGAATTAATAAAAACTTTCCAACCTGAAGAGGTGCTAAAACAGGACGAAATGTCATAAAATTAAAATATTTTAAAACACATCATAATTTTCGGAATCAACGCAGTATAGTTGTTAATTTAAAGCATAAATAGTCGGCTATTTTTTTCATCATTCTTATACCACTCCAGTTATTTATACCATTATTTATACTACACCAGTTCTAATCTTCAACTAGTGAATTTCTGAAGGGAGACGAAACGTTGTGAGGATAAATTTTTGATAAACGGCTTTATTAAACCATTATATTTACTTAAGATATTGAAATAAATGAAAAAAAAACACATCCTATTAGTTATAATTTTTTTTATGAAAACTGTTTAACATGATAATAAAAACAAACATGACGTTTCATCCCTCATTTTTGCGTCTTCTTCAGAATTAACGTTTGTGAAAAGCACACCTCAGAAATTTTGTATACATCAAAATTTCATTAATTAAATTTTTAAAAAGTTCCAAAAATAGGGGATGAATTGTCGTTTTTTAAAAAAAAGATATAATAAAACTCTGTTTTTTTTCATTGTCCTTATTAAATATTTTTTTGACTTATGGTCAATTTATTTATTGAAAATTTATTATTTTCTGTGTATTATGTAACTAATTTTGAAGAGTTTTCAAAAATTGGGGGTGACTGGGGTTTTAAAATTTTACTTATTAACAAATTTGTGACTAATAGGTTAATTTATTTTTCAATTTCTTTATCAAATATTTTTTTCTGACTCATGGCCGATTTATTTCTTGGTAATCAATTAAAATACGTATATCTATATTTCATCTAATGACTTCTGAAGAGATTCGAAATATTAGGGACCAAATGCGGGATTTTTATTAAAAAATGATAATAATAAATTTGTGACTAATTGGCTCGTTTTTTATTTTGCTTTATTAAATATCTTTGCTGCTCATGGTCAACTTATTTACTGTAAATTCATTAAAGTACATATATGGCTCCCTCAGTCAAAATAAAATGCCTTTCCCGGTGCATTTGATGTATGAATTTTTTTGGGGGATTCCATACCGGGGGTGAATTCGTCAATATTTCGTACAACGTTTCCAATGGCTGTCACCGGCAACACCGCACATTGGTTGTTCAAGGTCGTCGCTTCAGCTGGCTCTTTACCTGCAGACGGTGGCTGTGATAGCCATGGAAACGTTGTCCGAGATCAACGAGTTCATATTCCCTGAATGAAATCCTAAGAATTATTTATTTTGTTGAAAAAAAAATGCTTCCTCGTTAGTCTTCAACGAACGAATTGTCCATCAATTGTCGGCACGAGGTAACGAGAGGTAAATCAAAGATAAAAATAGTACTCCTCGGTAAAGGAGACATCTACAGTGGAAACCCAGTCATGAACTGGGTATTTCGGCCGTGTTAATAAATGCAGTGGAGACGCCGGACCATCGCCGCAAGGTCCACGGTGAGATAAGATTTTGCGTTGCGGTTATGTCGCAAGATCCCGGGGGCCGAGGTCCACGGGTCGGTCCAGCAGTGGCGTAATCCTTGCGTACGTGTATGTGTAAGAGAGAGAAGGGGGGAGGGGCATCCATTACATCTGCATGCGGCTGATCCGGTAGCTGATGCCGGCCATAAAGCCCCGTGTTATCGCTGGTCGCAGGCGCCACACTATCGCCCTCGCGCAGATAATTCCCCCCCCACCCCCCGCCCCTTCCACCTGCAGTCTCATTATCCCCGCCACCCCTTCTCCTGCTGGACCAACTAAGGCTCCGGACCATACGCTACATTTGCAATAAATCGCCACTTCATGTCTACACCGGCTCAGTTACTCGTCATCACACACCCTCAACACCCTACCCCTGTAGGTAGGCTCTCCCGCATCACTTCCTAACATCCCATATTTTCCGTCACTGTTACTGTAATTGTTCTCCATTTTTTTCACTCTTCATGCAGCTTTTACTAAATTTTATCTTCTGAGTGGTGTTGGTTCATATGTCTTGTTATTATTCTTTTTTTTACCCGTGGTGCTATTTCAAACTAAATTCGGTTTGACATATTTTCTGATTATTTTTCTTTGCTTATATCCTTTACTGCTTATATTTTCTTTGTTGTTACACTAAAATTATATTTACACCTTTTGTTGCATTATTATTGTAGGTATTTCTTTTCGTATTTCTTTTCCCTTTCTGATTTTTTTTCAACTAAAATCGGATTGCAAATCAACAACAACCAAAATTAAGGATAAAAAATCTGTTATTTTATGATTCCTATTAAAATATTTTTTCAGATTTCAAAAGGCAGTTGTTTATTTATAATTTATCTTCAATAGTCAGTATCTATATATATCATGAAATTCTGCTTTAGAATTTTTTTCTGTTTTTATCTACGGTTTCTGCTATTTCCACTTAATTTTTAAATGTAATTTTCTTTGTGATTTTATTTTTCTGCTATTTCCACTTAATTCGTTTTCTTGGGGGTGACGGGGTTATTTGTGCGTTTATCATCTTTGTTTTTCTCTCATTTCTTCTGTTTTAGTCTATCTGCGTACCCTATTCTCTGTTTTTACTTCTTTGTACCCTTGAAACTTTCGAATCAAGTTCCTAACACTTTTGTCAACGTTCCGCTGCCTTTCCTCTAAAAATTTTTATACGTGATAAGAAATTATTAACACTGTCCAACCTTAAAGTGGTCTCAAAAGAGGGCGAAACATCGTTAAAAATAAGTTTTGTTAATAAACCAGTATAATTTTCTGGCTCAAAGTCGGTATATTCTATTAACTTATACTATGTTAAATGTAATATTTTTTCTTCTTTTTATAATGTGCTATTTTTGGTTTTCAACATTATCAGCAGGTAGTACCAATTTAACAAGTTTTCGCGTCCTTATTCGCAGAAAACTAATCTCTGTGATAATTTCTTGAGGATTTTGGAATGGTTCTCTATTATTGTGTGAGAGGATTCAGGTTTTCCGGAAATCAGTTTGCCGAATTTTATGAAATGTGTGTTCGATAATGGTGTCAGTACGCGCGAGTTCGCTTTCCAACTTCCGTCCTGACCGGACTCTTGCATCACCAAATTAAATGACCTCGGTCTGTTGGTCCGTAGGAACGTTGGACGTCGGCACCGCAGCACAAAAGTCGACAAAATAAGAGAGACGGAGAGGGTGGAGACTTAGACCCCCCTGTAAATAAAGCGATACTATTGCATGTTCGGCGAACCAGTTTACCTTTCCAGCTGCTTGAGTTCGCTCGCTCTGTCTCTGCAGAGAAGCTTCTCGTAGTCACCAAAGTTCCGACAGTGAACCCTCTTCTTCGCGCATCTGTGGATGAGGTCGCGACACTTTCCGCATGACAACTTTCCTCCAAGTATCCTGTTTCTTGCTCCAGAAACTAGTATCTCTCCCTTCCCCCCCCCCCCAACCCTGTGCTGCTCTAAACCTCGTCTCGGCGGCCGAGATCACAGAACAATGTCGTCAAGTCGACGTCGGAGTTTGTGCCTCGGTTACACAACTCCCCCACCGCTACAACGGTACGACTTAGCGTGTTGGCGGCGAAAACTTTCAGGGCTGTCTCTCGCTGCGCCTTATCCATTCAGGCTTCAATTACAAGATCAGCTCGCTGAGTAGTCTCAGCCTCTTCACCGTGAAATTGCTTTCATCACAGCGATTACCGTAGAAGAAAGAAGCCAATCATGAGTAATGAGTTTGAAATGGACGAATATCCTGTTGACGATCTTTCCAAATTGTTGGTATAAGGAGAAAATTGAACTGCAAAATATAGTGGCTATAGACAAAATACATTGGCATAGAAGAGGAGAAACAGAAACATCGAAAGGCAGGAATTTTTACTATCTTAGTTCACTACACAATCAGGTATGGGTAGCGTGAACTATCACCAATTGGGTAGGGTGAACTAAAAAATATGGGATAGGGTGAACTATCAAAAAATGCGGTAGGGTGATGTATCGAGATTCGGATTGGGTGTATTATTTAGAATTGGGTAGGATTAACTGTCTAGAATTGTATGGGATTTAACTATCCAGAATCGGATTTGGTGAACTGTCCAGTATCGGGTACGATGAACTGTCCAGTATCAATTAGGATGAATTGTCCATAATCAATTAGGATGAACTGTCCATAATCAATTAGGATGAATTGTCCAAAATCAAGTAGGATGAACTGTCCAGAATCAAGTAGGATGAATTGTCCAGTTTAAGTAGGATGAATTGTCCAGAATAAAGTAGGATGAACTGTCCAGAATCAATTAGGATGAACTATCCGGAATCAATTAGGATGAACTATCCAGAATCAATTAGGATGAACTATCCAGAATCAATTAGGATGAACTATCCAGAATCAATTAGGATGAACTATTCATAATAGGATAGGGCTAACTACTTAGAATAGGATAGGGCGAATTACTTAGAATAGGATAGGGTGTTCAATTTTACTGTGTATTTTGTACTGAATAATTTTTTTAAAAAAACTTCATTTCTACCGAATCTTCCAAATGACGCAAAGTGATAGTGCGCAATAACTTACCTAGCGACACAATAGTGATTACCAACAAAAGATATGGGGGGGGGGAACGAAGAAAAAAATTATTCCGGAAATGAAAATGGGACAACCTGATTGTGAAGTGTTGATTCATTCATAATATGATCGACTATATTAATGTAATTTAAAATGAAAAAAAATTACATCTGATTGAAAATAATTAATAAGAAAGATAGCCAATTCAGACAAGGAAGTGATAATATAAATACCATACAACGTTTCTGGGATCCTTGTTACTTTCCTCAGGTGCGAATAAGAGCCTAGAGCGACACAACTGCACTCGTCAGTTGACAACACCTGTTGTGGTATTTAAATTATCACTTTTTGTCTGAATTTGCTATTTTTCTTATTAATTAATGTTATTATTATTATTCATTATACAATTAATAACGTCTTGCACAAAAGAGTTCCGAGGAGGAGATATGATTTTAATATATCAAACAAAACGTCAGGATACAAATTTAAAATTGGCCTCCCAAAGGTAAAACATAGTCAGTTTTTTTTGTGTCTCCATGCATTACTAAACCAGAGGCTAAATAAACCTGGAGATACAACTTCATGAGATGAGAAGGCAAGGATAACAGTTGGTCGCGACGGCTTCCATCCTGTCCCCTGTAATTCTCATCAATAAATTGGTAGAATTAAATAATGATCTTAAAATACCGTTACAACGGAAGGAACTTACTGATTAAATTGATGCCTCTTGTATTGAAAGCGCCTTCAGGAATTATCCGTGTATAGGATGACATAAAGAAAGTTGCAGCATCAGCAGTCTCGTTGGCCTTATTGTTAACAGGAAATTGTAATTTTTGAGATAGGATATTTTGTAGAATTCCGTTTAATAAGTTTTTATTTCGGGGTTGCGGATTAGGTAGCGGTGGCCTCCTTTCGTACCACCTTTCTCTCCTTTTTTCCCTCCGTCTCTCTGTGTACACCTCTCCCTTTTGCTTCCCTTTTCTCTTTGCAAGGATTTATCCCCACGGCAACAGCAGCCGGCGGCATGTTCGGCGCGGTTGTAGATCCTTGTTGCCAAGTCCAATTATTATTCATAAAGCTGGATGGCCGGCGCTGTGGCTAGGTGTAATGCGCTCCGGGCCGTATATCTCGCAGAGGTTTTTGCTGGCTGCTTACTTCCTCGCCTCGAGGGAGCGACTAGCTCTGCAGTGATACCTACAGGACACACACACACGAGCTCGTGAGGTAATTAGCCGGACTTGATCAATACCTGGCGAGACTCCCAAGAGAACTCTCTCCTCAAAGTGAGCCTGCTTTACCCATACATACACACCGTACCACAACATATATATATTTTTTTCCGCCACCACCACTGAGAGAAGAGACCTTGTTAATTACAACTCGTGCTCTCGTCGGAGGAAGGGGAGAAAAAAAAGAGGAACGTACATACACACATGGACACGGGCGACTTCTCACCTCTGTACATGTTCCCTGTGACTTATCGCGTCACGAACAAGCTACGTGTGCTTTATTTTAATTGTCTTCCTCTGTACAACGTCCGCGCGCTTTCCGCATAGTTTTTTTTTTGAGGGAGTGGTGGATAAAAAATAACAAGACCGTTATATTAGTTGAGGAAGTTTTAATGTGTTCCTTTGCAGAACGGGGGGGGGGGGGATAATGTAACATGAAACCAGTTTCCTCTCTACCTCGTCGTCATCAACAAATAGGACATTTTCTAACCCTATAATGGGTTTTCAAATGGGAGCCTTTCCGAAAGCAGAAAAATAGTCCAACGTTGCCACATCGTCTCTGTTGTCAAACCTGTTCTAATAATACAAAAGCGGATGGGGGTGGTTATTGATAAACTAAATTATTAGTTTATTTTACTCAGGGTATTTACATGAGACTCAAATTATTATATGATATGAAAGGGTCATGACTTATGGGCGCAGTAATTAGTAGTACACGTCTTAGTTTGAAAATACACAGATTCTCTGCAGGTAAACGAAAAGCTGCCGTGGAATGTACGGGTATTCCGAGAGATGACTTTTCCTGTTTGCGATGTCAAAGGCTCGGGTGGACTCCAGTTCATCTAGTTGTGAGTTTTCTCAGGCGAAATACATTTCTCTCCTCTCCAGAATATATGGACCCTATAAAATCTGTCTTATACGCAGATGACACTAATTTGTTAATTACGGATTTTGATTTAAATAATCTCAATGCGAAGATTGAGATTGCATCTAGAGACCTAAATACTTGGTTCGCCGCCAATAAATTAACGCTCAATGTACAGAAAACTAGGTTAGTTCGTTTTACAACAGAAACCAACAACATCGTAACGGATAAGTTCTCTGATCATGCGACTTTCCTCGGCTTGCAAGTCGACATGAAATTAAAATGGAACTTACACATTGATCGCCTCGTGCGCAAACTTAGTTCTGTTTGTTACTCATTGAGACTATTGACGCAACAAGTTGATACCAAAACTGCTTCACTAGTCTACTTTGCCTACTTTCATTCACATATGTGTTACGGTATTGCCAACTGGGGCAATTGTTCTCGTAGTGTGGATGTTTTCAAACTGCAAAAACGAGCCATTAGAATTATATCAGATTCAGATGCTAGAGAAAGCTGCAGGCCGCTGTTCAAAAGACTCCATATTCTGACTCTACCTAGCGCTTACATATTAGAAATACTAAAATTTGTTAAACGCAACATGAACCTTTTTGCAAGTAACGGGGACAATCATGGCTATGACACAAGAAACCGTTCAGTTCTTAGGTCTGACAAGCACAGCCTCAGTCTCTATGAGTCTAGCGTTCATTATTCCGGTATCGCACTATTTAACAGCCTTCCTGATCATGTAAAGAACATCAACAACTACAACTTATTCGTAAAGGAGAGTAAAACTTACCTTTGCAATGGAACTTATTACTCCGTACACGAATTTTTGAATCGGTCTGACATTCGTTGAACTGCCTTGCCTACAAAATTGCCGAATATGCTATAAATATTTAAATAGATTGTCCAGTTTTCCCCTTTTGGTTCTGTTTTCCTGCCTCTGCTTTCTGTTTTAGTAAATATCTATGACGACATCCCTCCGTACCTAGCGACAGGAGATTAATACCAGGAAGTGATTTGTGTCGTGTGCGTGTTTCCTAAAAATAGTGTGTATGATTGTAGTGACTAGACTAATGTAAACAGATATGAATTTTTGTGTGTGTTTTTGTGTATTATAAGTTTATATGCAATTTATCTACTGTACATTTGTGACGAATCCTATTTCCTCTTTAGAGGGCTAATGGTGAATAAATCTATCTACTGTTCAACTGCCTCTCTAGATACTGCTCTCTCCAAAATCTTACGTTCAACTGTCCTCTCCAACATCTACTATAGAAACCGTCCTTCCCAAGAAGCTCTTTCAAACTGTCCTCTTCAAGATCTGTTCTTCCCAAGATCATACTTCGAACTGTCTTTTGTATACCTGCGTCCACCATCCAGCTGGACGTTTTACGTCCCCACCCAAGGGGCAGAAGTCAAGTCACTTGTTCGTCCTCCGCCAGTCACTTGCTAATTCCCATTTATGCAGAGGCCGGGTTTCGGTCGTGGAGGGAGCTGACCTTGGAAAATTTTGTGGGGTTGTTGACATTCCGTTCCAACTTTCCCAGGAATTGATAACCAATTACCTGTCTCGAAGACGCCAAATTTTATGGCCGGACATAGCAAAGCCTCGTCTTGGTGCTATCCGTTGTTTCCCACCATTAACTGCACCAACTAAATCTTTGATTGGACGGCACAAGGAAGAGCTTCTAGGCAAATTGGTTCACGTTTCAAAAATTCTACAGTTACTGTAAGAAACGTGACGCTTTTTTTGTATAGTGTTATTCATATTTTACGTCAAATTGAAATAGACGAATTAAAAATGGTTATTGGGGGGGTTAATAATATATTTGCGAAAATGTAACGACTGATGTAATTGTGGGTTGAATCCGACTGACTAAACAAATACCACGATTTAATATTTATTTTAAAATAATATTTATTTTGGTTGAATTAATGTAAGCTTCGCCAGCATTTTTGGATTTTTACTAAATAAAAAATTAACTATGGACGAAAATAAATCCATTTTCATTCATTTATACACTACTCATCTCCAAGACAGCAATATAAAAAGTATAATACGATACGATGATAAAAAAATACTCGTCCGATCAGAGGAGTATGCGAAGGCTATTCTCTCGCATGCAGAACCTTGTAGGAGAGATACGAAGGGGCTACCTTTGGGGATGCCTTTTCCTCTCGGTTTTTTAACTAAGGTTCCCACAAGCCGAGGCACCTCGGCCTGTTCTGAGAGGTGTATGTTCCGGGGTCACAGACCTTTGGCATACGGTAAGAGTTGTCCGCAATTCCCATTGGAATAGTCGGCCAGCTGCCTCCGAAACTAGTCGAGGCACGGAAAAGGGAATGCTGCGTACCCACAGCAAACTCCTCTCCCGCTATCGGAAGGGCGTGGGACAAGTACCCAATGCCCGATCTACCTGATGCAGGTTTTTCTAGGGTTTTCCCTGCATTACTTTTAGGCGAATGCCGGGTAGAATCCTTTAACTATAGCCCGGGGCCCTAGTTAACCCTTGGCTACCTTCCTCTACCCTTCCACATCCCCCCCTTTCAAATCCCTTCCTATGCTATTAAAGGGAAGTTGCCACCATGTGGATTACCCCCCCCCCCCGAAAAAAAAACTCACTGACATTCTCATACGAGTACAAACTTTACATTTTCACTTAAAAATCTGATTTTCCTGGGGTTCGTTAAATTATGATTCTAAAAATCAATAAATATTCAACATATATTCAATAATTTTTTTATAAAATTACATAAAAATAATTCTTAAAAACTTTTAATACAACTATTTTTTAATTTTCATTTTAAAGAAATTATATTTTGGAAAATAGGGGTCACAATCATACCATAATTTTAAATTGTAACTTACAATAAATTGCAGCTAAATCAATTCGGTTTTTTTATATAATTTACCAACCAATATAACAATAATGCAGTACTTTCAGGGTAATTTCAGGCTACCCTCAAACAAAAGATTTCTTCACAGTAAAAAAAAAATAGTACGAGTCATCGAAATGATAAGAAAAGTTGTAAAACTATATACAATAATTTATGGAAGAGGGTTAGGGACAATATTATTATTTTTTCTTATTCGTGTATAATCGCTGCTTTCTGTTTGCATTTTTTTCTCTCGTCTGTAAAAAGTCAGTAAACATACTATCGTATTCTTCTCCTTCTTGCAGTGGTCCAGCAGGTTTATTCATCTCTGGATCTATTTCCCTCGTAGTATTTATTTTTAAGTTTTGAAATGGTCCATATGCTTATGATCCCAGAGAAAAGATTTGATTTTTTTAAATCATATTTTTATTCAAAGTGCAGAAAGGCTGAAAGGAAAATCGGACGACGCCATCCCTATCTAGTCTAGTAACGTCTTAGTGTTCGTCACGAGAAACCGACAGGAAATAAAACTCCGAGAGCGGTTCAAACCATTGACCAATCAGGAGAACAAACGATTCGCAAAGAAATATAAACTTCTTAACGGCCAACATGTCTCCCTTCGTCTCTAATACAAATTTTTCCCCATGGTTGGGCACCTGTTCCAGCCTCTGTCCCATTATTGCTTTCTTCTGCACGGTCCATTGTTGGGGCTTGACTTTGTATCTACAACGTCACTTAGGCAATGGAAATTAACGGCGTCAAAGCAACGATGCAGTCAGATGTAACGGTGAACCCGAATCATACTACTGATGCATATAATCGAATAACTAATCTAAGCTGGAAACCAATCAGTTTTATTGTACAATGCTGTCGTGTCTATGAGGTTCGCGGAACCGTAAGATCAGAAATATATATTTTTTTTCTGGACAAGGAAGAAAAGCGGATAGAGAGAAACTGAAAATAAAGTTGGTAGTATGCGAAGGGGGGGTTTCGAGGTCCAGGAATAGTGTGCGGAGATTTAGTGCGCGCGTCTGCCGAGCTCTATATATCACGACGCCCTAACGAGCGAGCCCAATGAATGAGACAACGTGTAAAATTTGTTCTACGCGTACAAACATAGCAGGTCCAACACAAACAGGGGCTAACTAGTGTCCCGGCAGCAATGTCGGCTCATCGTCGAGCACAAACAAACCACCCCCACCCCCCCTCTCTCTCTCGTGTCATTGTTCGTCCCAACCAATTAAATATCATTGAAAACACACATTGTTGCAACGAGGAAAGCCTGCAGTCTGCACGCTAATTATTGACCCTGCGGGGGCGAATTCTCCAAGGAAGGTAAAAACATTTTACTAGCCCGACGGGTTCCTTCTGAAAGAAATTCGAATTCCACTGACATAATCAAAATAGTTCACTTCAACTGGCCAATGGTGTAACTACCCGTAAAATCCGTTCTTTCACAAAACAAAAATTAAGTAAAACAAATTAGTTACTACAGTATTAAGAAAGGTGTATATTGGAATGATGTTACTATACTGCGATTAAAATAAGAAGGCGAGGAGGTAGACTCTATTGCCAACGTGAGGAAAGCACAGTATATATGCTCGCAAATGTAGTTTTGTATTCAGACACACTGAGAACAATACACTGGGAGTGTTCGGCAACGCTGCTTGTCCCCAACCACCTTCAAATTTAAGCGATCTAGCGATGAAATAATTGAAATATACAAATAACTTATTTGAATAAAAAATAAAATAAAATAAAAAACTGCCGATTTCTCATAGAAAAAAAAGTATATTAATCAAACTTACCTAGAAATCTTAATTGTTTGATATTTTTGTAAATAATATTGAAATGTCTATTTCTAAATATTTTTTTTTTTCGATTTACAGATGATCTTAAAATATATAAATCTCATAGATCTAATGCGGATTTTTTTGATTTATCAGAATGCTTAACAATTACATTCTCAACAGCTGGAATCGTTGTGATTTTTCTCTATAACACTGATGTTTGGAAAAAGTTAATGTAATTAAAGTCTTTGAAATAATGTTTGGTTCAAAAATGACTTTTTAAGCACATGTTAAAGCATCTATTATTAAAGATATGCAAATTTGAGGTTTTCTAAGAAGAATATGTTAATTATTCTATTACCCAATGACGCTTAAAACCTCAGTGTCTATAGTTTGGTCACTCTTCACAAAATAAAAAAATAATTATCAAGAGCATTGAAACTGTACAACATAGATATTTTTGGACCTTATAGAATTAATTTTCACGGTACTAACTTAAAAACCCGTAATTATAAAATTCTTGCTACAGAATTGAAAATAATCCCATTAAATTATTTTTAAAAGTTAGTTAATAACGATATTGATTGCGTAGATTTAATTGATAAACTGAATTTTAGAGTAACTTCTGAAACCTATAGATTGAAATATATATTCGTGGTAAAGCAATTATAGAGAAAAATTATATTTCAATCAATCTAATAATTGGTTAACGCTTTAGATATTGATTTATTTGATTTAAAATGTTCTGAATGATTAATGTTGTCCGAAGATAAAATTTTTGATTTACGAATGATTATAAAAATATTTTATTATATTGTAATGGCAATTAATTAGGACATTAATTGTTTCAACATAAAAATCTAAATTGTTTGAGAAACCCATTATGGCGGCATGAGCTTTGGAACAACAATAGAAAACCCGGCTCTGTTCCTTTGTCGGAAAGTCCTTCAAAATGGCGTATGCGCGCTCAAATTGCGAGACGAGAGTACAGTTTGTAGGAAGGTATGGTGAGATACAGTTCATGGAAAGACGTCGTCGAGGTATAACAGTTTTTGGAAGAAAAATTCAACAGGGTTGGTAATTAGCAGGACAAAGTAACACGTATAACGTCGAAACCTGCTATGGAAAAGCAGTTTTTGTGTCCATAGCCGGCCAGAAATAAAAAAAGTTTCGGTTTAAGTCCGGAACAATAAACCGACAAACCGCAGAATTCACCTAAGGCGAGCGGTCAACCGATAGATGACGAAAGGAGGATCATCCGAGTTCCTGACATCATATAAAATTTTGGCTTAAAAATTTGGTGTAGAATCTGTGAGTTTAGAAACAGTGTAAAATCCCACAATACTGTTTTCTAAAATTATAGGTATGCTGGAATGCTGGACAGACGTGAGTAACATTTATGAAACAATTAGTTATGTAAACGTAATTGAAAGACAGCCGTCAGATTTCGTTCTCTTCTTTTTGATTAAAATTGTTAATCAGAGTCAATCTTTTTACTTTTAATTTCGTTCACAATTAAGTTTAATTCTAGTTTAATTGACGAGTAAAATTCTTCTCTTTTAATTGTGATTTGTTGATGATAAGATTATAAATATTATTGATTTGTCCATTATCAACCCCAGTGAAGATCCTGAGAAATTCAATATTATAAATTTGTAATTGTTTTAGTTATTGTCACAATAAAAATATTGTTTGAAAAGTTGATATATTCTTTTATTTAAAAAGCCTATCTTTAGTGTTTATTACAATATATAATAATTTTATTTTTGTTTTAAGAAATACAATTTTGTGGTCGTTAGTTGTATTAGTATAAAATGATCAATAGTCAATAACAAATAAATAATGCGTTGTAAATATTATTTTACATTAATAAGAGCATCTAGGCTCAGTCTGAATATTCTGCTTAATAATGTTTCTAAATAGAATCTGGAGGGCTATAATTTGTTTTTGTTAAGAACGTATAGCTTGTAGTTAATGTAAAATAATAAATCTCGAACGTAGCTATTTTACACCGACGCTTATTTCTTCTCGTTAAAATGTGCCACAAACGGTGTCTGTCTCTGGGTGAAGGTAAGAATTTGCAAACCAATTCGCGTTCTCGGGCCTTATCAAAAGTTTTCTTCTCTCTGTCTCCATCTCTCTTCCCTCCGCAGTGGTTCTCCTCCACTTTGCAAAAGACGACGGCAGGCGCTTCCCAAAATTACGTTCCTTGTAAAACCACACTGCTGGCGAACTCCATTTGCATAAGTTTCAGTTTTGAAGATGAACGCAAGGGATGAGAAGGGAGGTTGAGGGAAGAACGTAGAAGAAAGTGTATCAGATGGAGAAGGAGGGGTTGGTTTTTGTGAGCGTCGCGCGGCTCGCTCTAATGAAAGTGTGGCGGAGCTTAGCCTTCTAAATTCGTTTTACATATTGTGTCGGGAGAACACGGGCGTGATAATTTACAAGGCGGCGGCGACTCTTTTGTCCGCGGCGGCAGGAATGTGACGGACTGGTTGTCTGTCGTCCTGCGCCATTGTTGCGGGCCATTGTTGAGAGCTTTTGTCTTCTCGCAGGGCGCCAGCATTTTCCCCCTCCCAAGACGGATAAAAAAAAATTATATACATCCATTAAAATTATTCCCAACAACTCCTACTTATTTATAATTCTACGCCGAAATACAAAAGAAAAAAGTAAAAAAAAAAGAAATCTCAAAGCGCTTGGAAAATATTTTGTCCAATTAGGATAAAAATTCGAAAGTAAATATGACTTGTATGAAATATAAATATAATAGCGTGTAATGGCCAAAAGTAATAATTATTAAAATAACTATTAACATTTACTACAAAACTTTTGTTCCCTATGTTCAGGGACCTCTTCAGTTGTATCTGAAACCGATAAATTAATATAAAGGAAATGACAATATTTAGTATAACATTATTACTTACATAATTAATCAAATATGATTTCAAATTGTATAATCCATATTCCTTCCTGTTCATATAAAATCGAATTGCATAATTAACCAAATATGATTTGAATTTATGCGAACCAAATTTGTTTCTGTTCAATTGTTTATATAAATTCAAGGGAATTAATAAATTTAGTATAAAATGGTTACTTACAAAATTATATTATGATTTATATAAACCAATTTTTTTTCTGATCAATTGCAAATAAATAAATTTAGTATTACATAGCTACTTACATAACCAACCAAATATGATTTTATATTTGGCTAATAAACTAAGTTATCATTTTATTGATTTGCTTGAATTTAAAATAAAACATTGGATATTAATATTTGGTTTATATAAATTTAAATCATAATTGGTTAATTAAGTTAGTAACCGTGTTATAGTCAATTAATTATTTTTTTTTGGAAATCAACTATTGTCTGTTTCATTAAATTCAATTAATAACTTTAGATCCCTGAAAATATGGATGAAACGTTTTGTAGCAAAGGTAAATTTTATTTTAAATAACTTTTTTCTTTTGTCCATTATACATGAATTGCATGTTGCTCAACGTTTTTTTCCTTTTAATTTATTTTATTATGAGTCGTATCCACTGCGAGGTCACTAGTGGCTACAGTTTACATTTATTTAGTTCCTATCCGCATGCTTGTGATTATTATTATTTTTAATATATTTTAACGTAACAGACAGTCATCTTCAGGAATTCGATTATTGGTCTTTAATGTTTGATTGACCTCAATGAGGTTTGCATTGCCCTGTAAATGCTTCCTTTGTTGTTTGCTTATGTCTTATTTAATGGTAACTGAGGAATAGCACAGCCAACAGTGAACGTGTGTGTGTCACCTTGAAGTGTTCTGTCCTGATTCTAGTCACTTCGGCGTGGCCTCGAGGTAGGTTTTTATTTGGTGGAGTTATTTATTTCTTACTGCTTTTAATTCTATCCATTTGTTGTTCCAGTGGTGTTTGTAGGTTACTTGTTTTGCAGACACCTTTGTAAGCGTTTATTGACTTTGAGGTAGAGTCGTGGAGGGTTTTGTGGCAAGCTTGGCCATGGATACGTTGATGACGTCGAGAGTTGACGATATCTTGAGGCTCACAGGTTTGGCCAGCTGTCTCTCGCCTTTAGCGTGTCTATCTCAAAAGCCATTGATACTAAAAAAAAAAAATCCCCCCCTTTGTGAAAGGCACCACATCAATCACTCTTTAATTCCCATTTGTCAGCTCCCGTTCAAACAGTCGAGAGGGTTCCCTTTTCGCGGCGTATCTCTTGCATACACAATCTCAGTTCCACTCACGACATTGTAACAAGACTCGTTCCGTTCCAACCCCCCTCCATCGGTTCTTTTAACTTAACCGTCCCCTCCATTCTCTCTGTGCCATTTGTCGAGTGGCATGACCTTTCCATTAGCACCTTCAAACAATAGCTTTGCGGCATATTGAAGCTGAGCTGCGTATGAAAAAAAAATCCCTCCCTCACGTCTCGCTCAAATTACGCAGAAATTAAAATGCCATCAAGGCTCGTATCCATCATGATCTTTTTTTATCTCTCTCTCTCTCTCTCTTTTCGCCCCTATTCGGTCTCACACACTAGAAAGGGGGCCGCGAAAGGTAAGGATCGACTCTCTGGCCTTTCCACGCCCTCCACTTCCCGATTTCCTACTCGAGTGACAAGAATACTGTGTTGCCTGGTCTCCCATGAATTGCAGGCAGGAGCCTTGAAACCGGGTGGGGGAGGGATTCAATTATACATGGCACTGGAGAGCGAAGGGGGATGACGCGTTGACAGGACACCGACATTGAATAAAACATTCCTCACGATGACCACCACGACGACGTGTGGGCTTGTGCTGCCGCGTATCGGCACTGCGGCTAACCCAGACAGGTCTTTTCTAGCCTAGTGGACGATGTCAGTAACATCGAGCTGTAGTCGAACTGGTTCACCGGACAATCAACCAACCAACCAACCAACCTACCTTAAGACCAACTATACTCCACAGCTTGCTCATGCACTTCTTCACCGCTCAAGACCAGGCTAAGAAAACATATCTGTTAAAAACATTTTTTAAGTCCGCTTGTCAGTAAAAAATTCAGAAGAAAAAAACAACCCTCATATATATATATATATATATATATGAAAACTTTCATCGTTATTTTGGGAAGAAAATTCATATACACTTCGGTCTAAATTTTCGTAATGCTGTAACGTAAAATAACGAAAAAATTTGCGATGTAAAGCTCTCGGAAGAACTCCAGGATCAGTTGATCAGCCACTGAACAACCTTGGCCCGGTTCCTGCACATTAACTTGATAAACTGTTCACATTCCTTCAAGATCCGACTTTTTAGGACTCTTGAAGAAGGCAAACTTATTACAGGACTTTTATATTTTAATCAATATTTAAACAGAAATGATTTCGATTCTCGGGCCCTGTCGAGTATTTTCCATCTTACTTCATAATTAAAATAACTTCTGCATAAATATTAATTATAAAACCAAAAAAAAATATTTCTATAAATGATTTTCAATTAATGTAACAGATTTTTTGGTTATATTATAATTATATTTCCCCAATTAATTTTTAATGTCTCCAAATTATTTTTAAAAGACGAAACGTCTCATATCGTTTAAAAAATTTAAGGGACATAAATAATTGTAATTAAACAAAAATTTTGTCTCACAATATTTATCTTCCCTGATCAAACGGACAATGTGCTCAGAATTTGGTCGAAATTCTTACAACTTTGTATGGACAGCATATGGTACATACTCAAACATCCCATTTTATTTATTAGATTGGCTGAGTGTCTGACGGTTATCTATAATTTACATATTAAAAAAATCTTTCCTATTGTTTTTAACGTCATTCGATATTTCCGGGATGAGGTAGGAAATTAAGCGATGACACGTTGCTAATTTAATACATAATTTTTTCTGACTTAAAATTGGCTGATTATTAATTTAAATGCTGACACTTAATGAGTAAATAGCCAAATAACAGACAAAATTAATCTTTGGCTAAATTAAGTTTTGGTTACGGACAAAAGTTAGCTAACGGTTATTAATAACGTCAAAAGAGACAAATAATAATTATATTTTAATTAATTTAACCTAAGAACATGTTTCAGTCCGAACGTGGAGCCTCATCAGGTTTAGATAAATATATAAAAAATTGTAGATAAATTATTATGTGCTTATTTAGTCTAATTAGTATATTTTTAATACAGACATTATATATTTTATCCTTTTCATATTCTTTGACTATCCGGTAATATCTGTTATATCTATAATATTTAATATATTTATTTTTAACCTGACGAGGGTCTACATTTAGATTGAAACATGTTTTTAAGTCATAAAGATAATAATAAAACCGCAATATATAGTATTAATTTATTTGCAAAAACAGTTATTTAATAAAACATAAAAAACAATAGGAGCTTTCCCCAATTTCTGGCATATGTATATAATTGGTAGGCGAATCGTGGTTCCGCGATAGGTCATGCTTCGCATTTAAATAGGCGTTTGTAAATAAAAGGAAAATAAGGCCCCCATCAATTTAATTAAAAGGCGTATCACAAGCAAACGACAGTTACCCTTGTAGAACTGATTCTCCCACGGCTTGTTCGTATTGTTTTTCATCATCATTTGATGCCACCTGGAACATTTTAATTCAACCGAAATTCTTCTGGCAATAGTTTCGTATAGCGAACTTAAAATTCTCTGCAGTGACGTCACGGACCCATGCGCGCGCAGAAACGTTTCAGCACAAATCATCATCATATTTGTTTAATTACATTTCCTTCCACCTTTATGCAAGAGGTTTGTGATCCTTAACAATGTTTTCCTCCGTGTTTTTAAGAATATGTGTATATATATCAAGTTTTGTTGCTATTAGTCCACGCGTTTAAATGTTAAAGAATGTACAAACATTCATACATCATGTGCTATTATATAGAAGATCGTGAGAGAAATATTAATACAAAGCTGTATATAGTTTTGTATTGAATCAGAAGGAGATACTAGACTTGTCAGAGTATAATATAATTTTTGCAAAGTAATTTCTTGCTCGGTGTTATTGGGCGCAATATGAGTGATCACGTAGTCTTGTCTTGCTAGCGGTTAATTGAGTATACTTGGAATGAGAATATGTTTCGTGCACACACACTCACACTCACACTCACACTTGTCGAGGAAGTTAATTGTGTTCGGTGGCAGTGTGGTGGATGGCGGCGCCGACGGACGCAGCGTCCTATTTGTCGCGCTGGTGGCGACCCCGGTAACGAGGCGCCGAGAGAGACGTCACGGCTATATTTACCTTTCCTCGGCACGCGCGATTAACGCACTTAATCTCCCGGGCCCCAGCCAAAGGTTGCGGAACGCACCTTGCCCGTTCCAAACACGACACCTAACTATCGCTGAGACACGTGTTTCAGCCCGCGCGTACACACATATTTAAAGTGTTAAAAATAATATTCATGCTATAAACTAGGCCACAGCACTTTACAAATATCACTACGCTTTACACTTTTCAATGTCATGAGACATAAGACTGTTTATGTGACAATTTACAATTATTAATGAGACCGAAACCGACAATAATTACATTTCAATTAATTTAATTAACTATGCTTCATTCCGAATGTGGACCCTCATCAGGTTACTGCAAATATATTAAAAATTATAGATTAAATTGTGCAAAGATATTAGTAGATAGCCAAAGATTATAAAAAGTCATGAAATTAAACTATGGCTTCCAGAGGTTATAGGTTTATCCTCACACAATTTATACTAATTATCATTTGATTTTTCATCTCTCATTAATAATTGGTTAAAAAAGAATAACCAAATAACAGACATAATTAAGTGCTAACACTATTAAATAGACTAATAACAGAGAAAATTAAGATCACAATAAATAAATAGCCAAATAAAAATAATTAAATGAAAACTAAAACGAATTACTTTTCAAGGTTAATTACTGAAATGCTATATATCAGATCATATGAAACAGCTATTAACATAAAAAAATGATCCAAATAATTTGAATAAAATTTACGACAGTTTGCTTTTGTAACGTTTAATTTATATATTAAAATGAAATTAATTTTTTTTATATTGTTATATTTTCTAATCCTAAAATGTTTATCCTCACACAATTTATACTAATTATCATTTGATTTTTTATCTCTCATTAATAATTGGTTAAAAAAGAATAACCAAATAACAGTCAATTAAGTGCTAACACTAAATAATTAAATAACCTAATAACAGAGAAAATTAATAAATAGCCAAATAAAAAGAATTAAATGAAAACTAAACCGAATTACTTTTCAAGGTTAATTTCCGAAATGCTATATATCAGATCCTATGAAACAGCTATTAACATAAAAAATAATACAAATTATTTGAATACAATTTACGACAGTTTGCTTTTGTAACGTTTAATTTATATATTAAAATGAAATTAATTTATATATTGTTATATTTTCAAATCCTAAAAGGTTTCCATTGTTAACCGCACCCAACAATGTATATTAATTTTTACTGGTCGTTGTCGTTGTTGCAACATTTCGGCCACGGAAGTCACCATAGAATAACCTGTCCATCCATCAAAATATTGTAAGTCTAACACAATTTATATATTTTTTTTGCCAAATTCTTTCTTAAAAATCGTATTCTAATCATTATGATTGTTTTGGTCTTTTAGTAGTTTTAAATTTGAACCTGAAGAGGTAGGAAATTAAGCGATGACACGTTGTTAATTTAATGAATCATTTTATTCTGATTTAAAATTGGTTGATTATTAATTTAAATGCTTACACTTAATAATTGTGCAAAGATATTAGTAGATAGCCAAAGATTATAAAAAGTCATGAAATAACACTATGGCTTCTTATATTAATTTCCTCTTCGAGATGTTATCGGTTTTTCCTCACGCAATTTATACTAATTATCATTTGTTGTTTCATCCCATTAATAATTGGTTAACAAATAACCAAATAAGACGTAATTAAGTGCTAACACTAAATAAATAAATAAGTAGCGAAATAACAGACAAAATTAATCTTTGGCTAAATTAAGTTTTGGTTACGGACAAAAGTAAGCTAACGGTTATTAATAACGTCAAAAGAGAGAAATAATAATTATATTTTAAATAATTTAACCTAAGAACATGTTTCAGTCCGAACGTGGAGCCTCATCAGGTTTAGATAAATATATAAAAAATTGTACATAAACTATTATGTGCCTACTTAGTCTCATTAGTATATTTTTAATACAGACATATTATATTTGATCTTTTTCATAATCTTTGACTATCCAGTAATATCTGTTATATTTATAATTTTTAATATCTTTATTTTTAACCTGACGAGGGTCTACATTTAGACTGAAACATGTTTTTAAGTCATACAGATACTAATAAAACCGCAATATACAATATTAATTTGTTTGTAAAAACAGTTATTTAATAAAACATAAAAAAAGCAGAAGGAGCTTTCGCCAATTTCTGGTGTATTCATCTGCAAGAAAATTCAAAACATAGCCAATATATTCCATGCAGAGTTAATTCATTACAATTTATGACTTAAACATCGCGTGCGTAAGTCAACGTCTTCTTAGGGCAAAAATCCCTAAAGTGTCTCGAGATATAAACAATTACAATACGGTATTATTATTATTGTTATTAAGGACATTTGTCCTTTGCCGTTATAGGGCCACAAATCCTCTTCAGCATTGTCTTGTTGTCTAAACACACATTGTCAACGAATTCCAATCGTAGGGCGATATTTATGATTTGTCTCATTTGCTCACCTTAAGAATCAATCACTGGTAAGAATGAAACATCAATGGTTGGAATTATTGATAGCGTATCTGTTGAAACGACTCAAAAAGTGGAGACTGGAGGATATGATGCTGGCATTAAAATAAAAGGGAGAAAACGCCGTATTGTAGTAGATATGATAGACAACAGCCGATGTTCAAAGAGCAAGTATTTCAAGATCTTGACGAAGGTGCTCTAAATATTTTTTACTCAAGCTAAAAGCAAAGCTCTAACTTTACGTAACGTTTATTAAATGAATCAAGGATACATAGGTAAATTAACAAAAAATTCTGTTATCTGTTCTACGCAATGGTAAAATGATAATGTGCGCTAAAAAAGATAATCATAGAGCAAAAGTGAGGTAGTGTGATAAATCTTTCAGAACTTTCCGAAACCTTAAAAATAAAGAGAGAGAGATAAATTAAAGGAATAAGAAAAGCGAGCCCTAAATCGAAAGAAATGTTGGTTGGAAAGTTGGGCACAAGGGTAATTATCGTGTTAAAATGGCCGCATAGGTCCTATCGCTTGTATCCATCGTTTACGTCAAAGCAAAAAACTTATTTCTGAGATAATAGGCAAATCTGTTTTAGTTCTTTGCTCCTTCTCGTTAAAAAAAATTCACTCAAATTTATGTGTTATTTTAGCAACAATTATAATCTGTGAGGCGAAAAAAAAAGTAGTAGGTGAAAAGAACGTGAAAGAACAAGCACAGCTCTGCCTCCGCCCGGTGTTGTTGAGCAGAATGTTTACAGAGCACTTCCATTACAAACCTTAACAGTCAGGCAAGAAAAGCAAACACAACTAGAATTCACGAGTATTGGCAACAGAGCGTTGCAACGGCGCATGTTGTGAGAAGCATCGAAAAAGTAATAAACATAACCCCCCTACATCGCGACAAAGGACAGGGTTTGCATCCCGGGGTACAACAGATCTGACGTCATAACGACACGCTTCATAATAGATGACGTCATCAATGAAAAAAACCTTCTATCAATCAGCACATGAAACTAGAAAACCAATTGAACCCTCTTCTGAAAATACAAAATAAAACGTAAATGGCCAAGTGATCTAAATAATATCTATGGAGGCATTGCCACGTCAACTGGTTCGTAGGCCAGCTTATAAGTTTGTAGAATTATATTGTAATATTCTGATTGCTACTAATTTATATATATATATATATATATATATATATATATATATATATATCTGTCTGGAAGGCTACAGAGTTGTTGGTCGTCGAAACTTCGCTTGGTAAATCACTGTTGTACCAGGATGGAAACCTGAGCTTTCTTTCTACACCAAATACACCGGGGAAACTCTTAGATCTTTCAACAGCTTCTTATTCCTCTCTTCAAATATTGTAATTGAATGATTTTTTTAAAAAAAAGATATAGTTGCGCTGCACGAGTATTAGTACCAAAATATTACTTTTTATCTTTCCTCGTTGTGGGAAGGTTTTTCTTATTCTCAAGCCTGATTGGTTTGGTGCTTCCCGGCGTCGCTGTATATCGCGGGACTACTCCACGAATACACATCAGAATGAGGGGATAGTCAGTGTCTTACTTACTAATAACATAATTTACTAATATGCTTTAATAACATTGTAATATCAATAACAAAATGTAGCAAAGAAATCAAAGTATAGCAATGCTACAAGGTAGATCTGGTGACAACAGATGATCTATCTGGAGTTGTTGAGGAATCAATTACACTGTAAAGTTTTAAAAAACCTTTCCACACTGCGGGAACAGTTTTCTTATTCGTCATCATGATTGCTTTAGCGCCCCTGCGTGGCTGTATGTCGCGGGACTACTTCACTAGGTCACCGGACAACCACCAACGCACGTGGATCTGAGACACCGAGAATATAGTTTGAATCTGACTAATAACATGAATTGCCAATATACGTTAATAATATGAAAAAGATCACAGTAAATCAGTGCTACAATACAGATCAGGTGACAACAAAGCGTCGGTTGATGGAAAATATCTTGAGTTGTTGAGGAATTGAGTTTATTCCGGATCAATGACATTGCAAAGCTTTGAAAAATGTCCTCACAGCAGGAGAATTTTTATCATTCACCAGCCTAATTGGGTAGGCCTCTCGCGGCGTCGCTGTATATCGCGGGACTACTTCAGGACGACTCAGCTCAACCAACGCACGTGGTTCGTAGACAACGAGTGAATAATTTGAGTCTGACTAAAAACATAAATTGCCAATGAACGTTATTAATGTGAAAAACACACAGTAAAGCAGTGCTACAATGTAGATCAGGTGACAACAGCGAGTCTGGTGATCGAAAATATCAGAAGTTGTTGAGGAATTGAGTATATTCTTCTTTTTGGTAACAGGCTACATGAGGGTAATCCACTTGGTGGCAACTCCCCTTTAATAACATAGGAAAGGATTTGAAAGGGAGGATGCGGAAGGGTAGAGGAAGGTAACCAAGGGTTAACTAGGGCCTCCGGGCTATAGTTTAAGGATCCTACCCGGCATTCGCCTAAAAGTAATGCAGGGAAAACCCTAGAAAAACCTGCATCAGGTAGGTCGGGCATTTGGTACTTGCCCACGCCCTTCCGATGGTGGGAGGGGGGCTAGTTGTGGGGTTGCAGCTTTACCCTCTCCGTGCCTTGACCGGTTTAGGAGGCAGCTGGCCGAATATTCCAATAAGAAGAGCGGACAACTCTTACCGTATGCCCAAGGTCTGCGACCCCGGAACATACACCTCTCAAGAACAGGCCGAGGTGCCTCGGGATATGGGAACCTTAGTTCAAAAAACCAGAGAGATGTGAAGGCATCCCCAAAGATAGCCTCCGCCAGAGCTCTCTGGGATGGTTCACCTGCAAGAGAATTCTCTCGCAGGTTTCCCTTGAGCATTGGGTTTGGATCAATTTAATTTTAAAGCTTAGGAAAAATTTCTCATTGCGGGAGCATTGCTCTTATTCACCAGCCTGATTTATTTGGCGCTTCATGGCGTCGCTGTATATCGCGGGACTACTTCAAGACGACACCGCACAACGAACGCGTCTTCTGTCCGACTAATAACATAAAATGTCATTGTACGTGAATAATGTTGTAACATCAATAATAAGTGTAACAAAGTGGAAAAGAATCGCAGATCTGTTGACAACAGGGAGTCAGATGCTTGAAAACATCTGGAATGATTAATGCATTGAGTATAATCAGGATGAGTTACATCGTAAAGCTTTGAAAATATGGCTTATTTAAAATTAACTGTTACTATGTCTGTATTTTTAATTCATTACTTTCTTTAGTTAGCTCTGATTGGTCGAAAATCTAGACGATGGCGAATAAGGTTTCTTAAAACTAGTTTGAGGTGACTGACGACTCCAGAAATGAGGTACTGTCGGCCTTACTGTTTTTATCTTTTTTTATTTCTATTAATATGGAGACCGGTTTTAAATCTCCCGTCTTTCAATGTTGGACAATGGTTATTTCTTACGGGGTTAGTTATGCGAGTCTTGCGGATGGCGCACGCAATTGAAGCAGAAATGTGTAATTAATCGTGGCTACGTCTGTAGTTTGTGCTGGCAAGCTCTCAAGCACAACTCAGGCTGGCGTCGAGCCATCGCCTCGCCACCAACAGTAATTGATGGCGCCGTGGTTAACACTCCTCGTGTATTAGCTGCCGCAACGCATATTTTTAGAGTCCCGCTTTGTAGCAATAACAGTGTTGCGCATTCCTGCTCCGCCAGGACGGGAAAAGTCTCATTGACCAAGCTCCTTCCCGACGTACCTTCAAAGGTAAAACAACCTTCACACGATAACCAACGAAACTATTCTTCTCTTTGCCCTGTAAAATACCTAATTCTAGATCCGCAAATTTCTGCACAATCGTTGACGATCACTTTTCATTTCCACCTCTACTCGTACTACAATTTCTTCTTCCTCCTGTAACATCGAAAGCTGTTATAAAAAAAACCAAACTAGAAGACGCTCTTCGGGTAAACTTTAAAAACAAAAGGTCTGCAAGGGATTTAAAAGGACCCTAAAGCCGTAGCTCTAGTTTCTACCACTTCATTGCAGTGTTACAGAATGGAGATTTTTCATGTTCTCCTTACAAGCTACTTTTAAGAGTTTCTTCTGCTCAATTAACATGACAATAACTGCATTTTATTAGAAGAAATAACAAGATTAACGTCTTTAAAGACAAATAACACAAGTATAACAGACAGTAATAGAAAATAATTAGAACAAAAATAAATTTTAAAAGCGTGAGTAGACGTTTCGATCAACTGTTGTAATAATTGTCAATACGTAGAGACAGACTGAAATGTTATGGACAGAGTTACAAAACCTTACAAAGAATATAAATAATATAAGATATAAATTAACAAAGATTTAATAAACCATCATAAATATCATTTAAATGACAAGTGTCTTGTTTTAAATTGAAAGAAAATTTAAATATGGAGCATATCTGAGAATAAAACTACTTTTCTTTAAAAAAAACATGAACTTATTTATCTAAATTAATAATATTATCAAAATTAAAGGAATGATTAAGATACAAACAATTATTTGTAATAGTAGAACGATTATAAAGAGGATATTTTTTTACTTTAGGTTTATGTTCCTTTATTGTCGTTAACAAAGATCGTTTGGTCAGGCCGATATAACAAGCTCTGAAAATATGGCGTGTTTAAAAATTAACGGTTACACGGTCAGTATTTTTTTATTTAACTCTTTACATTCTTTCGTAGTTATAGTCAGGTGCTAAGTAACCAAAAAAGACACAAGAGCCTGGAGCGACGCAACTGCAACTGTAACTGTAACTGCTTTTGAGTTTTGTCAACTGATTGTCAACTGATTTCCTGAAGAAAGGAAGAAGGTTTCTAGAAACGTTTTGTGGTATTTATATCATCACTTATTGGGCTATTTTTATTCTTATTAGTTTATTGATGATTTTTAGTGGTCACAAAAACTATCCTGGAGGAGTTGTTTACAGTTTTGAGTCAGTGATGGTAGAGATTTAACAAATAAGTGATTTCTAGTTGAGAGCGGAAGAATTATACTATTGAGAGTTACAGGTTTGGCAACAGCTGTTCTCCATTAAGTGCAGATATATTTTTATAAAGTCACTGACTGGGAGAGGAAGGGTAAGGGGGGGCGGGGGGCAAATGAATCAAAGTGTCCGCGTTCGTTTATAGTCGTCCCCGACCCGGAACGCGGGGCAGTGAAGTGACAGCCAACTTCAAAGGAGGGTAATAAAGAGAAACAAGGTGGCATACTTTGTTTACACAGCGAAACTGCCCTCTTGAGTTACCGACGCCAGTAAATCGCGGTCGCATTCCATCGATTGCGTTTGTGCCTGGGGAAGCGGATATTAACATCGGCGGGGGCCTAATTGGAGACCGCACCTGCCGCGAAGTCGTACATCACGTCTCAATTAGCTGTCGCTCGCCACGCTCCGTTAAGCCCGACGCCCGGCGTCGCGCTCGTCGCCGACGCGCACGGATTCGTCCCGACGCGAGGCCCGCGGCGGCGGCGTCTTTGATCTAAATCTGGAAGCGAAAACATTTCTCTCTAAGTTCCCTCCGCACCGCTTAACCTACCTGGCATGCGAGGCGCTCTTCTTCACTGAACCCCGCATTACGAGAAAAGCAATGCTGCCTACCTATTTAAATAAATTTGTTCTCAATATCGGTTGAACTGTTACACGTCACGCATATTACTCGTATAGACGTGTGGAAGTCCCACACCTGGGAAAAGCGCAAACGACTTGTTTTTAAATTAAGTAAACACTACCGGTTACTTAGTCCTAAGTCCAAAATTATCCCTACCCAACAAGCTTCTCATCTACAACACAGTCTTCAAACCCATCTGGACGTGAAATTTCTTGACAATAGTGAAGTAACATTAGTAATTTAATAAAAATCAAAAAAAATCTAAGACCTCATACAGACACTTTATATTATGAAGACGTTTTGATACATCTTTTTATCTTCATCAGGTATTTACCTACAGACATAAATACCTCCTCCATATGTAAATACCTGAAGAAGGTATCAGAGAGCTGGATGAGGCTACCTTTGGGGACGCATCCCCCATGCTGAGGCATGTCGGCCTGTTTTGAGAAGTGTAAGTTTCGGGGTCTCAGACCTTGGGCAAACGGCAAGAGTTGTTCTCTGTTCCCATTGGTACAGTCGGCCAGATGCCTCCTTAACTGGTCGAGGCACGGAGAAGGGAATGCTGCGTCCCCACAGTAAACCCTTCTCCTGCCATCCAGGGAAGGGCGTGGGACAAGTACCCAATGCCCGACCTACCTGATGCAGGTTTTTCTAGGGTTTTCCCTGCATCACTTTTAGGCCGAATGCCGGCTAGGATCCTTAAACCACAGCCCGGGGGCCCTACTTAACCCTTGGCTACCTTCCTCTACCCTTCCGTATCCTCCCTTTCAAATCCCTTCCTATGGTATTAAAGGGGAGTTGCCACTATGTGGATTAACCTCATGTACCCTGTTACCTAAAAAAAAAGATATCGAAACGTCATAATATAAAAAATAAAAAGTGTCTGTATAAGGTCATCAATTGTATGTATTCATTCAAAACAGACGTTAAATTCAAACTATTAATATTTAGAATATTCGGGCATACCATTTTCTTGGAGTAGATAAGTGAGAAAGAAGAAGTGGAAAAGGGGACAAAGAAAAGTAAAAAAGAAAAGCAAAGAAACAAGAAAAACGGAACGAAAGAGACAGGTCAAAGAGATCAGAATTTTTTTTTTAGGGCAACAGGCTACATGAGGGTAATCCACATGGTGGCAACTCCCCTTTAATAGCATAGGAAGGGATTTGAAAGGGTGGATGTTGAAGGGTAGAGGAAGGTAGCCAAGGGTTAACTAGGGCCCCCGGGCTATATTTTAAGGATCCTACCCGGCCTTCGCCTAAAGAAATGCAGGGAAAACCCTAGAAAAACCTGCATCGGGTAGGTCGGGCATTAGGTACTTGTCCCACGCCATTGCGATAGCGGGACAGGAGTTTGTTGTGGGGACGCAGCATTCCCTTCTCCGTGCCTCGACCAGTTTAGGAGGCAGCTGGCCGACTATTCCAAAAACAGTAAGAGGGAGAGAGAGAGAGAGTCAGCGTGCACGAAACAAGTTAGATTAAAGAGATGGCGTGAAAAATCTTCAGGAAGTATTTTTAAATAACTATACTAATTCACTCTATTTTCCTTTATTGTAATTTCCCTTATTTAATTTGTAATTTCATGCACACTGCTCATTAGAGCGAGAGTAAACTACACAATGTATATGTTGACATATTTCACATACTTAATAATTGTTTCGGCTGTATTTTGACACTTGTAAAATTTTGAAACTGTTGACTGCAATAAATGTTTAATATATTTATAGGCCTTTTAATTAAATATTTACTAATTCTGATTAAGTTTTCGTTTTGGTGTTTTGGAGAAAACTGACCGACGGTGTCGCCTTTCATGATATGGAACGGCTTTTCCCCTGTCAAGATGTGTTAAGTCACTTCGGCCTGTTTGAAACGACTCTCTTGCCTTGCTAAGTAGTAATTTCTCCGTCGCCCGAGGCTCGTCGCGACACAACACTCGCCAAAAACATTTTCTCTCCCCCCCCCCCCCCCCCCCGCCCCTTCATTCCTCCATCCTCGACAAAGCGTTTTACAATTTAGCGCGCTAATAACAACTGTTTTTTGGGGAAAGACAACTTTGCTGTCTCTGGTGTGGAGGTGCTCGCGGGGGTCCGCTCGACTATTTTTTTTTGTTTGTTGAAGATTTTCCCTGCATTTAAGGATAAAGAGCACGCGAAGGGAAGCAGCGTCGTGGCGCTGCTGGCGGCGTCTTCACAAGTAACAAAAAGGCCGAGCGGCAAAGCAAGCAACCTGTGTTGATAATTTGCCCTTTTATCTCGCCGGGGCAGAAACTTTTACTTCCAGACATCGCCACCTCCAGGGGGTGGGGGGGGCGCGGGCTTGCAGATAGAGAGGAAAAATTTGTTTTGACTTTGCTTTCGTATTAGTTCCCAATACAGCTGCCGGGCGCGCGCTGGGCGCTCTTTTTCTTTTGTAGAAAATATATTATTATAAGCTGTTTGAAGTTGCCTTTTGAAAGGAGCTCCTGAAGGATAATAGCCGAGTTTTAGGCGAGCAAATGAGAAGATTTAGCACAAGTCTTAATGCGCCCGCCCGCCCGGGAAGAAAAGACAATTAATATCAATTATCATTGGGTCGGTGCTAATTAATTCTGCCTGGGGACGAAGAATATTCCTCGAGTGCAGATAACAAAAGAGGAAAGTTGGCGCGTGCGGCAGCGAAAAAAAAAAAAGAAAGATTATTTTTTTTACTTTCTTTGTTCTTTTCTTTCTCATTCTTTTTTTTCCCTCCCTTCCCCGCCCGGCCCTTCTTCTTCTACTTCTTCTTAGCTGGGCCGAGAGTGACAGCATTTTCATTAAGCGCGGGATGGGGGTGTCTTTCTGTTATGAGAAGAAACACTGCCTGCTCAGCATATTGCGGGGGGAGTTGGTGACAGCGTCAGGGTCTTGCCATATCACTGCCATCAGGCGTCGTCGTAGTCTGACCCCGGACCACATCCTCGGAACAATTCCTCCAACATTGTCGCACTCGGCGCATCTAAATTTAAGGACGACAGGGAAGAACGAGAGAGAGAAAATCCGTCATTTTCAACACGATTTGCTGGATTGCAAAGCGACCTGCGCGTAGACAAAGAAAAATTTGCCGAAGAAGAATTAAAAAAGAGAGGCCTTTGAACGATCGGAAGAGGAAACCTCGTCGGTTAACTTCACAATCACAAAGAAACTCATTTTACTGAATAAAATATTAAAAACAAATATTTTCCGACCAGTAACAGACATTTAATTAAAATAAAAACCAATTAAAAGCAGTAAAGACGTTTCAGGACAGTTTTGTGCCGTCATCATGTAGCTACTACCCTCTCTTTCAATATTAAAAATTTTATCAATTCTTTTTCGACCTATAAGACATTTATTAAGACAAAATAGCAACGACGTTTCAGGAAATGTTTGTACCCTTTATCAGGTTGCGACTATTTATTTCATAAATAAGAATTTCAACCAATGTATTTTCTGGCCAATGACAGACATTTATTTTAAAATAGTTATATATAAAATAAAACCGATTAAAAATAGCAACGATGTTTCAGGACACTTTTGTACCTTCCTCAGGGTGAGACCAACCAATATCTTCCTAAATTTAGAATTTTATCCTAAATATAATCCAACCAATAAAAAATAACAGACTCTTATTTAAGACAAAATAGATCCAAAATAACGACGAAGTTTCAGGACATTTTTTTAAACTATTACGAAAATACAATTTTTTCATACAAAAATCTTATATAATAACAAAATTAATAAAAACATCTGAAATAATTTTTTTTTACTTGATAAATGTCAATAATTTTATTTTTATCACTTAGTTATGGCAGGATTGTTTTTAAATTATTAGTAAATAAATAAAAGACAATCGGATAATTAATTTGAATTAATTATAATTTTTTAATTAGATGTTTTGTGGTTACTAATAATTTTAAAAATATTATAAAAATTTGTACTAATTAATTGCAAATTTGGTTGTATTAATAACTTTAAAATAATGTCATTACAGTTTAAATTAATTAATTATAATTTTTAATTGTCTTTTTTATTTATTAATAACTTAAACTACACAGGCGATGATAATATTATTTAATTAAAAATTGTATTTTAGTAAAACTATTTTTTTTTGTGATAAGAATTATTAATTCAGGAAGAATCAGACACGAGTTAGTCATGGTACAAAAAATGTTGTATAGTTTTCCAGACAGGCCAATATCCCGATTGATCTTTTTTCTCCAAACAGTAACTTTGTCGAATCGCGTTTGCCGAAATAACATTTTGACGAAATAAAGTTTAATGTTAATGGAACATTTGCTGTTTTAGGTATCTTAATATACATTATTAGTGAATTAATTCGTGGAACAATTTCAACCAAAATTGGTACAAATGTCACTTACGATCCAGGAACAAACAGTCATGGAGGTAAGGAAACTCTAGAAGACCTCTAGCGACCTTTCGGGATAATGACCATTGGGATGAAAGCTAATCGGGATAATGTCGTCGAGAAATTGTCTTTCGAGATTGAGATCTAGACTACTTTGGAAGTTTGTTTAAAAATAAGTATACTGTCTACTGTACTGGTTTTAGTACAACTGACATAGGATTATGGAAGTAATTTTCATCGACATACAATTCCTTTCAGATGTACCACTCTTATTATTATTATTATTTAGGGTACAAGTCTACATGACGGTAATCCACATGGTGGCAACTCCCCTTTAATAGCAGATAGGATGGGATCTGAAAGGAGGGATGCGGAAGGGTACAGGAAGGTAGCCAATCGTAACTAGGGCCCCCGGGCCACGGTTTAAGGATCCTACCCGGCAATTCACCTAAAAGTGATGCAGGGAAAACCCTAGAAAAACCTGCATCAGGTAGGTCGGGCATTTGGTACTTGTCCCACGTCCTTCCGACAGCGGGAGAGGGGTTTGCTGTGGGGTCGCAGCATTCCCTTCCCCGTGGCTCGACCAGTTTAGGAGGCAGCTGGCCGATTATTCCAATGGGAATAGGAACAACTCTTACCGTATGCCCAAGGTCTGCGACCCCGGAAAATACACCTCTCAAAACAGGCCGAGGTGCCTCGGCTTGTGGGAGCTTTAGTTCAAAACGGAGAGGCAAAGGCATACCCAAAGGTAGCCTCTTCGTATCTCTCCTAAAAGGTTCTGCGTGCGAGAGAAAATCCCTCGCAGTTTACCTGCGAGAGAATCCTCTCGCAGACTTTCTTCCCCTCAGATGTGTCCACATTCGGTCAGTCGTCGTTTCTGAATTGCGTAGGTCATGCACCTGTAAGAGGATTCGGTTCTGAATTCTCCTCTTCATGTCCCTTAAGACGACTGCTGGTTGAAGTGTGTCCACACTTTGGACCTTCTCTCATCCAACATACTTTATTAATCTCTGCCGGAAGAAATCCTTCGAGAAGTGGACCACGGCGGTCGTTTTTTTTCTTCAGTGTTTTGAAATAATTACGAATCTTTTAAGTGGTGTCAGTTTCGCAGGAGCAATATTTACAATTCTCCGTCTCGTTGTTTGACATTTTTCTTGCGCCTCGATGAAGATGGGTTTCTGTTCCTCGCGGAGTGGCTTACATAAATTGGCCCGTTGTTTGACACACGTTTTGAGCGTAATGATAATGTTGGCCCGTGTTTCTCGCAGAGGAGGGCCTGAAATATGGAGCCTTCGCCAGCAATGGATGGGCAAGAAACTGCATAGAGCAAGCTGTTTAGACGCGCGCTATTTACGACCTGGGGGAAACGTATGGCTCTCCGGAGGTGATTAGGTGCCCTGCCGCAGTAAAGCACACGGAGATTCGCCTTCGGGGCCTCAACTCTTCCCAGCAGACTCACGCAACAATAAGTATGAGGCTCAAGCGGGCGACATCCCTCGATGTCTGATAAATATTAGTCTTAAAAATTTTTTTAATAAAAGCATTCAGTATTGGCAAGGCAATATATATATATATATAGCTAAGAACACTTAAGATTAGTAATTATCTTAAAAATTAAAAAGACTCGATATTAACAATTTAGACGCTTTCGAAATAAATTGGAAAGAAATATTTAATTCTACTACAAACATCAAAATTTTAAATATTCCTTTAAGATTAAAAAAACGATATAACTGAGAGGGTTTGGAAAACAATTAAACTTTCCAAAATAAGAACAAAATAAAAATTTTGGGGTAGATCTGAAGGTTTCTACTTTTCCCCACAGTTCCTTAAATGTCATAAAACCGTAGAGTTTTCCTAACAACACCGACATACATAAATTAGGATTAAATAGGTTTTTTTTCTAATGACAGCGACAATTTAATATAAATTAGTAATTGTAATGGGTTATTCCTGAAAATACCGAGAAATATTAATGGATTTTACCTACCAATATCGACGCTTTAAAAATAAATTAGAAATTATAATGGTATATTCTTTACAGCAGCCACAATTTAAATAGTAATAAATATGATTTAAATTAAGGAATTTTTCCTAACAACACCGACAATTTTAATAATAAATTAGTAATTAAAATGGTATATTTCTAACAGCAACAACAATTAAAAAATTAATTAGATTGAAAATAAGGAATATATTTAAACTTAATAAATAAATTACATATAAAAAGGGATTTTGTTTCCTTACAATACTGATCATTCGAAAATTGATTGGTAATAAAAAGAAAATTTTTTTTTACTAATAACAGCGACAATTCAAAGATATTTTTAGAAATAAAATTAGGGATTGCGCCTAGTAGACCGAGAATTTAATAAAAATAAATTTGAAATAAAAAATAGATTTTGCTAACAACACCAGAAATATAAAAATAAATTTATAAATTTAAAAAACTCAAAATATTCGAATTTTATTACATATAAAAATTGAATTTTCCTCAAATCACCAACAATTTTTAAGATAAATTGGAAACTAAATAGAGATTTTTCCCTAAGAAAAACAAAGCTTTCTAATATCTCCAAAAATAGAAAGAAACGATAACCTTTTTGAAACGATACGAATTTTTAAAAATTCTAAAATATATTATTTAAGTTTTTTTTTTCTAATATCACAAAAGTTTAAAATTAACGTATTACTGAATTAAAAATGGACGCCACACTTAAGGAACATTTTTCAAATAAATGAAAATATTTATGGAGAAAACACACATGAATGGAGTTTCTTTTTGAAAAACTGGGTATGTTAAATACTTAGAGATTTTAAATTCTTTAAGGAACTTCAATGTTTTTGATTTGAACAAAATAATTTTGAATATACATCATGATAATTTTAAATAATCTCGAATGTGGAACAATTATTGTTATCTACTCCTACTCACATCACGTCAATTAAAAACAATTAACTTTTACAATTCTCTTCCTCAACGTGCGACTCTTGACATTTTATTTTTTTTTAAAAGAAATCACCTCACTTATAGTAATAAAACGTGTATTAAGATCACTGTTCTTCCGTCCTGTTCTGAGTAAAATAAATTTTAAAGATGAATAAATAACTGGTTTAATAAGGGTTGTGATATTTCGTAAAATTTAGATGAATCGACGTCTCAGTTATCTATTAATGTATTTGGGGATTGGTTAACAACGGACAAACGCTTCAATTTGGTTAGAAAGTAGATTGAAATATCGTATTTTCCTTTCAACAATCTGGTAACGTTTTCAGTTAATGGAAGTATTTAAGGAATTTTTCTCAGTTATCTATTAATGTATTTTGGGGTTGGTTAACAACAGGCAAACGCTTCAATTTGGTTATAAAGTAGATGGAAATATCGTATTTCCTTTCAACAAACTGGTAAAGTTTTCAGTTGGTTGCATGTATTTAAGGAATTTTTCTCAGTTATCTATTAATGTATTTGGGGGGTTGGTTAACAACGGACAAACGCTTCAATTTGGTTATAAAGGAGCTTGAAATATCGCATTTTCCTTTCAATAATCTGGTAAAGTTTTCAGTTGGTTGCATGTATTTAAGGAATTTTTCTCAGTTATCTATTAATGTATTTGGGGGTTGGTTAACAACGGACAGACGCTTCAATTTGGTTATAAAGTAGCTTGAAATACCGTATTTTCCTTTCAACAATCTGGTAAAGTTTACAGCTGGTTGTATGCATTTAAGGAATTTTTCAATTAATGACATTTTATTTTTCGTGTGGTTCAGTGTGCGTGAATATTTAATTTCCGAACTGTATTTAAGTAATTTCGTCAGTATATTTAAATGAAATTTTAAAGATCCTCACCGACTAGTAATAAATTCCTTATGTTGTGGCTGTTGTTCTCACTTTCTCTTCCCCCCTTGAGTGAGTTATTCTGCAGGATATTCTCGTTGGCCAACACGCAGTCGTTACATCTGTAAACATCGATGTCTCATCCAAGTCAGCAGCTCTCTTAACAACTTAATCGCCCCCCCCCCCTTCCTCTTCTTCCTTTTAACTTATGGTGTTTGTTTAGCTTTTTTTTATAAATAATTGTTCTCCTTCTAACATTTGTCCCGCGTGGAATTTGTATTTCCGTATCAATTCGAATAATTTGATGCTGGTGGTGAAATCACAAATGCTTGGTAATTTGAAGATGCAGAAGAATTTTGATTATATTGGCAGACAAATTTGGAATAGCCTCAAATGTGTGTGGATTTAAAAAGACTTTTGAAGCTAGTGAGGGAGGCGGAAGACCTAAATAATGCCAGGAAAATAAAGTATACAAATAAAATTATTACGTACCAAAATATAAACCAAAAAAAAAAACTTTTGTTGCTTTCGTCAGGAGATTAAACAAATCACGTGAGAGGCGGAAACGACGTCACGCCGCACAAGCCACGTGACGAAAGTAACTGAAGGTTGCAGAAACGTTGTTGAGAGATATTTATTTTATAACTTTAATTTTTTATTCATTCATTGGACTTATTCCCCAGACCTGGCCCCTTTCCGACTACCACCTGTTATCGTCGAAATAGTCCAACCCGCTCTCTTTACAGCACTATAATTCTTACGAAGACGTCGGAAAATAGCTTGATGTGTGGTTTGCCTTGAAAGAGAAGGAATTTTTATTTTCTGGCGTGCTGTCCAAAAATTTCCCCGAGAGATGGGAAAATTGTGTAGCTACCGAGGGGTCCCTACTTTGAATAATTGTTTTTCTTGATTTGTATAAAAAAAACGTGTTTTTTAGACTAAAGAAAACAGTGGACACGTAGTGTATACATTTTTAAATCTCTATTTTAAATCCTGAATTTTTAAAAATACACATTACTGCTTATAAAATTTGACAAGAAGTTGAAGATGGCTGTATGTCGGAAAACTGCTGAATAAATGTTTTTATGAAATATAAAAATGAATTAAAGATGAAAAAAAAAATCTGATATTTATAACAGCAGTAAAATCAAAGCCTCAATATTTTTTGAATGATTTATTTATGAAATAACTAACCCTGAAGACGTCATAAAACAAAGACGAAACGTCTTTTGTTAATAAGACATTTTCAGACTCATGACCTTTAATATATAAAAATTCCATTTTTTGAGACATTTAAAAACAAGTGGAATTTATTAAATTAAAATTCTAAACAGAATCTTGTTATTGGTATAAAAATACTCAAGGCTCCATTCTACGTCAGGAAATCGTATAAATAACACGAATTGAGGGTCATTTACATTAATTTTTTTTTAAGTGAAAACAGCGCTATAGTGTTTGTAACTGTCACATCTGGTTGAAGTAGACCCTGGAGGTGGCATCATTAGTTTTTGTTTTTTTTATAATGTACCTGTACGGCTGCAGTTCATTTCCCGTTGTCGCCTGCCTGTCTGCGTATGCGCCGTCTTGGGATTCCATTGATGAGGAGGACCTGAATGGTCTGCGGTGAATGAGGTAGGTTCGTTCCCTGCTCATCATTAGCGGCTGACACGAAGGAAACAAAGGCCCTTCGGACGACTTGCCTGCTGCCACCCTAATGACGCCACGGCTTCTGTTTTATGGACGCATATACAAAGCTCTTCGGGTCGGCCCTGATGCATAATGTAATGTGTGGCAAAACGCACTTGCGAATGCAATTAAACCGGCGGACAAGTCGACTCTGACCTCCGCGGTGCAGGTAACTTGTACTCCGGTACACGACGGACTTGTAACCAGTTCTGGAAAGGTGACATTCAGAGACGACGACTCGGCTCCGTCTGAGATACTGAAACCAGTGGGGGGAAGATAAATAATAATAATAGTACAACACTTCGTAGCTGATTTCAATCTGCCAATCGCGGAATCGAGATTTCCAGAGCAGCGGAATATTCCGCGCCAGGAAAAATCCCTTTAAAACACTCGAAAAAAATTATAGAAGTTTATTCAGGACTGACTTTTATATAATTTGACGTCTTTCTACATTTTTGAAATCCTACAACTTGTTTTTAACCCTCAATCCAACTTCAAAATGACACATTCCTGACAACTTGTCGGTTTTCCACTATCTCATTGTCTGTAACAATAAGGATTCGCAATATAAATACCACACAACGTTTCTGGGATCCTTGTAGCTTTCTTCAGGTGCTAAGAAGAGCGTAGAGAAACACAACTGCACTGGTCATTTGACAACACTCAAAAGCTTTGGCTTATTAATGTACAGACAGACACTATGAAACTCAACAATCACTACGATCTCTTATTATTACGTTGAACCTTCTGTTTTCCCATTGTCGTTGCTCCCTTATTGCTATGCAACCCCTTCGGCTCTCCCATTGTCGTTGCGTTTTCGTCGCTTTTGAGTGTTGTCAACTGACCAGAACAGTTGTGTCGCTCTAGGCTCATCTTAGCACCTGACGAAAGGCACAAGGTATTTATATTACCCTTTTTTTACTGTATTGGCTGTCTTTCTAATTCATTCTTTTCAATCAGACGTAAATTTTTTCATTACAATTTTAATAAAATTGGGGGAGGGGGTTGTTATGAATTGTCTATTTACATTTCTTCAAGTCGGTAAGTTTTTTACGTAATTTGAATAACGTAGAAAATCAAAAGTATTCCCCAGTCCGCCGAATTGGTGTTCATCTTCTGTCCAACGTCGATCACCTGGACGTTATCAGTCACCACTGTGACGGTCCGACTATCCACATGTGAAAGGAAACTTTCCCTCTGTGTTCGGTCAGTGTTGAGAATCAGGTCGCACGTATCCACCATTTAATTAAGAACCCTTTTTTAGGCTTGATAACTGAAATGGGTTTTGTGATGTTGGAAACGTTGGTAACGTTCTCGGTGTGTGTTTTTTCTTCTTATTTGGGGCTAGTGTAACAGAATTTTCCAGTCGTACAGGGATCACGAGGGCTGGTCGGATCCTTGAAGCGCCCACACAGTGCTAACGAGGACTTGGAGAGAGTTAATCGCTGCTAGACGATCTCTGGAGTATTTAATTAGCGGGGTGTTGGAGGAAGAGGGGAGGTTAGACAAAGCGCGGATGCTGCTGGATGGAGACAGGGGGTTTTGTATGGCGTCGGCGGAGGACCCAGACACACACACACAACGCCTCCGTCTTCTTTTTCTCCTGTCTCCGTCTCTCTCAACTTCTAAGCACTGGCGATCGCATCTAGGACAAATGTGGTGTGAGGAGCGACACCAGTCGACATTCCCGGTCCATTCATGCCAGAGATCTTATCTACCCGGGTCCATTCAAGGCAAGGGGGGGGGGGGGGGCGGGCGACCCCGCGCAGGTCACTAATCACGCTTATCGTGATACAAGGTGGTTTCCGGGGACGCGATTCGCGAATCCGGACACCCATTAGCCTAAAGCCTACACACGATCACACACACACACACACACACACATTGACCTCCGACGATTGATGACCTCTTGTTGAGACCGGAGTCGCATTGCAAGCGACAGGATTTGCGGCTGGTCACTTTCCGGTCGCGCTCAACTCCTCTGATACAGTTGCAAATCAGCTGTTTCCGGGGTGTAAAGTTACTAATCAGGATTAAAGTGCCAGACAGGGATCGAACCCCCCCGGGACCTCCAGCGTACCGGGCTGAAGTCGATGCAAAATTCCACCACCCATTAGACCTTGACGCAGTTTCATTTTTTTATTGGATGGTTTAAAGCCGCGTCAAGAAAATTATCCTTGGCGACTGTACATGATTAAAACATAGTATAATAATTCATCATTTTCATAATCTTTGTGAGCTACAATTTTGGTTTTACTAAATCACACATGGCATAAATTTTCAGGACTTCGTTAACGAACGGATTTTTTATTTAAATTTCTGAAGAATAGACAGACTACTTCCACTAACTCAAGTCATAGAAATTTTAAATTGAATTTTAAGTGTCTGGATGGGGAAAGGATGACTTAACAGGATTTCCGTTTTCTGGCTGTTTATAACTGGAAAATAATAGAGTTACTAATGGTTAGAAACAAAAACGAACACGTGGGCGAGTAACAGACAGGACATGTGATATTTTTTAACCACCTATTTGGCATTTACCCGGTGGACAAAGTTGCGTTATATCATCTTAACAGACTCCAAGGACGCAATACACAGAATAAACAGTACAGCGCACATAAATGGATGCATAAATCGAATTAGAGAGAATTTATTGAAAATACAAGAAAACGGAAACCGGATCACTGTAACCTGGCTACCGGAGCATAAGGACATAGTAGGACAGATCTCCTAGCGAAGATGGAACTGATCATCAAGGGAGATACAGCAACCTGCCAATCTGCACCAGCAGAGACTGCAGAGTAGGGCTCTACAAGGAACTGGAGGAAAAGTGGAGTAGACCTGTGAAACCAGAGGAATGCGGAGTCATCCTCAGAAATGTCAGCCAGCATCAGAGAAAGAACTATCTCGAAGGCAGCAGGGTTGCTGTAGCCAGAATAAGAACATTGCACTCCAGTTTCACTCACTCATTCTTGATTTCCAGATCTCCGCAGCTCATGCAAGGAGCCCACACCAATTCCTCATGTCCTCTTTGACTGCCCCAAATATAGCGAGATAGGAAGATCAACCATAGCCGCCCATTCCATGATGGAGATTTGCAACTCATCATCAGCAATAAACAACCTCACAGACTTTACGATGAAAACTGAGTTGTATAAAGTAATTTAATAGTTATACAAATGTAGAACTTAACAGATGTAAGTCGCTAATGACCTAAAGGTTAATGCGACATTAAACTGTAATTAAAAGAAAAATGTTGCGTTGCACTGGTACTTAATTCAATTATAAGATATCTGAAAAAAAAACATCAGACGTTCTTTATAATATAAATCAACACATACACGACCTAACATCAGAATATTTTCTTTATTATTAACGACGTTTCGTCAATTTTAAGGACCTCTTCAGTTTATAAATTAAAAACATAATTATTTATCATTTTTATTTAAAGAAAAATTGAAAATTATTTTACAAATTTTTGTTTATAAATCATGAAAAACCATTTAGAGGCAAGGTTTTGCTGCCTTCGTCTGTTGCAACCGAAATGAAATTCGTAGTTGACAATGAAATGTGGCCGACAACAATGTATCTCTTAATAACACTATCAAGTTTTTAAATTTCATATTATGTTAAAAAAAAGTATTAAACTAACGAAAAGAATCATAAATTTTGTTTTAATGACTGTTATCAGATTTTTACATTCAAAGCAGTTTTAGTGGAACGGATGTGTTAACAATCTGAGAAAAATATAGTGATTCTTGATCTAATATATTACACTTTGTCCGAATCAAATATGTGATTATGGAGGTTAATGTATTTGGACAAAACTGTTTAATTTAAAAATTATTTTTGTGTTCACTTAATGCGGTTTTTTTACAACTCTCTCTTAGTAAGACCAATATAACACGCATTCCAACTAAATTTAGATTGATAGATGAGATAAATATGATACCAACGCCATAATTATTAAATAAATCTGTCAATTTATGTTGTATATGAGCCAAAAAAATATATTCATGAAAATAATATTACGAGAATTTATAATGGACGGACTATTAATTTTTATCAATATATTTAAATTGTCCTGGAGATGGAATTGATTGCGAACAAACGTCTTGATAAACATTTCATATAACCAGCATCAATAGCGTCACTGTTTGGAACATTTTACCCAATTACGTTCCCCTCACCGACCTAACTCCCTGGCAGTTAACTACAAATGAACCCGGCTGATGACTGACGGTACTTTAGCGAACTCAGAATTTCTCGTGTTACGTACAAAATTCAAGATCGAGGCTAGTGTACGACCTTCCTAATAGAGGATTTAAGATATGATCTGATACTACCAGCTGGTTCCAGCTTCAGACAGCTTTTACAGGATCTGTATGAGAGGAAACGGAACATACCGGAGGACTTCTATGCAACATCTGCTATGCAGGACAGGACATGGATGGAAGCCAACCATCAACTACGCCACACGAAGACGAGACTGGCGATCCATGGCTTTCACCATAAAGTGTGCTTAAACAAAGTATTTCATGAACCAAAAGACGAGTGTGTGAGTTGTGTTTAGAAGCCTGTGAGAGATATCATATTGTAAAATGTAGGAATAGACGTAAACCTATCGTAGCTTACAGCAAGGAAAGTTTGTCATGTAATATACACGGCAGGTGTGCGCTTCCAATATATTATTATAAAATAAAAGATTACAAGAAATTCCCGGTACCTTAAGCGAGTCAATAATTACTATCCGATGCTTTAAGAGAATGAAAATTAAGATAAATTTTCCTTGACCGCCATTGTTAATGCGAGAATTCAACTCAGCGACTCCTATAACGCCGGATTTGACACCAATCAAGTGCCTTTTTGGCTTTATTTGTGTAAAATTCTTCCACGACCACCCGTGCGGTAAGGGTGCTTTCCTCCCTTGTCTGTTGCAGCTGAAATTAGACTGTTAATATTTCTAGATTGTAACTGTGAAGTCAGAAACCCCGAAAACATTTTATTGGAAGACAATAATGGAATGGGTTTTTAAATTCCATCGACCCCTGAACCCAAGAAGTGCTGCATGTGTCTTAACCCCTCAGTGTGTCTTCCTGGATCGTAAGTAACGTGTGTGTTTGATAATAGTTTAATATATTACAGGAAATTCACAGTCATCGTTGTTGTTTTTTTTTCCTTCAAAGACTGTCTTAACCTGGCCGATGTTCTCTCCTTGTATTGCAGCTTCCGAGGAATGCTTTTGTTTGAGCGATTCCGTTTTGTGGGTGGTGGTGGTTGTGGGCTTTGGAGAACATATGGCAGGAACGTTTCCTCTGTCTCTGGGGGAAGTTCTGGGAAGTGACTCCAGGCGCCGCTTGTCTCTCAGTCAGGATAAAAGTCTTAGGCGCGAGCTGCGTAATCCCGTGTCAGGAGACGGCACTTGTCTGCCTGCGACCTCGCAAGCTTTTCCTTTCTTCCTCGTCTGGATATTAATAAACACCTCACCAAGAAAAAGAAATCACTCCCCCACAGCTAAAGCGATTCATGTTTCCGTAAACAATGAATAATGCTATTCATAAGTTTTGGTTTGTTGATCTTACTGCGGATCGAGGATCGCAGTGAACCGCTATGAGATATGGAATTTATCAATGTCGGAACCGCCAACCAAAAATTGTAAGAAATCATTTCCATTTAAAGGAATTTTAGTTAACCCTTGGCTACCTTCCTCTACCTTTCTCCATCCCCCCTTTCACTCCTTTTCCTATGCTATTAAAGGGGAGTTGCCACAATGTGGATTACCCTCATGTAGCCTGTTACCCTAAAATAATTAAGGCTAGCCCATTGAAACCTACAATAATAAATTCTGATTGCCAATTAATAATATGTAAAGAAAAACGTGTTTATTTCTTTTTTACAACCTTTTACAGAAAGAACTGTGATATCTTAATGGGTTCCGGATGAAGAAAGAACCAAAAGTCTTATTCTCTCGCTTTTTATACCTCGTTCCCCACCCGGGAAAAACGTCATCCATTCGCTTTACCCAAGTAGTATACTCAGTAAATTTTTTTTCACCAGCTTGCCGAGAAAAAACTCAACTGTGAGATTCCCGGCGGGTCGGCACGGTCATTGGTTGCTAGAGAAAACCATTATTTGGAAAATTATGGAGGATTTACGGTAGTGCGCAATTTGCCTCTGTCCTTACAGGCAAAATTTGTAATTTTTAGTCGGCAAAATCATAAGGAAGAAGATCATCGGACATTTATTATAATACTAAATAAATGACATTGAGTAATTTATTAGAAAAAAATATCTGATTTATAAACACATGGATTTTTTATTCTCTTCCTGGATACAAAATTGTAAGTTAAATTCACCAAAATATTTTTTTAATTTGTTGTTAAACAAAAATTGTAGATAAAAAATTTTTATACCTGAAGAAGTCTTAGAAGAGAACGAAACGTCATTGTCCTTGTTATAAATTAGATATATTTTGTTTGTTAATAAAATCTATAAATAGTCTTCAGGCACAACGCAATATGCGTGTTTTCAGGTTCAAAAGTATCACGTGTACAAAATATGGTTAAATTTGCTCCACGTGTGTAGAGAATTGTATGCGGAAGATACACGCATACAAACAAACAAACAGCTAATTTTATTTATTAGTTTATAAAGGAGGTACTCGAGCGAACCAGAGGAATAAAAAAAACGGAAGAATTTTTTTTCGAAATAAGCAGTTTTAGTATTAATTTACCATGCTATAATTATGTTTTACAGTAGCACTTCAGAAAAATAGGATAATGGAAGCTGTCAAAGGTAATAAACCATCACGGATTCAGTATTTTTCGCTGATGGTTTCTTGGGGGGTCAAAAAAACCGCATCATAGCTGTAGTTAATCAAATAAGAGAGAATCCTATAAAAATTGATTTTATCAGGTGCATACTGTCTTTTTTTTAAATCATCTACTGGAAGGTGGGGGTTTGGAATACGGCTCTCTGCACGGAGATAGGGGATGAATACAGTTGCTGACCCCGTCAGAACTTCATTGCCGGGATTTCTGTGTTTTTTCCCCCTCTCCTTTTCTTTTTCCTTCCTTCCCTGAGATCGGCGGTCGTTTGTCGCCCCTCCTTGTGGACCGGAAACGCAAGGGTACAGAGAAACCGCCCGTTGTCCGTACATTATTGCCGGTTCGTGCTTGCTCAGCACAGGGTTATGGAAATGCTATCGGTCCAAGGTTTTATGGCAGCTATCTGAAATTCTGGGAACAAGGGCCCTGTGTATTTATCTGTGTGTAAGAGCAGCTCACGCACGAGGTAAGGGCAAGCAAGAGGCCTGCGTGACAATGGAGCTACACACTCGCTCACTACAAGCGCCCAGAACAAACGTGATTGATGCAAAGTCGAGCGATGTTGTAACGTGCGTCATGCATACTCGACAACGCCGCGCAGCGCACACTCTGTTTACTCACGATAACGGGGAACCGACCGAACTACAACAACTTTCGCTTCAATATTTAATTCCGACCCGGGAAACGTTGTTTTCAACAACAAAGTCTTCACATACTCGAAGAAAAATCGCTAATGTCCATTAGTAAACGGCTCCAGAAAAAACATTACGACGTAAATACCTTTTAAATAATATTTTATTTTTACTTCTGTTTTAATAATAGCGCTTATATAAAATTAACGTTCTTTTATGTGTATCTTTTCTTTAAGTGAATCGTTTAAAAGTTTTTTCCAACACATTTTCTAACACATTTTTGATTTATCTCTTTTCACAATAAATCTATTTTTAAACTTCTATCAGGATCTATCCAAATCGTAGAAAAATAACATACACAATATTTAACGACCTTATTAAAAAAACATTGTAGCCCAGGTGGCCGATGATACTGCATTAGTAACCATCTATATTCAGACTTTTGAGCTACGTTTGCCTATATTTGGCTTTGTAACTCCAAGCTCTTCGCGGATAGGCCAAGAATGATGATGTTTCGTTCGTCTGTCGGTTTATATATGCAGCTAGGCGTCCAAGGTCACGTTGTGTCTGGTCCGTGTATTAGTGTAGCTGGAATTTATCTGTTTGTCTCCCCTGATGCGGGTTAGCCCACAGGGAGCCGTAGGTCGTATCCAAGTGTGTCTGTTTAAATTACCTGGTCTCTTTAGTGTCCAGGGAAAATTCTTTATGGAAATGAAAGTTTACTGACCTAATAACAACAGCAAGACTACGGAAATCGTTATTAACTCCAATAAAACTTTTACTCAGAGTGCCTGAAGAGTATATAAACATTTACAATACAGTTGTTGTGCTGTTAATTTAAAATTTTATGATTCATAAATATATATTTTTTTAATTATAAAAAGTATCACATTAGAATGTTACCAATTGAATAAAAATAATTATAAGGGGATATAAATAAGGAATATATAATAAATATAACAAGAAGCCTTGGGAAACCAACGTTTCTAAATAGTAAACAAGGCAACGGTATGGCAAGAAGAATTAGGAAACTAACGTTTCGAACACTAAACAAACTGACTACTAGAGTAATAAAATAAATTGAAGCTCACTGAATTAAAATAAAAATATTCGTATTCACCACATTAATTTTTTAAGAAATTTAAATGAGTCTGAAGGAAACTTGAACGTAACGCCTGACATTCCCGGAAACGCATCCCACATTACTCCCTGCCCAAAACAAAGAGACTCGGCGGCGATCTGCAGGAAAAGTCACTTCCGTACAGTAATACGAGAAACTTGTCGAGACGATCACGTTTTCTGTTACTGTTAACTCCGTAAACATTTCAAGAAAGTATCAAAAAAATACCTGTAAGCTAATTTATTACATTCTATATGGATTTTTGGCCCGGATTATGTGGATAAAGCAACGCCGTCACAAACATATCAAGACCACGGTCAAAATTAAAGATCCGAAAAAGTGTTTCGTACAATAGTAACACATTATTTGCAATCGTTATATTACAATGAATAAACTGTTACCAACCTTGAAAATCATAAAACACCAAACTAATTGAATCATAATATTTAATCCAACTGTTTTCACCCTTATTAACCATTTTTCCCGAAGACAGTTGAAGTACATTGTTAATTCAATTAGAAGCTTAGATCCTACATAATTGTACATTATTTATTTGTACGTTTTAGTTCACACCAGGACTATATTAGTTACCAAATTTCCTCAAAAATTTATTTTTCCAGTTATATTTATTTTTTAACCTAACAATCCGAATGAAATTTAAACGCACACTTTAAAGTCCACAGGTATTTTCATCGGAAGCATATTTTATATCATAATTATTTACAGTATTCATGTTTGCAAGATATTATATTTATCATTTTAATTAAATATGTCTTTTAATATGAGAATAACAGTTTGAAGATTTATAATATAAGCCGTTTAATATATCGGGTAAAGGGTTTGAATAAAGGATAGACAAATTGGATTTTTAAAAAAGGTTTTTTTTTAATTGAATCTATGGTTAGACCCGGGCTCAATAATAGACTAAAATATTAATAATATATACAACAATAAATGTAATAGATCTGTTGATATCCACGATAAATTTCGTTTGAGAACGATAAACTAATTTAATTTAAACAATTTCACAAAATAGTTCACTATCACAATCCAAAATACACTCAAGAGTACTTCCATGGAAGTTGTCCGTATTTTTATGTAAATTTACTGTACAGGAGAGACGTTTTAAAATCAATGTATACACAAATTGTTTAAAAGTTCATTATTTGACTTTATGAGTAAGTTGTAGTCAACTTAAATGCTGTCAACGTACTTTAAACTGCGGTCAAATTTATATGACCATCCGTGATTAAAATCTATTTTCTATTACTGGAATACAGGTGTTGTATAGTGTAAGGAACCTTTGCAAAACCTTGTATACGTTTTCAAGACGTTGAGGAATATTAATGCACGGTAGTGAACGTAGTTTAGCATCAAGGACTGAACTTTTATAGTTGGAGTATCGACGTCTGTGTGACCGTAGATTTATTTCTTTCCTAAAATAAAATTTCTGTTACATCCAGTAGGCTTCAATTTTTCTTTTCAAAACATAAAAATATATATCTATATTATTGTTTAGGTGTTTTCAGTTCAACATCGGCCTTAGTTACAGACAGCAGGAAAAAAACTGAACTAATAGTTCACATTTGTTCCTAAGTTTTAAAATAATCATGAAAATTTTCATATTATCTAGAGGAGTATTTCATAAATCTGACGAAAGTCCGGATTATGGGCAGGATAAAAATAGCAATTTAATTAACAATTATATTTTTTTATTTAATATCAAACATGTGGTCATATTTTATTTTATTTATAAACGCAAAGGTGATAGTCGGCTATTGGTAATATTTTGGGATTCAACAAACTGCTGTATAGTTGACTTTGTACAGTCTTTTCGAAGTCTGGAAATCACGGTAACATATATATTTACGAAAGGCGTATTTTTTTCAATGCCATCAACAAGAAGAGGATTATTTACAATATTCCATATGGTTACCAATAATTCAATTAAAATGCATTAACCTCCATTATAAATAGCATTCAACTTATAAAAATAATACCCATTTATATTTTGACTTATTTAAATGCGTAAAATAAATATCACAACTTCTTAATTAAACTTTATTTACAATTATGAGAATTAATACGCCACAGCATACGTTTATTTTATAAATCTGTAAACAGCAGTAAAAACAGCTTATTTCATTCCAAATGAAGAAGCTTGTTTAACATAAATGTGACTGACGCATTAAAATAATCAAAAGTAAACAATCATTATTAATTTTTTTAAAATTTACGCACCCACCGTACGTTTTATTGAAGCCGTAAATACATATATAGTTTCAAGGGCGAAGTCATGTGCGTTATATATTCATAAATGTCTGCGCTACTACGCAGGTAAATTATATCACAGAACATATAAACAATTAGCGAAGACATAACGTCTACATTAATAGGATACTAATGAGATAAACAATCAGCCAATTAACAGATCAATACGACACTATATTTTGTCTGTTAATTGGCTACTTCTTTGTCTAATTAATTATCAAAGACATCATTACATTTAAATGTGTTACATGTATATATGATATTAGTCAATTGAAATCTAAAATTAAATTAAATTATTCCGTACGGATAATGTATGAGAATGAAGAGTTTCCTTTCAGGAAAATGAGTTTATATTTATGTTAAGGAGATTTGATTATGTTGTTGCCAGCACTGGACTATATTAATTATTGAATTTTGTAGGTTTTCTTTATTTCCAACAAGTGGAAACTTAAATTTACTCATTCAACTTTCTTTATTAAAAAAAAAGCAACAAAATTTTTAAATTTTACTCTCCTACTCCTTACGTTCAGATAAATTGATTACAGTGTTTTTTAATACATTCACAATAATATTTTATTATCAACAATAAAAATCTGTGCCTCATAAAACATGCTATCGTTTAATTACTAATTGTGTCGCCCAGTCTCAAGAGATTATTTTATTTTATTATACATGAAAATAGTTTTTCTCATCCGCGGAACTTTACGAATCGTTGCCCTAACTTTTCCGTTATTTTAAAAATGTGATTAATAACCAACTTTCTCAGATTTCACAGTATTATGACCAACTGTGTGTGTCCGAGTGTTGCGTCAACTATGTTTCCTTTTTGTTTTCTTTTTCTTTGTGTCATTCCATGATATACCTCCCTTAAAAACGCCTAAATTTTTCGAGGTATGCAGCTCTTTGTTTCTTATCGCCCTTAAGAACTCATTAGCATGATTCACGGATGACTGAAGTCAAGTGCAGATCACAACATCCAATCCTCGAGCTCGGGATTTGTGATTTCCAGGAGACCGCGTTCTCCATATTTGGCTTATAGATGCTGGACAAGTGATTAAGAGGGGAATGAAGGTACTATAAATAATTTAAATGAATGCTAATCGCAGTAGCTCACAGGTGAAAGGTTAAAAAAGGAAAGGAAAGAAAAATATGTAGTTGGCCAGGTGAAGAGTGAATGAGGGTAGGGGAGGGGAAGGTTTCGGATGTAAATGAGTAAGTGATGGATGTAAGACGTTGGTCAGGTGGTCAGTGTACCAGGTGAAGGCGTGGCCAGGTCTCTCCCGCCCTGGGCCACCATTGGCTGCGGTTCTGCACCAAGATGGTGTCAGGCGCCAGCCACGGACCAGACGGGCAACATGGCCGCCAGGTGAGAGCACCAGCAGCTGGCGCCAGCCGACCTTGGACGGGACATTCGTGGCTCAAAACATCACAAAGGCAACAAACAAACCATACTTTCCATGCATAAAAGGAAAAAAAAAGACAAGTAGAAACAGTTCTCATACCGATCGAGTCATGAGAATGACGACCGAAACGGAGCGGTAATTTAACGGCGGTTCGCGGGAAGGAAACAAGCCACCATTTACAGCGGGACGAATAGAAAACTGAATGGGACTACGGACTAGGATTTTCTTAATGTAAAATGATGAATTAGACCATGACTATAATTCTTACCTACTGTCTACTCATTTAGAAAACAGAACTCCGGGTATTTTAATTTCATAATAATGATTATCAACGCTATAGTTTAAATTCGTAATGGGACTAATACCCATTGTTAAAAATTATAGTTTATTAATTTGTTTCAATTCTAATTCGGACCCTCATCAGGTTTACAATAATGATGTTGTATTGTAGATATAATTGTACAAAGATTTAAGCTGACAGTCAAAGATTATATTGTAAATTTCAGTAGATATTTCTTTGTTAACTTAATTCATCAGAAATCAAATGATTTAATTAATCATAAAACAAAATAATGTATTATGCTACGACGTAAGCAGTTTCTATAATTACTAATTAAGCGTTAACTTTCTCTACGGCGCATTATTTATCACAATTGTAGTTAATTGCGAATGAATTATTTGTACTTTTAATTTCTTGTATTGGATTAATTAAGTAGCTAAGTAGAAATTACCATCGTTTATGAATTTGATTTTGCTGCAATTAAATTTATATTTCGTGCCAGTTACATTGGAAAATTATTTAAACGGATCGAAGTTAAATAATTCCAATAATATTTTATGTACTAATAACAAAAATATAAAAAAGTTCATTATAATAAAGATAATTCCCTGAAAAGGAGAACATTTCAAACTCATTTCTTTAGTATATTGAATATGTTAATTAATAAGATGAATTTAATAAATTAAACGACCCGTTTTAGAGGCATTTTAAAATACTTAATTCAACACAACGACGAGTCAGTACCCTTCTTGTAATTTCAATTGTTACCGAGTACCATAAGAATCAACTTGATGAAAATGTAAGAAGGTACTGAAACGTCGTTGTGTTGAAAAAATATTTTGAAATGTCTCTAAAACGGGTCGATAATTTTTTTAATTTATTTGATTAATAAAAAAAGCAGAGATGAAGCAAAACATTATTTATATTAATTAATAAAGCAATTTATGAACTTTAAGAGACACTTTATTTAATTTATAAAGCCACAGAGGTCATAATTGCCTAATTATGTCATAACAGACGTAACATAAATGCTTTCATATTAATTAATTTTATAACACCATAAAACGTTCTCTATTATTCACATACATATTTTAGTAATTATGGATCACATCGGTAAAGAATCGTTGAGGAAAAATTCCAAAAAGTAAGTTTTTTTTATTGTTTTTTAAACGTATATTTTATTTTGCAAAGCATCACCATTTTGTCGGGTAACTACAACTGTGTTTATAAAGTACAAAATATGATTCATGACGTATGTAACGGTGACGTTGTTTATTATTTTGAGAGTTTATGTGAAGTAATTGTCACAGAGGTCTGTATAAAAGTTTTATTTATTCACGGGATGATTGATCAGGATTCTCGACGACTAAATTATTATTAATCTGTGGTATCGTTAATGAAAGTATCTCCTGATTTTTAAGAGGATTCTATCTGCCAACAAAAAGGTCTTTTCCTGCCAGGTTCTTGAACTGACCTCGCACATTATTCTAATGACCCGCTTTAAAGCGCGGAAGAAAACTACACTGCTGACTCAATTTCTGGGGACAGTGTGACTCACACCGCAGGAGGCAAAATTTCCATGGTAAGTTCGAATTATAATAGGCCCAGTTTTTCTTATGGTGTTGAGTATATCTCGGTACTTGCGCCCCTGCGCAACCTGCATTGTCACCGTGATTGGGGCAGAGACATTCTCCGACAAGTGACGATTTATTTTCCTAGTCCTTTCAGATTATATAAAATAAATTTCCTGCTAGTTAAACATTTATTTATAACTATAGCAGTCGTACCATAGCCTGAACAGGGTACAGATACCTGCCGGAACACAGTGCTGTTAACTATATTTCTTGATTTCTTTGGTTAAATAAACAAATTCACTTCTACTCAGATTAAGATTATACTGCAGTTTTCTAATTAAAAACATTGGACGTATTAATCAAAATTGAGTAACTGGATTTAATTAATTAACGTTAGAATCGCCGAAAAAAATTAATGATGATCAATAACTCCGAAAAATCAAAAATAAATAGCGATAATTGAACTATTCTTAACTTTATCATCACCAAAAATCGAAGGATTGTCAATATAAATACACAGGACGAGAAAATTCGCTTCGAGAATGGAAAAAAGCGAATGAAGGAATTATTTTTAGTTTCGTACAGTCTAAGCCATGATGAATTGTCAGATGACTTTTTTTAAACGTGTTTTAACTCCACAAAGTGCACAAACAGGGAGTAAATATTTATCGAAACAAATTTATAATTAAAAATTGTCTTATGTACTCTTTTTTTTGTCCAGATTTTTCCATTTATAGAACATTCTAAGCATTGAAACCGGTCGTTGTTGATTCTATATTTTAAGAATTTCATGTACAAGAAAACCCAAATTTTTAATTGAAAAATAATTCTTGTTTCTCGTGGTCATCACTTTCAATAATTCGTTAATCGGAGAATTTATTATTTAGTTAATTTTTAAAATGTACTGCAAAGCCTTCTGATGGCTCTATTACTTTCTGAGTTATGAAGTCAACGTCCTCGGTTATACGGAGTGTTTTTTACATGTCTATATAAATTGCGATTGTATACTTAAATATAATAAGCGTGTTGGAGAAAAAGTAAATATTTTTATTTTAATATGGAATTAATTACCTGTAATTAATCGAAGACATCTTATACGAAAATTATTGAGCCTTTTAAAGGGTTTTAATTTACGAATATTTTATTGGTAATTACTAGGATCACCATTATTTCAGTCAAGTTAGTGTGCAGTTTTGGTAAAAAGGACTCTTGACGTAGACGTTGATGAGTAGAAAAAACCAAAAACAGTCTCCAAGTTTATATCTTTATTAAATAAATAGTCGGAAGGTTTCAACTCTTTGTTATAATCATCCTTCTTGTCTTATAATTAAAATCACATTAACTTTAAAAAATGTTAGTTCCTATAGGTATATAGGTACTTCGTCACTACTATAAAACTATGTTGTTTATTCAACAAGGTCTGTTTTCAAACTCTTTGAAATATATATATAAAATTATGTTGTTTATTCAACAAGGTCTGTTTTCAAACTCTTTGAAATATATATAAAACTATGTTTTTTATTCAACAAGGTCTGTTTTGAAACTCTTTGAAAACAGACCTTGTTGAATAAACAACATAGTTTTATAGTAGTGACGAAGTACCTATAGGTACTAACATTTTTTAAAGTTAATTTGATTTTAATTATAAGACAAGAAGAATGATTATAACAAAGAGTTGAAACCTTCCGACTATTTATTTAATAAAGTTATAAACTTGGAGACAGTTTTTGGTTTTTTCTACTCATCAACGTCAGTGTGCAAAGTAAAAAATAATTTTCTGATGAGAAAAATAATTTTATTTTAAATTCCAAAGAAAATTATATTAATTCTATTAAAAAAAATTATAAAATAATATAAATTACAGTCACAATAATTTATTGACATAAGAACATATTATATTTAACATTTTTATTTTTTAAAACTTATTTTTATGAGTATATGGAATGTTACTTTAAGAAAATTTGTAAGTTTTTTTTTCTGGAACAGCAGCACTATTTTTTTTGAAACAGTCTCCTCAGAGAAAATAACGTGAATCTTTTTCTTTAATTAAATCTTCTGGTTACACACAAAACTTTTAAATCTATTGACAACTAACGTTCTAATGTTAATGTCAACTTAGAGGCACTGTGAATGGCTGCAAGGCCAGTTGGTGCTGCCATCTCAAGTTCTCTTTTAAGTTGGTAATTATAGCGCATATATATATATATATATATATATGGAAATACACAATCTATAAATATATATTTTTTAAAAAAGTAACCGATATAAAAAAGTAAACTAGAAGAAATATAAAAATGATATGTTTTTCGCTAAGAGGGAACAAGTTTAGATCAAAAATAAATTGCTTAAGACTGTAAATTAATCGTAAGTTTCTTATCTTCCACGATTGGACGAGAGATACTTGGTGAAACAATGAAACTGTTTATTCATGACGGTAACAAGTCAGCATAGTTCCTAGACAGAAAGTCGATGCCAGGAATTCTTTTTTAAAAAGCGGCTGCAGTTAAAAATTACTCATAAAAGGACGTATATGTACATATATATTTTTTCAGGAGATTGAAAATTCTCGAGTCATATTTTATCTTATAACCGCAGAATGTTTTACGCACAGGAATTTTTTTTTACAAGTTTAATATAACCTGACAATGATCCTTTAATAAATAAACAGAAAAACAACCGATTTATCAGAAAAAAAGTGTTATTAGTTAAAAAAAAACAAATAATCTGTTCAATAATTTCGGGATGTCCTCAGGTACTTGGCAATTTTTATTGTGTTTATTAAAACATTTTTCCGATTTTTTCTGGGGGTGTGAAAGGTGGTCTGGGGGCGATTAACATAATAACGAGGCAATTTTTATTCATTTATTTTATTGAAAATATAAAAACGTCAGTACCATACTTCTCAATTAGACGAAGAAGTAGCCAATTAACAGATAAAATTAACTGATAAAATAAATATGGCACAAAGTTGGTTGCTTTATAATTATTTCTGTTAATTGGCTACTGCTTTGCAGTGGTTGTTGGAGACTCATCCTTTATTTTTTCTGTCAACGTAGTGAAATACTTCTGAAGACCTCGTCACTTTATTTTCGACTGACTGACCGGAGTTTTCACTTCCCAGAGCGACTCACCACAAATTTGTCCTCGTAATAATAATTCGATTTGTTTTTCTCTGCACATTCCTCTTTTATCTTACTCTACAAATGGTTTTCATTTTTTTTAACAACGTCTCGTTATCGTCACATTTGAAGAATTAAAATAAGGTAAATGGGCGTAAACCGTTTTTTAAAAAAAGACACTGTCCATGTATTGAGGTGGAACCAAATATTTAAAACCTTGCTAAATAGCAGAGTATAATAACGTTAAGGGTATACTGACGTAATACTAGAAAGATTGGCCTTGAAGACGCTGACAGTCAGAACCATAGAAACGTCGTTGATACGTGATCACACCCCGATGGAAAACGCCCAGAAAATTTATTACTAGAAACGTGTGTTGAAAATATGCAATTAAGCCACCGGTCGCCACATAAAATCTAACACAGGACCAAAATATAAATAGAAAACTAGTCTACAGAAAAATTTAATCACGACGTTCTTCAGTAATTAATTCTGAATGAATCCGCGGATATTATTTTAGTTTCTCAACAAAGTCGGGACTTAGTTTGCAAATGAATTGAGTTCAGTTTTCTTTCTGAAGATACTCTATTTTTTAATCTAGTTGATTTTTTTTTTCTTTGAGTAGTTTCACCTGTACTTTTCAAAGTTTTTTTTTCTAAAAATTTCTGTGTTTCATGTGGTAAGAATATTGATTGAAAATTTCAGCTTCGTTATTCTCTTTTCTTACGCTCTGAAAATTCTGTGACGAGATTTTTAGGCTTGTCTCCAGTTATAAAAGTGTATTACAGTTATGTACATTTTTTTTACTGATCAATGTTTTCGATGTTCCGAAGTTTTCTGGCTGTTTCGGATAATTGGTGAAACAAAAATAATTATCTAATTTGACGCCCGGAAATTTAATGTAACGAATCTATAAGTTGCTAGCGACCCTCTAGTTTATGCGACTATGAATAAAATTATAAATAAATACTTACTGTCAACATTGAACGACGGAGTCTGGTCGTTATTAGGAACACTGCTGATTCAATCAATCCAGATTAGTTTTAATTCGCATTTAATTTTTAACTTTCACAAATACTCAAATTAAATTTTAAAAAAATTACACGTCTCATCCCCTTCCACTAAAAAAAATTCCAAAGCCAATAAATTAAGTGAAAATAAAAAAATCCACTACGTAAATTTCTGCAATCAGACGTAAAATTTGTAAGAGCTACAGTTAAGATTATTAATTAAACAACATATTCAGGCTCTCCTACCAATTTTACTTACATATAACATATGAAGAAAGAAACAATAAGGGTGCCGAAACGTAACGTAGCCTGTTTTTTTTACCATATTCACCAGTTTTTTTTCCTGTTTCCATTTTATTATTTAACTCAGTAGTCTTATAGACGTCAATATCTTTTTTAAACCCTTCTAAATTAGTTTTTGATTTTTTTTACTTCAGTGGGGAATAAGAAGAGAGAAAAACATTTTAACATTTGATATAACCTGACAATTTCCTTTTTTAAATAATAAAGAAATACAGCCAATATAACAGAAAAGTTTATTAAACGAAAAATTCGTTTCAATACAACGTTACGTACATAATTTTGGGCCTTATTCAGGTTATCAGGCAAAATACAAATTTGAAATGTATATATATAGACAATAAATACATATAACCGTATTTTACCTAATTACCTGAAGAGCTCCCAAAATTGTGGACGAAACGTTGTATGGAAACGAAGATTTTATTTAATAATTTTTTGTGACCTATTGACTGTAATTGATTATCTATTTATATAAAATAAATTTAAAACGTATCTAAAATGTCCACACCATGCCTTATTTTTTTGTGAACATAAAAATACGGAAATAAAAATGAGAGAAACTGTGGAAAAAATTGCGGGAAAAATATTTGCAGTTTACAGTTGTCGTGATTGATGAGGAAAGTTTCAGGTCACAACATTTTTTGTTGACGTCGATTTTCAACTGTAAACACCGACTGTATACTTGTTAATTAGATACAGAAGTAGCCAATTAAAAGAGAAAATTAATGGTATGAGTCGTGGTATTGTCACTTAATTGTGTCCGTTAATTGGCTACTTCTTTATCTTAATTAATCTTCATCTGATACAGACGGCTTTTAATATTTTCAATGTACATCCGGTTGTTCCACAAAAATGTTCGGTAACAATGTCAACAGTCTGTTCTGGGTTAAGTGGAAGCAGCGTCTCTATGGCCGTCATTGCAATCTCTAGAAATTGTTACGTGTTCGTTAATAATATACTAGTTAGATAAATATAATTTTTTATTTCTTCTTTTATTTAATAAACACCGAATGTGTTGGGCGTATTAAAACTGGTCTAGTAGACCTACCATTAATAAATAGCAAAATGGCAGGGATAATTTTATTTACAACTTGTTTGGGCAACCCTTTTTAAAGCTCCCAACACTAGGCAGGAAATTTTCCATATTTCTACGCGTCCATTTTCAAAAGACTATTTTCCGGTAGATCTTGTTCTCTTTTCCTACAGCGGCCATTTTCTCCTCCCATAAGCTTTGAAAATGACGCAGAGTCTCACCTGTTCTCTCAGACAAAAATAAGGGCGTAATAAATTCCTGCACAACGTGTCTGCAATTCTTGTTGCTTTCTTCACGTGACGATTAGAGCAACGTTGTTTGGTACTTATTTAGCAGATATTTTTTCTGTTATGTGGCTATTTATTTTCTATTTAGTTTCACCTCTTGTTGCTCGATGGTGTGTTTTTATTTTATTGAACGGTCGTGTAATTCCACCAGGGAGAGGTTAAAATGTGTCCAAAGACGGAATCGGGGTACCGTTGAGTTAAAAGTTGAAGTCGTGGGAGGAGATGATAGCAATTAGCCGGTCCTTTTGGTTGGATAAAAAAAAAATATCCCCCAAGCCGGCGACCTCTGTTTTACCTGCGACGACGAGGACTCGTTCTGTAATGGAAGACGCCGGTCGGGTCTCACTCACGCTTCGTCGAGCCGTGAGCTTCTAAGGTCAGGTTGCGCCTGCTTCCGAAGGATTACCCAGGGTAGCATTCTTGCGGTCAACAATTCAATTCTTGTCCGGGCGTCGACAACTATCGCCATCGAGGTTTGGCCACGAGTACAACTGGATGAGATTTTTGACCCGAGAACGCATGCAAAAAATGTAAAGAGGGGATTTATTTAAGTTAAAGTCTAGGGTGTCGGGAGCAAGTCAAACAATTACGTATCGAGTAAAGCCTGAAACTCGTTACATTTTACTTAAGGAATGCCAAGGAAAATTGAGTCTAAGAACTGTCACTTTACAATTTGAATCTACATAGATAATTTTATTTACAACTTGTTTGGGCAACCGTTTTTAAAGCTCCCAACACTAGACGGTAAAGTTTCCATATTTCTATACGTCCATTTTTAAACGAGTATTTTCCGGTAGATTTTGTTCTCTTTTCCTACAGCGGCCATTTTCTCCTCACACAGCACGTTTATTTCCTCCCATAAGTTTTGACTCAGAGTTTCGTCTGTTCTCTCAGAGACCTGAATGACATCTTTGTCCCCTTCCCACCTCGTTTCGAAATTTCGCCACTAAATCTTCTATCTTCTCTCAGAAATCGATAAAGGTCCCCAAAAAAACAGAATGAAGTCTCCAAAAAAAATTATTTGCAATCGAAAAAGGGAATATAGCGGATGTTTTTCGGTACAAAAAAAATCTCCTAGTTAAGAGTTTAGCGAAAGTGTTTCTAAATTGATAGTCAAGAAGGGGGACACCTGAAGAACGACCACTGTCGGGAAAAATTGTAACTTTGGCCAAATAACATTCTCATTTGTTAATTAGATAAATAAATACCCGAATAACAGACAACGTTTCTGTAACCCTTGTTGCTTTCGTCAGGTGATTCAACAAACGCTAGAGTCGAACGGACGACATAACCGCCCGGAAAAAAAAAGCCAGATGACGAACTCAAAATAGAAGCTAAAACTACGTTAAACGTAACGAAAATGGAAAAATCAATTAAGTTGTAAGCGAAACAATAAGGGATCATTTAAACAATTGAAGACATTATACAAAACCCCTTTTTATTTGTAAGTTTTATTATGATGACGTTTTGATACATTTTTTTTCTATCTTCCTTAGGTATTTTCCTACAGAGGAGGTATTTACAGTTCATTATATTAGTAGTATGATTGTACAAAGGAAACGAAGGCAACCTAGAGTACACCCCAAAAAAATCTTACCAAATTAACATACTATAAATCTAATTGTAAATACCATCTCTGTAGAAAAATACCCGAAGAAGATAGAAAAATGTTTCGAAACGTCGTCATAACAAAAATAAAAAAATAAAGTGTCTGTATATGGTCATTAATTGTTTTATTAATTAAAAACAGACGTAAACTAAAAACTTGTAATAAGGGATCATCCTTATTTTATCTACATTTGACGTTTGTGTGTGTGTGTGTGTGTGTGTGATTTGTCTTTCTTATGGGGCCTTGAATCACCCCGAGGAAAGCAAAATAAGGGTTCCAGGAGTGTTGTATGTCGTATTTATTTAGCATTTATAATTTATCTGTTATTTGGCTACTTTTAGTTTAATATAATTATTTTTTCTTTTAAAACAGATGAAGTTTTATTTTTGATCATGTTTTTGACCCTTACTTGACATTTATTGTTCCATAAAATAAAGTAATATCGTTTAAAAAATATTAAACGACCGTGGTAGCTTTTTTTTTGTTTTTTGGAATTTTTGATTATTGAATTTCCGGGCGAGTTGTTGATGGTGACAGGTTCCATCCATGGCCGAGGTGGTCAATGTAATGTGTCGGATTTCTTCTCTATGAGAAATTGTGGACAAATTGACGCATAACTGAATTTTGAATCCGTATTGTGTGAGAGAGTTGAGGGTTCGTGTGAGTGCGTGTTTGACGAGTTCCTCTTCAGCTCCAGCAGCAGCAGCAGCAATTAAAACACAACGAATGAGGCCGTTTGCCGCGATCGTACAGAAGGAAGACGTGGGTTCTCGCCAAATTGACAATCTTGACTCGGGTTCTTCATGTAAATTGCTTCATCACACGGCCTTAATCAAAATTCCGACCTCCCCTTTCCCCCCTGTCTCTCCTTCACATAACCATTGCGGCTCTGCAATAAAGAAGCTGCTGGCGTCGTCGTCGCATTATGAGCAAGGATTGGACGCCGAGGTCCTTTTTTTTCTCTCCCCCTTCTCATGACTCCGTCCAACCCCCATCCGGTTGCTGCACATGAGCTCATACGGAATTCGGCTCCTATTAGCTGGTTCTTAAATAACAGGCTTCTCTTTCATGACAAATGCTCCGACGTTAAATTGGATCTTTAGCTGGTATGAGCGACCTCTACCTCATCAGCGTAATATCGAGTACCAGTTCTTTTTATATAATCTTTGAGGTTGTTCCACGGTAAACCTGCTGGACCTCAAGTAACACACCAATCAATAACGTAAGAAGCAACGTGTAAGCTTATTTTTCAATACGTCAGCTGGTCAGAATAGACAATATTATTGAGATTTATTCGGGTATTCCATTGCCTTGGAATAGAAAGGTGGGCCGGAAAAAGTGAATAAAAAAGGCAAAGAAGGAGGCAGGTTATAGAGATGACGATAAATATCAGAAAAAATATGTAGTGATATACTTCAAGAGACGAAAACAATAAAAACAGAAAGAAAGAGGCAAGTTAAAGAGATGACGAGAAACATCACAAATTCTTTTTAGAGTTTCTAGTGTGGAGTTTCTAGATCTGTGTCACTGATCATCCGGACGGTTTTTCACGTCATCACTTTAACCTAACTTGTTTCTTCCACACTGCCTTCCTCTTTCTGTTTTTCTTGTTTACTTTGCTTTTCTTCTTTGACTATAATTCACCTTTTCGTGCTCACATACCTACTTCAAGACAATGGAATATCCGAATAATCTAAATAATAATGTTACCTCATCATTGTCACCAAATTTCAAATCCAGATCACAGACGACGAGTCAGAGAGATTGAACCATTTTTTTTACCCAAATTCCTGTGCCTGATTTTTCAGGAAGTTGGACAGAGACAAAACATTTTTCAAGGAATGTCTGGAGTCTTAAATTTGATTATTTCTGATTGCGTTCCTGAGATCGGCCACCATCATAAATCGACACCTCGCTCGATGATAGTCGCCGCATTCAGTTGTCATCATTCTTAAGCTTAAAAGCCATCGGTGAGGGTTAGTTACAAGTGTCCTTCGTGCTCTTTCTGGCGCAGAGGATGAATCTTTAAACTGTGTTACTCTGCAAATTACCCTTAGGGAAATTAAAACCTATAAAAACACTTAACAACACAATCTCCTCTTAGTTAGTAGTGGTAGCACCATTTTGAGGAAATTTCTTTATAAAGAACCATTTTAATTTTCCAGGGCATATATATATATATATATACATATATATATATATATTGTAATAATTAACAGGTGATCTTAATTAAAAGAATTAATTAACAAAATTATTAAGATTTAAAAATTTATTCCTTAAAAGTACAAATTTTAAACCCTACTTTATACGCCGAATTTCATCAAGTTAACAAACAAATATTTTATTTCAATTTTGCAATTCGTGGCGTTCTAGGAAAAATACAACTTTACATTTCACAATCAAATACGTCTAAATTCTCTTTATCTCAGGGTCATTACTGGGTTTGATAGTAAGAACAATCAAATTTAATAAACTAACAATTAACAATTCAAACTCATTGAAGCTAACTTAATACAATATGAAAATAAACGAAATGAAATAAACTAAATGAAAAGAAAAACGAACGAAATCTGACTTCTACCTTTAATCCTCGTTTAAAGATTTTAAAATAATTGTTTTGTACTCACGAATGTCTTTCTGGTACCAGATCTGATTGGTGGGGCTTGAGGACAACATTCACTAAAAAGACCATTACTCACTGATTCTACACATTAAATTTTTAATACACTCGGTCGATGTTCTCGTTCTCTGCCACCTGGAACTTTGGATCAGCCACTCCTTAGTCAGCCCTCGGACATACTAGGTCTCGTTGATGCCTCTATGCGGAATTTTGTTCCCTTTTGCTTCCAACTTTGCGATTATTATTTGAGTCTCTCCGTTAAAACTGTTTACTCGCGTTTCATGTAAACTAGTAGATCTCGCAGTTTGACTTCTTGCACCACGCTATTCATACTTTTAGATCAGCATCCACATGCTCCCGAAACCTTTGCCGGACTGGCGTTTGGGCCGGAGCTTTAGGCGTGCGTTCGCTAACAATGGCTCGACCTTACATTGTTTCTTTTGATATATATATTTTTGCCGATAACAATCAAATTTAATTAAAACAATTAATGGCCTCTTTAATTGGTACAATATATATATATATATATATATATATTTAGATTATGAGACTACATGAGGGTAATCCACATGGTGGCATAGAAAGAATATGCTATAACAAACTAGCACTACAAACAATTACAATAATAATTTGGATAATACCTGAAGAACATACGAACACGTATCGAAACGTCGTAACTATATAAATAAAAATTAAGTGTCTGTTAAAGGTCATTAACTGAATTATTAAGGATAATATTGTAAGACTAGTTGTTTTTCCCGTCTTCTTTGGCTTTTTAAACACAGAATGAATATGACGACTAAGTAGAAAGCTCATGATAATTTTTAACTGAAAATAATTACTGTTGTTGGTCTGAAAATGCCGACTTGACATTTCTTTCCATCTGTTCAACGCTTCAACTTTGTAACAAATATAGATAGAAAATGTCCGTAAGTCATAGACGAAAATTAATTATGAAACTGATAAAAATAAAAATAACACAACGTTTCATCCTTTATTTAAGGGGTTTATTGGTGATTGAGTGATTAAAATATGAAAATTTTTTAGAGTTTGGGTATTAATTTTTTTTTATTTGTATACTCTTAACATTACATTGTATTATTACCACTTTTCAAGTTACTTCAGTTAACGTAAGGTATTCTTCGTAGAAGTACCACTATTTTTTTGATGGTTCAAAATTTCTTCAGTAATAGGATTAATTGAAATCGATTCACTGAAACGTTATATTAACAAGTAAACATTATATTATTAATTAACCTTTAACAATACTATGCATTACTTCATTCTTCGGAAACATACCACTTTTTTTCAGCTTCAAAATCACTAACTAATAGAATAAATTAAAATGGATTTACTGAAACATTATATTAATTAGTAAACATATTATTAGCAACCACTTACAAAGTACTATCTATTACTTCACTTAACGTAAAGACATTCTTCGTTAACATACCACTAAGTTTATTTTTCAGGTTCAAAATAACCGCCAGAATATAATTAATTAAAATGGATTCACAACTTGAATTACGTGAATTGCAGTGAAACTATTATACAGGGTTTTTTAGATAATTGTAAAGTTGTGCCTGTATGAAAATCTACTGTATAGTACTAACACGTAAATATAACTATGTGTCTGAGTCTGATAATTTATTTTATTTATATACAAACACAAAATAAATTTTAAATGTTTAAGGTGAAAACTGATCTGTTACGAAATGCAACAGTGAATGTGTTGAGTATAATATCAAATCTTTTATTGACAAATATAAATTAATCCCATAATTAGAAATATTGCCGAATTCAGCCAATAGAAGTGATAATGTAAATACCACACAACGGTTCTGGAAGCCTTGTTCATTTTTTTTATGTTTTTTTTCTACGGTAACAGGCTATATGAGGGTAATCCACATAGTGGCAACTCTCCTTTAATAGCATAAAAGGGATGATGCGGATGAGTAGAACAAGGTAGCCAAGAGTTAACTAGGGCCCCCGGGCTATGGTTTAAGGATCCTACCCGGCAATTCGCATAAAAGTGAAGCAGGAGAAACCCTAGAAAAACCTGCGTCAGGTAGGTCGGGTATTTGGTACTTGTCCCACGCCCTTCCGATGGCGGGAGAGTTATTCATTTTTTTTAGGGCAACAGGCTACATGAGGGTAATTCACGTTGGGCAACTCCCCTTTAATAGCATAGGAAGAGATTTGAAAGGCGGGATGCAGAAGGCTTTTTTTTAGGGCAACAGGCTACATGAGGGTAATCCACGTTGGGCAACTTTAATAGCATAGGAAGGGATTTGAAAGGGGGGATGCGGAAGGGTAGAAGAAGGTAACCAAGGGTTACTAGGGCCCCCGGGATATATTTTAAGGATCCTACCCGGCATTCGCCTAAAGAAATGCAGGGAAAACCCTAGAAAAACCTGCATCGGGTAGGTCAAGCATTGGGTACTTGTCCCACGCCATTCCGATAGCGGGAGAGGATTTTGCTGTGGGGTCGCAGCTATTTCGTCAGATGCAGAAAAACGAAAGACATAACTTCACGAGTCAGTCGATAAAACTTAAAAGCCAAGAAACTCAAACAATTGTTACGATCCCTTATTATTACGCTAAACCTTCAGCTTTGCCATTGTCGTTGCTTCCTAACCAATTTATATTATAAATTAATTTATCTGAATTTTGCTACCTTTCTTGTTATTAATTTTCAATCAGATGTAATTTTGTTTTCATATTAATAATTTAATCTCTTTGGAATTATTTACTTAATATCCTTGTTTCTGTCTACTGTGTGAATTTTAGCGTATTATTAATGTTTTTTCCCACACACACACAAACATCCTCCCTGAACCCTTTCCAACCTACAAGCTACGTTTAACGGAAGCTGGTAAAATTTATCGAAAAAAAAAAAGGAGAGCACTAAACTTGATCCGATCATAAAATAGGCTCCGGGAAAGGATGGAGGGACAGACCGGAAATGCCAACGAAGAAATCGCACTCCCTCCGGGATCATTCTCCCATCCCTTACTACGTACGTTCGCCATATGTCGCAGCGCCGTCGTATTATCTGCAAAAAAAATTATTAAAAATGGCTTTCCTGACAAAAACGTTTAAGTATCGTTAAATCGAAACGTTCTGTTAAATTTTTGCAAAATTGCTATTATGAGGAAAAATTAAACATAACTCTTTTATTTAAAGGGTTTATTAATATTTACCACACGTCCTCTATCGTCGGCTTTTCCAGCCTATCACAGATGTCTTCCCACGCTTTCTTCCGCCTCTAAATATAAATACATTTTATAGGGATGTATAAATTGTTATATATATTAAATTTCGACTTGATATTAGATGAATATCTCTGGAAAAAATTGAAGTTACCAGTCGTGTATTGGATAGTAGATGAATATCCCCGGAAAAAATTTAAGTTACCTTTGAACTAGGGTTGTAACACTCGACAAGGATTCTTTCGTCATCTATTTTTCCATTCTAATACATCCCCATAAAAATGTATTTATATTTAGAGGCGGAAGAAAGCGGGGGAAAACATCTGGAAAAGCTCACGAAAATGGGCGTGGGGTTAATATTAAACAATTATTTTAATTTTTCCTCATTCAGTAAACCTGCCTCTCAAAGACGTTTATTAAAACCTGGAAATTATCCGGAAATTTTTTTTATGTGTATTTGACTCCCTCAGTGTTATAATATGGACGGCGCGAAAAACAAATCGTTACTCCTACAATTTATTTATTTACTTATTGTGTTGTATAAAATTATACAATAGTGATTAACTTTTGATTTAGGTTTCTTACGAGCTCGTTTGGATAGCATAAGTAAATAAATATACTCCCTTGATTTTATTAATTATTTTCTATGTGACGTCATTGATAACATAAAGTTCATTGCCATCCTTTCGGTTTCTTATTAACTATGAATAAATATCTGACGTAATTACAAAATTTTAAATAAAAGACGTCGGCAAGAAAAAATTTTAAAATTTTATTTAAAAAAATACATATGGAATACACGACGTTTCGTCCTTTTGCGTGACCTCATCAGGTAAGACAATATTTATCTGATAATTAGGAAAGTAATAACATTTGCTTTTAAAACAATTTATTTAATATATTAATATTATAGTGTCGCAAAAATACGATATTTGTAATAATATAAATAAATAAACTACCAGAAAAATGTGTTTCGTCCTAGTTTCAGGACCTTATCAGGCCGAATAAACTCATATATAAATCATAAAAAATATATTAGAGGACCTAAGCCATAAGTAAATAAATATTCTCTCTTGATTTTATTATTTATTTTCTATGTGACGTCATTGTTCACCCAAAGGTCCATTTTTTTATTGGCATCATTTTCGTTTCTAATTTCTATTCTAATGAATAAATATATGACTTAATTATAATATTATAAACAAAAGACGTCGTCTAGAAAAATATTAAAAATTTTATTTAAAAAAATACATATGAAATACACGACGTTTCGTCCTTTTCTTGGACCTCCTCAGATAAGACAATATTTATATAAAAATTTGTAAAGTAATAACATTTGCATTTAGGTCATTTCTTTAAATATAATTACAAATTAATATAATAATGATGCAAAAATACATTTATCATTATAATAATAAATAAAGTACCAGAAAAATTTGTTTCGTCCTTGTTCCAGGACCTCTTCAGGTCCATTAATCTCATTTATAAATCCTAAAAGAAAATATTTAGAGGTCCTAAATCCAGTACAAAGAGTCGGAATATTTAATTTTATGTTAGTAAATCCACATATAAATTATAAAAAAAAATTATATATGCTTTTTGTTAGCTATTTACTGACTATCGTTTCTGTGGGCAATATTAGAGTTAAAGTGTTGAGTTATCTCCGGGAATGGAATGTTGAAGCTTTGTTAATACGTAAAAGTAGGCGGAATGTGGCATCAGTATAACCGTATGCGAGACACAGGAAAGGAGGCAAGTTAGCTGACGGAATCGATGACTTCGCGAGGCCCCAAATGACCTCCCCCATCACTCACGGCCATTTCAGTCTCGGCGCGCGAACAGCGTTGTGACAAGCCATCACGCGACGCGCTAGGGAGTGTAAGGATAAAAAACTCTTGCTATTCATTAATTTCGCCCGCATCATTAATCAAACACGGTGTCGTTAGAAATGACAAGAGCGGATGCAGGGCGAAAATGCCGAAGCCACCGGGGTGCAATTACTAATCATTATTGTATTATTTACCGGGGGCCCGGAGGGGGAGGGCAAGGGGGGGGTTAGTAAACGCGATGGCGAAGATGCGCGCGCTAGTATTTGTGTGGGGGGGGGGGTAAAACATTGCAAAAACATTCGTTTGCGTTGAGCGCACAGCCGAGTGGCACACACACACACAGAGAGAGAAAAAAAGAGACAGACAAAAAAAATGCCGCGATGGTGAGGTATCGTTATTTATATCGCATAGCGAGCGCGCTTTTAGTTCGACGTTTACTGCGAGGACTAATTTACCGTGGTGTCGTCCGGCCTTGTTTCAACTCAGCGCGCATAAATACTTGTTCCATTGCGGCGCAGCGACGTCGTTGATGCTTGCTTCTCTTCAGGAGCCGGGACGACTTCCGGGAGACCCTAAGAAGACGAGGTTTACTGCCGACTGTGAACGTACAAGTGTTTGAAGGGCGCTTCTTATCTTAGAACGCGCCTGTAAAATAATTAAAAACGTGTAGCAAATTATTTTAGAGGATTTAATTGCACGGCATCTTGCGATAGACTGTTTAAGTGTAATAATATACAATTATAACAATTTAACTTCATATTTAAATTTAATAACCGAAACAAGCAGCCTCTTAGTCAGAGAAAAAAATTAAAGCTCAATTTAAAAGCATAATAAATATTAAACACGACGTTTCGACCCTGATTGGAACCTCTTCAGGTGTACACATGTTACAGTCCATTATCTAAACAAAGATATTGAGAAACAAAGTCTTAAGAAATGATAATTTTTTAAATTAATTAAAATAATACATATACGTCAGTTTTAAAAACTAATAATATGTTTAATAATAACGATAATGGTCTGTATGTTTTACGCCTGTATTATTAATTATATAATTAATAGTCACATATAAATATTTAATTTAATGTAAATGTCAGGATTTGAAAATAGACCGTGAGGGGCTTTGCGTTATTTTAACCATATTCATCAGTAAAATCTGTAAAATTATTAAGTACAGCATCGGAATTAAATTATGTGTATACCTATTATAATATAATACGTCACAGAGATTTAATTATATTTTACATACCTGATAATTTAATTTAATTTTTTCCTTAGGCCAAATTTTTCTGACATGGTTGTATTGTTTACAATAGGCTGTGACTAACTGGTCGTGTTGTATCTACACCAAACAAACTTCCATATCCTTATATCAAGGATATTTCTGTTTATATAATATCCAAAATTTTCAAAATTGCCTAAATATTATATTAATTAGAATTTAAGTTGAAGCATTTGCAATTATTAGTCTCCAATCGATATCCTGCGGTCGATACTATAAATATCAAACAACGTTTCGTCACGCCTTTGTTATTTTCTTCAGGTGCAAGAAAAAACTTGAAAGAGCCTAGAGACACATAACTGCTCACCTCAGTTGACAAAACTCAAAGTATATCACTTCTTCTGTCTGTATTCGACTATCTTTTCTTATGATCCCACTTTGAGCTGCACTCTGAAGCAACCCGACTCTAAGGAAAGGTCCTCCCGAAACCTGCAACGGTCCTACGGGCCGTGGCCTCATTCAAGTTGGACTTGGACTCGCCGCGAATAAAAAGAATGTATGGGTAAACTGTAACACCCCTTCAAAGTTTTCCCCGTGACCCTAGAATCACCTTGTATACATGATAGGGACTCTTTTTTTTAGCAAAACGTATTTTTTTATAAATAATAATAGTCTTGTTTGTGTATCCCAGCCTTTCGATTATTTCCTGTCATTCGGTGCTTAGGTAAGCGGTTCTTTTTATCGATGGATCATTATCTGCCTTATTAATGCAAGTAATGAGTGGGTTCTCCTAAAATTCCCTAAGAAAGCTTTTTTTTCGCAATTTTTCGGGCTATTACAGCGTAGTGAAAATTTTTTTTTGGGAGAGTGTTACACCATGTGATACGATGTACCAGAATGAGAAAATGGTTCAGGATAGCCTGGAAAACCGTTTCTGTCACGCTGCACATGCAAGCCATTAGCCGAGGAAGATCCAGTAATTAGTGACAGACAAGAATGTGCGTCTCGTTACCGACGGGATGCTTCAACACCCCTCCACAAAGGGGGGAAAAAATTGCCACCACCACCAACACCACTCCGTCACCCACACTTGACCTGTGTCTCAATTAGTGCTTCCAAACAGACTCCGCAGTCATAAATTATATTTTTACTACTCTAAAAAAATGTGTGTGGGGTGAGAAAAAATAATTCCCGTGTCACACAAACTTCTAGGGATCAAATTACGAGAACGAAGGAATAATATTTTGGAGAGAAAAGCTTGATTTATAATTAACTCCAATTTTTCCCAGAATCAAAATGTTACTATTAACGTTGTCGATTCGGTTTCTTGTAATTAGTTTTAATTATTTTGACATACAAACGATTTTCTTTCAACAAGATTTATGTACGGTCTTATTTTCCCATGATTGCTATATTTTTACTACATATATACATTATCTGCGATGAATAAGAAATATATATCCGGTTTTGATTGAAGCTTTTTTTGTTTGAAGAACGGCTAATGAGGAATTTCATGAAATAATTCACGTTCCACAAGGGTCTACTCTAAGACCACATTCGCTGTACTATTGAACTACCTTTCCTATTCTTCTTTAAAATTATTTTCTAGTTTTTCATACTCACTTTACAATTAGGACATATATTAATTGAATTTTATTTGATATTATTTTAATGTTAAGAGACTTAATATTTGTTATAAAATTATAGGCATGTTTAAAATTTACTGCCAATAAATGAGGCACCAATAAATTTAACAATATTTGGATTTCCATAAGGTTCCGTTCTAGAACCCTCGAGTTTCCCCAGTAAACCTTGAACTACTTTACCTATCCTCAATGTAAATTATTTTCTCGTTTTTTCTTATTTTCCTTTTAAAATAAGAGCATCTATTACATTAATTGAAAGTTATTTGATATCATTAAAATATTTAGAGAAGTAGTTGTTATTTAAATAATATCGGTATGTGTAAAGATTTTTAAGAACTGAGGTGAAGCCTAATATATTGTCGTTCCAAAAAGTTCCATTTTAGATACCATTTGCTTCACTATTGAACATTCTTTCCTTTCCTCCTTAAAAATTATTTACTTCAGTTTCTTCGTACTCTCTTTACAATTAGGCAATCTATTGTATTAATTGAAATTTATTTGATATTATAAAAATATGTCCATGTTTAAGATTTACTATTAAGGAATGGAGTTACGAGAAATTGTTTAAGGATGGGCGTTCCGCAAGGATCTTTTCTCGATCCCACATGTTTCAATAATAAACCTTAAACCATATTTCCTACCCTCAACGTAAATTATTTTCTCGTTCTTATTAGTTCCTTTACAATGACGACATCCATTATATTTAATCAAATCTATTTTAGATTTTTTGTTTTGAATATTTAGAGAATAAATTTCTATTATAAAATTGTCGGTATGTTTGAGTTTTATTTTAAGAAATGGGGTGGCCAGAAATTCCTTACAGTTTGGCGTTCCAAAAGGTTCAATTCTAAACCCTATGCGTTCCACTGGTAAACCTTAAACTATCTGTCACACTGTCATTGGAAATTATTTTTTAGACTTCTTACTCCCTTTACAATTAGAATATCTATTATATTAATTGAAATTTATTTCGTATTATTTGAATTAGAAGGGAGCTAATTTTTAACTACAGACATTTTTAAGATTTACCTTTGAGAAATGTGGTACAGATAAATTACTTGAAGTTTGGAGTTCCGCGAGGATCCATCCTTCTACTCTCCTTGGAAACTGTTTTCTCAATTTCTTACTCCATTAACAATTAGAACAGCCGTCATGTTGATTTTTTATATTTTTTCTTAATATTAAGGTACCTAATTTTTATTCTAAAACTATATGTATATTTAAGATTTATTGTTTAAGAAATAGGATAACAAGAATAATAATTTAAAAATTGTGCATTCCGCAAGGATCCATTCTAGACCACACACATTTCACTATTAAATCTTAAACTACCTTTCCTACAAAATATATTCTAGATTTTCGTACTCCGTTTACAAATAGGACAGTCATTATGTTGATAACAATTTATTTAATACTTTGGGAACATTAAAAGACCTAATTTTTATTAGAAAAGTATTGGCATCTGTAAGGTTTCTTTTTAATTAATTGGGTAACGAGAAGTTGTTTACAGTTTGGTGGTCCGCAAGGTTCTATTCTAGACCCCATGTATTTCATTTACAATGCTCTCTTTGAAAGTGTTTGGATATACTAAAGATAGTATAATTAAATATGGAATATTTTTTTTTAGTGAAAAGGAGAAACGTTCTCGAAGATAATTTTTTTTCCCCCTTTGTTCTGAGAATCGCGCCAGACGGAACGTCGCTATTTATCTGGCTGTAATTACGAGCGAGAATTGTTCTACAAGCAAGCGAATTGCAGCAGCACCGATATATTACCAGTAGCAGGCCGCATTCAGGCAGTGACAGTGCTCGGGTATAATTTGTAAGTCACCAAGTAGTGTAATCCCTGTTAAGACATTGCTATCTGTGAATTGTTAACAGCGGCTTGCTAATGAATAGGCGGCCATATTTTAGAGGCGATATATAGCTCGGCTCCGGGGGCTTCCTTGAGTTATCTCGAGAACATTAACCTTACAATGTAAAGCATTACGCCTATTTTAAAATAAACCTATTCAGCGGCGTCTTAGACGGTCTCCGTTCATCCTGTCTGCACAATGACGTAAGCCATTTACTGTTCCTCGGGGGGGTGTTTTGAATACGGAGTGGAAGGGTATCGCCGTGACGTTCGTTGTCTCGATTGTCTTCGCTGTAGCTCTTATCTAAAGCTTTCACACGACTGCAAATTTTAGTCTTTCTCTCTCATTTCAACTCGTTTTAAAAGTCCTGCCATCCGGTGTATCGAGAGTCTATGTGCTTGTTTTACCAAACACGCGACGTCATTAAGCTCCGCAGAAACCCACTTGTTCCCCCCCCCCCCCCAAGGTAATCTTTTTAAGACCTCAGTCATACATTGCTTTCTTTAGTCAAAAAATAAGTCGTATTTTATTTTTTGCATATTTTAAAATAATAATTAAGAAATTGGGACGTCATAAACTGACCAGTGTAAGACACTCAAATGACTGGTTTGGCCGTTACAGGTCAGCTATATATATTTTTTAAAATATAATTAATGCATTTTCTGGGTAATTACAATGCTTGGCCTATATTCGAATTGACGGAACCCGTAGCGTAATGATACTAATCGCCAGATAAATTGTAATCGATGGAGCTATTTCCTTTAAAACTATAATAATGCAGTATACGGTTGTTTTTAATTATAAAATAAGATAAATAATAGTAAAACAGTACTTGAAGGTAATTTAATGAGACATATTTACGACCAATTATCTTCGATGGACGAAGTCTTCTTGGGATTCGAGACGGGTAAACATCGTGACGTTCCGAAGACTTTGCCAAAGTATAATGATGACGTGTACAGTTATCGAAACGTCACGTGCTGTCGACGAGTTTTTCCCGTCCAGAATCCCAAGAAGACTTTGTCCATCAAATATAATAGGTAGTAAATATATCTGATTATAGTACCTAAGTACGTCACCGTTTCGACAGCTGTTCACGTCATCACCATACTCTGGCAACGCCACGTGCTGTCGACCAGTTTATCCGCACTTTATCCAATGTTCTACCTTGGTAAAACTTCGTTCTACAACTACGTTCGATGTCCCGTAACCGTGGAAACCTGACATGTAATCTTCACAGCCAGACTGAGGAAACGTTTATAACGTTAAGACAAGCCTTTCAGCCATAAGACGGTTCAAACAATTGCCGAAACTAAAAACGGTTATTTTAATAATAATATTTTTTTGGAATGATTAAAAATGTTTTACTCGGTCCTCAAACATAGGTCTTTACACATACATCGTAGTTTAATTAATTATACTAATTGAATTATTTTTTGGTTAGTCCTTTACATATATAATTCCATTAAATACATAAATTATGTATATACATATAAAAAACTTGAAAATGAACATGGACACTTTAGATATGATCAATTAATAAATATAAAGGGACTAAACAATTAGGTTTCTTAATTAACGATGTAATTCTTGTAATTTTAAAGGCAGTGTAACATTCAAATTTTAATTAAAAATTGTCTTATACCAAATAAACTAATTTCTGGAGCCTAATTATTCGAGATTTTAGAAACTTATACAATCAATGTTTTCAGAATATTGAAATTTGAATATTAAAATATTTATTAATATCTCATCTTTTTTATTGTTTTTCTGATGATGTCTCAAATTACTGACAAAACGTTGGTCTAATGATATCAATTAAATTATTAATTAATGAAAGTTTTTTTAATTCTTTGGTCAGTATATTTATTTATTCAGATAAATATCAACACTTTAATTAAGACTTTTTTAATGTAATAGGAAAATCAGTAAAAATTAATTAATATATTTTGAAAAAAAAGTTATTAATTTCAAAATATCCCAATGAAAAAAATATGTTTAGTATAGAAATGGAAACAATATGACAGTTTGATACATCCATGAATGAAATATAAAACGTCAGTGAAGAATAAGAAGGTGTAGACAGGCTGTGTATAGGGTAATCCACATAGTGGCAAATCCCCTCTTATAGCATAGGGAAGGGATTTGAAAGGGGGGATGCGCGGAAAGGTAGAGGAAGGTAGCCAAGGGTTAACTAGGGCCCCCGGGCTAAGGTTTAAGCATCCTACCCGGCAATTCGTGTAAAAGTGATGGAGGGAAAACCCTAGAAAAACCTGCAACAGGTAGGTCGGGCATTTGGTACTTGTCCCACGCCCTTCCGATAGCGGGAGAGGAGTTTGCTGTGGGGATGCAGCATTCCATTCTCCGTGCCTCAACCAGATTAGGAGGCAGCTCGCCGACTATTCCAATGGGAATAACGGACAACTCTTACCGTATGCCCAAGGTCTGTGACCCCGGAACATACACCTCTCAGAACAGGCCGAGGTGCCTCGGCTTGTGGGAACCTTAGGTCAAAAACGGAGAGGAAAAGGCATCCCCAAAGGTAGCCCCTTCGTATCTCTCCTACAAGGTCCCACCGTCCCCGGAACATTAAAAGTATACTAATTAAAGAAAAAAATAGCCAAATAACAGTAAGAAATAAAATAAAATCCACAGAACGTTTCCGCAATCCTCGTTGATTTCCACAGGTGATTAAAAAACGCAAGAGTGGTTAAGAACGTCTCATCCTGGTCTTACCTTTTCCTCACCCCGTCCAGGACCGCGTTTTACTGTATTCTCCTGATTATTTTTTAAAGGTAGTCTACGTGTATATTTCTGTATCGATTCCATGTGATCGATCGGTATTAAAATGTCGGACGAACGCGACTTGGTTTGTTCCTAGCACTATCCCCTTTTTTTTAACACTCTCATAAAAAAACATGTGCAGTCTTCCACTCCTTAGACGTCACTTGCTCTACCTGGAGTTCCCATCCTAAACCGCTACAAAATTTAACTTTTACTGCACCTGTATTATCTTGGGGAATTCCTGTGCCATTTATGCCATAATTTCGGACTCGATCTCCTGATTTGCTTTTTCTACAATTGATTTGAATCTTATTTGTGTTTTTTTCCATGAGGAAACTTAATTTCAATCGTTTTTGTAATGTTTCTACGCCTTTGATGTTTCCTACTAACCGGTGAACGATTTAACCTACGAGTTAATTGTTGCTGGTAGATCGTTGATGTGCGTATAAGGAACAGCAGAGGAACAGCATGGAACCTTGAGGCACGTCCGACAGTCCCTTCCCAGCTCCAACCCTTCCTTGGTGGTTCTTAGCGAATCTTGTGTCCATTGATGAGTGTTTTTTTTTCCAAATAAATTATTTTCTGTTGTATTAGTCAGACGATTTTCTTAAAATAAACGGAACTATGTATTTACATTTATAATAGTGGTGATCGGTTTCCTGTGCCATAGTTCTGATTTTTTGTACCCTTTAGTAAGTTCCCCATTAAGATAAACACATAACTTAAGCAGTAGCGTTTCTAAATGTTTTGGTCTGTCGTTTCTTACTATCAGTTAATTTTTATCATTTTATTCTCTAATGGAAATCCTTACGGCTAGTAATATATCTGGATACAAATTAAGATAAAGCCAAACGTGCTCGTGCTCTTTGTGGTTAGAAAATCCCCCTCCTATTTTCGGTATCACCGTGGACACTCGGGAGTGTTTTGCTTTTTGTTGTGACTAAAACTCCAGCTTTGTGATATTTTGAGGGCACGCAGAAGGAGAGACGTGTGTTTGATTATCTGCTGCTGTCTCGACTGCTCAGGTTGATAATAAATAACAAGGCTCCACCGTCGGCGCCGCTGAGATCCTTCAAGACGGAGTCGGAGGTCACGCAGTCGGGAAGGGACGAGTCAAAAGGAAGGTCACAAGGATTATATACATTTTTTTTTAACAGAGGGAGATTATTCGACTAATTATATAATTAATTATAATACTTCGGACTTCGTCCAGCATCTGTGTTTGTATTTATTCTCACTGAGACAAGGACATTGAAGAAAAAATAAACCGTAGTTCATTTTGGACATGAAAATTGTTTCTAATGGCTGCTTAAAAAATATTGTTGTCTCATAGAAGTTGAGAAATGAATTTTTTATACTGTTGACATATTATAATTTATCTGCCAGTACAGTGTTTGAAAGTATAGGGAAGTAGCCAGTTAACAAACTTAATTGTATCAATTAATTTTGTTAATGTTTTTTCTATTATAATGTTTTAAATTTTTATTAATAATAAAATTCTAACTTTATTGCCTGATGTTTTATCATTTATGTAAAAGAGGTTAGATAAATTATCTGTTATTCAAAAACATAAAAAATTGTAAAGAAAATAATTCTTATGTAAACAAGCTATCTATAAATAACACAATTATATGAATATAAATAAAAAAAAATACTTACAATTTATTTCCTGTAACACGGAGTTCTTTGAATAAAGAATAAAATTCGGATTTTAAATTACTGAAAGCGTTTGTAATCTTATACCTTGTACATCTGAACGAGGTCCTAAACAGAAACGTTGTTTTACAGAGCACTTAATTATTTATAACGTACTGGCCCTTAAGTTTATTTCTTTTGATGACAGGTTAAATGTAACTGTTAATGTAATTATTTATGGCCAATTAAGTCAGAGAAAAAATCATTTATTAAAATTTGAAAATTTTAATAGATGAGGACTAATTAGATTAAGAAGTAGACAAATGACAGACTTAATTGAATAACTGAACCTTTTTTCTGTTAATTGGCTACTTCTCTATCTAATTGATAATTAACCGAGTCGATTAATAAAAATTACATTTAAAAGTAAATTACATTTTACAATCAACATTTTTTGAGTAATGATAAACAGCAAAAAGTTTCAACTATACATTTTGGGATTTTTTAAAGATGTTTTCAAATATCATTTATGACCCAAAAAATGAGAAGTATTTACGTTACAAAAAAATAATAATTAAATTTCAATATAAAAATCAATAGCCCATTACTCAGAAAAAAATTACTATCCAATTTAAAACGTAATATTTAACAGACGGAACGTTTCGTCCCTAACTGGGATCTCTTCTGGTGTAAATAAATTTGTTTATAATTTTTATAACATATTTAAATTTAATTGTAAAAATGATAAAAATTACGTCAGATTGCAAAATGAATAAGAAAGTTAGCCAACGGAGACGAAACAGTGATAATAGAAATACCACACAACGTTTCACTCAAAGTTTATAAGAGTTTTGTCAACTGACAAGTGCAGTTGTGTCGCTCACGGCTCTCTGGGAGAGCTCTGGCTGGGGCTACCTTTGGGGATGCCTTTACAACTCTCTGGTTTTTTGAACTAAGGTTCCACATGCCGGGGCACCTCGGTCTGTTTTGAGAGGTGTATGTTACGGGGTCGCAGACTTTGGGCATACGGTAAGAGTTGTTCGATATTCCTATTGGAATAGTCGGCCAGCTGCCTCCTAAACTGGCCAAGGCATGGCGATGGGTAAGCTGCGACCCGACTGCTAACCCCTCTCCCGCTATCGGAAGGGCGTGGGACAAGTACCAAATGCTCGACCTACCTGATACAGGTTTTTATAGGGTTTGTCCTGCATTACTTTTAGGGGAATGCCGGGTAGGATCCTTAAACTATAGCCCGGGGGCTCTAGTTAACCCTTGGCTACCTTCCTCCAACCTTCCGCATCCCCCTTTCAAATCCCTTCCTATGCTATAAGAGGGGAGTTGCCACTATGTGGATTACCCTCATGTAGCCTGTCTACACCAACAAAAAAAAACTCGGCTCTTCTTCACTCGTGAGAAAAGGAACAAGGATCCCAGAAACGTTGTGTGGTATTTCTATTAGTAATTTTTTTGTCTTCATTGGCTAACTTTCTTATTAATTTAATTGTAATTGTATGCCTGAAGCGGTCCGAATCAGAGACGAAACGTTGTGACTGTTACATATTTTGTGTTAAATAATATAATTGGTTGTTGATTTTTCGTATTAATTTAAAAAGACGAAAGATTAATATAATTGGAAATAATTAGTTTTATTGATTCCATTAGTCGTCTTCTAGTGAGGACGAAGGACAAGTTGGAGCATCATACAATACATTACAGTGAAATACAATCATTTTCATTTATTTGAAGAAGTCAATGTTTATTTTTCACGCTTAACCCTGCAGGGAAATTGGATATTTAATTATTTTTTCGGCTAGCGTTTGCTATCCGTTTGATTGTCCAAATCTGTCGTCGTTAGTTAGTTACACGGTTACAATGGCGCCTATTTTTTTACGGGTCCGCTATGGATGGTATTGTTCGCCGCTCTGGAAGGGCTGATGCGGTGGTTCAGATTGGCTGTGATGGGCAAACCATCCGCTTGTCTCGGCGATAAGGCAGGACTGCATTAGCGATCGGCCAGCTAATGAACGGAGCGTGATTAATTGCATAGGCGCCGACCAATAACGCCTGGCTTCACCTATAGAGCCCTCCTAAACCCGTTTGACACACGGCGGGGATTATAGGCAATTACCTCGCACGTCGCTACCGCCACCAACACGCAACCCCCCCCCCCCCCCACCGCTACGTGTCCGCCGCATTTCTTCGTCTTTCGCAAACACGACGACGACGCCGGTGATCAACACTCTGTTGGGGGGCCGCCATTAGGACTCGGGGGTAATTACCCGCAAGAGTCCGCGACATGTAACTCTCGTGATGGTGGTGGTACAACTCGTGTAATTGTAAAGTTATAACACGGCCTGCGGTTTCTTTCCACATCCACAGTGGATAATTGGAGATCATGTCCAATTACTTAAGGTTACTGGAAGACGGAGCACCGACTTACGAGACCAGAACCTCCAGAACGTCCATCGCAGGTAGTAGAGGACGTCGATGATGATACGCTACATCCACTAACTGTCAGTGCAAAATTCTAAGAAAACTTATTTTACAACGTATAGAAGACTTTATTTTTTTTAAAAAAAATAATTAAAAACAATGTCTGGCTTTCATTAAATTTAAATTAGTAGCCAATGGCCAAAATATTTACTCCTAATGTTACGTGCAATACTTGAGTTATAAATGCACGTGTAACGTTTCAATCCCCTTTGTTTAGGGACCTAAATCATTTTTTTTCCCCAATTTAAAATTGTTTATTCACATTTAAACAGTTATAACATATATATTGTAATAATTAAATAAAAAATTACAAATTGCAATGTGGTTGTGGCTAAATAAAAAGATTTATGAAGTGAAAACAATTAATCAAATTTATTATCAATTTTAAATACAATAATATTTGGAATCTCAGGGTCTTTATCTGGGTTTGATAAATAGGTGAATTTTATACACTCAATTACATTTTCTTTTTAGGTAAATTAATTCGTCTGAACCTCGACGAATTTTGTTGCGGACGAAAATAAGATTAAAGATTGAATTTAAATTAAAGAACTAAACAATTAAAGAAATAAACAATTAACGAAGTGAATAATTAAAGAAACGAAATAATTAAAGAACGATCTTTTAAAAAGTGTTTCACAATCAATTTTAGAGTTTTCTACTTACGGCCGCCCAGGTCACAATTTTTGGGTTTTCGTGCACACGATTTGGGGATATCACTGATTCTACTCATTAGAACACACGCGGTAGTTGTTCTGGATCTCTGTTATCCTGGAACCTCGATCATCTCACCCTCAGCCAGTTTCCGGACGTAGGTCTCCTCAAAGTCTCTCTATGCAGAAATTTGTTCAGTTTGTGAAGCAAAACTTCTGCTTCCAAACTGCGATTTTATGAGTCTCTCCGTCAAAACTGGTTACTTGCGTTTTATGTAAACGATTATCTCGCCGTTGGACTTCCTGGATAGTCCTATTCATAATTCTGGATCCACAGACTTTTACTGTTTCTATTTCTCTATGTGGACCGAACTACTATGTCCCAGTTCTCGACGTAGACTTTTTCCTTTCGCGTCTTGCCGCTGACTTTTCCGTTTCGCTTTTCGCCGTTGACTGACTAAACTTTTTATAATCTAAATTTTCTGAATTGATGTCTGCATCCATCTGTGTCTGCCGTCCAACTAACCAACTTCGTCTCGTCCATTTTGAGCGCGTACAATCTCAACAATGTTTCTTTGTCTGGCGTGCCGCCTTGTTGCGGTGTCCGCTTTATATCCAATAATAAGTCCTCTACAATCCAACTTTATAATTATAATAATGAATTAATTACTAATTACTACAATATGTAAATAGTTTTGCGTAACAACGGGTAAGGCAGAAAACAATCTTGCCTCCTAATAATTTTTTCCACTATTTTTATATACAAAATTATTTAACCTGAAGACGTACTCAAAGTCGACCAAACGTCTTTTTTTTGTTGTTGTTAATAAAAATACTTTTCTAACTCAAGGCGGTATATTTATTCCTTTATATTATTATAAATATCAAGTTTTTTTTTTCATTATCATTTATAATATACATAAATTGTTTCTTTGATAATACAATGTCTGAAGAGGCCCCTAGACAAATGGTAGAAACGTTACGTTTGTAACATTTAACATTTTAACATTTAATGGTTCTCTAATCTGCATATAAATCACCATTACGGAACATTCATTTTATTGGCAAACCGCTAAGATTTTTGACGTTGAAACCAACCAGAAATGCTTCATGTTCAACCCAACAACATCACTGCAATTAACGTACAAACTGATGCTGTGAAACTCAGCAATGACTAGGATCACTACAAGTGATTAACGACAGTTAATAACTGACAGTTATATAAAAAATAATTTCGAACAATTCATAATAAATTTTGAAGTAAGCAGACGTTTCAGTCAACAGATGTGATCTTTGTCAGTACTAGAGCTTGACTGAAATAATATCTCTGAGATTCTTAAATCTACTTATTCTTTGTCGTATTTCGTTAAAAAGAAATCCTTAAAGAGTTACCTTCATATTTATGATTCCCGTAATGTTGTTTATAAAAATTAAGTGTAATAATTGCTCATTTTGTTACATTGGCCGGACTAAACGATCTTTGCTAACTAGAATTAAGGAACTTAAAGATAATGTACATCCTACGAACATTCTCCTATTACTAAACATTGTTTGTAACTCACTAATTCCTTCAATTTTGTCGGTACTGTTATTCTAGGTAAGGAATTTGATATTTTTTTTCAGAAATGTTCCATGATGATGATTCCAAAAAATTTTCTTTAAATGTAAAACAGGACACTGTCTACTTTAAAAAAAAATCATGAAAGGATATTAAATAATCCTTCTTAGTTCATATCTTTGTTTTTTCTTCAATTCTTTTGAATGTTGTTAGCTTTGGTCATTTTATTTCATTATTGACAAAAGATCACAACTAAGAATAAGTCAAATAGTCGAATATCAGACAAAATAGGTGGCGATAGAAAAAACCACACAGCCTTTTTTGGAAACCTTGTTGCTTTCTTCGGGTTTTCATGTTGCGTATGAGTTTGTCACACTGGTTTGTGCGCGGTTTTTATTTTTTTGGGGGGATGAGGGGTGAATCACCTGACGAAGGCAACAAGGATTGCCGAAAAGTTGTCTTGTATTTTATTTTTTACACTCATTTTTTGCCAACAGTGCAGTTGTGTCGTGCTCTATGCTCTAGTGTTTTTTTTAGCACTTGAAGAAAGGAACAAGGTTTCCAGAAACTTTGTGTGGTGTTTATTTCATCGCTTCTTTTGATTTTTTTTTTGTGTAGACAGGCTATGTATAGGGTAATCCACATAGTGACAACTCCCCTCTTATAGCATAGGAAAGGGATTTGAAAGGGGGGATGCGGAAGGGTAGAGGAAGGCAGCCAAGGGTTAACTAAGGTTCCCGGGCTATGGTTTAAGGATCCTACCTGGGAATTCGCCTAAAAGTAATGCAGGGAAAACGCTAGAATAATCTGCATCAGGTAGGTCGGGCATTTGGTACTTGTCCCACGTCCTTCCGATGGCGGGAGAGGGGTTTTCTGTGGGGACGCAGCATTCCCTTCTCCGTCCCTCGACCAGTTTAGGAGGCAGCTTGCCGACTGTTTCAATAGGAACAGCGAACAACTCTTATCGTATTCCCAAGGTCTGTGACCCCAGTACATACACCTTTCAAAACAGGCCGAGGTGCCTCGACATGTGGGAACCTTAGTTCAGAGAGATGTGAAGGCATCCTCAAAGGTAGCTTCCGCCAGATCTCTCTGGGAAGGTTCACCCTTCTTTTGTCTTATTTGACTGTTCGTTTTAAAAAAATAATTTTTCAATACTGACTTAAATTTTTCATTTTAAAAATTACAACTTTGGATGGAAACGTCTGCTCACCTCAAAATTTTATGTATTATTCCTTTTTTTCTTTGTAATTCTCTGTTACACGGGTCGTTAATTTTTTAGTTTTTTTCTACTGGCGATAATTGGCTCTTTTAATGACTATGATACTTTATTGTAAACCTAACCAACTGTTTGATTTTTCATTGTCGTTTCCGCATATCTTCGTTTTCGTTTAGTGTTCGTCCCCTTTTTTGTGGGATTTTGTGCAGTTCTTACGGATCTTGAGTTGTATTTGTTTTTGGTCTGTCACCTGGCAAATGAAGAAAGGATTGCGGAAACGTCGTGTTGTATTTATTTTTATTTTTGGTCTGGTTACTTGGCTATTTGCTTGTGTCGTTAATAACAGTATGGAGCCCACATTCGCGGCCTGAGATATTATTTCTCCAAGGAGGTTATTACCGCGAGAAAAAAAAAAGCTACGATTTGAATAATAATGTTGGTGGCCTAATACGCCATGTCACAGTTGGAAAAAACACGTGTTCTTCGCAAAGGGATAACAATGCCCGCTTTTTTAGGGGGTTTTTACACGCGATATTTCTTCCTCGTACCTCGCAGGTTCCCGCATCGCCTTGGAATTTTTAAACGCGCAGACATACACGAACCGGATATTAAAAAAAAAGACGTTTGCACGTGCTACCGTAACGGTGTCACCCAGAACGTATTTTCAAGCGACGCTGTTATCGCCATTAAACAGTTTGTTAAGCAGCAGCTGTCGTGGTAAGAGCCCCCATCACGACAGTAGCCAGTCCGGGGGAAGAAACATGCATGGTAGTGACGAAGTGTTGCCCGGGCGTCATTACTCCTGCGAGGGCAGCAGATAAGTCAGCAGCAGCCCCTTGCCACGGGAAGGACATCTTGAAAGGAAACCCGCCGACAGCGGTTATCAAGGCCGGAGGTCGACAGTGCATCTCGGCGATTGAAAAATTTATTCGTGTAGCGACATACTAACTTACTAATATCATCCGAACCACCACCCTCTATCGGCCGTTGGATTTAACACTCTTAAATAGAAATATAACGTAAGAAATTTACGAGGTGTGTCCTAATACGCAAGATAACCTCCACGAAGAAGAAGATCAACGCGACAACTCATGTTCCGAGATAAAACGTGCTTGTTCGTGGGTGGCACGATCCATATACGGGAGCACAACAGCTCCGTGACGCAAAAATTTTAATATTATTTAAAATTATTTTTTTTTAGGGTAACAGGGTACATGAGGGTAATCCACATAGTGGCAACTTCCCTTTAATAGGATAAGAAGAGATTTGAAAGGGTGGAAGCGGAAGGGTAGAGGAAGGTAGCCAAGGGTTAACTAGGGCCCCCGGGCTATAGTTTAAAGATCCTACCCTGCATTCGCCTAAAAACAATGCAGGGAAAACCCTAGAAAAACCTGCATCAGGTAGGTCGGGCATTGGGTACTTGTCCCACGCCCTTCCGATAGCGCAAACTACTACATCCGTGAAGCAAATTTCACCAAATTTCTTACACGTGTTCTTTGCGACCAGGAAACAAACACTGTCGGTGTGAAACACGTCTACCACCCCCGGCAGCAGGGGTGGAAATTTTCAAACATGCTAAAACGTCCGATATTTGAGTCCGATAAATATTTTTCTGGGTCAAAGCGATTTAAACTGTTTCTACCGATGTTATCTGTATATAATTTCAACCCCTTACAGCATGGTAAAGGAACACCCTAAGGGGTGGGGGTTGTATAGGGGGTTATAAGAAAATATCTCGAATAGAACCAAGGTTGTAGTCAAATCCGTGCTTATGGTTGTCGCTGAGTTTAATCATGACAATGAATTTGCCATTAAACCCCAAGGGGCGGGGGTGGAATTTTTTCAAGGAATGAAACCGGCCGATTTTTCCGTCTAAATAAAAATACTTTTTGTTTCACCCACAGTAGTGAGAGTGGAAATTTTCAAACGGTTTGATATATTCGTCGAACGAAACTTTTTCGGGGTTAAATACTTCAACCCTTTTCGGCATGGGAGGTGAGTACATTTTGGGATAGGTGTTAAATGAAAATAACGCAAAAGCAACCGAGATTGGAGTCAAATCGTGGGTTGTGGTTATAAGACATCCCGGGCAACGCCGGGCACACAGCTAGTTATAAATCAAATACAGAGTTTTAAATTCAGTACACGATTTAATATAGAAGAAAAATACAACGTTTCTTTGCTATTTGCAACCGCTTCAGCAATATGAAGGTTTTACACTACAAAACAAAAACGTGATACAATAATTAAAATAAAATTTGAAGATGCATTTTTTTAGTTAACATAGTAATATAAATGCAGGTGGACATGCAACTTTTACTTATTCCTCTTGACTGCGGAGGCCTAAAGACCCAATTTAACCGGAACGATCAGTAAAAACTCAGTTACATTTTTGAGGGCTGTTTACAATGGAACTATTCAGAATTTAAAATTCTTGCAACATTTAAATTAAAGAATAACCAACCAAAAAATTTTATTCAAATTATTAGTGACATTTTTTATATTACTTGCAGCTTTGTTTGATCATATATATATATATATATATATAACATTTCACTCAGAATCCTCCAATAAAAACCTGGAGCACTTAAACGCCATATTGGGAATTGAACGTTTCGTGACATTAAAAACAATTATTAATAATGATGAAAAAATCTGACATTCACAATATAGTATATATATATATGTCATTAAAATTATGTTTATTAACAAAATATTAAACCAACGACGTTTCGTCCTTTTTTAAGGACTACGTCAAGGCTCATACTTACACACACACACACACACACACACACACACACACACATATATATATATATATATATATATATATATATATATATATATGTGTGTATACTTTTGTTTAAACATTAGAGCTGAGCTCTGGATCTGGAACTCGTCAAAATTTGTTAATTGGAAGACGAGGTCTGGAAGGAAATCTGCTGTGATTTCTAGAAAAGACCAATCCATAATTGAAGATTTGAACCCGCTTCAAGAGTCTAAGTTAGAATGGGATCATATATATTTAATTAAAGATTCCAAGGAGCTACATTTAAAACAACGGAAAAGTTATTGGGGGGTTGGAATCAACAGACGTGTCGAGTGTGAGTCGTTCGTCGACGCGCGAGACAAACCAGCTTTCCTCGATACTTGTCTGTGTGTGTGTGTGCTGAAGAACCTTGAGGAGTGGTGCTGGGCTAATTTGTAGCTTTGTGTGAGAAATGGTTCCACTTGAGTTGCCCGGAAAAATAAAGAGCGACCAACAAGTGGAGGAGCTGCAAAAACCCGCGTTCGAAGCCAAAGTGGCAGACCACAACGAGAAGGCGGACGCTAAATTAGACAACTGTGGCGGGAAATGGCCAGGAATAATTCAAGAGGCCCGGAAATGATTGGTAAATCAGTTTTAATTTAATCTTTACATATAATAAAGGTTGCAGTCTTTCTCGGTGTAAAGAACAAATAAAATATTCCCGCGTTTCTAACCGAGTGAAACATTGTATCCGTGTCGTTTCGATGATGCTCGCTGTCATCGTCTTCTATAATAATACTCGTATATTAGTAGATAAAATTATTAATGATATTTGTGACACACAAGTCGTAAAATGGTTAACATTTGTGATTAATCATATAATTATATTAAAAAAATCGGTAATGGACCCAGAATAGGACCTTGCGGCACCCGCCACTTTACTTGTTGCCAACGGGACTTTGAAGTTTTAGAAAAAATGACATCTTTTCGAGTTTCTTTTCTACAAGACGATGATAGTGAACGTCATCGAAACGTCGTGCATACATCTTTTAATTCGTCGAGAAGCCCAAGAAGATTTAATTCACACTCTACGTCCGTTTTCCGTTAAATTAAATACTAAATATTAACATAAAAATGTCCAGATACTTTCACCTCATCGTAAAGTTCTCAAAAATTAATTTTCTTCGCAGAAGTAGTTTTTATTCACTTCTCTGACGATGTGAATGTTGAGCGATACCAATGAAATGGATATTTTTTAAAAAATTCCGCCTCATAAATGGGGTTAGAGGAAATTTGTACGTTAAATTTCTTTGAATGTTTATGTCAATGAAATTACAGTAGCCGTTACAAGGATATTCTTACGGTTTTTACGTTCGCTTAAACGGTAAAGCTATTTTATATTAAAATGGCAAAACGAATTTTCTATATGATAAATTAATCACACTTGAAAAGATAACCGATCTTAATATTTTATTTAAACTTCTAATAGTTAATTTGGACAAGCTGCCTGCAGGGATATTCTCTCTCAGGCAGAACCTTGTAGGAGAGACAGGAAGGGGTTACCTTTGGGGATGCCTTTTCCTCTTTCCGTTTTTGACCTAAGGTTCCCACAAGCCGAGGCACCTCGGCCTGTTTTAAGAGGCGTATGTTCCGGGGCCACAGAACTTGGACATACGGTAAGAGTTGTTCTTTGTTCCCATTGGAACAGTCGGCCAGCTGCCTCCTAAACTAATTGGGGTACGGAGAAGGGAATGCTGCGTCCCCACAGCAAACTCTTCTCCCGCTATCGGAAGGGCGTGGGACAAGTACCAAATGCCCGACCTACTTGATGGAGGTAAGGTTTTCCTGCATCAGTTTTAGGCGAATTGCCGGGTAGGATCCTTAAACTATAGCCCGGGGGCCCTAGTTAACCCTTGGCTACCTTCCTCTACCCTTCTGCATCCCCCTTTTCAAATCCCTTCCTATGCTATTAAGAGGGAGTTGCTACTATTGTGGATTATCCTCATATAGCCTGTTACCCTAAAAAAAATTAAAAAATAGCTAATTTTTCTAAATTTAATATGGCCCTAACGTTTGTTTAAATTTTCTTCAGACATTAGTAAAAACGTACAAAAAGTAATAATTAAATTAAAAAGATAAATACGTTTGTTCCGTCTTTATTGGCACTACAGCCCTTGAAGAAGCCTTAGCCTTTCGCACAATGTTTACTTCTTGGTCTGTGTTCTCCGTCTCTGCTCTTCATCTCCTTATTCCCATCTTCCTGATATCCTCCTCGACGTCATACAAGCACCTTCACCTTTGGTCGTCCTTGTTCCTCCTGGTCGTGTGTAAACTTCCCTGGTTGCTCTACCACCTTCGTCCAATCTTTAAACAAGTCCCAGCCACCACAGTCTATTGCTTTTGATGTCAGCCCCTTATATATGGATTGCTGTAAGGGCTGCTGGGGGTAGAGAAGGAAACGAAACGTGCTGGCTGGACAAATACGGTAGTTGGTCATCTCATATTTGTTCAGGAACATCATCAATATTTGCGCTTTTAATTTAGTTTTTTTTAACGCATACATATTAGAGATTCTTACTCGTATGTGTTATTAGACAAAATTATTAATGCTAATTTGTGCAAAGTAAATGCCATTAAATTAGTAAAACTTTATGTTAAATCAAGAAATGAAATTAAAAAAAGCACTAATGGACCAAGAATAGGACCTCGTGGCAACCCCGTCGTTATTTGTTGCAAACGAGGCGTAGATGTTTTACAGTAAATTGCATCTTTTACAGTTACTTTTTGTTTTCTGTCATTTAAATGGGATCTTGGGCATACGGTAACAATTGTCCGCTATTCCTATTGGAACAGTCGGCCAGGTGCCTCCTAAACGGGTCAAGGTATGGCGAGGGGAAAGCTGCGACTCCACAGGAAACCCCTCCGCCGCCATCGGAAGGGCGTGGGACAAGTACCTAATACCCGACCTACCTGATGCAAGTTTATCTATGGTTTTCCCTGCATCCCTTTTAGGCGAATTGCCGGGTAGGATCCTTAAAATATAGCCCGGGGGCCCTAGTTAACCCTTGGCTACCATCCTCTACCCTTCCGCATCCCCCCTTTCAAATCCCTTCCTATGCTATTAAAGGGGAGTTGCCACTATGTGAATTACTCTCATGTAGCCTGTTACCCTAAAAAAAAATGAACCGGATTTCTGTAGCTACATAATACTCCGAAGTGACCAACGTATTCAAATACTTTTTGGAAACGTCGACGAAAAGCCTCAACGGATGCAGTTTTTATTTGTAATATCTCAGAACGTTATAGATTTATTTTGTCATTTAGTCCTCAAACGACGAAATACGGAATTATTTTGGACGTTTATCTTTTAAAATGAAATAAAAATCAAGTAAACCAAAATACACAACAATAATTATTTATCGTAAATCATGTTTATGGACACACATAGTCTAAAAGTCACTGTAATAAATAATTTATTCCCTTAGTAACATAAATCACAAACCTAACAAATCACTATTAATAACATCGGAAACATACTGAAACATAAAAAATAGGAAAAATTAGCCTAATAACAGACTGAAAATAAGTAATAAATTAAATACCACACTATAACGTTTCTGCAATCCTTGTTGCTTTCGTGAAGCGATTCACAAACGCAGGAGCTGTGAGAAACGACACGCCGTACAAATACAGTGATGAACCTAAGAGAATAAGATAAACAAAACTACCATAGGTAATGACTTAAAATATAAATACAGAAAGCATGTATTCAGAATTTTTGTTGACAAGATCTTCTGTCACATTATAACTTAAAAGAACAACCTTGTTCGACAAATCAATGTTTTGATTGGTTGGTAAATATGTGAAAGTTGCTGATGTTCTTTACGTGTATAAGAAAGCTGTTGTATATGTTTAATTATGAATAATGAACGCTCCTCTCATACAGAGTAAGATTGTCTTTAAGTCGTTCTGACAGAATTTCTATTGAATGTTCTTTTTTTTTTTTAGGGCAACAGGCTACATGAGGGTAATCCACGTTGGGCAACTCCCCTTTAATAGCATAGGAAGGGATTTGAAAGGAGGGATGCGGAAGGGTGTAGGAAGGTAGCCAAGGGTTAACTAGGGCCCCCGGGCTATATTTTAAGGATCCTACCCTCCATTCGCCTAAAGAAATGCAGGGAAAACGCTAGAAAAACCTGCATCAGGTAGGTCGGGCATTGGGTACTTGTCCCACGCACTTCCGATAGCGGGAGAGGAGTTTTCTGTGTGGACGCAGCATTCCCTTCTCCGTGCCTCGACCAGTTTAGGAGGCAGCTGGCCGACTATTCCAATGGGAATAGCGGACAACTCTTACCGTATGCCCAACGTCTGCGACCCCGGAACATACACCTCTCAAAATTGGCCGAGGTGCCTCGGCTTGTGGGAACCTTAGTTCAAAAACGGATTTTATTGTGTGATATATGGTTTGATTATGGCTTTTGAAGTGAGGAGTAATTAATGAACGTTTAAAATTGGAATAAAAAATTTCCAGACTGGTATTTAAGAGTATTTGTGATTTAAAGGGGAGCGAGAGATGTACCTTGAGGTACTCCAATATGAGTAGGGTTCATATTTTGATTTATTCTCCTCATTCACATTTAGTTTTCGCGGTTCTTAGGCTGCCATCTTACCTTCTCATCTTTCCCTATCTCACACAGGCAGTGCAGCATCTGATAACACGTTTTTCTCCCACGCCAATACAAAAAAAAATATATAAGAGAGGAGAAACATGGTTGTCATTAAACTAGAAATGTTGATGGTCCGGAGTGGGAACCATGTGAACACAGAAGAATACTAGCATCCCGAGGGAGTTAATTGCGAGGCCGTGTCTAGCTATCGATTGCGCGTATCTTGCGCCAGGTGAGTGACAACAATAAATACGTCTGGCAAGAAGCGCCGTCGGCACATGGCGCAATCTGGGAGCCGATCTTGGCGCCCGGCCCCTGTCGCTTGCAGATAACATCTCTGCTCTTCAAAAACCTAACCCGATCCGATGATGGAACAAAGACGTACCTCCCTCAACAATCATCTCGAGGTAACTGCGAACGTTCATTCTCGAAAACGAATTTACTAGAATTATTTATTTGTGACTGGTATCCAGTAGAGCCAAACATTGTAATGAGGCACATTTTGAAACCCTAGGATTATACATCCAAGAACCAGTAACATCCACCGTGCAGATTATTGCTCTTAGACATACACGGATAGCATCTGCGACACAAAATGTTGACGAGCTGTCTTCGGCTGCGGACTGGGTGATTTTAAAGTAAGCCGAAGTTAAGTTATTTAGAGTGACATCCGGTTCAACTTTGTGGAGGTTTGAAAAAATAATGGATTCGTGGGGGAGGAGTTTAATTTCGCAATAAGAAGTTATCAAGCTTGCGATGGAGAACAAGATTTTGATATCAGGCTACGAGAACTCTAAGCAATGATGAAGAATTGGGACTTGAATAGGAGATAAAGAAGACACAGGCAGCAAACAGAATCGAAAATAAAATAAAATAATCCCTTTGAACGTAGAAATTTTTAAATTCTTCAAACAAAATCCACGCTCTAGCCTTCCGCATCCCCCCTTTTCAAATCCCTTTCCTATGCTATAAGAGGGGAGTTGCACTATGTGCATTACCCTCATGTAGCCTGTCTACACCTAAAAAAATACAGTATAGACATATTTTATTTCACAATTAAAATTATACCAGGAGCTTTCGGAACTAGGCCATAATCATCTTCCATTGTAACCTTCCAGTACATTCCAGTAACAGTTTTTTATTTGTGCACGGTTCTTACCTAAATCCTCTTCTATTTTATTCAGAGTAAATATTTGGCTCATCCCAATATAACACAATATTCTCATATATAATTAACAACTGAAGACAATAGAAGATGATTATGGCGTAATGCCGAAAGCACCCGATCTAATTTTATTGTATAATAAAATATTTTAACACTGTATTGGTTCTATTATATTTAAATTTATTAAGAAAATATTTTCCTTTTTTTTTCGTAAAATTCTCATTAGTAAAGATTTCCTGGAATAATTTACCTGTTCTTCCTCTGGTTTCCGGAAACGCCGGCAAAAGTTGATGGAATATCACTTGTCATTACTTGTCGTCCTAATTATCCCACGTAGGGAAATAATCACGTGCATACTTCCCCCAGATTTCCGGAGACACGCGGGGATTCTACCTTGAATGGACGCAGTTAGGACTTTTTAATGTTTTCTTTAATTAGACGAGTAATTAGAAGGGGGTCTCGTCTTTGTTCCACGAGTCCCCTCAGCGGTATTGTGATTCCCTTCTTCAAAGAAGGCCGGGGAATTTCCGGCACATCGTCCAATTATCGACAGCCGGGAAGTGCCGCCGGCTGCTCGTTCGATTGATCTCACTGGATTTGAAACAAGGGAAACTTTCAAAGCAAACAAACTCGACGTCTCTGGCAGATCTCTTGCGGCGCTCCTGAGGCCGATCCTCGCTGTACCAAGCCCCGCACCACTCCCTTTAAAATCCGTGTTCTACACATGACGAGGGGAAGAGCTCTACTGAACATGCCAAGGATTAGGTAGTAAAAGGTATGTTCAACCAGAGGATATTTCTCCCAAGGTTGAGTTTAAGTGAATGGCCGAACAAGTCGGAAACAATTTTATTAAATTTATGTATTGAATATTACATTTAATAATAAAAATATTGAAAAAAACTTACTAGTAAAATACACAACGTTTTATACTTAAATTTTAGAAAATTAACAAAAATAAATAATCAAAAAATAATACAAACTAAAAAAATATTTAAAATCGAAAAATAATTATAAATCAATGATCGAAAATAATGAGAATAAAAGATTAATCAAGAAAACAAATTTAAAATAATTGATAAATTTAATTTAAATTACATAATTAGATATTTAATTCATTATTCATTATTTTTAGATAATTAATTTATAATTGTTTTAAGATTATTGATTTTTACAACCCCCTGAATATTTTCCAAACAATTAGGGGATGAAACATTCTGCATTTTTACGAAAAATTTCAGTGTGAATTTTATAATGTGAAATTAATTTTCAATTCATAACATTTTATTGGTACCTAATTGACCCAGCATAATTTTATTAATTTATCAACATGAAAATATAACCACCACATTAAAAAAATTATTTATATAGGATAAAAAATTATTTATAACGTAAACATCGCTACATGAACGGAATCATGCTTTATAAAGAAACATTTTGATTTCATTGTACCTTTTTGTAAAAAAAATAACGCTGCTATAATTAATTAATTAAATCTGAATTACTACAATTCATATTTTCTCGCATTTTTTTGGATAGTATTTGAGTTGTAAATTTGATGTTATACTTTGGAATAAGGCTAATATTTATTTAAGGAAAATTATTTTCTAAAACTCCTGATTTTCACTCATTTGAAAACACATTTAACAGAATTTATTGTATAATATTTTGGTAATACATACAGTCACCTTCTTATACTGTTATAGGTGTAGCCTAAATTTCAAATAAACATCGTTGAAATTATTCTTTTTAGTTTAGAACATTTTATGGGAATATATTCTATTGATTTCTAATAATTGATTACTTTTTATTTTAGGTAACAGGCTACATGAGGGTAATCCACATAGTGGAAACTCCCCTTTAATATCATAGGAAGGGATTTAAAAGGTGGGATTGGAAGTGTAGAGGAAGGTAGCCAAGGGTTAACTAGGGCCCCCGGCCTATATTTTAAGGATCCTACCCGGCATTCGCCTAAAAGTGATGCAGGGAAAACCCTAGAAAAACCTGCATCAGGTAGGTCGGGCATTTGGTACTTGTCCCACTCCCTTCCGATGGCGGGAGAGGAGTTTGCTGTGGAGTCGCAGCTTTCCCCTCACCATGCCTTGACCAGTTTAGGAGGCAGCTGGCCGACTGTTCCAATAGGAATAGCGGACAACTATTACCGTATGCCCAAGGTCTGCGACCTCGGAACATACACCTCTCAAAACAGACCGAGGTGCCTCGGCATGTGGGAACCTTAGTTCAAAAAACCAGAGCGATGTGAAGGCATCCCCATTGAATTTAACTTTATTAATTAACCCCAATAGTTGTTAATTATGTATCAGAAAATTTCTTGTTAACTCGTCCCACACGATTTTTGTGATCCTAATTGGAAGAACTTTGCTGAGTGGCTGACAAAAATGCTTCAGAGGACTTCTGAAAATTTTTCAATAAGCAAGAATGGTAAATTGAGGTCCAGATACAGTGGGAATACCTTGTCAATTCAGAAAACAATACATATAGTATTTGCTTCTATTTAAAACATAAGAAATAAATAGGAGGTAAGCTGGAAGAAACCTGAGTTATATTGGGAGAGGTTTAACTTGAAATATCGAAGGCAGACCTCAGACTGATGTAGATGTGTTCTGATTCATGAAATAAAAATTTTAAACTCTGTCTGTCTCATATTAAATATAAAATAATGCATGGTCAACAGTCAGAGTATTTATTTATAAACATTAAATTCAATAATTTAACATAAATCGAGGAAATGCTTCCCTTTGCTTTTTCACGCGTAATATTATTAAATAAATGGCTTAAACAATTATGAAATGTAATTCAGCAACGGTTTGAAGATTATAATCTAGTAGCAAAAATGCTACACGAGACGAAACGGAAAATAGTCCTGACGATGACTGCTTCATTCCATAAATTGAGCCGTTTTGTTATAATAAAATAATATAAATCCGTTGGTGTATACTTAAATGTTATTCGAATTACGTGTCCTTATTCATGCATAAATATTCTTCGCCTTAATTTAATTATATTTTATTTTATTTAACATATTGAAGACATTACAAACAGAAACATAATTTCTTTTATAGCAGCCCGTGGAATTTCAATTTTATTCAAAAAAAATTTATGCCATAAGGTATATTATTAGAACCTACTAATTGACAATATTGGCACTTTATATAACCCTTGGCGAACTTCCTCTACCCTTCCGCATCCCCCTTTCAAATCTCTTCCTATGCTACTGAAGGGGAGTTGCCCAACGCGGATTACCCTCATGTAGCCTGTTGCCTTAAACAAAAAAAAAGAAAACGTCCGTTTTAGAATATAAAAATGAGAAAAAATAGCCACTTAATTGACAAATTGAAATTACGATATAAACACCTCTCAACGTCGCTTAAAACTTTGTTCAATTCGGCGGGTGATTAAAAAGTACAAGAGCCGTGAATGACACAACCGCACAATCCAGGTGAAGAACTCAACCGCCAGCACCGGACGAAAGGAACGTGGTATTTATATCGTCACTTCATTTTATTGTCTGTCATTTGGCTATTTTATGCAATTAATAATTTAATTATTAATAAAATTGGAATCATAGGTAAAAATAGTTAGCATCAACTATTAGTAGTTTCTCATTAATTAAATATTTAGGTGTGAAAATAATAATTATTACATTGATTTTTAATGTAAAAAAACTATTTTAATCATTTGATACAGATTAAAAAATGTTATGGTTTTTGTATCACACACGATTCTTATGTAAATTTAATAGTAATTAAATAGATATATGTCCAAAAAAATGTAAAATGTTTGACCCTTTCAACCCTTACTTCTTATGAGTATTTAAGGAAATTGAAAGTATTCTATTCGATTCTTTCACGTGACCAATAACAATTAATAAGATATGTGTGACACAGAGTTGGGGGTTGAAATAAATTTGCATAGAGCAATCGGAGAAGTTACTTTGCTTTGACGGATTAATAGGAAAGGTTCTTGGATCTGCTCATAACATATTCTTAGAAATTGATCAATTCGACGTCGCAGGTAATTAAATGCGTCATGTTTAACAGCTCAGGCATTAAACGTTGTAACAGTATCCTGATACTTGAGCATTTCTATAGGTAAGTAGTCTTGTTGTTCCTGAGACGACGACGGGGAATGAGGTAGGACATAAACCACGAGACGAGACGAGACGAGGCAGCAGGATGGTGGGGGGGGGGGAGGGAAAAGCCTGTCCCGTGCGCACAAAACTCATAAAACTCGCCTTCAGTATTGAAAAGGGAAAACCCCGGCGGCACAAATAATAAAAGCCATTGTCCTATGTGTCCCTGGTTTGCGGCTTGTATCGGGTTTTACGACATTGAGAGAGAGAGAGAGAGAGAGAGAGAGAGAGAGAGAGAGAGAGACAGAGATCTGCAAGTCAGTTTTCTGCGACACGGTAGCGTTTTCAGTATTTTGCCCGGAAGTCGTAATTATTTACTGTGCTGGCGGACACGGTTTCCAGTGTTTCCCCCCCCCCCTACCCCCAACAACACACACTGGATATATGGAGGCGAACCAGACGCGTCTCGTATTCACAACTCACTCTGAAACCGGATCACTTCCCTTTTCAGACGAATAAGTTCTCTTTACTAATGATTTAAACGATGCGAAATATTAAAATAATAACAAATAAATAAATGACCTTTAGTCAGAAAAAAATATTTAATTTTCATTCCAATATTCTAGAAAAAAAATTATGTAAGTTTCAAAATTAATTGTACTAATTGCAACGCCTGTTATATAGGCCAAACAATGAGATCGCCAAAAAAACTCCGCATTAATGAACATACAAAATTATTTTAAAATAAATACTGAAAATTGCTAAGTTGGCTCTAACTCTAGAATCACATATTTGGTTGGGACAAAGTAATCATTTCGGATTAAGAAACAAGATATTTTTCTAGATTGTAAAATTTGATACCAATAATTCCAACAAAAATTATGATAACCCTGTTAATTTAATATTTATTAAACCTGAAGAGGTCCTAAAATAGGAACAAAACGTCCTTTATTTAATTTTTTGTTAATAAACACATTTTTCTGGCCTCTTTGTTTATTTATATTATTGTATTTGTCGTATTGTTTCATCCTTCTTATGTATTTATTTGTAATTATTAAACGTCATAAATACAAATGTTATTACGTTCCTAATTTGTAGATAAATATTGTCATACCTGATGAGGTCCAGGAAAAAACCGAAACGTCGTGTATTTTATAGGTATTTTTTTTCGAATAAAATTTAAAATTATTTCCTGACACGGTGACATTATAATATTATAATTACATTAGATATTTTTTCATCGTTAATAATAAGCAAAAGGATGCCAATGATGAAAATGGATCTTTTGGGAGAACAATGAAGTCACATAGAAAATTATTAATAAAATTCAAACAGTTACTCGTAGATGTAAGGTCTAAAAGAACAACACAGTTTTAGTTCTCAAATGAGTTAAGAGTCTGCGAGGGCTATTCTCTCGCAGGCAATACCTTGTAGGAGAGATACGAAGGGGCTACCTTTGGGGATGCCTTTTCCTCTCCGTTTTTGAACTAAGGTTCTCACAAGCCGAGGTTCCTCGGCCTGTTCTGAGAGGTGTATGTTCCGGGGTCTCACACCTTGGGCCTACGGTAAGAGTTGTCCGCTATTACCATTGGAATAGTAGGCCAGCTGCCTCCTAAACTGGTCGAGGCACGGAGAAGGGAATGCTGCGTCCCCACAGCAAACTCCTCTCCCGCTATCGGAAGGGCGTGGGACAAGTACCCAATGCCCGACCTACCTCTATGCAGGTTTTTCTAGGGTTTGCCCTGCATCACTTTTAGGAGAATCGCCGGGTAGGATCCTTAAACCATAGCCCGGGGGCCCTAGTTACCCTTGGCTACCTTCCTCTACCCTTCCGCATGCTCTCTTTCAAATCCCTTCCTATGCTATTAAAGGGGAGTTACCCAATGTGGATTACCCTCATGTAGACTGTTGCCCTAAAAAAATAAAAAGTCCTCAAGTGAAACAGAATCTTTAGGCTTTTCCATGCATATTTATGTGAAACGTGTGTGGAGCTCTTCCAATATCAGTCAGAATCTTGTTTCATCAACTCAAAAGGAGCATTAAAAACAAAAGGACGGTAATGCTGACGAGAGGAGTGTGCTTGTTGCACTACGACGCCCGTCCTTAGCCACCCAAGCCGCTCTTTGACTCAGTATTGGTTGGGATGTTTTTTAATCATCCTACGACGTACTCCCCTGACTTGGCGCCTTCAGATCTTCATCTTTTCACGTCCCTGAAGGCACGTATGGGTGACGATCAGGTGTAGAAACAGGTTCTAAAGGAGCTGGTGGGAGAGTTCATCGAGGAGGGCATAAAGAAGCTTGTGTCTCAGCTCACCACATGCACTGAACGAGTTGGTGATTCTGTGGGAAAATATTCAACAAGTGTGTCAACAATATTGTGTAATTTATTTTTTAATTACTCTTTTTCTGAAATTCTATATATGTAAAAATCTAGTACACTTACTTTCTCAAGGGTACTGGCGTCCAGTTTTTCTTCTAATTTTGGTCTTTCAATAACATTTCCACCAGCTTCGATATATTATGTCCTTTTATTTTCCCTGTAAAACAAGGCGATAGAAAACCTGATAAGCACTAACGCTGCCGATATAATCAATTTCTATTCGAACTGATCAGTAAAGGACGAGTAGAATGGTTCTCAGAAGGATCACAGTAGGTGAGGAAGTTAGTTTTTTACTTATGAAGTTTGAAAACTATATTTATTTTTTGATGTTCAAGTGTGGAGATTATTTTATTTCATGAGTGAAGGGGGTCTATTGAAGGGTGCAGTTTGAAGACGGAGGATTCCGTATGAATTATTTTTACAATTGCGGGAGCAGTGCTGCCAACCCGGACCATGTATCAGGACTTTCATAAAAGCGGATTTTTTGCGTGAGTGTGTGAGAGCCCTTGCGAGGGATGGAAGGACGGATGTTTGTTTCTGTGGCATTATCGTGAAGATGAGCCGCGTGCAGGAGAAAAGCGGGGGTTGGTTCACCCTACCACCACCACCACCACCGCCGCCGCCGCTACCGCCACGGCCACCACTGCCGCCGTCCCCGCGGAAAATAAATAACACAATGCGGAAAATGGCCGCGCGCCGCCAACAATGGGATCCTCCCTCATTAGCATAATTATCACATGAAGCATCTTTCAATAGACGCGGTTGGCCAGTGACAGGTCAAAGTGAATTATGGCCAGCCACGGCGGACAATTATATTCGTTAATGAATCACAAGGACTGGTGATCACTCGCGGAGAGGGGATGGTCGTGGCGGGGTTGTAGGATCACACAGGACAAAAGTGGAAAACAAGTGTATCCAGATCTCGACACGGAATATGTCCAAATACAATTCGAGGTCTCTTTCCGATTTTTCACACCCCTTCGTGTGAAAAATTGCCCTCATTAATTATTAAGTGCTTAACATTTGTATTATCTGTGAGTGTCTCATCTGAGAGTCTTTTGTTATGATATTAATTCATTTGCTTCCTCAAGAGACGTGACTGATTTATAGCTTAAAACGACACGACCAATAAGTTGTCACAGAGGAAAATAGTACCATTGTATTACTCCGCCTTTACGGAACGCCAACAGATTAATTAGTTAATACTAGTGTATTGGAACAATAATTATTTCTAGAGATTCAGAATAAATTTATCTTCGTCGCTTTTGAAAATTAAATGACACATTACAGAATGTGATATCTCCTGGTGGTTCCATCTACGGATTTGAAGAACAAAACTAGTGATAGTAGACAGAAAACTCTAGATTTGAAATGGTGAGGTAACATTATTCGGGTATTCCGTTGATTTGGAGCAGATAGGTGAGCAAGAAAAAGTGAAATAAGGTAAAGGAAAGTAAAAAAAAGAAAAGCAAAGAAAACAAGAAAAACAGGAAGAAAGAGGCTGGTTAAAGAGATGACGTGAGAGTCGTACAGAAGATCAGAAGAAATATGCAGAGATTTACTCCAAGCAAAGAAATGGTTAGAATGGAAGTATTGTGAATGGCCACTGTGTTGAGATTTTCATGACTTGTCCACACGACGACGACGACTCGTTTTTTGATTGCTGCTACGATCAAGGATGGACGAATATTCCTTCAAAGAAACCAAATTCCTATCAGGCTGTATAGAAAATACTGGGCGTGACTAGAAACGTAATCCACTTCTCATTTCAGAGTCCCGTTTAACCTACCTGGCGACAGGATAAGGAATGACTGATGTCCCGCGATATTCCGTGCGTCTCTGTGTGAAACCGGTCGATATATACATAATACGATAGTAAACAATTCAGAGAGATAAAAAGTGATCCAAACTGCGTACTGGTGCTTTTTTTTTCTCTTCTTGAGTAGGGGAGTTTTTCGGACCAGGTGTCAGCGAAGGGCGGTGTTGGGAAGGGAAGGTAATTAGGCCGCCCTCCCTCAGCAGGTAGCAAAGTCCAGGTCGTGACACTGTTCAGCACTCGTCCAAATGACGGCTCAGAATAGATGATAGGAAGAGCCGAAATAAATACTATCAAACCAGAAACGAATCCCTCCCCATTATTTTCAGTCCAGTCCAGGGAGAATTATTTAGTTTAATTTTCTGTAATGTATCAAATGGCCTTAAAAGAAACCAGAGTGCATCTACTAAGTCAAGGAATAAATAATGAAATGTTGTGGCGACGGTTGATATCAATTATAGAAGGAAGATTGACCAGGTTAGTCCACTTTACCAATCTATCAAAAAGTCGAGATGAGCTTCTAAGAGACTATTGGTAATAAATGGACGTAAGTATCCTGGAAAGGAAATGAGAATGTGGAAATATCGTCCAAGAATTGATATACGTAATTACATGAAGATAGGACCGGAAATGGTCTTCAAATAAGCATAACTAGTCAAAAAGGAAACGACAGCCTCATCGGCATGAGAGTCCTTGAACGCAACCCAAATACAGACCCACGAATATTAATTACGAATCACCAATAACTGATTCAATGGTAAAAAAAATGCATGTCTTTCAGTGAGAGCAGAATTATAAATGGTTTATTAATTTTTTTACAATTACATTTAATGTTATTGTAATATTAAACACATTTAACTTTGACTTATTGTGAGGATGTTGAATCTGATTGATGATTATCAACTGTAACTGTAACAAAAGTGCCAATGCATGTCTAAAACTGATCTTACTTAAGCTGTTTGTCAGTTTTTCATCGTTCAAGTAAACCTTTGAATGTGATCAATTCAGCGTGCGGTGTCTTGGGACCTTAATTTCTTCTTTTGCTAATGTGCTTTATTTCAGCGCGTGATTCCGATGATATTATGGTAAACTCTGATGTTTCAAAGAAGGATAAATTTCTCATCGCTGATATATATGTATATATATATATATATATATATATATATATATATATATATATATAGGCCAACTTCATAGAAATATACGTACAAACTGATTCTACGAAACGTATCAATAGCAATGATCACATATTGTTACACTAGTCCTTCTGCTTTCATATTTTGGTTGCGTTTCAGCTTCGCTTTTGAGTGTCAGCTGGATTGTTCTCGGTTGTGTCATACCTGGCTCTAGTGTTCTTTTTAATCACCTGACGAAAGTAAAAAAAGCCTCTAGAAACGTTGCATGGTATTTATATCACCTCTCCTTTTTCCCCCTGTCATTTGGCTGTTTTATTTTATTAATGCAGTGTTTTTTTTATAAATTGATTAGAAATTTATAATTAGGGAAGATAACTAATTACTGACAAAAGAAGTGATAATATAAATACCACACAACGATTCTGGAAACCTTGTACCTTTCTTCAGGTGCAAAAAAAATGGGTTCCAGAAACGTTGTGTGGTATTTATATTATCACTTATTTTCTCTGTATTTGGCTATCTTTCTTATTATTAATTTTCAATAAGTCGAAGTCAGGTGACTTCAACCCATCAACATCCAATACAAACTCAGATTCAAATAATTTTTATTTTGGCTTCCAGACTTCCTTATAAAGTTTTTATTTTGCCATTTAGCCCCTGTTTCTACTTCTCCAGTTTCTCAACAAAGCTGAAGGATGGGAGTTGATGTATTCGTCCACATTAAAGAAAAGTAATTATCACTCCTGAAATATGCCTCTGTTTTTGGTCTATTAATATTAAAACCAGTTTAATTATATTCTTAATTTTTCTATTCTTGAGGAATTGAGTTACAGAATCAAATGACGGCATTCTTTTGTTCAATTAAACCATTCAGTGATTAAGATTGATTTATTGAATCCATTAGTCCTGTACTGAGGACATACATCAATTAATATAAACAGAAAATACCCAAAAATATAATTAGCTTCTTACTAATGTTAATTATAAGTTGTCTAATTATTTGCTAAGTCAAAGAATATCATTCTAAATTAAAATACCATTAGCTTCACACTTAGGATATTAATCAGTTGTCTAATTAACCATTAGCTTCATACTTAGCATAATAATCAGTTGTCTAATTAACCATCAGCTTCACACTTAGGTTAATAATCAGTTGTCTAATTAACCATTAGCTTCATACTTAGCATAATAATCAGTTGTCTAATTAATTATTTCCTAGTTTGGTATTTTCGCCTCACATATTCTAACATTACTTATAAATCCATGCACTGATAATGTATAATTATGATTTTAAATAAATGTAGTATCAACTTTGCATGTTCTTTTGTCATTCAAGAAATCGATGCATTTTTTTTAATATCTGTAGAGAAACATAGTTTTTCCGTTTCGAGACCGGTCCGCTTTTTCAATAAAAAATTTAGATAAATATTTTATTACGATTCGATCATGATTGCATTTTGAGAACGTTGAATAATTGAAACGGTTAATGGTTGTGATTATAGCACGTTGTTAACGTGTCAATTTTTTTTTTAAAAAGCATGTTGGTCGGCTCATAAAATATCCAGTGCAAACCGTAGTAAAACGCACATACGTTCAATTGTGCACGCACGGTAATAATTAATTGCTAATAAAATTTTGCACCGTATTTTTTTTTGGTTGAGAGAGTGGTCCATCGACTCTGGAGGATTCGGTACGAGCTGTTTTTTTTAAAAAAAAAACTGTGCTATGTATTTAAAAAGAGTACCCTGAATTGAGGGGTCGAAAAAGTGGGCTTTTAAACATCAACTGCCATTTATAAATAATTACAACTGCATTAAACTAACCTCTCGAGTTAAATTAATATTTCACAAACACCGGTGTGAAAAATTAGTTCGCGATTTCTCTAAAAAAAATTTTTTTTAAGGACTTAAGAACTCAAGATGGTTGAATTACGAGAATTTTTTTTTGTTGTATGTAAAAGAAGAAGCTGGTGCCGTTGAATATGCAACAGCGCATTCTCTAAATGTAACCGCATATGCGACATCAGTTATTAAATTTGCATATTAAAATGAGTTGAGAATATTAAAATTTATATATGTGGGCTTTCTGGTTCCCATTCTGAACGGGTTAAAAAATTGCTTCCCCCCTCCCCCCTAAGCATTCATAATTTACGTTTTTGCGAAAAGTTAATGAGATCGATAGTTAATTGGTTTTTTTAAGTACGACAATGGACGTCGGTGCAAAACCTTTTCATTGGATGTCATTTAGTCTTATTTAATCATTTTAATTGGTGCTGAATAACATACATTTATGAAATGTATCTCCAAAATTTTATTAATTATTAAAATGAGATAATTTTTTAACCTGTGGATTTTCAGACGGAAAAGACCGATTTATTAATCACTTTACTATCATACTTTACATCTTTTTCGATGATTTGAAGACTAAATAATACATTTTTCCAAAAAAATATTAATAATGATTTATTACAGACATAACAATAACCAACCGATGTTCCATTCCTACAATCTTTATTACCTAATAGAACTTAAGAGCTCCAAATTCTTTGCCATGTTTAATATATATTGTAATAATTAAAAAATGAAGATTAAATGACTTAAATTTTCCTCACGTTGTAGAAGCAATTTATGTAATAATTAAAAGGTGGTCTTAATTAAAAGAATTAATTAACAAAATTATTAAGATTTCAAAATTTATTCTTTAAAAGTACAAATCGTAATTCCTTACTTTATACGCCGAATTTTATCTAGTTAACAAACGAATATTTCATTTCAATTTTGCAATTCGTGGCGTTCTAGGAAAAATACAACTTTATATCGAAATTCTCTTTATCTCAGGGTTATTATTGGGTTTGATAGTCAGAACAATCCAACTTAATAAACTAAAATTAACAATTCAAACTCATTGAAGCTAACTTAATACAATATGAAAATAAAGGGAAATGAAAGAAACTAAATGAAAAGAAAAACGCACGAAATCTAACTTGTACCATTAATCCTCGTTTACAGATTTTAAATAATTATTTTGTACTCACAAATGTCTTTCTGGTACCAGATCTGATTCTTGGAGCTTGAGGACAACACTCACTAACAAGGCCATTATTCACTGATTCTACACATTAAATTTTTAATACACTCGGTCGATGTTCTCGTTGTCTGCCACCTGGAACTTTGGATTAGCCGCCCCTCAGTCAGCCCTCGGACATACTAGGTCTCCTTGGTGCCTCTTTGCAAAATTTAATTCAGTCTTTTGCTTCCCACTTTGCGATTATTATTTTAATCTCTCCGTCAAAACTGTGTACTCGCGTTTTATGTAAACTAATAGATCTTGTAATTGGACTTCTTGGACCGCGCTATTCATACTTTTAGATCAGCATCCACATCCTACCGAAACCTTTGCCGGACTGGCGTTTGGGCTGGAACTTTCGGCGTGCGTTCGCTAACAATGGCTCGAGCTTACATTGTTTCTTTTGATATATTTTCGCCGATTACAATCCAATTATATTAAAACAATTAGTGGCCTCTTTAATTGGTATTACAATATATATTAAAAAATTTTATAGGAGTAATTCAAGTTTATTAAACCCGAATTTGAGCATTCCCATTTAAAAGTTACGTTATAATTGGCGCCCATCGTGGGTCGTCATTAATGCAAAAAGAGTCAAGAATTGAAATGTAAATAGATCTAAATTTTGTGTGTGTGTGTGAAAAATGTGTACATAGACGACGGACGTTTTTAAAATATAATACCGTGATTAAAAAACTTGAAAGGAATTTTGTAGATGATTATGATTAACAATATCTAAAGATTCAGACGATTTTAAAAACAAATAAATGTATTGAGACCGAAAATTGGAAGTTTATCCTGTAAAATTATTGAACAGGTCGAAAGATAAAATAAATAAAACATTAAATAATATATTTTTAATAATAGTAAAAATTTCATTTCTCTAGTAGTATAAATAATATAAAATAAGTACTTGTAAAGAACTAATAATATTTTTATGTGTACATAAACGACTGACGCTTGTATAATATGAAATGGTGATTAAAATGGTTAAGAGGAATTTGTAGGTTGTTACATATAGAAAAACCAGACACAGTTAAAAAATAAATATATTGAGACTGAAAATTGTAATTTTTCGGGTTAATGACCGGATCCCTGTCGATTAATAATGGATAAAATTTGGAGATGGTAAGAATACTGAACTGTCGTATACAATTCCAGGAATCTGTGAATTTGTACTTTCAAAGTACAAAATGTTCGTACCGAAATATTTAAATTTACTAAAGGTAATTATGAACAATTATAATTGGTTAATTTGTATTATTTAGACGATAAATATAAAAATATTTTGAAGAAGTGTGGTTAAAAAGTGGATAATTTGGTCTACCTCATGTTCGATAAGTCTCGTCCAAGTTCTCAATTTTTCAGCAACATTTCAAAATTCACTTGTAACCACTCTACGAAAACAAAAACGGTTAATGGAGCAGCTGATAACGGTTTTATCTATGAACCAGAGATAGCGTACATTATGCACATAATTTCACATTCGGACATCTTATAATAATAACCGCGAGGTATCAAAACCTGTACTGAGGGCGAAAAAAGAGAAAGTGTTCCCAATTGACACTCATAGGAAGAGGCGGTGTCAATGGACTTCATAATTGACGTAGGATGCACTAAAACTAATGACGATAGAAAAATTTAATCCAATGCCTGCATGAACCATTTTTTAATTTTTAAATTAAGCCGTGTGTTTCTCTGTAGCACATATGAGTTCTAAAAAATAGCAGGAGATTTACCTGATAATTTATGTTGACATAAAATTAGTTCTAAAATATTATTTAACCTTTAAATATTTTAAAAATGATCAGACGAATATATTATTGAATATTCTGATTCTGAGATTTTCCAAAAAAATAATTATAATTATGTAAAAGATTTATGAATAAATTGTATTAAAAAACATGCCTGTTGTAACAGTTAAATGTACCGTTTTAATAGAATCAAATTTAATTCATAATATTAAATAATTATTAAGGCCAATTCTTCAGTTATTTTTTTTCTGTTGACATGATGATGTCTCCATATTAAGGATGAAAGGACTTAAGCTATATTATTGATTTTAACATTTTACTTATCAATATAACATTTAATAACATCAAAAATATTTATAATCTGACATACAGCATAGAAATAAACAATTGTAAATGAATGTTCCATCCAATTACGTCAGAAATATATTAGTTTAAATTAATAAATTAGCACGAAGTATCGTTAATTTGTTTTTAACCTTTTAACATGCATAATTATTATTTTTTTTACAAATCTGAATATCTAAAATTTTTATCGACATGTTATTAAAAAAAATGTATGATACAATGGATTAATTTTTATTAATATGATGTAAGTTTTATTATAATTTATAGTTATGACAATTTTTGGGTAGGTTGATTCATTATGATTCAATGAAGTCCATTAAAATGTATCTGTAAAATAATTGATTCCATAAAAAATATTGAAGCCTCTGGAAAATTATATATCTAGTTATACGTTTAAATGAACGGACTCATGGGAGATAAAATGAAAGGGTGGGAGGAAATAAGGAAGAGAAGGTTGGCAAGCGTGAATTTCTGTCAGGAATTGCAATAATATTTTTATACTTATTTTAGAAAGCCGAAAGGAAATAACGGTCCTTTTCGAGATCCAGTAATTGCGTCGGAATTTTTTAAAAAAAGTCTTTTAAGATGTAAAAGAATCTTTCTGGTAAATATAATTCATATTTGGGAAATAATGACGAAATAGACACTCAGAGGAAAATGGCGGTTAAGATAATACATATTGTGAAATCGTACGTAACGTACCGTAAGAATTTAGCCGTGGCACGTAACCAACAGTCGTTACTTACTACAGCTGTTTTTTAACTGTCGTTACAAGCATTAATGATTAGAATGGTTAATACAATATATAATTAAATACGCATTATATTTTAAATAAATTTGGCGATAGCTTTTCATTACAGTACAATTAAGACGTCATGACAATTAGAAACGTCAGAATATACGTAGTACATTTTCATAACTTTAAGAGTTCCAATTTCGTATTTTAGTTCGAAATAAGCTGTAAAGGGAATTTTGTGTTTCGTCCAAAGCCAACACTATCATCTTTTTGCTGATGATTCTGTTTTCAAATAATTAATTAACGCCCTTTTCAGACATTTTAAAATATTTTTATTTAAAACTTTAACGGCGTTTTCAGTACGGTTTTTTCTTAAATTTAATCAGGTTTAAATAAGGTTATTATCTTACTACGGTAAACAATTTCGTGTCTTACAATATTTCAAATCACTGATTAACAGTATATATTTCTTCTTATTCTTGTATTATATTATTTTAAATTCAAATCAGAAATTTTCAACATTCTTGAAATTTAATGTTACCAATTAAATATGAACCAAATTTATTTGCTAATTAAAAATTACGTATTTATGGTTAAACAGATTTGACTTTATATTATTGAAACATTTGTTGCCTGGTTATTGTTTGTAACCACTTGTTAATAACTAAGTGTTTGGATGCACTTGTTGAAAGGCAACGGATAGTGGAGGAAACGTTTTATTATATATATATATATATATATATATATATATATATATATATATATATAACGAAGTTGCAATTTTTCATTCATCTCACTTCCCTGGCTATTTCCATGTTATTAATAAATTTGCTAGATCCTGTTCCTTACTTTAAAGTCAGGTTATGACCTATTTTATGGTGGGGCGGAAATTGTATTAATGCGCTGTTGTTTGTAGACGGAAACTTATCGGATAAGCGAAACAAAGGTCCAAATCGCAGCTAGTGCGTTATCGTGTCGCTACTGGGATGGATGTTCATGTGTCTTTACACGGGGGCGGGGACGGGGGTTGTGGGGGGCTAAATGCGCGAGTCTGAAGATGTGTAGACCTTCGTTGGGCGATATGTTATCAGAGGAGCGTGTCTGTCATATTACCAAGACTCCTCCAGAGATGTTATATTTTGTTCGACAAGGAGCGCGTTTAAGCGATTTTTTTCTTCCACCCTGGCGTAGCGCGGGGCCTTCTTTATTTGTCCCTGGGAGATAAGGAAATGCAGTGGCTGCGACCGAATAAAAATCCCATAAATAGCGTGCAGGCCTCGTAAAGCTGCTGGGACACGGCGCCATTGCTACTGTCGCAGGAACTTCGCCATTAACGCAAACTATTCCGACTACACACACACACACACGCACCACCGCCACAAAAATAATTAAACGTCTATAAGAGGAGGGGGGGGGGGGCGGAATAATTCCATTACTCGTACTATTTAACTAATTGTAGCGGAAAAATGATTGTTAATTGTCATCATGTAACCAACACCACCTCGTAGGACGTAACTGAGCTTCAACAACTGTTTGAAATACATGGAATTGCCGATTATTAACTAAGTAACGATTAATATCGATACTAAATCAACCTTTACGATATTTAATACACTTTTTTTTTCTTTATTCCTCTAAAAAGGCAGCCATTAACCCCTAAATGCTTCACCATATCACGTTAATATTTCCCTAGAAATTTTATTATTCAAGAATATGTAATTAATAATTTTATCTGTAAAATTAAACATCTTATTGTCTCAAATATACCTTTTTAACTACTTCCTTCTGACATATATGTTATATTAGAGCGGCTATAAACAAAATATTAAAATCTGTGATTTAAGAATTAAAAACTGTTCTTTAAATACAATTATATTTTAAAATATATGATAGTTATATTTATCTGACTCCCACTGTATCAATAAACCGGCCAACATGTCAGAAACAATTTAATTAATTTTTTAAAAAAAATGTTACAACGTTTCGTTAACTTCTTTAGGAATTTTATCAGTGTGCAAAAGTGTAACAAATTTGGTATAGATAAGTTTATACACAAAAATATAACAAATATTATCATGCAATCATGTGAATATTAAACAAAGTAAATAAACAGAAAAATAGGGCAATTAAATAAAATCAAAAAATATATTGTATAATTTTTTTCTTATATAAGTCTCTTACCTTATACGGTCCAAAACTTGTGGGCGAAACGTCGTTGATAAATACACATTTTTTGGTAACAAATTGGCGGTTCATCTGTTTATTTGTTAAATGATTATAGTGTCAGCTAATATAATAAATGTATTAGAAGATAAATAAGTAACAATTTAAAAAGATAAAATTTTTCACGAAAAATTAATAAAAAAGTTGAGCCTTTTTTTAAAAAATAAAATATTAAATTGGTTCATTAGTTAATTTCTTCTTTAAATTTTTAGTTTATTTGTTTTATATATATATATATATATATAGATATATTTACTTATACGGGTGATTTATTACAGTATATTAAGTGTCCTGCATCCTCAATACAGGACTAATGGAATCAAATAATATATTAAATGATAACCAATTCTTGGTTGGTTAGTTAATTTCTTCTTTAAATTTTTAGTTTATTTGTTTTATATATAGATAGATACATTCACTTATACGGGTGATTTATTACAGTATATTAAGTGTCCTGCATCCTCAATACAGGACTAATGGAATCAAATACCATTAATATATTAAATGATAACCTGAATTTAAAATCATAAAAAAATATGATAAAACTTTCTTTAAGAGCGTAAAATAAATACGAAGACGTTTATTACATCGGTTTTGGACTTCTTCAGGTAAATAAATTAGGAGACAATGACGTTACATATTAATCGTACATAACGCTGAACAACCAGTCACTTATAAAACTCCAGACTGTGATTCCCTAATTGTTAACCACGGAAAGCCAAATACGTATTTAAATATAACTGTCAACCTGAAGAGTCCATAACTGATGGACGAAACGTTATAATTGTAGTAGTAATAGTAAATTGATGTTACTTGAGAAGTTTGTAACAATTATTTTTTTTTGGCGGTCTAAGCTAATCATTTATTATATTGTTCATGAACGTCAGATAATTTATATATTTAAAATATTGTACTTGATAAAATATTTGTGTTTTTACGGAATAATAATAGTTATATGGGATGAATAGTTCTTGTTTCAGGTAAAAAAGAAAGTATAGAAAAGGAAATTAAGCGATTTTATGTCTACGACTACCGAAAGCTAATAAAAAAAACTGGTTTCTGTGATTCTCGCATTGAGTTATTTCACCACGGGGTAAAAAAAAATTCCTGCCCGCTCAGTAAAATATTTTATTTCTCAAGCAAACCGGGAGAAAAAAATACATGAATCTAATAGCATTCTATTTCTTAAATGTTCTCGTGAGAAGTTTCCTTTGCATTTAATCTCTCATAATGGCAAGTATGGAATTTTTGTGTTCGTTCTGAGGCGGCTGTCACTGTCACTGACATAATGTTATGTATAATAATAATAATATATTAATAATGTATCAGACAAAGATAGAGGTTATTTACATCGTGATCAAAATTACTGTCTGAAAATGTAGCTGTACTCTTTTATTTTAATTATATTAACGGTAACAGAAGTTTTCGGCTATTTTCGCCATTATTATCCTTAACCATGTGATTAATGAAATGACCACCAATCAAAAATAGTTATAAGTTTTCTATTTTACCAATAAAATATGTCGGAAAACTGATAATTGTATATCAACAACATGTCAAACGTATTTTTATTATCGATTAATTAAAATATTAAAGAGTTTAACAGACAAATGTATATTTTTAGAGTCAAAAACGTCTCCTACAGAAGTTTGTCTATTCCGTTTATATAAATTAAATTCAAGGTTATCGTATAATAAATGTAAACTTAATTAGATTAATTAATTTATAGACATCAATCTGTAAAGGGATTTAAGTCAGATGGTAATTATATAAACGTTCGTAGAAAAAACGTTATTCTCTTCCCATTATATCTTCGACGCGCTTATTGCCGCCCCGTCGTTTTAATTATTCTGCAGTTACGTTGCACATGTACTAGGAATTTAAAAAATAATGTCAGGTGATATTTCTTTCAATAATTAGATTTAAGCGGCCAATATTTTCAAAGAAATTGAGTCAATTTTTTTTCCTCAAAGTTTATTAGTGAGGTTTTTGCAACGTAGGAATTAATTAATTGTTTTATTTCCTTATATAATTTTGGTCGCTTCAACAGAACCAGTGGTTAAATTTAAAAGGAAATAGAATTGAACCTTTTATAATTCATGACTAAAGCAAAAACCAACAAACTGAAAAGTTCGACATTTTATGCGAAGCCTAAAACATCGGAGCAGTTGAACCTACATCGGCTTTAAATTACTGGAGCCTGGGTAAATGTTTTTTTTAACAATGAAACAAAGTAACGATAAATGTAGTTTTAATATACAGGAATACTCACGACATGTGTTAAAGAACCACCAACCAGCAATTAAAACCGTCGCATCTCAATAGAATGCTTTTGAACCCACCTAGGTAGATAATTTTTTATGTTTGTATTACCTGTTAATTTTTTTCATTCCGTTCGTTGTGAATATGTGAATATTGTACACATGACCATCATTCTGCAGATATATTTATTTGTTCTGAGAACGTTTCGTTGATCTCTAATCGGTGAAAATAGAAATAAGGTGTGGAATTATAATCAATATGTCGTGGTGACGTCACAAGGCAATTAAAGTAGAGTCGTATTATTAAAATCGTGGTTTGGGAAATTTAGATACCCTTACAAGAATTAAGATAAACTATAATTAATACCATTAGTCCTTAAGATTCGTCATTACATAGTATTAAAACCAGTTACTACGACCCCCCCTCCCGTGTATGTTAACTGAGAACAGAAACTTTCTTCGATAATATAATATAATTTATAATATAATAAATAAAAATTAATTATTATCTTTGAACATAATTAAATTAAAATACATTACGTCATTACATGTAATTACAGATAGTTACTAGAAATTTTTGTCTGATAATCTAGAACAGAAACTTGTTTCCTGTACAACCTAAGAATATAATATTACAATTAAAAAATCAATTAACAGCCTTGATTACAATTAAAAACGCGGAATACGCGGAAAACGGAATTGACGTTACTCAGAGTACAGTTTAATATTTACAGACTAGTCTTACCAATTAATATTAATAAAATGATTGTTTAGAGACTAATGGGACCGTAATATGCACGAGAAAAATTTATACAGAGTAAGACTAGATGCAAACGTCACTTCTAGGAGCTGAATGATTAGAAATCTCAACTTCCATGGTAACTTGAGGGCCATCGTATAGGAAGAAAACAAAGAAACGAGCAGTAAGCATATTAATCATGAAATCCAAGATTTTACAACGCAACATATTCAAAACTAATGAAGGGAAAAATAATTTCAAGTGTTACGGAAACGATCAATAAATTGCCGTACTTAGTAAAACACCTGAGGCGTTTACATGTAATATTATTATACTGATTCCCAAAACTCTAGTTGGTATTATTATTCTTTAACACTGGAGGAAGACTATTGTTGTAACTCTTTAGTGCATGATATTTTCATATTTTTCTAAAACTAAATTTTTTAAGATGTATGTTTGTCGATACAGTACGGTTAAAATAACCAAAAAATATGGTCGAAATTTTTATAATATTATTTGAACATTTTTAATAAGTTGGAAATATGCAACATCATGCATATGATAATGGTCATTAAACTATAACTTAAAGATTTTAAGCTTTTTTGTATTTGTAAATCAAATTTGGCTACAGTGAATTAAATATAATTTCAAGTATAAGATATTAAAATTTTCTTAATTAAACGTTAATCGAAACTAAAAAGTAGTAATGAAACTTTAAAAATAATTGGAACAATAATTCATTTTTTTTAAAAAAAATATCGCTCTTTATGTATACAATTTTTATGCAAAAAATATAATAGGTCCGATTTATCAATGAATTACATTAAATTAATTCATGTGATGTAATTATAATACCTTGAGAATGACGCTTAATTTTTTTTCCATAAAGAAACATTAAAACAACGCAAAAATAAAGTTGAAAGGTGGGCCAAAAAACTGTTCTAAGGGGTTGACTCTCAGAAAGTTCGGACAGACATGTTTCAACCTGTCCACAGATGCCAAAATTTTCACGTTTCCATAAATACAAGTTGTTTCATATACAATATAAAACCGACAGATGTCTCTGGGGTGATACTAAAAGTTGTGTCGCATATGTGCTACACTATGCACTAAAGGGTTAAATTATTCCTGCATGGTGAATGAGTTCTTGACTCGCCATTCGTTTGAAACTGATTTTTCGAACTTTAAAAGAATTCATGAAGGTGTATGGTAGGTGGAGGTTTTCCCGTTCTTGTGAGTGGACCAGAGCCGAAGATGACACGCGCGGGCCGATTTCCAGAGTCCTCACAGTATTAAGTGCGAGCTATAGGAAGTGGGCGTGACCGGATGAGTCAATTGCTTTTGCTTGCGTAGTTACAGCAACGGGCCGCAGGGGTGCGCGTCGGAGAATAAATTGATTTCGGGTTGACTCAACACTCCCGCCCGCGAGGGTGAGCATGAGCCTACCCGAGGGCCGTCCCTCTTCATCAACAGATATTACAAGATTTACATAAAATATTATTTTCATCCCGGGGATAATGGAGTGGGGGAGCAGTCGGCACGCGTCCGGGATTAAGAGCTGTGCAATCTTAGCCGGGGACATTTGTCAAGCGCAAAGACAATAGAGGGGGCGGCCAGCTCCGCTCAATAACGCGCGATAGAGCCGTCCACACTAATCACCAACTACAAACACGCGTGTTACATTACCGCCGGTGTAGCTTAGACGACCGTCGAGAAATCACGGGCAGGTTAGCGTTGCTGCATGGAATCAGAGAAAACCCAGTGTGTGGCGACGAAGTAATAAGAAAAACTAGGTTGACCATACCAGAACGTGATATGAGTACTTGAGAAAATCTTGTAGCCCGGTGCTACTAGGACCGATTTTTTTCGATAGGTAACTGTTTCCTCACTGTAGACTAAAATTATACCAAGGTAGAAATAAGAACGTAAATAATTCCAGATAAACCATACAGCAGTCTTCACAAAATCGTTTATTATATACAATGATGATGGTGGTCAGTTGAAAACTCTTGTAACGTTGATGAATATTTACTAATACTTGGTGACTGTTGATCATTGGTTTTAATTCAAGAATTCATAAATTCATAAGTCAGTATATAGAAATATAGGGTGAGTATTTAAGCCCCGTTGGAATGGAAGAAAACCGTATAATTATAAGGGTGTGTAAAAATCTTTGAATTAAAATAATGATAAATAGAATAGTAGATATTCAGTTCTCAATTTTTAAATTTATAATTCTACACGCTTTGGTAGATATTTATGCAAACAAAATTGTAATAACATGATCGTTTATTATATTCGGTAGCTTTAAGCTCAGTGAGTCAGACTTATCCAAGACATAATTAGGAAGGATAACATTAAGTTGTCATATAATTAAAGAGATCCTTTAATTATCATTTTATAATTATATAAATTTTATTTAAAATGTCGAATACTATACGTCGTTTTCTTCATTCCTATCATTGTTAATTTCATTTCTATTGACATTTATAAAAGTAGCCTCCGTTAGTACTAATTTTAATCTTTTTTATTTATATAAAATAGACGTGTATTTAAATGAAAAATAATGGTTGATTATTTTATAATCATTTAGCCTTCATACTTAATCTGAGGTTATAAATACGCATTTTCCAAAAAATTAAACGTCTATCCAATAAATCCTCCTTATTACACCCTATAATTTTATTTTTCATAATTTAATCATTTATATATATAATATCGCATGTAAAATATTTTTTTTTAATTTACAATCGGATTTCGTTGCGAGAGTGAATCTTGCTCCTAGTTTTAGATCCGTGCAGCGCGCTGTTGTAAGGTGTGTTGCCGGCATTCAGGAACCGCCGTCTGGACCACTCGCCGTAAAGCCACTTCATCGTGAAAGGAAAAGTATGATTACATTTTACAATGACTTTATTTGATTTAACGAGGTACCTTAAACACGATGTAGAGTTTACAGTGATATGAAGACATTTAAATGGTAATAATGAATACTGATTATCTGTTTAGGGATTTAATGATATGCGAAAGGTGGAAACTGTGTTTTATGGGTGTCTCGACACACTTGCCCAATACGTTTTCTCGACAGTACATTATACCGATTGGGCCATTCTCCCCCCCACCTCCCCCCTAAAGGTGCTGTTTTACTAAATACTGCTTAATATTATGACACATAGTGAGTTACTTGTATTTTCTTTTGCATAACTCTGGATGCGACACCAATTTCTGTCGTTATCGCATTGTTTTTCCCTCTTTTTCCACCCGAGAGTCTATACCAATGCCGTGAGGGGGCTAAAATTATTCACTAAAATCATCCAAAGTATCGCTACAAATTTAAGCGCCTCCGTTAAATATTTATTAGAAATCAATTTCAGCTGTTTAAGAATCTTTTAAAAATCCACCCTCATTCCACTCCCCACTCATAAGGATGCTAGAGTTGTGTTACATCCGTAGTGTTTGTTCCTGGATCGTGTATCAAGTTTCACACTGAATTTGTTCCACGCATTAGTTAATAACTTAATTTAAAATAATAATCATGTATAATTAGAAATCTAGCACATTAATTCTTCTATTAATATTATACTTTATTTAGTAAAATCGCACCATTCGGGAAAAATGACCAATCAGGATAGAAATCAATCTAACAAACGTCCATCGGGAGATTGTCGTCGGGACAACGAGTAACGGGAAAATAACCAGATCCCAATTTTTTTCAGTAAACAACAAAATTTACCAATTGTGTTGACTAATTGTATATACTTTTGTAATAATTTACTTTACATGATTATGCGGGATTGCAGAAAATATTTTCCAAGAGTCTCCTCGCACCTAACATGTCGGTGAACAAAACCGCAGACCAGTGTAAGGGTTGCAGCGGGGGTGTTACTGATTTTGCAGTCGTAAGGATTATCGTCAATCCGAATTAATCCCCCGCGCCCCCCTCCCTTCGACCCCTACTTTTCCCATCCCTTCTGACCATCTCTTTCCCTGTGAACTGTTGTCAGCTTCTCAAACATTGAATATATATCATTGATTTGATTCGGGGATTATTAATAAGCACTAGGGAGTTTATATGCTGATGACTTTCTGAATGGGATTGGAGACTGGGATTATGTGATACATTACTGTGAGATTATAGTCTGTGTATAATGAAGAGGCTTCCCTCGCGAGAGCAAATCCTCCAGGGGTGGCTGTTCGCTTCTCTCTAATCAGTCTCACTCTGTTGCGTTTCCATCACCACCAAAGTGACAATTCATTAAGTCTTTCAATGTTTATAGGCAACTCGTCGGTTGCAAGGTTCGTTATTAAGAAGATTGGCGCTATTATTTTTAAATAAATTATTCTCGGTTTATAAACCCGGGTCAATTGTATGGGGAACTATTTTGTTGTTGACAAAACGAAATTGCATTTGGGCAATACAAATATTAGTCTAAAAAAAGAGTAAAAATTAATCCAAATTAGTTCTGACATGGGATTAGTGATTATCATACGTTTCGTCCAAGAATAACCTTATATTATATTATACATATCGTAAATATTATGAAATTAAATTAATGGAGATCAATATATATTGGTTTAAACTATTTATTGTTAATTATAAGACCATATAAGTGAATTGTAATTAAATTGTTTATATTTTTCATATTCTCATGGATGTGTATTTGAGCGAATCATTCTGACGTCATCCGACGACGTCATCTTTTTACCTAGTCCGCTCGAACCCGTACGTACATATCTTAAGGTGGTATTGTTGACAAATTTTCAATATTAGGTTGAATTTCAACAATTCAAACAGTTTTTAATTACATGTCAAAATATCTTAACAAATGAATTTAAATATTTTTTTCTATACAAAACGCTGTCCTAAGTTTTGTAATGAAAAATAATTAATCCTTCAAATATTATTTTTTAAAATATTGCGGTTTTGGAACAACCAAAAAATTATTTAAATTTCTTCATAAATGTAAATAATTAGTATTTGTTGGGTTTGGTAACGTAACTTTCGAAATTCTAGAGGAATATTTCCCGACGATTGGAGCCTTCAGTGAACATAGGATGTAGCTTACTCTGCTCCGATGTTTGTCCGATCTCACTGACCTTTTTTGTCGTCCCGGATATTTTTCTTTCGTCTCTTTTCTGTGTTGTGTTGCACTATAGTGTAAACAAAGCATTGATAGTATTTCAACGTGCCCCATGTAATATTATACCACGTTACCACCACCCGGCAAAACGTCATCCCCTTGTCTTGCCTTGACTAGACTATAAAGTTGTTTTGACCAAATCTGAGTCTCCAGGCAAATCAGTTTTCTTGTTTTTTTAGAGTAACATGCTACACGAGGGTAATCCACGAGTTGGAAACTCCCCTTTAATAGCATAAGATTTGAAATGGGGTTGCAGAATGGTAGAGGAAGGCAGCCAAGGGTTAACTAGGGCCCCCGAACTGTAGTTTAAGGATGCTACCCGGCATTCGACTAAAAGTGATGCACAGAAAACCCTGCATCAGGAAGGTCCAGCATTGGATACTTGTCCAACGCCCTTCCGATGGCGGTAGAGGGATTTTCTGTGGGGACGCAGCATTCCCTACTTCGTGCCTCGAAAAGTTCAGGAGGCAGCTGGCCGACTATTCCAATAGAAAGAGCCGACAACTCTTACCGTAATGCCCAATGTCTGCGACCCTGGCAACAAACACCTCTCAAAACAGGCCGAGGCGCCACGGCATGTCGTAACCTTAGTTAAAAAAAACCAGAGAGATGTGAAGGCACCCCGAAACGTAGCCTACACCAGAGCTCTCTGGGAAGGTTCACCGGAGAGAGAATTCTCTCGCTGGCTTCCTTCGAAAACCATTATATTCAAAATACCCAATGCCCGACCTATCTGATGCAGGTTTTTCTAGGGTTTTCCCTGCATTACTTTTAGGCGAATGCCGGGTAGGGTCCTTAAACTAAAGGCCGGGGGCCCTAGTTAACCTTTGGCAACCTTCCTCTACCCTTCCGCATCCCCCTTGTAGATTTCTTCTTATGCTATTAAAGGGGAGTTGCCACCATGTGGATTACCTTCATGTAGCCTGTTATTCAAAAAAAAAAATTAGGATCTTCTTTTAAGGCCTCTTCGGAATTTTAGTTGGCAAAATTATAAAATATATGCATCAATGGGACCAACTATTATTAATCTGTTTTGGTCAATTTTTTTTTAAAAATTAATAGTTTAAGTTTCACTGATTTTAGATGTTTCTGACTTTCAAATGATGAAAACTTGACGAATAAAAAGGTATAAAAGCGTCTACGGTAAAGAGTGCATATTTTATAGCAGATTGGTTGCGTGTTTTGTCTCTTAGAAGATTAGCATTATAATACGTCGCGTTTGTCACTCCAAACCGGACCGGGTGGGAAAAATAAAATAAGCGAATCGTAACATGTGCACAAACTACTTGCGAATAAACGCGCGCGCGCAAACAGTCGTAATTTATGAAGTAATAACTGCGATGCGTGATGGGGGACACCATACGGACAAATTATATAGAGTGCGGCGATAATCCTGGCGAAAAGGGGCACCTCAGCTGTGCCTTAGATTTATATACAACAGTCTGCAAATTAATGCACGCCCCCCCCCTCCTCCCCCGCTCCACGCTAGGGGTGTAATTTATGCGGCGGCCGCATACAGCAGTAATATTAATAAACGCCGTTCAAGTGCAGTCAGCGAAACGGCAGTTGCGGACTATCAGGACTCGTCTGTCCACGAACGACGGAGCCTCGGCCAAGTTCCTCACTTAAACCATCCATGACGGCGATGTCATCTAACTCGGGACCATGACCGGTGATTACGTCACGTTGGTACAGGAATTTATTGTTGGTTGAAATTATTTTCTCTTCAACACTGTTCAATATGTTGCTTAGAAAATATCCTATTTCTGTTTTCTTCCCTTTCATCTTTACATTTCATAATAGAGGACCTGAAGTTACCACGGGAGTTGAGATTTCTCATCGTTGTGCGCTTCTAAGTGTGTGTCGTTCTTTGTGTTCCTCTGTATTGTGTAATTAAGTCTGTAATTAATTATTTTCTCAATACGACTTGTAGTGTAAATATTAAACTGTACTCTTAGTAATATTAAGTCCGTTCTCCGCGTTGCATTCTTTCCTTTAATTGTAATGAAGGCTATTAAATTATTTTTAATTGTTATTCTTCCGTTGTACAGGAAACAAGTTTCTGCACAGGTAGGTTAGCAGAGGACAGTTTCTAGTAATAATGAGAAAACTAACCAAATATAAACAAAATACGTGAATACCACACAACGTTTCTGGAAACCTTGTATCTTCCTTCAGGTGCTAAAAAAACTATAAAAATATACAAGACTTGAGCGACACAACTAGTACGGAACAAAAAATATAAAAGGAAAACAGAAAAGTTTTTACGAACAATAATAATTATTAACTGGCTTAAATCTGTTATCAAAGAAGTAAATACGTTACTCTAATTAATTTTACATTTTTAAACTTGGACGTTTAAATTTTTTTTGGTGAAAGGAATTAAGGAAATACAGGACAAATTCGGGAAAAAATCGGACATAAATTATTAGGCGCCCTTATCCTTTTTTTTTCTGAGGACGTTTTATAGGACGCTGGTAAAAGGACCAGAGAAACAAGAAAATATAATGGGAAGACAGAAAGATATTCACCAACATCACTATAATTATTAATTATCCTTTATTTTAAGCTAATAATAAATTAAACTAGTAAATTATACGATATTAAACTAGAACGTTAATTTTTTATTTATGTTGTCTAATGAGCCAAGGATAATATTTGATTTAATGTAACAATTACATTTAATAAATAGATAAGTAATACAACAAGTATTTAATTTAATTTGTGTAACGAGTGAAAGAACTTCAAGATAATAGTCGACATGATGTAACAATTATCTTTAATAAATATATAAATAATACAGAAAACATTTAATTTAATTTGTGAAACGAGCGATGGAATTTCAAGATAATATTCGATATAATGTAACAATTACATTTAATAAACAGATAAGTAATGCACCAAATATTTAATTTAATTTGTGTAACGACCGATGTAATTTCAAGATAATATTCGACATAATGTAACTATTATCTGTAATTAATACTTAATCGGTGCAGCAAATATGTCAGAATAATTTAATTAAACCAATAATTCGTTTGGAATTTCCACTAAAACTAAATTCAAAGTTGTATTTTACATGATTAACTGAAGAAATCTCAAAATTGCGGACGAAACGTTGTAATTTATAACAACAGGATAAAACTCCGAAGCAGGGGGACATAAATACAGCATTATCATATTTTGCGGTGGACAATTTATGGGAAGCTGTTAAAAGGAATAGTTAATAAATAGAGTGAAAAGTGAAGGTTATGTGGTGGTTTCAATACATAACCTGTCGACCAGTTTGATATAGAAATAAATTAATAGAAATATCCGATTTTTTTTAATGGGTCGTTTATTGTGAATATAGAATAGAACCCGACGAACGGTTACAGCCGTTTACTTGTCACGTGGATGTTGGGACACAATCTGCATTGTTCGTTCGTGTGGTACTGAGGCTCTTTTCATTGTATGACGTACAAAGCCTCTATAATCGACTGTTTGAGTTATATTTCCTCGTCTTACAAGAGCACGCGGCTCTGTCTGTGTGTGTGAGTGGATGAAAGGCTTGAGTTGTTATCGGCGCTGACGGTCGCTTTGACGTCAGCAGATCTGGACGCCGGTGCAGCGTCGTCACCGTCGGTCGGATCCGTTTGTTTGCACGAGGGATCCCGCTCTTGTATACACAGATGGCCAATTAAGTCGCAACGTGTGGCCTCTTTAATTTCATATCCATTTGAATCGGCCATCGATCTCAGAGGAAGGAAAAGGGAGGAGGGGTGTGGGGGTCTGACCTGATGGGCGATAAAACGCGATCCAATTTGCAGAGTGCGCCCTCGGCACCACATGGCCCTGCACTAAACTGTTATTTATTTATTAGGCGCGCTCTCCCGGCCAATTACAGCCGTCTCTGCCGACTGTAAACACAAGACACGACGCCGCACCTGCGACACCCACCTAGCGTCGGCGTCTTGCAGCTTCCCCCAGATTCTACTCTATGTCTATCTATCCAAATATATACCTATCTACTCTTATGTAGATGAACTGCTCCAAGATTCACCTTGTCCCATGCTTAAAGACGTAATGCGAAAAGCTATTTTTATTTCTAAAATAAACCTTTCACCACCCAAAAATCCGTGCTAGCAATTTAATTCTTTCTCGATCACGGCTTTATACTCAATTCGTAATCTAATGTAACTCTATAAATATGTAATGAGACAGAATGATGATGGAAAATTATCAAGACTTTTTTATAAGAATATGTACACCCTTTAAGACCAAATTTTGTACAAGTTTTCCTTTCGAACGGGAAACAAACACTGTGGGGATTAATATACGACTATCTTAGGAACATCGACTACAATTATTACATTCCTGAATACGTTATTTTCTGAATTTTGTAGTTTCGCTATTTAAAGTGGCAGACGGAAAACAGTCATTCAAATTCTACTCAGAATTTATTTATATATCATCAATTGTTCCGAGGTTAATGTTAACAGAAAATACTTAACAATGTACTTACAATTCAATTAATTAATTCTACAGTTGATAAAATCCTAAATCAAGAACGAAACGTTGTTTAGTTGCATTTTTTGCGGGGGGACATTGATCCTTAATAATAGAATATGGTCAATAAAGCTCCGAGAAATAATTTAATTAATTAATTAATAGTAAGCTTAAATATTTTACTGTTTAAAATGGAAATTCAACGTTTCTTCTGTTTTTTCGACCTCTTCAGGTGTATTGTATTCGCATAATACATAGTTTTGATTTTCTTCAACAACTTCAGAGGCCGAAATTAATTAATAAATTTTATTCTTCCGTTCCTGGCCATATTTAATCCTTAAAAATTTGTAAGTATTTGTAGAAACAGATCTCGTTCATTTGTAACTATTTGTGAGATTTTTCTCTTCTTTGAATATTTTCCTAGTTTATAATTTTATATTAACTAGTTTGATCCCCTGCATTAAACGATGACTTATCATTTTTCTTCGGAAGAGGAAAGAATAAAATAAATGAATACAAATGTAAAGTCAAATCATCTAGAAAATAAAATCGACTCTGTTTGTGTGTGTGTATGTTCCGCATACAAATATACACCATTTGGAGTAAATTTGTCGAAACATCATACACGTGTCCCTTTAGAACCAGAAACAAACAACCCTTCCAGGCCGATATTTGCGTCGGATACAAAATTTTTGGAGTCAATGAGATTGATAGTGTTTCTCCCGATGTTTCTTTTTGTGTATAACTCCAACCCCTTTCGGCATGGGAAAGGAGAGCACTCTTAGGGGTTGCGTTAAGGGAAGTTATATAAAAATAATAATAATATTAACTGTGATTGGGGACGAATCCGAAGTTATGGAGTTCAGTTTAATATTTCAAATATTTTATGAAGTTTTACCCATATATAATTACATGTATTAATATTTTGAACCCCAATTATTTTTAATTAGTTTCAATTATGAAAATAACCATTTTATATTATTTTATTCCATAAACTGTACCGAGAATTCTAAAAATATATTTATGAAATCGGACATCATATTCTATATATCCGAATTTAATGGCGATATTTTTATAAATACTTGCACAAGTCTATTTATCATTTTTGTTGATAAGATATATAAGCTGTCATAGACAGTCAACCTCAATAGTACTGTATTCTTAGGTTGTATAGGAAACAAGTTTCTGTTCTAGGTTATCAGACACTAGTTTCTAGTAAATATTTATATTTTCATGCATTGACGTATTCTATTTCAATTTAACTGTGTTTAATGTTATTTAATTAATTTGTTATTATGCTACTGTATTATTAAATACATTGCACAGGAATCAAGTTTCTGTTCTAGGTTACCCGACAATAGTATCTAGTATTATTGCGTGTTATCTAATTAATATTGACGATGAAGACATTAAGTTAGGATAATTTTTTGGCAATAGTTCCAGTTTTGAAATTCCCCCTTTTATTGTACCAATGTCTCTGCCAAGCTTAGTTATTGTGGATCTCTCATCAAAAAAGCATCTCAAATCTGTTTGTTTCTCGTATCAAAAAGTCACGGAAGAGTTACGGAGTTGAAGTCTGCAAGAAAACCTTGTCCTGTGAATGCTAACGCGTTCTAATAAAATAATTGTAAAAATATAATTTACATTTCAGGTTAGCGATAAAATAAACTTGACGTTTAACTGGTTTTCGAAGTAAAATCGGAACTCTATAATTAGTATGAATAATGCATATCAGTTCACTAGACCTGGATATTTGCTTGCCCCCTCTGCGTGGCAAAACCTACTTTTCTTTCTCTTGGCAATTATTAAAATTACTAAGCTTGACTTGTGATAAGCAGACGTAAGTACGTACGTTGTATTGCTGCTGTGTGGGAATGTAAAGTACGCGTACGTGGAGTCGTTTTCCCATTCTGCTCCTTCCGAAATCCTCCAATAGTGTGAAGTGTTAAAAATGTAATTAATATCGATGTTTAAAAATACAGTGAAATTTAATACCGGCCTCATGTGAGATAATTATGTGAACGACGTTTCATCTTTTTTCTTAGGAACTCTTGAGGTTTAATAGTTTAGTAAATCTACTGAATATTTCTAATAATAAGAAAATATAATTAACGTGATATTTCAGACGTTTATTTAATGTTTAACACAATTTTGTGGCATGAGACCTTGTATTTATTTATATGATTGTGAATACCACATGTTTATTTCATCATTTTTATAAATTTATCATCTGACGAAGTACCAGACGCTGTATGAAACGTTGTTTTTAGTTTTTGTAATAAATATTACAACTAATTCTTCTGACTTATTGGCTCTTTTTTTGGTACTAAAATTATACAGTTGTGTGTTTAATTAACATTCAATTTTTAACTAAAAAAAACGTGCACTTACGTAATTGGAGAAACTGAAATTTGATTACATACAAATATTCAGGGGAAATATTAGTGGGAAAATAAAAATTAGAAGTTGGTGCATTTAATATGTCAGGAATTGTTTTAATTATTAATTTTGAATAAGTCTAATTATTTTTTAAAAGTGGATAGTTTGGTAATTTGGCATACTAATCCAGGAATGTAGTTTATTGGTCTTTATAACCTTCCTACGTCAGAGATTACCGTCACGAGCGACGACCTCATAAAATTCTAGCCAAACAAGAAACGTTTTAGAGCTATAAAGATTTATTCAACGGCAAAAACGTCGCACTTTATGATTTATAAAAGTAACTTGATATTCCGTTTCTTTTTTTTTTCTACTTAAGTGACCGTTCCCTTCACAAAAGGTTACGAGCTTGAGATGGTCACAGATATTTATATTAAGATGGACACTATACAAGATGGTTGACGATATTAGTTTCCACATTCCCTGAATTTTGTAATTTCTCTACGTAGAAAGAGATTTAATAGCATTTACAGGGCGACGAACCTTCGAGATGTCTGAGGAATTTTTACTCTACGAGGTAAAATAATTAAAATTCAGTTTTACGCATGTCTTTTATTTATAATAATTTTAATTGATTTGAAAAAAATTATTAATCGATAATCAGCAACGTTTCTGTATATATATACATATTTTTCCTCTCATCAGGTTGACTATGAATAATTTTTCCATGGGTTTTGAGTTTGGCTTTTGAGTTTGTCAGCTGTAATTGGCTGTTGTGTCGCTCTTTTCTCTGTTGTTTTTTTAAGCACCTGAAGATAGGAACAAAGTTTCCAGAATCGTTGTAAGATATTTATATAATCACATCATTTGGTTATTTTATCTTATTTAATAAATAATCTAGTTTATAAAACTGATGTTTTTCTATTAGTAGTTCATGTTACATCGATCAAACGAAAAGGGCATTAATTAAGATGATTATTGAAATACATAAATTTAATTTTAAACTTGAAAAGCACGCATACATAATTCGATTATTTAAACACTGCTATAAATATAATAAAAAAATATTTTAAAACGCTTTTTGTTTATTTTTGTGTGATGTGTAATTCTATATTTTTTGATAGATAATTCTCTAATCATTAATGTATTACTACTGTCTATTGAATTTTTTTGAGTACTGGAAATATTGTCCTTAACGAAGTTAATGAATTATTATTTTTGTTATTATTACTACTATATGGTTCTTTTACTTATGTTGGACAGGGAAGTTTGTTTTCCCGACTTTTAGTACTGTTATGTTAACTTCTATTTATTTAGAATTGTAACCCCCAACAATTATATTATAATTTTATGTAATGACGTATCCTATTTCCTCATACGAGGACTAATGAAATAAAATCAATAAAATCAAATCAAAATCACTTTATTACACAGGGAACCTTATTATGGTGTATTCTAACACACTCAATATTAAAATTGCCACCGGAAAAATCGAAAAAAAATATTTGATACATTAATATAAGTTCTTTGGATTTTTGTATATATCCTCGTGTGTAGTAATTTGTTTAATTGAACATTTTATGTTCTAATGCTGTTAGAGAAAAACTAAAATTAGGATCGGAACGTCCAGATATGTTTAATATATTTTTTTGTGTAATTGTCTCTCATATTAAATATATATATATATATATATATTATTAAAAATAATTTATCTTTTAAGACGGTAAAAGGATTGGGTGATTCTGTTACTTTTCTCCGGTTATCTCAAGACGCTTAAATGAAGTGGATAATGGACTGCTTTTTTTCTATGTGATACAAATCAGGGGACTTGAGTGGAGGTGAGCTTCCCGTTTGAAACGAGTAGTTTCCTCCTTCAGTACTATAACAACTTGGGTATTGTTTCTCGATTATTTCGAGGAAATGAACCAAGCCACACCAGCTCGTGCACTTTTCTCTTAACAGTAACCTTGAAAGGCGACAATTTAACCACTTTATTAGCACGGCGGATATGGCAGCGGAGAATATTGCAAGAGTGTGTTTAATGTGCAATGTTCTGGTGTAATGAAGTTGTATTTTGCATACCGGATGCGGGAACTCAACTGTTCCTCTTACCCAGTGACATAATCGAGCCACCTGTCCACGGGTCGCCGTCACTCTACATACGGCAGACTAGTTTACATTAATATTTTAATCCTCTCAAGAATGTTTCTCTAACGAGGCTATTGGCTGGACTTCTTTTTTTTTCGTTGCTTTCTCCTGTTACCTGTCTTTTAGTCTTCTACTAGGAGGATCCCGTGTCAATATATATTTCCGAATAATATAATTACACAACATTAATATTAAAGAAGGAAGGGGGAAATTCAGATTAAGACCAATTGCAAGTAAAAACCGGTAAATACGTGTGAAAGTTAAGTTATAAATATTATTTAGGCATCTAATTATAGTTAAATTTCACTGAAAACTTTCAACCATATATATATATATATATATAGTTATATTAACTAATCAACATTTATTTATGATATATTTACTACCGAAATTCGTAACCATTTTGGCCATTAAAAAAATAGTTTAATTTTTTTGGAAAAATATTTAATTCAATTAAAATAAAAAAAGTATTTATTGGAACAAACGTTTGGTCACCCTTTCGCAATTTATCAAGAAATTTGTGACTTTAAAACATATTTTTTTAAAAAATTATGTCTTATAGACTGAATTTACCAGACCCAATTACAAACTATACATATATATATTTATATTTATATAAAATATTGCTAAGGCACTGAAAAATTCTGAACGTTGCCCTAAGGGTGTAAATTAATTTTTAAGTTACTTAATATTGTTATTAATTGCGTGGATTTAATTGATTTTACAGTTTATTCTAGAATCTTTAGATTGAAAATATATGTTCACTGTAAAGCAATTATAGAGTTAATAATACTTTAACCAATCCCATAATAATAATTTCAAATTTGGTTAAATATTTTAGTATTGATTTATTTAGTTTCAAATTTTTCTGATTTTTCTATTAATTTTGTTTCAAGATATGATTTTGATTCGTGAATAATTATGTAAAAAATATTTGAATGTGTATATTAAAGTATAATTTTAGATGTAAAATTTTTTGTTACTATTTAATTAATGTAAAATGGGTCAATGTCCGTAACAATTAAATAAATAAAATGTGTTGTTAGTTATTAAATGAAGTTTCGTCATTTGTTAAGCCTACTTGTAATCCTTTTAACGACAGTTATTAATTCATAAAAGATATTTTTATAGGAAACTATTAAACCATTTATTTACACAAACGGGATGATGAGTGAAAAACATAGAAAATAGATTAGATTTAGAGTAGATTACATTTATTCATTGGTTCCATTAGTCCTTTACTGATTAGTGACGAAATGTTGTGTAGTTGCATTTTTTGGGGAGCCATTAATTCCTTAATAATCAAATGTGGCCATTAATTACTTAATTAATTAATAGTCATATAAAGGTTTTTCTGTTTAAAATAGAAATTTACATTACCAATATGCCACAACAATAAAGGACAGAACTTGAAAATACATAAATGTTACAATAAACAAATACATCACACACACTTACGAAAGATTAATACACGTAAAATAAAATTCCAAAATAACATTTAAGATAACTGTGGTAAAAAATTAACCCACAAATTTTCACCAATTTGGCTGAGGTTATTTAATGGTTCATAACGAACACTTAATGATTAATTTGGAACCCTGAATTCAGCAGAAGTAACATATCTCGGTAAGAATACTTTGGTAATTTAGATGATCGTATTGTAGACACAGAAAATAAGAATCCTTAAGCTTTCGGAAAATGTCATCTTTGGTTTTTGCAATAAAAAAGAAATATGAAGACGAATAAGTTAGGGAATAAATCGGTGATGGATTTTTTTCCGATGAAAATAAAACAACAGGAGGAATTCTAATGAGCATAAAATAAATTAATATGGATTTTCATGAAGGGATTTATGGATCAAAAACCAGTGACGAGATCAAATATCCAGAGCGAAACTGGAATTTCCTTTCTGAAGCGTGTTAATTGAAGCTTTTGGCAATGCCAGGACGAGCCAACCACGGTGGGTGTCTCTTGCTAGTAATTGTTGACGCCTTGTTAACACGCCACAGGGACAAATGTCTGTCTCTCGACCTGTAAATCAACACGTGCTTATTAAAAAGAAAACTGGTCGCCCCCCCTCGAAACTGTGTCCAGACACCGTTTGACAGACACTGACTAATAAAATATTTCCAATGTCTGTCACTTAAAATGCCTGTCCGAAGTCTGCTTTCAACGGCTTTGGATCTGTCATCGTACGTGCAAAGTGGACTGATAATGGATGCTTCAGACTCGGACATTGATGATTTACTCACCAAAGCAATTAAGAAAAATAGTTTTGTGTTTAAACAATATCGGATTTGCGAACCAGAAGTTGTATTGGATCCTTCCTATGACGTAATCTGTAATGTGAGTCTCTAATTGGATGACGGGGATATCCAAAGTGTCCTACGTCATGTTTTTAGTGGATTTTAAATGAATAATTAAATTTTATTTGACTGCAGTTGGTCTTCATATCCGATGGCTGTCTTTCTTTCTTTGATGATCATAAAACTAAGTCCAGTCTTATTTAGCTAATATTACTTTCTGAATTATTAATCACACACTTAAGTTTACTTGAAGGAAACAACTGTATAATAATTTGTTTATATTAATTCCTTAAAAAATGCAGATTAAAATCTTGCGATAATCTTCGTTTTACTTGAAAGAACCTCCGACCAGAAAACGGTTTTTTACCCGAATTTTTAATTACGCAATTTAAAGTGGCAAACAGAGAACAACCTTCCAAATTCTACTCAGTATTTTATTTATACAGCATTAATTTTTCCAGGGTTAATGTTAACAAAAAAATATGACAATGTATAAACATTTACGTACAATAATCTTAATCAATTGTACACCTGATAAGGTACTAAATTAGTTACGCAATGTTGCATTTTTTCTGTAGCCTTTGATTCCTTAAAAATGAAAAAATGGCCATATAAGGCCAGAAAAAAATTATTTATTTAATTCATAGTTATATAAAGATTTTTTTCTGTTTAAAATAGAAATTCAACGTTTCTTCCGTTTATTTCGGGACTCTTCCGGTGTATTGCATTCGTATAATGTATAGTTTTGACTTTCATCAACAACTTCAGTTCTGAAATTAATTAATAAATTGCATTCTTCCGTTCCTGGCCATATTTCTTCATTATATATAGTTTATAGAAACATTTTTCGTTCAATTTTCAATAACTACTTAATTTTTTCTTATCTTTGAATATTTTTCTAATTTATTTTTTATATTTCCTAGTTTTATCCCCTACATGAAACAATCTGTAAGACGAGAGATTGTGTAATTACTGTTTTGACTTATCATTTTTCTTCAGAAGAGGAACGAATAAAATTTTTTATCGCTACAGAAAGTATAAAATATAAAAGGTCTGAATTAAAATTACACTAATGAGGTAAATAGGGATATCGAAGAACCAGAAAAATATTAATAGGTAATTTGAATACCACTCAACGTTTCTGCAATTCTTGTTGCTTCTCTCAGGTGATTAAAAAAGCGCAATAGTTGAATCACCTGACGAAAGCGTTAACCCTTGTGAGCCCACAAGACCTGCGAGAGAATTCTCTTTTAGGAGAGATACGAAGGGGCTACCTTTGGGTATGCATTTTCCTCTCCGTTTTTGAACTAAGGTTCCCACAAGCCGAGGCAACTCGGCCTGTTTTGAGAGGTGTATGTTCCGGGGTCACAGACCTTGGGCATACAGTAAGAGTTGTCCGCTATTCCCATTGGAATAGTCGGCCAGCTGCCTCCTAAACTGGTCGAGGCATGCAGAAGGGAATGCTGCGTCCCCATAGCAAACTCCTCCTCCGCTATCGGAAAGGCGTGGGACAAGTACCCAATGCCCGACCTACCCGATGCAGGTTTTTCTAAGGTTTTCCCTGCATTTCTTTAGGTGAATGCCGGGTAGGATCCTTATAATATAGCCCGGGGACCATAGTAACCCTTGGCTACCTTTCTCTACCCTTCCGCATCCCCCCTTTCAAATCCCTTCCTATGCTATTAAAGGGGAGTTGCCCTAAGTGGATTACCCTCATGTAGCCTGTTGCCCTAAAAAAAAAAAAAAAAAAAAAAAACGTTAACCCTTGTGAAACAGGCCAAGGCATGGCGAAGGGTAAGCTGCGTCCCCACAGCAAACTCCTCTCCCGTCATCGGAAGGGCGTGGGACAAGTACCAAATGCCCGACCTACCCGATGCAGGTTTTTCTAGGGTTTTCCCTGCATTTCTTTAGGCGAATGCCGGGTAGGATCCTTAAACCATAGCCCGGGGGCCCTAGTAACCCTTGGCTACCTTCCTCCACCCTTCCGCATCCCCCCTTTCAAATCCCTTCCTATGCTATTAAAGGGGAGTTGCCCTAAGTGGATTACCCTCATGTAGCCTGTTGCCCTAAAAAAAAAAAAAAAAAGAGCCCACAAGACCTGCGAGAGAATTCTCTTTTAGGAGAGATACGAAGGGGCTACCTTTGGGAATGCCTTTTCCTCTCCGTTTTTGAACTAAGGTTCCCACAAGCCGAGGCACCTCGGCCTGTTTTGAGAGGTGTATGTTACGGGGTCACAGGCCTTGGGCATACGGTAAGAGTTGTCCGCTATTCCCATTGGAATAGTCGGCCAGCTGCCTCCTAAACTGGTCGAGGCACGCAGAAGGGAGGTTTTTCTAAGGTTTTCCCTGCATTTCTTTAGGCGAATGCCGGGTAGGATCCTTAAAATATAGCCCGGGGACCCTAGTAACCCTTGGCTACCTTCCTCTACCCTTCCGCATCCCCCCTTTCAAATCCCTTCCTATTCTATTAAAGGGGAGTTGCCACTATATGGATTACCCTCATGTAGCCTGTTACCTAAAAAAAACAAGGATTGCAGATACGATGTGCGGTATTTGATATAATACTTATATTTGTCTCTTTATATGAATATCGATAGAGTGACGTGTTTAAAATCCACTTGATGGCAGATGCCCTTCAATGGCAACAAAGGAATGGATTCGAAATGGGGGATACGGAAAAGGTGAACAAGACAATCAACTTTACCCGGTTTTTATTGTATTGCGACTATGAAATAAAATGTTAGATCATTGAATTACGTGGTTCGGATTTATTTAAGAACATCTCTTCTCGTATTAATCCATTCCAAGATATTTTAAATCCATTTTTCATCCCTAGAGGGATTGAGATTAAACTACTCTGAGAGACACTTTTATGGTTACTCTCAAACCCCAAATTAAAAGTAGTTTTTCTCAACCATGAGAATTATCATCAAAAGGATGCATGAGGACATTGGCTTTGTAAACGGGAAGTCGCAAGATCTGAAAATTAGATTCACAAAGCCTGCACCAGGAGCAGGAGAAGAAAAAAAAACTGGCTACGCAGATACGCACGACGAGCAAGAATTGCGAGGGGGAAAAAAACCAAACAAAGAAATATAAACTCTTTGCGTTTCTCCTGAACCAAAAGACATTAATAGAACCGGAAACAGTTTTCATATTGCAGATACATACACGCCACTCCCAAGAGGACGGATATGGTCAGACTTTCCTATGGCAGATTAGATTTTGAGGAGAGCTTCACAGTGGATTATTCCAGAAGATCGTCTTCAAGGGTGTTTTTGTCCAACATGGAGGACGTTTTACTTTCTTTTCATCCTAATAGTTTCAAAGCAGTCAAGTAAAACGCTCATTACCAAATGTTTTGTCCTTCTATGCTCGTTTATTGCCAACCTTCACATCGTTATAACCCTATTCCATATATACTATAGTGAACACGTAAAATATTCTAATTAATATCCTTTACGATTTCTTTAAGTTTTACTTGAATACCAAGTTATATGTACTAATTAATTAATTCGTCAATTATATATACTATGTGAACACGTAAAATATTGTAATTAATATACTTTACGTTTTTCTTTAACAATTTTTTTCCTTATACTTCAGCACTCCTATTTTTGATAGACCTTCAGAGATATTTTCTTCTCCTTGTCACCTTCCATGTGTCTTCTAACAATATCATAGGAAAACAAAAAATATCACTTCTTTTGATGCCCAGAAACCGTAGCCCAAATTTTAGAAATTATCAAATAGATTCAAATTTTACAACCTTAATTTAATCTTTTATCTCCAAATGCATATAATAAATTAATATTAGTAACGAATATTTTCTGTTAAACCGTTTAAACAAAACACGTTACGCACTCGCGGTCTAAGATATTAATCTTCCCAAGGAGTTTATCATCACATACATTTAACGCGCGAACAATAATTAGGATTTAATTGAATAAAAGTAGTGACTGAAAAATATATTCTTACAACTATCGTTGTATAATTATATCCTTAATTTAATATACTTATTGTATACATTAATAGGATTCACGTTACGACTGAATGATGTTGTTGAATGTAACCAATTAAATTGAACTTGCTGAGTCACTAATAAGTTTTTATAATCATGTTAATTAACATTTTTGTATTGATTTAATACAAATCTTTATCAATTAATAATAATACGCTTTCGCAGAGAATCGGTCTAGTGTGTTTTCCGCATTCTGGTCCCCACATTTCTGAAATATGAACCGTATGTCATGTTGTACAAATTTTATTAGCACGTAGATGAATGTCCGTCGTATATGAGTTCCTCTGTGAGTCATTGTGGAACGTTCTAGGCGGTGTCTATAATTAGAGGCTCACCTGTCTCCGAGTTTAGCTCGCGTGTAATTAGCGTTGCTCGGCTATTTCTACATCGCTGCTAATAGTCACTCTCGCCGTTGTCATAGACGTGAGTTACATGGTCTAGCGGTGCCAGCTCAAATCACCAAACTGTGACGACAGAGGAGCCAAATTACTTACACACGTGTCACTTCACAGGAAACGTAACAGTTTTACAACGTACGCAGTCTCGTAATTGCTTCGTGTTTACACGAATTTTATTTTCGTGTCATTGTGTTATTATTTTTGAATTATTAATATTTTAATCGAAGAATATTTATGAAACAGTTTAAGTTAACACGACATGTCGTAGCATTAGAAAACACTGTAATGGACGATGGGGCTAGAAGGATTTGATATTCAGAGATATCGATGTCGTAACGATATCTTGTTACATTTGTTCGTTATTATCGTCTAGAAATGTAACTAGATAATGACCATATTTTAAATGATCGCTCTTCGGTTTCTGCAGCTCCATAGATCGACATCATATGAAGATTTTCTTTTATTCATGGAATTAAAATATTGGAAAAATATGTCAAGGGCCAGTTTTATATGACCGTTCTGTTTTTTTTATTATACATCCATAGATAAAAATCACATGATTTTATTTTTATTATGATTTTAAAATTAAGGAACAATATATTAAGGTCCAAAAGGACCGTTTATAATTTATCGCTCTCTGTTATACATCGATTAATCAATATCATATGACGATTTTTTTATTATAGTCAAGGAAAATATATTAAGGACGTAAATGGTCATTGTTAATTGATCGCACTACATTATAGATCCATTGATCAACATCATATGAAGATTTATTTTATTACGTAAATGCGAGGGAAGGAAAAGGATTTTTTAAAATTATCGCTCCCTGTTTCTTAAAGATCAATGCCTCATGAAGATGTGCTTTATTATGATATAAATATCAGGAAAAAAATAATAAGGAAGAAAATGACCAGTTTTAAGTGATCGCACTCTGTTACAAATCAACATCATATCGTGATTTTTTTAATATGATGTCAATGTCAAGGAAGAAAAGAACCGTTTATAAATTATAGCTTTCTGGTTCTTATAGATCCATTGGTCAACATTACATTAAATTTTCTTACTATGATATCAATACCAGGGAAAACATATTAAGGAAGAAAATGGCCCTTTTTGAAAGGATCTCACTCTGTTTGTTATAGTTCAATTTATTAGCATTACCTCATGATTTTTTTATTAATACATTAGAACGATGTAAAAATATATTGGGGAAGAAAAAAAGCTTTTTCTAAATGATCGCATTGTGTTTATTATAGTTTTATTAATCTTCTCCACCGCAAGATTTTTTTTCTATTAATATGATATTAAAATGCTAACAAAATATAAAAAGGAAGTAAATCCAATTTTAAATGATCCAAACGCATGAATATTTTCTTTATAATTTTAAAATACAGCCAAAAATATGTTAAGAAACAAAAAGGACACTTCAAAATGACCGCACTCCGTTTATTATAGTTCTATAGATCAACTCGAAAATAAGCTTTTTTTTTCTTATATTATGATATTAAAACGAGGGAAAAAATATTAAGGATGTAAATAGAATTTTAAATGATGGCTCTCTGTTTTTTATAGATCCATAGTTCAACGTCATATGAAGATTTTTTTTAATTATCAAGGAAAAATATATTAAGAAAGATAAGGTCATTTCAAAATGATCACACTCTGTGTGTTATTGATTTATTGATCAACTTCACGAGGAAATTTTTTTTATAAGGTATTAAAATCAATTATGTTGGCTACATAGACCTTAAAATTTTTGGGGTATATAACGACTAGATCCTTTAAAAGTAATTTATATTGCAGGGTTTATTTCTGGAGTTGATTAATTATTTTAAAAAATTGTCTCTTAAATCGGTCCACGAGTGAAGTGAGACGGTCCTTGCCTCTTGTGTTTTATCCCCCCCTGCTTCTGCTTCTCGTGTGTTCGTTCGCCTTCTGCATGACAATTGCAAGCCATCTACGCTGCATAAAGCTCTCAGCATATTCGGGATTTAGAAAATGGAGTGTCTTCTTCTCCTCCTCTGAGAGAGCCCGATCAATGTCGCTTCCCCCCCCCCCCCAGAGAATTGTGAGGGAGTTGTAAGGACAATCATATTATGAGTGTTAGGAAAGTAACTTGCAGGACGTGATCCATAAACTCATTTACTTTCTCAATTATACCCTCTGTACTTTATGATGAGGGTACGGAAACGACTAATTATAGATTGTCAATAATTATAAATATTTACCCCGATATTAAAATGACGTTATTACCCTACAAATTAATTAGGGCGAAGAAGGAAAATTTATACGAAGGCGAAGAAGAACCAGAAATTATTATTATTCATTTAACGTCAGATGTTAAATTGTAAGAACATTGCGCCTACATTAAAGATTTAATTATATTGATAATTTTTATTATCATTAGACTTGAACATAACAAAATATGCTAATAAAATCAGTATAGTTTCTCAAAAAATAGACGTAACATTATTATTATTATTCCTAATTTTGGAGTCATTTTATACAAAATCTCTCAACTTTTTTTTAAAAGAATAAGATATATATTATTTATACATCTCACAATCCTTTATATATTTTCAAAAAAAAGAACCATAAAAATATGATCATTACGTTTGATCGACGTAATACACATTTGTAAAATTAAGTGTTAAAAATTGACGCTGTGTGTTATATTGGCCGGACGGAAAGATCTTTGATTTCTAGAAAAGAAGAACACATCTAAACATGATTAAGAATTAATTGATACGAACGGATTTAAAAAAAAAGTAAAACACATGTATTTCAAATAATTAATCTTGGGCTTTCGGAAATATTTATCGCAACAGAAAAGTATTTTTATATGATTTTTTTAAAAGTTATATATAGAAATAATTTTTAACTTAAATCAAGTTACCTATACGTTTCATTTGCTTCAGAATGAAATTTGAACAATTTTTTGATTATTAATTGAATTTAACTTAGGAATACTCAAAATATTTAAATTAATATTATTAATAAACATCTGATTTTTATTATATATACAATAAAATTAATGTCAAGTAACATGTGAAGTGTGCCTCGGAGCCTTACAGAGTAAACGTTTATAGTTCCAAGTTTCATTAACTTAACTACGTACCTTTTCAGTCAAGTAACAATCTGAGGAAGGTAATAATAGGTACTGAAACGTAGTCATTTTAAACAGAATATTTTTATAAGAGAAAAATTGTCTTTTATTGTTTAAAAACCAGCACTTTTAATTTTTTTTATTTATAAACTTTGCGATGTGGTTCATTTATGTTAATTAACTTATTCGTATTTTATAACAGGTTCAGTAAGAGATTTTTATTTGAAAATCGTTATTAATTAAAACCTTAGTTTTACTTCCATTAATAATAATATGTTCACCATCCCAAATTCGTTTATTTATCGTTTCATACATTAACCTCGTGTTAATACTTTTTGAAAAAAAATTTTCTGTGATGAATAAAAAGAGTCGATACATACGTAATTTATTTATTTAGACAACCAATTGTCAATAGTATAATTATTATATAAAAATTAATTGTTATTATAAACGGCAGTTTCCGGTCCATAATGACCATATTCGTGTGAAAATATTAGCAAATTTATTATTATTATTGGATACACAATTCCAGTCGTACGGGTGAATAAATACGCCTTGAAATGCGATCCTATTCATAGCAATTATGTATCCAATTATCTTCATGTAAATATTTCAAGATGAATCTGGCCAATTATAAGGATTAAAAGCTCCTGTTTCTAATTGGTTTATAATAACAATTAAATCATTTAAATAATTGTAATATGCGGGCTTGTAAGTGGTTGTGTAAATAAATTAGCTAATCTCATTATTGACTTCATTAATATGTTAAATGTATCGGAAATCATGGTAATTGTTAATAGGCTTCATCAGCCATTACCGTAGTCCTCAACACTTGAGTGGCCGTCACTAAGTATTGCAACATAACTTTTTAAAATTTATTTAAATTAAAAAGAATTATTATAATTTTGTAAGTAGGACTAATAAGAAAAGTCCCCTTACAATTCATTTGAGGTCTACTGGTAGAGGTCTTTTCAGTCATCAGTTGGTTTTTGGTTAAGTAATGGCTTCATCAGTGTGATTGATGTGTTTTCTGCTTCGTTCTTGTATTGCATCTTTATAAGCGGTATGTGACGTCATTGTGTACTGTTTCATTCGAGACATAGCAAGGAGCGTCTGCGATTGATCGAATAATTTTTAAATGGCTTCTCCAATTCTTGGAGCAATAAATTTATAATTTCTTTGGACGGGGAATGTGAAAGTATAATGTTGCCTAGAAGATTACTATGAAATTTAAGGTAAAATGACTTCGTGAATAGAAAAAAACATTTTTTTGTACCGTGGAAGGTGATAAACGTATTTCGCCGAACCGCGAGGTATTTAATGAGTTTTTCCGGCCGCTGCGGATGAAGAGGCAGGTGGTCGCAGGTGCCAGGGATGCTGAAGCCTGCCAGAGATGGGGGACACGAGATAGCGTCGCTCGCCATACATCACAATTTGTCGCCTTTCTCACTATTGTGTTTCTAGTGTAACCTTCTCCCCCCCCCTTCCTTCTCCACTCGTAGACAAATACTTCGCAGCTGTCTTCACCTTTGGCAGAGTCACTTCAGACAAAGTGTCGGCGGCGTCGCTTTACGCGTGTGACACCAAACGCCACTGATTTCTCGTTTGAAAACAAAGAATAAAGTCAAAAATAAAAATAAAGACTACTTTTACAGAAATTCTTCGTGGGCCTGGAGGCTTTCATGGTGGCAAAATAACCGCTGACAGAGACGCGCTCAGTAGGTGCGCTAGTGTCCATGGGACCAACGCTCTTTAAATTTATTTAAATTTGCAGGGTCAGTAAAAGTTCGTTTATGACATCTCAGAGGGTCTACGTCACATTAAGAAAGAAAAAAAGACGATTGAATAAGGAAGTTGCCTAAAATTGGTCCCACTGTGTCCACTCGCGTAAGAATCTTGAAGTTGTAGATCGGTGTCATTATTAAGTAATACGTGTAGAATATTAATTTTTAATGGCCAATTTTTATCCTTAATTATCCTTAATTGAACGAGGCTATAAAATAAATATAAGAGAAATTTATTTTGCAAATTGTACGGCTTGCGATCGATACATTCAACCAGGTTTTACAACTAGAATAAATATTAAATCCGAAAGTGAACAAAATATAGTTATTAAACGATATTGAATACGTTAAAAATGAAATAAAAGGCGCCAAAAATACGGTCAGGTCTTAAATGTTTAAAATAAAAATATATAAGTCTGTTTTGAAAATTAATAATATGATAAAAAGGCCAAATACAGCAAAAAGAAGTGGTATAAACACCAGACGACGTTTCTGGAAACCTTGTTCCTTTTCTCAGGTGCTAATAAAACTAAAAGCACAGGAGCCAACCGCGACACAACTGCAACAAGTCTTCAGTTGACGAAGACGGAAATTTTTTTTTGTGAAAATGTTAGATTTAGATTGGTCAACCACAAACTACAAACCCCCATATTTACTAAAAAAGAAGGTTTGTAAAATGAATTACAAATTTATTTAGAAAACTAAAGAACAGAACGACGAAGAAGAGGCAACAAAAAAGCAAAAACGCCAAGAAGTGAACAAAAAACTACGCGGTCCGTGTCGAAGATATTTAAACAAAATACAAAACAATAATAATATGAAAAGTGTGTTTTGTCGGGAAGATAGGAAAATATTAGGGAGCAACGCTTTGAAAATAATTTAATAGAAAGGTTAATACTGACCCTTAATTAATTTCAGAATTTAAATATAAATTATTATGATATATATATTTAAAATATTTACGAGTTTTATTTTTAAAACATATCAAAAACAGGTGAATACTTTAAAAATTAAAAGAAATTTAATAACATCAATAACCAACTACATTTTAACCATTAATCGTTTGAGCACACTGGAACTGTTAACCAATTTGATGCAATTTTTCTGTAATTAACGTTTATAATTTTTCATTACAATCATTGAATCTGCTGGAAAATGAAATTTTATTTGATATTAGAAACCTGAAAAATAATTAAGTTTTATTAACAGTACGTTGTTAAGAAAACGGTGAGTTATTCGTAAAAAACTTTTTATTTTTAGGGTAACAGGCTACATGAGGGTAATCCACATGGTGGCAACTCCCATTTAATAGCATAGGAAGGGATTTGAAAGGGGGGATGCGGAAGGGTAGAGGAAGGTAGCCAAGGGTTAACTAGGGCCCCCGGGCTATGGTTTAAGGATCCTACCCGGCATTCGCCTAAAGAAATGCAGGGAAAACCCTAGGAAAACCTGCATCGGGTAGGTCGGGCATTGGGTACTTGTCCCACGCACTTGCTGTGGGGACGCAGCATTCCCTTCTCCGTGCCTCAACCAGTTTAGGAGGCAGCTGGCCGACTATTCCAATGGGAATGGAGAACAACTCTTACCGTATGCCCAAGGTCTGCGACCCCAGAACATACACCTCTCAAAACAGGCCGAGGTTAGTTCAAAAACGGAGAGGAAAAGGCATACCCAAAGTAGTCCCTTCGTATCTCTCCTAAAAGGTTCTGCCTGCGAGAAAACATCCCTCGCAGGTATTGCCTGCGAGAGAATAGCCCTCGCAGGCCTTCTTCTTATTCGAACTTTAAATAATGTCTTATTAATGTATATAACGTTTATGTAAATTGACTGAATGTAATTCATAATATTTATATCAGATAACTGACTCTCGACGTAATAGTTCACTTTAGTTCCACTAGCGCGCCGAACCGTTATGTTGAAAAACCGCAGAGAATATTTGTGAAGTCAAAATTGAAGCAAATAATTACTTCTTAACGTTGTTAAATTTTATTTCCGGTTCTCAAACTGATTCCGTCTTGCGAAATTATTTCCCCAATCTCAGCGTGGATTAAAAAAGGTAGTTAAACGATTGGACAATGATTTACAATTTAATATTATTTTCCTATATAATTTAATTGTAAAAGACCCATTACTAATGTTAGAAAAACATTAAAAACCAAGCCAACAGTTTATTTTATTTGCATAAAAGGCAAAATGGTGTTTTGTGAATTGTGAAGTTCTTGTAATTTTTATAACGTACATTTTCATATTATTATGTTAGGTTCCTGATTTTTATTTAGTGACGATTTGCCTTTCATGGAAATAAAAGAACTGTTGACCGGAAGTGGTTTTTATTATAATTGCTTCAATATTTACATTTATCATAATTTAACTTTGAATAAGTTTCAAACGGTACCTCGTAATAAAAATAACTTTGCTTTTTTTTTAATTTCACTTAGAAATTGGAATGAATAAAAATATAAATTTGACAATTATGGGTTATCTACAACTGGTTTATCACGAGCTTCAAAACTTCTTCCTTGATCTCTACCCCTACACTTTAGGCTCCAGGGCTCGAATTTTCTCTGCTATATTGTTGGAAGTCGTCGTATGTAGGTTTGCGCATCCACGGATGTCATTTCGGTTCTTTAACCGATCGTTCGCCCGAAGATAAGTCAAACTGGAAGGTTTAACTACAAGTCTTACTGACTGACAAACACTATACAATTTCACCTGTTAATTTTTCCATCAGCAAAATTTTTATGGCTTTTCTATCCGCGTTTTGTACACACTTTACCACTTTTCGGCATTCCATTAATCACAGGTCGTTATATTATCCTCACTTCAAGACCTCCGTTCAATATTTTTCAAACCGTCTCACTAGTTTTCCTTTTCCAAGACAATCGCCTTGTGTCTGAGCACGTAGGTTCTGAAGCTTGCTTTGGTCATGAACTGTGTCGCCTGTGACGACAACGCTAAATGACCCATGGCTAGAAACCATTCAAGCCTTCATATAATTTGTCTGGGTGCGCACTTACATAGGGTTATTAAAGAACAATTTTTTAAGAACTGAAATAAAAGCTTCCAAGCGCAGTTATGTAGGCGTTTAAACTGAATTAAAGTATAATAATAGGATAAATAACAGCACAAACATAAGCAGCGGGAGTCTCGAGTCCTGTATCGAGATTTTTCCCTTCCGATCCCTTAAGAAAATTGTTTTTTTTTTTCATTTCTCTTTTTATTATCCTAATTGGTTCAAAGTAGTTTCCGTAGAAAGAAAGCCCAATTCCTTATACTGGTAAGTTACTGTCATTTATGACGGATTATGCCATCAAGGATTGTTCACTTAATTTCTGTATCAATGATTATGAAGTGCCTAATTACTCCCAGTAGCAGGAGCCGTTTCAGTTCTTTTTCCCTCAAAGAAAACAAAATCTTGTTTGAGGAAGATTGCTTTGTTGGGTCAGCAGGAGCCCCGTTTATCAGCTGGACACGGTTAGAGCGACAGTGGTAGATGCGATAGCCTCTCTCTCCTTTGAGTAAGCAAGTCTAATGAATTCCCGGAGAAAAACGACTAAAAAAAAGGACCAGTTAGGTGGAAAGGAAAAAAAGGAAAAAGAGTGTACAGAGGGTAACAGAAATTGCTTCTTCCATCGGACTTCAATTTCGGCCTCGCAGCTAATGGAAAAAGAACGTCCTGGTAAACAAGTAAAAAATAAATAGCTATGGGTGTACGATAAAATTATAAAATATTTATCTATGGTTGTTAGTTCACATCCCTAAACTACCCTGTTTTTGAATTAATTAACTGATAACTGATGTTGCATTATTTTATCTCTGTTAATTCGTTAATCTTTTTCAGGTTAATTTGTAATGTTAAAATATTGATTTTAATAAGTTACAGTGTCACTTAATTACAGGTCATATTATTATTATTAATTTGTTTTACGTCAGTTTTCAATTATATGCAACTATCGGGGAGAACGAGGTTGCACAGGTTGTCATAATTAAAGACAGCGACATCCATAACCCCAGATTTAACGTTAATCTCTGTTGTTTCATGTTATTTTTATGAAACGCCACTCCTCCCCATCCCTAAATGTCCTTGCCGAAAGAGGTCGAAATTATGCACAAACAATATCGGGAGGAACTCTATAAATCTCATTGAAAACGAAAAAAAATTATTTGATGCAAATATTTTAATAACCCTAAAATACGGACGAAACGTTTAATGATATTTTTCTTATCATTAGTTTCATTAATTTTTTTTTCTGACAGACGGACAATTTATTTATAGAATTATTGTGAAATTAAAATTTCAGATAATTGGAATTATGCTCATAATAGTATTATTGTTAAATAATAATTCACTTATAACGTTATTAATTTAATTAAAATTGATAATATAACACTTGACTTTGATTAAAATACTAAATTAATAAGTTTTTATTATAAAATTTTATGTGACCTTTGGTTATTTGCTGAACTTAATAATTAATTATTCCCAAGACAATTAAATAATTAGACAAAAATACAAACCACTGTGTTATATTTGCCTGAAGAGGGTCCACATTAATTAATAAAATACATTTTTAATTGTCTGTTGTCGTGAAAGTTTTCATATTTATGATTTTGTATAGTTTATTAAGTTCATAAACCTCTTGTTAATTAAGAATAACTAGCCACATGTTAAAGATATTAGGTAAAATGACCCAATTACCAAATGATGACGTAAGAAGTTCGTAATAATACTCTGATGCTTGAAATAGGTTGGAAATGACCAATTAAGTCCAATGCTTCGAACAAATAAAACCTTTAACATATTTGTAAGACTGATGGTGATTAATTTTTTCCCTTTAATATTTCTGAGACATTATTTTAATTTTTTATTATATGTAATTTTAACCGTTATAATAATCTGACTTATTTTCATATAAATGTAAAAAAACACAACCCTATTAGTCATAAAAATTCTCATTGTGAAATTTAAAACATATATATATATATATATATATATATGGCTCCAACGTGCGTAAAAACTGCCAGTTAGAAATTTTTCTTAAAATTTTATAAGTGAATTTAATTTTTAATTATTCACCTGAATAGTTCCCAATCAGGGATGAAGCCCTGTGTTTTTTAAAATATTATGTTTAAAATTTTTTCTGACTAATGGGCTTGTGGTTTCAACGTTCAGTTGTTTGTTTTTACAATTATTTATATATTTGTAAGCAAACTCTCACCGAGATCGATTCCAATCACAGCAAATAATATAGATATATATATTATGTATACAAGATTTTCGTTTAAAAAGTACAAGGAGAAGAAATTTCTCGTCACAGACCGTCCGGTCGGTCGGTCAGCGTTTTTGTCCTACTTGGTCGTGCGGGAGGGGTTGAAAACTCGCCCGTGGAGCGTCCATCTGCACATGCTGACTCTAAATTAGAACATATGACCGTCATCGGCGGTGGTTTGTGGTGGTAGGACCTTCCCCGGAATATAAATCAAACAGTAACCGTGTTAATCATGTCATACACAGTGAAACACCGTGTAACTACCCTTTCAGTTTAACGTCCGGCGTGTCCACCCACCCACCAACCTCTGTACTCCAACCCCTTTTTTTTCCACCATGAATGTAGTCTCTGTCTCTCTCCCTTTTCTTCGCCATCTGCTGCCCCCCCATGGCGTACGCACAAGAAGTCTCGCACTAAACGACATCCGTTCGCCACGTTGAAAAATTATCCTGGCTGCTGCTGTCCCGGCCCGAGCAGTATTCACACTGTGAGGCGAGATTAATGTGTTCTCCCTTCCCCTGCCCCCTGGCCCTACCTCGGGACCCCCCCTGCCCCCCTACCCCTCCAGAATATTTTCCCCCGTGGCAGTGACTTCTGTCTGAGCAATGTGTCTATCTCATGTCTGTATTATGAAGGGAGGTCGTTACTTGCGGAAAAAGGAGAAGTCTTCTGGGAAGCGACGGTAGAATGTGGAAAACCTTCACGTGACTTTCCCTACGAATAAGCAAAACCAAAAAATTTTTCTTTATTGATTATAGATTATAGATTGTAGTCACCGATTCGTTCGCCCGATATAACAAGAATTGTTTTTCTAAATAACATTATCTTTACCTAAAGTGATAATTTTATTCTTAATATTTTTTAACAGAATTTAAATCACCGGAAGTTTTAAAATAATTCGAATGCCATAATTATTAAACAAATCAATAAGTTTATATTCATAAGTAATTTAATTTAAAAGTGTCGTGTATCTAAGACAATTATGTATAAATATAATTTACAGACCGTTACAAATTATGATGAGAAAATCTTAGATTAACAAATTTCTAACGAGCGATGTTGCGTCCTAAATGATTGCTCGGGAGTTTCGTTGTTGTGGTCCAGGCTAAATCCTTGAATCGTCAACTGCGCCGTGACCCTCGAGGATTTCCCTAAATAATACGTGGTACTACAGTACTCCTAAATTAGTGGCAAAATTCTAAGAGGTCGACATTTAGGACGAAAGGATCCAGCTCAAGTGATATATATATATATATATATATATATATATATATATCTATATATATATATATATATCCAACATGGTTTTGGTCAAATTATGTAATATACAAGTTATAATTAGAAGGGAAAAATGGAAGGAAGATTATATTGAGATTAAATCAAAATTTTTAAAGACATAACATTGATTATTTATTTGACAAATTTGATTTTGGTTGAATTTACATTTTATATTTTTTAATAAAGACTTATATATTACATAATTTGGCCGCATCGTCTTGGCATATTTATTTATTGTTTGTGTATACCACATAATTTGGCGCCCAACGTTGGGCGCCAAATTTATGTGGAAAGCGTATTAGTTAAAAGGAAATAAAAAAGGAAGTTTAAATTAAAAATATAAAATGTAAACTCAACGAAAATCAGTTTTTGTTAAATAAGTAATTTTTGTTATCCTTTAAATATTTTAGTTTAATATCAAATTCATTCCCTTAGTTCCTTTTAAGTAATTGCGCTTACTATGTATACGTACATATATATATGAGGGTAGTCTGAAAAGTTTCCGACAATTATTTTGAAGAGAAAAACGCCGAGTACTTTTTGGACGGGTTACTGAGTTGAGATCAACGCTGGAAGAAAATAAAAAATAAATTAAAAAAAAATATATTCTATCATTGTTGGGTCGCAAAACTTTTCAGACTACCCTCGTATATATATATATATATATATATATATATACTTTCAAGATCAGTGGATTTTAAGAGACCCGAAAGTAATTCAGTATTGTGAATGTGGATACATTACGTCCCATAATGAGATAAAACAAGCAAATTGAATTGAAGACTGTCCTACTATGCCATGTTTTGGTTTCAGAAAATAATTTTGTCAGTACTTTGACATTGTAGGAATGCTGGGGTCACCGCAGGATTTAATTTAATAAATTTCAATCTGTTATATCGTTATAGGTGGCGTACCGCAAGCAGCGGAATATTCCGCCGTCTGCCTGAACCTCTTATACAGCAAGTGAGTGCGCGTCGTCGCTAAGGGCGTGACAGATGACCGCGACTAATGCGCAGAGCACAGCCACGCACGTGTACGCATGTACTCATACATCCCCCCACCCCAGAGGCAGCGTTTAACCCCTACGACGGACGATTAGAGCGGGGTTGCGCGCACGGAATCGCGGTAACCGGAGCTGTTGTGACTTCAATTCGCGCGGGGCCACATGGAGGTAAAGCGACGGCGCGTAACACCGTCAAACCGTTGTCCTCTTTGTGAAACAGGAGACCGCATCACCTGGCACTGCCCTTTATGTACGCTGAAGATGATGTCAGAGTGAGGAGGGAGGGGAGGGGGGGGGGCGATTTATGCCTGGCTAATGTCCGCGATACTATCTGCTAATGCCGGAGCCCCCCGCTGGCGCTGGTACATTGTGGACTTCCCTCTTACCGTCGCGTCGCGAGGATCCTGTACGCGACAGCTGTTGTGCAACATGGTCGCATGAGACATCAACACAAAACTGACGAGGACCCCCCATCATCGCGGATTTATAAGGCAAAAAAAAAAAGGAAACCTCGTTGCTTTCGTTTCCGTGTTCCAGAACTTCCCTCTTCCAGGGGACAAAGAAAGCCATTTCGCGTCTATTCTCCTCACAAACTCCATGCACTGGAGCACAATAATACATTGCAGTCCTTTACACTATAAATACTGAAAATGTATTCCTAGAAATGTTACCTGTTTCCTTCCAACACTCCTGATTTGTCGCACAGGGCTCAATACAGACTCTACTTTCCCCTAACAGGGTCATGGAATTTGTAAGAAACTTTTATCGGACACAAACTACGGGTAGGAGGTACGCATAATTTAATAAAAATAATCCCCTAGAAGGTATATTTCCCTGGAATACACAGTCTCTTACATTTCCTATCTTTTTATCTCATTTATTCCTGGAATATAATCAACGACCTCAGTCAAGTATTTTGTGTATCTAAATTTATATATTTTTATTTTCACACTTATAAACAATTTTTCTATTTCACGTATTACTCTCAAGCATCTATACTTGAATATTAATATTTCTGATATTTACCTACATATTATATTTTTATAAATTTCCTTTTCCTCTTTTATATTTATACTTTTGTATGTATGCGCCCTATTACCTCACATAAATCTAACTGTACTCATAAATTAAATAAAATATATGTAAAAAATTCAATGTTCCTAAATAATTAACCAATTTTTTCAAAACCTTAAAATTTACCTTGAAGATACTGTGGAAGACTTTTAAAAATTTAATATTGATTATTACCATATAAAATCATCTGTTTGTTTTAAAAAAATTATTGTTAAAATATATCAATAGATTTTACACTCTGTTCAGTAGATTTTGGTTTTTATTTAGCGATTTTTTCCTTCCTTCCTACGTATAGTTTTATTTTTACCAATAAAATCAGCTATATACAGTACTTGAACATACATATATCTGGTCAAAATCTATTGACACGTTTTCCCATTAATTTTTTTAAATGTACAGATGACTTTATATGGTATTTATAAATACTATTAAAATTTAAATTATACTCTATAATGTATGGTACATACACGTACATGAATATATATGCTATAGATGGTACAATTAATTTTCGGGAGGTCAATGCGAGATTTTAAAAGCAAAACCTTTTGTTACGAATTGATTACATTTAACAGGATAATTAAAAAATATTGTCCTTTTTATATGTACTGTGTGTGTAAGGCACGTTTATCACCTCCAGAGGCTGGGGTGGACGGGGGATGGAAATTTTAATATTTTGTTACACGGACGATATTAACGTCGAATACAAATTATTCGAGGTCAATGAGATTGATAGTTTTTCTGCCGATGTTATTAGCGTATAATTTCAAACCATTTCCGACATGGGATAAAAGAGGTGCAGGTGGAGGGCCGTTCCAAAAAAAAGAACAACCGATATTGGAGTTAAATCCGTGTTTATTGATTTCCCTGAGTTTAATTATGAAAACCCGGGCAACATCGGGCACTCCAGCTAGTATTTAAAAAGTCTGACAACGTTTCTTTCTGACCTTTAGGACCTCGGTTTTAATTTTAAGAATAGTTTTCCTTTCGAAATTGAGTATTTTTTAGTGTCAAATCCGTGGTTATTGATGTCGTTGACTTTAATTATGACATTCACCTTTCCGTTTCCCTGAATTTAATTATGAAAACCCGGGCTACATCGCGAACTCCAGCTAGTATTTAAAAAGTCTGACAACGTTTTATTCTGACTTTTAGGACCTCGGTTTAATTTTAATGAATTTTTTTTCCTTTCGAAATTTAGTTTTTTGGTGTCAAATCCGTGGTTATTGATGTCGTTGACTTAAATTATGACATTCAACTTTCCGTTTAATCCCCAGAAATAAGGGCGGACGGAAATGAAAATTTTAAATCATATTAAACGCCCGTTATTTGCGTCGAATAAATATTTTTATGGCTCAATTACACGATTTTTCTGTATTATTTCATTTCTTTTCAGCGCGCAGGAGGGTAGCAGGTATGAGGTGGAGGCGTTACAAAAAAATAACGTGAAAACAACCGAGATTGGAGTCAAATCCGGGGTTATGAATGTCGCTGAGTTTAATTATGACAACCCAGACACCGCCAGTATCCCCAGATAGTAATTAATAAGTTTGTCAACTTTCCGTTCGGACATTTAGGACCTCTGTTTAATTTTAATACATATTTTTTATTTCGAAATTGAGTTTTTTCAAAAAAGAAAAATATAGGGAGTCTTAAAGGATAAGGCTTTTGCCTAGACCTTTTGTGAGGGATTCTTCTTCAATCCTGCGATAAGTGTAACGAAATAAATTGAAACCACCCTTGCGTGCAATCTCCTTGTGGAGTACCGAGGCCTGCACCGTTGCGTACGAGAGTGAGCTGGAGCGAGCAGGTTGCTCGTGCTTCCCTATTGATTAGCAAGCGCAGTAGTGTGCAAATAGGCGAGAGTGTTTGCTTGTTTGCAATCAGTGTAGAGCTGGCTTGCAGTCTGTAGCTACGCGAGAGAAGGAGTCGGGGCCGCCCCTTGCATGTCGCCACTGATCACATCGATCCTGCCATCCCCACAGACTTTATGCTAACTATGGCCCATGCAAATGTCGCCGCGAGGCCTCTCGAACAAAGCTTCTTGTGTCTTAGCGGCTAGCAGCCATCGTTAACATCGCGAAGAACGGGACCTTCCCCCTCCCCC